>OX366514.1:8359278-9707075 GCA_947256265.1 Acronicta leporina
AAGCAAATTTCCTTTTTAAGTATTTCCGTACTAGACTAGCACGGGTCAAACATTATAACAGAATCAAGAAATAAAACTAAAAAAATACACTCACAGGTACTAAATAAGTTAAAACAAGAAAATAAAACAAAGAAATCAGAAACCATTATTGTGAACGGGAATTGATTATTAGTACAGTTATTCTAACTCTACATAGACAAGGCATCACGGGACATACTAGGATTTATCCAGCGAGCATCAGCCGGTGTAAAAACTAAATATTTGAGAAGGATAAAGAAGTAAACAAAAAATGACAATTTATTCTCTAGAAGACTAACACGACATCGTTATTACCTCAATGAAATTTGATTCCATAACAGGTGTCATTTTGAGTTGACAATTTTGACAAGTATTCTTTTCTTCTTTATAGCATTTAAAGTAACTGATTTTATAATGTGAAACCTCCATAGTATAGATTCTAAAGAGTTTCCATCTAATCAAATCATAAAATAATATACCACGTATTACTTATGTATAATAAATAAATAAAATAAAAATAATAATAATAATTGCAACGTGCGTTATTCTTTACTGATGCCGAAACAGTAAGTTATTTGAGATTTTTATCTATGTAGGATTACAGGGAATCACAGGACATACATAGGATTTATTCAGCGAGCACAAGCCGGTGTAAAAACTAAATATTTGAGTAGGTTAAAGAAGTAAATAAAGAATGACAACATATTTTCTAGCGGACTAACACGACTTCGTTATTACCTCAATGAAATTTGATTCGATAACAGGTGTCATTTTGAGTTGACAATTTTGACAATTATTGTTTTCTTCTTTAGAGCATCCAGCCTTAAAGTAACTCATTTTATCATGTGAAAACTAAAGAGTTTCCATCTAATCAAATAATTAAATAATATACCAAGAATATACCACGTATGTATGTATAATAATAAAAAAAAATGCAACGTGCGTTAATCTTTACTGATGCCGAAACAGATATTAGAGATTTTTATCCATGTAGGTATGTCTGTTTATATTTCCATGCTTCACGTAGTGTAGTGAACAAATTTTTGAAATTAAGTAGTTTATAGGTCAGAAATAAGGTATTCAGAGATCAATGGCGCTAAGTATATATTACAAATATGGAAAACCAAATTTTACGTGGTGGTTAGTTGAAACTTGGACAGGACAATGTCTGTCAGGTCAGCTAGTTACTAAATAAATATTTTGCTCGGATCAAGCTAGTTCTAAGTTCCTTGTTATAAAATCTCAAGTAGAAACGAACACACTATGATTGGAATTGCGCCAAATAAATGGTGTAGGCTCGCTTGTAGAACGCCGATCAATAATGACGAACTCGGTTCCGTTCAGATTAGGAATATTGGTATCCTATTATTGCAGTTTCGATCGTTGTAGATGGCAGTAATAGGCTTCATACCTATTATGGGTGATATTATTCCAGAGCAATATCACAATACCCACATAAATCCTAGTATTGACATCTCGGCAAATTAGCCGATTATGGTTAAGCATCATACCTACAAACCAAACAGCGGAACAGTTACCTACTGCTCGAAGGTTAGGTTAAATTTAAGGTACCTACAGGGTAAATTCCTCTTACCACGATCAGGTTATGATCCTGTCGATGAGGCAAGAAATAAGAATGGTCTAGGTGAACAAGTTGTCGGTCATGTAATTGAAGACTTATGAAAATCTATGGCACCTAATCAGAAAAGCCCTGAAATCTGAATCTGATTATCAGACATAACGAATATATATATACATATTGGAATTCGCTACAAATGGGTTGCGAAATTGTGATTAAGGAAGCAGTACCTATGTAAGGTATGGAATCAGTTGAGAAAATGCTAAGATCATTATAACCTAATAATTGAATATTCAAAAAGCTGTTAACAAACCTGAATGCGTCCAGCAACGTTTGCGTTGTGATGGTTATATCGGGGTCGCCGGCGCGAGTGCACGTCGGGCGATCCCGGCGACGTCACCAAGACGCTCGGCTTCTCACAACCACCCATGACCTCCGTGTACACTTCTGTGTACGTACAACAAACTTAACTCTACTTAGGCCAATCATTAGAAAAATATGAGTTTGAACGATAACATGTCTTCATTTCCAGGATTGTACAAACTATTAGTTCTTCAGATCATTTAATATAGGTGGATTAAGAATTTTTCCTTGAACATTGTTGTGTGTTCCTCAAAATCAGTTTAGTCAGGTAAGCGGTGAAACCCTCCAATTAATGTTGGTGTTGCAACTTAAAAATATAGAACTGCTCATGAAAAAACAATAAAACTCCGATTTGATCAGGATACAATAAAAGGGAAAATTAAATATTTAACTTTTGATGTACCTTTATGAGTTCTCCAAGGCTGTGCTGGATTGCGTGTGGCGGTGAGCGGTCGCGACACCACCAACTCCACGTGTAAGTCATGTTTGCTATCAGCTACCACTGCTGCTACCTCCTCTGCGCTACGACCTTGAAGAGGCACTCCGTTCCATTGGAGAACTTCATCACCTGAGGATGCGAGCATAGATTTGAAAATAGAAACACCGTCAGTTATCACGCCGTGACCAAACCTTTGAATCAATGTAGGTATGCAATCAAAATATGTAATAAACTATAAAAACTCACCTATTCTAAGTTGACCTTCCAAATCAGCAATAGACCCTTTCTTGACCTTTTCGACAACCGCGACTCTTGTGCCGTCGGGTTGAAGTTTCCCTCCCACAACTTTCAGGCCAAGAATAGCCGCAGATGAGTGCGAGCTGCCTTCCACGACGCTCTTCCGAAGCACCATGTGGCCGACCATACGCGTTCCGTCTGCTGACACCTGCCAGCTCAGCGGAAACTGTACACAACACCACCAAGTTATTCACTTGTAACTTAAGCCTAACCTAATTATTAAAACGAAATAAGTTAGGTATATTTTTCACAATTATTTTAGAGAATATTTTGAGGTAGTAACAGCTAAGTAGAAACTTCTTGAAGCTTTAACACCAAATATTTTACAAAGATGTGCACATTTAACAAAGGATGCATGCTCGCCAATGCAATCATGCTTCAGCCCACAATAGCCCTATTCATGTTTATTAACTTTGTCTAGCTGCAATCTACTTTAAAAGAACTGATTTATAAGTAAACTTAACAAATAAAATCCAAGCTGATTAAAACTGTGCTAAGTTTGTAACATGTAATGTAGGCATTAATTTGCCTAATTTCAGCTATAGAGATTATTAGGTAAGTTTAAGTTAGATATTATTTTAACCTACGATACAAGTACGTGATATTTTTTAATTTTTAGTTAAGTACATACTTATATGTACCTAGGCAGAGAGGGAGGTACGCCGAGCGCAATCTATACCTATGCATCATCCCAAAAATTAAATTTTAATACGAAATAATTATAAAGAAGTGAATTAGGTATCTTGTTTATATTTCCTAGATGTTATGCATATCAAACCGCAAAACTGAAGTAATAGATAAATTTGTACTAATTTAAGCAACTAACCGAGACAAGTGAAGCGGTCTATATTGTACCTTAGGGCAATCGCCTCTGTTAGAATCTTCACTGGACGTGAAGGTGCTAGAAGTATCGATCCCCGAGTCTTTGGTGGCAGAGTCCTGGCTGGTCTGGCGCTCGGCCTCCCAGCGCAGCGCGGCCCAGTCGTGCGGCGCTCCCGACGCGTCGCGACCACCGCGCGGGAACGTTGCTGCGCCTTCGTGCCCATCAAAGCGAACGGTCTTTTTTCTCCTCTCAGTAAAACGTCTATTGTCTGAGGAGTCTTCCCACAAATAGGCACTCTTATACACAGCTCGATCTGGGCGCGGGCCCTCCTCCGTAGCGTACGGACGCAGGTACGCACCTTCGCCATCGTCACGGGCCCGCCACCGGCAATCAGTCACAGAATCGAAACTGCGTCCACCCGACGGTCCCGTCCTTTCCACGTCGAATAGACCCCGCGCCTCTGCCTCGTAATCGGCCGGTGAATGATTAATCAAATTGTAATAATTGTTGGCAGCCACGTTGGCGCTACGCAGGTGCGGGTGCCGAACTGGAGCACATGCCTCTAGTTGTCCTAAGAATGACATCGAATCAACATCAAAGTTTTCCTACTAATGATACCTGTAAGTATGTATCATTCATATCATAAATATCATGTCATTGCCCGCGTTCGTTCTTGTTATAGACCACGCGCCTGTACGCACCCGGAACCAAAGTAGGTAATAGTAAGAAAATAATAAATGTTTCAAAATAATCGGAAGTCATGTCTCATTAAATATTATAAAATTAAAAGGATTGAACTTGAGTGGAAATTTACAGATATACAATAATTTCGCGCGTTCCTTTGATTGAAAATAAATTAATCAAAAGCAGTGATCATCACGCACAAGCGGAAAGAATGTGTCAAACGTAGGTATTCGAGTAGACAGTAAAACAGCGACAATAAAATAAAGTACACGACCACAAAAATATCTAACGGGTTTGAGTAGAAATATGAACAAGTACACTTCTTTTCGCCCAAGCATGCGTATTTTGCTTGAACCATAAATTTTTTTTAGAAGTTGACCATGAATTTTGTACCGAGGTACTTAGTGCTTAGTTACCCTGTATATAATCGGTAAAAATAAAAACCATGTTGCAATTTTTGGTTCAAACAACATAAATCTTTGAAAAGGGAAGTACATTCACTGATCTATTTAGCATTTTAAGCTATGAACGTACCTATAGCAAAGCATCAAAGGATGAAAAAAATGAGTGAATGTTCTTCATGGGATAATCCGCCATCACAATTGGTTCACCAGAGAAAGAAGTATTTTACGTAACAGTAATACTGATCACATCTAAATTTCAGCAATATAATTACAACGCATAGATAATTTGATAGGTAAGTTCCCGACTCCCTCTCACCGATAAAAATTTATTCATTTTCTCGTTTAGCATTGTCTGACGCTGGCTTCTGGAACTCTCGGAACTGCTCTTATCATTATATGTACCTGCGAACAGGGGGATGGCGTGGTGAGGGCCACACGTCTCCAGATCACCAGGGAGTAGGTATGTCTGTAGAGTGGCTACCGGGCGCGTACATACGGCATAGTGCTAACAAACAAAACGGACGTGGTGGCAAATGATTACATGTAGGTACAACGATAATAACACTCCAAACCCAGCACAACAGCTCCTGTGTGCGAGGTTTGAAGCTAAGGACTTGAAGTTCCCTGAAAACAAGATGATTGAACAAACCGTGTTTTATATCTTGATCAAAATAAATTCTAACAAATTCAGCCTTTAGAAAATGGAACACGATTTTTAATTGACTTATTACATGAATCGACGTGATATGAAAATATAGGGTAGGTACAGATAAGTTTAGGTGCTCAACACTATCAGTTTCAGTGAAATATATGTATAATACTTAGATAACTAACAGTAAAAATTACCTGAGGCTACTTAAATTAATGAACACCTCGCACGGAACACCTTAACTTTATCATTGCGTAATGCCAAAGATGAATATGACTAACGTTTTTTTTAAGTTTTACATAAATATGTTATTAATTACTTGTGGTGTAGTGTGTAGGGGTTAACAAACAAAATGAGCTCGGATGGAAAGGATCTTGTAGTGTTACCAAGTGATAGGATTGGGTGATAGTTGTAAGGCCAGCGTGCATACTTACCGCGATCACGATACTCGTCGTTTTCATCGGAAACGCACTCTGGCACTTCATCATCTGAAGAGGAAGATCGTGGCGGGAGAAGAGGGTGTGACGATGGCGTATGCGGCAACAACTGGGAAGGGGGAGTTGCACCCGAATCGACCACCCCGTATGCAGCCTTTTGTCTTGGGTGTACTAGATGCGGGTGAGTTCTAGCCAAACCTTCCAATTCCCCGTAACATCTTTGATCTTGTTGACTGTATTGGCGTCGAAGAGCGCTACCTGATCTCTGAAGTGGAAGATTTTCTTTCTCCGCGGCACTATGAGCTCTCTCTAGTTTGGGTCGTTTATCGAATGACGCGTCAGGCTGTGGTGGTAAATCTCTCAGATCGTTTTCCATGCGCCATAACATTGAATCTTGTCCAGCACTTTTGTGTATCCATTGTCCAGTTTTAGACAAGAGTTCTTGTTTTTTTCTGCACAGAATACATACCCATATCACCTGTAACAAGATACGATATAATTAAAATATATAGCTATATAACGAATTCAACTACTAGCTATCCTAGCTAGTAGTTGACCGTAGGTACCTACCTACTTATTGATTTTAAACGCTAAAATATGATGTATAAAGTCAATGCAATAGAATGTGGTTGACCTTGTTAGAACGTAGAGTAACTTTGCCACCGCATCTGGCACAGCATCTCACTCTGCAGTAGTGACACGAGTGACCGACGCCGTCGGCAAACTTAGTCTTGAGGCAGATATGGCAGGTGGCCGCTAGCTCTACACCAGCCGCACGGTGCATTTCATTCCTCGTTCGGATTGTTTGCTCCAGCACCGTAACTTCATCTTGCTTGCGTCTGTAGTAATGTAAAAAATAGCATCGAGTTAGCAGATCTTTGAATAGTTACTTACCTAGGGAACAATATATATTAAGTACCTACCTATAATATTTTTTAGACATTTATTTCTTATAAAGAATAACACTTCATTTATCTGAGAAAAACAAGGATATCTTATTCGATGGTAAGGTCATATTAACACGTACCTATCGATATTATAAAAAAACATAATTGTTAACAGATAACCAAGTAATGTTCACATATTTAACAACTGTAACGAGCTTACCTGCCTACCGGCAGATGTTATCACTACGCAAATTACAAATTAATATAGGTATAAATACTCAGTAGAAAACTGAAAAAGTCGTGAAAATCTTTTGAGGCAGGTAATCTAAGTAAGTATGCTTTTACGATTATAATCCAACAGCTGAATGGTGGTACAGTGCATTCTTTAGTGATGAACCAAAAACATTTTTATAATTATTATGGCAACGGTGCAGATGGTCATGAAGGATGTGCCAGTCAAATGGAAGTCTGCCTATCTAATAATACAGGGTCGGCAACGCGCGTGTGATACTACTATCACACGCGCGCACCTTGCTATCACTCTTGCATCACAAGAGGTACCTACGTACCCCTGGTGATGCAAGTGTCCATACGGTACGGGTACGGTAACCGCTTACCATCAGGCGGGCCCTATGCTTGTTTTCCACCTTAGTGGTATAAAAAAGTTTACTTATTCAAGTCAGGGGACAACTCCAACAAATCAAAGTTGCAGCCATCTCGAGATATAAATGGTTTATAAACACGAGTTTGTTTATAAATACAGACGTTACAAACAATGTATAGGTACCTACAATGGGTGGCCTTATCCAGGCAAAGTGATTTCAGCACTGGATAAAATAAAAATAATGTTTCGGTGAAGTTATTGGGATACCTATATTAGTAGGTACCTACTTATATCCCTTTCGGATCAGACAGGGTAATATTTTTAATAAGTACCTACTGTGTATTATGTAGCCTATCGTGCCCCACTGCTGGAGGAAGTCGCCCCAACTCAGAAGACGAGGCAACGTTGGTGAGGTGATCTTGGTCGCGTATTTAGCATTGTGGTTTATAGATGTCTAGCATGGAAATTTTTTATTGTTGTCATAATTTGTCTAGTGTCTGACTATCACTTAGTTGATTATAAAATCGACTTGCGGGCAGGATTTGAACCTGCGTCTTCTGTTTAGATATACCAGACACTATTACCGACTTTTAAGCCATCGCGAATTTTTCCTTCTTAATCCATGGAAAATGCAAACAAAATACAAAATGATATCGCTTAGGTAATTAGCAAATCAAAATCTCAATTTTTTTATAGGTAACTGCAAAATATATTTATTTATTGATCGTATCAGAATAAATAATACCTATTTATAAGTAGGTAGTCTCGGAAAAATTGATATCGATACGTTTTTGGTTTCATTTAAAATTGATTTGCTCTGGCACTTTAGCATATTACTAGAAATAGCTTTACTTATAAGGACCATGAGCCTATAGGTATAGCTATTTCTAGTAATATAAGTAGATAAGTATGTAGGTCAAAAAGTAGGTCAGATTAATAAATTGGAAAATAAGCCTTGTCTAATCTGGTACACATTTCTGATGCCCTAGCCCCTCAGCCCTAACCTTAAAAGATCCATCATGAGCACTGAAATAAATGGTAGTTCTAAGTATGTACAAATTTCACTCGATATTGATTAAATTAAAATTCTTATAGTAGGTACCTAGGTAAATAAAACCTCTTAGTAAATAGAGGTAAGCGAGAAAGACGGCTAATCGAATTATTAGGTATATTTCAAAATAATGCGTCATTAAATCCCCTGCATGTTTAATGCGACACTCCAAATGCCCGATTTTATATCTCCCTCTATTTCTCTATTGGAAGCCGAAGATAATAACGTAAGTTGGTGACTATATTAGAAGAATACTTACGTATTAGAAAAGTTAATCACCAATCAAAAATATTTAATTATGTTACGCCATAGTCTACATTCTACAACATACTTGTCGACATGTCCTCCCGCAAGTAAGTACTGAGCTGTTTGGCTTGAATGAAAAGAAATAAAGAACCCGACAACACAATTCCAAGACAAAAATATTCAATGGAAATTTTGCAATAGTTATCTGATTCAACAGTATAAAACAATGGTTGATAGGATCACAGTTATAACTGCATTCACTAATAGCATTCACTAATAACTGTAGTGCAGTAGGTGGAATATCGAGGTATAGCGACACGGGAGGGGTGCGGGACGCGGGTAATTTTGGGCACACCTCATGATCTCGTGCTCGCGCTGTTCCTCCTGGCGCTGTCGCATCATGACACCTTCGATGATAGCGCGCTCCTCGGGCGTGAGGTGCGAGAGGTCCGGCATGTCGGCCATGGCGGGCGGCGGCGAGCCGCGTGCGGTGCGCGGGCCCGCCGCGTGCTGCGGTGCTTTGCCCGCGGCGCGACGCTTTGCGCGCCACTCTACTCGGAGGTTTATTTAATAATGCCGGGCGAGCCAATGGCGCGCCGCCGTGCTCTGACGTCAGCGTGGCTATTGATCGCGGGTGGCAGGGCGCGACAGGAGCCGCGTAGCAAGCCGCCGCCGCCGCTGCCGCCACCGCCCGCTGCTGCCGCGCTTTACAACGTAATATGCGTGCGCATGTAAACTATGCAACTATCTACGTGTGTAGGAACACATCAACTCGGCAGCTGCTCACATCATAACTTTCGAGTTTCAATGTTAGAGGCACTTTAGCATAAAGTCCCAATAACCGCGCTACGTGTACCATACGTGTGATACAGCTCTATGTGAGATTATCTATAAATACACAATAATTACTTAAAAGAGCTCGAAGAAAATCTAAGACCTCGGAGTTCAATAAGATCTGAGACCAGGATGAAAATATCGTGAATGGGGAAGAATGCATGTTAAAAAGGTGGAAGGATTATTTGAAAGAGAATTATTGCCAGTGACCTCGGTGACGGATGAATCAGTAGAAGTTGAGGACGAAATCAGTATGGATGAAATTGTGAAAGCGATGAACAGTATGAAATCGGTATCTGGCCAAATTCTGAAGGCTGGACAAGGCGTGGTAGCTAGTCAGATGTACCACCTTTTCAACTTGTGTTGGAGTAATAGTCTTGTACCAAAACATTGGTCATCATCATCATTAGCCTATACTAGTCGACCAATGTGCGCCATTTCGCCCTGTCTTCAGCTTGTCGATGCCAGCAACCTATCGCAAATCATCACTCCATCTTGCCGGAGGGCGCTACGTTTGCCGAGTCGTGGTCTCCACTCAAGAACACGTCTACCCCAGCGGTTGTTGGTTCCTCTACAGATATGGTCAGCCCACTGCCACTTCAGCTTGCTAATTCGGTGCGCTGCGAAAAAATCAACTAGTCAAGCAGAACCTACATCAATTAACAGACTATATAACTAGTAATCTGGATAGTGGTATGCACACTATTGGGATATTTTTCGACCTTGCCAAGGCGTTCGAAACTATTTCCCGCCCCATTTTACTGGACAAGCTTGAAACAATTGGGATAAGGGGAACCCAACTTCTTTCTGACTATCTTAGCGACCGCCAAAAATGTGTTAAAATTGGTCAATATACAAGTGGCGACAATGAAAATACCTGCTATGGCATTCCACAAGGCAGTATTTTGAGCCCCACCCTTTTCCTAATTTATATTAGGTCTTTACCTATGAAATTGCCGTTTTGTATGAAAAAAATTAATTTTTTCATGTATTTTTTATTTGCCATGCAATCAATGCATGTTTGCCAACGCAGTGGCAGTTTATTGATTTTTTTTTTCTTAAAGAAATCTGCTGGACGGGACGCAACAAATTCTTCAAAGGCATTCTGTACTGCCTCTCAGGTATTGATTTTTTTTCCCGCCAAGAAGTTATCCAAATTCTGGTAAAAGTAGTAGTCTGTAGGCGCAAGGTCTGGTGAGTAGGGCGGATGACGGAGAACTTCCAACACCAGTTCTTGCAACTTGGAGACCGTCTGCTGTGCAGTATGAGGTCGCGCGTTATCGTGCAGGAGCAGCGGAGACGAGCGATTGACCAATGCTGGTTGGAGATGTGCCAGCTTCTCCATCATTGTGTTCAGTTCTTCACAGTACACATCTGCAGTAATACTCACCCCGTTTGGTAAGAAGCTGTGATGAATCACACCGGCGCTAGACCACCAAACAGTGACCAGTACTTTTCTAGGGGTAAGTTTTCGTTTAGGGCATTGTTTAGATGCTGAACCAGGATCCAACCAACTTGCTGAGCGCTTGCGGCTATCAAACAGAATCCATCTTTCATCGCAGGTAACAATGCGGTACAAAATTCCTTCATTTGTGTGTCTGTTGAGCAGTGCAAGGCACGTTTTGACGCTTACTTCGCGCTGGCGATCATTGAGTTCGTGGGGCACCCATTTGTCAAGCTTTTTTACCTTGCCAATTTGACGCAAATGGACCAATATTGTTTTGACGCTAACGTCGAAAGCTGCTGCTAATTCAGCCGTCGATTGTGTATCATCAGCTTCCACAATCGCCTTTAATTCGTCATTGTCGACCAAAGTCTTCGGACGACCGCGAGGTTCATTTTTCAGGTCGAAATTCCCAGAACGGAAGCGAGCAAACCAATAACACGTGGTGTGTTGGTTTGTAGTGTTAGCTCCGTAAACGTCGTTGATGTTGCGTGCCGCTTGTGCCGCGTTGCTGCCACGACGGTACTCATATTCCATAATTACTCGAAATTTTAACGTATCCATGATGACGAAAAAGATTGAAATGCGATGTAAATGTAACACTAATCAATAAACAAATGACTACGTTTGGAAAAAGAATTCCATGTTTTTAAAATAAAATTAATTTGAAATTTTAATTCTAAGCTAAACAAAAATTATTTTGATTTGAAATGGCCAGTACTGCAGAACGGCAATTTCATAGGTAAAGACCTATTATTAATTACCTACTTATGCAACTTAAAAAATTTAAAATGGTATTTTATTGTCATATGCGGATGACACAGCGGTGTTATTTTCTGCTAATTCACGTAGCGAGGTCTATAAAATCGCTCAAAGTGGTTTTAATACCGTGTGTGACTGGCTTCAAAAAAATCTCCTATCACTAAATGCAGATAAAACGAAATATATTTCACTATGAGGAACACTAACATAATATCAATTAGGTACTAACAAAAACATTAACGCGCATATCTATAGAAATGATGCTGACACTGCATGTACCTGTCCCACTTTAATTAAAACCGTTAGCATAAAATATTTAGGTATCACACTGGGCTCGAACTTAAACTTCCGTAATCACATTGATTTATTATGCACTAGAGTAGGTACGTAAAATAATATTTATTTTTAAAAGTCTACGTAATATTGCTGACTATAAATTAATCAAACAGGTAATCTAGCGCTGTGTCAAACTATACTGGGGTGGTGCTGGAAAAACAATTTTACTTTCCCCTGGAACGTGCCCAAAGAGCTATTCTAAAGTTTACCGTACCTTTCGCCCATTTTTATTTCCTACGCATCAGCTTTACACGGCATGTAAAGTATTAACGGTTCCTTAATTATTCATTCAGCACATATTACTAGAACAGCACACGGAACTCCCATTTAACCCTGTACCCTTAGACAAGAGAAGGAAAGCTTTGGTCTATACTAAAACTAAATTTAGCCATGCATTTTCTAACAGATTCTACATATTCTTAGGACCATTTATATGTACTTATATAATAAACTCTACATACACAGTGTAAGTTATAAAAAATGTAGTATTATAGTTTCGGAATATTTAGAGAATCTTAATTAGGTACGCAAACACAGATAAGTTGTTAGAAATTATAAAATAAGTTAAAATTACTTGTATATTGTATAATACTGTACCTATATTTAGTTTTATCATCCTTTATTTTTTCTATTAATATAATTATGTTTATTAAATAAAATAATAATTAACACGTAAAGAGCCTGAAACACAGGTTTAACCTAGTTCAGGCAGGCTGCTATGTATTTTATTCGAAATGACAAAAAAAAATGTATTTGCCTTTAATATATCTTAGGAGTACTTTTAGATTTATTATTAGGGGTTCTAACATACCGGATCTAGGTGTCATTCATGACACTAAATTATCTTTTCAAGAGCTACATATAGAAAAAATTATATCTAAGGCCTCTCAGGCATTTGGATTTGTAATGTGGATGTCGAGTAATTTTAAGGACGCCAAAACTCTTAAAATTTTATATTGCTTATATGTACGTATATATTAGAATACGCCAGTCAAGTCTGGAACCCATGCTACGATAAATATATATCCCGTATTGAAAAAATTCAAATGAAATTTATTAAATACTAGCTGACCTGAGAGACGTTGTCCTCTCCAAGTTTCAACTAACCACTTCGAAAAATTTGATTTTCCATATTTGTAATACATTTAGCGTGCATGGACCTCTGAATACCGTGTTTCTGACCTATAAATTACTTAATTTCAAAAATTTGTTCACGTGGTAGTGACGTGAAGCATGGAAATATAAACAGACATACCTACATAGACAAAAATCTCAAATATCTGTTTCGGCGTCAGTAAATTAAGATTAACGCACGTAGCATTTTTTTTTATTATACATACTTAAGTGGTATATTCTTAGGGTATATTATTTAATTATTTGAATAAATGGAAACTCTTTAGTTACTTTCTCAAATAAAGTGTGCGCACTGTATCTACACTATGGAGGTTTCAAATTATAAAATAAGTTACTATATGGCTGGATGCTTTAAATAAGAAAACAATAATTGTCAAAATTGTCAACTCAAAATGACACCTGTTATCGAATCAAATTTCATTGAGGTAATAACGATGTCGTGTTAGTCCGCTAGAAAATAAGTTGTCATTCTTTGTTTACTTCTTTAACCTACTCAAATATTTAGTGTTTACACCGGCTTGTGCTCGCTGGATAAATCCTATGTATGCCCCGTGATTCCCTGTGTAAGTAGAGTTAGAATAACTGTACTAATAATCAATTCCTGGTCACAATAATGGTTTCTGATTGATCTGCTTTATTTTCTTGTTTTATCTTATTTAGTCCCTATAAGTGTATTTTTTAATTTTATTACTTGATTCTGTTATAATGTTTGATCCGTGCTAGTCTAATAGGTACAGAATTACTTGAAAAATAAATTGACATCAATGGTTATTTTTAAAATTCAGCGTTTTCAATGGTTAAAATGTTAATAACTTTTGAAAGAGAGAACCGATTTGAATTAAAAATAGCCTAAATGTTAATCCAAGAAACAGGCTATGAATTCCTGCCCACTCCCTCCAAATCTCTTCAGTAGTTATCATTTGATGCGCGGTCAAACATACAGACAAACAGACAGACAAACCGACAGACAAACAGACAGACAAACCGACAGACAAACAGACAGACAAAAGTTCCAAAAATAATAGAAATGGATTGTGTTACCGATTCTGAGTCCCCCAAATTAGTTTTTTTGTAAATATAAGCAATGTACAGACACGGCTCATTTACATTCTTATTATATGTAAGATTTATGTTACCGTGTTAAATATAAATATTCCTCAACTAACTATTTGCAACTCTGTGCTAGGTTTCCCATTAACTGTGCGTCGAGAAGTAGCAGATGTGACATTTCTACTAAGTATTATATCAGGGTCCATTGATTGTCCTCTTTCAAAAATAGCGTTCAACGTTCCTACTAAAGTTTCGAGATTTTACACTCCTATCCATTTACCATTGGTATCTACTAATTATTGCCAGAATGCATTCCTGTGGCGGGCGCGCAATATCATTAACAAAAAATTTAAACAAATAAATTTTGATTTATTTGAGACTAGTCTGCAATCGGTGAGTTTAGATTTCAGCAGATTTCTTTTCCAAATATTAATTGAATAGCCATGTGTTGTTGATAAGCTTTGCATTGTTTCTATCTATGTATTCACACTCTTTTTAATACTCAGTGTCTACTCGCGAGGACCTATTAATGGCTGCCCGTTTTCTTATTGTATAAATTCAAATATGTTAGTTACTAGCTGTTGGTTCTCCATGATCAAATAAATAAATAAATTAGGAAGGATTTTCTTTTGGAACTTCTATGTACTGAATATTTGTATCATTGCACTGAAATCTCTATGAAGATCCCAGTGCACGAATCAGAACCAGTGTCAGGACAAACGGGACCTACACTGAATGGTTTTTTTTTTTTTTCAAATGTTTTTATTTCAAATAAGCTTTTACAAGCGTATATGAAACGTTGTGATTCTAGTTGCACGGTTCCAAAAGGTCGATCCTATGGAGAAGAATCCGGCAAGAAACTCCATGGACACTCTTTTAAAATAAATGAATTACAAACTTCACTGGTACAATATTGCGATAACAAGATGTGAGGACGTTGAAGGATGTCCAAGTTTGACCGAGGTCGACTATATTAAACGAAGATTAACGTTATTTGAGAATCCGATGTCATTTCTAAATAAAAAACTATGTGGTAACGCACACCATCAAAGCGACAAATAAAACTAGGTGTCTACTTAGACAAGCCACAACGTACACACATTTACAGTTTCTGTTGTGGTAAACAATACTTTCCATATGAAGACATCTCGATATGTAAATAATATGGAATCTGTTAAAGCTATGTCCATCTACTTATAAGGTTCCTACTATAGCTACTAACTGACCAACATGAAAATTAATAAGCTTATATTAGTCTCTAATAATCAACAGTTTCATTTTGCCAGGGAGGCCGCAAATGCATCCGTATCTAACAACCACACATTCTTATCGTTAACATAGTCCTTGGTTTTGTAATAGGCTTTCTTAAGAAGAACAGATTTGACGTGTCTTTTAAATTTCTTGCCAGTGAGATCGGTGACACATTTTGGGAGTTTATTATAGAAACGCACACAATTTCCTAGAAATGATTTATTTGTTTTAGTTAGTCTAAATTTAGGTACCACTATTTTATGTTTATTCCTAGTATTAAGGTTGTGAAAGTCACTATTGACACTGAACTTCTGCAGGTTTTTGCGCACATACATTATGTTTTCAAGAATGTAGAGTGACGGCATCCTAAGTATATTGATGTTCTTAAACACTTCTCTTAGGGAATCGCGAGGGCCCATATCGTAGATTGCGCGGATGGCCCTTTTCTGTAAGATAAATATGGAATCTACGTCTGCAGCTGATCCCCATAGCAGAATACCGTACGACATAATGCTGTGAAAGTAGGCAAAGTACACGAGTCTGGCTGTAGCTACATCAGTGATCTGCCTAATTTTTCTCACTGCGTATGCAGCGGAACTTAACCTGCTAGACAGGGCCGATATGTGCGCACCCCACTGCAACTTACAATCAACCGTAACACCTAAGAAAACAGTTTCATTAACTAGGTCGAGTTTGCTGCCTTCAAGAATTAGATTAGGTTCAATTTGTGGTACATTTGGTAACGAAAATTTAAGACATTTAGTTTTGCTAGCATTAAGTAGTAGGTTATTAGCAGCAAACCATTTGGATAAGGATTTTAGACTCTCATTTACATTATAGAGATTGCTATCATTTCGATCGATTTTAAATATAAGTGAGGTATCGTCAGCAAATAATACTATATTCGATATCTCAGACATCATATAGGGAAGGTCATTAATGTACGCTAAGAAAAGAAAAGGGCCTAAAATAGAACCCTGTGGAACACCAATTCTAACTGCAGACCCGGGAGATGTGACTCCATTTATGCCCACTTTTTGCAGCCTCTTAGAAAGATAGGAAGACACAAGCTCCAAAGATAGCCCTCTTATACCGTAGTAGTTCAATTTACGGATAAGCGTATCGTGATCAACGCAATCGAAAGCTTTGGAAAGATCACAGAAGATACCTATAGCATCCTGTGAACCCTCCCAAGCCTCTAAAATGTGAGAGACTAGCTTTGTACCAGCATCAGACGTAGACCTGCCTTTCGTGAAGCCAAATTGCTGATCATGTAAGATCTTGTTTTTGTGAAAGTGTGCTATCATTTGATTAAGCATAAGCTTTTCAAATATTTTACTTAAGGCAGGGAGAACAGAAATGGGCCTATAATTACTGGGATTCGCTTTACAGCCTGATTTGAAGATAGGAATAACTTTACTATGTTTCATTAAGTCTGGAAAGGTTCCTGTCTTAATACAAAGATTAAATATATTTGTAAGGATTGGAGCGATATTGTCAATTATTGAATTTAGTGCTTTAACAGATATGCCCCATAAATCTTCAGTATTTTTAATATTTAAACTTTTAAACGCTTTTATAACCATAGGCGGAGATACTTGGCTAAACTCAAAGTTTGGTATGTCTCTTTTGAAAAAATTCTTTGCTAGAGATTCTGCTACTAAAGGGGACGAATCTAAACATTTCGTGACCTCGATCGGGACATTAGTAAAGTATTTTTCAAAAGCTTTTGCAACTTCCGCGTGGTCTGAGATTATTTTATTGTTTACTTTTAAACTCAGATCTGTGTCCTGTTTTCGGTTTTTATTAGTTTCCGCATTTATTATCCTCCACACTGTTTTAATTTTATTATCGGATTTGTTAATTTGTCTGCTAATGAGTTTCGATTTCGCTAGAATGCATACTTTTTTAAAACACTTAGAATATTGTCGTACATAATTATGAAAACCTTTGTCAGAGGTTAATGATTTTTCATAGTACAGTTTGTAAAGAACATCTCTACTTTTCCTAATGCCGTTTGTGGCCCATTCATTAAATTTACATTTTTTACGCTGGGTAACTCTTCGAAGAGGGCATGACTTATTAAATGATTTACATATTATATTGAATAGCTTATTGAAATTTATGTTGGGGTCATTAGAAATAAAATTAGTGTTACACAATTGCATTGTAATTAGCTCGTAGAACGAACGTAATTTATTTTCTTTCAGAGATCTAACCAATATGTTTTTATTAATAGGTGGCCTTTTGTTAGTCTCTATAGAGATCAGTTGTCCCATGTGATCCGATCTAACACCGCTAACTATTGAAGAGCCTTGAACTGCACAATTTGAAAAAATATTATCAATACAAGTATTGGAAGTAGCAGTAATCCTAGTAGGTTCATTAAAAATTGGTTCCAAATTAAAAGAATTAAATAATGCTAGAAATTTACGTTTTTCAGGGGATTCTATTAAAATATCAATGTTTATATCACCACAAACAAATATGTGTTTCTTGCATTTAAATACTTTTCTAAGAACATCTTCCATTACTATCAAAAATGTTGGAAAACTTGAAGATGGTGGCCTATACACGCATATGATAATATAGTTTTCTACTTCAGCACATGCTACCTCACATAAGCGATCAACAGAGCACGAGGTGATGTCTTTTCGTTCTTTGAATTTAAGATTATTGTTACATAGAATTAATGTTCCGCCACCCGCGGCTGTTATTCTGTTGTACGCACTGGCAACTGTGAAGTTAGTTACATTAAATTGCATTGTCTCAGGTTTTAACCATGTTTCACAAAAACATAAGATGTCAATGCAATATTTATCTACTAAAAGTTCTACATCTAAAATTTTGCCAGAGAAGCGATTTAAGTTCTGGTGGTAAAGAAGAATCCTATCGTTATGCCTCTCTATTGTCGGTTGGGAAAGTTTAAACAATCTATCACAGCATTATTAGTGAGGCTAGATAATACTGATTTGTCACTAAAAATCACAGATTGTTGGTTGGGAAAGTTTAAACAATCTATCACAGTATTATTAGTGAGGCTAGATAATACTGATTCGTCACTAAAACTAACTAACCTATTCTTTGGTATATTTTCTATCACAGATTGAATATTGTAGGCTATCAAAGAAGCCATCACGTGTTTACATCTTTTGGGAAGAAACATAGCTTCACCAGTCAATTGAAAGCCACTAACAAACTTGTTTGTGTCAAAATATAATAATTTATCACCATGACGACATGTCAACATATAAATAATATTGTTTAATTTATGAACATAGTCATTTTCTTTATCAGATAACAAATGGGAGTAAGGCAGAGCACAAATCATAATTTTTCCGACATTCAAATTTAGTAAGGCAGAGATCCCATTAACAATATCTATTTTTTTAACCCCAATACTATTTCCTATAAGTAAAACAATGTGTGATTGACTATTTAAATTGGAATTTACAATCTTGTCGACAATAAGATTAAAATGCAGATTGTGATGACAGTTGTTAGTTACACTATGACTCATATTATTTTGAAGTATGGATCCGAAACCAATTCCTATCTTATCAGAATAGACTAAACATTTATAGTTTGGCTGGATGTGTTCACAGGCAGACAAAGGTTGAGCTAGCTTGGGTAATGAAGATACATGCCGGAGCTCAGGAGGCGGAACAGAGTGATCACAGTTGCACGAGAGATTGTTTGTTAAGGATTCAAATCTCTCAGCATTAAACTTTACTATATCCAACAGCTCACTGGCCTCCAACATGCGTTCACTAAGTTGTTTTTGTGAATCTTCATACCTGGCAAATATATCTTGCAACATGTTTTCTTTACATAATAGCTCCTTCTGTAACAGCTCAGTATCTACACTATACATAGATCTACAGGTGTCCAATTGCATGGCACATTCATTTAATTCATTAACTAGCCTAATGCGCTCCCTTCGTAGATTGGTATTAGATTTTATAAGTTGACCTTTTTTAATAGCTAACCGTTGCCGTCTGATGAACCTATTGATTTTTATATATTTTTTAAATTTATTGTGACTTAATAATAGTGGCTTTTCTATTATGGTATCATCACCTGTTAGATCAATGGTGGTTAGAGTTGGTGAACACCCCGGGATAGACACACCACCCACCAGCTCATCAAATAGCCTCTGGGTGGCTGAAGACTGTTCACAAGCCCTAACCGTCTCCTGCTGGGTAATGGTGTTATGTGCAGTACTTAATTCCATTTGAAGATCTGAAATACGTCTAAGAGCTAACTCATGAGTATCACTACATTGACTGAAAGATGACACTATTTTGTTTAGTTGAT
The DNA here is from genome assembly GCA_947256265.1 of Acronicta leporina. Lineage (NCBI taxonomy): Eukaryota > Metazoa > Arthropoda > Insecta > Lepidoptera > Noctuidae > Acronicta > Acronicta leporina. The sequence goes on from OX366514.1 coordinate 8,378,888, forward strand.
CATGACGGTCCAATAAATCCATATATTCAATGTGCAGTTCCGCAAGCTCATGTTTAAGGGATGTGTTCTTGTCAATTATGTTTTTCACTTCAACCTCACTGTCTTCCCTTTCAGCTCCCGTTCAGCATCGAAAAGGGTGTTAAAATTAGGTAAGTACTTAACTTAGTTTTTAATGCTCAGTTGTGAATATTGTATAGCTAATGGCGCAATTAAGCACCAGCTATGGATCTAGAATGTGTTATAGATGTACAAATTGCGAAAAACCAATTGTAATTTGAATTTGGCGAGCTCAGCTAAATGATTAGCCTTAACTTATTCATGGACAGTTGTCTGAAAAATTTGAAAGATAGTGAATGTGGTTTATGAATGAATGAGTTACTTGTCAAATGTCTCCTCTATGCCGATGATCAAATTATCCTTGCATCATCGGAGGAGGGTTACAGGAGATGGTAACAATTATGGATGACGCTTTTAGGAATAAGGGAATTAAAGTGAATGTAAGTACCTAAGGCGCAATGTATGGTTTTTGAAAGGGAAGAAATTATGACAGTGTGCAATATTTTGATAGGTATGGCACAAGGGACGGCCTTGAGCCCCAGTCCTGAGGTACCCCCCGAAATCTCGAGAACAAGAAGTCCATGTTGGTCAAATTTAAAGCAGAGCCTCAGTACTTAGGTATTTAAAGTTGTTCGTAATAATATAAATGAGAAGGTACAAGCTACAGTGACAATGGGTTATATTTGACTAGCTACCCGCGCGCGGTTTCACCCACGCTGCCCCGTTCCTAAGAGTCGTAGCGTTATGTTAAATAGCTTAAAAACTTCCTCTTGAATCACTCTATCTATTAAAAAAAACCGCATCAAAATCCGTTGCGTAGTTTAAAAGATCTAAGCATACATAGGGACAGACAGCGGGAAACGACTTTGTTTTATAATAAGTACCTAGTGATAATAAGATAGGTAAATAAATAATAATAAAAAATAATAATGTTTATGTTTATGGGATCTAGCAAAAGGTAGCTATAAGGAATACTGCAACATGCAAGTATCCTCACGATGTTTTCTTTCACCGTTTACGCGTATGATAGTGATAGATTATATGGTAATGATGACTTCGAGATGCCAGAGATGCGTGCCTTATATTCGAACTCAAGACAGCATTCCAATGGTACTTACCTATTGATAATAAGGTAAGGTACATAGGCTACCACTCGTTTTTAAATAAATTTATAAGTAGGTATTTCAGGATAATACTTACCTAGCTATGTGGGCAAAAAAAAAACTGAGGAAACCATGTTAAAATAATTTACTAAACATATAGTTTCTGCCTACCCCTGTGGGAGAAAGACGAGTGTATGTAGTTATGTATGTACTAAACATTCTAATAAATTAAAAACCAGGTTTCTGCAGTGTTCAGGGCACTTTATCGGCCAACTACTTATCAACAAATAAGTAGGTAACAACAATTACGTAAAAAATTAATCACATTCCAGGGGCGGAGGAACACATTCGCCTGGCAGATGGTTAGTGCGGTCGTTGTGGTACAAACTTTTAACACCTTTTCCCCAGGGAAACCTCTTCGTACGTCTTCGCATATATTCATAGTCGCGACATTCTCCCTTCGATGGACTTTCATGACCAAACGCGTGGAAACTTTGAATTATCATAAGCGGGAAACAAATGAAAAATACTATATTCCTGTATTTCTTCCAATCATCCTTCCCATGGAACCTAGGCACACATGGGTTTGGTGGTATGGGCCCTGGTCGACAGTCAGCTGGCGGCACGATTCGCCGTCCGGCGCCTGGAACCTGCGGTGGGCACCCGCATCGTGGTGGCTTCGGAGGACAACACATTGCATAATTTCTAAACCCATTTCCTAAAGATGTTATACTTCGAATTTTGTGCCAATACATTATTTTAAGCTAAATTTTGGTCTGAATTATAATATGAACATATATTTTTGTTTACATTTTCTTGACGGCTTTACTCAGTTAGGAAACCAGAAAAATATTGACATCAGTAGGTAATATTTTATTTTTCAATTATCTATGAATACCTACTTATATTTTATTATAAATATTTACAGGCAGTATAATTTTGTCAAACAAGTTTTTCATCATAGTGGAATAGTCTTTGACTATCTATCTATAGATAGATATCTAGGTATCTATCTATGGATAGATAGTCAAAGGGAATAGTGGATTGTATTATAAGGGAGCAAAGTAATATTTATTTACGGCGAGGGCGCTTTTTTGAATCCAGAGCGAAGTGACGGATTCTTTGGTAGAATCCTGAACGTAGCGAGGGATTCAAAGTGCGTCGCCTGAGCCAAAAATATATTTTGCGCCCGAGTGATACACTACTTTTCATCACCCACTATGGGAAAATAAAAGGCGCCGGTGGCGCGACCTTAGGCCGTCGTACCAGCCAGTCTTTATTCAAACAATATTTGCTTTCGATCTCTTTGGGACGGACAAGGACTATCATCTTTTTTCCACTTGGTAACGACTCGAACAACAGTGACTTAGCTCTCAAAATATCCTCTTCGGAAAAAGACGATTTACATACTTAACTGATGAATGCTTTCTTCATCCATAACGTCCAGCACATTACGTAAAAACGCCAACAATTCGTTAAGAACTACGTTACAATTTATACACTTCACCGTGTTTAGTGACATTGTTCCTCGCAATGAGTCACCGTTCACAACATTACACCAACGCGTCTGCGATGATACATGATGATTATGTTATGTTTGAGTGCCCTGCCGTTATTTTCTCCCGCAGACGTCTGGTTCCCCAAGTTGACATCAACATTGATGGACAAGTTATCCCAATTAAAGGACAAGCTAAATTCTTAGGTGTTATTTTAGATTGTCAGGCCAAATTGTCAGGCGTTGACCATGTTAACAACGTGGTTAAAAAATGCGAATAGTCCATTAAAATTCTCTATCCGGAGGCATAAAAAGGCTCTATCCGGAATGTGGTGGGGAGCTCATCCATTCACTCTAAATTTACTCTTGGTATATAATGCTTTAATAAGAAGTGTAATGGACTACTGCATCTTCCTAATTGAACCCTGTTATAGGGAAGCGCTCCGTAAGTTAGAGTCCATACAAGCTAAGTGTTTAAGAATTGTAATTGGGGCTATGAAATCTTCTCCAATTAACGCCCTCCAAGTAGAATGTGCAGACCCACCTTTAAACATAAGAAGACAATATTTGGCGGATCGCTTCCTAAGTTCCTATCCAAAGTATTTTCCATTTCATCCCATCCCTTAGTCCCTATTTTAGAGCAAGTTTTATTATTCCAATTAGGACAATTGAAAGTAAGGTCACTTTCTTTCAATTGTCCTAATTGGAATAATAAAACTGTTCCTCCATTGTTAAAGAGATATAGAGAGCTTAAACAAATAACTTCTGGCGTATGCCAATACCACATTCTTCCCGTGTTTGCTTCAGCTTATGAAGCTATCCACTATAAGCCCAAAATTATTCCGGATATTGGTATTTCCAAAATGACTCATAACATAAAAAAGAAATTTGAAATAGTTAATAAAAGATATTGGGAAGGTTGGGACTTCTTTTTCACAGATGCTTCAAAATTAACATCAGGGTCAAAAATCTCTTGTTGAAATTCCAACAAGAGATTTTTATTTGTCATTTCGGTGGAATTTTTTAATTTCAATGCTATCTACATATTTTTAGTGACAAATAAAACTTTAGCCTGTTTTATAACATTGTGTGTGAGTGGACTTCAAATATCATCAAAACTTACATAAATATTTAAGTATGAATTTTTAAGAGTCCACTGAAATGAAAAGTGTCTACCGAAATGATAAAAAATACCACAGAAAAGATAAACTGTGCACCGGAATGAAATAAATCCACCGAAATGATACAGCTAAGAACAACCGTGCCGGGCAGCCAGGGTTCCGTACTTTGTTAGGTTTGATTTCCACAAATTTTAGATAAACACTGAGACAGGACAGCACACAGTTATTTAATATCATTATTAATATGCAGATATTACAGTTAGTATTACATTATCATTTGAATTTATTACATACATATTAATTTTAATATATCATTTTATCAATTACATATTAGTGTAATGTTTATTATGATATGAATGAATAGCTTCTTTACATATATAACCTTTGGTAATTTTTCTGGTTGTTGTGTGAAAATGTAAGAAAACTTTATCGTAAATACCATAACCATAAATAAATATTTTTGTTTGTTTATGAACTAATACTAATTTACTTGATATATTTTCAAAAGAGTGAACGAATCGCGATTAGAAAGCTTAAAGTTTCTGATTAATATCATGGCTGCATTTGTAAGTTATGCCATTAATATTAATACATAATGTCTACCTATTGCACTAAGAAAAATGCTAGTTATAATTTAGTTAAATTGGTAACGAGACGAGAATAGTGTTTCTACAGGTATATAAGTAAAACTTCTAAAATTAAATCAACTCTTATATTTTCAAAACACAATAAATAAATAAGAAACATTATAAAAATATCTTAGTATTAATAGCTCAGTACTTTTAATCCTTTTACATAAACGTATGAAACATAACAGAAACCTGAAATTGAGATCACGTTATTCTTAAATTACTACAACAAATACACCTAAATAATCTAATCTACACTCTAGGTACATTACAAAACTATGACTTTGTATTTGACACAAGGATCTCTAAAACTTTATGGTTTTATCATTTCGGAGAAACATTTCATTCCGGTGGACTGTAATTGGTATAACAGTCCACCGAATCCACTGAAATGATAACACGGAGATGATAAAATAGAGGTTAGTTCTACATTTAACTGCGAAATAAAATTATTAAAAAATATGAACACTACTCAAACAAAACAGTACTTACGGCGAATTTAATACACAATTTTGAAACAAATTAAACAAATCTAGCACGAGTTACAACAGCCACCGAAATGAAACTATTTTGCGTTCGCGCCGAGAGCTTGAGCCGGACTGATCCGAAGTGAGGAAAGGTGAGAGGGTCGTAACAACGCAATGTTGACGTGGCTATTCTACTAAAACTTACTGTCCTCTGAAATGATAACTTTTTTCCAGACAAAAGTTGACTGCCTGTCAAATCCATGACAAAGAAGATAAACAAACAAAAATAGTTTTATTTGATCGAAAATATTATAATTTAATGATAACAAAAATTTAAATCCATTTTACGAATGTATTTGCAGGGTAAGGTATTTTATGAGCGAAATTGGGTTCAGGACAGGCCACCGTGATGATAAAATAACACTTTGTAATATTTTTTTGGTTTATTAATGGATAGAAATCAATGTTTTTTTTTGCCAAGGTAGAGAAGTACTTATGTTGTTGAGAAAAAATAAAAAATCTGCACATTGCACTACCGTTCTCAGGTTTGCCGTGTATTTTTTTTGCTTGCGCAATTCACCCATCAAAGGGTTGCACAGGAGTTGCAATTCATTACCAAAAGTCCTAAATCTCGTTGTTATTCCAATGCCCACCTGAGTCATCACTATTAACTGGAGAGTGTATTGGCATTTTGGAAGCCAAATTCGCTTCATAAATTCGCATAACATTAAAAAAATCGGTTGTTTTTACAGATTCGCTTAGTTGTATCCAGGCTTTAAATCAAATTTAATTATATTCAAAAATTCACAGTAAAATAATAATAGATATTAAAAATACGTTACTTGTTTCTTTTAAAAATGGCTTGGACATTGAGATAGCTTGTATTCCTGGTCATTCAGGGATAGTAAGCAATGAGTGTGCAGACTCACTGGCAAAGTTTGCTACAGCAAATCTCGTGAATAATAAACATTATGTACATCGGACTTTTTCGGCGATTATTGGCTGTCGTCGTGGCATTATGCCTCGAACCAATAAACGTTGACAACTAGTCCGAGCGCGTGCCGCCCGGGCCCCGCTCATTTTGTAAACATTAGGTATTTGCTTTAGAAGTTTTGATAACCGGTTTCGGTTTTATTTAGTAGGTAATTTAAATTGTGATTGTAGTATGATTGGTGTAATAATCATAAACATTCAATTGATAAAATAATGAAAGAAGAACGTAAGGTAAGTGAAGATAATTATTAAACTTAATAAACTGGAAATATAGTTTTCTGTAGGTATTTTGTCTCAACGTAAACCTATTTATTCTCTTGCGTTTTATCTGCGGTTAATTAAAACACGGCGGAAATTGGCTCATCTCATAGAAATAATATTAGTAACACTGCCCCCTCCCTCGTCCCGAGCATGATTAGATCCGTAATAACGCGCAAAACGATCCACATGAATGATCTTCGGATCACCTCTTGGTCCTTCCTGTATCTGGTAAGTGACACCGTTGATCTTAGTCAGGACTCGGTAGGGGCCGTCCCATTTTGCCAGTAACTTGGGTGACTTTCCTTTACCGCATCGGGTTATGTAGCCACACTAGTGAGCCCTCGTCGAAGCATTTGTCTTCATTTTCTCAGAAGTTTGTTGACCCGATTGTCTAACGCTGCTCTAAACTTCCCTTACTGATGATGTACATTCAGATCTGCTCTGAACATCTTCACTGGTATCGCTTCGTTAGCCTCTTGGCTAAATCAAGAATATGCGTCATCTCCATTCTTCCTTCGGTTTTCAGACAACGGTCTACCCGAAAAATTTACACGGTATTTTCACGGTTGCTTTGGGCAACTTATTCAGAGATGGCTTCTTTCTCCACAGATGTGACATCTTGGAGCAGCCATCATCCTCCTTTCTCCATCCTTCTTTCTCCAGCAACTAGCTCGAAAGTGTCGTCGTTTACCACAGATGTAGCATCTAGGCACGATCACATGTTTCCTTGAAATTTCACAACTCACCTGGAAGTGACCCTTTTCTACGCAGATGTAACATCTTGGAGCTGCTATCCTCTACTTTTCTTCATGAGGTCGGTCCGTCTTCAATATTCGCCGTCTCAAGCAAGGTTTAGGTTGAAGGTGACCCCGATTGCCACAGATATAGCATCTATGAATGACTTTAGGATCTTCATAACATTCCTTCGACCCTCACGTCCCTCACTGCGCCTCGGGCAACCCACCAGGAAATGGCCCTTTTCCCCGCAGAGGCGGCAGGTCGGTAACACGACCTCCCGAACGGTGAACCCGATGGTCTCGTCTGACTGTCTTTTAATGTCTTGTGGTGCCCAAGCCTCACAGCAGCTCTGACTTTCAGTTTTCCAGTTTTTCAATTTCCGCGGGCCACTGCTGTAGGATCTATGCACCTCGCGGTCTTTCAGCTGGCCACGAAACACGTATTCCAGATGGGTGTCACCGTATCTGGAATCCAACGCTTCGCTTAGCTGATCGTAAAGTCATGTTCTCGCCGAGGGCCTCCAGTAATGTCAAAGCCTGGTTGCGGAGGCATAGGGTGAGTGCCGTCTTGGCCTGACCTTTGTCTCATCCGTTTGACTCATTAAAGGCTTTAAATTGCATTTTATAAGCCGACCAAGAGGAGGTCCCATCAAATGGTGGCACTTTGAATCCACGTAGAGAAGAGGTTACGAGAGCAGTATCCCCGGAATTGCTAAACGCACGTTTCGTGCCTCTAAATCACCTAATGCATTTTCATTAGCAATCTGTTCCGCGAATTTAGAAATCCGGGTCTCGTGCTGTTCCACCTTCATAATAGCAAGCTGTTTGCCAAGAGTCCTCTGAAGGTCTTTTATGAGGAGCATCTGCTCCTTTTGGCGTCTGGCCTGCTCCTCTTTATCCTGCTGTCGCTGCTCCCGCAACATTGTCGTCAAGGCTGCCAGGTCATCTGCTGGTGCTGGAGATGAAATGAAATGAAAGGAAATGATATGAAATAATATTTATTTATGTAAGTACATCTTTAGAGACACTTTTACAAGCCAATGGTTTGTTTATTTTATAGCTAGATGGCTTCGGCATTTCCTAACTGACGACCTCTGAGTAGAAACACCGAAACAAACTCAGAGAATCATGGTCTCTTTTAAAGTCCAGATATAAAATAATGCAAATAATGCGAGTGGGACAATGCAGGGCAATGTCTGAAATGGCCTTTTGAGGAAAGAACCATAGCAGCTTTGAGTAGACCAGTTCTAACTGACGGCAAGCATGCATCAGTCATCGTGTAGCTCAACCATAATTCGGGGAGCTCAACGACCCGTCGCACGACAATACCAGATCAGCAGGACATTTGTGTAGGTGTTCCGGATGGACCACAGACTGGGTCTTGGTTGCTAATGACCCGCAGGTAGTGCCGGAGAATCTCCAAACCGTCTTTGGTCCATCTCCTTCTGCTGCTGACTTCTAGTACGGATACGATCCGTGTCTTCCTTCGGCAAAACCGGTATAATTTATCCCAGTACTTCTGACACCAAATGTTACGAGCTGGGGTTCGGGATAAATAAATTAACGCTAATTTTACCGAAACACACAAACAATTTAATTATCATGCCAAACACACAACAGAAATCACAGATAAAGTCACTACACTATCACTTATCGCACGGTAATGTCACACTAGTAATAACTTCACTTCACTTTGATGTTCACTTCACCTTGTCCAAAACTAAACTGCACTAGCCGAGTTTTTTTTTGGACATGGACTTAGGCTGTTGATTCAGGGAATCTTAACAGCGTAACCGAACTTGGTTGTGAGCTACCGAATGCCTCCAGCCAGGAGCAACTTATAAACTAAGCAACAGCAGCTAACGGCGTCCCCTTATCTTATCTTTTGTAGGGCGGAGGCAGCAAGGCCTCAGTGCACTTCGACCCAATGGAATCTTTTGTGCTTCCCCTAGATAATCTATTCCTCATCCCTTCCCAGTTCTACAAACAGCTCAAGCTTCCATGAGCTTTATAACGAGACCTCCCCCAGGCCTCGTTATAAAGCTATGAGTTATGAGTCTGTAGTCCTCTGGTCTTGGATAACCCTGACCCAAAAGGCACATTCGCTTTCCAGCCATTGCGTCGCATGTACACAGAAGGTGTTCCATGCTCTCAATTTCCCTTTTGCAGGCCCGGCAGGCTGATGTATCCGTCAGACCCATCTTTTGTAGGAGAGCGTTAGTCCTGAAGTGTCCGGTCAGCGCCCCCATCAAAAGACGGGCCTGCCGCCTGCTTGAGTTCCAAATGGCACCTATGAATTTCTTGGAGTGAGCAAGTCCCGTGAGGCTCAAGCACTCATCCATGTGCCTCGCCCTTGTGTACTCCCGAAATGCCGTTTTGACTGTGCTTGGGGCCAGTCCTACAAATGGTTCCGGTCCACATAGTGAGGTTCCAAAACCTTCCCTAGCCAGCTCGTCAGCATGCTCGTTGCCCACAATACGCCTGTAACCAGGGAACCAAGGGCGTCCCGTAACGGGACTTGGAACTCGGCTTAGGGCGTTGCTGGGGGACAGCTAGGGACGGCGGGATCTGGTTTAAATTATTTAGGGACTAATTTAAAGGTACTAGCTCGGCACAGGTCGGCTTTATCAAGGGTCGGGGGGTGCACTAGCCGACCCTCACGACGGCTATTTATATCAGCCACAGATTCTAGAATCGAACAATCGCGATAAGTCTACAAAGTGCGAGTAGTTACTTGTTCGTCTATTGTTTACGGGCAATGACCTTAGAACCCCGCCTTGAACTATTGTTATTACGTGAGTCACGACGTGTTCGAGTACTTTCTTCGAATATTCTACATACTTCTACTACTTATCTAGAATCTGCGTTACCCATCTACGTCATTCTAATAGCTTCTCGGAGTAACATTATTGTATCCTGCCATAGGTAGCTCGGTACATATCTTTAAATAAGACTGAGATTACGTTTTTAAATCAACCCATAATGCTAAATGTTATTATAGAACCCAGAAACCATATAGGTAGCATACATTCAAAAAATTCAAGCATAAAGTTATATCTTCAATTAGAAATAAAAGTTTTAGACTACACCTTAAATTGTACAGGCATAAGGTCGGATAACATGTTTTTTTAAATAAAAAGGTATAATTATTACTAATAATTTGTTAATTGTAAACTTAAAAAAAAGGCACAGAAATTTACTGTATTATAAGTATTGTTCGATTTAGCTAAAATAACAATGAATGTGAATTAAGTTAAAATTTCTAACCAGATTTTCTTTTGCCTCTCCTCAAAATATGATAAATCGGACATCAGACCATATGGGTCTCACGAGAATTTTTTTTTTTTTTTTTAATTATGGCGCCACACTTTTTGTGTATTTGCCAGTGTCAAGTATTAGAATAATCAAGAAGTTAATATTTCCCATCATGGGATTGTATTATGGCACCACACTTTTTGTGTTCGCCAGTGTCAAATATAATGTTCAGTTGCCCCAATAAAACGGTAGAAACTTTATTGAGGCTTCGATGGAGTTTAGGTGTGAACCCAAAAAGTCACGATTTTCAATTTTATATCATTTGCCTACACTCTCACACGTTCACGAACACTTAATGGTTAATTATCCACCATAATTACACATCAAACTTCGGAGAAATTCAAGTTTTGAAAAATAATATAAAATCGACAACGTGCACTTTACATTTTCCCGCCTAAACCTCACGACGAGAATTATGAACTGTAAACTTCGGAGAAATTCAAGTTTTGAAAAATAGTATAAAATCGACAATGTGCACTTTTCAATTTCCCGCCTAAACCCCAGTTCGTAGTTTTTTTTTTTTTTTTAATTATGGCGCCACACTTTTTGTGTATTTGCCAGTGTCAAGTAATAAAGTAATCAAGTATTCAAAGAATATTTCCCATCATGGGATTGTATTATGGCACCACACTTGTGTTCGCCAGTGTCAAGTATAAGTTCAGTTGCCCCAATAAAACGGTAGAAACTTTATTGAGGCTTCGATGGAGTTTAGGAGTGAACCCAAAAAGTTGCGATTTTCAATTTTATATCATTTGCCTACACTCTCATACGTTCACGAACACCTAATGGTTAATTATCCACCATAATTACACATTAAACTTCTGAGAAATTCAAGTTTTGAAAAATGATATAAAATCGACAATGTGCACTTTACATTTTCCCGCCTAAACTCCAGTTCGTAGTTCGTACAGAACTAGAGACGTGAGCCAGAGACTACGACGAACGACGAAGTACTATAGGAATGATGTACTAGAAAGGAAAAGGAATAGTTCGTACTAGTCTGTGTTGGGAATCAATTCATAATAGTATTACCTAATTGAGTTTAGGCGGGAAAATGAAAAGTGCACGTGGTCGATTTTATATTATTTTTCAAAACTTGAATTTCTCCGAAGTTTAATGTGTAATTATGGTGGATAATTAACCATTAAGTGTTCGTGAACGTGTGAGAGTGTAGGCAAATGATATAAAATTGAAAATCGTGACTTTTTGGGTTTACTCCTAAACTCCATCGAAGCCTCAATAAAGTTTCTACCGTTTTATTGAGCCAATTGGACAACTTATACTTGACAGTGGCGAACACAAAAAGTGTGGTGCCATAATACAATACAATCCCATGATGGGAAATATTACTTGATCACTCTAATACTTGACACTGGCAAATACACAAAAAGTGTGGCGACACATTAAAAAAAAAAAAACCTAATTCATACACGTCATTGGTGCGTCATTGTATTGTCAATGTCAAATAATCAGTGATTTTCTTTTTGGTAATTTGTTTACATATAGATTTTAATTATTTATTTTTGATGAAATAAAATAAACTATTTACGTGCTTAGTCATTCTTTTAGTAAATAATACCTTCTTTATAAGTTTGTAGGTAACGTAATTTGCTGCAACTTGTTATTTTAAAGGATTCAAGAAATCAGGTATAAAGTTACCGGCTTCAAGAAAAAGAATACCTACATGATAAGATAATACAAAATTGTGGAATTGATAAACTATGTTACCTTCTACTTATCAGTTGTCATAATTATCGATGAGGATTCTTTGTATTATATGTAAGTTGATGCTTATTAATTGTAGGAATATATAATAAATAACCTGCGTGGTGCCGTGGTGCGTCGTAATTATAGAATAACCTTGAATACCCGAATGGTGATTGGTAGATAACGCCTACAATTCACATGATTCATTCGGCCAGCAGCGGTACTATTGAATTCAGGTGTTGACTAAGAGACGGCAGCCGCGGCACCGCGCCGCAAAGTGATGTCATGAACAATAATTATTGTGTAGTGTTTCTGTCTGGTTCTTGCTACGACAACGTCTCAACGTCAGTAACATTGTTTCTGTTCTTCTAGTAATACTTTTTTCGACGCTAGCGGCTAATAGTGTTAAAAACGAAACTATGGATTATAAAGGTCTTTCTTCAGCTATTGCACAGTTTTCTGCTAAATTCTGTGTTGTAAGTATTACATATATTTACAGATATTTTCATCACCACACCTTACTACTAAATATTCAAAAAGTCTCAACATAACTTGTCTACTTGTAATATTAGTGCAGTTATAAAATCAATTTAAGCACCACCAAGCAGCTCTTTTGAAGTAGGTATAATAATTTGCTAGTAAACTATATCTGAGCATAATATCTGAGTGTTTGGAATTGTTTATCAATATTTCCAGTTTTAAAAAATACAGTATTTAAAAATACATTTTCTCTACAATTGTCTCTTTTCTGTAGGTACCTACTTCATAGGTAGGTAGGTACTTATTTAAAGATTCACTTAGAAATGGCTAATATTATTCTAGACACTAACACTAGTCTCTATCAGTAATCTATGTAATTATGAAGAGATAGGTATTTTCATGTTTATTACCTATTAATCCTTTTGTTACTTACCAATGCAATTTCCATTTCCAGTGTTCTTTTTTTAAAACTTACATCATAGACTTCAAGTTTTCAATGTCCATCTCTCTCTATCTTTCATCTGTCTTTGATATCAAATCAAATGGGAACATTACAGCACATTCATACATGCCATAACACTAACCACAAAACCAAGTCAGCAATAAACTGAGCTCTTAACTACAACACAACCATTTGAGATACCTACTTTAGAATAAATTGCTTAGAAGTGCTCTTGGCACTGCCAATTTAACATTTCTACACAGAGAAAAGATAGTGTAGAGTGGAGATAGTGAAATGAAATAATATAATCCTTTATTTTTATTTGACTTATTAGTTTATTTGTTGGTTAAGTATATATATAAATAATATATATATATATATCTAATATATTTTTATTTCCGCATGTTGGTAATTTAATAAAGGTATTTAAAAATGCAAGCAAATGTGACTCAAGAATTTTTCCTTCACTAAAATAACTGTATAATCTTAGCACGAAAAATGCAAACAAGAATTAAATATACTTTTACTGTTGTAATTACAGACATTATTAGACATTTAATGATACTTAATTTAATGGGACCCATTAAATTATCTATCATTGATTTAAATGTCTAATAACTACATGTTGTATTGGTTACATGCTTGTTTAAACATTGTATTTAATAAATATCACCCTAGGAATTAGAAAAAGGCAAGAGTGTAGTGTCTTCACCCCTGTCAGCAGAATTTGTACTTGCTCTTCTGACATTGGGTGCTACTGACCCTGCCCATGCTGAGCTCTTAACTGCGCTTGGAGTTCCTGATGATGAATCTGTAAGTATAGGGTTGTTGTTGTTTGATTATAATAAAAACAACTGCCGCTTTAGCGGTTCTGAGCGCGACTGCTACGCTATAGGTCCTGAGTTCGATTCTCAGGTTGAGCAGTATTACTGGGTTTTGAACCTAAACATACCGGCGAACTGTGGATGTACGCCTCTGCCTAACCCTTCTGGGAATACAGGTATGATGGTATGTTCATCTTCTTTAATTTAAGAGCTAAGCTCTTGCCGGTGGAGCAAACGCCACTGTTCTATATCTTCTGTTTTCCATTTTACCTCTTGCTACGACTTGATCACCACCCTTTCCTTCACTTGTTCCACAAAACTTCGTCCAAGTCTTCCCCTTCCTCGTTTTCCTTAAATTTTACGTTCTAGTACCTATAGGTAGTACTTACCTACTGAAGAAATCATTGTCAGAAATCAGTAGTTCTGAAGAACTAAAAAAAAATCTATGTTATTATAATAAAAACGAAAGCTTAAAAAAAATAAAACCCGAATATGTAAACAATAACTGAAATATAGAGAACAAGAAAATGTTTCGACGTCGAAAAACAAACAGTTGTGTCTAGCTTATAGCCGTGGTCGCATGCCGCCGTAGTTATCCCTAAATTTTCATCTACAGGTCATAAGCGAAATGCGACCACATGGGAAACATTTTCGTGAAAACATGTAGGTAAATAATCAGTCATTTGCGTATTGTGAAATTGCAGAAAATTCTTATAATAAAATATGTGGGTGGAAAAGAACACGTGGCTGAAATGAAATCACACGGATAACTGTATTATCTGCCACTATTATCAGTCAGGTTACGTTACTAATTATCGCACCATTAAATGACACTGTCAGATTTTCCAATACCTACCTAATAAAGTTACAATAAGTACCTATGTACTTACTTAAGTAGGTACGTATTTATAAATATTGCAGAGATATATATTTTTTTAGATACGCGCATCATTTTCTCAACTGTCCTCCAAGTTGAAGGAGTTGAAGGGCGTCACTTTAAATGTGGCAAACAAGGTGTATATAAACGAAGGACCTTACGACCTAGAGCCTTCATTGAAAGAAGATGCTATTAAAGTATTCGATGCTTCTATGGAGAAGGTCGACTTCAGCTCTGCAGCAGATGCTGTGGGGCTCATCAACAAATGGGTAGGCATATAGTCACTGCTACAATATATTAATCATGACTGTATGACACTGGACAACAAATTATAGTAAGAATTTTTACTTGTTTTCAGGTTGAAAGTAAAACCAATCAAAAGATAAAAGATTTGTTAACAACAGACAGTGTGGACAGTGATACTCGCCTTGTTCTTGTAAACGCTCTCTATTTTAAGGTAAGTTCTAGTATATACATAAGACATAGTAAATACCTACAAACATAATACCATTGTGTATCACTAGGTACTCATTAAGTATCTAAGTTTCTCTAAAAGAATATACCTACCTATTTGCAGATAGTAGGTATAGGTACTTATGTTTAAGTAGGTATTATGCATATATAGCACTACTGCTGAAACTGAAGGACTAATGACCGACCCTTACAAATTTAGTCATGTCAATTCTAGGGCACATGGAAGAAACAGTTTGATCCCGCAAACACAATGAATCAGCCATTCCACATTACTGTTAATTCCTCAGTGGATGTGCCCATGATGTTTATGGAAGATAACTACTCGTATGGTGAAAGCAGCGATCTCCAAGCTCAGGTACCTATATATTTAAATATATATCTTACATATAATAAGAATGTAAGTGAGCCGTGTCTGTACATTGCTTATATTTACAAAAAAACTAATTTGGGGGACTCAGAATCGGTAATACAATCCATTTCTATTATTTTTGGAACTTTTGTCTGTCTGTTTATCTGTCGGCTTGTCTGTCGGTTTGTCTGTATGTTTGACCGCGCATCAAATGATAACTACTGAAGAGATTTGGAGGAAGTGGGCAGGAATTCATAGCCTGTTTCTTGGTTAACATTTAGGCTATTTTTTAATTCAAATCGGTTCTCTCTATCAAAAGTTATTAACATTTTAATTATTGACAACGTTGACTTTTAAAAATAACCATTGAAGTCAATTTCTTTTTCAAGTATTTCTGTACTAGACTAGCACGTATCAAAAATTATAACAGAATCAAGTAATAAAATTAAAAAAATACATTTACAGGGACTAAATAACATAAAACAAGAAAATAAAGCAGATCAATCAGAAACCATTATTGTGACCAAGAATTGATTATTAGTACAGTAATTCTAACTCTACTTATACAGGGAATCACGGGACATACATAGGATTTATCCAGCGAGCACAAGCCGGTGTAAAAACTAAATATTTGAGTAGGTTAAAGAAGTAAATAAAAAATTACAACTTATTTTCTAGCGGACTAACACGACATTGTTATTACCTCAATGAAATTTGATTCGATAACAGGTGTCATTTTGAGTTGACAATTTTGACAATATTATTGTTTTCTTCTTTAAAGCATCCAGCCATATAGTTACTCATTTTATAATGTGAAACCTCCATATTGTAGATACAGTGCGCACACTTTATTTGAGAAACTAAAGAGTTTCCATCTAATCGAATAATTAAATACATAAATAAATATAATAATAAAAAATGCAACGTGCGTTAATCTTTACTGATGCCGAAGCAGATATTTGAGATTTTAATCTATGTAGGTATGTCTATTTATATTTCCATGCTTCACGTCAATACAATGTGAACAAATTTTTGAAATTAAGTAATTTATAGTTCAGAAATCAATGGCGCTTAGTGTATTACAAATATGGAAAACCAAATTTTTAGTTCGAGGTGGTTAGTTGAAAATTGGACAAGACAACGTCTGTCAGGTCAGCTAGTTTAAATAATAAGAATTTAAATGAGCCGTGTCTGTACATTGCTTATATTTACAAAAAAACTAATTTGGGGGACTCAGAATCGGTAACACAATCCATTTCTATTATTTTTGGAACTTTTGTCTGTCTGTTTGTCTGTCGGTTTGTCTGTATGTTTGACCGCGCATCAAATGAAAACTACCGAAGAGATTTGGAGGAAGTGGACAGGAATTTATAGCCTGTTTCTTGAATTAACATTTAGGCTATATTTCATTAAAATAGGTTCACTATATCAAAAGTTATTAACATTTTAACGATTGAAAACTTAGAATTTGAACAATAACCGTTGAAGCAAATTTCCTTTTTAAGTATTTCGGTACTAGACTAGCACGGGTCAAACATTATAATAGAATCAAGAAATAAAATTAAGAAAATACACTCACAGGTTAGGAAAATTAAACAAAGAAATCAGAAACCATTATTGTGAACGGGAATTGATTATTAGTACAGTTATTCTAACTCTACTTATATAAGGCATCACGGGACATACATAGGACTTATCCAGCGAGCATCAGCCGGTGTAAAAACTAAATATTTGAGTAGGGTAAAGAAGTAAACAAAGAATGACAATTTATTCTGTAGAAGACTAACACGACATCGTTATTACCTCAATGAAATTTGATTCCTTATCAGGTGTCATTTTGGGTTGACAATTTTGACAATTATTTTATTTCTTCCAGCTTTAAAGTAACTGATTTTATAATCTGAAACCTCCAGTAGATTCTAAAGAGTTTCCATCTAATCAAATCATAAAATAATATACCACGTATGTACCTAGTTAAGTATGTCTAATAAATAAAAAAATGAATAAAATAATAAATAATAATAATAATTGCAACGTGCATCTTTACTGATGCCGTAACAGTTATTTGAGATTTTTATCTATTTAGGTATGTCAGTTTATATTTGCGAACATTTTTTTAAAATTAAGTAATGTAAATTAAATCAATGGCGCTAAGTGTATTAAAAATATGGAAAACCAGAATCCTTTTCGAGGTAGTTAGTTGAAACTTGGAGAGGACAACGTCTCTCAGGTCAGCTAGTATTACATATATATTTGACCTAAATATTGTCTCATTAGTCTGCCAAGCGAAATATACCTAAAGTGTAACCTTTTTTAAATTATGTTTTAATTGATGATTCGTAATTGATTATCTCATTGCGATAGGATAGTCGAAATACCTACCTACAGTCAATTAGGTACTTTATCGGCCTTACTAATAATACTTCAACGCATTCCATTCCGCACTTGTCTAAAAATAAAAGAGATAACGTAAATATTTTATTATTTCTAGAAGGCTGTTCGAATCATGTATATTCTTTGAATATTCTGATTCAAACATTGGCATTGGCAGTGAAATTATGTTGTTTAATTTTCCTCGTATCATATGATGTCTACATTCAAAGAAAGTATGATACACTTTGGGAAGTCTTGAAAAAAGTAGGTACCTACACCTAAATGTACGGCGTATATTTGACTGAACCGATTACCAAATAAAGAATTGATGCAATTATAAATTACAGTATAACGTAATTACGTCATGTACAAACTGAAACAAATTGCAGAAAATGACTGTTTGAAAAAACCAGGTACCTAGCGAAATTCTAAATGCCTCGACGCCTAGTAGCGAACCTAAGTACAAAATGTATCGGTAGGGTTCGCATGCGTTGGAATTTCTTCGATAAATTGATACATTCTAGCATACCTAATTAGCAGTCTTTGGAAAGATAATTTAATAGAAATAGAATACCTCTAATATTTTTTTTTTAATTATTTTCAGCTGTTAGAAATGCCCTATCTAGGCGGAGAGGCGACTATGCTTGTTGTATTACCTCATGAAATTGAGGGTCTGGATAGTGTTATGTCCAAATTGGCTAGTGGCTACGATCTTATGTCGGAGGTGGATAAAATGTACCGAACTAAAGTACAAGTGTCTATCCCGAAGTTCAAGATAGAAACTGAAATCGATTTGATTGATCTTTTGCCCAAGGTTTGTTGTATTGTATTACTTTCATCATGTTACGTAAGTATGAATATCGAACACTTCGAATTTATTAATTTCAATTTTTGCGGAAACAACGGCACCGGATTATCTAGGTAAAACGAATGTCATATTTTTTAACTAAGTATTGAAACTACTGGTTTATGACGTAATATATTAGGTACAAGGCATTAACTCCGTACCGCATGATTGTTCTAGCTCGGAATACAAGCAATCTTTGACCAAAACAATTCAGGCCTCACAAAAATACTGAATGCTGATGAACCTCTGTTTGTATCAAAGGCCGTGCAAAAGGCCTTCATTGAGGTCAACGAGGAGGGCGCGGAGGCCGCCGCTGCTACTGGTAAGCATTATAACACAATAAACAGCAATATATTTTTAGGTGCTTTCGGACGACACATTCTACTAGAACATTGACGTTTTCTTTGGAGGCTATATATTATATAAATAATTTGACATTGGTCAGTGATATGATAACATTTGATAACAAACTTTCCACAATTTAATTGGGGGCATTATGCACTGATTTACCTACATATTTACACCTTTTACAATCAAATTACGTAAAAAGTTGAATGAAATAGTAGGCAGAAGGTCTGCTACTTTTCTTATTAGTGGAAATCGAAGTGATTGTCCTCCGATCCTGTATGGATCGAAAATAATAATCGTAATAGCTACCTAATTATAATATCTAAGCTACGGTTTTTTTATTCTGTTGTGTTTCTAGTATAGGTTAGGTATATTAGTGGACAGAGTGCAGGATCTTCATGATTCCCTGTTGTTTTTTAATGTCAACATCAACAACAACGTCAACACAAAATTAAATATTCACCAGTTTTCTACCAGAATACATTCTTTTTAGTTGGGAGTAGCTGGCATATTTAAACAAGATCAGCTAGATTTTTTATTTTTTAAATGGAATCTTTGACAGTCCCATCCCTTTTGCGCATGGTCTGCTTTTTTAGAGCTTTTTTACGTTGCAGTTGCTTAGATTTTATGCTTGGTTGGGTTGCTTGTTACATACATAAATGCATATTGGTGGGCTGATAGATGTTGTGTAGTTGTGGATCGTTTGAACTTGTCGTGTGGTGTGTCCACGTGCAGCAATGGTGACGCGCCGGAGTCGGTCGGTGGCACAGCAGTTCGCGGCGAACCGGCCGGCGCTGTGGTTGGTGTGCGTGGCCCGGCAGGTGGCGCTAGTGGGCAGCTACCGGCCGGCCGCCACTGCGCATACGCACCTGTCTACTCGCGATGAACTATAGTCGTGTGTGTGGCGCAGGCATGGTGGTCATGATGCGGTGCGCTCGCCCTCCGTCGCCCCGGTTCCGCGCCGATCGACCTTTCCTCTACATGCTGTATGGCTCCGACCGCACCCTGCTCTTCATCGGCGCTTATCACGGCAACAACTAAACAACGAGTGTCGACAGATCATTGATAGGTGTTTTACATATTCTGTGGCACAAATTGCACTGTAGTCAAATACTAATTATCTCAAAGTTGTCTATAAGATCAAAAGGTTAATCATGTTTAAATAGACAATATCGCGATTACTTATATACAGGTGGATTTTGCAAGTAGACGTGGATGGCTCAATCTAAAATGTTAAAGGAAAGCGAAATACTCAAAGGAGTATCGGGCTCGTTTTTAATCAAAACTAAAGCTGCAACATTGTATTTTAGAAAAATCAACACCTATTCATAGCCAAGAATCTAACCCTGATTAATTCGACCTGATACCTCGTTTTTTTTAAATCGAATTGGCTTGAGACTCTTTGGATATATTGAGTTATTCCTTCGTTAATATAGTTTCGCATTTGGCCATCCACACCAACTTGGAAATTCCACCTGTATACTTATATTTACATGTTAACACTGTAATCAAGATAACAGAACAAAATAAATAAATTTATCTTACATCATTTTTAAAATAAGATATTCTTTAACATCCTGACCGGGCACAAACATTTAATCAAACCCGTAAAATTTGAAGTGCATTAGTGCGTAACGTCAAAACACACAGCATTTGATTTTCATCTTTCATCAACTTGAACCCAATTTAATATAGGTACCTAATAAGTGCACTACATACAACTGAGTATATAATATTAAATATATTATAAAAAATATATACTTAGGTATATGAATAACACACGGTGTCAGTGCATTATTCATAGAAATGAATAATATTTTTTATGAGCATTTAAAATATGTTGTATGAATTTATGTAAGTACGTGCTTAAATTTTATTAAATAGTTTAACATTGAAACACTTAGTTATTATTGCTTACTTTCTTCCTAAAATAGATATATAATGGTAATTTTCATAATCCACATAAACTTTACGAAAACAATTTAATTTAACTAATGGGTGTTTATATGTACTAAGGTACATGTATGTATGTACCTATGTACATTAGGCGAACTGGCATTCAAGCGTTCATTACTAAACAGTAATAAAATAAACAAACTAGTTATCAATAAAGAATATTTTAATTTTAATTCTGAAAGCTTTATTCAGTTACATTTTGTTCGGCTGCCGTCACCGAAGGACAGTGTGCCTCGCTGGTCCTCGTAAAGATAAAGTTAAACTTTATGGCAATGTTTATTTTAATCTAGAAAAAAAAGTCTCCAGAAACTTTAATATATCTGTACTTTTTCATGTCCATTGGTAACCGTAGATATGTACTTATGATCCTATACAACAACACGTTCTAGGTCAGTAGGGTCGTAGTAGTATGTAGTGACCACATTGAATTACCTTATAGTCATGGTAAATAGATATTTAGGTTTGGGAACGATGACTAAGAAAGCCCGGTAGGTACCTATTCGTCAATTCAGTTCTCCTTTTTGTTTCATTTCTGTTTTGTGAAGATTTTTCACGTCTTAATAGTGAGAAACATTTATTTATTTATTTTATACCTACTTTATGTACAGTCACGTGCACAGATATGTATACACTTGGCAAAATTCAAAAGCGATTTTCTCTTAAACTATTAATTGAAATGTTATGAACATAGTATTTTCGAACCAATACTATATTTAAATTGGTATTATCTTAAAGTTTACAATCGTAACTTCAGGGAAAAATCACTTAAGAATTTTAGTTAGTGTATACATATTTTTGCTCGTCCCTGTACATATGTGTACAAAGGCGGTCTTAATTCTATTCCATTCCGTTGATAAAACATCATTTTTTGCACAGCACAGCGAGTGTCCAGTTGTCACGATCCCTCGCGAAGCTATTACATGCATGAGTGCACGAAGGGGGCAGAGATCCATTCCGGTTAAAGGTATCCTCTCCGGACGAAATGATGTTGCTTCCATCAACCGAGCTTAAAGTACTTCCTTCAAGAGAATTTCTATGAACGAATCCTAGCTTTGATAGCGGGCGTAAAATCTTCATACGATGATTCTAGCCTTCATGAGCAAATCAAAGACCATTCGCTCCGTTACCGGTGGCGCGATTTAGGTGTCAGGTTTTATATTACCTAGGTACCTACATAAACTTACTTTATTTATCACTAAGTAGGTACGTCAAATTTATTACGTCGATAGCAACATTCTATGAACATATTATCTCCTCACCTCCTCGCTCGTATCTCCCCTATTTTCGATTCGCTCTATTCGTAAAGTTGATAGTATGTGGGTCTATAGTTACGGATCAATATGGACTCTAAATAGATACTAATATCTGAAATAAATGCTAAGACATAGCTGACACCCCTCGACATAAATTGGGACTACTAGGGTTGAAAATTAAGGAGTAAAACAGGATTAATTATGGCAACTAGATTAGGTATAAAGAGAAGCCTAAGTCGTGTAATGGAGGAATATAGGATCCCTCGACATAAATTGGGACTACTAGGGTTGAAAATTAAGGAGTAAAACAGGATTAATTATGGCAACTAGATTAGGTATAAAGAGAAGCCTAAGTCGTGTAATGGAGGAATATAGGATGATGGTGTGGAACCAACATAATGTTATGTTGTGATTGTTCTTATTGACTTAATTGAATGGGTTTAAAAAAACTCCAAGGAATTTGAGTAATAATGCGCCCATAGAGCTTGTGTGCTCGCTTTCTATCGATGATTCGCTTTGTGTTATTGTGCTATTTGTCGTTATTTATATAGTAGGTACCTACAGTTACATAATAGAATTAAGAAGTTAAAAAATGTCGTGATTCATTTACTAATTGTATTACAGCTATGGGCATCATGCTGTGTTCGGCTATGTTGAATGAGCCCCCTGTTCGTCACTTCGTTGCTGACCGGCCTTTCCTAGTATTGATCGTTGTGGAGAAGATTCTTCACTTCATGGCGACGTACCGCGGAAGCCAAACATTATAAGCTCTCTGACGACATGCAATAAAGTCGAAAATCACTAGAACTCGCGTCTAATTTTTAACCTTCCTTTAGTAACTTCCTAAGTTCATTTGAGTGAGATCTAAATCAGGTAGGTATAATAAATTGTACCGGTTTACTGTCAGGAATATGAATAATTAAATAACTACGGTTCCTACCTACTATTTTCAAAACACCGTGTTCACTGACAATGACAGGTTTTTTTGAGAGGGTATTTGAAGTCAGAATTACAGATCGAGATTATCTTTGTCCTCAGGATTCTTATATTCTGTTAGATAATAAGGAACCTCATATTCATCTGCTTCCTTACCACTATTGTTTGGTCCAGTCGTGGAAAATGCAATTCCTCTTCACTCTTCATGTCCTGCACAATTTTAATCTATAAAAAAATACCTGAAACTACAACACATTTTCCCAGACGGCGCCTTCTAAACGTGTGCAATGTGCATGTAGGGAAAAAAATGCTTTCTTCGTGTCAGGCTTTACGTGTAATCTGTGTGTCCTTTTTATGTCGCTTGGTGAAATCGTGGTATCTTTGGTTCTTCAAACATCATGTCGTATGTCCTGACTATATTCCAGCGATGGGGATCGCTACCTTGTCTGCGATGGTGAACTTCGACCCTGTGCAACGCTTCGTGGCTGATCGGCCGTTCGTGGTAGCCATCCTTGTTGACGGAACTCTTCACTTCATGGCAGCGTACTTTGGCAGCGAAGAATAATTCATGTTTACCTACTAAGTCTACTTTTGTCTTATGTCTGCGCTGCCTTAATGTCTAGAGTACAATAAAACGTGCTCATCTTTAGTAAAAAACTGTACCTAATAATAATATAAAGTTTTTTTTTTTGCATTTATGTAAACTAATACAAAATAAAATATTTTCTAATATTTAGCTAATCTATCATCTAAGAACCCAGCACAAAGGATGCAATGCGTTGTTCCCTAAACAATGCCTTCTCGAGCTTTTTACATCCCGGGTCCTAAAATAGCGTTTTCGGTCCCAGGATGTGTAATAAAGAAACAGTAAGAACCAATGGGTACCTATTGTAAATGGCCCACCTATTAAATAGTTACAGAGAACCAAAATATCAAGCGATTTAGCGTATAATATCCTAAGATGGAGGGATAGGTACAATTAAACTAATTAATTATAAATAGTAATTATAAAAATACCTAATATACAATTCCTTTTAAGCCAAAGATTATCTGAATTTCTACAAAATAAAAATATACGTACAGAAAATAAGAATAGGTAGGTGCCTAGTATCAAAGCATTCGTTAAATATCTACTGACATTAGTGGACATACCACTAAATTATCTCTATATATATTTAAAAGAAACTAGTCTTAGTGCTATGTCATACCGGTATGATACATATGATGACCACAGGTAGGTATATGGCACCTGTATATTTTGGTACTCAAGGTATTTTATAGGCCTTTATATAGGTACTGCACTAGAAAGCACAGGTTTCTAGTACCTAACAATGAACATTTTGACTTTGAATTTTTGAATAGACAATAGATAATAGGCACGGGTAATTAAATACGCCTGTACCGATACCCTGAAGGGTTGGGCAAAAGTATACTAATGTACACATACAATTTGCCGGTATGTTTGGGCCAGATGTAATAACTGCATATTGCCATTAATGGGCACAAATCCAAACTCCGAGCTGTTATTGAGCATTTCAGAAAAAGCCGACTCGACAAACAGCCGACGACTGGGACCTGGGAAAAAATATTCGAAAAGTAAAATTTCTTTTACTTTTACAGTAAAAGAAGAATCTACAGTTTGTAGACAGGAATCAAGAATTAGCTAGCATTTTTTTTTAAATTTCTGTCTACCTACTTTTTCTTTTACAGCGGTTGATATAGTGAAATTAACAGAAAATATTTCCATGGAATTCAATTGCGACCACCCATCACTGTTAGTTGTTGTTCGGAAGAAATGTCCCATATTTTTGGCGTTATATAGAGGTGACTCTGAAGAAGACGAGTGGCAGTAGGTGCGTAATATTTTTGCCTTCCGTAAATTACGTGTAGTTTATGTAGATAAGTATGGTATTATTTAGAAAAAAAAATATTATAACTATGGTCGCTAATTTAGTAATTACAGTGGAAGTGTTTTAGTCAGTAAGAGTCCGACATGAATTTTCTTACCCTGGCCCAAGCTGATAATTACACGAAACAAAAACATACTTGCAGCATCCATCACTAATACCAGCACTACTTACTACCATAATATTTCATTAAAAATACTTGATGGATCGATATTAATATCTAATCTTAACACCTAGGTATATATCCAAATGTCTTCAGTAAGTATCTAGGTACCTAAGCTGGTCGTAGACTGCTGTATTATTTAGTATGAACTTACTTGCCTTCTCTTGCCCTATACCCTATAGCCACGATCATGGGATCCGAGACATGCGCCACGACCGCGACAAGCAGAATAACCTTCTCTGCGATATAACATTAAAACTATAGCCCATGATTTGTAATTCCAATTTAAAACTTAGTTAAAAGTTTCCGGGATCACATAAGAGAGATATAACTATGTAGGTAGATTATACAAGTTTCTTCAATGAAGCGTTGGCATTTTCTGAAGAGCCTCGGGTTAACAATGTACAGATACGTTGGTACTGATCTAAATAGAGTAGTGGGTTATTAATAATAGCTCGAAACCAGCGATTATCTACATTCTTATGGATCTAGTTTCCAAAATATTAGGCACACTTGAAGTAGGACATCCAGTAGCAAAATTTGAGTAGTTGCCAAAATCGGAAAATTCGAGTAGGTAACTAGGTAGGTATAACCGTATAATTTCATTTTATCCAGAATAACCATGTTTCAATTATACCTACATAGAGCTAAAACATAGCAGGTAAGTAATCTGTTTTTAAAATCGTTAGGTTGCAGATCAGTAAAATTTTACTGCAGTAACTTTACTAAACTGCAGTTGGTCTGAGCGGTCGACCATTTTGTGACCCTTATTAGGTAGATAGTGACCTACTTATTGTATGTAGGTAGAAAGTAAAAAAAAAATCGTACATAGGTGCCTACCTCCTAATAATTGTACAATATAGGTACTTACTTCAAACACTGTTTATAATCTTGGGTAACCCATCTTATTATTAACTTACAGCAAAGCTTACCTAATCATGTTCCAATTAAGTAGGGAGGTAGTGTTATCAAGAAAATGCCGCTTTAATTAATCTCATTAATTCACCGTTAAGTGCTCACTGAGTCCAGTTTATGCGGAACTGAATGTATTTACTGCAGACATGGCTGAATGCTTAGGTACAGTTTGTTAATAACTTTCGGTTCGTGTAGTTTTTAAGAACTGTGATCTCGTAGCGATCTAAGTGACGATGATGTGTACCGAATCTCACGTATTACCTTAAGAAATATTATAGTACCTATATTTTGTTTTAAATGTTTATTAAATACCTACCTACTTACCTAATAAAACTATTAGATAAGATATAGAGAAGATAATATCTATTTACATAAGAACTGTAAATATTAGATTTATTTTCAGTCAAAGGAGAAAAGTATAAAATAGAAGCATGAAACCTAATTATCTTTTGGAATTATGAATGAAGACTTAACTAAACGTCATCTAATAAGAAATTGGTGATGTTAGGTACCTAAGTACTTACTAGCTATGAATATAAAATATATATCGTTTATATTGTTCTTGAAAATTATGATTGTGCAAGTGAAGACGAATGTGATTCCTATCTACAAATTACATCATATCGGTCATATAAGGCCATATCCTCTTGTAAAGAGTTCAGAAAGAAACAATGACCAGATTTGTTTTTATAACGATATGTGGGTAGAATGCTCAACAGTTAACAAGTACTATAATGCAATTAATAGTATCACCAAAAAAACTATTAACGTAAAAAAACTGCCATTGTTTAATTCGAGAGGACATAATAGAATACGAGAATTGAACATGAAATCATTGTTCACCGAAGCACGTCCAGTGCACAGGACATACACAACGAAGCCTCACGGAATTATCAATATTCGTGCATTGCTGGATTTACATGGTAGACTGCCCGCAACGACGTACCAGATGTATCGCCCCGGACATCCAAGCTCTAATTATTTTAATGAATCGCCGGGACCCGAGGTGAAGTACAATTTCAATCATGCGTTGACTACACCCCACCTACCCATGCGCCCGCATACCTCTAACGGATTAAGTTCAGCAGCGCAATCTACACAGGTTATTAGTTCGAGTAATGTTGCTTACGGCCAATTGACATCAAAGCCGTCAGTGGCTATGAGTGTTTCTAGCGTTACTCAACAAATGATGGTGCATACAAATATGTCTTCCTTTGAGAAATTTACGCAAAGCCTAGATAAATTTGAACGTCAATTTTATATGGTAAGTTTATCTGCATGTTACCTAGAACCCACAATAATATTTTCTAAATTACTGGAAATGCTCAATTCATAAAATTTTAGTAGGTTTTAGTATTTTCCCACAATCATACCTGTTTCTTTATACAAAACTATATTAAGAGAACATAATAACTTGAAATAAGGTGTTACTGTGACCAAAGCGTAACTTGCAGTACACACATAAAATATAATTTGTTGTTTGATATTTATTAAAACTGCAAGCCCTACATTCCGATCGCGTTGTATGGGTATCTGTAAGTATCGATCGATGTTGTTATAAAACTAAAATTCTGTTAGCAGTAGGCCATGTTACCTTTATGTTATGCTCATGGTGTTAAGCGGTAATAGCTGAACTGTTAGGAGATATTGTGTCGGATTAGAATGCAAGAGGGCGTAAGTTTGAACCTCTGTGCCGTTTATGACGTACATAGGTACATATCTACCTACATAACATAAAAACCATTACTATAATTATCCTAGAACTAGATGACCTGTGTATACTTAAATTATTTTTCGAGCGAGGATCGAACCCCCGCACGCGGTGCTCCCAAACCAAACGCTCTATAGGCACTGCGCCGACGAAGCTGTCGTCGAGATATCCATAGAAGGATCATAATAATACCTTCCCTACCCTTACTCTAGAGTAGTTACCTATCTAGTCGTCTATTTATTCCATTCTAATTTTGTCGTTCATCTATTAACGTACTGATGATTGAATATAGTTTAAAAAAAATCAGTAACTATTATCTATCCTACTTAAAAAAAGGAAGGGTTCTTTGCTGGTCTGCATGTTTTTTTATGTATTTCCACCGATATTTTCGGCAATTGTGGACCCATTTCAATAATTCTTTCTATTTAGTATGAAAGAGTATATTGCCGGGTGGTCCCATTCAAATTTGGTGAGATCTGACCAGAAAATAAAAAAAAAATGACATCACACGTACCGATCGAGTAAATTACAACGTCGTTCATGTACATACATACATGTAACTACTAGAAACGCGTAGCGCAAAATAGATACTTACAAAAAAAATATGTGCGAAACAATTTCAGAAGTCGGTGGCAAAAACAAAAGATCAGACCAAATCGAAGTCACGATCACGACTTCCGGTTATTGAAGGTGGTTTTACTTTTTAGTATTAGATCTAATTATCAGAAGGGATTGATTTAGCGGGATTGTTGCAGACAACGTTTACCAAGCTCACAAATATAAGCCCGGTAGATAGACAAGAAAATGGAATGAGCTTTGTTCAGTCCGGCTTTTTCCTGCTATTGACCCTGATGGTACTCTCGAAGGAAGTCGACTCCAAAACAAGGGCGGAAATCGACCACTGCATTGGATTCAAAGTTTCAGACATGGTATTTACGGTTTAAAGCGTACCTATTCTGTAGTCCTACCAATGACCGGCGGAAGCGGCGGCAGCCTAATGGCTAGGGCATCGGACTTGCGATCATGTGGTTGCCGGTTCGAACCCCACCCATTGCACTACCGACGTGAACCCACTCGTAACACAAGCATTTAGCTTAGCACGAGGGGTTAACAAGAATACTAGTACCTAATGTGTGACCCACATTTCTAGTAAGCTTTAGTAAAAAAAAAAAGACCATACACCATAGTTTACACCAATACACCAAACGACGGTATTTTCAGTTGCCGAATTTGAGCGGGTCGTAACATTTAGATATACATTTTACTCAAAAATGCATGTAGGTAATGTGGTCATTATTTTGACAACCTTGTTTGAGCAAAGTCGACCTTGCCGTTCTGTTTCAAGGAGCGGCCGGCAAAGTTTTGCTGGCCGCTCTAACAGGCCGGCAATCTTTTGCCGGCCGCTATTTTGACGTTTCAACGTTTTAAAAATTAACCAAAAAGATTTTTTTTAAAACACAGCTGTTTGTATCTATAGAGATAGGTAGAAAAATATTTTATTCCATATTAGGCTGTATAATTCCAACTACCATTGCTCAAAAAAAAACAACAAGTAACAAAAGCGCGGTTTAGCGAAAATTTTGTTTTTATTTAGTGATAAATGAATGAAGAAATAATACAGCAGTCAAACACCGCATTAGAATTACTTATCACAAACTATTAGTAATATCAAACCAGGAAAGTCGGTGTTGAATTTTAGTAACTGTAGGTACTTTTCATAATTGTCATTTTAATAAAAATTCTAGTTAATTAATATATTTTTTATTTAAATTGCTTGCTGGTTTTATTTAGATTTGGTACTTGCATTTTTGAGTAAAGCACTATACAAACCTTGGCCCACAATGACTGCTTCGCTGGTTACGCTATGATTGCCTCGAGCTAGCCTAGCTACGCTCTAGGCCTTTCAGCTTGGCCATCATTGCAGCCCTTGCTGTCCTCGCTGTAAGGCCTCCACCTACGGTCTCGGCCTTTATCTCAGCTCGTCCGTCAAGTGCTGCACGCTGACCACGCTGTGTCGGCCTGGAGCTGCGCTACGCTGCGCTGTCGGCCATCATCAGCGCGACCAGCAAAGTAGTCATTATAGACCGCGGCAGTAATGAATAATTATTTAGCGTTTGGTTAACAATGAACCAACAATATAGGTAATTACGTCGTAGGGCTCTCAGCAGGGGGTCTTGCAGTGTGACATTGCAGTTGGCGGTTACATATCCTAAAATACCCATTTTGTTTCAAGTTATTTTGCGCCAACTGTAGTTGCGAACGCATTTCTCCGCACGACAGAGTTGTTCAATCGATTTGCGAATCAAATCAATTGCAGAGCGTGACAGAATAAGTATTGTTACCATTTGTAAGGCGATTAAATGTTGTATAAGTACACTTAAATCAAAATACCCACTACAAAGCAATAAACTAGAACTGCTTAACTAGAGTACCTATAGCTATGGGTAGCCATTAATATTTACTAGGTAATTACCTACCTACATAAATATGCATAAGCTTGCAATGTTCTGAACAGGATAGCATTGGTCTTGTAAGACATTTTATAACGACCCTGCCAAGTTCTTCGGACAAGCTAAAGCTACGGTGGTCGTCGCGCCTAATGCTGTGGCCAGGGAGGAAAGTGAGCCCGCGGTTTCGGATGGGTGGGGCTACAGCTCTGATGCTTCACATAGACCAGTTCAACGGCACAGAAACATCGGAAAAAATAGCTACCATACTTAATCAAAAGGTATCTAAGTATGCGTTTTAATTTTAGTAATTATGTACTTACCTGCTTTGGTACTTATACTTGCATTCTATTGATTGAATTTGAATGAAAAACCATATCCCTTTTAGCAGTAAGTAGGTGTTACCGTTTAAAGTTATATAGAACCAAGAAGTAAAGAAACCGGTAATTGTTCGTTATGTTTCTGCCACCAACACAAAATATATTATTAATCCTATACCTACCTAGATTAATAGGTACACCTCCTACCTTTGATACCTATAGATACCAGTACACCTACTTACCAAGGAAACAGGAAATTAAGTATGTACTACAATAATGCGTAGGTCGAAATGGACTCCGGGGGCGCTATCCACGACACATTCGACGAGGATGACGTGTCGGGGGGCGTCTCCGCGGTGCTGGTCACGACGATGTACGTGCGCGCCTGCTGGCGCGTCGCCCCCACCGTGCTCAACGGCACGAGGCCCTTCCGCGACGCCGGGGACGCCCCCAAACGCACCGTGCGAATGATCCGTATCAACGACATCATGAAATTTACAGACTTGAGCGACTGGAATGCTCAGGTTAGTCGCTAAATTATTATCACACTTGTGGTTTGATGGTATTTATTTTAAATGAATGGTTACATATAAAAATTAAAACACGAATGAAAGTTCCACATCCTATGATAAACTGGCACTATAAGAATATAATTAATTTATTAATGACGGCAATAAGCTTCCTTACTAAAATTGTTGCTTTAGCATTTATATTTACCTAGATATCACGGGGAATGTAAGTACATATCAACACGAAATAAATTAGAACCGCCACCATCAAGTTAAGTCTATTCAGTATATGAGCAAATTTAATCCAGTCAATGGTTGCCGGCGGTTTGTCAGCAGTGATATCTGAGGTTTGACCAGTTAGCTCCTTGGTATCAACTGTATCGCTAGGATCGAATTCCGAGAAGACCACGTACTTTCCTGGTCCATTAGCTACCAACTGATTCACTGTCACAATAAAGTTCGGAGCTGGCATCTTCCTTCGCCTCAAATACATTAAAAAAAGGGTTTCCATAATCCCAACCAGTGTCACTACCATAGAATCTCGCAAAAAAAGTAATATGATCGGTGTGTCCGCACTGTGTTTGGGAATCTCATAACCAACTTCGGTAAGAAACATGAAATGTCCATATAAACTGAAACAAATCAACATAAGTCGCGTATTATCATTTGCATCCATTGCCAGTGATATCAGCGTGAGTAATACTATGACAACGGAAGGTACCACGACAATGGCTGCCGGCCCTGCTGCGACTCTCTTTAATACAA
The DNA here is from genome assembly GCA_947256265.1 of Acronicta leporina. Lineage (NCBI taxonomy): Eukaryota > Metazoa > Arthropoda > Insecta > Lepidoptera > Noctuidae > Acronicta > Acronicta leporina. The sequence goes on from OX366514.1 coordinate 8,410,669, forward strand.
ATGTATATTTTAACATCGGATAAGTGCTGTTAGGACAACAGCTGTACTTTCCCGGTAAACGTCCATTTACCACATATAACAATTTCCAGCCAGGACCATCTTGAAAGTCGTCTTTAACAACTGGCTGTTTCTGATAAAATGTAAAATTAACTTGTTCTCCTGTGTACATCCACGATCCGAAATATAATGTGCAGTTTTGAATATCATACGGCCAGCTCCTCAATGATGTGCGACAAATTCCAGAATGCGCTTCGTGAGGCACGCATGTGACAGTGCCATCACTGGCTAACAAACAAGTCGTGTAGATTTGGTCGGACTGATACATGCTGGCATCTGCGTTGAACAAAGCCATCCTCGGCGTCCAGATTTCATGGCTTTCCATTTGTGTCTCTTTAATACCACCATAATCTGCAGGGTTCCATGTCAATAGTTCATCCTTCCATGTCATCGCTACCCAACTATGGAGTGTAAACGTTTCTTCTAAAGCGTCGAAGCTGATATATTTTATTGCAAAACGAACTTTTACGTTTACAGAATTTTTATGATCTTTAACTGGTCGAAAATCATAATTATACGCACATAGTAAATCAGTGTGGAGCCTAGCTTCATTGTGCGTTGGTTGTTCGCGTTCCGGGGGACAGTCACACAATACGAGGGTTACAGACACAGCAAACACTAATAGTGCATAAAGAGCGTACAGGGTTCTGCACTGCGACATGATTGAACAAACAATGACAGTCCTCATCTGCGGATACCAGTTTATTTTCGTTGGGAACCCGACACTATGAGCCGCCCCCTTGCGATAAATTTTGATATTTACCATTTGCCGATGACAGCTGTGACTAGTATCTATATACTATTTTGATATTGATGCTATACTTTATAAGGACATGTAGATAAAACACCACACGTGTGATAGTCCTGATACGAACAGAGGTACGAATACAACATATGTTCTCAAATCGAATGTTGATTGATCAGATCCGACATTGGCCCTTTTCAGGAGGGGACTGCGTAAATACCTTATTGACACGCAAAAAGAAAGGGGGATCATAGTATCAAACACATCTATTATTTAGAATCAGTGGATGTTGTGTGATTTGATTTGATTTGTTCTGTACTGTGGAACCTGTTTCTACTAGCCTCTGAAATTTTTTCACTCAGTAGTTTTATCTCTAATTTTAAGTAGGTACTAAAGAAATGCCTAATTTACTTATTTAAAATATAAACTGTGATAAATAAAATAATAATAATATGAATATAAATTAATTAATTAAAAATACCTATGTATTTTAATAAAATTTGTATTTTAATCTAATCAATCTAATTTTATTCTATTTTGTTTTCTTAAATAGTTATTATAGTATTAATTCGTCGGGCTAATATACACACATGCACACTTACACACATAACATTATTTATAAAATGCCTATTATAATCTGCATTGCTCGACATCCGTATGTCACTACCGGGATCCAGCAGAATACCAGCGCCTGGTTTTATAGCCTGGCAAATGCTGAGCTGGACACCCATTTGCTACAGCGAGACATAATAATCAAGTATAACTTTAAAAATATTTTTGTGAGCTATTTATGTATCTAAATTTCAAATGTACTGCTTTCTCATTTTTACTGTATTCTTCATTCTTATGTGTCTAGTTTGTGGCAAATAAAGATATAAAAAAAAAAAGCGTAAAACACACCACTCGCAGACTTTGCAATCCATGTAGCCTTTTTAAAAAATAGTAGGTTGGTACCTAACTACCTCCCTATCCATGGTTGTTGGTCCAGGTTGTCATACCTATAACAATGTTTGAGAAGCTCAAAAATGCCGACAAACAGGATTAGGATATAGTTATTAGGTACGCAGAAATTTGGTCCCCGAGGTCTGAGGTAGTCCCTTTTTGTAAAATAATTATATGCAGCCGCAACTGGTTAGACTGGAAGCAGAAAAAGCTGGGATAATTACAATATTGCCGGAGATATATAGCAATGTTTCGTTTCGATTTCATTTAGGTACCTACCTACTAGAAGAACTAAAATATATTTGTCGTAGTGCATGTTTCTTTCAGGCCTTAGAAATTTCTTATGCTACGCCAGGCCTGACACTTCTAATGTTCATACCTCGCGGTAACTCATTGAGAAGTTTGGTGCAGTACGTCGCTAATACCAGTATCGAAGAAATAACAACGAAGATGAGAACGATGAGGGTAGCCGCCACTTTACCGCTGTACACACTGCGCATGACTTTACTGCTACCTAATAAATTACAGGCCGTGAGTAATTCCTAAACTATTTGCTATGCTTATTAAAACCTTGTTGAACCTTCTACAAGCCAACTTATTATCTATTGACTAAGGCCCAGTTTTTTTATCCGTAGTCAAACTGTATAACGATTTGTTAGATTAACCGTGGTTATCTCATCTACTACTTAGATAATGGTTATAGAGCTATTATTTTTTCAATGTCTATGTTCACTATAGTCAAATTTATGATGGCAGAAATCAGTATATAGTCAAACTTGGTTTGTTGGTTGGTTTCAAAATTTAATCACCCAACGTTGGAGAGTTAACAATACGGCGGATAGTTAACAACCAACAAACCAAGTTTGACTTTAATCAACATAGACATTGAAAAACATATTAGCTGTAGACCATTAGTTGACGAGATAACCATGGTCAATCTAACAGTTTGACTACGGATCAAACAATTGGGCCTTAGATTCCCAAGTTAAGTACCTACACCTACGCAAAAGTGGCGTAGCTGGCTCTACAAAGACCCTGTATCAATGAATCGTTTGATGTAGGTAGGTATGTAGGTATCCGTCATGATTTATTTAAAAGCGGGGGTCCGAATTTTTCTTTACACAGGTGAGGGCCTTTGTCTTATCGAATTTTTGTGAGGATTATCACTCGCTTAAAACGGTAAAGGATAACATCTTGCGGTAACCTGCAGTGCTGAGAGATTTTCTCGATGGCGTATGAAGTCTGTTTACCCGCTTCTCTAGCCTTAGTCCTTCTCATACTGACGGGACACCCGTCCCCAGCATGCAGCAGTGGGACGATATAGGTCGATGATTTAGCTAAAGCCACATTATTTAGAGAGTTCAGGTAATTGACCGACCTGTAGGTCGGTGTGTTCAGTACAAACATCAGGGGCCCAATTCTGCTATTTCAATTGTAACTGAATGGTCGTCCGATGGCATGAAATGACATAAGAACTCACAGATTTATTAGACAAAACTGTCAAAAATCGACAATTCTGAAGTCATTGATTTACGATTTTTCGCTCAGCCCGCCAAATTCAAATTTAAATTGGTTTTTCGCAATTTGTAGATCTATAACACATTCTAGATTCCTAGCTGTAATAATTGCGGCATTAGCTATATAATATTCACAACTGAGCATTAAAAACTTTGCTTAATAAACGTTAAAGAAGCTAAAAGTAGGGTCAATCGACAATTTTGGCCAAAATTGAGGATTGACACTACTTTTAGCTACAATACCGATTTACAAGCAAAGGTTTTAATTCTCAGTTGTGAATATTGTATAGCTAATGCCGCAATTACTACAGCTAGGAATCTAGAATGTGTTATAGACCTACAAATTGCGAAAAACTAATTGAAATTTTAATTTGGCGGGCTGAGCGAAACGATCAGCCTTAATCAAACAACAGACTTGGGGCCCAGGTATAAACATAAAATATAGAGGCACAGTATTTAAAAAAAAAATTGGTTCTGTTAGATGGGTATACCGAGGCTAGTAGATGCCAGCAATATGACTGAAGTAAGCTCAATGAGGCTGTCTCATGCAGTGCAGCGGATCATGTTCTGGGCAGAGGCTGGACGAAACGCATATAAGGACGACGGTATGTACTAATCTGGATAATTCTCTGCTGGATAAAACCTTTTTAAGGATATGTTGTTTATCTGTCCTCTGCTGTTCACAGCCGCTAGGTGTGTCAGTTGACTTCCGGAGGTTGTAACTTCACCGGGTCAGATTCACGTTAGCCTAATGCTTATTTGTATGCCCATCGTATCATAGGTACCTACGCTCTTTCTTAGCAAATAATCAAATAACCAAGAAAAACTTTTGTCGAATGTATTGCAAGATGAAATATTTAATTTTAATATGCCTGACTGACATTTACACCTATAAGAACTATCATTAATCATTATCCACTTCGAAACCTACCTATGTTATCAGGAATGGGTCAGATAGATAGGTACCTACAGTTCCTGTATGGCTATCAGATAAAACGACCACCCTTCCGTCGGAGTCTGTCTTAAAATCCCTCGGTATTTCGAATTTTGTACGTGAGAGTCAATCCCCTTCGGTTGCTGCGGCTCTGGTAGTTTTCAGTCCGCAGGGACATGACATCAGCAAATCCTTTAGCGTTGCAGGTGTACATGGGCGACGGCGATGTCTACTTCCCATCTGGTGACTCTGCTGCAGTTTGCCGACCCAACCAATTTCTTGAGTTAATAGAAAAAAAAATGAATGCAAAAATATGAGCTCTTCTCCTCCCTAAGAATATGTATTTATTTACCGTGTTAAATCACATAGCATTAGTGAAATGGAATAGTGCTGTGTATGATTATAATGTTGGTGACAGATAAACAACATATTATCTGTCACCAACATTTTAACCTATTTACCAAAATATATAGATAATCGTAACATACCCACTCGTAAGCTTTCCAGACATAACGTTCATACTTATCTTTATAAAACGTGCCTGCCTAATAAAACTTAGGTTTCCAATAAATTATAATAAATCATATCAGTAAGTATAAGAGTTTTACTAATATTATTCTGAGATAATAATACTGATTATATTATGATTTCAGGTATCGAGTGGGACCAATCTCCAGACTTGGAAGTCTTTGTGGATACACCCTACATTTTTTTCGTGCGCTGGCGCAACCACACTATAATAAACGGAAATTTTGTTTTGTAACTTCAACTATAGTTCGTAAATAATAGCAACGTAAGTTGAACTGAAACTAACGGAGGGGGAAAGTTTGCGCAGTGAATTTGCGTGCAAAATGAACTAAAAATAGACTACTGCGCATCCACCGTTTTGGTTCAAGTTATATGCCGGCAACTGTGGGTAGTATTCTATTAATGTACTTCAAGATTAATACAAAACTAAATTTTGTAACGCATCGTTTCCTTTTAAATAAGCATGCTTACCTAGGTACAATAAAATAATGGTAATGTCCGTAAAATACTTTTAAACTAATTTACGTGAATACAGGTTGTTGGTGTTAGTAATTCCTCTTGTGTTGGTATGGGTCTCCAAATTTATGTAGCCTCGTTGGATTCTCCTGTGGCTCGCAGAGTAGTCGGCCATGCGTTTGCGCCGCGATGCCACTACGGTGAAAGATTGCACTTAGTTCGGGTGCAGTCGGCCAGTAGGGGGCGCGCGCGAACGCCGCGGCTGTGTCGCCGTAGCAGTCTCGTATCATTAACACTTCACTTCCACGACGCCCGAACACCATCCATTGATCTGCGCTCTGATTTTGTAATGTGTATTCACCTGCTTGACAGATTTCATTAGTCGACAAAAGAGTAAGGTATGTGCAAGCACCTAATGGCACAATCGAACGATTTTCTTGACGTGTGAAGTCTGTCAACCCGCATTAGACCAGCGTACGTGTTAGCATAATCCCTCCCTTTCTGAGAAAAGACCCATGCCCAGTAGTGAGGCAGTATAATGGGTTGATTTATAATATGTGTGATATAAAATGTATCAATGAGGGCTACGTTTTTAGGTTCAGCAGATGGCGCCACTGACGACTAAGCTCTTAAAGTATTATTCGGAAAAGAGGAGATAAGTTTCCGTAAGATAAAACTGTCACAAAACACTGAAATTAATCGACCCATTCATCGATCGATGTTCAGCAAAATATTCACAACATTATTTTAATTAGCATCAAACCCGCGTGGCCCACCACACACCAAAATGGTATAATTTGATAATTCACCTCACGCTAGACCTATAGGCTCTAGCGGCGAAATTCAAACGAGGTATCCTCATTCCTATCCTATCTCTCATTCACATGTGCCAAAATGCAATGTTCGCTGGTCTAAATTACTTAGTTACTTAAGATGTTTTTATTTCCAGATTTCATACAGTAGAATACCTACTTATTAATGATAATTTTGTAAACTAAGTATACCTTGAAGATAATTCATAGGAAAAATAAACAGTTAATATTCTTACCCCGTACGTGGATGTAGCAAAATTACGGGCAACAAACCAAAAATTGTCACTAATATATTTTGTAGGCAGGTACCTAACCACAATGCGTCAACGAGATAATACGATAAGACTAGGTAACTTATCTAGCACCATTATCAACATACCTACTTATTTCCTGTGTAGTTTATAAGAAATCTTTATTTTACCGTTTTTCTCGTGCATGATAATATTTTCTATAAGTCCAGATTCTGTCCCGTTGCCCTGTAAGAAATGCTTCCCCAAAGGCGTCTCTACTTGCAAGAGGCAGGAATTCCAATCCACGCGACCTTCGAAATCACCATACTTTATGATGTATTGTTCTCGTTCCTAAATAAACAATAGTATTTTTTAAATACAAAGATTAAAGAAGTTATAATACTGAAATTTAAATATGAATATAATCTTTAGTACAGTAGTTAGTACTTAGTACCTACATACTTATATAGGTACCGACTTATATATTTATATTATCTACATACTTACGGCACACTGCTTTTTGCTTCTTTTTCGACTAGTGTCAATTAGTATAGGTACTTAACATAACATACCATCACGCCTGTATTCCCCGAAGGGTTAGGCAGAGGCGTACTAATGTACACCCACAGTTCGCCGGTATATTTAGGTCCAATGTAATAGGGGGCGAGCCTATTGCCATTAACCGGACACAAATTCCTAACTCCGAGCTGCTACTGGGAATTTCATAGAAAAACCCAATAACACTGCACGACCTGGGAATCGAACCCAGGACCTTTAGCCACAGGACAGTCGCGCTCAGGACCACTTGGCTAATGATGCAGTTAATTAGTATAGGTACTTAAAAACGAAATACCTAACTTATAAATCATCCTAGCTCCTTTGCTAATAATTAGTAGTAGTCACATAGCCGAAAATGCTGAATTTGGTTGGGAAGATATAAGTATATATAGTTGTATAGTATATTATTTAATCGAAACAGTGTGTCACTACGTAGGTATACACATTGTAAATATACAATACAACGTTTATTAAGTAAATGGTTAAGGAGGTACCAATTCTGTAGTAGCTCTTATGTGGAATTTAAAACAATCTATAGCCTTCGGTTGAGTGTAAACAGTCATCCAGCTCCCGACCACGTCTTGCACGTTTAAATTCTGACCCTTTTTATAAAGTGGACAGATATCATACACCGATATATTAGGCGTTTGCACTATACTATCACACCTTGCCACAAATAGAAAAACCAAATTTATTAAATACTTAATATGCATTATTCAAAATAACTCGTTTACTCGCGCAGTCTGCTGTAGTATGTATGATAAAAAAAAATCGCCGAATTAACCAGACAAGAGAAGATTGTTTTAAGTATTCTTGTTGTAAATAATCAATATTTAAGTTTGCAGACCACACATTGATGAAATTTGATTCAAGATTACGCAACAAATGAAAAAATATTTAATAACTCCACGTTTATTGTCCCATGACGTCTTTAGTTAATTAAACTCCATGTTTATAACAGCCTACTTCGTAGAGGCCCAAAAGGAAGCTCCAAATTATTATTTATTCATGTATTTTTAAGCAGCTACGCGATGTATAAATAAAAATTGATATCCCGGCTCACATAGACGTTTGTCCAGAGCAGCGTTTACGTGGTCTCGTCTGCCGGTCTGCGCAACGCTAACGCAATATAGAATAGAAGTAGGTACCTAGGCACGCACGACTTATGTATGCGTTACGTCTATGTTTGCATACAATTTACCTTTTCTTACGTTAGCTAGCTATAAACAATTCGGTATGTGTCACACAGTGTGCAAAAATCCTTTGTGAACAAACATTTCGAGTGAAGCTAAGCAAGTGATCTAATATTCTAAACCCCGGAGTAGAACTCCTGTGTAAGCATAGGTAATGTTGAGATGTTTTAGTATTACACTATATAATATAGCCAAATTTTCAATCATGAAAATGGCATTTGCTTTCTTAAAGAGCTCTACTCCAGAGTTTCGAATACTTGTTTAATTCTACTTCAAAATTCCAATCACGAGGGTTTTTGACACACTGTCAGTGTCGCGGTGTAGGTATCTGACGCAGTAGAATTGTATAATTCGCTATTTTACATAATCGCTAGCCGCTTTAGAAAATAACTCTGTAAAATAGCTGAAATACGTTCAGCACTTTTGGATAATTGGTGACCTTCAAAGCGGAATGGAATGAACGTTTTGCGTTTATCAATATAGCGGATTGATGTTTAGCTGTCTTGTAAAACAGTGCATTTCATCGTGAAATGAAATGTTGGATGGTAGATTTTAGTACCAAAATTCAGCGCTAGGGGCGTTGTTTGGCATAACAATGGCCTATGCTCGTCTAGTTAACCCAAATTTCTTCTATACAATGATGCACAATGGCAACATTTTGGTTCTGGCGTCGTTTGGTCACAGTTCTAACCTAACCAATTTAAACATATTTCATCCCGTAATTACCCCGTCAACTAAATTTGGTGCAAAAATCCGTTAAAATATAACTAAATGTCATAGGTTTTTTACATAATACGCATATCGTAACTGCAAATAAATCATTCTACAAAACAACAAAACGTGGCTAGCAGTTTTGATAAATGTATCGGAATGGGAATTCAGTTGGAAGCCTTTCAGCTATTTTACATAACAGAGATATTTTGTAAAGCAGCTAGCAGTTATGGAAAATAGCGAATTATACAATTCTACTACGACATATCGATTCTAATTTATAATATGTACTATCAGTAAGAAGGTCTTAATTATGTGTAGCATTATATTTTATTTACATAATTAGTACTTTATATAAATACTAAAACATGTATTAATAAGTAGATACGGTATACAGTGTCATAGATGTGCTAACAGCCAATAACAATCTAGAAGCAAAAGCTACCGGAAGCCCCCGAACGATTATTGTAGACAAAGAGAGTATTTTGATACGATTAACAGTTTATATTTTTACTAAATAATAAAGGTAGGTATTAATTTTACTACCCGAACTAACAAATTAAATATTAACAAACTTTTCATTATTTTCTGGTAATGACTAACTACAACATGAATAAAGTATAATTAGGTACACATAAGGTACCTACATGAATATGCATAGGTACATAATAATATGTTGATTACTTTTATAATATGATTTATATAAATTTCTAAATTACTTTATTAATTATCTATATAAAATCACCATCACCCAATTTGAAAAATACGGCAAGATATGAATTAACTCTCTGATAATTATGAAACTAAAAATATGACTAATCAATAAGAACAATATTATGTTGTATATTTTAGAGCGAAAATAAATTTATCATAATAATAAACGTATAAAATATTTTATATGACGAACAATAACATTAGTTAGGCTTACATCTGTACCTATGTCTCAATGTTTATGCTGGTGGTTATACAAGTACGTACTTTCCTCGTTTCTCTTACAAATAATGATAGACTAGTAGTAAATACTTCATGTGTATTTGGGAATACTGCTTCCTGAAAACAAGAAAAAAGAAAACAAAATTATTATGGGCTGCTTAGGTAACCGGTTTGGTGAGCATAAAGTAGTCCAACAAAAGCAAGTGGTATTGGTTATTTCAATAATAGATGTAACATTTCTTATATCGATTTTTATTTAATTGAAAGTTTATAAGTGTAGTTACATTTTAACATTCATATTACTTGACATTGTCGTTATAAATACTCGTTGACTAGTACCATAACTTCTTAATACACATGTGACAACAGTTCCACCATTTTTCCGGCTCACATCTGCATGAGTCAGAGGAGTAATAATAATAATGAAGTTTAAATCGCTTTGAAATGGTTACAACAACAACTACAATAATTTACAATATCACACATATTTGAAACTAATGGAATATAGGTATTAATTAAAATTTAGTTATAAGATAACAGTGAATTATGAGAAATGTGTAGCATACCATATAAATATTCATTAATTTTTTTGTAAAACATCGATCACGCAAACGCTCGCTAACGCAAGTAAGTGGCGCTGTTTTACTAAGTGGATCTTAACTTACTTCTTTGTCTATTAATTATTACAAACGATCGACTTCATTCACATTCATTCTTACCTAAAATTAGCACAAATTTCTTAACAAGCAAGAAAAGCCTAAGTCATTAAATAATCGGTCTAATGGGTACATGACTGACATGGCTTATTATGGGAGGTGTAGAAGCAAATTTAGCACAAATGGTTACATGAATTTGAATTCCTTTGCTACTAACATTGTCATAATAATCATTAAAGCTCTATAAAAATCCCTATATTAGGAATTCGATCAAAAAAAATTATCAAAGCACAGTTTGATGTAATGTAACAATTTGAACATAGTCAAAGGACTCGAATTGGATTGTCGTAATTCCTAATACCTTACAAATTACCTCATAAGTTTCATTTTGGTCGACAACTAGACATTTACGCTAAAAATTAAATTAACTTACGAAAAATACCGAACCTAGACATTGGTAGGTTAACAATAATAATAAATAAAATAATATAATGCATACCTAATCTATGTGAAGCAAAATACAAATGATGTGTTCCGTTGATAATTATCGCTAGTCAAATTAATTCATATACTACTTAACAACATCAGTACTTACACCGTTATATAAACTAAATATACTATATATAAGTAGATAAGAAGATTGTCCCAAATTTAACCATGGCTAAAGCCAAGAAATCGAATCTAGGGCCCACTTGCACCAACTTCTTAAATTGTATTTAAACACAAATTTACTATGAAAAATTGTGTTTAAATACAATTTAAAAAGTTGGTGCAAGTGGGCCTAGGAGTCTTCAAAAATTTGTCCCGTAGACTTTGTCTTCGGTAAGGTTCCCTGCTTTTCATTGTTTTTTTTTTATTCTTAACCTTATGAGTACCTAGATCAAACAGAGCTGTCATTTTGAGACGCTTATAAGACGTAATTTTAATATTTATGGAAAGGCAAAATGAATATTTAAGTAACCATATATTATAATATGTATAAACATCCAGACAACAGACCGACAATTAAAATACTCCATGTTTCAATTCGTTTTTAACTATGTTTAAGTTTGGTACAATCTTGGTTACCAACAACCGTGTATAATTTATTTTAGTGGACAGTTCGCTTTTGGCAAAATCAAAAACTACTTGTTAAAGGTAGTGTCACGGACCTCTGCGTAAAAAAGGACTACTTAACGGTCGCCAAAATTTAACTAATGAATGAGATCACCATAGCTTCCAATTGCAGGCTATGTGTAACTTTTGGCTCAATTCACGATGACAGTTACCTAAACCCAAGGAAATTATGGATCAAATTATCAGAATTATGTTCTAGGTTGGAATGTTAGTTTAAATAATGATGTATGAATTATTTTGTAAGTAATATCTACAGACTACAGTTCAGTGTAAATATATTATGTTTATTTTGAATTAACCTGGTAACTTACACCCTAAGAAAATTATAGGTACGTAAAATTAAGCAAAATGATAATTAACAGACAAATGCTAAAATAACATTCTTCCAGCCATGTCATTTTACACTTAAAAACCGAGATGTTCGTTTAGCCGAGCCTAATTTAAAATTATCTTAAATCTTCAAAAATACCTACATATTTTCACACTTGTCTCCCAGCAGGGTAGACAGAGACTATAGTTTTCCACCTGCTATGATCCTGGCACACCACTCATTTATTTATTTGTATTGTATAAATACCCTTTATTGGACACCAAAATCATTAATACAGACAGGATATAAATCGTATTTTAAAACATACAATGGGTAACAACATTCATTTACGTTCATTAACCACCTAATGCATGATCGTCGGTTTAGGGTACTCTTAGCTTCGACCTTTTTTGAGAATGTCCGCAATTTGGTTGAGGTACTTTCGCCGAGATCGGCCCCTTCCAATCCAACTCTCCCATCCGTACTCGCCACGCATATTCGTTCCGTCAATCTCCTTTCACTCACCCTCTCTGCATGCCCACCCAACCAATCTCATATCTTTCTCAATCTTTGTTACTACATCTTCTTTTACACCACGTCGCTCCAAGAATTAAGCCATTTTGTAACGGATTTTCTTTTACGTAATTTTTTGTGTCCTTTTGACTGACATGGTATTTAATCCTTTTACAATAACAATCGTCGTGGGTTTCTTCAAGTTTAAATTTTTAGTTTTTGTATACAATCGAAATAACTGTGCCCGTCTGAAGTAAACTGCAAAATATCGAAATCAGTATGTACAGTAATCATGAATCCGAAACATTTACGAGCATTTTTTATATTATCATAATAGTAGATAGTATCGATATGGATAGTAACTAGACCTTTCGAGTAGTCCCCTGATTAATTTTATTAAACAGTAAAATCACAATATTCTCTTACCCCCAATCCACTTAGTGCAGTCATGCTATCCATAAATAGGCTTGTGGTGCATTTAGTCTCATTTTTAGTACTACTGCTACTACCTACCACATCGTTTTTTCATTGGAAGCTAATGGTGCTAATTCTGTTGTTTAACTGACCAAACTAAACCAAACTAAATTTTTACCAATTTGGTTTAGTTTAGTCTAAAACGTATTCTGTTGTTACGGCGAACTAAATTTAAAAGCCCGACCAAAATCGAATTTGACACGACTTATTTTAGTTGACTTTTTTTTATTAATTTATTTAACGGCCCTGGATACATGTCCTTAAAGCCTTATTTTACTTGACTATGATAATGTTGATTGATGATGTTGCCAGTAAAAACTTAATTTGGTGTTGCCAGTCTTAAGCATTATAATTTACTTTTATGGGGCTTCGGCACGATCAGACGGTCCTATCTAAGAACTTGATATGAAAAATCGTAATGAACGAATGACAATTTTAAATAAAAAATTTTAATGAAAATATTTTTTGTGAAAATATTATAGCAAGTGTGGTGCCATAATATAATCCCACGATGGGAACTAGTATTATTTGATAACTCCAAATACTTAAGGCTGATTGTTTACCTGAGCCCGCCAAATTCAAATTACAATTGGTTTTTCGCAATTTGTAGATCTGAGCTAATTAGCTATACAATTTCACAACTGAGTTGTGAATATTGTATAGCATTCAAATTAGCATGAAAAATGCAAAAAAGAAATCACAAAAAGTTAATTTAGACTAAATTGAGTAACTAAAATAAAATTAGTCCTGTTAAACCAAATTTTAGTTTAGTCGCGTATTATCTGAATAGCAATGACGACTAAACTAAAATTAGTCGGATTTTAGTTTAGTTTAGTTTGCCACTACAGAATTAGCACCATTGTTGATATCACTAATTACGATTTTATGAAAGTTTAAGTAGTTTTATGATTTAAGCCATGCACCTATTTTAATAGGTTTTCATTACAAAATGTAAACTGGCTTACTTAAAATTCCTTCTCAGGCGGAAATGGAGTACTTACAGTAACTGGTGTTTCGTGATAAATTTAGGTTTAGTACCTAAGTAACGACATAACTCTGAAGGCAAGAGACAATGTTTTTGGGTTTTATTCCCTGTATTGCATTGCATTGAATTTGAGCAAGTGCTAGAATAGGTACCCATAAGATTACAACAAATACCCAGGAATTAAATTAATGTTTCCACACAAATTACAGTTGGACTGCTATTGATTTGCAAGGATTTAGTGTCTTTTTTTATTTGGCTGCCATAGGATGTTTGCGAAATTGAGCCGAAAAAGCATGGTACCAAGAGGAGTGGAAGGAGAGTAGGTTGGCCTTTGCCCAGCAGTGGGACAAACCAGGCTAATAATAATAAATTTGGTGCCACAGACCAATTAAAATGTTATATATAAACATTGGACTTATAAAGAGTCAAGGTCCATAATTAGTAGACCACAAGTTTTTTAATCTAAATAAGGAAGCTAAACCAAAAAGGTTGTGGTAAATAAATGGACCTACATGAACCTTAAATGAAATCCTTAAAGTAAGCTGCATGTCATCTCAATTCAATTATAACATGTTCACAAGCTTAAAAATAATAATCCTATATCAATATAAGAGCTGGCATTAAGGAAAATGGCTTATCTTAGGACAATATTTGATACTGATTTTTTGCCACTACTTAATTAAGTCTTGATTTTGTCAGACTGTTTGTTGAACACTTTATTTTTGTAAACCAGACAATCTTGACTAAAACCTACTTGACTACAAATAATTAGTAGTTCAATTATTAATTTAAATTGAAGTAATTTAGATATTTTTTAGAATAGTTGCATATAAGATTAATGTCATAATTACAAACAAGACAAGTGGTAAAACACCAGTACCAACACTACATTATATGTCCACATCACACAAAATACAGCTCAGTTAATATACACTTAAACAATTATGTTGGATATTGAATAATTACTTATTATAGCTAATGCAAATATTTTTCTACACATGTACAATCAAAAATATTGAAGGTGGATCACTTTTCACCCTCACTGATAATGGCATAAGGCTTAAAGTAATCAACCTTCAACATACTCCACTGTACATAACCAATCTATCAAATCAATGTACTAACATACTGTATGCACTATACATGGACCATTCCATCTTCACAGTTACAGTACACACACGAGAAGATAGTAGTTAGTGAGGCTTAATTATTAGCAGAAAAAGCTGTATGTTTCAAGATTACAAATTTGAGAAATAAACAAGCAATATCTTTCCTTTTACATCCATATGCATAAAAGTCAATTATCATGATGTACATTGCCATACTGTGCCAATCATTATTCTATGTAACATGTTTCAAACAGTGCATTAATTCATATGTTAGTACACCATAGAAGTTATTTTCAAACCAGAGGTAATATTTAAATTAACAATGTTTATTAAAAAATATACATATAAGACTTATTAACACAAGAGTTGTTTGATGTGATATTAATGAATTATCCCTAAAAATCCAAATTTACATTTAAGTAACCATTAAAAAAACAGCCACATGGACACAAGTCAGTAGTATACCAAGTTTCATGCTTATAAGATATCTTGATATTTATGATGTATTATAATATATAATAAATAAATAAAATAAAGTCATAGTTTACATTCAATGAACAGTGCTAAGTTTATGAACATTTTAAAAAGAAATGAATATTCATTCATAATGATGTAAAAAATTGTTTCATGTAATATTTGCAAGGTTGCTGCTATTTTTAGACAAAATGTTTTACGAATGCTATGAAAATAGTATTGAAATAATACAATTTAATATTTCACTGAACTTTGTAAATAACTGAATTTTAAAGATATTTAAAGATACCTACTTAAAATAAGGGGTTGACAGTGTTGATATAATGTAGTGTGTTGTTTTTATATATTTAATTAGAAATTCCATAATTGACCCCACCTGTGTTCAAACCTGTGTTTTCTGAGGCTCCAGCTGGAGGTGGTGCGGGCATGGCGATGGGAGGCGCTTGCTCACCCTTAGGACGGCCTTCTCCACCCGGTTGCACAGTCACGGCTTGCACGCCATCTGAATCATCCCTCTCCAACGTGTGATAATCGCCAGACTCCTCAGGCGGACGTGGCTTGCACTTGCCACAGCAGCAATTGCAGCAACAGCAAAGGCAACAGCAGAAATAGCATCCGGTCAAAATGCCGCATACAATAAACAAGGCCTTGCACCAAGTGCTTGTCACTACGAAATAGGCGTTGACGTTTTCTTCTCCGAATTGCTCAGCAATGTAAAGCCCAAGGGATCCATAATTGTCATAGATATTCCGTTTTGTAGCATCACTTAGTATAGTGTGTGCACGATTCACTTCTTTAAATTTCTCAGAGGCTTCAGGATTGTTAGGATTCTTATCGGGATGGTACTTTAGCGCTAATTTTCGATAGCTTTTCTTTACATCGTCCTGTGTTGCAGTCTTTGGGACTTGTAAAATTTGATACAGGCTGTCCCCAGCCGTCGATAGTTTCCTTTTATCCATTTTAAATAACTCAATTTACTAAACGGTACAACGTGAACTAGAAATGATATTGAAAAAACTATGACAATTGTCAATTCCTGTTCCTGAAGAATTTGCGATTGCGATGCGATATGAATATTACGAACGTTCGTAATTTCACTCTAACACACAACAGTGTTGTCAGTTGTAATAAGTTATTTACAGCAATCGATAAGTAGCTTTGACTATATATCCAATGGACCCGTAACCCGCTTAATTCTATGAACAAAAAAGTCAGTCACTTTTGACAGTGAGTAAACACTAAATAGACATTGCTGCACAAATACTCAAAATTATTTTATATCGCTACGAATTCACATATATCAAAATTTTCACCACTAACACAATTTACGCTCACATACAGGTCAAATACGTCAACATACAAGAATTGACGACAATACGAACGTAAAAGACAATATTAATAATTAGGAAGCTACTATGTCGATAATTTATAATCATCATCAGCCCATACTAGTCCACTGCTGGACGTAGGCCGCCCCCAATGTGCGCCATTTCACCCTGTCTTCGGCTTGTCGCATCCAGCTTCCGCCATAAACCTTTCGCAAATCATCACTCCATCTCGCCGCAGGGCGTCCTACGCTACGTTTGCCGAGTCGCGGTCTCCACTCAAGAACACGTCTACCCCAGCGGTTGTCGGTTCTTCTACAGATATGGCCAGCCCACTGCCACTTCAGCTTCCTAATTCGGTGCGCTATGTCGACTATTTTCACAAATGGTGAAAGAAATTTTGAAATCGGCCTGGTAGTTTTTGACTTTATTCGATATATACATACAAATCTTTCCTCTTTATAATATTAGTAGGTACCTATAGAAAGAGCGGATATTGGGGATGTTTTGTACAAATACATTGATACCGGTGTTGTGTCTGTTGTATGCCGGGTGTGAAAAGATTTTTACAGGGTCCCAAAGGCGCGACTGATACCCCAGGTGTTGCAAGCGTCCATAGGCTACGATAACCACTAACCATCAGGCGGGCCACGTGCTGGTTGCACGGTAAAAAAACCCCAGACCTTCGAACCGACCCGTATTTTAGACTAATTTTCAATGATTCGATCAATCGAATCCGGTTTTTCATAATAGTTTTTTACAAACGCGTTAAATTTTTAATCCACCTTGAGAGAGGGGAATGATCATGAGAGGCGGGTCCATTGGGATATATAGTCAAAGCTCAGAGTAGCGGAGCATGCTCAATATTAGAACAATTCAATGACTCAGTGCACATTGTAGGTATTTAATCTGAGACTCACAATCTCACTGTCACTGTCTGTCAGTGTCAGACTCAGACTGTCAGTCAGTCAGCAATGTGAGCCGTAAGGTGAACATGCGCCCAAGATAAGCAAAGAAAAAAGTAATATTAGAGGAAAACTTGCGGTCTTGTTGTTCGTTACTGAATTGAGTTCTGTGTTTGGGGCTTCATTTCCTTTTCTGAATCTCTAGAATATTATCCCCTTCACTATGGGATCCAAGATCCCATATTGAAAGCTAAGTATAGGCCTAGTTTTAGAGTGTATTAGTATTCTTAATGCATCTGCAATTTATTGAGACCTTACATGCAAATTTAAATTACATATTCGGAACACCTGTGAGACAAATCTAGTCTAAAATAAGCAAACATGAGGTTTCGTGGGTTATTTAGATTATACCAACAGACTCTACATAAGAGACCTTATTTAGTTCAAGCAGTACAGACTGGAACGCTTATGGGGACTGGCGATTTTATTTGTCAGACCTTCATTGATCGACGCCAAATCGCAGATGTAGACTTTCTGAGGACATTAAAATTTTCATCTATTGGATTTTTTATTGGGGTAAGTTTATTTACACTTGGTCTCATACCATTTTCGCTTTTAAACTTTAAAATAGGCCGTATGAATATTTTTATCAAGATGGAGTCAAAACTCACATCACTGATTGTGTACAAGTTAGTTGCTAATTTTTAGCTTACCAAGCAAGCTACATGGACACTATGTACCTGTCCAAGCTAGGAGGATCTTTGCTAGGGCATGTTCAGAACTTCATAGCCCTTGAAAATTATTCTCAATTGTATGTATAAAATGTATTTTTTTTCTTCTCTAGGGTCCTGCTCTGCGAGTGTGGTATGGAATATTGTATAAATATGTGGGTTCCAGTGGCAAGACTGTAGCCCTAAAGAAAGTATTTATTGATCAAATTGTCTTTGCACCATCATTTTTATTAGCAATTCTATTTGCAGTAGCAGTTATGCAGGGTAAAAATGTGGAAAACATACAAAGTGATTTGAAAGCAAATTATTTTGATGTTTTAAAGACAAATTACTATATTTGGCCATGGGTGCAGCTTGTTAATTTTTACTATGTGCCACTTCAATATCAAGTGTTAGTGGTTCAAACAGTTGCCCTGTTCTGGAACACATATTTGTCATGGAAAACAAATGGAAAAAGATTGACACAAAAATAGAAAGTATTGTAATCAACTCAATGGCTTGTCAATCAGTGGGAACAAAATAAGGTTAGTTACCTACATGAATTGTGTACATGTACATACATCTGTTCCAACTTTGCTCATAATAAACATGTTTTGCTTTAGTTTATGTACCTATGTCCAGTTGTTTTATTTTACGTGGTATAAGATTGGGAAGTGTGTATAAATTTTAACTTGAATAAATTACCTACATACATAGTATAAAACAAAGTTCTACGCGACAACAGTTCCATCCCCATCATCTTGATGGCTGGCAGTCCACAACTGTGCGTTTCTCTAGAACTTTCTGCCTCGCACAACAAAACTATGGAATGAATGGTCGCCTGCAGTATTTCCGGACCAATACGACCTTCAAACCTTCAAGAAAAGAGCATACTCCCTTTTAAAAGGCCGGCAGCGCACTTGTGACTCCTCTGATGTTGCGGGTGTCCATGGGCGGCGGTGATCGCTTACCATCAGGCGATCCGTCTGATCGTTTGCCTGCTATCACATAAAAAAAAAAAAAGTTACTTTGTCTATCTGTCTGTCCAATGTACATGGATGTTTCATAGTTATGTAGCTAGAGGTTCTAACTTAAAATCAGGTGCGTGTATCATTTTTTTACGCTGACATGAAGCTAAGTGTGCGGCTCTTTCTGGCTGGGCCATCATTAGTGATTTGAATTCTGTTTGCACCCAGAATTAGTAGAAATTAGTCACCAAATTACAGAATTGATCGGTCTGTGGTTCAAAATATTAAGACAATTATGTTTTGTTTGACTAGTCTAAGAGCTACTTATACGAAAATTTATAATCGTATGATTAAAATATATGAAACATTAAAAAAGAGTTAAGGGGCCGTCCTAAAATTTGACGGATTTTAGTAATTTTTGATGATCGATTGTGAGAAACCTACAAAGAATTTATATAAAGTTATTAATTATTTGAAAAGAACTGTTCTTAAACCTGGCACTAGCGGAAATGGATTTTTCAAATTACTTGTATAATAATTGTAAATCCCTTTTATTGTCAACTCCTTTTCCCAAAAAACGCGTTTCGAGTGACGTTTGATGGTCGGTTTACAAGAAAATATTAATATTAAAAAATGCTGTAAAACCCCGCATATGCTCTACTTGGCACTAGCGGAAGCACTTTTTTCAAGTTTCATACAAAATATAGCAGGAAAAAAATATTTACTTAACGTAATTTTTCGTGAAAATTGCAGACAAATGTGTATTTTTTTCTATTTTTAAAAAGATATTTTGATTATTTTTTAAATTACTTAATAATCTTCAGTTATCCCTCTAATAGGGTCAAGAATTACTATTTCAAAAAAAATAAATTGATTTAGTAAATCAAAGATGAAAAGACCTATAATTGTTCTATAACATCGAGCGCGCAAAGCCGCTCGCGCCAGTCCGCCAGTCACGATTGGGCCCAGGGGGGGGACACTTAGAACATGCATCACGTTAATAAATACAGACATGCCATCTACTTTGCATAACAGAGAAACACTGCTACCTAATAGTTTCAAGTCTATCGATAGATGTCTCTTCTCTCAAACTGTAATGCAATTAATAAAATAGGTTTAAGGATGATCGTTTAGCTGGGCCCGCCAAATTCAAATTACAATTGGTTTTTCGCAATTTCGCAAAGTTTTTGATGCTCAGTTGTGAATATTGTATAGCTAATGCTGAAATTACTACAACTTTGAATTTAGAATGTGTTATAGACCTATAAACTGAGAAAAACCAATTGTAATTTGAATTTGGCGGGCTCAGCTAAACTATCAGCCTTAATATGTGCGGGAATTTAATTCTGTATTAATAGTATTATTTATAGTATTTATTGTACAGACCATTTATAACATGTTTGGTAAAAAATATCACATTATTTTATTTCAATAGCACTGTAGCTTATGGTAACATTGTTGTGAATACTTTTGATATTATTTAACTGGCAACATTAAACAATATGGTCGCTGAAACTTGTGTTTACGTATGTTAGTGTTTCATGTTCATTATATGATGAATTATTAGTTTTTTCAGTGTTTTGTCTACTTCAAACTTCGAGTTAAGATCTCTTCTTTGTCCTGATATGAGATTATATTTGGAAACCAATATTATTCTACCATTAAACTATAGATAAATGAAAACGTATACCTGTATTATATATATCTATCTACCTACCTATAGCTATCTATAGAGCGTTTGTTTGTTACTATTAGGAAATGCAGATGTCGCTTCATAACTTCAAATCGGGATGCCTCAAATTGGCTCAAGAGGGCTCTCTTGTACAACTATATTATTATACTCTTTGATTGGGCCTTCCCAGCGAGAGGACGTATCGCTTTGTGTCACAGGCGTGCGCTTGTTCGACGTAAATATTTTCCCAAATTATACTGCGATTAACACAACTTGATACGTTGATTATTTTATAACTTCTAATTTCTAGAAAAGCCCTATAATATAATATGGTCTTGTATTTTTTTTGTAGGAAGTATGGGTAGTACAAGTTTCTCATTGTGCTGATTATGAAAATGTTTTTTTTTTGAAATCGAAGATGGCGGACATTACTTTTCTAAATAAATTAATATGGGTGTCAATTTCAAAGATTTTTAGGGGCTGATTACGAAAATGATATTAATTTTGAAATCCTAGATGGCGGACATTGCTTTTCTATATAAATTGATATAGATATCAATTTCAAGGATTTTAAGGGGTTGATTATGAAAATGATTGAAATCCAACATGGCGGACATTGCTTTTCTAAATAAATTGACATGGGTGTCAATTTCAAAGAATTTCGGGGGCAGATTACGAAAATGACATTAATTTTTAAATCCAAGATGGCGGACATTGTTTTTTTAATAAATTGATACGCGTGTCAATGTCAAGGATTTTCAGGGGCTAATCACGAAAATGACAGTAATTTTGAAATCCAAGATGGCGGACATTGCTTTTCTAAATAAATTGATATGGGTATCAATTTCAAGTATTTTCAGGGGCTTATTACGAAAATGATATTAACATTGAAATCCAACATGGCGGACATTGCTTTTCTAAATAAATTGATATGGGTGTCAATTTCAAAGAATTTTGGGGGCTGATTACGAAAATGACATTAATTTTTAAATCCAAGATGGCGGACATTGTTGTTCTATATAAATTGATATAGGTATCAATTTCAAGGATTTTCAGGAGATGATTACGAAAATGCTTTTCTAAATAAATTGATATGGGTGTCAATTTCAAGGATTCTCAGGGGCTGATTACGAAAATCATATTAATTTTGAAACCAAGATTAAAATTTGGTTAGTTTTTTTCAAGATAAATATGAACTGTTAACTATTTGTGATTTTTTTGCACATTCCTAGATATTATTAAGTACTTATAAAGTTATTTTAGTGATGGAAAAACTCGACTGCGATCAGAATTTGAACCTGCGTCTTCTGGTTAGATAAATCAGATGCTATGATCACTAAGCCGCCGCAAGTCCCACCTGCCAGGTCTAAATTTGCATTCACATTCTGAATTTACGTCTTAAAGGTGACGTCAGTAATATCTATTGAAAAGTCACTTCTTTTTTGAAGAACATCCCACAGCCTGATTGTACTTGGGATGAAGTTCCTTTGGGAACGTACAGTACAGTAGTCCCCAATCTTTTTGGCCGGGCAGAGGTTGTTGCACCCGCCTTCTTGCGCATGGTACAGTCTAGTGGAAAATTACTAATGCAAATATCCTATTTAGTATTAGATCAGTAAGTAGATAGATTTTTATTTTATACATAGGCATAAAATAATATACATCAAAATGTTTTATTTATTAATAAAAGCAGGCGTAATAAATTCTCAGTAGGAGCTCGGAATTTGAAATTTGTGCCCGGTTAATGGCAAGAGGCTCGCCCACTATTACATGGGACCTAAACATAACGACGAACTGTGGGTAAACATTAATGTACGCCTCTGCCTAACCCTTCGGGGAATACAGATGATGGGAGGGGAATGATGATGGTATGTTATGTTCGAGGTACTTACGACTGCAACTGCGTGTGATTGCGACATTAAGTATAATACCTATAGCTCTCAAGAGTCGGCCGAATTTTTAATACAAACGTAATACCGAGTTATATCGTAAGTATAACACAATTTATTGGATTACGATTTATTATGGTATTATGTTTTTGCCGGCAATTCAAGCATTCAAATTTAGACAGCGCAATGCTTGGTAATTTAGTAGCTATTATAACGCTTTATATTTTACTAGCTTCTGCCCGCGACTTCGTCCGCGTAGAGAAGATATAGGAGATATATGAGGATATATAGCCTATAAATGCCTTTCTCAATAAATGGGCTATCGAAAACTGAAACAATTTTTCAAATCGAACCAGTAGTTCCTGAGATTAGCGCGTTCAAGTAAACAAACAAACAAACTCTTCAGCTTTATATATTAGTATAGATTTAAAATATGCCATTAAATAATATACATTACAAACAAAATTATGCAATCATAGCGCCTATTACAAAGCTCTATGTTCATTAGTCAAAAGCAACCTCATCTTACAATAAATTATTTATAAGAAAGTTTTTAATACATTCAAAGGTATGAATATTGTAGTTACCGCCGTGATTACTACTGTAGTACTAAATTGATGTCTTATATTGGTCTTTCATTAGGCACATTCTACGTGCATGGTAAATTATGAAAAACAAATACCAGTTCTTCAGACATCTCATCTCACACTTTTCACGATGAAGTGGAGCAAAGTTAAACTACATTCCACAATTAGCACAGATGTACATACAACCGAGCGGTTTCAGTCGTGACCAAAATGTGTTTTGATAAACATTTAATAAAATATTACGATTTTGAAGCGCCTTGAAAAAGATAAAACTATCAACCCTCCAAAGTAAAAGTTTGAAAATTCAAAAACCCTGAAACACATTTTTTATGATGAGTAGCTACATATTATCTCATTTTCAAATACCTACCTTTAGAAACTATTCACCCATACTAATAAGTACATTAACCTTCAGGCTTCAACCCCCGTTTCTTACCCTTAAAATGTAAAAATCCATAAATCATTAAACTCGTCACTAGGTATTTTTTTGTAATGAGTAGCTACAAAAATTCCAATTTTCCCCCAATTTCTGCCTTCAAAGTTTTATGTTTTGATGTTGATTGAATATTGTATGTATAAAAATATAATAAATTAAAAAGAAAATTGAAAATAAAAAAAAATAACGAGAATAAAACTAGAAAACATAACATAACATACCATCATGCCTGTATTCCCTGAAGGGTTAGGCAGAGGCGTACTGATGTACACCCGTATACATTTCGCCGGTATGATTAGGTCTCATGTAATAGGGGGCGAGCCTATTGCCATTAACCGGGCACAAATTCCTAACTCCGAGCTGCCACTGGGAATTTTATAGAAAAACCCAATAACATTTTGCTCGATCTGGGAATCGAACCCAGGACCTCTAGCGTAGCAGTCGCGCTCAGGACCACTTGGCTATTGAGGCAGTTAACTAGAAAATTAATTTAACAATGAAAGGATCAAAATTGTTTATAGGCTCGTACGCTCGATCTGCAGCCATGTGTTGTTTCAATGCAATGTCTCTCATTGGTATACATTACAAGCCAATTAAATAGAAAAGAAAGAAACTATTTAGGTATAGATAAATACATCATTTGTAATTGGAAAATAAACGCACGGGTAAGAGAAATCGCTAACTTTTTCGAAATACATATTCTATGGCCTATGTTAATCTTGAATTATGTAGCATTCAAATGGTGAAAGAATTTTCGAAATCGGCCTAGTAGTTTTTGAGTTTATTTGTTACATACAAATCTTTCCTCTTTATAATATTAGTATAGATAGATCGGATATTGGGGACTTTTTGCTACAAATACTTTGATACCAATTAGTTTGATTATTTTCTTTGCCAGGTTGATATAATTATTAGGAATGACACTAGACAGAGCGTTTTGTTTCCCACGAGATATAAGTAGGAGTAAACACGATTTTGTTCATTATGTCACGCGTTAATATGATAAGAAGCGCGACTGTTACGCTAGAGGTCCTGGGTTCGATTCCTAGGTCGAGCAATGTGTTATTGGAGTTTTTCTATAAAATTAAGACCGATTAATGGCAATAGGCTCGCCCCCTAAGTACGCATCTGTCTAACCCTTCGGGGAATCAAGACGTGATGGTATGTCGTGTTCCGTACTCTCGTTATTTCTTTGAGCCGGATATCGAAAAAGAAAATAATGTGTTTGAAGAAACACTCCGAGAGGCAGGGCATAGTGGAATTGAATTGAAAACTCCACTTACAATTGGAGCTGCCCAACTGGGGAAATACCTACACTTTGCAGAAAATAGTAGCCAAATAACATAGCACTGTACTATGTTGTGTTCCTAACGGTGAGCAAGATCGCCAGAGCTCCGCGAGGAAGCGTTATGTTGGCAGTGGGGGTACCGGTGTTGTGGGTTGTCTACCGGGTGCGAAAAGATTTTTACAGGGTCGGCAACGGGCGAGTGATACCCCAGGTGTTGCAAGCGTTCATATAATAGGCTACGGTAACCACTTACCATCAGGCGGGCCATGTGCTGGTTTTCCACCTAAGCGGTAAAAGAAACCCCAGACCTTTAAATCGTACCGTACTTATCTTAGAAATCATTTTCAATTATTTTTTAAATATGATTTAAATATGTTAATTTATAAATTCTTTTGTCAACATATTTATCCGCAACGGCTTAAGCTATTATTTATCAATCACACCTACTTCATTTTAAATGAAGGTCTTTTGTAGATCTGAAAAGTTACAAATAAAATATCTAATAGCACTGGATATCAAAAATAATCAATAATCTTAGTAACGTCATTTCCAAAAATGTTATTTTATTAAATTTTATTAAAATATAGTGTTAGCATAAATTCATGATATTTATCTTTAGTGATCTTTAGCAATTATTATAATTTGGTCTTACATTGAACACGAAAATATTATCGATATCGATTGGAAATCGTAAACAAACACTATCATCACTCACTATTATCACATCATTAATTAAAATGACATAACAAAAGAGGGACATAGTCTCGCTACACTTTTTAAAATTCGAGTTATATGCATTATGTCATAATATATATAAGGCCTATAATTGCCAAAAAAAGGTAATTCTGCATTAAGACCTATAATTGGAAATCATAAATGGTGACATCCTATTGGATGATATATAATTGAAAATCAAAAAATGACATTTTGATGGATATTTCAAATTTAAATCTTACGTTTATTAGAAGAAGGCTGATATTGTTAGTAAAAAAAATTTGCTAGTCTCGTGGGGAGTGCGGGTAGTCTCGTGGGGAGTGCATGCTTGAACTAAACGATTATTTTATACTCGATTATTGAATCGGTAACGTCCTCGATCATTATTAATAAATTGTATTATGTGATTTAAATATAAATAAATTAACTTTAATACTTACATACGGAAAATAACTCCATCTTTATCTAAATAAGATATTAGATATTTTTTTGCATACATAAACTGCACGTATATCGGTATTTACACGGAGCATTTATGATGACCTTACGGAGCGGAAACGATTCTGTTGATGAAAAATCGATTTCGGAAACAGTTTTTATAAACGCGTTAGATTTTTAATCCACTACCTTGACAGAGGGGAATGATCATGAGAGGCGGGTCCTTATAGATAGATAGTCAAAGGCTCGGGACTACAGGACCAACCGCCGACCATCGTGACCTTGGTTGGGTCAACTAATTTTTGTTTAATAAATAAATAAAATAATAAATACTGCTAAATAATATCACTGAAGCAATGCATGGTACCTTATCTTAAATAAGGTTGCAGATTTATTTATTTAAAGTCACCAAGGCTGAACTATTGCGATTAGAAATTATTATTACCAGTTTAATATTCTACTAACTTCCTCATTAACCAAGTGGTCCTGAGCGCGACTGCTACGCTAGAGGTCCTGGGTTCGATTCCCAGTCGAGCAGTGTTATTGGGTTTTCTATGAAATTCCCAGTAGCAGCTCGGAGTTAGGAATTTGTGCCCGCTTAAATGGCAATAGGCTCGCCCCCTATCACATGGGGCCTAAACATACAACTTAGGAAACGTTCATAAAAAGTGTGTGTGTTTGTGTATACAGTAAGTAAAGTCGAATACATTGTGCGGTGACATGCACCCGCCAGCACCCGCTACGACTGACAATCATAATATGTATATTTGGATACTGACAATCGCACACTGAAGCGCTTGCGTCGCAGCGTCGGCCGACAGCGTTCCAGACGGTCGGGCCCGACCACGGACGCGGCCTGGCCCGCCAAATTCAAATTACAATTGGTTTTTAACAATTTGTACATCTATAACACATTCTAGATTCCTAGCTGTAGTAATTGCGCTATAAGCTATACAATATTCACAACTGATCATTAAAAACTGCTTAATTAACGTTACAGAAGCTAAAAGTAGGGCCAATCGTCAATTTGAATATTGTATAGCTAATGGCGCAACTTCTACAGCTATGAATCTAGAATGTAATAAAGATCTACAAATTGCGAAAAACCAATAGTAATTTGAATTTGGCGGGCTCAGCTAAACGATCAGCCATAAGGCATTATAGATTCCTTTAAATTTTACAATTTTGCTGACTTCATTTATCTAATTATCTCCAAACCCCGAACTCAAAAACGCGGAAATAAAAAACAATAATGTAACTTTTGCAGCAAAACTGTAATATTTCAAGAAATCAGAGAATAAAGTACCTGGCAACACTGTCCGGTACTTTATTCTCTTTTCAAGTTTTCAACTTTCTCCAGGGTTTAGGCGGGAAATTGAAAAGTGCACATTGGCGATTTTATATTATTTTTCAAAACTTTAATTTCTCCGAAGTTTAATGTGTAATTATGGTGGATAATTAACCATTAAGTGTTCGTGAACGTGTGAGAGTGTAGGCAAATGATATAAAATTGAAAATCGTGACTTTTTGGGTTCACTCCTAATCTCCATCGAAGCCTCAATAAAGTTTCTACCGTTTTATTGGGGCAACTGAACGACATTATACTTGACACTGGCGAACACAAAAAGTGTGGTGCCATAAAATCCCATGATGGGAAATATTACTTAATATTGATTATTCTAATACTTGACACTGGCAAATACACAAAAAGTGTGGTGCCATAATAAAAAAAAAAGAAACTTTCTCCAGTCCTCGTTCTGACGTTCTCAACTATAGGAATAGATAGATATTATACTAGTGTAGTGATTACTACTCTTTATTTTTGACTGTCTGTCTGTGGAACTGGAATTATTGTTTGGAGTAGGTATGTACTTACCTAGTTTCACCTAGTTTTTAAAATTATCAAGCTTGTAATTTCATAATTTTACCTTTAACTATAGATAAGAATAAGATACTAGTATCTCTGTGAGAATAAGCACTTAAGTTATTGGAATTAGAGTGAAGAGAATCAAGTTGCTAAGTAACCCCTCCATAATTTAAAATGTGTCTGTTTTTTACTTTTAAAATAGGTATGTTACAATGGGCCACTCGCTTAAAATTTTATTACCCAGGTATGATAAACTATAAACTTATGATATAATTATACCTTTGACTAATCCATAAGATAAACTTTTGCACTTAAATAATCAACCGGAATGTTATCAGATAATAAGTTTGGAAGTCAAGGTTGCAGAATAGAGTAGGTCCATACGTTTGGCGTAAAATCTGATTGCGCTATGTAGATGTAGTTCCAATGTTCCAAGTAGGTAATGATTTTAGAATTTACAAAAAAATTGAGGCAGCCTTATTTGGATACATGTCAAGCTATATAACTATTGATTTGTTTGACTAGAAATTTTATTGATAGTTAAAAAAAACATACAAATATACAGTCGCGAAATTTTGAATTTTAGATATCAATGACATTAGTACAGTAGATCTATGAAATTATCGAAGGAATGGTAAAGGTAAGTATTTTGGTAAAAATTAGTTTAAATTTTCAGAATCACGATGGAAGGTCTAGAATTGGTTTCTTCAAACAAGATTTTCGGAGGTTATCAGAAAGTTTACTCCCATCAGTCTTCAGAGCTGAAATGTAGAATGAACTTCTCGATATACTTACCACCTCAGGCGGATGGTGGTGATGTCAAACTACCTCTTTTATTCTACCTCTCAGGACTCACATGCAGTGAGCAAAACTTTATCTCTAAATCAGGGTTTCAAAGGTAAGTTGTTTTATTTTTACTTCACACTAGCGATAGAGGACAGAGAATGAAGAAGTGCTGAAATGATGCACTTCTTTATTCTCTGTCCGATCATTGTCTCTCGATTCTATGCTATTTAGCATAGAATCGAGTAGATGCATTCAAAATAAACAGGAATAAATAGGTATAATTATTTTGTATAAGTATACTGAAAACATAGTTTACTAATTAATTAATATTTGATAAAGTTCTTAGAAAATAAGCATTTTAAAGTTTTGCTTGGGATTGAGAGGGGATTTCATCACCTCAAGGTCAGTCCACTTATGTATCGGATAGATTTCGATGGCACTTGTACCATGAGTCTTAATGTTGATTACGTCACATAATCTCAATCCTAGATTTTTACTAGCAGCATGTTGTTAGGTTGGCTTAAGTATGTAGTCATCCTTTTCTATCAAGGTGTGAACAAAAGAGAAACAAAATAATGTAATAGTGTGATTTCGTTTGTTGCTCTCTAACATAAACAAATGGTATGGCATTATTTCCTACCTACGGCATGTATCTACTAGGTAGATACTAATCCTACTTGTATTTTTGTTAATTTTGAATGATAAACTAAGGGCCACTTGCACCAACTTCTTAAATCTGTTTAAATTGTATTTATACACAAAATATGTATGAAAAATTGTGTTTAAATATGATTTAAACAGATTTAAGAAGTTGGTGCAAGTGGCCCTAAGCCTTTGTTTGATAAGTGCCTCATTAGCCTAGTGGTCCTGAGCGCGACTGCTACGCTTGAGGTCCTGGGTTTGATTCCCAGGTCAAGCAAAGTGTTATTGGATTTTTATATGAAATTCCCAGTAGCAGCTCAATGGGTTTATGGCAATAGGCTCGCCCCCTATTACATGAGACTTTAACATACCAGCGAACTGTGGGTGTACATAAGTACGCCTCTGCCTAACCCTTCGGGGAATACAGGCGTGATGGTATGTTGTTTGGTAAGTCGCTGTACCTAGGTGACTTTGATATTACTACTTCCACGCTAAATATGCTCTCCCAGACATTATTTAATCAACAAAACTCTAAAGTATGAAGTCATTCACGGCACAATTCGACAGTGAGTTACGTAACTACTATCGTAATGGTTTTGCTCGATATAAATATAGTGTAGGTATATGTAATAGCATTCTCGCTTGCCCTTCATCGGAGGAAGCGAGAATGTTAAATAGCCTAGCAAAAATAGCTTTTGTTAATAGATTAGAGAACTAATTTAGCCAATGTTTTCCAATGAGGGTGGCATAATCACTGCGTGATTAACCTTTTGAACGCCAATCACTTGTATACAAGTTCAATATTACAATTCTTTTCTTTTATTATGGGAAAAAATATATATCCAGGTTTTCATATTGATTTTTTTATTAAATAAAACAAAATATGAAAATACGGTATCAGTTTTTATTTAGCTTCGTAAATTGGTGAATAAACATGAATTTCAACTTATAATATTATTTGTCGATAGGACATCAATCCCATCCCTACGTTTTCTATTCTATTTCTATTTATCTTTCGGGGACGCCGGCAGGCACCAGGCGGGCGATCAGTCCTCATATTGGGATTATTTCGCCCAGTTCCCCATTTTGGTGGATCCCGTCATGGGTTACTGGCGCTCGGCGTCGCAAATCTTCCCGTAGCCTTGCAGAAGTCCACCAGTTGTCCGATGGAGAGTTCTGCTAGCCGTTCTTCATTTATCTCATCGGTTCCTAGTATTTCCCATCTAAGTAGCGCATACATTGTGCATTTTGCTATTAGATGGAAGCTTGTTTCTTCTACTTCCCCGCATGCTGGGCATATAGGGTCCTCCTTTATTTTCATGATCGCCAGGTGTCTGTTAAGTCCACAGTGTCCCGTTGCGATCCCCACTGCTATCTTTATATTTTCTCTGCTCATCCTCAGTAATTTTTGGGATTTCCTTTCGTCATATGACTTTAGGAAGATTTTTGATTGTCGGCAACCTTCCATTGATTGCCATCTTTGGTTCGACTCTTTTACCATTATTCTATGGATGATTCTTTTGACGATATTGTATGGGATCGGTAACCTAGGTTCTGGTCCCACGAAGGGTTCATCAGCTCCCTTCCTAGCCAATTCATCTGCTTTTTCGTTCCCTTTGTGTCCTTGATGACCTGGGACCCATGCGACTGTCACCTCTGCCGTTTCTGCTAGTTCATTGAGTGCTTCTCTGCACTCTTTCACTAGTGCAGAGGTGACCTCCACTTTGTCCAGTGCTTTGAGTGTCGCTTGACTATCACTGTATATGACTATCTTGGAGCCCTCCAGTCTGTGGGCTTCTTTGACTATTCTAGTGCATTCCATAATGGCATGCACCTCTGTCTGGAATACACTCGCACATCTGCCTAATGGGAAAGAGCTATTTATGTTCAGTTCGGGGATGTAAACCCCGGAGCCGGACAATTTTGTGCCTTCCTTTCTAGATCCATCTGTATAGCAGACAACCGTGGATGGTTCTTTTTCGGTTGTCCATAATTCTCTTGTTCCTATGTGTATTCTATATTTCTTGTCGAAGATTTTCTCTTTCTTGATCAGGTCATTATTGACCATGATCATTGATAGGTTGTCTTCGTACCGATTTGCTATTGTTGCATGGCCTTTGTCCATGAACTTGCCTTTCCAGAGGTTTAGGCTTCTCAGTTTGGACCACTGCTCCAGAGCCCTTCTTTTGACCTGTTGACTAAGTGGTAGCAGTCCTAGCAGGACATCCAGGGCCGCTGAGGGTGTTGTCCTCATTGCCCCTGACATCATAAGTCCGGCCAATCTTTGTACCTTTGATAGTTCTATGTTATTGGTCTTGGTTTGTGTTTTGTGCCACCAGACAATTGCTCCATGTATGACTCTGGGTATGATTATGGCTTTGTAGATCCAGGCTACTACAGCCGGTTTCATTCCCCAGGTTCTACCTACTGCTCTCTTGCACTGTATTAATGCAATTTTCGCTTTCTCGCAAGTTTCTTTTATGTGTGTCTTGTATGACATAGTTTTGTCTAAGACCACACCTAGATATTTGATTTCCTTGACCACCTCAATTCGTTCTCCATCGATGCAAATTGGTGGTAGCTCCGTGTATTTCTTTTTGTTAGTAAATAGGACTAATTTCGTTTTGCTGGGGTTGAGATTCAAACCTCTTTCCCTACACCATCCAAGAGTAGTCCTAATTCCTTTCTTCATCACTTCGCCGATGGTGCTGATCACTTTTCCAGTAATTAGTAGCACTCCATCGTCCGAGTATGCTTGTATGTATATATGCATCTTACTTAGTTTCCCCAGCAGGTCATCCAGTAGCAGACACCAGAGAAGCGGCGAGATGCAGCCACCTTGTGGAAAACCTCTCACCGCTCTTACTGTGACTGTTCTGTTTCCTAGTTCTGCCTGGATTGCTCTGTGTCTTAGTACATTTCCTATCCATCTACACATGTAGCTTGCTATGCCTTCTCTTTGTAGGGCGGCCTCAATTGATGCAGAGTTGGCCTTGTCAAAAGCTCCCTCCACATCGAAGAAGCAGCCCAGAGCGAATTCTTTGTTTTCGAGAGTTCTCTCGATCCCTACCGCTATGTTATGAAGGGCTGTCTCCGTGGACTTGCCCTCCATGTATGCGTGTTGGTTGCCATGTAGCGGTGAGTTGCTTCTTTCCACTTTGTTTCTAATATATCTGTCTACTATTTTCTCCAAGGTCTTTAGTACAAAAGATGAGAGACTTATGCACCTGAAAGACTTTGCTTCTTGGTATGTCGGTTTTCCAGGCTTTGGAATGAAAACCGCTTTGACTTTTCTCCAGTTCTCGGGTATGTAGCCTGTGGCCACACTACCTCTGAATAGGGCTAGTAAGTCTTTCTTAATATATTTATATGCTTGCTGTAGTATCTTGGGGAGTATGCCGTCTGGGCCTGGTGCCTTGTATGGTTGAAAGGTTGTACGTTTTACTATAGATACGTTATACATTTGTAGCGTGGCGCTGGAGGACACATCGCGTATTATATAGATGGGCGTCGAAAAGGCCCTTTTTTAGTTAAATAAAGAGAAAAAAAAAAGATTTGTCAAAATAATGACTCATGGTATCAAGTTTGTTTATCTGCCATACAAATCCGAGTCGCTATCGAATTGCTTTGGATAGGTTTTTTACGCATCGAAACGCTGTAATCTCATACTACCGATTTTAGTTCCTTACGTAACCGCTAGAGGCGTTGGTGGGGTTTCCATACAAATATTTTACGGCGTCGCTAGCGAGTTTACTTGAGAAAAACTCATGGTCGAGGTACAGAAATGCCAGTTATGTCTATGAATGGTCAACTTTGATACAGCCAGGTGTCGAGGCAGAACCACCTCAAGGTTTCTTGCTAAAACAAGACCATCTCAGCCCTCTAGAATTGCTTACATTCGACATAGGTGTGCACTCTCACCTAGCATAAAATTAAAATGCATTATTTGTGAAGAAATTTATATTTTGATTTAGTTGATTGATTTTTTATCAATTTTACCCCCCCCCATGCCACGGGTATGATAAAAGCATACAGCTACAGCATGTAGTTTGGCAAGATAACCTGTGTCAATATAATTATGACAATTTTATTGTTTTTTAAATACACCCAATATATTTATATACTCTGGTGTTGCTGGTGTCCATGGGCGGCGGCAATCACTTACCATCAGGTGATCCATCTGCATGTTTGCCCCCTATGCCATAAAAATAATACAGAGGAAGCTTACTATAGTTTATTATACTATAGCTTTTATATGTTTAAATTTAGACAAAGAAACTGGAAAATATTTATTGTACTGTAAAAAAACAATAATCAACTCATCATTATAAATAAACAATAATAACTCAACATATAGTGCATATGTTGGATTAGAGCTTGAGACCATGTACCCTGGCAGTCCAATGGTCATATATCACTAGGCTATCAGTTCAGTACAGTATTGATATTAGTTTGAATTCATTACAGTTGTGTCCTCCACAGATATGCAGCAGAGCATGGCATTATTGTTGTTGGTCCTGACACATCTCCTAGGGGGGTTAAGGTTCCTGGTGATGATGAGTCCTGGGATTTTGGAGTTGGTGCAGGATTCTATCTAGATGCTACTAAAGCCCCATGGTCAAATAACTATAGAATGGGCAGTTACTTAAACAAGGAATTGTTTGAATTAGTTTTGCAAGCATTTAGCAATGTGGTTGATGGTGGCAGAGTGGGCATTATGGGGCACAGGTAAGGTCAATGCGCAATTGAATACAATTATTTATTGTGCCAGCATAATTCCAGGTGAAAAGGTAATGGAAATAAAGTGAAGTAAAGGATTTGTATAAATAAAACTACCTACTTAATTATGAACTTCTAATCTAAGTACTTACCTAAACTGTTAAATTCTCACACTATATTGTGTGTTTTCTATAAAATTCCCAGTAGCAGTTTGGAAATAGTGCCCAGTTAATGGCAATATGCTCGCCCCTATTACATGGGACCTAAACGTAGTGGGTTTCTACCTTTACTTTGTATTCATTCAAGATACCTACTACACTATACCTACTTGTTTGAAAAAGTTGGTATTTAGCTAGGTATAGTACTCTCCAGTCTTTTTGGCCGTACTGAACATAGGCGCGATCCGCTGCGCGGAATTCATTTTTAGGTATCATAGGGGAAGATGGAAGAGCGCGGATGCACGGGGCATTCACCGCAGTCATCCACGCGCTGCCTCCTACCCGCTCGCGTCTTTGCATTTGTGCGAGTGAGAGTTACGTCCGTATGTAAACCACACGCTCATTGCGTTCTGAGAATACGTCGAGTTCAGAATCGTTCATTTCGTTTTGTTATTGGTAGTTAGTGTTTTTGATATTCGTTCGTTATTGTTTTGTTTTTATTGTTTGTATGTATCGTGTTGTCGGATTGGAAGGCATTACGCAATAAAGTAGAAAAAAAATATCGAGCAAGAATATAAGGAAAGCGACGGAAGTATTGATAAATTTGACTGATGAATTGTGCATTCGTGGAAGCGAAATAAATGGGATGAATCGGAAACTGATTTGATTGAAGACGAAGACGATCATTCTTCCGATGGAATGGACCTCTTCATAAGGGTGTGACTTTTATGGAGGGTGTAACCCTGCTATAAATAAGTAATTATTTTTGACAAGCTGACCCGGCGAACTTCGTAACGCATAACAGTCGATTCTGAAACTGACGTCACCCAATTGTTTTGCCTTCCCGGAAGCCCTCCACGAGTTATTCCCAGTTGTCCCCACTGTCTACGTCTCCACTGGTGACAAATGGGAATGGCCACTCTTATTGTTCCCAGTTGCCACCAGTGGTGACAGATGGGAAAAATAAATATATACGTCCCCAGTAAGGCGGGGCTAGAGCTGAATATACAGGGTGGCGATTTAATCACCTGCATCCTTCTAGCAGGTGAATCAGACCACGAAATACTACCCATATCGATAAAAAAAAACATACCTTAATTTTTCATCAAAATGTCCTTTAAATTTTGTATGCAAAGAGTCAAAGACATAGCGCGGACGTTGAACTCATTGTAGGTATCTATCTAGAGATAGCGAGTCAAGCAACTACTTGATCGGGCCGTCCGCATAAGGTCAACGTACTGCAGGGTGCATATCGTATTATGAAAATATTGAATAATTATCAATTCCTTTAACACGGGATTGCTTAAAGCTACATATTGTAAATGATGTCTAATATGTTATATGTTATCAATACTACACCATGTTGAAGCAGTGCAGGTGATTAACCTTTTGAACGCCAATCACTTGTATACAAGTTCGAGATTTTCGTGCCCTCAGCGCCACTGCTTGATTAGAAGTAATAATAGTATAAAATAAATTAACGACTTTTACAAGACCTTTTATTTTGTTTTTATGGAAAATTACCCTGTATTAAGTCATATTTTTAACTTTTTCACATATAATAAGTTATATTTTGTTTTATATTCAATAAAAACAAAAACGCCAGAAAATATTTTAATGCCCCCAACGCCAAGTACTTGATATAAAGTAAGCCAGTGATGGGACACGATGAAGACCTCGTTATATTTCATCTCGACGAAATGATCATAAATACTATTATTGCAAGAAAATTACGTGAATAAATAATATTTTATAAATATTGTAAACTATAAACTACGTTTTATTCACCTTAATCAAGATTAAATAGGTTTTCTAATCATTGTCGATAGTGAAACACCGTTTGAAAAACCCATCCTTACAATGTGGCTAGTTGTCAGTGCGCACAACGCCACGAACTTGTATAGAAGTAAATCTGTGACGTCATAAGCGGACGGATTTCAAGGTCATAGTGACTGTGCATTTTAGTGTAGTGCAATGTTTATTTATTGCGTTGACGCACGTGTTCTTACAAAAAAATTAGTGACGATGAATATGATGAATTATTGCGAGTTTTACAAGGTGTGGAGTCTGAATCAGAATTTGATATAAACAAGAAAAATCATTGCTAGTATTTTGCGACACCTATACGTACCATTAAAAAAAGATCTGTAACATCTGCGTAAAACAGTCACTTACCCTCCATTTTAATAAAAAAAAACACGTAGAAAACTACGTTTCTAGCTTCTATTGATTGTATTTGGTTATATTTGTTGTAAGTAAACGAAATAAATTATGCATGAATCGGTTGAGGTTATGCACGTGTAACTCGACCACAGTGAATAGAAAAAAGAAAAATACCATAGACATCGACATCTAGACATCCCTAGATCAGAAAGGATTTTGACGTGCCTCGAGCGCCAACGATTGGATATGAAGTAGAAGGATTACATTTGGAGACAAATATGGATGTGCCTTCTAGAACACACGTCTAATAAATTTACAATTCTTTTCTTTTATTATGGGAAATATATCCAGGTTTTCTTATTGATTTTTTTATGACATAAAACAAAATATGAAAATACGGTATCAGTTTTTATTTAGCTTCGTAAATTGGTGAATAAACATTAATTTCAACTTATAATATTATTTGTCGATAGGACATTAATCCCATCCCTACGTTTTACTATAGATACGTTATACATTTGAAGCGTGGCGCTGGAGGACACATCGCGTATTATATAGATGGGCGTCGAAAAGGTTAAATCGCCACCCTGTATAGAGATGTGAATTCAATTGGTTTTCACGAATTATTTTAATTAGGTGATTTATATTATATTATAAAATGTACATTAAAACGAGAGAAATAAACTTTTACACGTCGCTTGGAAGACAAATATTTTTATAAATCACAATATCTATATATATATATAAAATAAAGTCGTGTTAGTTACTCCATTTATAACTCAAGAACGGCTGAACCGATTTGGCTGAAAATTGGTGGAGAGGTAGCTTAGAACCAGGAGACGGACATAGGATACTTTTTATCCCGTTTCCGATACTTTTTATTCCACGAGGGCGAAGCCGCGGGCAGAAGCTAGTTTATAATAATCGAAATTAAAACTGCACAAGTACAGTTTTTAGTACTACAACTATTACAGATCATATAATTATTTTACTAAAAACCTAAGAATATCGTTTTAAGTAAAATAATTATATGATCTGTAATAGTTGTAGTAAGTACTGAAAACTTACTTGTGCAGTTTAATATAAATCATCTAATTAAAATAATTCGTGAATACAAATTGAATTCACATCACTATATATTCAGCCTTACTGGGGATGTATCTATTTAGTTTTCCACTCCGTCACCACTGGTGGCAACTGGGAACAATAAGAGTGGCCATTCCCATTTGTCACCAGTGGAGACGTAGACGGTCGGGACAACTGGGAATAACTCCCCTCCACTA
Source organism: Acronicta leporina (assembly GCA_947256265.1). Taxonomy (NCBI): domain Eukaryota; kingdom Metazoa; phylum Arthropoda; class Insecta; order Lepidoptera; family Noctuidae; genus Acronicta; species Acronicta leporina. The sequence continues at coordinate 8,448,472 of OX366514.1, forward strand.
ACATTTAAACTTTATGGTATGGCATTAAAGTTCAAATTGACTTAAGTATTACTATTAATCTTTTGTATGGGAATATAGAAGTGTTATTTTTAGACAATTTTTTAATTTTTTCTGCGTAAGAACCATCCTCGTACTTCAAGGAATATTATAAAAAAGATTTAGCGAAATCGGTTCAGCTGCTCTCGAGATTTGCGCTTAGCAACACATTTGGCGATTCATTTTTATATTATAGATATATATTTGCATTAGGAATTTTCCACTCGACTGTACCATGCGCAAGAAGGCGGTTGCAACAACTTCAGCCCGGCCAAAAAAATTGGGGATTACTGTAATAGGTAATAGTTAGATATGTAGTCTTAATATTTCTGTTTCATTACCGCACTTAGCATGGGTGGGCATGGAGCTTTGGTATCAACACTGAGAAACCCTGGATTGTACAAGTCTGTTAGTGCATTTGCGCCTATTTGCAACCCTTCAGAATGTCCATGGGGCGTTAAGGCTTTCAGTGGATATTTGGGACAGGATAAAAGCAATTGGGCGAAGTGGGATGCCACAGAACTAGTCAAGCATTATGATGGCCCTCCACTCACGTTACTTCTCGACCAGGTGAGATTAACTATGTATTTGAAAAAGATGATGAAAATGAATACTTTAATCTTTTTTATATTACTGCTGTTGCCGTCAAAATTACTATATTGAGGAAGTAATGTTCTGTATATTAATTTTTATTAATCACAGTTTGTCGTAGTAGTTTTAAATCCAATATTTGTTTGACTTGCAGGTAGTTTCTGGTATATAAACTGAAATAGAATGTAGAAAATTATTAATTTCAGGGTTCTGGAGATAAATTCTACATCGAAAAGCAGTTACTCCCCGAAAATTTAGTGGCGGCGTGTCGATCAGTTGGTGTTCCTGTCATACTTAACTTGCGCGAAGGTTACGATCACTCCTATTATTACATCTCCACTTACATCGGCGAACATTTCGATTTCCATGCAAAAATACTGAAAGCTTAAGCCCTTTTAGACATAGTAAATATTGTAAAATGCATATTATGTCTGTTTATATTTTTTGGAATAAAGTTGTTATTTAATATAACTATGTTTTTTTATAGAGTACTTTTACTGTTCATCGGTACCTACATCTCTCCCGTTTTTTATCGACTGTGACTGTCTATGTCAATCAGCTGAAAAAGTTCTTATTAGCTATACACTGCTAAGGCTAAGAACTCACGGCGCGATTTTCACCCGCGCCCGGCACGGTCGAGGATAAGCTGATTTATTTCTAAACTCACGAGATCGGTTATTTGTGCGGTTACGCAGCCGCCGCGGTTGTAAGACAGGTGGCAGTTGAGGTCCAGACCGCCATGGATACACCATAAACGAACTGTTGCGTTATTCTTACATCACAGAAGAATTTAAAAAAAGGCCCAAAAGGTTCTGGGTGCAACCAATGATTCAGAATAGAGATCGTTATGGATTATTTGTTACTCTTATTAGTGAATTAAGGAAGGACGAAGATATTTTTTTTAATTATTTTCGAATGCCGCTACCGTCGCCCGCCAAACGACCGCAGAGCGCGCGGGCGCTATCCGCCGAGGCTGCGGGTGACCGCGGCCCGCGGTCTATTAGTTGCCCGTCGGTACAGCGGGAACCGTAAACAGCCGCGCACATTTCACGCATCGTGAAATGTGCTTTAATTTTTTACATAAATATTCGCATTCTACAGAAGCTCCGGGCCCGCAACCGCGGCGGGCGCGGGTGAAAATCGCTCCGTGAGTGCTTAGCCTTTTTTTTTTGTGCGTGTGGAAAATCCTCGTGGGCTTCCGCCGCCCGGGGAGGCAGCGGGGCGTGTCGGACTCCACCCAGAGTGGGTGACCTACCGACTAAAAACCACACGGTGTTCCTTCCTGCACGTTTTCGTCGGGGGCTACGGGAAACAAAAAATTCGTCCGCGGCCATAAGTGCTTAGCCTAAGGCAGCCGCGAGTCGACTGCCTACATTCTTAATGTTTATTTTCTAGATTGATCTGGTCACAAATTATTGTCTAGTACGATATTTAGAAAGTTTAAAATAATTATATTAAAAAATGCCTCAATAGCCAAGTGGTCCTGACCGCGACTGCTACGCTAGAGGTCCTGGGTTCGATTCCCAGGTCGAGCAAAGTGTTATTGGGTTTTTCTATGAAATTCGCGGTTAATGGCAATAAGCTCGCCCCCTATTACATGGGACCTAAACTTACCGGCGAACTGTAGGTGTACATTAATACGCCTCTGCCTAACCCTTCGGGGAATACAGGCGTGATGGTATGTTAATGTTATGTTATATTAAAAAAGTACTTACAGCTATCGTAAAAGCAAATATCTCGTAATATTAATGAGCGCTCACACTCATACGCGTAGGCTAATCGTCATGGGGCAATCAGGTCGTGGTCGCCGATATCAATCAAAGGCTATCTTTAGACAAGTAAAAAAGTATTTTTGAAACAATATATTTTGTCTGGTTATATTTATATTTTCTTAACAAGATTGTTTCGCTATGTATTTCTCACTACATCAAGTAAATTGCTACCTTCCAGTGTCGTTTTTCCTTAGAGTATGGTAATACTGCAGGAATTTATCTCTGTTCCCCCATATACTTGAGCTACCCCAATGACACCAAGCCCTGAAAATTAGGAATGCGATTAACAATCATTTATTAAAAATGCATGCATGATTTATTAATTTGCACGCTACCTATACACTACAATAGTGCCTACAATTTCTTTAAAAATATAACTTCAGCAAACATACTGATTTGTGAAGTTTACGCGAATATTAGACATATTGAAATAAAACAACTTTACGGATTATGTCGCGTTATATAAGTATAATCTAAATATCTCAAACTCAAAGGGGATCGGGCTGAAATTTGTCATGCAGGTAGATGTTATGACGTAGGCATCCGATAAGAGAGGATTTTGATAAATTCTACCCCCAAGGGGATAAAATAGGGGATTAAAGTTTGTATGAAACTTTGTCAATTTTAAACCGATCGGGCTGAGACTTTGCATGCATATAACTACTATGACGTAGGAATCCCCTAAGAAAGGATTTTGATACATTCCACCCCTAAGGGGATAAAATAGGAGATGAAAGTTTGTATAAATATTCTTAGATTTTCGACTGATTGAACTGAAATTAAATTAAAGATTGGAGCTACTATGATGAAGACGTCCGCTTAAATAGGATTTTGATAAATTCAACCCCCATGGGGATAAAATAAGGGATGATGGATGATGTAAATGTATTAGTTTGAACTATGAGTACCTAATGGAACGAATAAATTAAGACGAACAAAATAACATTTATATTGGCATAAATAATCTATACTAATATATATAGCTGAAGAGTTTGTTTGTTTGTTTGAACGCGCTAATCTCAGGAACTACTGGTCCGATTTAAAAAAAAACTTTCAGCGTTAGATAGCCCATTTATTGAGGAAGGCTATAGGCTATATATCATCACGCTAAGACTAAGTAACTATTTCACGGGGCGCGGACGAAGTCCCGGGCGGAAGCTAGTACAATACAAATCCCGATGATAACGCGACATAATCCGTAAAGTTGTTTTATTTCAATAATCTTCAGCAAACATTACCAACATCTATACTAATATATAAAGCTGAAGAGTTTGTTTACTTACTACTGGACTACTGGTCCGATTTGAAAAATTCTTTCAGTGAAATAAAATTAATACAACGCGATAAAATCCGAAAAAAAATATTTAAAATAAATAAAAATAATAAATAAAATTATAAATAAATTAAAAATAATAAAATATATAAAAAAAATATTAAAAATATATTATTAAAGTTTTATTTCAATGTCTAATATTCGCGTAAGTGTCAGAAACCAGTAAATTCTTTCAGTGTTAGATAGCCTATTTATTGAGGAAGGCTATAGGCTATATATAATCACGCTACGCGGACGAAGTCGCGGGCAGAAGCTAGTTTAATATATGTATATAACATGGTATCCTTCAGTAAGATTTTAGCTATTATTAAAAGTCTGTTCGGAGTGTATATTCACAAAGAGACGCTTCCAATACTCTTGTGAAGAATGAATACACAAGTGTCGCGAATTCTTAGCACATTATCTTACAAGTATTAATAGTAAATCCTTAGATTTACCTGTACGTTATGTCTTTTTCTGGTAAGCTTCTTATAAAATTCTTGTACACACACTGTCTTAAACAATATGTCATTATTATTATTCAATCTCTATCTAAATATCCAAGGGAAGCATTTATGTTTGTACTTACATTCCGAACAGAGCACCACCAAGATGCGCTGCATGGTCAAAAAATTTCCATCCGAAAACTACGCCAGCCAAGTCAACACTCATTATGACCTTGATAGCCTGCAACATAAATATCGTACCTTTAGAACAAAAGTGGCATAATCCAAAATTCTTGTTTTTTGGCAATCTCATAAGAATCAGATGTTTTATCACAAAGTAGTATTTGGATTATAATATTAGTTTAAATAGGTTATGCTGTTTTTTTTTTGGATTATAATATTAGTTTAAATAGCTTATGCTGTATTTTTTTTATTTTTTATTGCAGTTCAATGATTGTTTTAACTTATACAAAAGATTATTTTTCAATATATTCATTTATAGCATTAAATATTTATGTGTGAAATAAAATGTAAGTATCACTTATGTTTCGAAACAAGACAATATCATTATGGGTTGTCCTAGCCTAAAAGTGGCAGTTTTTTATAGATGAATTGAAAGAATATGATATTCCAAGCTTTTCTATGGAATAAAGTCATTTTGTCAAAATTTTGTATTAAGCCACTTTTGTTTTAAAGGTGCAATATGTATATAATTTTATTAAGTTTCATATATATTTTGCCACACCATGGAACACCATACTCATTTACTTCTTAGAAGGCTAGGTCGATTCTACCGACATACTACTTAAGTACAAGTTACACTAACATTTAATTATTAGATGTATTGTAATTTTGTTTACCGTGCCAGCAGCGAATGTGTACATAGGTAAGAAGATGATGCTGAGCCTGGTGTCAGGATACTGCACACATACGTATGACAAAACTGACATGATTGCACCCGACTGAAACATAGTTAATGAAAAGTTATTTTTTACAATGGGGTTGTTGTTGTAATTATATTTTTTGTAATAATTTTGTTTTTCATCTAATTATTTTAGCCTCAACTCTTTCTTCGGCATGCTGTCTGACGGACGCGCTAATAAATAAAGCGCCGGGCAAAGCCCCGTGTAAATAAATATATACACGATGCCACTTCCGTGCCGTGCTTAACAGTTCGCGGATTGAGAGTTGTGATGGATGAGCCTTATTCGGTCGCAAAAGGGGGCTGATTTTTAATGCGACTGGATAGCTTAGAAGTGTCTTTTTATGAACAAATGATTTGAAAATGACCAGTTAAAAGCAACCATCCATCGATATTAAATATCAATGTTTAATTTATTGAACATAATAATTATGCCTATAGCCAGAATTAGATCGCTTACCGCACCGAGACTAAGACCAGGCTGGTTTAGTAGAACTTTATAAAGAAAGCTGGCGAAGCTGCTTATTACACCAGCACTGAGGTACATGGCCACGAATTGCTCCTTTCCCAATGAAGATACCGCAGCTGTTAATTGTAAATATAGTATTATAACTTAATATAAATCAGCGCAGACCAGTAGAGTCACGGCGGCGAAGTTTCATTCAATAGATATTATCTTACTACGGATAAAACTTTAATTAACGAATCGGCTTCCCTCTGTGTGTGATTTGATTTAAAATACTTTTTCGATTATCAAAATCTGTTATCGAATTACACCTTTTTCCCAATACATTAGAAAATATACAATGGACGTTTGTTTTTTATGGTATTAGTATTATGCCCCCCGCAAACAAGCAGACGGGTCGCCTGATGGTAAGTGATTACCGTCGTTTGCTTACCATTTAGGTATAACCCCTTTAGTTGCGTCTTTGCTCTGTCAATCTGCGCTTATTGTTACCATTCATAAAATAAGATAGAATCAAATGAAGCTAAGGTATGAGCTGCTATTATTTGTGTTACATATTATTCTATTGGGGAAGTAACTAAGACTAGAATGGCGAGTGGTACAATCGATTCTCGCCCATGGTACTATTGAAATAAAGCACAATTAATAATGTGTAGTGGTAAGTAGCCCATAATACTATTATTAGAATTTAATACATATTTCCAAAATAGCATGTTTCTAATTCACATGGGACCGTCCTCATTAAATTGACCAACGAAAGCTGTTATTGTTGAGTCGTACAACTCAATAGCAATGCCGAGGCGGGCTACGAGAGGAGCGGGGCGGACGCGACGGGTCGACATTCCACCGTTCTGCGCGGCCACACCTAACGAGTCAGCTGTTACTTGCGTTAACGCACAGCCGCGTACTCGCCTTATATCAATTACTGTCATAATACCGTAACCTCTTGCATTTCAAATTAATTTTAATTAGTATTGTTAATTGTTGTCCAAGTGCATATTATATACATCATTTATATACAGTCCACTAGTGTTATTACCTCATCCGAGGGCTTCACAACCCCAACATTGGTCCTTCTACCGTCAAAATAAAAAATTGAACCGAAGAAAGAAAAATTTCAAGACAAAGAATTTGAAGCCAGAGAGTCTACGTTCCGAGTTCAATCCAGTGGTTTACGGATTCAAGTGGTCTTTAAAGTTACTATTTATTGTCTTCATTGTGTCTGCATTTGGACGTCGTAAGATCGGCACGGCTTGAAAATTCAACCGTCTTAGCGGACTTTGACCCAACGGACACAAAAAGAATAAAAACAAGGCAAATTCATATCATAAGACTGTCATCGTGCATTGAGAAATACACAAAGAATCTCCTCGTTGCAGTTATCGTCAGTGGATTGCCAAGGGAAACAGTGAGCTCGTTCCAATTCCTTATTTTTAATAACATATATTCACATCATATTTAACATATTCATAATAATCATCATCCTCTTCCTACAGCTTAATAATATTTTCATTTCATTTTACTTAAAGGTACCTTACGGTATTGCATATTGCAAGTCATTACACTCATTATCATCTTCGCCCATAATCTTCGAATTTAAGCTGTTTCATCTCTTATTCCATTCATTAAGTAGTTTGAATAATCATTATCATCACAATAACTGCCAATAATTCATATTTCATTAATTTACCTACCTACTGCGTGACCGTTAAAAATCATAGGTAAAAATAATATTATCATTACACATCAAGCTTGGTTCAGCAAAGCGCCTTACGTTTTTTGAATAGCAATACGCATTCTGCAAAATTTTTGCCTTTTTCTTCCAGGACTTATTGCTATTAACTTATCGCCAGTAATTTGAGTTCTTCCTTTTTTTTTGCGTTAGTTGTTTTTTCATAAGATTATATCTTATTAAATTATATTAAAATGGCTGACATCAAAAGCCTTATTAAAAAACGTGCCTCAATCAAAGCAAAGCTTACGCAATTTTCATCATACTTAAGCATTTCTCAATCATGTGAAAAGTTGAGCGAGGTACAAGTTGTTGAAGTGGAGTATCGACTTAATATTTTCGAGAACTTATACGAAAAATATGATAATTTACAGACTGATTTGGAGGAGTTGGTGGATGACCCGAGCGAGCAATATGCGGAACGTGAAGAGTTGGAAAAGCAATATTACACCTTGGTGGCTGCAGCGCGTCAACTGATCTGCAGCGCTCGCAAACAACTAGCTGGGGACTCCATATCAGAGGTGGATTCTTGTATTAAGCACACACACAAACATAATTCGATACGTTTACCTAAAATTGATCTTCCTACATTTTCCGGAAGCTATCATGATTGGCTGGAGTTTAGAGATACATTCCTTTCAATTATACACAATAATGACAGCATTGATAACATAACCAAATTGCATTATCTTCGTGCTTCTTTGAAAGGTAGTGCTTCTCTTGTTATTGATAATCTCGACTTTAGATCAGATAATTATGACGCTGCCTGGAAGTTGCTCTGCGATAGGTATGACAACAAAAGATTGCTTGTCAATAACCACGTTCAAGCTCTCTTCAGCGTGCAACCTATCAGCAAGGAATCTAGTAAGTCATTACGTCACGTGATTGATATAACTAATAAAAATTTGAGAGCTTTGTCTACTCTAGGGCAACCTGTTGAACATTGGGACACACTGATAATTTATATTATGACTAGCAAACTTGATCAAGTGACCAATCGCGAGTGGGAGGAGCATAGAAATTCCCTGTCAGAGCCTCCAACATTAGCTGTTTTTATTGAATTTATAAGTAACAGAGCTGACTTGTTGGAGACGCTTGAGGAATCTAGGTCGTTAACATCTAAAAGCGAAAGCGTTTACACACAACATAATAAAACTAAATTACATTTTGGAACAGAAAATACTGTAAGTAAACCTCTGTCATGTCCTATGTGCCAAGGGGATCATTTTATATTTCAATGCGAAAAGTTTAGAAACCTGCCCGTTCAAGCCCGTATTAAGAAGGCGCAAAGTTCCAACGTATGCCTAAATTGTCTTAGACCAGGTCATAATATTTACAAATGCAAACTAGGAAACTGTAAATATTGTCGTGAAAAACACAATACCTTATTACATATTGATCGTGACGCTGTTCCTAATCATCAAAATAATGTTCTTGCTACTGTTAAACACCTTTCTACATCACGAGTTGTCTTCCTTTCCACAGCGCTTGTCAACGTGTCGGACGCTGATGGCAACCTTCATACTGCACGAATCTTGTTGGATAATGGAAGTACGGCTAACCTAATTTCAGAAGAATTTGTTCGTAAAATTAACATCTCCACCTACACAGTTGAGTCTAAGGTAAGAGGCATTAATGATCAATCCTCTTATTGTGCAAAGGGTTGCTTAGTTTCAATCAAATCGGTAGATTGTAATTATGAAGTCGATATTGAATGCTACGTCTTATCCAAAATTTCTTCGTCGGTACCAAATACATATATTGATGTGGACAATATATTATGTTGTGGACAATATATTATGTATACCGACCAACATAGTTCTAGCTGACCCACAGTTCTATATTCCGTCTTCGATCGACATTCTAGTTGGCGCGGAAGTCTTTTGGAACATCATAGGCACCAACCGTATAACCTTAGGCAAATCAATGCCCGTATTATTTGAGTCCAAGTTAGGTTGGCTTATATCAGGCGCAATTAACCTGCCTAACCAGTCAAACTCCTCTTCCCATCTATGTATGCTTGCAGATAACTTACTGACAGACTTAGATCGTTTCTGGGAGTTAGATTCAGTTTCTTCAAAACATAAACTGAGTTGTGAGGAGCGTTCCTGTGAACAACTATTCGTAGAGTCCACTTATCGCGATGCGGATGGACGGTTTGTGGTAAGCATTCCACTTAAAGAGTCACCTGACGTGCTGGGTGACTCATATCTAATGGCTAAACGCCGTTTTTTATGCCTTGAACGTCGTTTAGCTAAAGATCCTCATTTTAAAAGGCTTTATGTCAACTTCATGAGGGAGTACATTAATTTAGGGCACATGTCTAAACATTGTCAAGCATCTATTTCAGCCTTTTCAAATTATTTACCAAATCATGGTGTACTGAAGGAATCGAGCTCTACTACCAAATTAAGAGTCGTCTTCGATGCTTCTGCCATTACATCATCGGGTAAATCCTTTAATCAAATCCAGATGGTGGGTTCCTCTCTACAAGATGATTTACTTACAATATTACTCAGATTCCGTCAACACAAAATCGCGGTAAGTGCGGACATCGAGAAGATGTACCGCCAAACACTTGTTCATGACATCTACCGACCGTTGCAAAAAATTCTTTGGAGGGAGGAACCCACATATCCATTAGAAACATATGCCCTGAACACCGTGACGTACGGCACCGCATCAGCGCCTTTTTTAGCTACTAGGTGTTTGGTTAGACTGGCAGAGGAATGTGATGATTTGTCAACGCGATTCACAATAGCACATGACTTTTATGTAGATGATTACCTGTCTGGAGCATCATCTGTTACAGAAACGATAAATAAGTGTCGTCAAGTCATCGCTGTTCTTCAATCAGCCAAGTATAATCTTCGGAAATGGCAGTCTAACTCAATTGAAGTGCTACAAGGTCTTTCAAAGGGTGATGTGACTTCTGATATAGTTAATCTTAGCGATAACGAGGTGTCCAAAACTCAAGGGCTTAATTGGATGTGCTCATCGGATACATTTTCATTTTCAATAAATTTAATTTATAGTGACATCGCTACAAAACGTAAAATTCTGTCAGTCATAGCACAGATATTTGACCCCATTGGCTTGGTCGTTCCATGTATTGTAGAAGCCAAGATAATCATACAGCAATTGTGGCTTGCAAAGTGTTCTTGGGATGAGCCTGTTCCCGAACAGATTCAGCATGCATGGAATAATTTTCAAATGAGTTTACCTCTTTTAAATGATTTCAGAATACCACGGTGGATAACGTGTGATTCAACGTCTTCTGTGCAATTGCATGTTTTCACTGATGCATCTGAAAGGGCTTATGGGGCATGCATGTACGTCCGCAGCGTATCGCAGAGTGGTAAGGTTCATGTCCATTTGCTTACCGCTAAAAGTAAGATAGCTCCGGTCAAGTCAATGACCATACCCCGACTCGAACTGTGTGCTGCTCTATTGGGTTCAAGGCTGTATACAAAGGCACGTCAATCACTTACTTTACATATTGATGATTCTTATTTTTGGTGTGATTCCACCATCGTTTTGGGTTGGTTGTCAGCATCGCCGACGCAGCTAAAGACTTTTGTTCGACATCGAGTGTCTGAAATTCAGGAAACTTCGGGGGGCAGGGTTTGGCGATATGTTCCGACACATGAAAACCCCGCAGACCTCGTTTCGCGTGGACTCAGAGCTGACAAGCTATTATCTACCTCTCTGTGGTGGTCAGGACCACAATTCCTTCACAAAGATATATCTTCATGGCCTCAATTTCCTGAATCACATCATCAAGAACTCGAAAACCTACCGGAAACAGTTACGTCTTATCATGTTCATATTTCAAACCATACTGATAATCTAATTTCTAAATTATGGTCAAAATTTTCTGATTTTAACAAAATTCAACGGTTTACAGGATATTTAATACGATTTATAGACATCAAACTCAAGAAACTACCATCTTCTTTCGGTCCACTTACATCTGAAGAATTAAACAAGTCATTATACCTCTTGATAAGATTATGTCAACAGGAGTCGTTTCCTGAAGAGTATAAACTTCTTTCATCAGGAAAGGACTTACCAGCAAAAAATAAGTTATTATCGCTTTCTCCATTTTTTGACAAAACATCTTGTCTAATTCGTGTTGGAGGCAGGTTAAATAATTCGTTTTATGATTTTAACACTAAGCATCCTATTCTTTTATCGAATTCACATATTGTTTGCAAATTATTATTTGACATGTTCCACCTACGACTCTTACATCCTGGACCTCAGCTATTACTGGCCACGATTCGTCACCACTATTATCCGATTGGCGGTAGAGTATTAGCTAAAAAGGTTACACATCAGTGCGTTAAATGCTGTAGAATCAAAGCTAATACCATGCAACCTATTATGGGTAACCTTCCCGAGCAGCGACTACACTTAGAATTCCCTTTTTTGGATTCAGGTGTCGATTACGCGGGACCAATCATGATAGCTGACCGTAAGGGCAGGGGATGTAGACTCGTCAAATGCTTTATATGTGTGTTTGTGTGTTTAGCTACGAGAGCCGTCCACCTTGAACTTGTGTCGGACCTAACGAAGGAGGCTTTTCTTGCTGCCATGAACCGCTTTATTGCTCGACGGGGAAAGCCACGTAACATTTTTTCAGACAACGGGAGCACGTTCGTTGGTGCTTTCAACGAATTGGCCAGCCTTCTTTCACAAGATTTAAACTTCAGTGAGATAGATTCTGGTATTAACTTTTCTTTCATACCAGCCTATACTCCCCACTTTGGTGGATTATGGGAGTCTGCGGTAAAGTCTACCAAACATCATCTGAGACGTATTTTAGGATTAACAAATTTAACTTTTGAAGAGATGGTAACATGTTTGATTCAAGTGGAGGCTATCTTAAATTCAAGGCCCATAACTCCACTTTCCAATGATCCTTCAGACCTTATTCCCCTAACCCCGGCCCACTTCCTTATTGGACGGTTGCTCATTATGTTGCCTCATCCACAGATTGAGAACACCAACATCAATAACTTGCAACGGTTCCGTCGCATCGAATATTTGAAGCAGCACTTTTGGACTCGCTTTTCCAATGAATATATTATTTGGCTTCAAGAAAGAACCAAATGGCGCCGATCGTCAGGGGAGCTCAAGGAAGGATCTCTTGTCGTCATTAAGGATAAAAATTCACCTCCTTTATTATGGCTTTTAGGACGCATAGTCAAGGTGCTTCCTGGCAGAGACGGCATCGCGAGAGTCGCCGACATCCACACACGCAAGGGAGTCATTCGGCGAGCATTCAACACCATCTGCCCGCTACCAGTCTCCACTGCTGTTGAAGATACTTCAACCCGGGGAGTATGTTGAGTCGTACAACTCAATAGCAATGCCGAGGCGGGCTACGAGAGGAGCGGGGCGGACGCGACGGGTCGACATTCCACCGTTCTGCGCGGCCACACCTAACGAGTCAGCTGTTACTTGCGTTAACGCACAGCCGCGTACTCGCCTTATATCAATTACTGTCATAATACCGTAACCTCTTGCATTTCAAATTAATTTTAATTAGTATTGTTAATTGTTGTCCAAGTGCATATTATATACATCATTTATATACAGTCCACTAGTGTTATTACCTCATCCGAGGGCTTCACAACCCCAACAGTTATTACTAGGATTAGGATAAAACCCTGCCAATCCAATCAAGACTATATTACCCAGTAATCTCCTGAACCAAAGAACCATATTGTATGTGTTTAAAATATATCTCTACTATTATAAAGTTGTACAAAAGCTGTGTCTGTACATTGAAGATATTTAAAAAAAAACAAGTGGGTTAGGGTATATAAACATCTACGAACCCAAAAATGTGATTTTTAAAATTCTTGTCTGTTTGTTACGGGTTGGCGCAAAAACTACTGAATAGATTTTAATTTTGTTATCACTCTTAGAAAGTATGTGCTCCAACTTAAAACTGGTATACTTCTTATCTCACATAATTAAACGGAACCTGGGATACAGCTATATCTCTCTAATGTATAGAGAGAAACCTATACAAAGAAGAGATCATCACTGTTTTTCACTGGTTTTTGAGCTTCAAGTGAGCGAAGCCGCGGGCAGAAGCTAGTAGTGAATATATATAAGATAGCATACCTGGCATGAAGCTATATAGAACATACATATTTGCAGCCAAGTGCAGTGCTGAATAATGACTGAATGTAGACAGCAACATTGGGAGACATCTTGAACCTGCAAAAAAACCATTTGTTTACTTTGAAATGTGTGGACCATTACTACTCCAATCATGGGTGGAAAAAGTAAGGGTTTGCTGGCCACAAACTACCTACCTATTGTTAACATTAATAAAAAACTCACGCCTTTCTCCCACAGGAGTAGGCAGAAAATATAGACCACCACTTGTAACAATTCTTGCATACTTTTTTGCTTCTGCCACAATCATACATAAGCGCCAGTTATAAGTACTATGCTCCTGACCTTTTTGAAGGACCTCGACAATAAGAAAGGCGTATGTACTTCAAGGATGACCTCTTACATAATATATTACATTACATGAACAGATTAATGAACTTGCATCAAGCTTTTTTATATATTCAATGTAAAAGTATTAGACATTCTGATGAGGAACTGCTTTAATTTAATTCTTATATTTTATAATAACATAATAAGCAAAATAATGATGTCTTAAACAGAAGGACATACTTCCTGATGGATTTGAGCAAAAGTATTTGATCATGAAGGGCTGCAGTGCCCTCACTCGCCAGGCGCCAAACACTAACAGATTGGCAGCTAGTATTGGATAGAACACTTTCTCACTATCTCTTAGTGATCTCCACCATTTGGTTATTGGGCTTGGTTCTGCTTTTTGCTAAAACGAAAAATAATAATACACAATATTTATTTTTGGTAAAATTATTAGTTAATTAATTGATACAGAATTTGTCATCAAAAATAATTAATCAATACAATATTAATATAAAGATAATAAAATGTAGTGGTCATCGTCTAATGCTTAATTTCTGTTTTATGGTGCTGTCAACATTGAAATTTTCTGTAACACCTACAATAATTGCACTTACAAGATGTGTTTTGAATTTCCTTTGCTGAGCACTTAACCAGGTCCCAGGCTTTTTGAGAAAAGATGATGCATGTGTGCGCAGATTCTCATATTCCCAAATCACACAGCCAGTTAGACTTAATGTGGATACCTAGAAACAATATCAGTGATGTTTTTAGTAACATAGAAGAATTGCAAAGACGGGTGGAGTAATCCCTAACTTCTATAACTTTAATCTGGAATAATGTTTTGAGTTTATTCATTACATACATACAAATCTTTCCTCTTTATAATATTAGTATAGATATATGCTACTAATTTATTCTTCTATGACCAAAATAATTAGGAAATATTTTTTCTATATTTATAAAGACATGTCATGATGAGATGGTTAGTAATAAGAATGTAGGGATTAACTTTTAACATACAACATTTTTTTTTTATATCACTGATAGGCTTACGCTTGACCACAACTTGCCTGATGTTAAGCATCGAAGTAAAATACCATCACGCCTGTATACCCCGAAGGGTTAGGCAGAGGCATACTAATGTACACCCACAGTTCGCAGGTATGTTTAGGTCCCATGTAAAAGGGGGCGAGCCTATTGCCTGGGCACAAATTCCTAACTCCGAGCTGCTACTGGGAATTTCATAGAAAAACCCAATAATACCTTGCTCGACCTGGGAATCGAACCCAGGACCTCTAGCATAGCAGTCGCGCTCAGGACCACTTGGCTAATGAGGCAGTTTTAACATACCACTGTAAGTATAAGTGTAAAACTTAACAGTGTAAGTATGAGTGATTAGCCAATTTCTTTCTAAAATGCAAGGTCATGCTGATTTTTTTTTGGCATAGTGGGGCAAACGAGCAGTCGAGACACCGTCATGGTCACCCACTACACCGGAAGTGTCGCAAGTGCGTTGCCCACCTTTTTAGAAGGGTTATGGCCTTCAGTATCCTCACTAACTTGGCAAATATATATTTTAATAATATAATATATTTGAGCAAATAAATAGGTACATTTGATTTGAGACACAACATCAGTGTGGTTTCACGCCGGTATTCTGTGAGGCCGTGGTATTACTCCGGTCGAGTTGGCCTGTTACTGCCGAAGTATGGCTCTCCGCAATAAAATTGATGCAATAGATGGACAAAAGTAGTGTGATCGCCACTCACCCCGACTGTAAAAAAGAAAGGTTTCCACAGCGTTCTAGCGTTTAGTGGCCCAGATTCTATATGTATTTGTGACAGAGGGTCAGGCTCGAGGACCGTCCGCCGACCGCCTCGCCGACTATTGTGAAGAGAGTTGCGTACAAGCAAACGCACATTTCCGACACCGCCTCGGCCTTGCTGGAGGAGCACTGGTCTACTGAAATGTTTAATAAATTAAATTGAAACGCATAAGTCCAGCTACTACTGAATTACTATTTTAACCTACCAACTATTCGTCATCTCGGCCGCACACAAAACATTTCTGAAGAACATTATATTGTTTCTTTTTATTGAAATTATTCTGTTACATTATGTATTAGAGAAGAGGAAATATTTATTTTAATAATATTAGGAAAATTTCAGATCAAATAACTTTGACAAGTGATTTTATAAAAAAGTGACACTTACTAATTTACTACTGTCAGAATAATGACTGTACTCTGTGGTACTGTCAATGTCAATTGTCAAATAGAGAGAACAAGAGGTTATAGGTCCTATCCCTTTCCTATCCTTAGGAGCCCCGGTTCGTTCTCTACCATTTTGTCCAAAATACTTCACTGGAAATAATATGTAAGCGAATGCAATTCTTGATAACTTTGCCAAGTTTGAATAATGTTCCGGTCGTTTATTTCCAGTGAATAGGTACTTAGAGTAGAATTAGTTTATCCGTGCAGTTTGGGTCATCGAAGGCAGGTACAGAAGACTGGCAGAAGAATTTGTAATTCATGTGGATGACGATGACTGATGATTCTGATGTAAAATTTTAATGTAAATAGTTTTAGATTTATTTCAACATAACTTGTTACATTCTAAACTATTGTACTTATAACTTTTTTAATACATACGAATAATTTATTTAAATATCATTAGTTATTATATTTTTTGCTGATTTTATTAATTATTTAATTTTAGTCATAGATTAAGTTTTTATATTTAATTTATTAAAACTTGTTACATTCTAAACTTTGTTTTTTTTTAATACATAGATAGGTACCTAATTAGTAATTTATTTCAAATCATTATTATTCTTATTTTAATAAATACGTTGTTTTATCTATTTTTTTCTTTCATTTTTATCACTAACGCACATAATGACAAAACTAAATACACTATCAATAACGCTTATCGACAACAATAATGCGCATCACTATGCCCGCCCCTAAGGCCCGTGGGGCCCGTGAGTGGGAGAGAGAGCGAAATACTTCGATGATATAATTATGATGACCCATACTGCACGTACAAAAACTAATTGTACTTTATCGCTTAGACTATACAGATTATCGGTATCTCAATAATCCGATTACGAATTTACGATTTATTTGGTCTTTAGTTTTTGTGGGCAATTCAAGCTCCAACGGATCCCCACTGATACTTCTGTAAGAGTATAGCAATGGTCAGTGGAGAAGACCTATGTATTTTTACACTGCACAAGTAAACAAAACAATTAGTTACGGTATGTGTGGATTACCGTGGTTAATACGATGTAATTGTCATTCACTCCTTTTTCATTATTCTTTAAGGTCAATATTGTGAACTTATGATTACTTATGTACCTATGCTTTAGGATAGGTAATATCGTAATAAAATCCGTAAAAAGTAGTTTTCTTTCAATTAACTGATTACATCATTACAATTTATTTAGACACTGGAACTTAACTTACTTGTAAATGCTATTGTGGCAATACTTAATGATTACGTACGAACGTATGGAAGTAGGTAGGTATGTTCCTAATTGTAGCCAAACATAAAGTTAAATGTATGGGATATATGGGAGCCGCCCATCACCTTTAGGCTCCAAGCCAACCCTACCTGCTCGCGGTCATCCTGCTGTATAACGAACGGGCTCTGGCGACCGGCTGACGCGGTATAACGCAGCTTCTTTGGACACAGCTTAAATATCTGGCCGTTGACAGGCAGCAGTGTCAACGGTACGAAAAGCTGTGTCCCCGCGATCGCCAATCCGCTTGCCCCGCGTGGCGATTATGGGCATATACCCCCCATGAGCGAAACTCGCGAGAAACGGCCTCCAGTTCCCGGTAGCTCTGCTATTCCTGACCAAGGCGGCAGTCACGGTAACGCGGGGGGTGCGAAGAATCCCCGGGCTACGGAAGGCCGCCCACCCCACCTGACCCTAGCAACGTATAACGGACGCAGTCTGAGGCTTGACGCACACCTAGCACAGTTGGAAGTGGAGTTGGAGAACATCAGGTGGCATGTTTTGGGGCTATGTGAAGTCCGAAGAGAGGGAGAGGATACGATGACCCTACACTCGGGCCACCTGCTGTACTTCCGCGAGGGTGATAAAACATCCCAGGGTGGCGTAGGGTTCCTTGTCAATAGGGCCCTCTCTAACAGCGTTGAAGAAATCTCCAGTGTGTCGACCAGGGTAGCGTACCTGATAATCCGACTATCCAAACGATATTCTATCAAGATTATTCAGGTTTACGCACCGACCTCGGCACACTCGGATGATGAAATCGAAGATATGTACGACGACATATCTAGAGCGTTACACAACACCACAAAGGCTCACTTCAACGTTGTTATGGGGGACTTCAATGCCAAAGTGGGAGTCCAAAGCTGCAACGAATCCAGAATAGGACCTCATGGTTATGGATGTCGGAATCACAGGGGGCAAATGCTTGTAAACTTCTTAGAGAAGGAGGGGCTTTTCTTAATGTACTCGTTCTTTAAAAAGAAGCCTCAAAGAAAGTGGACATGGCAAAGCCCCGATACTGTGACAAAAAACGAGATTGACTTCATTATGACGGATAAGAGGCATATATTCAGGGATGTTTCCGTGATCAACAGGTTTAATACCGGATCTGATCACCGACTCGTCCGAGGCTCCCTGAATATCGATATAAAGCTCGAAAGAAACCGTCTGATGAGGTCCACGCTCCGACCTAATCCACTCCATATCATGAGAGGCAGCGAGAAGTTTCAAAAGATTCTCGCTGATAGATTCGATGCAATGGCACCCACCGAGGATGTTGACGAGGCCTTACAAAACGTGGTTGGAACGTTGAAAGACGAGGGCATTAAGTTTTGTCAATCGCGGCATAAAGGTAGGAAGTCCAAACTCTCGGACGAGACTCTACGGCTTATGACAAAAAAAGGGGAAACCACCCGATTGACTTCGTCAGACAGGTCAAACCTGAACAAGGAAATTGCGAAGATGATACGGCGTGACCTTCGGAGCTCCAATACGCGCCAAATTGAACAGGCGATAGAGCGAAGCCGAGGGTCCAAAGTATTCACTCAACAGCTTGGAAGGAGCCACCTGACGAAGCTCACCACAAACGATCACACAAACGACGACCGTTTTGTCAAAGCCGGAGATTCTTGCTGAGGTTGAAGACTTCTATGGCCACTTGCGGACAATTGCGTTTCTAGAGCCACTCTGATACGCCACTACACTGACGAACTGCCGGACATCAGCCACAACGAGATCGCGGTGGCTCTACAACTGCTTAAAAATGGAAAAGCCCCCGGTGAGGATGGAATTACTTCAGAGCTCCTGAAGGTAGGAGGAGCCCCTGTAGTCCGGGAGCTATGAAAACTGTTTAATTCCATCATTCGCCGTGGGAGAACTCCAAAGGCGTGGCATGGGGGTGTGGTGGTTCTGTTTTTTAAGAAGGGAGACAAAGCTCTTCTTAAGAATTACAGACCCATCTCTCTTCTAAGTCACGTCTATAAGTTGTTCTCTAGAGTCATCACGAATCGTCTCGCTAGGAGACTTGACGAGTTTCAGCCTCCGGAACAGGCCGGGTTTCGCACGGGGTATGGCACCATAGACCACATTCACACAGTGAGGCAGATTATACAGAAGTCCGAGGAGTATAATCGGCCCCTGTGCCTGGCATTTGTGGACTATGAGAAAGCCTTTGACTCAGTGGAAACCTGGGCTGTTTTGGAATCCTTACAGCGGTGCCAAGTGGACTATCGCTACATCGAGGTGCTGAGATCTCTCTACGAATCGGCTTTTATGAATGTCCAAGTACAGGACCAACAGTCTAAACCCATCCAATTGCGCAGAGGCGTGAGACAGGGGGACGTCATATCCCCGAAACTGTTTACGAGCGCATTGGAAGTCTTGTTTAAGACGTTGGACTGGAAAGGTAAGGGCATAAACATAAACGGCGATTACATCACGCATCTACGATTCGCAGATGACATAGCTGATGACCGAGCTGACCTAATGGCAGAGTCGCTAGAGGAGCTTCAACAAATGCTGGACAGCCTAGCATCAGCATGAATTTGGATAAAACCAAAGTCATATTCAATGCCCACATTGATCTGAGACCTATTGCTGTAAATGGTCATCCTCTTGAAGTTGTTTCAGAATATACTAACCTCGGGCAGATCTTGCAGTTGGGTAAAAACAACTTTGAGAGGGAGGCCAAGAGGAGGATCCAACTGGGTTGGGCAGCATTTGGAAAACTACGTCAAGTATTCTCATCACCCATACCGCAAAGCTTGAAAACGAAAGCTTTCAACCAGTGCGTCCTACCCGTGATGACCTACGGCGCTGAAACGTGGACACTCACAGTACGGCTAGTCCATCATTTTAAAGTCGCTCAGCGTGCTATGGAGCGCGCTATGCTCGGAGTTTCTCTGAAGGATAAAATCCGCAACGAGGTTATCCGACAGAGAACCAAAGTAGTTGACATAGCAGCGCACCGAATTAGCAAGCTGAAGTGGCAGTGGGCTGGCCATATCTGTAGAAGAACCGACAACCGCTAGGGTAGACGTGTTCTTGAGTGGAGACCGCGACTCGGCAAACGTGGCGTAGGACGCCCTGCGGCGAGATGGAGTGATGATTTGCGAAAGGTTGCTGGCGGAAGCTGGATGCGACAAGCCGAAGACAGGGTGAAATGGCGCACATTGGGGGAGGCCTACGTCCAGCAGTGGACTAGTATGGGCTGATGATGATGATAAAGTAAAATAACCCATCTTTAGGAACAACTTCTGCGTCAAAAAATTTTGAAAATATATACCTAAGTATTTACTTAGGTATTTTATTTAGCAGCTTGAAGTCCATCCTCAAAGTACAGACGTGCCTTGAGCTTGAAAGCTTGAATTAGGTACTTACTTAATCTTATTGAATGCGTTATCAACCCGAAAAGACTATAAGTAATACCTAATGGATGATCCAAAAATTCCCTCATAATGCGCACAGCTGTGCAGTGGAACTCCCTCCCTGCGTCTGTATTTCCGAGTGCATATAACCTGAATTCATTCAAATTTAGAGTGCATAGACATCTTCTAGGTGCGCTCGCTCCACCGTCGGCTTCATCATTGCCTCGGCAAGAGTGACGTCAAAAGCAAACCCATTATTAATAAAAAAAAACCTGGGTGAGTGTTAAGTCAAATACCTAATATGATTCCTATTGGATCTTTGAACTAAGTGTTAGCCTAAGTAGGTACGTAGTTATAATTTCCAAGTGGAAAAAACACTTTGCTCCACCTGGAAATCGAATTTGGAACCATTGAACCAACCAGCAATAAATATATTACTTTATATTCAATAAATTATTAATTATTAAGAATATACTTTATATTCAATAAATAATTATTCTATTACAATTATTGTATTTCCTTATCTGCTCTTGTGCTGTTCAAGCCACGTAGAGTGCTAGGACAGTTTATCCTGTTTATACTTGCTTGTAATTATTATCAACCACCAGCTACTAGCCTACTAGGTATTAGCCTTGTAGCCTTATAGTAGTATGGAGGTATAACAGCAATTCGTTGTCAGTGGAAGCCAAGCGTGGTAATTTAACAACATAATCGATCTTATTTTACTGAGCTTGATGTTTTAAAAATTTGATGGATGAAATGGATGTCCTGCGTAATATCTATCTTGGCACCTATTATATCTGGGCACCAATTATATAAAAAAATGAAATGTGTTGGTAATGTTTAGGGTTCTTTTGCTATGAACCAAACAATGAAATTGTGTTCGCGTCTGAATACGGGGGTTGCTGTAGTGGGGTGGCAGTGTCCTTCGCGCATGCTCTATTCAGTCGGCGAACCGGTGCGACCCTCGTCAACTTCAGTCCACACCTGAGGAGCTCAAAGCGATACCCCGTGCTTCTTCGTTATAAACGATTTCAGGACAATAAAATCCTACCTTATTTGAAAGTAAGTGTTAACGTTGATCATATTAAGAAACTGTTTAATCCGTGACTGCATTGTAAGTGTACTGTATATTCCTTAACTAGATTAATGCTTCGGTGAAATAGTGCTAACCACATAAGTGCCGACACGTGTTATAGATAGCCGTGACATCGGCAGAGGTGACACTTTAAAAATATACAACGATGAGGGATATCAAAGATTGACCCAATTCCGTTATGATATATTACTTATATACCTATTATGTTCTATGTAAACTAAAGAACAAAGATTACAATAGTTATATCGCATCGCATTGTTCCTAATAAAATATTCGCGACTTCTATAAATCAAATGGCGTCGAATCGATATCATCGAAACATGTGGATTACCATTTTGAAAACTCTCTAATTAGGTATAAGATGAATTAATGAATGCATTCTGCGTCCAGCATTCTTATCTGAATCTCATAAGGAAATAAGTATATAATTGCACTGAAATTATAAGGGACGGTAATATTCAATCACGTAGGTACCTAGGTACCTACCTTTTAATATTTTGAGAAAAGTGTATCCGGATTCGGGCATACTTAATTAAATTTATATACAATTACAATTTCTGTTTTCATCTTTATATACTTTCTCAATTACCTTTTTTCAGAAATGATGAAGCCGAAATTAACGAGCCATTATCATCTATACGAAAGACTATTTATATATCAAACATTGTGACGCACAAGCACAACCACCACATAAGATTCGAATTACTTTATTTCTAAAATATTTAAAGTTACTTAAGTACTACTTTATCAATTGCTTTGGAAGTCCTAAATTAATATTTATAACAGTAATTAAATTGTTAGCTATTATTATTATTATATTTCTTTTAAAATGAGGAATGGAAAGTCGACTGTTTAAACTTTAAAGTATCTAATGAAAGGATTGGTTTGAAGGGTTGTTAAAGAATTAATATACATATATAGAGCCAAGCTTATTGTTAAAATATGGTCATATTCGCATTTGGTTAGGTGCTAAAAATGTTATTTTATACCCAAATTGATTAGAATAATTCGAAAATTGGAAGGCAAAACAATGGAACCGTTTTCTGATGAATTGCTATGGCTCGTGGTAAGTGGATTTGTGGTGGCATTCGTATTAGCTTTCGGTATTGGCGCGAACGATGTGGCCAACTCATTTGGCACCAGTGTTGGGTCAAAAGTGCTCACGCTCACACAAGCTTGCATACTTGCAACTATCTTCGAGATTGCCGGCGCTGTACTCATAGGTGAGATGCATTTAATTTATTTATGCAGTGGCGTAGCGTGAGTATTATTGTCAGCCGGGGCAAACCCTTCATTTGCCGGTCCCCCATCTATTTTTGCAATATTATATTTATAATATTTAGAATAATTTGTAGTAGGTACCTCTTGCTCGATTTCCAAGATACCCGGACTTGTGAATCTCAAGGTGCACATTGTAGACTGAGATTGTAAGAAATACGTAGTCCCAACGACAATACAGATAACTGATCTGATGACTATGATAATATGACTGACCTTGCAGCCAGTGTTCCGCCCCCCCCCCCCTCATGCTACGCCACTGTAGGTATTTGTCAAGAAAATTCAAACATGTCTTATAAAATGACCTGAAAAAATATTAGGTACTTATTTCACTCAGGCTGGACATGACATACGACTCCAGTTGAAATAAAACTACTAATATACGCGTTATTTGATAATAGCTATTCCCGAAATTTTTGATCCTTTACGCATCCATGGTCACGGGTAGACTGACGTGTTGGAAGTCTTAACTTAAACGAATGTTAAAATTACTACCACCTATTTTGGAGTTTTGTTTTGTTTTGTTTGTATTTATTATAAGTAAATGCAAGTAATACTAGGTTTGATTATAATCGGAAGGAACCTAATATTGCAATCAGCGAATATTGCATAAATAACACTCATAACAGGTAGGTATTTATGTGGCCTTTATGTATACACATTGGCCAATACCAGTGACTTCTGTGCAGGTTATAAGGTGTCGGACACGATGCGCAAAGGCATTTTGGACGTGTCTTTATATGCTGATGGGGGCGAGAAATTGTTGGCTGCGGGTTGCCTGTCGGCACTCATATCTGGCGCCATCTGGCTGATCGTAGCCACCGCGCTGCGTCTGCCTGTATCTGGCACACACTCCATGGTCGGGGCTACTGTGGGCTTCACCCTCACAGCGAAAGGTCCTATCGGTGTCCGCTGGTCTACTCTCGGAGCTATTGGTGAGTGTGTTCTTACAATATACATTCAGAATAAGCTCTATCGAAATTTCGCATAAGGCATAAGTTAAGAAGGTAAGTACCGAGTCTTTTAAAGCCGATGCCCAGCCCAAATAACTAATACCTACAACTGATTTACTTATCCCATGTGAAGTTTAGCTACCTACCTTTTTTGGGGGGCGGAGAATCTTCATACATGGTTTGCCACCTGCAGCATGCAGGATAATTTGTTAATATTTTTTTTGTAATTAATCCAACCTTGAACTACTTAATTCTGAAGAAACATAGGTACAGAGCACCTATATTTGTTAAGTCTCCCACCACGATCGTAGCAAGCGTGTCTCGAGACTAGTCGAGACCTTGAGCCCTGGGCTTTATGGAACGTAATAAAAGAAAGGGACGAATCTACAAGCAGTGCTACATATTTTCTAATAGGCTTTTTTCCTTATTGATGTAGAATTCAAAATAAAGCGCTGCCGGAGGTGTCGCTCTCGTAGCACCGTAGTAATATTTTGCGATATTTCGTAGCCGCGTAGCCAAGATATTCCTTTTTCAGGTTTTATTGTATTTGGCGTCTGTAAGACTTAGGCCCTCTTGCACCAACTTTTTAAATATGTTTAAATTGCATTTAATCACAATTTTTCATAGTAAATTTGTGTTTAAATACAATTTAAATATATTTAAGAAGTTGGTGCAAGTAACCCTTACTTACTGTAACGTTATATTTTGAGACTTATTAAACTTGTTGGTTTATTCATGATTCTTACCTTGTACGGAACTTATTAGAGAAAAAACCTTACTACCTATGTTAGGGTCGGCTTGCAATATTGCTCTTGCGATATGCAATTGATAACGACCAAAGCAACTGCCATCCATCTGTCTTATATCCAGGTTTTCGGGACTATTTCCCTGGTTCTAACATCATAGGTTAATGAACTTAAAATATTGTTCACGATTGTTGTAGTGTTGTCGTGGTTCATATCGCCTGCTCTAAGCGGCACGGCGTCCGCGCTGCTGTACTGGCTAGTACGCCGGTTCATCTTGAGGTCACCGCAGCCAGTGAAGGCCGGTCTCACGTCACTGCCATTCTTCTATGGAGCAACCGTCGCCGTTAACGTACTAAGCGTGGTACACGATGGACCAAAGTGTAAGCCAGTCTTTTGTTTCGTGAAATGGAACGTTTTAAGAAACGTAGTAGTACCCAACTTTTTTCTAAAACACTATTAATTAGAAGTTTGGAGAATTAGCTTACAAACTGCGGACTATCGGGGTTGAGCGCGAGAAGATTTTCAGGGCAAGCAACCGTGCAAGGTTTATTTGAGTTTATTAATGAAATTCTGCGTAGCAACTCGTACTTAGTTACGATTTGTATAAAACAGCCACTGGAACAGGATAACCGCAAGGCTTGCTCTATTAAACAGAATCGAAAAATATAGCGAGTTCTCCTTTAACGAGGAGAGAGGTGTGGTTGTGTCGTATGTAATTATGTTACGTTAGATTTGGTGAAGCTTTTAGCTTATGCATTTTATGTATACAGAGATATAATTTTGCAGTGCTGGCGATGGACAATATCCCATTATGGGTGGCTCTTGTGAGCTCCATGGCGTTTGGTGCACTCGTAGCAGTGTGCGTGCGACTGTTCCTCGTACCCTACTACCAACGGCGACTCGTCCCGCCGCCTGTCAACTTTTCGCTTGGATTATCTAACGGTAGGTCAGCTGTTAGATGTTAAAGTTGTGTACTATAGATATAGCATTTTATGTCTTCAAAGTCATTAGTTTTCTGAACTGATGGCTCTTCAACTTCATTAGTTAAGTATAAATCTCTTCTACAAGCTATTGCTGCATGCAAATTACCAACTTAATAAATGTTCTATTTAAACATTCTAGAAACAACCCCAGCGAATACTCCTACGCATTCCAACAAAAGTAGCGTACCTCAGCGTCCCACTTCACTCCTGTCAGAAGACGGAAAAGTACTGGATGTCATCGCGGAAAGTGCAGAGATGGTTACACTGAGTGACGCAGACAAGACCTCTGTCGGAGTGATGAATGCCAGAAACCGAGCATTACTCGCGACCATGGACGACTGCAGTATACTGTCGAGGAGTCTCAGCCCACCAAATAAATCTAGATTACAACTCATAGACGCAGACCCTCAGATCAACACCTTAAAATACATAGACGAGACGTTAAGTTGTTGTAAAAGTTTGGACTCTGCTCAAATGGCTGGCATGGGCGAGAGTTACGATTCTAGAAATGGTTTCCTGGGCGACTCGTGTGACACCATAGCTCGTGGGGAGTTCGATAGATT
Source organism: Acronicta leporina (assembly GCA_947256265.1). Classification (NCBI taxonomy): domain Eukaryota; kingdom Metazoa; phylum Arthropoda; class Insecta; order Lepidoptera; family Noctuidae; genus Acronicta; species Acronicta leporina. Next base: position 8,474,726 of record OX366514.1, read on the forward strand.
GGCAGCCACAAGAGCAATACACTGCGTAGAATTTGACACACCACCTCCACGAGTGGATAAGGTGAAGATCTTCAAAATACTTGAGATTTGTCTGCTATGCATTATTGTATCCAAGATACAAGCTTGCCTTACTGGCCAATAGAAAGTGAATGTAAATGAAAATGTATTCTATTGTTAATTTATATTTTAAAGAACTTTAAAGGCTTAGCCTTCAGTAGTAGTTGTTGTATTCATAATTATATCGAATTTTAATGGGTCACGTAAAAATATAAGCTGGTGATTTCTGTAGGGTCCGGAAGGGGGCAGCGCGTGGAGTATCGAGCGGTGCGTGGCGGCGGAGGCGGCGGGCGTGGGTGGCACGGGGGGCACAGGCAGTGCGGGGCGTGCGGGGGGCGCGGGGCTGACGCCCAACTCGAGCGCGGCGCCGCTGCTGCGCGGTGTATCTCCGACGCCCGCCGCCGCGCCGCCGCCTCCTGCCGATGCCTTGCGACTCTTCTCCTTCCTGCAAGTCCTCACGGCCACTTTTGGTGCATTTGCCCATGGTGGCAATGACGTCAGGTAATCATTCCTTTAATAACATCTCAACATTCTCAAGTACAACTTGAGAATGTAGTATGGTTGTTCCCATATACAGGAGACTTTGAAAACATGCAACAAGTCGAAATGGGAGATTCAGTCATTTTAAATTACTTATTCATTTTAAAATGTGATAACAGTGATCTGAATTGTCCAAAAAATAATCTTAATTTTCAAGCGACTTCAAAAAGGAAAAGGTTCTCAATTCGTTTGTATTTGTTTTGTATGTTTGTTACCTACTCGATTACTCGGCCATTAATAAATCTATTTGAAAGTTATTTTTTGTATGATAGAATATACTTAAGTACTACCGAAGTTTAGAAAAAAAAATACAATAACTCGTACCGGCCGAGAAATCACAACGTCATCGAGGTACGACATATGCCACTCGCTATTCAAAATTGTAAATGTAGAATCACTAAAAATAACTTTTTGCGTAATAATCTAATCAGTGGCGGAAAAAGAAGACCATAAATTCGACCAAATCATGGCACAGACTTCAGAAACTGTTTCGCACATAAAATATTTTTTTTTGGTTTTTGAAGGTGGTTTTGCTCTTCGTTAATGTATGTATGTAGCGGTTCAGTTCAGTTATATTAACTGAAGTAAATAATTATAAACAGGCCGTCAGGAGTCATCGTAACACCGAATATGGCGGTTATTTCACAGTAATGCAATCGGTCCGCTGGTCGCTCTGTGGCTGCTATACTCGGAGGGCGGCGCACACTCTCGTGCGGAGACTCCTCTCGCCATCTTGGTGTTCGGCGGCATTGGCATCGCGCTGGGTCTGTGGCTGTGGGGCCGCCGCGTCATCCGCACTGTTGGAGAGGACCTCACCAGCATCACACCTGACACGTAAGTCCACATTGATAAATTTCTATTACTAAACGCTTCATCGTCAACCTATTATAGTATCCCAATGCGGGGCACGGGTCTTAGGCTATAGTCCACCACGCTGGCCTAGTGTGAGTTGGCAGACTACACACGCATCAAGGAAGTTTCTCAGCCATGCAGGTTTCCGTTTGATGTTTTGCTTCACCGTATAAGTGCGTAATAATTAAATAGTTAATACCTACGCACATGACTTCGAAAAGTCAGAGAATGGTGCCTTGGATGCGAACTTCAGACCTGTGACTTTGTCAGTCTATGTAGCTATCACTGCATTTATATTCACCATTATTTTTCATCATGGTGAAGAGCAACATTTACCTTAGTGGTCTAAAATGTACGTCTTCTTATTTGCCGATCCAGTATCTTCCAAGCTACTGTAGCTGATGCTATCTTCTACTACTACAATAGAAGCTACTGCTTCTATTGTAGAATTCTCTTATGCTCGCTGCTGAGAGCTAATTCTTTGACCTCTATTCACGTCGCGACATTCAGGTCCAGTACAAAATGTGCTGTAAATTAATTGGTCGTTGTTTTCTGAACTTCTACTTTAAGATTTACAAACCACATCTGGAGGCTGTTTTGTAATTATATGACATGGAAAAGCTTTTCATTCGACAATACTTAACTACTTACTTACTTTACATAAAAACTTTAGATTTTGCTTCATAAGAGATATGCGTAAAGAATTTAATACTTAAGGTGATTTTGCAAATACCATTTTATAATACTTATTAATGTTTTTTTTTGTATTCCAGGGGCTTCACGATCGAGCTTGGAGCTGCGCTGACGGTACTGGTAGCCAGCAAGGCAGGTTTGCCGGTGTCCACCACCCACTGCAAGGTCGGCTCCGTCGTGTGCATTGGCTATTTCTCCGATAAACCTGTCGACTGGAGTTTGTTTCGGTAAAGATTTACGAAAACTTTTATTTAGGTACATAGTGTAAGCTGATGTTTTTTGTTAGTGCTTAATAGCAAATAAGGACTTATGTTCATTTCTCTTTCGTTTAAATATAGAGATAGAGACGAATCATATTACGTACCTATATATGCATAACATACCATCAAGCCTGTATTCCCCGAAGAGTTAGGCAGAGGCGTACTAATGTAAACCCACAATTCGCCGGTATGTTTAGGTCTCATGTAATAGGGGGCGAGCCTATTGCCATTAACCGGGCACAAATTCCTAACTCCGAGCTGCTACTGGGAATTTCATAGAAAAACCCAATAACACTTTGCTCGACCTGGGAATCGAACCCAGGACCTCTAGCGTAGCAGTCGCGCTCAGGACCACTTGGCTAATGAGGCAGTCTATATATGCTACGTAGGTATTGAGTTGTATTTGCCTGCAATGAGAGGAATCGTCTACCGGGTCTACCTACATCCATAAATGAAATTGTCAATTCAGTTTATCATTTTCAAACAGAACTAAATGTAAATCACACTATTTTTTGTATATTTTTTCATAAACTTAGATAACGTATCTATATATTAAATATTTGATTTTCTTTGTATGTGACAAATAATGTATGTATGTACTATGTATATGCATGCATGTATGATTTAATATTTGTGTATTGTGTTACAGAAACATAATTTTCGCGTGGGTAGTAACCGTTCCCGCCGTGGCAGCAATCGCAGCGCTCGCCATGTTGGCTCTGGAAGCGTTCGTCGTGTAGATTACTTTATTAACGCATTGACGTGTAAAATACCTAGATACATTTATTATTCACATAAATTTCCAGTTTTCCTCATCATCTGATTGTTGAGTACTTATACATATACATATAGCCAATTTCAATTCAGTTCAGTAGTTCAATTTTTAATGAGTGAAGTAAAGAGCATTTACGGTACCTACCGTAAATGCCAATATCCAAAAATATTACGTATACCTTGGTATTGACTCGTTTTTTTTACCTTATATAGGTATATTATGTTTTATGTGTTTTTATAAGGCTTACCTGCCTGTATTATTTTTCTGTAAGATGACTGACCGTGTAGGAATTATCGTTATACCGTACCTATCTGTAATTTGTCCTATAAGACTGTAATCCAATAAGACCTGCTTTAGGAGAATTGCGAGGATGTGTAGATGACAGCGAACATAATTATCCCAGATAACACACAGCTATATTTACCCATTTATTTGATGTAAACTAAGCGTGTAAGTTGACTGTGTCAATCTATATCTATCTATACTAATATATAAAGCTGAAGAGTTTGTTTGTTTGTTTGTTTACTTGAACTCGCTAATCTCAGGAACTACTGGTCCGATTTGAAAAATTCTTTCAGTGCTAGATAGCCCATTTATTGAGGAAGGCTATAGGCTATAGGCTATATATCATCACGCTACGCGGACGAAGTCGCGGGCAGAAGCTAGTATACTTAATATATAAAGCTGAAGAGTTTGTTTGTTTGTTTACTTGAACGCGCTAATCTCAGGAACTACTGATCCGATTTGAAAAATTATTTCAGTGTTATATAGGCCATTTATTGAGGAAGGCTATAGGCTATATATCATCACGCTACGCGGACGAAGTAGCGGGCAGAAGCTAGTATCTACATATTATTCTATAACTAATGGGATTGCAGAAATTAATGAAATTATGGATTTGTCAATATACCGAAGTAAGTCAAAGACTTCCCTTTGAGGTTAATTGCATAGAAGTTTAGGTGTGTACTTATTGTTTTTCTCTTGTTATTTACATTGTAATAGTTGTTAGACTTATCGTGTAGTCGTAAGTCTTCTTGGATATATAAACACATTGCTGACGTTTTGGTTAAAAGGAGTTCAAGTTATTTTGTATGTGTAGTACCCAAGTACCATCTCACTTTATTAGATGAAAAATGATTTGTAAAGTCAGTGCATATACTTAGGTAAGTACTGAATTATATTAAGCGGTTTTTTTTTCTAAAAAGGATCATTTGTGTTTTAATATAATACCTAAGCATTAGAATGATGTTTTATGATTCTCAATTTGAAGATGTTTTGCCAGAAGTACCGAACTGAGATGAGCAGGTACATTGGCAATATAATTTTATTAAAATCATCAAAATTTATTTAATTTGTAGTGTCATTAATCACAGTCATCAGTCATCACACATCACCCAATCATGTGATAATAAAGAGGCGTCAGAAAATGAAATACCTCTTTGTATGTAAACAATAACCGGGCAGAAGGGGCTGTAGCCCCTTTTTTATTGTTTTCTTTTCCCATAGGGTCCATGAAAAAAAAAATTAGACATGAATTCTGATTCCGAAAACTATTCCATGAGATTTATCAGAAGTACAGTCAGTAAAACAATTTCTTGGAAGAAAAAAGAATATTTGGAGCTGTTAATATAATCTATGGCAATCAACTTACAGGATGCCTTGCGATGACACGATAATAACATTATTAAGTATATTTATTGTAAATTAAAGTGTAATGACAATTGACTAAACAGAATATTTATTTTTAAGTAATTCTAATCTTTTAAATATTTAAAATATTCCTGAGGAATTTATGGATGAGAATGTTTCTTTTTGTTCAATAAAATAAAATAACGATGGAATCTTTAAAGAAATATTCAAACTAGAATAGATTCATTATGTATTGAAATAACGTGTTAATGAAATAGTGCAAAAATTAGTCACCCTAACTTATTTTTATTATAAAATACTTAGTTATAAGAATTAAACATTTACCCCTTAGCCAAATTTTTATTGCCGACTGTACCAAACATTCTCATGGACCCGTTGGGAAAGAAAATAATTTAAAATGTCGTGGACCCATTGGTAACTATTGTATTTATTTATTAACTTAACTATTTTAATTATTGAGTATTATTTTTTATTTGTCGAGATCAATAGATCGTGGACCTCTGGGAACAACCCGCAGACGCTAAACTTACAGAAATACTTCTGTAGCAAATGCTCTTCAAGTTTATATAAATTCTATTATGTAATCCAGTCCTTACTAAAGTCATTCGCAAGCACTTATAGCTATTTATGACTACTTATTCAACTGTACCAGTTGAATCGACTGGCCTAGTGTGTATTTTTCACATAAAATAGCGGACTGACTTTTAGGATTATAGAATGAGGCGTAGAAGAATAATTGCAGATTATATTTATCCTGATATTATACTGTAAATTCTCATCGTCAACCACTGATTCATATATTGAGTTGTTTTAACTATTGCCCTATCAGCATTAACCGGTAGGTACGAGTTATACTTATTCGCAACGTGATGTACCTAATATTTACGTGGTGATAAAATTATTAAATATGATTGTTTATTAAGTAGGTAATTTTATTGTTTTTGAATAATGTGTTTAATGCTTTGATATCAAAATCAATTTTGTAATGGGCAGGGCTAGAAATGTAAGACTTCAGAAGTTCACTAAGTATTACGACACTGTAGAAGCTCATAGGTACCTATTGCTACAGAATTATCACTTGCTGAGAATTGTTTGATTGCTGTCGAGCTCGAATTGTTATAACTGAGTCCTAAATAATATAGGACTCAGTTCTAACAATTCGATACGAAAATTTAATATAACCTGGCTAGTGTGTGCCTTACATTACAAACATTTTTAATTGTTTTTGTACCTACCATAGCTTTTGATTAAAAACCACTTAGAGCTTCTTTATTATGGCTTGTTACCGTTCCGTGTTGTAACCGATTACATAAGACGGCGATCGTCTTTATGTTAACTATAAGTAGGTACCTCAGAGTAATCATAATTCAATGGTAGGTAGGTACAGATCATAATGAACTGTGTTAAAAACCTTGTCTGACCCAAAAGGGGCATAGGTACCTATCCCAATCACATCTTTCAATATTCATGAAAATAATCATTTTGACGAAGTTTAAAATTCACGATTGTCTGGATTTTTAAAATGGTATCAAAGCAACATCTCTAGTATGTTTGGCACCAAGTGACGGTGTTTCTTGCTGCCATCGTATCTAAGTATTGCCATTTCAATGTCCTTGCATTTTTTTAAAAGACGGGATTTTATATATACTTGTAAAGTGAAAATTACCTATATATAAATAGAACCGGATCTCGATACATGTACTTAAACAATACCTTCACGGGTTCACAATACCTTAACGTAACGTAACAATACCTTCACAGAAAGGGTTTTCTTAACATTTGTATGTAAGATTTTAACCTTGCGCATCGGTACTTAGAGATTTAAGATATCTTTCAAGGTTAATTTGCAGGACACACATTAGTATTCCATTACTTACCTAGTTTATTTTATTCATTCTATTGTCACTGCGTAATGTTGGGCTTTTTAAACAACTTAATATGTGTCGCCACTAACTAATTACAATAGGTCACATAATTGTTGATTAAACGTAATAGTTGAAATAATTTACGTTTTATTTTGTACCTTGTTGCTGTACAACGTCAAGCTGGATTGTCAATTTGTCATTGCGATACTTTTATCAAAACCGCTACCCGCTACCCACGTTTAGTTGCTCTGTAGAATGACTTAGTTAAGTGTAGTTACGATAAGCGTTTTATGTAAATTTCTAATCCAATGTTTCATTGCACGCTGTTTTATAATACCGCTATTGATCAATGCAAATCTTTCAGGCAAATCCGTGTGTTGAACGTCAGCAATTATGAAATACCTTATCTTATCTTGTGTAGGGCCGAGGCAGCAAGGCCTCAGTGCACTTCGACCCAATGGGATCTTTTGTGCTTCCCCTAGATAACCTATTCCTCATCCCCTCCCAGTTCTACAAACAGCTCTTCCATGAGCTTTATAATGAGGCCTGGGGGTATGTAGTCCTCTGATCTTGGATAACCCTGACCCAAAAGGCACATTGGCTTTCTAGCCATTGCATCGCATGTGCACAGAAGGTGTTTCATGCTCTCAATTTCCCTTTTGCAGGCCCTGCAGGCTGATGTCTTTGTCAGACCCATCTTTTGTGGGAGGGCGTTCCCCGATGAGTCCCGAAGTGTCCGGTCAGCGCCCCCATCAAAAGACGGGCCTGCCGCCTGCTTGAGTTCCAAATGGCATTTTGCCATTTCGATGAGGAACCTATGAATTTCTTGGAGTGAGCAAATCCCGTGAGGCTCAACCACTCATCCATGTGCGTCGCCCTTGCGTACTCCCGAAATGCCGTTTTGACTGTGCTTGGGGCCAGTCCGACAAATGGTTCCGGTCCAATTAGTGAGGTTCCAGAACCTTCCCTAGCCAGCTTGTCAGCATGCTCGTTGCCCACAATACCCCTGTGACCAGGGACCCAAACAAGCCTAACCTTGTTTCGCTTTCCCAGTTAATTAAGAGTTCGGGCCTTGAATGGTTGGAAGCCCATCACTGCCTATCTGAGCCTATGTTCATCTATCACCTTCTTAGCAGTGTCCCAATCAGCTCTGGTGGTGCGAATAGATAGCTCTTCCAGGGTGACTGAGTCCTCCTTATCATCATCCAGTTTCACTGATCCCGGAAAATGAGTATTGAACATTACATTCAAGACCCAGTCTCAGCCAATTTACCATTCCCATCCTTAATAGATGCTAGTGGAATGGCCTTAGTTGTAGAAATTGCTTTGCTAAGCCTCATGCCTTCAGAAACACTCTCCATCGCTCGACAGTGTCCCCTCCAGCTCCGGACGCTTGGCTCTTCGTACAGCCGAGTTAAACTTTGTGAGGCTAGCACTGTAGCCCGAAAAGTCGTTATTTGCCTTGGCGGCATTAAAAGCCTGTCGTGTATCTCGACGTAGTTGTACTATCTCCGGAGTCCACCACGGCTCTTTCTTACCAAGTGCCTTTTTCTCAGGACAGTTATCTGTCCACGCTGCATGCAGGGCCTTAGTAACTCTATAGCTAGCTCTATAGCTATATATTTAGCTTACCAATAGGTTTCCCTAGATGCACCTCCAGTTTCTGCGAAACGCATCCCAGTCGGTATGTCTAGGGTTCCTCCTTCGTACAGTCGCGTAATTGTTATGGGTCCTATACCTATGATCGGATGAAATACCTACTGCTGAACGTCATTCATTTTACATAGGTAGCTAACGGAGCCGTTTCTAAAATAGTTAGTGGTTATGTAAAACAACGCATTACAATCTAATCGCGACATAGATATAGGTACATATAGGTACAAATAACGAGTAGGATGAAGGAAATGACACGTTAAGAGCCCTCATGGCGAATATTGCAAATCTGCCGTAGCCGTAAATAATAGAACGGTTTGTAGCAGGTAGATACGAATGAGCACGCCTGCCTGATCGGAACTGGCAATGCATTCTACGAAATGGATTGCCAAACTAGACTAATTTATCTGTGCGGGGATTTCCCAAAACTATAACTGACTGTATGTTGAGTTTAGGCGGGAAAATGAAAAGTGCACATTGTCGATTTTATATTATTTTTCAAAACTTGAATTTTTCCGAAGTTTAATGTGTAATTATGGTGGATAATTAACCATTAAGTGTTCGTGAATGTGTGAGAGTGTAGGCAAATGATATAAAATTGAAAATCTTGACTTTTTGGGTTCACTCCTAAACTCCATCGAAGCCTCAATAAAGTTTCTACCATTTTATTGGGGCAACTGAACTTATACTTGACACTGGCGAACTGGCGAACACAAAAAGTGTGGTGCCAAAATACAATCCCATGATGGGAAATATTACTTGATTAGGATTAGGTAGGTACTCTAATACTTGACACTGGCAAATACAAAAAAGTGTGGCGCCATAATAATAATAAAAAAAGACTGTATGTTGACGTAATTCACAATATAGCTATCTACCCTACGGATAACCTACCTTACCTACCTAAATACAAACGGCCAAGTCATCGCTAAAAATAAATTGGCTATGAGCGGGACAGCGATTTTTTTAAACTCTGGTTGTAAGGATAATGTTTTGCACAAGAATTCCCTATTAAGTTATAAGTAGCAGTGACCACTAAAACGATATTTCGGGAATTTCTTATGGATTTAGGGAAATCGAGAATAAATCGTGGGCACCTATATTTAAACGACTTACTTACCGGAATAAAATTACCATTACTAAACACGTTATTTTTTAAAGTTATTTTAGTGAAGGAAAAATTCGACTCGCAGGCAGGATTCGAACCTGCGTCTTCTGGTTTGATACACCAGACGCTATGACCACTAAGCCACCGCGAGTCCTACCTTTATCCGTAGTCTATCCTTAATCCAAGAAACAGGCTATGAATTCCCATCCACTTCCTCCAAATCTCTTCAGTAGTTATCATTTGATGCGCGGTCAAACACACAGACAAACCGACAGACAAAAGTTCCAAAAATAATAGAAATGGATTGTGCTACTGATTCTGAGTCTCCCAAATTAGTTTTTTTTTTTAAATATAAGCAATGTACAGACACGGCTCACTTACATTCTTATATTATATGTAATAAGATAAGATATGAAAGATACTTATTTAGATAACATTGTTATGCGGATTTGTCAGCACTTATTGTATCAAATTATTATTATAACCATATACATAAAGTTATCATGCTAACACAAGGATATATAAGTATAAACAATAATACCCAATTATTGTTTATATTTATATCCTTGTGTTATGTATGTACAGCCTGTAGTTAGGTATTCATCTATAGTTGTTCGGCAAAGTTCGGATGGGTTCGTCTAAATGTATTCGAGTGAGACGCTTTTTTTTTGTTTGGGCTTTGTTGATCGACCATTTTGTAGCTTGCGCGTCGAGTTTCGCGTTCGCGGCCCAGCCAGACGTGGCCAGACTGCTGAGAGCGGCGAATTCGTTATAACGTATCTTGTTTGTCCGGTTTCATAAGTGTATATTTTTTATAGGTGAGTACGATTTTTTAATATCATTTAAACCAGTTTTCCAACAGGATTAACGCAAAGGTAGGATTTAATGTAACATTTTATATTTTTGAACGCATGTAGGTGCATAAGTGGCCCCTTAAAGCACTGATAATCATGACAATGAACATAACTACGTTCGAGTTACAAGGGCATGCTCAATATTGCTCAATCAATATTCACGATTCGTCATACAGATGCTGCCTGTTTAATGATAACAACTGAATTAAGTATTATGTTATTCTAAACTAGCGGCCCGCCCCGGCTTTGCACGGGTGGAGAAATCCCTAACGTTTTTCAAAATATTCTATAGCCATTAGTTATTCAAATATAAAATAAGTTCGCATTCAAATGGTGAAAGAATTTTTGAAATCGGCCCAGTAGTTTTTGAGCCAATTCGTTACAAACATACTTACATACAAATTTTCTTCTTCATAATATTAGTATAGATAAGTCCTAGTCATTGGTTTAACTTTTCAATGTTGTTGTGTTATCAAGTTCTGTCTATCAAGTTCCTGTGGTGTTTATACCAGTAAGTTTAGGCAGGTAGCTCCCTACCTACTTACTATTTTGTATTATTAATTGATTTGTATGTTTGTGTTTTGTACCAATACCTAAGTATTATCATAAGTAAGTCAGTATTACCTGCATTTATGATATTAATTGATAACTATGAGATGATTGACATAAATTCGGTGATTACCTATTTTGTTGCTTTTTAACCGACTTCAGAAATGAGGAGGCTCTCGATACGACTCTATTTTTTTTTGTGATTAATCCGCTATTATAAATTAAACGAAAAATAATCTAATCCTGAAAATGGGACCACCATTAAGAACTGCCTCGTTAGTCTAGTGGTTTCAAGTGCGACGCTAGAGGTCTTGGGTTCGATTCCCAGGTCGAGCAGTGTTATTGGGTTTTTCTATGAAATTCTCAGTAGCAGCTCGAAGTTTGGAATTTGTGCCCGGTTAATGGCAATAGGCTCGCCGGTCGCCCCCTATTACATGGGACCTAAACATACCGGCAAACTGTGGGTTAAAACTATTCCTAACCCTTCTGGGAATACAGGCGTGGTGGTATGTTATGTTATAAGAACACCGACTGAATAAACTAGATTACTAGAACATCATCGTGGTAGGTAAATTCTACTCGCCAAACGCTCATTATTTTATTACATTTTTAACGGCGGTTTTACTTATTGTTAAAAGTAATTTTGCAGCATTCTCAATCATAGGTTTTTGGGTCTTGGGCTAGGGTCGCGGAGGAATGAAACCTCGCTCCCGTAACCCCAGCAAAAAGTGGTGAGGCGAAAAACCCGTGTGGTTTTAGTCGGTAGGTCACCCATTCTGGATGGAGTCCGACACACCCCGCCGCCTTCCCCGGGCGGCGGATGTCCATGAGGATTTCCACACGCAAAAAAAAAAGGTTAGGGACTTGAGCCAAGACAAAGCGTTTTTGCATTCAAGGTAGGTACATGTCCAGGTCTTTATTAAGAAGATTGTATCGGTAAATTAGATGATTGCGTAGGATATTGTCATTGTGAGACAGTAAGTACTTAGTAAATACTTTATTGAGACGGTAGAGAGCAACCGTGTCTTTTTGCCTTTTGTTTCTTTTGGTTGAACGATAGAGTTTTATGCAGAAAAAAAACATAATCTATCCGAATACCATCATGCCTGTATTTCCCGTAGGGTTAGCACTTAGGTACAACCACAGTTCATCGGTATGTTGAGGTCCAATAATTCCTATGTATTTTTTTCTCTTTAGTATTTTGTGAGACCGTTTTGAGAAAGTGCCCTGTTAAATTTAATCGATTATAATTATGATTTTCAGACAGAAAATGGACCAAGACGGGCTTCCGCTGTATTCTGCAAATTATGAGTCGCAAATACAGGTAATGCTGCTCACCTATCTACCTCGAAAATTGTACCTACCTTTATTAGGTAGGTACCTACTGACTTTTTTAAAATAAATAAGAAGCGGCGGTAGCCTAATGGCTAGGGCGTTGGACTTGCGATCAAGTGGTTGTCGGTTCGAAACCCACCCATTGCACTACCGACGTGAACCCACTCGTAACACAAGCATTTAGCTTAGCACGAGGGGTTAACAAGAATACTAGTAATGTAATGTGTGACCCACATTGCTAGTAAGCTTTTTTTTAAAAAAAAAAATAATAACATGAAAACCCTTAAATAAAACTTTCGAAAAACTAATAAAATAGGTGTATAAATATAACGTAAAGAGACAACCCTTGAAGTTTAATTTAAGTAGAATATTTTAATCCAAGCGTCCTTGTGTCGGGGGATCGCTAAGCAGTCGACCCCTAACAATATTTATACAACCTTATTTGTTGTATATTATGCTAAAACTGAATATAGTTTGTTCAGACTATGTAACAGAATCGACTCCAATCATTTTTAAAAGTTACAAGTGGGACACTGAACAGCACTAAGTATTTTTCCGTCAATAGACGCGCACAATACAAGTCATGACAGGTCATAGCGGGGTGGAAGTCATAAGATGAGTTGAGCATATTTTTGTATGGACAACTAGGTAACATGAGAAGCCTATAACTGTGATTTATCGTGATACAGTTTAGGTACATAGATTCTTTACATAAAAATTATAAACACGTGTCTCCGGTTTCACACAGTACTTAATAGAATACTTAAACTAAGGTTGTATAAAATAGCAGCTATCCTTATCCTTAGCGTTAATAAAGTGGCGCTTTATTGGTTCTCCGACTCAAACTTATAACAACCCCTCTTTTTCGTCGGAGGTTAAAAAAGAAAGTAAAAACTAAAAAATATTGTTAGGTATATCTTGTCTTACTAACTGTACCTACCAAACGTTAATAAAGTTGAAAGTTCCACACAAAACGAAACGTGGGACGGGACGAGTTGAGGAATAGAAATAATATTTACCTATCTTGATTTTCTGCAACTCGTCCCAAATGGGCCGTAGGCATGTAGGACGAGTTGACGAATTACTCGCGGTAGTTAAACTTTAAATAGTACCTACCTAATGTTCATATACATAGGTACTTAGATTATATCAGTCGCAGTCTTTAGCCAGCTTTTGAGTGATTAAATGACGGTTTTTAGAGATTTGTAAGTCCTGTAGGTAGGTACCTACCTATACGTTTATGTCTCTCTGAAAGTTTGCCCCGAATCGAATTTAGGCTCCGAAGTGTTTCAATTATCCAGGAGTTTTCATGTATACTTATTCTGTTTCGATAACATGAATCACAATTAGAATCTCGGACAATATCATCTTATGAGTGTAAGTACAAAAAACTTTAGGTGTTTCCAGTATTATAAGAGTCTCGCATAAAAGCTAACCTCATGCCCGCTTATACTGGAAATGTACGTTGTAACATACAGCCGTGTATCAGTGAATCTAGACAATGTCGGTGGCTAATTTAGCCCCCGTAAAGATATGAATAGGTATAAATATTTGAGGGTTCCGGAATAACTACTCTATATGACGCGTGTAAGGCGTGTAACACCGCGGGACGAGAAGGGGACAGGACACCGAAGTTTGTATTGTAAACTAACAAAACTGCTTCTCTTCAAGCACTGTCCATAATTAGTCGTAAGTACTGTAAATGTAAACGTACCTACACCTACAACTCATGGACGCGACGCTGTCATAAAACAAAGTAAACCTTAGAGTAAGAATATTATCATGTCTTACTTCAATGAAGTAAACTCATCAGTGTAATGGCTAATTGTGTATCCTGTTTATCCTTCAACTTTGCAAGAGGTTTAAATACATAACGTTGGTAAATATATCCTTTACAGATCAAAAATACTAATCAAAAATTGCAGAGTCCTACCGCGGTTCAGCAGATGCAGGAGCCCGTACCTGTCGCCCCTGTGGTAAGTATATGTACAGTCAGCGCCAAGTCGCTGAACACGATGCAATCTTCAAAACGTTTTTACATCATTACTAACCAAAAAATTCTGACCTGAGAAGTTAGTACCAGTTTTCTGCATATAAGAAATATCACCCCTCTATTGCAAATTTGCAATTCATGAGCTACCTACTAATGAAATTTTTCTAATAGAGAAACCTAAAATTACACAAAGTCGATTAAATTCTTGAGACGAATGGACCCGCGCTTCAGGCTTCTAGATCAATGACGTAGAACTAATTATTTAATCTGCATTTAATGTAGGTATAGGTACCTACATAAAATTTTAACTGAATTATCTGATTTAAGTATTTTTTCAGAGTGCTTAACAGAGCTATTGTTTCAGAAGCAGCTGTTGGGCCCCGAGAACACAGTGACCACGTGTCAGTTCTGCCGCGCGTCCATCAAAACGGCCGTCAAGTACACCACTACCTCGCGCACACATATGGCAGCCGCTCTTTGGGGCCTTGTCTGGTACGTTTTTAAGTTATAACTTTATAAGCGTCCCCAAGAAGAATCACTTCGTTGTCTATAAAATGTGGTCTCTTCGAGCTGTAAAAAATCAAGCTTTCGAAGTTTGATCATCAACCTAATAAAAAAGCGGTTATTAAGTCCTCATATTTCGACACTCGCAAATAAATCAATTCTATAGGGTACCTACTTCCCGTTATTTATTATTTATTTGTAGATAATAAGGTACAAGTTGACCCAGTATCATGAATTTTGGTAAGAAGCAAGGTCTCACAGCATACAAAAAACCAAGAATCGTTAATTTCTAGTTAAGTATACCTAAGCTGTAACTTCAGTAAAGTTGTTATATTCTGAAGCAGCAAGATTTTACAGTTAGTACCTACTGGAAGTCGCCGTGCGCGAGTCCACTAGCACTTGTCTGGTCTTTCTACATTAGGTACATGTCACAGACAATATCTCAAATCTTCTTTTGTAACAGCTAACAGAAGTCCCAAAGATATGAATACGCGAAAACATATACCTATGACAGGATTTTTAATGGCCCGGATTGATTAAACTTAGGTAAGTACTTTTTTGCATTTCAGTTGTTTGTGCTGTGTTCCGTATGGCGCTGAATCAGCTAAAAACTCTGATCACTACTGCCCCAACTGCCAGAAATACCTCGGTACTTACACCAAGTAAAAACCAAGATCCAGTTCATACGTATTCATATTATTATCTGTGTCTGATAGCTCATTATGGAATATTCCGCACAAAATAAATATGTTATAGGTACCTACGTAGCAAGTAAATTTTATAGAGATCTATGATAACATAATTAAAATACTAGTTCTATGTGAAATCCTCACATTCCAACTGATTATGGAAAGTATACCTACGTAATTAAAGCATTTATATCCATCATATATGAATCACAACACGTAGATATTATGTACTTTATAGGTATTATATTTACATTTCTATCGTGTACCAAACAAACGCAACAACGTTGTATTTTTATAAGCATATACCTATAAGAATTGCTCTCTAAACGACTGATTTTTGTGTAGCAAAACATTAGCATTTTACGGACTAACAACGCATAAGAAGAATGAAAATGTATAGTTTATTGTAATTGTAACCTTGCAACATGGAGTTATACAGGTCCAATAAGAATTAATCTGAATTTATATCGGTATGAATCTAAGATCTGCTGAATACTTTTGAATAATAAGTATTACCTATTCTGGAATATTTGTTTAGCTACCCATTTACCATGATCGTGATACGTCTTGTTAATGTTGATGTCAAGGTATGTGAAAATGCTAAAAGCATAAAAAATGTAATCAATTCAGTACGAAAATATAGCTACATATGTGCCATAATTTGGGTAGTATATATTTTATATTTTTCTTAACTGTCCTTGGGACTCAACTGAAGTAATTAAGTATCTACACAGGATATATCGGTAGAATTTTTGTATATTTCTATATAGGTATCGTACGTATAAATTTATCTTCGATACAGTTATTAAGTTTTACTTAGTTTTGGATAAATAAATACTTTTTCGATATTTAGGGCCACTTGCACCAACTTCTTAAATGTGTTTAAATTGTATTCAAACACAAAATTTCTATGAAAAATCGTGTTTAAATACAATTTAAACGTATTATTGAAGTTGGTGCAAGTGGCCTTTAAAAAATAAATATATACTTAGCTTACGTAAGTAATAAATTGATTTAATTTTTATATGTTACCTGCTTATCACAAGTTTTTCATTTCAATAAATTTCAACATATTATAATAGACATTTTTATTTCGTTAAAATAAAACTGTTATTCACCTTTGTATTTTACACTTAACAACTTAATCAAAATTTACTAGCTTCGTGCTTAATTAAAAACGTACGTATCACGCGACGTATTGGTTGGTGAGGGCTCGCAGGAGCCTGGCGCGGCGGATGGCGGCAGCTTCGCGCTGTATGTCCTCGCTGTTGTTCGCGTTGAGCTCGAGCGCGCCGGCGGCCCGCACCGCGCGCGCTCGGCGCCCGCCCTCCCCGCGCCGCGCGTGCAGAGCCACCGCCACCTCTAGTAGAGTGCCGTCCCATATGCACCCGTAGTAACCGTCCATCGCGTCAGCCGCATTACCCGTCTGATGTAAAAAGAATAGACTTACACACACTGCAATACGATGGGCAAAGCAAACAAATAAGCATGCTTTTCAGAGGTACCGCAAATGTCAATAAAGCAAACCAGATTGCAAATTGGACGTTTCATTTTTAGGGTTCCGTACCCAAAGAGTAAAAACTGGGCCCTATTACTAAGACTTCATTGTCTGTCTGTCCGTCTGTGTGTCACCAGGCTGTATCTGAAAAACCGCGATAGTTAGACAGTTGAAATTTTTACAAATTATGTGTTTCTGTTGCCGCTATAACAAGAAATACTAAAAAGCCAGCCAAGTACGAGGCTGACTCGTTAATGGCACGGATCCCATCGTGCGCGTGTCCGACTCGCACTTGGCCGGTTCTAACTTATGAATTTTATTACTAAAATAATATAACATACCATCACGCCTGTATACCCCGAAGGGTTAGGCAGAGGCGCACTAACGTACACCCATAGTTTCCCGGTATGTTAAGGTCCCATGTAATAGGAGGCGAGCCTATTGCCATTAACCGGGCACAAATTCCTAACTCCTGGGAATCAAACCCAGGACCTCTAGCGTAGCAGTCGCGCTCGGGTCCACTTGGCTACTGAGGCCGGAATAAGGGAGAATATAGGAAACAAATATAAAGAAGATGAATAATAAGAAGTAGAAACTTTTTCGGCGAGGCACTTGAAGGCGGTGGTGTAGTCGGGCTCGTCGGGCAGCTGGCAGAGCGCGGCGGCCTGCGTGGGCGCGGCCAGCGCCTGGCAGCAGCGCGCCGCGCGCCGCGCCACGCCGGGCTCGTCGGGCGCGCGCTTGGCGAAGTGCCACGAGCCCGCCGCCGCGCCGCACAGGTACCGCCGCAGCGCCGCGCCCCACCGCCCCTCCGCCATCTCCACGTCGCCGTACAGACGGAGCCTGCCGACATTAACCAAGCGTCACATCCTTTACACTTTTACTAAATACTATTTTAATTACAACTAAGATCTCCTTCAGAAAGTAGGCTCCAGTAATAATGGATTAACCATCAACCTTCAGAAATAATTAGGTACCATTTATACACAACTCTCTTTATACAACTCGTTCTTCACAAGTACCACAACCACACCACGAGGCCGGGCGTATATTTCGTATTGAAAATGAATAGGACTATTCATACGTACCACATTTTGCAGTCGTTATCGACCGTGTGTGATACCGACCACATCGCAAACACAACGTTGCGTAGACGCAACGAAACGAACGAACTGTGTCTGCATACCACGTAACCGCATCGCAACTACTGGCGACAACGCAACCACATCGACATTTTGTCGGTACCACAACGCAACTACAAAAAGCTGCAGCGACGACACTATTCGCACGTAACTACTGTTTGACAGCATTTTGTCGCTGCGACGTGGTGTGGTTGTGGTACGTGTGAAGAAGCCCTAAATCGTGAAAAGTACTATTAAAATGAGAACGTATGGTGTAAGACGTTGGGAATTGAATTTCTTACACATGAACAGATATAGCTGACATACATTGCGAAAGTACATACCTACTACTACTTTTAACGATTCAGTTTTCCTCGTTATACTGATCATCAGTGCCGGTTTTAGCACCACCGGCGGCCTGGGCGAGATTTCATCCCCCCCACAATTGCGACGCCAATCGAACGGATTGAACGCGTTCCATTCTAATGTAAATTTAGGGAATTACCGAGTAAGTAGGCCTCGCACCTCGAGTGACAGGACAGGAAGGTGCGCCTAAGGCGGGGCAACGTATCAGCCCCCCTTTCTGTCCAGCGCGCTGGGCGGTCGCCCAACCGCGCCCTACCCTAACCCTGCTGATCATGATCAAGAAGAAATTTTCTTGACGAGTTAACTGAATCGATATTGTTAATAATCAATCGCCAATATTGTCAATTGCACAAATTCAAAACTTACCAAGACGTATTGTATGGATATAACTTCAAACTTCTTTCGAGAAGATCCGTAAGAGATTCAAGCACGAATTTAGCATTGTAGTTGTTCATATTCGATATGTTATTCGGCCAAAGATTCGTGTATTCGACTACAAGTTCCAGCGAGCTGTCATCTATGAGAAGATTGTGGATTCTTGCGAGGAGTGAGAGCATGACGCTGACGGCGAGGGGTTCTCTTAATGTGGACAAGAAGCCGTTGAAACCGTTACGTGCTTCTGCGGAGGCTCCGGGCCCATCGCGTGAATGTGATGGAGCACCACCTGCTGACCGCTTTACGGGACCACTCGGGCCGCTGCAGTACACAGCTAGTGCTAAAAAAGGGAACGGTTTTTAACCTACACATTCATATGACTGTTATACTTACGGACAAGAAAAATTTGTTTACCAAAATCCCACAAAGGTCTCGGGAACTTCCTAGTCGCTTTTCCTCTTTGCAATTCGAAGCAAGCGGCACAAAGCGCTGCAGCTATTTCACCAGGTCCCGTCGTCATACCCACTCCTTCCCATTCACAAGCATTAATTAGGCAAATCCAACAAGCTTCGATTACCTGTGAATAATAAGAGTAACCCCTAAAAATTTCTGAAAAAAAATCACCGTTAAAACCACTTATATCTTGAAGCAACTGTTTAATCTTACCTGTGGTCTAGGGACGACGCCATCACCTGAGTTTATAGCAGCAATACAAGCTTTGCATTTGTTGGCCAAAACTGATAAATTGATACGGTGATGAGGCCACTCGCTCAACACTACGTTGATTTGCAGAAGAAGCACCTCCCATGACAATTGACGACATAACCGATATAATATGGGGTCATTACCACCGCCCAGTTGGCTTCGCGCCTCACCCTCTAATACCGAAAGCAGCGATAAAGCTGCGCGGGCGCATCCTGCCTCTGCCCTCGCTCTCGCCGCTCCCGAAACTACGTAACCAAAGTCTTGTAAAAATCCTCTGGGTAAGTTTACCAAGGCGTTACACAGCTCTCCAGCTGGCTTCCAGGAAGGGCTTATCTTCCATAGTGGCGATGCAGGGGCCATCATAGCTAGTTTCACCAGACACATACGAACTTCATCCGCTGTCGAAGCTTCAATGAGGCGCTTTTTGAGTCTACCCATTTCTAGCTCTGGCACAGACTTGAACTCAAAATCTGGTGTTTCCCAATCATCTGTTAGTAGTTCACGTGGAATATCCATATTTTCATCGTCAATATTGACGGGATCATTAAGAATCGTGTTCAACTGCTCATCGGAGATTAACTTTTTTCTAATGACCTCTGCCGATTCTCCAATATGTTTTTTCAAATATTCATCAATCCTATCGATCGGAAGTCTACACTGTGATGTAGCCAAATGAAGATAAAATGTTCTTAAGTTCTCCCAGTCGGCCTCCGACAAATTGGACGTTAAAACAGGCGCGAGTGCCCAAAACAAGAGATCGAAAAACTTTATACCGACTGTTTTGAATTTATTCAGGAAATCTTGATGAGTAGATGGCAGACCACCTTCTAAGGCGTACCTAACAGCATTCAAGGCCGAAACTCTATTTAAAAGGTCTCTGGCTACTGTAAATGCTCCACTCGAAGCAGATCCTTGAATATCTAATTCAGCTACTTGTCTGTGAATCATTGGGATCTCCCTCGCCAAATTATCAGCTTGTAAAACGGCGATGATTCCAGTGTAATGATTAGCTATGGAATCTTGAAGTTTTTGCAGTAATGAGGGCTCCTCGTTTAATAATTCGTAGCCCAAATTTAAAGCTCTAATATATCCTAAAATATCATCTTTTGCCATACTTGCGTAGTAAAACTCTCCCCATGGCATAACTCTATGGTGACCATAGCCATAGATAGATGTTTCTCTCTCTAACAGATTTGAGTTTTCTCTACATCCAAGTATGTGCTTCTTTGCCAAATTATGTTGACCATAGAAGAAATAATTATAACAGAGGTCGAAATGTATTTGCATTGCAAGTTCATGTTGACTAATTTGTGTGTTGCCAGCATTCCAGTCATGGTTCATGTCACATGAGTTTTCGGTGAGATGGACAAAAGTTTCCATGACTGGTACTTTTATCTTTTTAGATTCTTTACGACCAGTGCTTGATGTTGGTTCATAGTATGATAATATCTCATCTAGAAACATAATGCTTTGCATGCGAGAGGCTTCACACATTCGTAAGATTTTCTCAAAATTTTGATTCAAAGGAGTGTAGGCGCTATCCAGTTGCATTCCTGGTCTGTGATCAAAAAGTGTAAATGTTGTAGGTAGAATATTATATTTCATAATATGTGAAGATTATGTACTTACTTTTTAATGATAGCCAGCATATTTTATTAAAATATCTGACAGGAGTAAATAGATTGCAAAAGTAGGCATGATGATTACAATTAATAAATATTTTTTTAAACAAATTCTAGAAAAATAGTTTCAATACTTACATGTGGATGTATGACATTTTATTTGATTTAGCATAGAGTGCAGCTTTCACTGGGAATCTGACTACCCATCTGTGGTACAGTATCAAAGCAAATTGCACTTGAGGTTGCTGCAACAACTCTGCTGATACTTCCTGTGTTAAACACACTTGATGTTATTCAAATTGAAGATCAGTCATTTGTGGGACCCAGTGCTCGAAAACAATGCTTTATTGAATGTGTCTGTTATTAAGTTACTACTGAACTGAACAAATGTTTTGGCTATATAAGCATAAAGTAGAAAGAAGCATAACTGTCTTTTAGGCACATTGCCAGATGACAGTGATATAGCGAGGAATACTTTGATGCCTAGTCACACCTATCTTTTTTCATATTCATTTAATTTATGTACTTGGTGTATATTAGTAGTTTCTTTTTATTATGTATATATTTTACCCATCAAGTAAATAGAGGAGTAAATGTTAGATGTGATAAGGATTGTACTTTGTATTGACTTTGAAGCGTCGGTAGCCTAATGGCTAGGGCGTCGGACTTGCGATCATGTGGTTGCCGGTTCGAACCCCACCCATTGCACTACCGACGTGAACCCACTCGTAACACAAGCATTTAGCTTAGCATGAGGGGTTAACAAGAATACTAGTAATGTGCGACCCGCATTGCTAGTAAGCTTTAAAAAAAAAATACTACCTGTGGAGGCACAGCAAAGGCAGCATCAGTAGACATATAAACCAGGTCCTGCATAAGTTGTTGCTGAATTTGGGGAGGAAGCTTGTTTTCAAATATATCTGAAATTAAAAACTACTTGGGTTAGATGTTGAATTCCAAAATATTATTTTAAGTGAAATCTGTTAAATTACAACTTATGATTTATTTATAGTTTTTATCCAGCCTCTGAGGCACCGGGTGAAGGTTACAGTACAGTAGGGATTTGAGAATGACTGCTATGTTAGAGGTCCTGGGTTTGATTCCCAGGTTCAGCAAAGTGTTATTGAGTTTTTGGTTAATGGCAATAGGCTTACCCTCTGTTACATAGGATCAAAACATATGTGCGAGCTGTGGGTGTAGATTAGTATGCTGAACCCTTCAGAAAATACAGACACACATGATGACATGGATTTATGCTTATGAAACTATAAATTCAAGAACACTATACAATAAAATTGTAGATATTATTTACTTACCTAAATTCCAGTGCAAAGTTGAAGCAACTTTCAAAGCAAGTATTTTCAGTGCCAATTGTTTCCTTGTGAATTGTGCAGTTGCTGGAATGGCAGCAGAGGGGGGGCTCGGTGGAGCATCTACATCCACCACTCGCTCACTTGTGGGCTTTGAGTTGACATTCTTGGTGTCTACCGACAGGAACTCTTCTATTAACTCACAGGCTGAAGGCTCTAGAATATAAAAATAATATAAGTGCATGATAGTCTTATTCATATTATTTCCTACTGCTGAGCCTTACCTGAGAAAAGAGGTCTGTGCAAGCTTCTTTGAAAAGAATTATAGCAGTTGCAATATGTATTACTTAAACTTTTATTGAAATTATTGTGTAAGTATAATTATAATTCTTTCCTTACCTGGATTAGGTTTGGTGAGGTGTTTCTTAAGAAGATTTGGGTCCAGAAGAAATTCAAACCATAATATTGTATCAGGAGATATAGGCACAGTGCCTGGTCGTAATAAATCTACATCCATGATGGTCTAAGAAAGTAATTACAATTTGCTCATTATTTAATGTGACACACAATAACTTTAAAGTTTCTTGTAAGATTTTATTTAAATTAATGTTTGTAATCGTGACGAATAAACCGCTTCCCTTCCACGGTTCCACCTTCCACCACACACCACACACAAAGATTATAATAATTATCTACTAGACCACACAAGTACAAACAAAAATAAATAAAGTCACGCTGTCAGTGTCAAGTGTCAATGCCAACCACTTTAGATAATTTCCTTTTTAATACTTTTTGTATTAAGTGGTTACTAGTCTTTTGAGACGATTTTTACGTGGAATTGTTCAGGCCAGTGTTTTGTGATGATGATAGATGGAATTTTCGCGTATGGATTTCGTTTCTTGTGTTGTCGACCCTACTCCCAAATTTATTATTTGTACGAACAAATACGGCTGGGTATTTATAGTAAAATTTTAAGATTTATCCAAACCTTCGAGTTTTGACCCAAAGCTTCGACGTTCCATTTTCGTAATAGGCCCCCAGGAACACAGTTATTACGTGGGATCTTAACTTTTGAAAAGGGTGTGATATACATAGGTACCTACACTTTTTCTCTATGCCAAAGACGAGGTACCTAGGTAATCAAATCAATGAAATAAGGATTTAATAGATCAATCGATCAAATACATCGAAAAATAAGAATAAATTGATATCATTTACAGCTATGGGAATAATGCGTTACGATAGTAGGTATTGAAATACCTAGATACGGTGCATATATTATGTAGTTATTCATGAAAACTTGCTACTTGAACTATATTTATATTTTAAGATACTTAGGTAGGTATTTATCTCCTTTTGATTAGAGAATGACCTATTTGATTCATAGTACCTACCTACCTGTTATCTGTTCGATAACAAATATTGCCATTTCATTGATAATATCAATCATTACAGTTACGGAACTTGCGGATAACATACCTTTTTTGTAACCTTCAGAATGAGCATACTGATAAATGTGTCTACAAAATGTGGTAAAATACCTTATGTTTAGTGTTTATCAAGAATTAATCTTGCAGTGATCTTTAATTAGATAATAATCAAGTATTCCTACTTGTGTGTAAAGGATTAGCGAGTGTTAGTGACGAACGTTATCTATCACACTGTGGACTTGGTAAACAAGTAAGTCTTTACATCTTTAATTATATTCTCCTTGCTGTTGATGGGTACCCATCCAAATTAATTGTTTTATTTTATATTTGGCACGTAAATAAGGTATTTATTTACTTTACAACCAACCAACTAAGATTTTCAAGTAATTGTGTAACTGTAATTATTTTATGCGCATCGCGACAATTCATAGTTCACCAACATTAATAAATTTAATTTTCTACAAAACACTAACTACTGTAAACTAAACTGCTGCTAAACTTAACCCATCCTTAATTATAAAAGGACGTTATATTGCCGATTGACCGATTGTAGCCATCGTAACGTCATAACGTGCATAACGCAAGCGCCTGCGCAAATATGAATGCAAGCTATTAGTGGTCTTCGATAATAAATTAATAAACTGAAATACCTTTACTATAAAAAACCCGAAGTTAGTCAAATGGGTCTTCATTATTCATTGGATTTTGTTTCACGGCAGCACGACAAAGACATCCTGTAAGTCCTTGATGGAGATTCGATTTAATTATTTGATATTTAATGTTATATAATTATTATAATATTTTAGTGGAGTCCAACGCGTATCAACAGATAGCACAGAGTACGGACAACTCGGTGTGTATCGAGATGGACCTGCTGCAAGTAGGCTCGGAGCCGGTCGGGATGCGTTGCCCTCACTGCCACGAAGATGTCATGACGAAAGCCCATTACAGAAATAATAGAATCACGCATATTGTGGCTGCGATTCTTGGTATTCTTTTTTGGTGAGCAGTTTGAAATTAGCTCATTTTGCAGCTCCGTAATAATCAGCTTATTGTAACCTATTGGTGGATATGAATTTTATTTATATTATTTTATTTATACACTAGCTTCTGCCCGCGACTTCGTCCGCGTGATGATATATAGCCTATAGCCTTCCTCAATAAATGGGCTATCTAACACTGAAAGATTTTTTCAAATCGGACCAGTAGTTCCTGAGATTAGCGCGTTCAAGCAAACAAACAAACAAACTCTTCAGCTTTATATATTAGTATATATAGATACAGAGAGAAGGAAGGAGCTGGTTGAATACCGGGATTATATACCTAAGCATTTGACACAAGAACAAAACTCATAACCTTCATAGCATAACTTTGTCACCTCGATCTGTTAGTACAATTACTACACTTAGGCCGTCCTCCCTGAGTTTGCGCGTGGCACATTACTTACTGATTGAATTATTATAATTACTGCGCTTTTACTAATTGTTACATGCACATTCATCACCATATCATCCTATTGCCATCCACTGCTGCACGTAGGCCTCCCCCGAAGAAATTACATTCAGTTTCTAAGAATTATTAATGCTCGTTTTTTGAGTTACCTAGAGTTTTTAAGAGCCGGCGAACCGAATTTCCTATAAGTACAAACGTAAATCCAAAATAAATAGTAATCCAAACACAATTAATTTTAAGCATTTGCTATTTTACGACGTAAAATAATTTGCAAAATACAGCCTTCTTTTCGACTGAAAGTTTACATATATCATGGATGAGTGGATCAATGGATCGCCGCATGTTCGGTTATTATATTATATTAATTTGACAAATTACGAGAAGAGGAGAAGAGGAGTATCGCAGGGTAGTATTCTCGGCCCAGTTGTAACGGATTTAACCGCATCATGCTAGTATAACATAATCAACCCATTCCCACTGCTGGGCACGGGTCTCCTCTCACAATAAGAGGGTTTAGGCTATAGTCCACCACGCTAGCCTAATGTGGATTGGTAGACATCACACGTCTTCGAGAAAATCTCTCAGACGTGCAGGTTTCCTCACGATGTTTTCCTTCACCATTTAAGCGCGTGATAATTAACTATTAATACGCACATAACTTCCAAAAGTCAGAGGTGCGTGCCTTGGATTTGAACTCGAGACTTTTGACTTGGCAGTCCAATGGTCATATCACTAGGCTATCAGAATTGTATACCCGGTAGATGATAAATGTTTTATTTATATAAATCGAATAATGTAGCGTTTAGTTTTTTTGTTGATTTATGGGCAAAATTATCATGGTGTTTTAAAAAATAATTAGACAACTAGCCTATTTACTACTAGTGCGTAGTCTAACATTTAGTCAGTGTTTTAAATAGACCTGACATTTAGGCCCACTTGCACCAACTTTTTAAATATGTTTAAATTGCATTTAAACGAAATTTTTCATAGTAAAGTTGTGTTTAAATGCAATTTAAACATATCCAAGAAGTTGGTGCAAGTGGGCCTTAGGACCTTTTTAAATACAGTATGGATAAGTATCTACTTAGTAGTTTTGAGTAAAAGTATTATCTGTTCATTTCCAGGTGGATGTGCTGTTGTATAATACCGTACGTTGTCAAGCGATGGAAAAATGTGGAACACTACTGCCCCCACTGTCGCAGGTATTTGGGAATGTTCACACGCTCCACTATTTGGTAAAGAAGTTCCCACTACAGTGTATTTATTTGGTTATATTTTAATATATTTCTAGATATAATTATGTAGACTATTTTAAGTTGAAAGCAAAATAATTAAAATTACATTATTAATTGAATATTTACGAAAATAAGGTAGCTGTTTAGGTAGCCATTAGCCTAGTCACAGATGATAGAATACTAGTAGCCTAGTGGTCCTCAGCGCGAATACTACGCTAGGTCCTGGGTGTGATTCCCAGGTCGAGCAGTGTTATTCTATAAAATTCTCAGTAGCCGCTCGGAATTTGTGATTCGTGCTTGGTTCATGGCAATAGGCTCGTCCCCTATTGCATAGGACCGCGCGCATATATAACAAACTGTAGGTTATATAGGATGCCTCCACAAACGCCCAGACCCAGAACAACTGTAGATCATACAAATATTTGCACCATGTGGTTATTGAACCCAAAACACGCGTCGCAGAAGCCGATAGCTCAGCCGCTACGCCAAACGTGTCGTCAAATTTAGACTAATAGTTATGGTTATATTAAAAAATACTGTTATTTAGGTATATTAGTATGGCCACACTCCGCACCAAACAAAAGACTAGTCATCATTATAATTTCTTATTGGAGAAAAAAAGGAAAATTAATTTTGGGTGTTACTCGGTGTGAAAGAATTTAGAAGATTTTATAATTTATAAGGTTTATCAGAAATAGGCATGTACTTAGATGTAAGCCTGTTCCTCTTCCTCTTAAAAAGGAGTCATTAGAGACGTGTTAAAATGAGTGTTACAATGAACGACTATTTATTTATTGAAAACTATTTATTTGTTATAGTTAATAGTAGAAATCGTAAAAAAGACCCTTGGAAAAGTATATCACAGAAATTATTAATTAACATTTTTATCATTAGATAATATTTTCAGTAATATTTTTTTTTTATAATAACTTACATTTTTTACGAAAAATATACTTACTAGCTTAAATCTATCCACACACATAGGTTCTTAAATCTTAATTATAATTTATAAATTCGATAGACATTTGGACTAATGTAGGTAATCAAATATATTAATATTGAAATTAGAATTATTCGGTACTACATTATTATTAATTCTGAGATATCGTTTAATCTTAAAATGAGATGCCGTTGTTTTATAATTATTGAAGTATAATTATGAACTTGATGTTTTTATTTAATGAAGTGTTTAATGATGGCAGTGGTGTTTGAATTGTTTCCTAAATTATATATGCTTATAAACATTTTATTTTTTGTTTGCTTTTATTTCTGTGGGCCGATAAAACGATCACCATTAGGTAGGTTATATTTATGTGTAAAATAAAATATATAAAATTAAAAAGTTATGAAAAATACATAAAACCATTTGTATTTGGTAAAATAGGAAAATAATGATGTCCGTTGCAATCCATCATACCAATGAGATTTCATATTTTGACAGCAATAACGAGTCTAATTTAGCTTAGGTACCTTCTAATATGTTTGTAGTAAGTATGTAAAGCTATTCAGAATATGAAAGATTTGATGGAATACGATGATCACTAAGTTTTGGATCAAGATGGCATGTAGGAGCCTATGAATGCCTGACACTGTGGACAGTAGTGATTTGCGGTCTTGCAGGATCGCATGCAGTACGGAACGAAACAGCCGCAGCAGCATCTGCGAAAAAACAATACAAATCGTTACCTTGACCTTCTTGTAACTGTTTTATTATATTTTGTCGTTGATTTCAGAATCAAGTAGGGCGGCATTCGTATAACTAAACAATCATCATACGAAGACGGCGGAACATGTTTTAAATCGACTTGGTTGTTCTTTGTTGTTCATATTAGGTAAGTACTTAAAATTATTGTTCATGAGAAACATACTTTGTTTTAATTATTATTTTAAAAGTATTTATAAGACAGTTTATCAAGTGTGTTGTAGCCAATGTCACGAATTCCATACCATATAATCACATACGGTAAGAAAAGGTAAGTAAGGTTTTAGTCAGTACGAGTCCGACAAACTCTGATACTTCTCCAGATGACAGACACACAATCCATGGGCATTTTGGTATAAAAAAGGGTAAATATCAACTGTAGTACAATTGACAGACTAACAAGTAAGATGCCTTTGAGCAGATCAGGGAATTTATTGGCTGTAAGACAGACAGGAGAATTGATATGTATGCCACCGGAGAGCATGCAAATAATCTAGATGTATTACCATGGAAAGAAGTCTTCTAGCTAGGTGACGAAAGTAGATAAGTGTATTGTTGGCTTTGTAAAAGTCAGTCGTCGGGTGGGACTACAATAATATAATATTAGACTACTGCACGCGGCTTCGCTCACTTGAAGCTCAAAAACCAACAGTGATGATCTCTTCTTTGTATGGGTCTCTATACATTAGAGAGGTCAAGCTGTAGGTATCTCAGGTTCCGTTTAATTATTTGAGATGAGAAGTACCAGTTTTTCAGTTGGAGCACATAATTTCTAACAGTGATAACAAAATTAAAATCTATTCAGTTGTTTTGGCGCCAACCCGTAACAAACAGACAAACCGACAAGAATTTAAAAAATCACATTTTTGGGTTCGGAGACGTTTATAAGTATACCCTAAGCAACTTCCTTTTTTCTAAATATCTTTAATGTACAGATGCAGCTTTTTTACAATTTTACAATAGTATAGATTTTATTAATACAAACATTATATGAATATCGGACACAATGAACATATCTACTCGAAACAAAAATATCCGAGGATCACACAAATATTTGATCTTGGCATCGACACTCGTCGCAACGGTAGTGGCATGGTTCACCTTAACTGCTACGCCAAACGTGCAATCAAAACTTTATGTTTAGTAATTACTAAACATAAAGATCCGATAAGCTATATTTGCTTAGCTATGTAAGTTATTTGAGTACCAGTGCTCGGTTTGGCGACTATATTCCATTAGACATGGTAATATTAACGAACAATTCCTAACCACCGATTATGCACATTGCAGCATTTACACAAGTGTAAAAACTATATAAAAGTTGTATGTAGACTTAGTTTTTACATAGCTGTAATTTTAAAATTAGTCGCTATTAGTTTTGACTATAAAATTCGTTTTCGAGTTCATTGTCGGGCGACCCTACAGACAGTTAAACCAAGATTATTTGATTAGAACACATCATGGAGTACTTGGTAGGGAATAATATTTTATAATCAAAGTAGCGGCGGTTGAAGCGGCGGCGACGCGGCGGTAGCCTAATGGCTAGGCTGTCGGACTTGCGATCATGTGGTTGTCGGTTCAAAACCCATGCATTGCACTACCGACGTGAACCCACTCGTAACACAAGCATTTAGCTTAGTACAAGGGGTTAACAAGAATATTAGTA
The DNA here is from genome assembly GCA_947256265.1 of Acronicta leporina. Classification (NCBI taxonomy): domain Eukaryota; kingdom Metazoa; phylum Arthropoda; class Insecta; order Lepidoptera; family Noctuidae; genus Acronicta; species Acronicta leporina. The sequence goes on from OX366514.1 coordinate 8,504,582, forward strand.
ATGTGCGACCCACATTGCTAGTAAGCATTGTTACAAGAAAAAAAAAGTAACTTCATGCTCACCCGGCTAAAACGCAAAGTGCTGCTGATACGATGTGTGTGCGGTTGTTTGGGACGTATTCTACTCTGGTAACGATGGATTTGTTGCAAGTAGGGCAGTTGGTGCCTGTGGGCCCAGGGCCCATCTTTCCTTGGCGAGTTCCTGGCACGGGAGGCGATGTTGTGATGACCGTAGTGCGCGGCCCTGGGGCTGGCGGGACCACCAGGCCAGGCGGTGGTGGAGGGTTGTCGCCGAAGTACGACGGTGGCGGCGCAGGATTAGGTCTAGTTTGTTCATATGGTGGAGGAAGACCCATTTTGTTTTCCACTGAAATAATGTTAGTTTTCAAAAATATAGTAGTCGTTAATTTTTAGCGCATTCGTGACGAGTGGACGCATTTTCGATATAGTGGTATTGTGTCAATACAATACATTACACATTATGCATCATGTTTATTACGCAAAGCAAATCTTAATAATTCATTGAATCTTGTATCAAATAGTTAACTAGAATTGCTTGAGATAGTATTTGTAAAGGTAAGCGAAATCCAAATAAAATATGTAGGTACGTAATATGCTTAATTTGGTATACTTAGATTATTGTTGTAGGTAATAAACTATACTTATTTTAAGACTAGCACTTTGGCGTCTTATCCACTCACTGAATGAGTCATTGTCTTTAATATAGAATACACGAATGCTAGGCGGTTCAAAATGTTAATTGATTTAAAAGGTCGTGAAAAGATATTGGTTTCGTCGGCGTTTTAGAGACTTCAAGTAAAGGAGCGCTTTCTTATTAAATTTTTAAGTTACTAACAAATTTAATCCGAATTTGAGGTTACTAGTAGTAACTAAATGTAATGAAAATTAATCCAAATTTCAGGTTACCTGCTAGTAAATTTAATTAGTACCTACGGGTAATTATAAAGTAATAATAATTGTTATTTTTTATAAAGAAATAAGCGACCTCCTTTTGGGGGCTGGAGGAACTAGGAAACAAAAATTATAATGATTACTTTATTAGTTTATAACACGAGGTTAACGCGATAAAGAAATGTTGTTTAGTGTGTGGACTCGTTCGAATAGGTATTGTTTAGTCTAACGCGTCTCCGTTGGTAAGGAGTCGGTTATGATGAAATTACTGCTCGCGATATTCAGGGCGTGACTTCATAACTACAAGGCTTTACCAGAACAGAAAGTGATAAAACTGCCTGCCACGAATTAAAGTAATAATGACCTATGCTACAATGCTCATTCTTTATACATTAGCAATGTACATTGTACGAGTATGTAGGTACATTAGTACCTAATTAAATATTTTGCTGCATATGCCCATTTTTATATAGGTCCTATATACTATACATTATAATATGCTTATCTGATTTTAGAAATTGCATAACTTGTTTATAAAGTTAATGACAATTGTTTTTTTTCTACTTAGTTACCTAATTTATCTACATAAATTGCAGAATTATTATTCATAGTGCTTATTAAATGTTCTGAGCTACTCATTATCTTTTTAGATTGTTACTAAGATAATGAATGTTTGTTTACGTTGAGATGGTCTGAGGTGATGATAGTCGCTATTTTTTTAGGATCATTGATTGCAGTGAAAATGTTTAGGTATAATAAAAAAATAGCATTTAGAAGTTACTTTAAATGTATCTTGAAAAATAATGATATCAAGATGATACCTTAGTGATTCAGACCAACCAATGTTTAGGTTGTGTTCGGGTTTTTACGGTACCATATATTATCTCTAAAACCAGTTTACTTACTTGTTGCGTCCATCGTATGATGAAATGTAACCTTCGGTCGATTTCTTATCCCTGTATTTGGTTATTAAAGTCGCACAACACTTAAAAACTGTTAGTCCTTTAAACAGATGTTGCTCTGTTGTTGTTACAAGCAATTTATATAACACAATCAAGAAAAAGTATTGAGAAAATATCGCCTACGTTGTGATCTTGCGCTGTTTACGCTGTGAGTGAATGCACTCCGAGAGTGCGCGGGCGCGTTACGTCACGGCTGAGAGACAGAGACTTCTCACGATCACTTAGGAAAGATAGAGACAGATAATATTTCGTCACTTATTTAACTTGTTTACGTCGCATAAACTTACACGTTTGCCGCCTAATTACAATAGCAATTATGCGCAATACCAATGTAACAAAACCTAAGTTCGGTACTTCAAGGAGGGACCGCACTTGCCAAATGCACGGGAGATATTCCTGAGGGTATTGTCTAGCGCCAGCATTGTTAATCGGAATGGATCGTTAAACTTGTACTTATATGGTGTGCGCAGGCATTTAACAATTACATCAACATAAGACCACCCACCATGGGAAAATTAATTAGTCGATCTGTTGTATTCTAACAATAATCTTTAAGAAGAAAATTGAAAGCTATATTGGTTCTTAGTGCGGTGTCATAAGTTGAACTCACGACGTCTGTTAGCGTGATTTTCTTTATTTTCAGGCGCTTAACAACAATAACGTTTTACGGTTAAAAACATTTTGAATCATCTTGGGCTAACTCTTGTAGGTACGTAATCACCAAAATATTTTTTCTTGTCGCAGGTTTTATGTAAGTAGGTTTTCGAATGCGTCCTTGTTGTTGTCAAATACTTGTTGTTACTGAAATGATCTCCGGGGTCGTTGGTACCTACAGTAGGGCTCTGGGCGTCCATCAAATGACCCCAAAGATGACGGTGACAAGTAGTAGTCACGTGTGCACTGCATTTTCTGAGATTGGCATAGGAAGGATTCCGGAATAACAAATTAGTTCCCAGATCCTGCCATTATTGGAGTGTTTTAGTGTGGTATTATTCCAGCAGGCTGGTAGCATTTTGAATATTTCCTCTTCACACAAAAATATATACTGGGGCAGCGCTTCATCAGAGATTGCTTATCTATTTGATTCCCTGCAGGCTATGGTCCTAATCGAAAAATTTCGATTCTACCAACGTTATAACGCTACATGTTAGAACGTTGGTAGACCTTCGTGTATATTTCGACTTTATCGTATGAGAGCCAGTTCCCCCTCCGTTGGTGCGGCTCTGACAGCAGCCTGTAGCCCGTCTGTAGCCCTCTTAAAGCTCGGCAAAGCATCAGCAACTCCTTTGGTGTTGAAGGTATCCAGAAGCGGCGATGACTACTTCCCATCAAGTGGCTCGTCTGTTCATTTCCCGAAATAATCAATAAAAAAAGAACTGAACTAAACTGAACCAGCCAGAACCAAATTGTAGAAGTGGCGTAGATGCGTAAGCGCCCAGCACCCCCGAGTATACCTTATGCCCTAATTTATTACTTGATCCATAGCTATACCTACATAATTTATTTACAAATCCGTCTAACCTACCGCCATCTGTATGTAAGTCATTTCAACGGTTACTACGGATATTTCGCTGGCTGGCGTTGAATAACCAGCGTAGCTGAAAGTTTATCCATGTCGCGAGAGGGCGGGCGCGGCGGCGGGCGGAACAGAGCCTAAGGGTGCGCGCGCACCATTACATAACGGCAGCGGGGGTTTCACGAGCGCGCGCAGCGGCGGGTGCGGGGCGCGGGGCGATCGATGCGCACCCGGGGGGAGTCAGTCGAGCGGCGAGCGAGCGACATGGCGGCGCGCCCACCCCGCGCGGCGGCCCCGCGGCCCGGGCCGCGCGAGTAGGTCGCCATGCGCGATGCGGTATGAGGCAGCGCCGCGCCCGGCGGGCCGGCCCCCGCTAGCGGCGCCGCCCCCGCCATGCGAGCGCCGCCGCTGCTGCTGCTGCTGCTGATGGCGGCCGCGGGCCTGGCCGTGAGTCCGCTCGCGCGCCTCAACCCCTGGCTGAGCGCGTGCGACCTGGAGGAGGAGGGCGCGGGCAGCGTGCGCGAGTGCGGGGGCGCGGCGTGCGGCGGCGGCGGCGCCTCGCCCGACGCGCTGACGAGGCGCGACGTGCCGCACCTGTGCGCGCTGGGTGTCGGTGCACGCGCGCGGCGCCTTGCCGAGTTGCGGCTGCGTGCGTGCTGCGAGCGTTCACCCGCCTCCGCGCTGGACAGCGGCGCGCGCGCCGACGTGCTCGCCGGCGGGGAGCGCTGCGAGCGCGCGCTGCACGACCTCCTCGGTCTCGACGCTATGGTTGCGCGCGTGCACTGCGATTTTGTCGACATCCTTAGACGATACGATTGCGACCAGCCCTACTCCGTGCACACGTGTCACGAGTGCCAGGTGAGTCTCACCACAAGACAAAACGAATGTCTCATAAGCCTGTGGTTGTTTCCATGTATCGAAAGGTTATACAGTGGTTGCTACAACAATGAAAGCAGTCAAATCAAATGCACCTTTAATTTTATCCCCTGGAAATATCTATATTAACTAAAGAGTTTATGATTCAAATCAGAAAACGATAGTCATTCAGTCGCTCAGTCATTGAAACCAGTATGATGCGGTAATAGTTCTTAATGGTCACGTGATTCTATTTCTGTTCTAATGTGAAAGATTTTACTGGTTATGACAGTAATATCGTGAACCACTAGCTTAACACATAAGCTCGCTCTGCTGGTGAGACGATTATATGCGTATATCGATCGATTTGGGAAGACACGTTTCTTAACCTATGTATAGTGTAGGGCAGAGCTGGAGGTTGCGTGGAGGCTGGCTGGTGTCAATGTGGGTGATGGATCCCCCGCCCGACCATTTGTCAGCGTGTAGTGTGTGTGACAGGCGGCCGCAGCCACGCCATTACTGTGTGTGTCTGCCGATAAGAACTTCCAGATATCTAGCAAACGGATATGTTATATGAGAAATTTACTGACAAATTATTATACCCAAAGCTATTTATATATACCTAGATCGTATCCCAATAGATAACAAACAAATACTGGAAATGCATGTTTATACCACGTACACAATTATTTAAAAAATAGTTCCAATTGTATTATAGGAAAACAATCACAGCTCAATAATTACATTCGACACAATATATTATTATCATAGAGCGTTACTATAGACAGTACTTCTTCATAATACGCAGAATGTCAAGATCCATACACTCTCAGATATAATATATTGTGTGTTAATGCAGGGTTAATGCGGGCGCCAGATACACGCCCCTGTCACTAGAGTAGTGCTTCAGAAAGAGGCTCGAACAAGGGTGGAAACTGGTTAATCCCTCTCCGAGATAACGTAGATTGGTGATCCCGATATCGCCTCACAAGACCGACCCATTAAATTCAGGGAAACGTGAATGATTGCTGTCATAAATTATACATTTCGCAGATACTAATTTCAATAAAAAAAATATATCTATTTTGACCACGTGTACAAAGTATTTATTTATGCACGCGACACTACAACGTGTATGAAAGAACTAAGGACTATAAAATAGAAAGGTACTGCTATTTCTAAAGGAATCCCTTTCAGCAGACCTGCTAGAGTAGAATTTAAAATAAGAAACGTTACGCAGATAATCACCGGTAAATACTGTTTTCATTAAGAAAATACTTGTATCTGTTTTTACCATGTGAGTCCACGTGTACATAATATTGTATATATTCTATAGCTATCATAACAGTTCTACAACAAAGAGGACATTATCGAAATAAGTTTAATTTTAAATACAAGTTTAAAGCACAGCTTTTTCGTGAGGGTTAACTAAAACAAACAACAGAGGAATTAATAGGAGTAAAAGTAGTTAAAAACAGGTAGCTAATTTAATAGAGGTAATAGGTAGTAACTATAGGGAAATATACATATATTCAGTAGCAAAGACAAATAATCGATAGGTAGCAAAAAGGGAATTATAGTTGACCTTTGTTTTTAGTGTTTACCTACTTTAAAATATTAAAGTCAAATGTTATACTCACTTATCACATACATTTATTAAATACTTGTCTTAGCATAAACAATTAAACATCGACATATTTGTATATATAGTCATTACATTAATTTCTAACATTAATCAATCTTTGAAGCACGTTATAATTACGAAGTTACTCAAATAAATTATTATCTAAACTAGTAAAGTAGGCTAATTTATTAGATATTATGTACTTGCTCAATCACAAAACACTTTCTATAATCAAACAAAATAAATATGATTAAAATACGTCTTGCTTCAATTTTATTCAATCAATTATTAAGTAAATGTAAAGCCATAACGTTTTCCCAATGTTAAAAGCAACTCGGCTGGTGTTATAGGGAATTAAAATGAATAATTAGCAGCGCTTAATCAAACATTCGTGTCTAAGATAGTACCTAAGATTATTTATTATGCTTTCAAATGTTAAAGGAGTAAAATTGTCTTTAACGCATAAAATAAAAACCCAGTTAACAACTTATGTACTAATTTCGCTATTTGTTAAAATAAATTGCCTACTAGCACCAATTGGGATCCCACAGCACAAGATAAAGAGTGGCACCACGATTGTACTAACAATGCAAATATGCAGTTTTCTCTACACAAACAACTTTAAAAGCTCATCTCTATTTGCCGTACTTAGTTACCTACACTTTCGTCGACTTTTTATTCGCATTTTCTTTCACTCCCTTATAACGTCAGGTTTTCCTTATTTTTTCCACTTCACTTTTCCTTATCACGAATGTTAGATTCGTTTCGTGAAAAAAAGATATTCATGTTTCTTATGATCCTCTTAACTTTATAAGATTCATATGCATATACTCAACTATAAAGAAAGATTCGAATTTTTAACTTAAAAATTTACGTATATTTCTTCAAGTGTACAATGGGGTAAACTATTATTATTACACTTATTGTTGCCGGTCTAGAACTCAACCTAAATTGCAATAGGTAAATTCGGTCTTTAAAAAATATTGACAGACTTTTGTGGGTAATTGAGCGCAATATTCACTTTTATTTCTTTATCATCTTTATTTTAGATAACTCTTATTAAAAGGTGGTTGTCAAAGGATTGCCTGAAGGTGGCGTGTCGTTAGCCATTTCCTCTTAACGGCGATGTCACCTGCAGTTGAAACATCTGAAAGCTTTCAACCGTTTGCCACTCCGTTAACTCCACCTATTTTTATTTTATTTGTAACGTAATAAAATTCATGAGGAAGAAAGAAAGGATTCGCTTTACTTAACACATATTCAAATATTGTTACTTTTTCAAGATTATTTGGAAAAATAAGCATCTCGTAGTTTAGGATTTGTGTTCAGGTATGTGCACGCCTCTGCCTAACCCTTCGCGGACTACAGGCTGATGGTATATTATTTTATGTTGTTACTTTTAGAACATTGAGATTTTGCGTTACTTTTATTCATTTAATAAGTATTAGTATAAAATATTGGGATAACAGGACTTTAATTGTGCGTAGAGCACAATGTTTAGCTTTATGCTCGACGTGAAAATCTTTTTCTAGAAGAACTAATGCTCATTTTTAGATAAGGGACATTTATTAATTTTTAAATCTATATATACTTTAATATATAAAGCTGAAGAGTTTGTTTGTTTGTTTGTTTGCTTGAACGCGCTAATCTCAGGAACTACTGGTCCGATTAGAAAAAATCTTTCAGTGTTAGATAGCCCATTTATTGAGGAAGGCTATAGGCTATATATCATCACGCTATGCGGACGAAGTCGCGGGCAGAAGCTAGTAATTTATAAAATCACGTGTTTTTTTAATCTATAAAGCTGAAGAGTTTGTTTGTTTGCTTGAACGCGCTAATCTCAGGAACAACTGGTCCGATTTGAAAAATTCTTTCACTTTTAAATATCCCATTTATTGAGGAAGGCTATAGGCTATATAACGCTAAGACCAAGTAACTATTCCACGTGGACGAAGTTGCGGGCAGAAGCTATTTAATATATAGTTAGTTACTTGTGAGCGATCTGTTTGTAATATACTTACGTAGTACGTTAAATTATGCTTTTAAAACTAGACATTTTCACAGTATAGACAATAGAGTTATAATTGTGGTTTATTCCAAGATGTAGAATATAGTATTACAAGCTTATAGCAACTAGTATCTTTCAAACAATTATGTCTCGATTTCATATGAATGGACTTAAAAATAAGGTCCAATCTGGATAAAATAAAGTATCATAATATGTGTTGGGCCAAGTTATAAACTGCATATCAAATTTCATCGAAATCTGTTTTTGAATAACTGTATGATATATTAGTAGCAATCATTTTAAATGTGTGTGGATCAAAGTTTACTTGAAATAACTTTAATTTACGCTTTACGCTTTCAGGCTCTGGTTATGACATACCTACACACGATTGAACACAATAAAACTGTTTGGAAACGGTCTCATACGTGGGGGTGGCAGCCAGCCAGGCGGATCATTAGATCCCACCACCAAGCGTGCCGGGTTTAGTTGACTTTTACTCGCTTTACTTCATAGCGTACGCGATTTTTTTTAACCTAAGACAGGTTCACCCTCACATACTACTATAATATATACATAACTGGGGCTTCATCGTGAGACTACTAGATACCAGTACCTATAGGACTACTATGGGGAGTGCTCCGAGGAATTGATCGGATTGATCCCTGCAGCCTTTTTTCGCCATCGTTCTACGCGACAACAGTTCCATCCCCATCATCTTGATGGTTGGCAGTCTACAACTGTGCGTATCTCTAGAAACTTTCTGCCTCGCACAACAAAACTGTGGAATTATCTGTCGCTTGCAGTATTTCCGGACCAATACGACCTTCAAACCTTCAAGAAAAGAGTGTACACCCTTTTAAAAGGCCGGCAGCGCACTTGTGACTCCTCTGGTGTTGAGGGTGTCCATGGGCGGCGATGATCGCTTACCATCAGGCGATCCGTCTGCTCGTTTGCCTGCTATCCCAATCAAAAAAAACGTTTAATGCATGTACATAATCAGATCATAATATCAACGTTTCAAAGTTTCTTGAGTAAAGTACTCATAATTTACGTTTGTTTGTGCGTCAACTTGTGAAAGTGCAGATGTTTTCCGAGAATTAATTTAATGTCTGGCGGTAATCCCGGGCCTACCTTCTCGTAATCACGCACAGAGCGTATCCATTCCATATCTACCATTGTTTTGATACTAATGATTTACCGTATTTTTTGTTTCTCTGATATATCTTTATAGTTCCATCGTTATGATACTCCTTGAAAGTATATTAAGCACGTAGGTAGTGTGTTAAAATAGAATTTTCTTAAATATCCACTAATTTATATCCTAAGCTGTAGCTGACCAAACAGACGTTGACCTGTCTGTGTGAGGTAATAGCGACGTCGTATTAGTCTCTAGACAACAAGTTGTTATTATTTGTTTAGTTTTCTCCTGTCCTACTCTAAAATATAGTTTTTACACCTATGATACCGTGACGTCCTGTTTATGTAGAGTTTGAATAATAGTACTAATAGTAAATTCCTAGTTAATAATGTTTTCTGATTCTTCTGTTTTATTATTGCTTAATTATTTTAATTTTATTTTATAATTAGCGGTCCGCCCCAGCTTCGCACGGGTGGAGAAATCCCTAACTTTTTTGAAAATATTCTATAATCTGGAATAATGTAGCATTAAAATGGTGAAAGAACTTCTGAAATCGGCCCTGTAGTTTTTAAGTTTTTTAGTTTCGTTACATACAAATATTTCCTCTTTATAATATTAGTATAGATTATAATTATGAGGTTATAATATTAGTAGGTAAGTATAGATTATTTTTTGCAACAAAAAAAGGAAAGACTTTTTTATCGATCATAAGCAAACAGCTTACAGAATGGAAAACCGCACAAAGCGTTTCGCAATAATTTAATTATCGTAGTAAGAGTTAATAGCTGACATGTGATGTCCGGCGCAGTGTGTGCCTGTCCGGAACCGGCTGTAGTTCAGTTCTGTATAGTGGGCGGATACCTTTTGTTCACCGTCTTCAGTTTCACATTGCTCAGCAGGCATTTCATACCTACAGCGCGATTCATACTTTGCGCGTTAAAATGAGAAATACTTACTATATTTTTATTTGTGTCCAAATATTATCTTTGTGAAAACCTTAAATCGAATTGAATTTGTAAACCAAATCAGAACGACGTTACCTCAAAAACGTAAATTCAGAACGTAGAGGCTAATTTCGGCTTCTCTAAAATAACCAAATAAGTAATAAATTAGGTAGAGTGTGTTTATCCTGTCACGGTCGTGGCGAGTGTGACGAATCCTATGGCCGTGACTACTAGGGTAAGGGAAGGCAAGTGGGGGTTTTAGTCGGTAGGTATGAGTCCGACTCACTCTACCGCCTTCCAATGTGGCGGATGATCCATGCGGATTTTCCGTGCTAAACAAAAAAAAGGTTATTATGGTTATGTTCATGCTCATTATATTTAACTTTACAAATAGGTATTGGAACTTTTGGGTTCATTGATAGGTTTTCAAAATAATAGGTACCTACCTCCATAATAATCGATCAGATTGATGATTTTCTATTTAGTTACTTAACGTTGTTTTGAGCCAAGTATCTGCAGTACCTAACACACTGTTTTTTTTTTCGGAAATATATGCTCTAGGTAGGTAATACTGTCATTTAGTGTTTGAATGAAACAGGATAATAGTGTGTCAGATGACACCATCACACAGAATAAACCGCGTTTATTATTATGTAATGCCCTTAATTAAAAATATCCAAGATGTTTGAAATTTTGAGTGTACTCATTCTTAAGTCGTATGTAGGCAGGTACCTAGGCAATTGAATCTTGTTCGATACTTATTTCGTAGACGTATATTTGTAAGGTTAGATAAGTCGTCTCGAGTGCCGAAATCACCTAAAAGCAAAGTACGTTTGCGGGGGCCGGCTGCGAATGAAGTTTCATTCAAAAACATGCCTCGGATTGAGGTTAAGTGGCGGTGCGCATGCGTGCGGGCCGCGCATGCGTGCCGCGATACTGTCTCGCAATGATTTCACCTACCTTCTGTAGCATTTTAAATTTTACATATGTTCATTTTTGTTATAGATAATGCCAATTTGATATATTTTTAATATCGTTTTAACTTAGACAGCAACTATGCACGCTAAAAGGTTGTATTAAAAGTACCTACTTTCGGGAAAGTATCACAGTTTTTGGTGTTCGTTGTGGGATTGAATTAAAGGTTTCTCTAAAATGAATTAAAATTATGTCAACGTACTTATGCCACAATCTCTAACCAGCTAGTCCCTAAAGTAAATGTTTTAGTTATATTTCAATCAACTTTAATTATAAAGCTTAAGATATGATATGTACCTACTTATAACGTGTTATACATTTTTGAATGTGCAATCCTGTTGAATACTGGATTTTTATAGATTTACGTGAAAAAGTAGGTATCAAAACATTACGCACCGACACCTAACCAAAGATTCGAGTGGTACTGTATCCGAAACAAAGGGAACAAAAGGCAGGAGAATTACGGTTTCAAGCCTTTAGGAGAGAAGTTCTTGTGGAGCCTTCATTAAAATCTACGCTTATGTAATTAGATATACCTACTTACATCTCTCAGTTTCCTCGCACGAATTAGCTGGGAAATTCGCATCCTCGTGGCAATTAATACGTTACGGAAATTCTTAGATCTCAAGTACACAGGCCTATTAATAATGATACTATGTAAAAAGCATCTAAGAATTTATGTGTAACTTAGTCGGTGTGCTATTTTGATTTTGCACGATGTAAACTGTCGTGAACTTTTTGAAACAATCTTTAGGCAGAATCTATTGTTTCTGGTTTTTTGCAAACGCGTCGTTTTGCTTCGTTTATTTTCCACAGTATAGGTAATTCAGTAATATATACCTACATACACAGCAATATAATAATAGTAATGTTGGAGAAATTACTGTTATAATATTATTTTTATCAGACAGGAGGCCTAAAAGGACTATAACTCACATGTCACATGTTACCTGTTATCATACTTAAGACAAATTATTAAGGATCTGCTACGAGTTTCAAATATTGATGTTGCCTTTATGCCTCTAATAAGTATACCTAGGTACATACGTATTTCTCCGTTCACAATATCTCTCTTTTATTAAACTAAATGATAATAATTACCCATTGTACAAATGAAAACTTTCAATATATGTAATTTATACAGCGGCAATGATTTATTTATTAGGTTTAGGTTTAAAGAAACTTTATTCTCAATAAAAAAATTATTATTTCACTCACTATTAAAATTACTTAATGTCATTATATACCAGTAGGTGCTTATATTGTACCATGTAGTACCGACATACGACAATTTGAGCACGTGAAACAAGGAATGTCATCGTCACTGCGCGACACTTGTATCTAAAGCTTCTCTGAGAAATGATTAAGTCGCTAGCTTCAGAACTATGATTAAATATGTAAATCGTGCGTCCTACATTAAAACATTCACGCTGCGCGGAGCCATTATCCAGGTATAGATTCTGCATATATCAAAAATTGTGTGGTAGTGTTATTGTTATGCTAACAATATTTATATACAACAAATCGTGCGTAAATTACTAAACTGTAAAAAAATATGATTCTGTAATTTGGGTAGGTAGGTTGGGTACCTACCCAAGTTACAGAATCATTATTTTTTACAGTTATTTTATTGTTACTTATCTGCAATTATTACAGTTATTTACAATGCAATACTCTAAGTATTTAAATCTCATTGATTAATCATGAAATTATAAAAACTACGGCTAAAGTATACACAAATAAATTTAGGATGTACGTCGCTTATTTAATAAAGTTTAGACATCCGCTTAGAAATACATTATGAAAATTCTCACGGGATTGGCTGAGGTAAACGAGCCAATTCGGGTAACATTACAAATAAAGTTGTATCATTCAAAGCTTCTGTCAAGGAGGGTCTTTATTTTATCCCATCGATATAACTAAGAACACTCGATCGCTACGATTAGTATTCTGTGGTAAGGACTATAGTGGGATAAATTTTCCTGTTAGTAGAACGGTGATGAAGTCGGGTCGGCGCGGGCCGTCTCCAGCGCTCGGCGGCGCCCTGACCTACTTGCATTACGACCCACATTTACACACACATTCGGGAATTTTAATATGACTTGTCACCATTGAATGAGACTGCTATTTATAATATAAAACAACTGAAAAATTGAATACAATGTTACAAGAGGATTATAGACTAAACATTAAAAAGTAGGTAGCATAGCATGTGTAAATATCTCTAGAAATATGGGGGACCTTTTTTATTCTGTCATCAATCATCATCGGTTTCATCAACAATATTTATCGGTATCTCTTTTTGTTTTATAGATAGTTACATTGTCTCAACTATATGAAATGTCCCATTTTATTTAGAAAGGCTTCTTTATCGATGCTATTAACCTTAGTACTCTTAGTACCTCATTAGACTATTCGGTGTAAGCCCGACTGCTACTCTAGAAGTTATATAATTATGAAATTATCGGAAGTAGCTGGACTTTAGATTTGTGCCCGATTAATGGCAATAGGCTCACCCCCTATTACATGGGATTTAAATATACAGGCGAACTGTTGGTGTATATTAGTGGACTTCTGCCTTACCCTTACTTATTATGATGGTGTATTACACTGCTGGCCAGATGCCTCTCCCCCATTCCTCTATGTATCTCGATCACTGTATTACTATGGATATTATTTTAACCTACATGTTTCATAGTAGAAGCGCAAATGGTAAAGTAGCTCTTCTTAAACGTGAAGTGAAGAGTCACTCTGGGCTTGTTTGCATACACGAGCATACGGCAACTTCTCCACAAATTAGTGCTCTTGTGGAAGTTGGTTCTAAAATATTAACTTTATACGTTTAACGTTGCCAACTTACGTATATAGACATATATGTAAGTTACATTACTTGAGCAAATACCTGTGTAAGTAAATACGAGAACATAATGGAAGTATGGTGGAGCATTAACCCATATTCTATCTACTGTCTGTAGGGTTGTAAGTCCAGTCTCATTTTTCTTAGTTCAATTTTTATTGTAGAAACGGCGATTACGCCCAACGCTCAATATGTCCTCATGATCAAGTGCGTAGGTTCAATGCTTACAAACAGAAGACAAAGTTTACACTAAGCAGCAATGGCGTGCACTATATTATTAGTTATGATATTTTGCAGAAAACCGAGAAATATTATCTCTTTTTCTCTAAAAAAGTGAACAAATCTGCTATACTATCGAGAACAAGGTAAATAATTCGACGGATTGTGTGACTAGTGTTGTGATTTTGTAATACAAGTCACTAAGTGTTGACGGGCCGCCCGAACTGCGTCAACGCGTTTACATAGTCATGTTTTATTAATGGGATGCATAAATTACTTTGTGCAACGCTCGTTTAGTGAGGAAATTACCGGTTCTTACTCTTAGTAGAATACTTTGGAAGGCTTCCATTAACATGAGACCGTGTCGCTTTGATTATTAATTTAAACCGGAAAGATCGAATCACATAGGATGGGTGTATGTTCGAACGCTAAATAGCTGTCGTTGTGTTATGTGTTGCTGTAAAATTACTTTAATTAACAGATAAACCCTAACGGAGTTTGTACACATCTTTAACGTCTTGGTACTGACCCAATAGTCGGCTTCAACAAACAATTATGACTTGTATTCAGTTAGACTATTCAGTTCAGTATTCAGTTAGTTGTATTCAGACTATTATGAATAGTAATTTTGTACTCTGTTCGGTCACTTTTTCGAATAAGAAATTAATTCTTTATTGTGACTTAAAAATACTGGCGTAACTGTAACTATATAATATACGTTACCTACGTATATTATATGGTTATATTAAGTAAGGCACAACACAATGTAAAAACGGGAGCTACAAATACGAATAAACATAAAACGTGTTTTGATAACGCGTAGTGAAGTATGTAGGTACGCAGGATGTTTCTGCGAAATACTACGATAAATCAATATACGTCATTACCGGACAGTGGCGGACCTTGAAACAACGTGCATCTACACACGTAGCTATACGTGAATGCAACGAGTTCAAGGACCGCGTGCTCTAGGTAGTACATATAACTCGTATATCTCTCTATACATCGATATGGAGTGATAGCCTAGTAATATACCTGCCAAATCTCGAGTAGTTTTCGAGTTCGGTTGTAATATTATGTATGTGAAATAATTATCACTAAAACGGCGAGGAAAATATTATTATGAAACCTGCATTCCTGAGAAATATTTTTGACGTCATGTGAATTCTGAATTCTGGCCGAGAAAAGTCTATTGCTAAGAAGAGAACAGGAGATAATATTTGGTTGGCCACTTCATACGACACTACAACTTCTTAAGTCAATTTTTAAAGGAAAACAATGAAGAGGCAATCCTATAAGAAACTTTATACCACACTGAAATAAAGTGGTAAGTTAATATGACTCGATTGACACTTTTTCCATATAAAAGACATCGGATAGAGAAGCGGTTACTGCAACGATAACAGCGTTAAATTAAAGAGGAAGAGGTTTGGTTTTAATGTCTTTAGTCAATTGATGTTCACCGAATAGTCTAACAGGTCGTCCTATAACCATTCAATTTGTCGAGCCATTTACCTTAGACCTGTGACTGGCAGTAGTAGTGCGGTCACTATTCCTTTGATTTGCGACTGGACGGGACTAGAAGGTGACACAAATTCCTATAATGATGACCGTTACCAGCCTGCCGGTTTTATACCAATTTACAGGGCGTCAGCAAAATCCACACTTTACCTTCTATATAGACATTAAAAACCTATAAAGTTCCACCTAGACTAACACCATTGGCATAATATCCATTAATGTAATGAGAAGTGCACTTAAACGGTATTAACTGAAAACACCGCAAAGTGTTTCCATAGTTGAATTAATGGTCACGCTCTATTTGCTTTTAAAATACCTACAGCTAGGTAGGTTAATGTTGTGGAATATATTATTCATAATAAGGACCTTTAGACAGTTATGATGGTAATGTACAGACATTATTTTTTTGAAAGGGTACATAGGTATAATATTTTAATTGATTCCTGATAAAACAACGACCTTTATTGAACAACATTACAACAAGATTCGCTCATCTTATCTTATACATATAAGAATATACTATACTTATATATAATAAGAATGTATGTGAGCCGTGTCTGTACATTGCTTATATTTACAAAAAATCTAATTTGGGGGACTCAGAATCAGTAATTTTTGGAACTTTTGTTTGTCTGTGTGTTTGACTACGCATCAAATGATAACTACTGAAGAGATTTCGAGGAAGTGGAAGCTATTTTTTATTCAAATCGGTTCTCTCTATGAAAAGTTATTAACATTTTAACCGTTGAAAACGTTGGATTTGAAAAATAACCATTGAAGAAAAATTCTTTTTCAAGTATTTCTGTATTAGACTAGCACGGGTCAAAAATTATAACAGAATCAAGTAATAAAATTAAAAGAAATACACTGACAGGGAGGGACTAAATAAGATAAAACAAGAAAATAAAGCAGATCAATCAGAAACCATTATTATGACCAGGAATTGATTATTAGTACAGTTATTCTAACTCTACTTATACGGGGCATCACGGGACATACATAGGATTTATCCAGAGAGCACCAGCCGGTGTCAAAATAAATATTTGAGTAGGGTAAAAAAGTAAACATAGAATGACAACTTAATTTCTAGCGGACTAACACGACATTGTTATTACCTCAATGAAATTTGGGTGTCAATTTGAGTTGACAATTTTGACAATTATTGTTTCTCTAAAGCATCCAGCCATATAGTAATTCATTTTATAGTGTAGATACAGGTAGATACAGTGCGCACACTTTATTTGAGAAACTAAAGAGTTTCCATCAAATCAAATAATATAGGTCTTTACCTATGAAATAAACGAATTTTTTTCATGTATTTTTTATTTGTATTAATCGAAGTAATCACCCATGCAATCAATGCATCTTTGCCAACGCAGTGGCAGTTTATTGATGCCCTTCTTAAAGAAATCAGCTGGATGGGAGGCAACAAATTCTTCAAAGGCATTTTGTACTGCCTCTCGGGTATTAAATTTTTTTCCCGCCAAGTAGTTATCCAAATTCTGGAAAAAGTAGTAGTCTGTAGGCGCAAGGTCTGGTGAGTAGGGTGGATGACGGAGAACTTCCAACCCCAGTTCTTGCAACTTGGAGACCGTCTGCTGTGCAGTATGAGGTCGCGCGTTATCGTGCAGGAGCAGCGGAGACGAGCGATTGATCAATGCTGGTTGGAGATGTACCAGCTTCTCCATCATTGTGTTCAGTTCTTCACAGTACACATCTGCAGTAATGCTCACCCCGTTTGGTAAGAAGCTGTGATGAATCACACCGGCGCTAGACCACCAAACAGTGACCATTACTTTTCTAGGGGTAAGTTTTCGTTTAGGGCATTGTTTAGGTGCTGAATCAGGATCCAACCAACTTGCTGAGCGCTTGTGGTTATCAAACAGAATCCATTTTTCATCGCAGGTAACAATGCGGTTCAAAATTCCTTCATTTGTGTGTCTGTTGAGCAGTGCAAGGCACGTTTCGACGCGTACTTCGCGCTGGCGATCATTGAGTTCGTGGGGCACCCATTTGTCAAGCTTTTTTACCTTGCCAATTTGACGCAAATGGACCAATATTGTTTTGACGCTAACGTCAAAAGCTGCTGCTAATTCAGCCGTCGATTGTATATCATCAGCTTCCACAATCGCCTTTAATTCGTCGACCAAAGTCTTCGGACGACCGCGAGGTTCATTTTTCTGGTCGAAATTCCCAGAACGGAAGCGAGCAAACCAATAACAGGTGGTGCGTTGGTTTGTAGTGTTAGCTCCGTAAACGTCGTTGATGTTGCGTGTCGCTTGTGCCGCGTTGCTGCCACGACGGTACTCATATTCCATAAATACTCGAAATTTTAACGTATCCATCGTTAAAATGACGAAAAAGATTGAAATGCGATGAAAATGTAACACTAATCAATAAACAAATGATTACGTTTGGAAAAAGAATTCCATGTTTTTAAAATAAAATTAATTTGAAATTAGTTTTTTTTTTTTTTTTAAAAACATGGAAAAAGAATTCCATGTTTTTAAAATAAAATTAATTTGAAATTAGAATTCTTAGCCAAACAAAAATTATTTTGATTTGAAATGGCCAGTACTGCAGAACGGCAATTTCATAGGTAAAGACCTATTATTAATATACCACAAAAGTAAGTATAATAAAAAAAATGCAACTTGCGTTAATCTTTAATAATAATAATAATGTGTCCCCCGCCTTCCAAGGAACCGGATGTCTCCCTCACGGAAGGCATGCCGTGATCACCAACGGAGATACAAATAATAATAATATAAATTTAATAATTACACAATTAACAATAATCATAATTATAATATTCTGATGTGTGTTAGTAATTATAGTACAATTATAATAATAATAATTTATGTTAGTACTGTTAGTAATCTATTCTATCTTATACCTATCGCTGTCCTTATGCAGTGGTTCTGGAAAGGACAGTCTAATCTTATAGCAATGGCGTTCAGGATGCTGTTGCTGCTACTTCTGAGCCGATGTAGCAAAGAATACGCTTTCTTGCGCATGATAGCGTGGAAGCCATCGGGTACGTGCCTCCGCAAACATGCCAGATGCGCTGCAGCGCCATGGCAAGCGCGACAACATCCTGAACGCATTGTTATACTGAGTGCGCAAGGATCTGTAGGCTCGTTGCGTGTATCCTACCCACAGACCGCTCGAGTAGAAGGACTGGCAATATGCTTTAAAAAGCGTAACCTTAACATCTTTCGTACATCGAGCGAACCTGCGGGCGAGCATATTCGCCCTCACTGCCAGAGCCCTGCGCTCCCTCTCAATATCCTTGTCGTCCCTGAGATGAAACAGAATGATGATGAAATGATGCCGAAACAGTTATTTGAGATTTTATTTATGTAGGTATGTCTGTATATATTGCCATGCTTCACGTCAATGTCATGTGAACAAATTTTTGAAATTAAGTAATATAGGTCAGAAATAAAGTCAATGGCGCTAAGTGTATTAAAAATATCGAAAACCAGATTTTTCGAGGTGGTTATTTAAAACTTGGAGAGGACAACGTCTGTCAGGTCAGCTAGTATTCTATAAAAATATAATTAAATGCTATTCGTTGGTAAGCGCATTGCTAGAGAACGGTTGGTTCGAATTGCATTTTTTTTTATCTTTAAAAATATTGCATTGTTTGTATGAGTTATTGAAATTTGATAACGTCTATCGGGTCAGCTAGTAGATAATAAGTAGATTTTAAACTATTCATAATCTTAAACAAATCAATGCATTTAATTTATAATATTATTCAATAACGATTATACAATTTGACTAGTTGAGTAAATGTTTTTACGTACAATTCTGCGGAACCCTAAAAACTTAACGCTGAAAACAAAGACTCGCAGAGCTGTATGTAACGTGAGCTAAGTTACCAAAAGTTGCTCGTTATAATTAGAGGGTGGCAGGTCACGAAAATTAATACCCTCTCTTTTTGTGGCGGCCGCGAGCTGCGGGCGAGCTGGGCCGGCCATCTTGAAACGTATAACATGCTTCCCCGCGTCATTATTGTGTTTAATTAACGGACACTGAAATTGCATCATATTATACAACATAATATAATATGTTGCAATGTAAAAGTGTTTCTAGACACAATATGTTGCACTGTTTAAGTGTCTGGAAGTACATTTCTATAATACGTTAGAAAGTTGGCAGCCGGCGTTGGTCGTATAGTAAGGCAAACAATGTAGCACAACAGTGGTCGTAGCGCTTCGTAGTTTCGTAGCCGAAGTCGAAGAATGGTAGGTACTACGTTTTATATAGCAAACTTCATTTTTGCATTAGCCTTTAATTGGGTTTAATTTAGCCTTGGGATATTTTTTTAAAGACATGGCTTGTAATTAAAGATTAAGTAGCTAACATACGCAGGACTTAGTATTGTGATAAAAAAACATGAAATTAGTTAAATTTTCTATACTGTTTTTTTATAAATGCTATAAAATTGAGTTAAAATATCCTTCGTAGCGGACAAACTCGGACGTTGTACTGATAAAATATAATTGCTCTATATTTTCGGTGGCTAGCGATATGTGAAAATTGGTAGCGCTGGTAAAAACGAAGCAATTATGTAACAACGTCAGCGAATTAGTGTTTGTGTTGGCGGGAAGCCAAGTGCACGCGGGTGCAGGGCGACTGCGGCGCGCCGCGGAGCGCCTCGCCCGCGCCGGCTCCGCTGCCGTGTTTGATCAAATAAAGATTGCAACCCCGGCCCGAACAATGTATGAAATGTTTTGTTAGTACTGTAAAAGAGATCGACGGTAGACTCCTTTAGCACTCTATAAGTATACTATCCTATAAGTGACTCCTATATGCTCTGCGTCTAACTGTCTAGATTGTAATCCTTCCAACGTAGTCGCCTTAAATAAATGGGTCTTTCTGGTTGTCATATCATTGTGCTTTATCAAACCCTTTCGGCTAACTTCCACCATTCCAACTATAATTTTTCATCAGTAATAGGAGTAACTTATAACGTTCGCTAATTTTTTTTACTTCAGCGTGTGAGGTCTAGTGTCATTTGTTATAAATATTACCTTTATTTCTTGAATACAGTAATTAACTAATGCAGCAAAGGGTGAATAAGCACAGTAAAAAATGGTGTAAGTGTCGGTAGGAGACATGACCAAATCACTAAATCATAGAAACAAATACCTAGATACTGTAGAGGCAGGGTTAGATATAATGGGGGGTTTTTGCGTTTAATTCAATAATGCACAATAAGAGCGAATACTGCGCGTTTATTACTCAAGCGAAAATTCTTATAGAATGTTAACAATAATCAAATTCACTTCTAGACATTTTACAACTACTTACTTTTTTGTTATAATCTACTACGTGCCTGGGCGCGCACAATAAAAACTCTATACTCCAAACTCTTACATCAGCTACGCCCCTGCATTTGGGTAAAACAAAGCAATAAAACATAAAAAAAAAGTTTTACCCAAATAAAAACAAAAAAGTAACTAACTACCTGCCTATGTCCTAACTCGAAACATTAACAGGCGAAAAGAATTCCCTTACAACCATGCATGAGGCTCGCCCCTCAAAGCAGGATAGTCTATGGCATGTGCATGGTTAAGTTATCATTAAAAATTTATAAAGCTTTAGCATAATTAATAAATACTACACGCCATAAACTTTGACGCACCAAAACGCCTGAAAAAGATGCGCCACGGCCTCCTATCCAATGATGCTTCAAAATTAATTACATTGAAAGCTAAGCATCATGCCTGAAGGGTTAATGAGACTGAATATAAAAAGAATCAATATCACATGCAAAAACTTTAACTTCTTCTAACGCAATTGAGTCAGAGAGAGGGAAAGTTTAAGAAATCATATTAATCCTGTCATGAATTCATTCCGAACTATAATTAATTAATTTCCATGACTAATCTTAATACCCCTCTTTATTATTATATTATCTAATAAAAATAAAAAATATTTGCTGAATCATAATGTATCCAACTCAGACACCCTTCGTAAGGACTATGTCCATTTCACGAAGTCGATACAGCATGTGCAGGGTCCCCCTCCTGCTAGATAAAATAAATCCCTCTAAAATTTTTATATATTCGGAATGCCTTCAACCGAAAACGCAGTGGCATCTTTTCCTCTCTTGGCTCGTTCAGACAGCACATCAGACATGAAAGCAAACACAAATATTAGTATCATACTTTTCGTAAATAAACAATAATTATTAAACATATACTAGGTTTTAAGTCTAATTTTATTTAAACTTTCCTTTAAATATTTTAAATTATTAACCCAGCTTAGTATTTTATACGGTTCTTTAAAAATATTGGGAAACTTTTCCATTCTACAATTATTTATATGGACAGTTCTATAAATTCCAATTGTTCCGTTACAAATCAATTTTCTAGATATATTTTTTCTAATAAAATCTCTTTGTACAAACCTATTTCTCAAATTATATAAAACTTTTCTGAACGGAACTTTACGAAAATATTTGTGTCTTCTGACACTGTCAGTCTTATGACTGTTACTGTTACTCTTGGTAACCATTTGACCAAATAAAAATAAGGGCTTGGTCACGCCAACCTTCTGTAATAAAATATTATCGGTTCTAATGTTAATTACAAAGTGATCTTCTACTATCGGTTCCACCTCGGTTACCTGAATTGAAGTTTCTTTCTTATTCGGCAGAGGTTCATCCTCCTTCTCTGAAATAGTTGCTTTTAGCAAATCATCGTCAATCATCAAAACCTCTGGATTAACAGATTGTCCTTCATCGTCATAACTAATGGACTCTTCCCTACCTTCAGTTACAGCTATGTTCATATCAACATGGCCTACATTAACTGGTTCCTCAATCTCATGGGAATCCAACAAATTATTATTATTCATTTGATGTACACCTAAACCATATACATAATCAACATTATCATGATCATTTATAACATTGCTATCATTATCTATTTGGTCACAATGATCATCATACACGATAGAGTGAGATACAAACGCGTCTTTCTGTACACAAGCCTTATCTAAAAATTTCACATTAAAACGACCCTTTAATACTAAACAGTTATTACAAAAATCAACTAAAACATTATTTTTATAAAAGAAGTCTTGACCTAGTACCAACTCTTGGTTAATGTCTTTTATGATAATAAATTTATTATTAAATAAACAAGAGTCAATTGTGAAATTAATAATGGTCTCACCCACAACATTCAAGTAAGAACCCGAAATAGATTTAACCACACGTTTATCTGCAGGTTCACACGTGTAACGCAGATTCAGCTTCGTCATCAGTCGCTCTGATATACATGAGATTGATGCACCTGTATCTAATAGTGCAACATAGGGTTTATTACCAATAAATAACTGAATAAATGGATTAGACTGACCAATATTGTTATTTTCTTTAGGTTGTTGATCAGCCTCTGACACAGCAAGCACACTGCGTGGGCTGCATCTTTGGACTTTTGGAGCTCGCGGCTCCCATTTTGAGCTAGAATTATAATGTGTTTTATTATCTAAGTTCACAAATTTATTCCGTTCTGATTGAAAATTATATTGAGGTCTATGGAACTCTTCATAATGTCTGCTTCTCATTGGTGACATTGTAGACCTTTGCTCGTATCGAATAGCTGGGGATTCATTATCTTCAAATAAATATTTTATTTGCATCATTGTGGCACGCAATTCTGCTTTAGATGAATATACTTGTGTGCCCAATCTTTGTTTGTCCTCCAATAATAAGCCTTTTAAAAATGTTTTTATAAAAATATTATCATCTAAAATTTCGGCTTTCGTAGCCAAATCCGCTAGACGATAAAAATATGTCATGGAGTCTTCTCCGACCTCTTGTGTAGTAGTGTAAAACTTTTCAACGTAATTAATTCCGGAGGGGAATTCTGCCCTCAACTTATCACAAATAGTTTTATAGTCAATACCATCGTGATATGAAGATTTAAAAAAGATAAGCGCTGGTTCTTGCAAATATGCGCCTAATATTAATCCCAGGTCATTTTCCGGCCATTTATTAATAGCGGCGACCAATCTAAATTGTATCAAAAATTCCTCTAGGGACACGTCATTCAAACCAGAAAAGAAACACATTTCTTCCGCCATCTTGTAACATAAAAACAAAACTTAGCTATTTAATTCCTTTTTCTCCTCGCGAAGCAACCGCAAATCGCAAGCTTTAGGGACAATATTTCCTTCACAATAGAGCAGGCACTTCCTCTCTGCTCCGTATCTCGATGTGTGCGGGGGAGAAACTTCCAGCACAACAATATGGTTTTCACTTTGACCACTGCAACATATAATTATTCGATATTACTATTCGCTTTATGACATTACCCGGCGCCTCCACCAACTTGTAGAGGCCGGGTTAGATATAATGGGGGGTTTTTGCGTTTAATTCAATAATGCACAATAAGAGCGAATACTGCGAGTTTATTACTCAAGCGAAAATTCTTATAGAATGTTAACAATAATCAAATTCACTTCTAGACATTTTACAACTACTTACTTTTTTGTTATAATCTACTACGTGCCTGGGCGCGCACAATAAAAACTCTATACTCCAAACTCTTACAATACACTCAAGTTACAGTCCCATTTTCTTGCAAACTACGTTTTCACGCACGCTTAAATTAACCTTATCATACACGTAAGTTATGTTTAAAAAAAACACTGAAAGTTATGTTTCCCCTCTAGGCCACAGAGTCTGTCTTGCGTTAATAACAACATAATTACCAATCCATTTGTCAAGCGTGGTTATTATGGCAATAATTCTTTCACGGCCGTTCATTACGGCGATCTAAGCATGCTTGTGGGCTGATATGTCATGTACTCGATTTATTGAAGCTGTAATATATCGTAGATGAAAGAAAATAGGACGAAACTGGTGTACTTATTCGATACAGCAGTTTATGAATGGGCACTAGTGGGAGTATAAAAGAGTGCACTTGCACTTGTTACAGCAGAGTATATTTAGAAAAAACAATGTCAATCGTATAAATGTCTTAATAAAAGAATAACATACATACCATCACGCCTGTTTTCCCGGACGGGTTAGGCAGAGGCGTACTAACCCACAGTTCGCCGGTATGTTTAGGTCCCATGTAATAGGGGGCGAGCCTATTGCCATTAACCGTGCACTAATTCCAAACTGCGAGCTGTTACTGAGAATTTCATAGAAAAACCCAATAACACTTTGCTCGATCTGGAATCAAACCCAGGACTACAAACGTAGCAGGCGCACTCAGGACCACTAGGCTAATGATGCAGTAAAAGAATATACATCAATATAAGACAAAACATTTACTTTTAGCCATTAACAGCTACAATTTAGGTGTTTCTGTTACAAAATGTTTAAAAATACTAATTATTTGAAGATTATGAAAACCAAGACCAGACCAGACCAGCATGGACCAGAGTATATACATGTATCTCTATTTAAATAAGCCTATAAATTTATAGCTACTCGTATATTATATGTATACATTTCTGTTGTATACTGTAATATAGACTTTGTACCGATGTATTATACATTGTTTTGTCACAAATCTAGACAAACAATATGCAACGTAAATCCTTCGCCGGGTTAAAAACAATCCGTTATTGTACCGTTTCGTACTTTTAAGTAAAAATGTTCCTGTTTATAAAAGTTTCCTGATAGAACATGTTGCCTTATGTGATTGATACCTTAACCCTAATTTAAAAAAAAAAACACACACCCTCCTTTAAATACATACAAACACTCGTACATACATTAACACACTCACACACACACAAACACAAATACGCACACACACACTATAGTAGTATCAATTCCTTGCTTTCTTTTCTAAATAATTTATTTGTCTGTTTACCTAATCTTAGCAATTTGCAGAATATTATAATATATTTGCAGAATGATATGTATGTACCCACCAAAATACAATTTATAATTAAGAATACTCTAGGGTCGGGCCCAGCACCTTTAACACAAGTTGTCTTGTCAACTTAGCAAGGGTGCTGGTGTCAACACATTATTGTATAACTTCAGAAATTGTATGTACTACCATGTTCCTCAAATGTAAAACTTGTACGATATGCAAATAAATTATTTATTATTTATTATTATTATTAACACTTGAAATTACCAATCTACTTCATGATACGACGTATGGCTTTATTTTAGATGTACATTTTACTAATGATTACAATACATATTGCTATATAAACTATGTTTTATAATAATAAACTAGTTCGCCGTTGGTAGTGCGTATAACTGAAAATTATTAGTTCCAATTAATATATCGGTTTCGATTACGTAAACCGTGCTGTTGGTAATAATCAAAGTTTACTGCGCTCGTTCACAGAAAGCTCTCATGGAATATTGCATCGATTTAACTCCGCGTCAATGTAGTTCTGTTAATGAACGTATTACTTTTTAACCGACTTCAATCATGTTGAGATTTATAACGTATAAACCAGCTGTACCTGCGGTGTGTTTGTTGTATGTTTTTACCCGTATGAGTTTAATAGTCTATGTATAAATGTGTCTTTTGTATGGATGTTCGATTCTAGCCCAAAATCTACTTTCTTCGAATTCTCTCCAAAGGTTAATTTTGATCGTATAAATGGTATTAGGACCCGTAGAAGACGAACAAACGATTCATAAAATTATTACAGTCTAAAAGGTATCACTATCCGTGATGGTAGAACTTTCATGCAATTTTCCATGACAATAATATCATATACATTTATTCCCCAATACGCGAAAATATTCATGAGTGTGTTTTCATATCATTCCATTTCACTTTTAATTTTCCTTAGATTTTTATCAAAGAGATGTTATAAAAGTGGCTCTCAATCGAACATCGGTAAGTGAATAAATCGAGTAGTCAACTAGAGCAGTAATCTATGGCGCGTGGTTGCCGCCGCCCGCCGCCCGCCGCTCGCCCCAGACGCCGCGCGCGCCTCTAATTGGAGGCTTAATGTACCAAACCATGTGTAATGTCAACATAATTGGAACAACATATTTTTGCTTTACACTAAGTATTAAGACACGGCCATTAGATTTTTTGTAAAGAAAGTCTTCAAAGTAAATATTTTGAACTTTTAATACTAGATGGTGCCGGTATTTCCTATCCGAGACCTCTGAGAAGTAACACCAAAATAAACTCGGAGAATCATGGTATCTTTTAAAGTTCAAACATACTATCATATATGCGAGTTATCCAATGTGAAAAACTTTTGAGTTGGCCTCTCCTAACTGAGGGCTCGCATACATCTGTCATCGTGAAGCTTAATCATTATTTAGGGAGCTTAACGACCCTGACGATCGGGCAAGACATCTGCGTAGGTCACATTAAATGCTCAAAACTGTCAGAAAACATTCTGTTACACAGACAATAAAACAATTTTAATAATTAAACAAATGTCAGTTATATTATATCATACCTAAATGTAAACAGTTTACATATTTCATTGAATTTTTTCTATGATTTAGCGTACATGTAGCAATATTCTTTTTACAATATATTTTCTGTTTGCACTCTATGACGTTGTTCGTCTACAAGTACATAAATAAAAAATAACGTAATCAGCTATTACGAAAAAATACGTTACAGCGTTTTAAAGCTAAATTAAGAACCCATTTTAAATTATCTTACTCTGCAGTTTTTATAAGTTGCAATCAGTGGTTATAAAGAAATATGGATAAAACATCGGTTTCTGACAATTAGTAGGATATACTGACATATAAAGGGTTATCCAGCATGTTAGTGGTTGTTGGTTGACTGCTAAAAAAAATTAGATTGAACTGGCCACTGTTTTGTAAAAAAATATGGAACTCTACGGCCTTTTCCTTCTTTTCCTCGCCGAGAAATCAGTCTAGTTGCAAAAGGTGATCTTATGGAGGAGCTCAATTCTTTAAAATAAGAGGTTTATCTTTCCAGATAAACGATATTAACTTATTAGCGTAGGTATCAATTTTCAGGAGCATCTTGAAAATGATGAGTTTAGACAGAGTGTGGCGGGCACACAGGCACGCGACGCGGTAGTGTGTGTGGCGGCGGGCGCCGGGCGCTGTGCTGGTGCGGGCGCGCGGCGCGGCCCGCCCGCTCTCGTGCACGCGCCACTTCTTCACGTAAAAGAAACACTTGAAATTCGTCTACGCCGCTCGCCTCGCCTACTTTACTTTAGGCCCCGTTCAATTTAAAGCCGGTTTGAGTTAGCTAGTCACGTTTCGATATTTTTCTACATACTTACGAGCACTCCATCTCAAACTGCCTTGTTTACAGGAAATGTACGAACATTCAATACTCTAAGCTGTCATTGTTCAGCCGATGAGCGCTCTAGAACCGACTCTATTAATTAACGGAGATTGTTACCGCATTGTATCGAACAAGGGGGAGGCTTGGATTTGATTTGTACGAGTATTATCATAGGTTGTATTGATGTAAACAGTAACAAACCAATTGGCAAGGTAGAGATATGAGGTATAGTACGGTATCTTAAAAGATACTTTCTCTGGACTCTGGTAATACCAGCGATAACTGAACCCGGTAGCTGGAAATAACCTCGACTTACTACGAAATAAATGACTGTAATAGAACATAATCTGATTTTAGTAGTAAAGATCATCTAATCCACTAACAGCGTGGTGTAAATACGTTTACTGAACTTTATTTTAATCAAATAGACTGGAATTAAACATGCAATCGCACATTATGAGTGTGTTTCCACCGTTTCGCACTTTACCGGTAACATTAAATAGGCCATCGTTCTGTTTGAGTTGAAATCATAAAAGTTGTTCTCGTCTATTAATCCGTGGAGCGGGTGTGGGCGCGGGGCGGTCGGGGGACGGGTGGCGCCGATCAAACAGGCCGGGGAATCAATATGGCCGCCGCCCAGCTGATCCGTGACCTCCGCGTCCCGCGTCCCCCGCGCCTCACACCCGCAGCCGCCCGTCGTCGCCACCCGCAAACTTGACGCTTCTCTGCAAGTTTTCTCATGACGATCTCGATGTTGCCCACTGACTATGCTTATGCCGTCCTAGAATTTTTCCGCCCTGTTTGGGAAATTAATTGTCATTAAATCTTATATTTTTCAAACTCGTCTAATTAAGTGATATAATTTAGGAGCAGGAAATGTAAAAAAATCGTTGTATTTTTATAACATCAAATTCGATTTAGCAGTCATAGCATCATTATTCTCGTAGCATAGATGTATTAAGTGTTGTGTCGTAGCAGTTGGCTACGAAAAGTGGCTACGGTTCGCTACGAGTACTACAGTGCGCTTAAAAATATTTTTACATCGAATGAATGCTGCAGGTAAATGGAGTGGGATGAGGCGCTTACGTGTCTATGTCTAGTCTAGTGTAACGGTTCTTGTAATTTCAGTAGCTATGTATCGATTCAGCGGTGCAAGTGAATGAACATCATAATAGTCAATGAATGTACGTAGGTAATAGTGAATTCTCTGAAATTTGGAATCCCAATTGCTTAGTTTTCAAGGAAACTAAGTATAAAGAGAAGAATACATAGTAGAATTGTATCTTTGTAATATTAAAGATTTCATTTGTAAGTATAGTAAAATGTAAATGTTATCCCATCAAAAACATTCTGTAAAAAACTAGCCAAGTCTCGATGGAGCTGCTTGTTTATCTCTAAAAAGTAATGAAATCAAGACAAAGTCTTGCCAAGTCTAAGGTTCCTTACTGCGGTTTCTTTATTATTTATAGATAATGTTGTGTGACTTGGCCGTTCACTTGTACCCTCTGACATATAAAGGATGTTCAAATTATATTCTCAACGAACATTCATACTACGTAATACTCTGTGTACAAATGTGTTGAACATTCACCTTTATATTTGAATTTACAACAAGGGTACAAGTCTAATCAGGGTCACCAGGTACTCCAGATCTTCGATTATCCTAGTTTTTATAGTTTTCCCTTTATGTGGCCATTAAACCTAACTCTGTACCAAATTTCAGCTCTCTGAGTTTATGGGAAGTACTAGTTCTATTTTGATGATCATGAGTGAGTGAGTGTCATAAATGCGAAACTTTGCTTTCGCTTAACTTCGGAACTAAATGAGCTACAGACTTGAAATTTTGGATTTTAAGTATATGATTATAGCTTACTGGATGACGAAAATTTCTGCGTTCTGGTCTTATCCAGATGTTCTCAAATAGTGGCCTGAAAATGCGCCGAAATGGTTCCAGTAAAGGATGGTACGGCAGTGTTTGCTTCACGCTCGTCTTGGCGGGGCACTGCCGTGCCCCCAGATGATTAGGTTCGGTTTTTACCAAGTTGAATTTATGAAATACTAGCTGGCCCGACGTTGTCCTGTCCAAGTTTCAACTAAGTACTTTGAAATCTCATAGAAAAAAGGATTTTGGAATATTTTAGTTACTAATAGCGCCACTGACCTCTTTACACCTTTTGTTCTGATTGATAATTAGGTATTTAATTATAGCAATTTATTCAGCAGTATTGACGTAAAGCTTGAAAATATAAACAGAAATGCAGAAATGGAAATCTCAAACAACTGCTTTGGCATCAGTATTCACTTTAACGCGCCTTGCAACACCCACAAACAAACAAACAGACAACATTTCTATAAATGATAGAAATGGATTGTATACGTTTAGTCTCGGTCCCCTAAATTATTATTTTTTTGTAAATATAAGCAATGTCACTGACACAGGTCACTTACATTCTTATTGTATGCATGTAAGTAATACAGTAATTTTTAACCATGTTATTTACTTAGTGTAAAAAAATTGTTCAGTTGTTTCAAGTTCGGGGAAAAATCATCTGCCGATTCCCATAAACAATTGGAAGTCGGGAGTTGTTTCAAAAATCGAACCAGGTGCTTATTACAAATAGCTTTCTTCTACAATTAATTGAACGGGAATATCTGGCGAAAAATAAATTTCTCCTACAAGTAATCTAATATGTGAGATAGATTTTACGAGATATAATTATGAATGAGCGTTGAAGCATAAGACGATTAACAAGGTTAGTTTGCAAAGTGCGGTTAATTAAAAGTTATGGCCCAAACGGACAGCGGCCGCGGCTGCATCGCTTCATAAACGTTCTTCGGGTTATAAAAGTTGATGCTTCGTGTCAGATGTTGTATGCGACAAAGATAAGATACAAAAAAAAATACATGATGTTATTTATAAATAGATACAAAGAATAATATTGGACGCTAAAAATATTACAGATGGATTATAATGTTTATTTGATATCTAGTGAAGTACTGCCGGTTTTTTTTTATTTGCATTAACGAATTCTAAACATTTATATATATAAAAAGAAATCAATACCCGCATGTATCAAAGATCAGCACTTGAAAATGGCACCACCTAATTGGCTTTTATTTGGTTGTGTTCATAATTGTTAGGACTAGGTTTCCATGAAAGAAGATTTCTTGAAAATTCATTGTTGATTTTAAAAATGTGAATGGGACTATATCTGTCTTAACTACAGCGAAGAGTGTCCGGGTTAAAATTATAAAATACTAAAATATTTACGTTTTTAGAAACTATTCTATTGATGCTTAACATGATTCGAAGCGTCAAGAAACAAATTCTTAATATCAATTTAACGCAATAAAGTCTGTAAAAAAGTAGTATTAGTAAAAAGGAGAAGGTTGGGCAGATAATTTCAGTTTCAAAGGTCCACAAATATTATCTCATACCGGAATACTTTCTGCTCTATGTCAACATTCTACTTCTCAACTTTGAATGAACTAAACTACTTCTGTTTACTTCTTATCTACTTACCTGCAACTTTTAAAATGGATGTTTTTCACTTGACGACTTAAGTTTTAAAAAGTGCTTTCAAGCGGAGTAAAAATCGTTTAACGATTGTCGGCTCTGTGCGATAATACGTCTCGCTTCTATAAAGTAACATGTTTTCTATTTTTACTGCTACATCGCTTCGTGTTTCTATTCAAGATTCTTAGTATGCGTCATTAAACACAAAGAGACATCAGTGAAGAGGATTTTCTTTTAAATATTTATCGGTATCGAGTGTTAGTAGTCTCAAAAAAGAAGATCTTACGGTTGCGTGAGACGTCTCAATGGATTAAATTACGCGGGATTGCGAGTAATCGATATGATACCTTATTATTAGGGTGATTGTGGGTGATGTATGTGTGTGTTGTGTGAGACTTCGTCGGGACGCGCCCAAGGGAATACCCGCGTGCCCCGCTACACGTGCCCAACCATATCCTTTGCCTTTTGTGTGTTGTGTTCCGATGGTTAAACAGGTGTTGGTTAATCACAAGGTAACGTAATTTTAGTACTTAATGCGTCAATAAAAACCTATATCAATTTTAGGTAATAAGCTGTTGTTTTCTACCTCTGAATTTACAAGGAGGCTATTTCCGGATCATTGCTTGATCTCAATATCTTAAATACACATCTGAGTATTAAATCGGTTTTGTATTCGCCGTCTCTCAATTGATTCTAATAATATCTATTATTCCAATCAAAACTTGGCTTGTATAAGGAACAAATTCGCATAGCCGTGATTTGCGGCAAGGCACCGCCGCCATCCCTAGTTAACTTGAAATTCTCGTGGAGCGAAGGAGCGAACGGTTTAAATGCAAATAAGATTACAATTAGATATTTAGATCCTCTCACAACCCACTTATTTTGAAACAAGGTTTTTAATACCAGCCCTGTTTAATTAAGTATAGGTATAATAGACGATACTGACAAACAATGGCTTGCTAAGTAGGTATCTCTTTTTTATACGACTTCGAAATTTCAGATTCTATTTGCCACAAAAAATGATACATAGTATAGGAGTTCACCTGCCCGAGCGAAATAACTAAGTTTTATAACATACTAGCTTCTGCCCGCAGCTTCGCCCCCGTGGAATTCGGTCTGTCATCACATCCCACGGGAACGGGATAAAAAGTATCCTATGTCCGTCTCCTGGTTCTAAGCTACCTCTTCACCAAATTTCAGCCAAATCGGTTCAGCCGTTCTTAAGTTATAAATAGTGTAAATAACACGACTTTCTTTTATATATATAGATTTTGGAAACTTTTATTCATATTAAAATAGATTACAACCCTTTATGATAATAAAATAAATAGATTACAATGAATATGAAATAAAATTCATTTATATGAAACACTCGTCTTATCATATCCAGATAGTTAACTGTATTTAGTGAAGGAAAAATTCTACTGCAGGCAGGATTCGAGCCTGCGTTTTGTGGTTAGATGCGCCTGGTGCAAAAACATCCTAGAACATTGAACCAACTGCAAAGTAAATCATGTCGGTAGAGAAATCTTCGCATCGAAAATGCATGCATGATATCTAAACAACGTTGGCATTTAAATGTATTATATTTCTAACGCTAATTAATAAGATAATAATGACGATTGAACTTACATATTAATAGTTACCGTAACTTTGTATAGTCCAAGAGTGCGACGATAGACTCCGCAAGGTACCTATGTGTCGGTTGCGTTGGCGAGCTCCTCACGCCGTAATAACCGTGGAGTTCTCTCGAGGCACAATGCCTCGCCCGGATTACTCGTCAAACAGCTCGAGATGTCGAAATTCATAAAACTCACCTTTTTTGATACCCGCTCGAGAGGCTTGTCGTGAATCGCTCTCGACATCCTCCAGCGAATTGATTCTGAGCCCTGTTTTGTGTTTTTATATTATCGTAGGAATATGTTCTCATAAAAAAACATTACGTGGTAAATATTCCGAGCGTTTTGAATTCTTCTAATATATTTATATTCAATCTAAGTAAATGTTAATAATATTTATAATATGCTATCAGTTTCCTAAATTATCCCCTATATTTATCCATTATGTGATCTTATTAAGTTTTGACTTTTCAAAAGTAACTTTTTTTACAACATATTGAATTTGATTATTATGTTGGATTCATTTGGAATTTAAGTACTTTTAATACATAATAATAAATACTGTTTCAAAATTACACTGAAATATAGCCCAATCAGGAGTTGAAAAATAAGTATATGTTGTTTGGCAGCGGTCCAGGATTTTAGACAACCCCGTGAGTACTCAATGATGGGGGTAATTGCAGCAGTGAAATTCTAAAGGTGAAATAAATGTCCAAAACTTATAACTGATCAATTCTAATGTCTGTGGTCATGGGTGCTCTATATCCATTATTTGCCTTTCATGGCCTCTGGAGCACCCGAGCATCCACGGAATCGTAGCCTCTAAGCACCCACGGAGTCGACGCCCTGTTGTATGGTAGCTTAGCGCTCCCTCAAGAATCTACGGTTTTCATCTCTACTATTATAAAATTGTAAAAAAGCTGTGTCTGTACATTGACGATATTTAAAAAAAACCAAGTGGGATAGGGTATATAAAAGTCTCCGAATCCAAAAATGTGATTTTTAAAATTCTTGTCTGTTTGTCTGTTTATTACGGGTTGGAGCAAAAACTACTGAATAGATTTTAATTTTGTTATCACTGTTAGAAAGTATATGCTCCAACTTAAAAACTGGTGAACTTCTTATCCCAATTAATTAAACGGATCCCTAGACCTCTCTGATGTATAGAGGTCCATACAAAGAAGAGATCATCACTGTTGGTATTTATAAATTTTTTTTGGAACCTACTATAGCTTCAGGCGAGCGCAGCCGCGGGCAAAAGCTAGTAAAAAAATTAAATAACCGATTCGATAGCGACTTTTGCTCAGCGAGCAAATATAACGTTATTTAAAATGTAGGGTGTTAATTGGACATTATCATCATTCTTCAAGGTATGGGTTTTTTTTCTCAGAATGAGAGATTATAGTTAACTTATTTATACAATAGACGATAAATAGAATGTAACGACCGGATTTGTTTTCATATTAATCGCAACCCTAGTATTCATCAGCTGATCAAGCTATACAATTTGTATAGTTACGTTATGCCACATTCATACACTAAAATAAGTGTTCATAAATACATTCTCTAATATTCGGGAAATTCCTGATTCTGGGAGGCCAATTCCTAAAACCAGCAACACCGGTCACAGCCCGCTTGACCCAAAAACCCGGTGGAGTGGCGCGGAGCGAACGATCGCACCGATAGCGCGCGACTCGCCCGCGCCGAAGCCTCAGCACTAACATGACAGCCGCATTGGCTCGTCTACCCACTCAACAACACACCTACATGTCTACTTTATTAATTAACAAGATACACTCGCAAAGGCTCCTTTGCAAGCTGTGTTTAAGTTGAGGTCGCAATATCCGTTAATTTGTATCGGTTTTATTACAACCGACTTGGCTTTGAAGCTTTGAAGGAACAATAAATACATATATATAGGGGAGGTAAAGAGCTCACATTAAGGAATTCCTCTGGAATATATTCATATTTAGATTTACCTATACATATATTATACCATACCATCTGGTACATGTACAGTACATACATGAGTAATTAACAAATCTTACACAAAACCCAGCATCATTCTCAGTAACTATTTAAAACAAAGTTGTAAAGTTTAATATTGTAATCTGATTTGATATATTTTTTTAAAGAGTTTTTTTTACATAAAACTATATTAACGATTGTTAATATTCAATTGATCTTTCTTACTACAAAAATTGAAGCTGTCATCAGTTCACATCAGTTCCGATCAAGAAAATAAAAAATACAAATTTTATTATTAGGTAGGTATGTGGTTTTATGTTTTTATAATTTAAATTTTACCTACATGAAATATGTATTTTACGTTAAAATAACACCAACAATAGAAAAATAAATCGCAAAAATACGAGGTGATATAAAGTGTAACGCCGCGGCGAGGGTTATAACGGTATCAATATATAATGATATATGTATATAGTTATTTGTATAGACCGTCAGTGACTGCAGACGCCGTGACCGCCATCGTAAACACGTCTATTAAATCGTCATCTTACCCAGAGTTATGGAAGGTCGCCAAAACTTGCCTATTGCGGCAACATCTTGTACAAGAACACCCAATACACAAGATATTTTCCGCAAGTTGCAAGCATTAACAAAGTGGCTGAGCAATTGACTCGTCTGTCAGAGGTCGTGAATTCAATTTTTGCACGGGAGGAATAGATGTACATCCTACAAGCAGTTCCGTCTTTTTCAGAAAGCTTATACCCTCTCCCCCCACGGGGCCATAAAAAGGAATCATGAGGTTAGGTATGCACTTTATTTTTACTTTTTAAAAGGGCCCCTAACTTTTTTATGCCTTAGGGCGCCTGGATGACCCAATATGGCCCAACCTACCAGGTTGCAAGTATGTGTAGAAGCTTTTTTAAAAGCTTCAAACTTAAAAATGATACATACCTACCATGACGACTGTCTGCATTCTTTCATTCGCCTTTATTTATTTAGTTCGATCTCTAACTAGATATTCATTACGCAAGTTGGAAAGGTTGTAGATCATATGCTTTCTCACTTAAAAGAGAACTCGGCATGCAAAATTATTTCGTTACTAGCTTCTGCCCGCGACTTCGTCCGCGTAGCGTGATGATATAGCCTATAGCCTTCCTCAATAAATGGGCTATCTAACACTGAAAGAATTTTTCAAATCGGACCATTAGTTCCTGAGATTAGCGCGTTCAAGCAAACAAACTCTTCAGCTTTATATATTAGTATAGATAGATATAGATACATAACAAAATAAAATTAATTACAAGTTAAAAAACAAATCCAAAATTTAAAATGAGGAAATTAACAATACACATTAACACAAATTACGATTACATTTAAATAAAATATTTTCACCTTAAAGTGTCTTTAAGTGACTAATTACAATTAAAGATGGTCAACGAGTTACTGAAAATATCTAAGTCCTTATAGGTGCCTGATATCTCATTGTACTTGTTACATAGCCTTACTATAGGGGAGGGTTTTCCAAGGTTAGTTCTGTTACGAGGAGGGCTAAAGAAAGGTATAAGGTATACTTGTATGGAACTTATGTCAAAATTATATATCTAGTAAACCATTGCATACCAAATCCATTGCCTGATTTGTTATTGGTATCAGCCGTTAATGTGTAGTTGTATAGCTAGAGCTAGCTGGTATGTTTAGATTCCATGTAGTCGGGGACGTGCCTATTACCATTAACAGGACACAAATTCAAACTCCGAGCTGCTGAGGATTCCATAATGTACCCAATGCGACTTTAGCCCTAAACGTTAATTAAAAAGATAAGAAAAACATACCATTTAACATTGTAGAGTCCTCAGCATTCACGCAAGAAAATATTTTCGATTGGCCGCAGATTGCTATCGATGCAAAGACTGAAGCCAACACTCCTCACCTCGCTTGGACAACAGGGACTTTAGACTCAATGGACTTCTAATACGGTTATCTCAACTTGTTGGGCTGCGCTCCTTAAACGGCATATATCAATTTCGGAAATAAAGTACCGACATCAAGGGGTAATTTTTCATAATGATAGCTACTCCACGGTACAAAAAAATAACAATAATAATAACGTAAGATAACACGTGCATCTAAAACCAGATAGTCCCAGTCTTTCCAGTATGGAGTTTTAATATTTATTCATTTAATTCGGCGATTATTCTAAGTAATAAGAAGACAGATTCGATACCCGTACGGAGGAAAAGTATAATTGAGTTTTATTGTAATATTTTTTGCTCGATTTCGACCCAGAATTGGAACTGTGCCCAACAAATAACGATAGGCGTAATCTGAGACCTAATACCGTCATTGGAAACTGGGTTACATGATAGTACACTTATATTCCACCGGGAATTATAGGAATGGAAATGACAGATATCTGCAATGAAGAATCAAGATTTATTAATCTTCGCGAGTCCAATAAAAAAAAAGATGAGAATATGGACTGACAAGGTTTTTATTTGATTCGACTATTCGAATCGATTCGAATATTCTATTTATTGTGAAACAACAATACTATAAAGTTAAACAATATACGTAATTAAAGAGTGAATTAAATGATTAGCAATATTATTAGCAGTATTCAATAGGACTAATCCTAGCATCCTTCCTACAAAATGACGTTCATAGATAACAGTAGCTGCACACTTAAATGTAATTTAGTTTTGTTTTATAGCGTAGAAAGGGTTTATAGGGAAGTCAAATAAAACTTAGTTCTTAAGTTAAACTTACCTTAGGTATATTTAGTAAAAATGTACAAACTATAAGTCTTTTTCAAGAGAGTCACCACGATGTAATTATCTAAAGGTGTTTTATATTCATCATTCCAATATCAAAATATACCGTATTTCAACTTGTGTTTTGCGGAAGTGTGTCAAGCAAGAATTCAAACACACAATACAAAGCCTGTTTACATCCAAGTTACGTGTGTGCCTAGTTAAGTGTCGTGAATTGTTTAAAGAGCAGATTCAGTGAGCTCAATCTTGTATTAGCAGGCGATTGTTATCTGCGAGTTTTCAATAAACATGTCAAGAAGACATATGGTGTGTACGGGCGCGCCCGGCCCGCTCACCCGACAGCCTGCCATGTCCTCGCAGCTTCAACCGGGAGCGGGGGCGCCGGGGTGCCCGGCCGTTGATCTGCCCTTCATCCCTCACCTCACTTCCCTAGCGACTCCTCAATACTTGAATGTCAACCTTAAAACCACATTCTTAAAGACAGTTTTTCTAAATTACATATATGTTACAGTGAAGATTTATCGGAAAAATTGTCTATTCGCAATAGTATTTCGAATGACATCGGTGTAGACTATTTCGACAAAATCGAGTTTACTCGGACGAATAAAAATACTTTAACTAATCTTTGAATCACTATTTTGTAAAAATGAATGGTAACATTTTTATCTCGAAACAATGTTCGGCGATTGAGATATCCATTTTACTATTAATATCGCTAGTATTGTTTTACTACATTTTATTTATGTCCCCAAAAATATCATACTGACATAATTATATAACCTAGTTTAATAGTCTGTATAGGCTGAATATGACTCAACGTGAACTTTGCAAGTCGACTAGAGGTTATCCCATGATTTCTTCATCTGAGTTTTAAGCTTTGTCTGTATCCAATATACACACGAAATTACAGAAAAACACATGTGTGTAAACACTGCTCTCTCATTCGAGTCATACCACAAGAACATTGTTTGACCGCGTGAATAGATCAATCAGCGGCGTAGCTCGTAGCTCGTAGCCTTCGTAGCCGTAGCCGTAGCCATTCAGCTACGAACCCTTCTATACTAAAAAAACAACATTTTAATATTAATTCAGGAATTTTTTGATGAGCGTTCTTTATATTTAAGTTTTTAATGTATTAGTGAACGTTTTTCTTTAATTATTTTATTCTAGGGAGGCACCATGTGACTTGGCAGGGAGCCTGCGTAGTAACTACTAGAAACGGTCGTATATGGTAATGGTATAATTTCGCGTAGCCATTTGCTAACTTCACAATACTTTGGCTGTTGAAGCTATCTCTAGGGTTACAGATGTTGCAGTGTTGTAGTTTTACATAACCTTCTGCTAATCCGACTATTCAACCTTAAAATCAAACCTACGACGATCACTATATTGGCGGTTGCATTCAAAATTGCAGTTTGTTTATTATTAACTGTTCGTAAGTAGTTAATGCGATCGATAGAGGTAGTTATGTGAAGGTGGCCACGTGCACCGGTCGTGCAGCCCCGCGCCCCCCGCGCCCCCCTCCCCGCCGACCGCAACGTGACAGGCGCCGCCACGTGAATTACGTTTTCACGATTAATCTAACCGCTATGGGCTTCTTCATGCCTAGCTTTGTCAAGCGTCCGTCAACGCCAGCGTGCCGGTACCTGCTTTTTATTGTGACATCTTCAAGAAATTTCACAATGTTTTCCCTAATGGAATATTCAACAAAACGGGAAAGTGGGAACTAACCGATTTTCGAATTGAAATAACATTATTATGTATATTGAAAAGTATGTCATTGATTAAATGTGACCCGTCAAGTAATAAAATAGAGACACAATGCGAAATATATTGTTTTTGGGCGCCTGACGCGATTTGCTGTATTAAACGCAACTTTATGAACAATACGACTGCAGTGACGGGTACTTAACGATACAAGACAAAATCCGTCCCGCCATTGTAATTGTTAGACTAAAGATGAACATATTTTTATTATGCGTTTTATTGCAAACATATAACAGGAACTGCCTCATTAGCCTAGTGGTCCTGATCGCGACTACTACGTTAGAGATCATGTGTTCGATTCCCAAGTCGATCAAAGTATTATTATCTCATTTTCTATGAAATTCTCAGTAGCTCGGAGTTTAGAATTTTTTGCCAGATTCAAGGCAATAGGCTCGCCCTCATTGGGACCTAAATATACCGGCGAACTGTAGGTGTACATTAGATTTATGCCTCTGCCTAACCCTTCAGGGAATAAAGGTGTGATGGTATATTATGTTATAACACCTGTTATACACCGTAAGTACTGACAGTGTTAACAATGTTAAGGATCCTAACGAACATACGTAAAACGTAAATTATCACTTGACCTATTTGTTTGAATCGCTGTTGATATACAGGTAGAACTAAAATAGCACGAAACACATTAGACGGTATCGCTGTTACGTCATGTGGCTGCCGTGTCGAGCTGTCAAACTAGCGTCGTGGTATCCATTTATGTTGTTGTGTCTAGGAGGTTGGAGCAAGTTGCCCACTCGAAGTGGGAAATGTGGTGCATATTTGATGGCTGCCAACCGTCGGCGCGCGCATCAACAATTTACGTCGTCGCTTACCTAACCGAGCCCGAGGCAGTGCTTAACTACTCGACGCCCGAGTTGTCGATCGATGTTGCCGTTTAAATCAGAATTAAGCTTGTCTGATGAAGTGTTCTGCATTGTTTGAGTACAGCTGCTCCTCGGGGACATTCGCTTGCAATATTCATGGTGCGTGATTAATCACTCTGCCCACTGCAGAATGCCTGTCTGGTAAATTGTTTTAATTTGATCGTTATTATATTTATGAGGAACGACTATTCATCCTTCTATCCTCAAGTCACTGATTGAGATGTGTTATGATATCCTCATCCTCCCACGCCCTGTGACGCCCCGAGAGTCAACCACGTGGGCTGCATTCACAATAAGACCTCGGAACATGTGGGGAATATTTACGAGAGGAAGCTTTCACTTAGTCTACGAGCGTCGTACTTATAGTTCCACGAAAATGTTATTAAAATGAATTATTGTAAATAAGTTTGTAATTCGCAGATGTTGCGATTTGAAAGAAAATTACAAATACAAATGTTGGTAGCATCAAAGGTTGTGAAATAAAGTGAGGTGAATAAAAATTGGAGCAGATAATAAAACCTTACTGATACATATGAGACAATTATGATCAGAATTTTATTAACTATTATAGTTTAATTTTAATGAAAATTCTATTACAATAATCTAAATATATAAAATAATTCCCATAATTATTGTGGATATTTTATGTACTTTTGTAATGTAATAAGTGCGACTGGTCTGATGGTAGTCACTTCGTATAAAATACTGATATTCAGCCGGATCTGGATAGGTTACCCTATCCCTACATACTTAGGGAAGAGGAAATAAAGTATAGTTAAATGATGATAAAATGAAATACAGAATATAATCACATCACCTATATTATTTAATTTGTGTTCATATAACCTGATAATTATGATGAAATTACTTGCATTAGTCGACGCACCGGAACGGCACAATTCGCGTTGAAACAAACAAATTGATATTAATGACTAACGATAATGTTGTCGAGAAACAATTTGATGACATGCATTATTAAATTGTGTAGCCTCGAGTTGAACATCGCGTAGAAATTTTAATAAAGCTTCCCAAGAGAGTTTCAGCTGTAGATATACTCAGAGCGACACTGTGTTTTGTAAATAGTGATGTGCCAGTAATTTTAGGCCGGTTAACTAATTATTATTGAATATTCGAATCCGGTTTTAGTAACGAACACTCATTATTTGGGTGGTGCGTTGCATATTGATGTGGTTGGATTGTATTATGCAGAACTAAAACAATTATAATTTCATGTAATTTTTTTAACTAGCTTCTGCCCGCAACTTCGATTTCGTGGAATTCAGAGTTGGGTACAACCTGGATAAAAAGTAGCCTAGGAATATATAGGCTGCTTTTAATCCAGGACGGACCATATCCTCAATTCTGAAAAATCAAGTTAAACAAAACGTTTGTGACGGCTGAACGGATCTGGATATTTCTTTTTATCCAGATCTGTTTAGCTGTTCTGGCGTGACAGAGTAACAAACATCCATACATCCTCGTAAATTCATCATCACGTTTATAATATTAGTAAGAATTCTTCTGTAGGTACCTCAGCTTTGCTATGAATCATTAGATTTCTTTCTTTAATAAGTCGCATAAAAGTAATATCGTGATAGCAAAGGGCTATCATAACAGGCAAAGAACCTAATTTCTGTAGTCAGTAAACTAGCGTCTTCTAAAATAAAATATATAATGTTGCAATTTTCAGTTCTAGTTCGGAGTGCTCATACACTTACATGTCTAAGAGTCGGTATTAATATTTAGTGAAGGCTCGGCCCCTCCCTTGACTGGGGAGGTATTTCACGAAGACAGTTGCCTTACTTTTGTTTATAATTAATTCAGTTAATTTTCAGCTTAAAGCGCCCCTCCGTAAGGACCAAAAGTACGGTTTTGACTTATTTATTCACTTTGAACGTGTATTTCACGTGTTGCACGTTCATATCTTTATCACTTAACAAAGTATACGCACATAAGTTCAGCGTTATTGAGATAATAAGATGAATACATACTATGCACACACAACAAGCACAATCCTTGTCTTTTTACCGTAGTATTGAGGAAGATGAAACAGCGTCATTTAAGTCGTAAGTTAATACTGTAAAATTCAATCTAGTATAACCAGAGATCCTATAAATTTATTTTCAAAAATGGTAACAGTCAATAAATCTCTTTCACTAAATCGATGTAAATAAAATATCATCGGCTCACACAGCATGAAACTAAACGTGAATTCGATTTCTGTGACCATTGCATCTATCTTGTAGAAAAGGCAGTAACCGTTTCGATGGTGGAGTTAACAAATTGTTACAAATGGTGGCGTGGGCCGGGGCCCGTACGACGGGCGGAACCGGCGCACAATAACATCTGCCGGCGGCGGCGGTCACGCTATTCATCCGAGATGCTGCGGATGGCGCGGTCGGTGAGCGAAGCGAGTCACGCCGCGCGACTCCGCAGTTTTCTCCGTTGCCATGCAGCCCTGGCCGTGCGGATTCAGGCGTAGCAACATTTTCTTTTTTAAATTCCGTTAAAGCTACAGCACAGTATTTGGAGATAATGATTTCCTTGAGTATTGCAATTTTATGCCGGATTTCTTACTGGACTAACAATACACGCGAAGGTTCTAAAACAAATAATGATGAACGCTTTCGTGAACTCTGTTAACATTTCAGTTATATGTTGTCTAGACGTTTTCAATAATGATTTATGAGACATTGGTGAAGCAAAATGAGTATGAGTTGTTACGATAGAATTAACGGTATGTGAGATACAGATTCAATGAAGTAAACATTATATGTAGTACCACTTTTAATTTGTTGCTGAAAAAAACCGCCACATTTTACTGTCAAACTCAGGGCAAGTTCATTAATTTGAAGAAAGAAAAACTTTTGTTTTTACTCAGATAATTGAACGAGGCCTTTTCTTAAAACACAAGGTCATTTGTTTTCCATTGAACCAACCACGAAGAAAATAGAGAGTTCTGGTTCTGCTAGATATACATACCTAACATTATGAGCCAATGAAAAATATCTAAAATAATAAAAAAATTACATTACGGGCTTGGTAATTAATTAAAAATACTAGCTATCGGCTGTGGTTTCACTCGCGTCTTAAAAGGATTTACTTAATATAATTCGACTTCTATCATGATGAACATTAAACATAATTATTTATTATTTGCACCCTATTTTATTTAAGTTGGATATCCAGCAATACAAACCGCATTCAGTCCTGTACTTAGTTCAATGTTCATTTTTCTTACATATCTCATAATCATCTCTCATATCAGACATATCGCCCAGGTACAGCTTAATATTTTATGTAAGTACCTACTTAATATTTTTA
The DNA here is from genome assembly GCA_947256265.1 of Acronicta leporina. Taxonomy (NCBI): domain Eukaryota; kingdom Metazoa; phylum Arthropoda; class Insecta; order Lepidoptera; family Noctuidae; genus Acronicta; species Acronicta leporina. The sequence continues at coordinate 8,548,204 of OX366514.1, forward strand.
TCATATTTTTTTTTTGCAATATTAACTATTACCTAGTATTATAATTTTATGGGATTGGGGGGCAAACGAGCAGACGGATCACCTGGTACCCGTAATACTAGAGGAGTCACAAGTGCGTTGCCCACCTTTTAAAAGGGTTTGGGCCTTCGTTTTCCTCACTCACCCGGCAAAACAACGTAAGTGTTGTTTCACGCCCGTTTTGTTAGGCCATGGTATCACTTAGGCCGAAGCATAGCTCTCCCACGGTAAATAATAGTTAGTAAAAAGTTTATAACATTTTAAATGAGTTATTCAAGAGTCTATTTGGCATTTTTAACGCTAAAGGTAAATCTTAGTGAAGCTTATTGAGCTTAGGATGAACAATGTGGGGAAAGAGCAATTTAACATCATATACAGTGATCTTGGTAGCATAGTTGGGTAAGGATCAAAACGACCGATATAACTTACCGGAGGATGGTTCTAATCCGTCCCGAGGTCGACTTTTTTATTCTGGGAAATTTATATCTTGTTTATTTAACTTTTACCGTTTTTATCAGTGCTTTAGCTTCTGAAAAATTTTATCTTATTGCGGATAAGATAAAACAAAATTAAAACAATTCTCAGCGACACACGTTGGAGATTCTCCAAGAACAAGTTGTAGTTCGATACCGGGGCGGGCGATAAAGGAAGGATACAAATAAATGTTTTGTTTTAAACAGATTATCTTAGTTCCGAGCATTTCCGAGGCGGGGCGCTACCACCGCCACGCGCAGGTAACGGAAACGAAACGTCTGATCAACCGACGCCGGCATAACGCGATAAGAGGATTACTTCACGCCAGGAGCCTGCTGTTTGTTTGCTGTCTGTTTATTTTGTTAATTTTGCTCTTTATTCTGAAACGCCCACTATTACTTTACGTCTACTTGACTAATTTGAGCATTTTCTCTGTTTAGAACTGACAATTGCTTCTTTTCTGTTAACTCGAGCTGTCGTTATTGGAAATTGTTTCTAACATAATTATGTATTGCTGTTCTTTACTATAAACCAATTACACTGTACTAACACAATATAACGTAAGCTTAGGTTTATCGGCAAATACGAAAGCAAGCCAATTAACTTTTCTAGAATGAATTATTATAAAAGTATCAGAATAATATGTAGGTAGTACAATGGGTTATAGCTGTTACCTGACCCACCCTAAAAACGGACGAATTTGAACCCTCTGCTTGTTACATTACAAGAGTTATTCAATTTGTATGAGTTTATCAGACTAGCGCTACTCGATGAACGAATACAATAATAATACAGATACGCAAAACGTTTGCGTTAGGATATTTATAACTACTTGTTATTCAATTTAGATTTTTATGCTGTAAGACTAAAGGTTTATCTTCGATAATATAACTAGTGTCATTGCTACTAATAGCTTATTTTAATTAATACACACAAGTAGATCTGGTCTTGTGGTTCGTGTGTAAGACTGAGACGAGCAAGATGAGAGTTCAAATCCTGCATGGCGTATATTATTTTGTTTTCAATTTAGAATTTATTCAAGAAGTATTTCTTACATTATTGTAAAGAACTATAGACGGACACATTCTCCAAATATAAAGTTTCTAACTTGGTTATATTTTCACTTAACTTGTAATAAGTGGGTAGACGAAAGACAAATACGCGTTCATTATAAAACTGGTATTCAAATGTTACTAAGTTTTAGGGTAGGAAAATAAAAATAAACCGTGACAACAAAGCTAAAGCCAGTCTACGCACAATTGCAGTGACTACGCGCGAACACTTTTTACCTTGCCTTACTAAATTGTGAAAAACAACGTATTTTTCCAATTTTTTTATTTATGTTTTGTAGTAGTTTTATTATCATGTCATTGTCTGTGATTATTTAAAATACAAAATAAACTATTTACACGATGAGAATGTTGGCATCAGAGAAATTGCTAGGAGACTTATATAGCAGTAAGTGTATTTTTATAATTTTAAATTTCATTATTATACCTAGCTATTGCTTTAATCAAACCTATTTTTATATGCCTTCTTTGTTTCAGAGAAATACCGTCAGATTGTGGTTGAGACGTTTTGAAGAAACGGGAAATGACCGATTAAATAGTCACTAATATTTGGAAATATTACGTGACAACACGGATATTTTGTTCATGAAAGATAATTGCGCCATACACCGAGCTGCTGTGGTGCAAAATTGGCTGGCCAGTCAAGAAGGTGTCAAGACAATAAATTGGCCATCTAAAAGCCCTGCCTGACCTAAACCCAATAGAAAATTTGTGGGGTCAAATGATTTTAAATTGGGATTCATTAGAAGTCAGGACAAAAGAAAATTTGGCACAACTTGTGACTTCAACATGGGAACTGATGAGAGGAAGTAATGCTTGCTGAAACATGATGTGCGGCATGCGAAGCCCCTTGCAACAAATTATAGAAAGAGATGGTGCTCCACTGGAGTTAACAATACTTATGTGTCAGTGTGTCAAATCAATTGTTGTTATCACAATTTCTAAGGAAGTGTTTCTTACAGTGATTAAGCATGTCCTTTTGCGATCATAACTATTATTATATAAATATTTAAAAACCTATAAAGTAGGTCAAAGTATAGTGCTATTGTCACATAAGTTTTAAAGTAGGTATAATAGTTTATGTGGTGATGTTATTGTTATAAAAATAGAAATATTATATTATATTTCTAAACATTTAACATGTTGATTCACTACATTGACTACTGTTTAAAGTAGGTATGTATTAGATTAATTACCTACTTTAAAAATAAAAATGGGTATTTTATAGGCAACTTTAAAACAAAGAAAATATTTAGTAAGTAACAACTTTAATCAAAAAAATCAAGCTTTCATAAGTATTAAAACTTCTTTTTACGTTTTTGCTTTTTAATATAAGTATATATATTATTTAAATAATATAATATATATAATTATATATCTATGACAAGTAATTGTGTATTCTATATTTAATAAAATCGTTATCATAATAATTAATGTTTTTCATTTCTGTTGTTATTTTTATTTAAATAGTATTTAAATATCATATAAAAACATTTGGAATTCAAAAAACAACATATTTGAATATTGTAAACATAAAAAGCTATAAGAAGCGCAGGGCTAGTTTTGAACTCATAACCATGCTAACATAGATACACTGTTGCAACCACCAGACCAAATCACCTTAACAAGTATTATTGAAATTAACAACTCCTCAATCATGTGACAAAACAATATTCAAAGATTACCTACCCTAACGTTACGTGTTAAAGATCAAATTGGCACAACTGTAGTTTATAATATTTGCCTATCTTGAACAAGTCGCTTTAAAACAACGACCTAGGTCGTTGTTTTAAAGATCAAAATTGCTTAGTAGGTAGTCTGTATTATTATTTTATTTGTCATCGAGTAGCGCTAGTCTGATTACCGCATACAAATTGAATAACCCGTAATATCACAAGCAGAGGGTTCAAATTCGTAAATTTTTAAGGTGGGTCAGGTAACAGCTATAACCCATTGTACACGAACCTTTATTTAAACATATGTGTCGCCGTTGAATTAAAATAAATGAAATAAAGATTCTTCGCTTCATGTGTATATTCTTCGTTTCATAGTGAAGATATTATTTCATCGACCTCCAAAGCTGTGAAAATATTTTCCATAATATACAACTAGTTTGAAGCGATATATTTCTCAGCGGGCTGCTTAGATGTTAGGTGGCATCGTTAATGGTGGCACACATTATGAGGGAGCATGATTTGATAACCATGAGTCGACACTTGTCCGGCCGCCTCATCCATCAGCCCTCGTGTCTACTCTCACTTTTACTAATACATTATACGCTTAATATATAGCTAACATGAATTAATTTTTAACGTCGCTCAACGTAGCAACTGTTGAGCTAGATGTATGAAAAGCGGAGGTAACCTAATGGCTAGGGCGCCGGACTTGCGATCATGTGGTTGCCGGTTCGAAACCCACCCATTGCACTACCGACGTGAACCCACTCGTAACACAAACATTTAGCTTAGCACGAGGGGTTAACAAGAATACTAGTAATGTGCGACCCAAATTGCTAGTAAGCTTTTTAAAAAAAACAAAAATGTCCTGCATTAGATTCTCAGATCGAGTAAAGAATTCTTTTCGAATCTCAGGTCGGGTAAACTCTCTTCGTATGTTATATTAAATTCTCAGTGGCAAATCAGAGTTTGGATTTGTACCTGGTTAATAGAAATAGGCTCGCCCCTTATTACTCGGAACCTACACATACTGGCGAAATTTCAGTGCAAAGTATATTGTACCTCTCAAGATTCACTTCAAGGGGCTAAGGCCAAACTTAAAGGTCATGTTCAATATATTATGTCACGGTCAATACATTGCGAACACGAATACACGCAACACACATCGCACATCCAAAATAATTATCACAATATTGTTGTACATAGGAACGGCACAATATTGCATCTCCAAATACCTTTTATAGATCTATAAACATTAGACTTGATGACTGTTGTTAATTGAACATGTTAATTAGTTTTAGTTTTTATTCATTCATTAATAAGCATATATCATGAAACTTGTAGGGCCATGGTTAGATAACTTATTACTATTACCTTTTTATGCGTAGAGCACCTGACGTTTTATATTAAAGCAAGACATAACTCGCGGTTGCGTACGCCATCTTAAAACCTCGGAACAGGGAAAAATATTTCACACAAGACGATTCCCCATAGGTATCGTAAATATCCGAAACTCGCTCTTAGATATTTTATATCATATCATTCAGTGTGTATGTCCCTACAATTTTTTTTCTTTTAGTTGATGCTTAGTCAGAAAGCTAGTCGTTTAACAACACTGATTATTCTCGGTAAAGCATAAACCCAAGTTTTTGCATAACTTAGTGTGGGGTTATGTTCTGCATAATTTCTTTCGGAGAACAGTGCAATTTTCACTTAAACAACTTTTTATATTTCGAGTTTTCCAAGAATAAACGTGTTTTTGCATTGAACTATTACGTTTTAGAAACTTACTCGTATTTTACTACGTTTTAGAAATAGTTATCTTCAAAGAATTCATTTTAGAAGAAAACATTATGGACTTCCAACTAAGATAAATAATAAGAGAAATTTAGTTTTTATATATTTAAACTTGTAGTAATGATTACCGTGTTTGAGCTATTGGTACGCAGCGCTGAAAAGCACAAAACGCTGTGTAACATTACATTACATCTGCGACAGAACATTCCGTACAACGTCCCTACATGACAATTCCATACAATATCGTGTATGACCCAGAGAAGCCACCTATTAGTGCGTAATGTATTTATCATAGCGAGTGAGTCATCCGCCGTTATGGGCCGTACATTAGACGGTAGAGATGCGGCTGTTAATCCCGCTTACGACGTCACTTCGACGATAGTTGCGCTCAATTACTTGTACGTAGGTATGTACATAAGTAGTAGTAGTAGTATATACTTTATTGCACACCAATAACACAATGTTTACATAAATATAGAATGAACATAAATCTTTAATTAATGTACAATGGGCGGTCTTATCGCACAAGGCGATCTCTTCCAGACAACCTTTGGATGGACTGGAAGAAAAGAATTAGACAAACAATGGGTAGTGTAGGTGTACTTAATTATGAATAAAATATATATAAAAGTATACATTACATAATATGTATATACTCAGCAAAAAGAAGTATTTCGCACTGCTATAAATTGTTGATTCTATCATAATAATCACGGCATTCCAATAAATTTAGAAATTTATTCATGTGAGTTACCTACCTCTCTCAAATTATATAAGTAGGCACCTACAATTATCGTACGCAATATTAATAAGAAGCCCGATTTCCGGGTCTTTTTTATCTATCTAGTGGATGCTTGTTGCCTTCCACAAGTCCTCATTCCAGATGCCTAGGTGAGCGTTAAACACCACGGTATCCACTCAAGAACGCGTCAAATTGAACATTAGAACACAAACTATTTGTTTTACTTAACTTATTTGAACTTCTTAATTAACTAATTGTTCAAGGTAGTCACTTCCTAGAAAATTACATAATAATATTGAAAAGGGAAGGACTACCAATCGCTAACGTAACCAAGCCTCAGTACTTCTGCGTATTTCTATTAATGTTTCCACGTATTCAATGTTAACTTAATTTACATATTACTGAAATCGATTTTAAAGTAACTAATGACATTGCTATACAAGGTACAATATAAAGTAGGAAAAAGTTATTATATATATACCTATAACCAAAAATAGAGCATCTTTCCATGCAAAAAAAATTGACGATGAACTCGCATCTATTTTAAGTTTATGTATTTTTTTTCTTAATAACCGTTTCCTATTTTAAAATGGTATCGAATAGAGTATAGTTTAATTTGTTGTCGTAATGTAGAAAGTCGCCTTTCGTTATGTCTTGGCTGATTTAAAGGTATAATAGTACAAACAGAAAGCACACATGGATGCGGTTATCGAGCGACACATCGCGCCCACTCTATGATTGATTGGATATAGGGTTGGAGGTGGTCGCCCCTCCCCCCACCCTGTCTCAACCCCCATCCGCGGCGTTGGATCGAGGCACCGGCGCCCGCTGAGACGACGTTGCTTGACATGATGTTCATTTGTTCTGATTTGTTAGACACCCGGGCACACCGCGCGTCGGAACAGCCAACATTACGTGATTAGAAAATATTATTATGCTGGACCTCTAGGGACACGCAGAGGATAGTGCGCAACTGTATTGTAGTATAGCTATATAAGAGGTTGAATATCAGATCCGCAAATTTTTAAGAAAAACTGAAAATATTGTTTAAAGTCAGATTAACTTCAAACACTCATCTATACTTACTAATATATAAAGCTGAAGAGTTTGTTTGCTTGAACGCGATAATCTCAGGAACTACTAGTCCGATTTGAAAAAATCTTTCAGTACTAGATAGCCCATTTATTGAGGAAGGCTATACGTTATATATCATCACGCTACGCGGACGAAGTCGCGGGCAGAAGCTAGTTAAGTATATTTGAAACTCGCTAGAATAGGTTAAAGGGTAAATGAACACTGTATAAGTAACTCAATTACGAAGTAATGCAGATCAAAATAATGACACAGATTTTTATTTCGCCTATATACATAATTGGTTGTACGTTTGGCAATTAGTCCCTAACATCAAAGGTAGAAATGTCACTTACCTCTCATGAATGTTAAGTTAGTGATAATGTTTATTGGCCAAATGCAGTGTCAACGAGCTATTAGACGAACGAATGGTCGTAAAAGGGCATTGTATTGGATATTAAGCGATCGGGGTGTGTTAATTGGGGCATCCCCGACTAACGTGCAACATCAATTATGCGATACAACGAGGACATTACACCTTTATGCCAAGCGTTAACGGTTACACAATATTTGTATCATAGGTATTATATGCAATGTCATTAGTGTTTTGTTTATTAATTACCTACATAATCACATAGTTAATAAAACTATAGCGCGCTAATGAAGCTTTAAATAATTTAGTAAACATTTTATTGCTATTAGGTTCAATTTTCTTACGGAAATGTCAAACTTGATTTGATGAGGAAGTCATAGAGTTGTAATATCTTCTTTATTTTATTGCTATCAAGCACTTAAAAAAAAATTAGGAAATTTGAGGAATTTAACAGAAATGATAGGTAAACCCAATTATGTTTTTTTAATGTAACCGGCAATCTGTGGATAGATATTAGTACACTTCTGCCTATCCTTTGCCTCTGCTGTTGAAGACTACAGGCGTGTCAGTCTTAATAATTTCCAGTGCCCAATATAGCCAAATACTTATTGTTACAAATATATATATTTTTTTGAATAAGAAAACCATTTAGGCTTTGCATACATTTACATCTGCCAAACTGCAGGGCAGTTTGTCGGCAGTATGTTCTCCTGGATTTTTATATTTACCTTATGAATATGAATGTACCTTTAACCTTATAGTCTAATAATACATTTTTTTTATTCGCTTTATATATCTACACACTACCACCACCTTCATAGTTCTTCTATTGTCATGAGTTACGCGTGCACGCGCCTGAAAGCTGTGTTGATTTACGATGACTATTTGTCCGCGGTACTAGAAGGGGAGGTTTCAACAATAACACTGAAGCATACCTCTCATATATGCGTCGTGAATACCGCTTAGGCTTGATAACTAATTAATCACCAGCTTAGTGAACGTGATTTCCTGCGGGAATGAAAAATGCTGTCACGATAAAAGTGAGAAGGGTCTCGCAGCCGCCAGCAGCTGTCACCCTAAGCTCTTTCAGGATTCTATAACTTTAGAAGCACTAGTATGTACCTACAGTGGAGAATAAGAGCAAGACAATTTTCTATCCATATCCTAGAAGTTCGATTCGAAATTTTGTACCAGAAAGTGACGTAACTTTAATAAAATTGTAATTAAAAATGTTAGAAAACTAGTGAAACTATAGAACACTAATAGTAAAGCTATTTCTTAACAGGTAGGTAATAAGCTAGTGCTTTGATGACGTAATCTTTATAATTAATGTTCCATATGAATCATAACGGTTGAGCGTATCTCTCTATATCTCTATATAATGAAGTCGCCTTTAGACCGAATATCTACGGACCTATCGAAAGGATATCACGTATCTCGCCATTTAATGGGTCGAAGATATAGCTATAATGATGTGATCTATGTCTATATACGGAGACTATTGTGTCATACTTAAACTAGTAAAATTACTCCTGATATGGTTTTAATTATAAAGTAAAGGAAACATTCCGACTAGTAGATAACAATGTTTTGTCTTACTTTGCAGGAGACTTATCGACGTTGGGCGTGCAGTACAATGGTGCCACTATGGGTGGAAGAAGGGGCAGAGGAGGGCAGCGAGGAGGGGGGCCGGTCGCGGCGTGCGCCGGCCGATCACGCGGCGCGGTGGCACGCGCGGCACCTGGAGCGCGTGGGGCACCTGGACCGGCGGCGCGGCGCGGGCGGCGTCGTGGGCCGCTGGGTCCGCGCCGCCGCCGCCGGGCCCGGCCGGCCCATCGTCCGCCTCAAGCCTTGCCTTTCCGTCTGCCAGCTCGTCGAGCAACACTGCCCCTATTTCTTGCCGGCGGATCGCGCGCCCGCATACCCTACACAGTACGCCGGCGAGCCCACGTTCCTATGTCTCGGTGAGCCAACATACTTCTATTACATAGTAACTGATCATATAAAATGACAAATAATTAAGTAAAATAGATAAATAAGTATAGTAAATAAATTGAACATTCCCATTACATTGCTTTCGATGCAAAATTCGTACTTTACTTTGTATTATAATAAGCAGAAAGGTTTTTCCCGAATTCGATTCGATTTAAGAATGAATTTCGTTTTAGGTAAATTGTCGTGAAAAAGTTTTTGTATTGAACTCTAATAAATGAACAGCCCTTTACCGTACGTACGTAGTGTCAGAAATCAGTATATTTTGACCAGTTTCATAGTACCTAATTGGAGTTATGAAGCTTTGATGACGATTGTAGAACAAAAAGTTTTTGTATAGAACTCTAATAAATTAACAGCTTTTTCTTCACCGGCACTTGGATTTGGTGAAACTAGTACATTTTTTGTATTTTTTAAGATATTACAATAATGTGATTAGCTACCATATCAAAGCTAGCATTATCTAGTTAGTAATCAAATTTTTGTTTACCTATTATTTAAAAACTAACGATATGTCGCAACGAACTCTTGCAGTTAAGATTTATACAAGTGTGAAAGTCACAATTTCACACTTGTATAAAACTTAACTGCAAGAGGGATGGAGCTCTAGATTAGGTGGTTAGCCTTCCGCTATAGCTTGGCTGCAGTTCAAAATGCTGCGCAAAACAATACCTACCACCTCGGGCGAGCTGCATGCTACCCTATTTTTCTTCAAAGAAAGAAGTCTTTGTCTTTGACCAATTGTTGCTTTGCACTTTCGGTTTAACTTTCCCAACACCTTCTGGGAAATGTAAAGCGTAACACAGTTGAAAGGAATTTTACTGTTTATTTATATTCGTTAAAATAAATAGTATTTATTTTATCCTCTTCATTCAACGAACCTACTTCGTGTCTAAAAATAAAAGGTAGAAGTCCTCTTAATGTATGTATATAAAAATCTCGTGTCACGGTGTTTGTGGTCGCACTCCTCTGAAACGGGTGAGCTAGTATTTGTATAATTAAATATCCTATTGCTCATCTAATACACTGTGACGACTGTTTTCAGACCCGCGCATCCCGGAGACGGGTGCGCAGGCGAACAAGTCCAACTACGGGTGGGACGAGTGCTGTTACTGGTATTGCGAGGGGAGGCTGTGCTACCGGTGCGAGGCGCGGCTGAGCGAGGCGGCGCGGCCGGACGCGGAGCGCTGCCCACCCGTAGAGGAGCGCGTGCCCGGCTGCTCGGTGCCGTACCAGGCGGCCGGCGGCGCGGCGCGCCCGCGCGCCCTGCTCGCGCTGCTGCTGCTCGGCCTCGCCGTGCACGTACGGACCCACTGGACCGCAGCCACGCGTTTAGTGAAAGTGCGCGATTCAAGGTTATAGTTTTACGTTAACGTGCGTCGCATCCGCGCGCCCCGCGATCGGCCAGCGATCGAAACTTCTGTTAGTGCAGAACTTATTATAATAATTAGCGTGCGGTTACGAGATCAACGAGGGACGCAAGCCGCGGCGGCGGGGCGCGCGCCGCCGCACCGCCGCCGCAACACCATATGCACTCTAAGTTAATATTTGTGTCCGCTCGTTGGTTACACACGAAACACCAAATGTTCACTCATGAATTACTTTATTAAATGCATTTATCTCGTAAGCGCTGTTTGCCGATGTTCCGGCCAATATGTTAATATTTTTGGCACAATTTGTAAACAAAGATACATTTTTTGCGTTAAGCGAAGATGTTGCGTATATTTTACATAGTGTTTTACAGTTTCATTGTTCATAAGGCACACAGTTAATTTTCTTGCTGATCTAGTTTGTGTACCTTTTTGAATATAAGCAATATTTTACGTCGTTTAGAATCAGAATTCCATAAAGGTGGTTGTAAAGTTTCAGTCCATGTACAGAAATAGGTACGTGTGTACGAAGAGTACTCGGTGTTAGGGATCGTGTGATTATACTTTTATACTACAATATTATGTAGACCAGACACCTGATGCAATAAAATACATAATGTAGTAAATCCACGCCACAATCGCAAGCTTGGACAGCTCACAGCATCCAGCATTATGAGCCGTGAGATGAAGAGTAGACTTCACGTCTGGGATCTTGAGACCTAGCTTCGTACCGTTGACGCACAGAAAACATCTGTGAAAAAGTTTCAACAACGCGGTCCAAAAGCGGGATCTCTACTCTTTCGAACACGTGACAATAGATAGGTATCGTACTGGAGAAGCGTTTCTTAGAGAGTTATTTTTGTAATGTTGCACAAGTGCAGCGAGTGCGGTGCTGGCGCCGCGCGCCGCGGAGGCAGCGAGCGTGCCGGCCGGGGCCGCGCCGCCGCGCGCCTCGCCGCCACACAGCACGCGCGCTGCCGCCGCGACCACGCTTGCCCACTTAGCACGTCAACGCCTAATTAATAGTGATTACATGATTATGTATAAATGAAATAACATAGGATTAATAAAGTAGTTGTTGTTTTGTAAGAAGTAAATATTATGAATAATGCATATAATGAAAATTACATGCAATATATTCCGTCTTATGATCTAACATTTTGGTAACAGAATGGTTGAAAATGATTTTTATATGAATTGATTTTTAATATATATTATTGTATATGTATATCGAGTCGACTATTGATAATGATAAAATGACCTGAATTGTATTGTTGTTTCAACATTTATAGGTAACAAGATTTGTTAGTTTTGTTTTATTTTGGACGAATATTAGAAGAGTATCGTTAAACATTATGTGATGAAGTACATAATTTAATGGTTATTAAGACTTTATTGAATGAACATTTGTTGAGAATATTGCCCTTGGAAGGCATGTAGTTGTTGTATTCAAATAAATGATAATAATATTAAGTAAGTTATTTTTTACGTTTTTATCGTGTGTACATATGTATGTCAAAAACGGTTTGTTGTTTCCACTCCCATACTTAATCGTCGTCACCGAAGGTGCTAAAGGTCTATTAATGCTTTTTAAGACTTGGTTTGTGTTGACTTACAACAAAGCTGGTCTGTTTGTCTATCTGTGTGATACAATGTACCTACGCGGCAGCCACGCGGTACTCTCCGTAGCCTTGCTAATACTGATGCCTCCACGCTCATATTACTCGACGATTAGCAAATTGACTTCGTCTATGAAAATTATCGTCAATTTTCATAGTAATTTCAAATAAAAACTTCCTTCGGTTGAAGAGTTCACTATATAGGCTAGGTATAAACTGCGATGTGTAAGTAAAGCCGTGACAATAGATCAGTGTGTCGTTATTGTTTCAGTCGAGAACGAAATTCGCTCGTGCTCTTCAGTGCCTTCACTTTCGTGGAAGTGAAAGCGTCAAGCGCAGTCATAACTATGTTGTCTCTGAGAGTTCAATAATTTTCCGAATTTCCGTATCCATATAATGCATACTTGCCTAATTATTTTAGTAAATGCATCGCATTTTATCAATTGTTGTGTTACCTTCATCACGTTGGATGCTACGACTGGAAAGGGCAGTGTGCCTAGTGTCTCCATTGCATTATGTCATAACCGCAGTTGAACGTAAAATGTTGAGAATCATAGTGTTAGTCTCTTGAAGAGAGTTTATAGTAGGTATTAGAGTTCGAGAGATATTAACAATAAAAACTTTAAGATCGATTGTTTGCTATTAATTGACCTCAGATATTGTAACACTAAAATTGTAACTCATGTCGAAACACATTATTGTTTAATAAATTTTCACAAATAAATATATATTTAATTTCGTATTTAATCTAAGAAACTAATTAGAATATCTAAATAGGAATGTTTCTGGTAAATTCATTTGAGCAAGTCAGGTTTTTATGCACTACATTTTATAAATAAACAAAAGCATTTTTCAAATCGATCGTCGCCCTACTGCGTAGGCGTTCTTTCACGATATCAACATGTATCTATATATAAATTAAATTATCAAAAATGTCTAAAATTTAGTCATAGAAAATGAATTACTAGAACATAAAATTAATTGGATCAATTTCGAGCACTCGTTAAAACTTACACATTGACCGTGTATTTTCTTCTTGTGAGTGCTGTCACTCCACACTATCGATATCTTCACTCGTTCACTTTAGTAGAGTAGATAGTGAAAGACCAATAGAGAAGAGTTCGGTTCGGATGTTAAGTATTGTACTTTCGATTTGACAACTGTTGAATAACGACGCTCATTCCACAACCCTGTACGTCACCACTTCAGTTGCAAATATACAAAACAACTTTCTCACAAGTACATACACAGCATATGAGTGTAACAAACAGTAACTGTTCACTGTTATCAACCTCCACCTGTTTGAGAATCAGCAATAATTCGTACAAAATATACCGCCCGTGATGTGAACGAGCGCCGGCGCTCGATTTAGGACGCGGCGCTATCGCAACACCGACTAAGCGCACATGCACACACGCACGCGAACTTCGGTCACAACACGTGCCATTCTCTATAGGTTTAGTACAACGGGTGTATTCGTATTTCGTTAAATGTTTGGTGATAGTGTTTTATTGTGTTTTTAAAATAATATACGTATGTTTTGGTGTACATAAATAAAGTGTAAATGTTTAACGCACAAATAATATGACGAAAAGCTGATGTAAAGCAGTGTACGAAAACGTATGTATTTAGCTGTAAAATGTAACTGGAAAGTAAATGAATAGGACATAATGAAAGTAGGAAATTCCATGCTCCGTCTGCCGCCGTGATGTTGTTCGTTTGTGTGCCATATCGTGGCTCTCTTGTTGGCATTCTTTATTTGTTCTTGTCACTCCATATACGTTTCAGCAATGCAGTCGCTGCTGTGCACTGGAACCTGCGGTAGCGAACTTTGCCTCACATCCAGTTCAATGTAAATTATTCGATAATCAGGAATTAACTAGTTGTACTGTTCTATATTTTAAGTAGGACCTCCTGACCTTAGGTTGCGCGGCAACTCAGTTGACTGTCACACACACGCACAAAACAAACAGAAGTATAGGCTTTCGGGGTCGTCCATCGATGATTAAGCGTTTTAAATGAGTATTTACATACAATATTATTCCAAAGAGTACATATAGTTTAATATGTAAGCGAAACACCAAATTGAAGCCTTTACATTCACAACAATATCCACAATATAGTAAGTAATGAAGAAATCAATGTATGTTCAATATTTTTTAAATTGCTGTGATATGTATGTACTTAACACAAATAACAATGTTATATTCAGCCAATAAATACTAGTACCTACGTACATTATATACACGTATTCTTTGACGTTCAATGAAATGTTTCCGTGATGGTGATGTTTATATATAATATTTTGTACGAGTTGAATATTTTATTTGACGACTGCCAGCAGATGTCACTACGCTTAGGAGTATAAAATACATTGTAGGTATGACTAGCTGTGGTATTGAATATTTCAATAAAATAAGATCTCTAGCATAGAGCAGTAGCCTAAGCACCAATAACTATCGAATTCGTATCGTAAACGTATGAGTTTTTTATGCTACAAATCTCATACATACATACATACATATTTTCACGTCTGTCTCCCATTGGGGTAGGCAGAGACTACACTTGCTACGATCCTGGCACACCACTTTCGCTTCATCTACGTTCATTAACCTCCTACTCATATAAATTACTCTCGATTTCGATACGAATACGTTTTCGAAAGTGTTCGTGCTTGGGCTACAGTTCCTAAGGGCCACTTGCACCAACTTCTTAAACATATTTTAATTGTATTTAAACACAAATTTAGTATGAAAAATTGTGTTTAAATGCAACTTAAACACATTTAAAAATTTGGTGCAAATGGGCCTAAGACTGCATGCTGTCTTACTTCAAGTACTGTCATCTTTTGTTTAATACCACACCGGGTCTTAAGAAACAACGAATATGATTCATGATTGAATTTTTTTATGCATTATATTATTGTTTGATTTATCTTGCATAGTACCTACAGTTATTAGCTTCAACGAACAGTCGGATTTGAAGTTAAAAAAGCACCAGGCACTGTGTAACAACTAAATATAATTATGCAATTACAGAAAATGGTAAATATAGGCACCAATGAATATCGTTTGAGTTGTCAATAGAAATTCTACAAATAGGTACTCTGTTGCAGTATTGTTATTGAAAGTAAATATTTTAGCTTACCTCATACAAGTAACACGATACGATATGGCCTTCAATTGTCTAGGCAGGAGTTAAGTAAATTAAGACACATTTGAAAATGTATCAAAGTCTTATGAAGTTATAGTGTATCAATACATAATACATATAAATAGATTTAAAAATTTGTACGTTATTTTAAACAGAGGTTTCATAAGTAAGCGGTTCGTAATATTTCAACCCCGAAAGTATCTCTTTAGAGTACTCATCTAACTTTAACTCGTTTGATAAAGATGTTTTTATGTGTTTTCGTGACATTTTTTTATAATACAAATATGTAGATAAATCAAAGTCATTTATGAAAATTAATAGGCAAAAAATTACATGTAACATATTGTAATGGCAGATTATAAGGCACAAATACACGAGTAGGTGGGATAATATAACGAAAAGATTTTCAAATAAAACAATCTTTAAAATTAAAGGTATTGTTAAGTTCTAATTATCCGCCTGGCTACCACGCTCACAAGTAGACCAGCTCCGAACAGTTTTGCTGTGTTCGATCTGGTCATGTGAGAGCCAAAGCTTGAAGGATATTTACTTGTATTGCGTGCTTAGTCTTCGACCCTGGTTGCACTTTCATCAGACCAGTCTAATGCATTCAATTCAATAATATTTATAGTATATATTCACTATACTATATATTAACACTATATATTAACTGTTACATGAATACCTACAATATTTTAAAATAATTTCGCGTTCAATCCAATCCAATGATAAATCAGATCATTTTCAAATACTTTTCCTACTCGTGTACTACATTGTTAATAGAGACAATGTCTATAATACATACATTTAGAATTGTAGATGAATATACTTGATGATAGTACTTTTGAAAATTAGAAGAGTTAAAATGCCTGCGATCTATCTACTTATTTGTTTCATTAAAAGGTCTGTTCGTAAATTAGTGTAACTATTAATGAATGTCATTAGTGTTATTTCCATTAAAATAAATGTTTTGTGTTAATTTTTATAGTGTTACGTTGGCTCTAGGTGAGAGATGTAGCCGATCATCTGACTGTACTGTTTAGTTACACTTCCTGTACATTTTGTACTGTTTACACTGAACGTGTGATTGCGTGTTCGTATTTAGTTCGAATAGTACCAACTCTGTACAGAATTGCATCGGTCTTATTTATTCCTAATGAGTTCTAGATCATATAAATATATGTATGATTATGAGGACTTTAAAGGCACATAATATACCGAAGTTGAATGTTTTATGTTAAATATAGTTTTGATAAAATACGTAGTTAGGATTGCACTGTTGATGAAAAGTACATTACAAACTATTGTCGATCTGTCATCAGGACTGCTTATACATAATTTTAATCTCTATAAATAATATCATTAAAATGCCTAATTCATAGTGAGAGAGGTAGTGTAGAATAAAATCTTAACTCATAATGATTACAAGGGTAAGCACTAGATGGCGGGCGCGGCGCGCAGCGCGGGCGCGGGCGGGCCGCGGCGCCTACTCACTGCCAGTACGCGGGCTCCGATATATTGATATGATCTAGGATGTGTTTGTAGGTGTTTCTCGAGTAGTGATCGTGTAAGTCTTATGTTACGCCTTCTAAATGATTAATAAACTGTTAGTGAGCGGCGAGGGATTGCGGGTGGCGCGACGGCCGCCACTCACGGCCGCTACGCACGCCTACGCCGTAGGCGCGGCGTAGCGCCCGCGTAGTCCGTCGTGGGCCGCGCCACCGTCGCATGTAGACATCGTTCGACACTCGAAGTAAGATTAATCACGTTCGAATAATCGTAGACAGATTTTGAAATTTAATATTATTTGCATTTTCCTAAGAGTTAGAACGATTGAGACAGTAGGTCGCACGACCGTGTTATGATGAATTGTGAAGATGTTTATTAAAAAAATGCGTTTATGAAAATGGAATAAAAACGAAAAATATTGTCATATTTAAAACTGTAATTAATAACTTAAGAAGAATTATTGGGAAAACAGAAAAACGTTAAATAAACCGATTAAAAATACAAACGCGAGTATCATTTCCCCTCTGTGAAATTTATAGCTGATTGAAAATTAGAAATAAAAGGCAGGAGAGTGGTCACTTTAAATATTTTAATATAAAAATCGTCGCTTACTTCAATATCACACACGAGCTTACATCATCTATTTATCTTAAGTATAAAAACTATGACTTCGCATTAAATTATCGTTCTCGCAGTATAAAAAGGCGCATTCGTCATCACAGCTGCGCATTCGCTATACACAATATACCGAACGCGTCCACGCACACAGCACACGATCACAGTCAGTGCCGCGGCCAGGGGCCGGCCGCGGCGCGCGGCGCGAGGCGCAGGCGGCGGCCGCTAGGCGCGCGGCCGCAGCGCCCGCGTCACCAGCGACGCCAGCGCCGTCAGCGCCGTCAGCGCCAGCGGCGACGGCGAGCCGCGCGCCGCGCCCGCGCCCGCGCCCGCTCCGCTGCGTCCACTGTTGTCGCCTGAATCCGACCCATCTGTACACACAAAACCTGTTGCTTAACGTGTACTACGCCCACTTAGGAGACACCCACTTATCTCAATCACCTTACTCAGGAATCATTTGTATCTTCGCCAATTATAGGAATGTCATAATACATTGTGATTCGTAGCGGTAGTTATTGCGACAATTACTAAACAATTTCTACTACGAAATTGTTAACAATTTTCATCAAAGGTTTTACAACAAAGTTCGGAGTATGGTATAGTTATTGGCGCAATCACTACTTCCATGAATATGTAATGCATTGTGAACCTACAAATTGCGATCGACGAACAATTAAAAGGGCTAAGCTAACGGCACAGCCAGGGAAAGTGAACTTTATTTGAATGCATTTACGTAGGTATAAGTATCGAATAGTTAGGTAATATATTTGTACTTGGGACGCCCGTTTGAGACAAGTGGACGTATCCAGATTAAATCATGCTGTTATGCTATTGTGCACTACGTGTTCAACAATGTTACAATCGGATAACAACTTAACTTGTGCATTATGACATTGAAC
Organism: Acronicta leporina; assembly: GCA_947256265.1. Taxonomy (NCBI): domain Eukaryota; kingdom Metazoa; phylum Arthropoda; class Insecta; order Lepidoptera; family Noctuidae; genus Acronicta; species Acronicta leporina. Next base: position 8,566,582 of record OX366514.1, read on the forward strand.
ACATAACAAAACAATGATATGAATCTGTGGAAAATATGCGCACATATAGCGTGAATTCTATTAATGTTAAAAATTAAACAGAAAGGAAACTGAAATGGAGTTCACAGAATAAAACATAATGAAAGTAAAATAAACCTACAGATGCGGATGAGTTGATGTCGCGGCGGAGGTGATACCCTCCTAATATACGAAGCGGCTCGGGGCCACGAGTGAACTTCATGTTACAGTCTAGCGCCGGCAGACTGAACGCTCACCACTGAAACATCAACTTGCCTTTAGCAACATTACTTTAGTTCCCATCAACCGGCCCCCTCCGTGCAACACTACAACTACTGCTACAACCCACACTATTTACAATCTACAACATTTTACCGGAATTTCCTATATTTTCGTCTTTTACTTATCTCATACAAAATTTATATATGTACATATTTTTTTTACTTTTTTTATAACGTAGATATTAAAATACCTGTTATAACAGGTAAGTACATTTATTTCCTGATACATTTTTTAAACTAACCCATTTCTGTATCAATAATATGTTTCACAATTTCAGTACTGGAAATTACTTATTTGAATTACTTACAATTCATTCATCACATCGGTATGAATTGTGATTGAAATAATTTTCACATAAATATATTCTATACAAATTGATTATTTTGTATATTATTAAGACGAAAAGACTTTCAAGTGTAGTATTTTCATTAATAACCCACACTGTTCCTGAAGGGTTCGGAGATAACTCATAAGTAATTTTATTTAAAATTCCAGTCGAATATCATATTAGATTCGATTTCTACTATTATAGATTTGGTTAAGTACTATTGTTATGTTAAAAAACATAACTTTCTGTATAACAGATAGTCAGTTTCATGCGTCACGCTTTGGTTAGTAACAAAACTAAGTAAGTAGTCTACTAACATATGGGCATGAACATATAAGTCATAGACAATGGCTTGTTTATTTTACATGCAAAGGTATGTATTGAAGTAAACCATTGTTTTTTTCATTTCGCAATTGAACGGCATTATCACACGGTACATTTGGCAATTTAAGTGACTACCCCACACTTAATTAGCAGTTTAGTATAGAAATACAGTGCTTCTAAATCAAAACGGCAAAGGTGCTGAATGCTATTCAAAAGCGTTATCTTACACTGTAGTTCTTCGTCGATTTGACGAAATTAAATGCACACTGCAATTGTTTAAACGTTCAACACGACTACGTTTATTTTATGCTTCGATACCCCTGGAACCGATGAAATTAACGTGAAAATATTGTAACTAAAAATTAAATTCCCTGTCACCAACTTTGTGCCCAACGTAAGTACAAAATCGGTGTTTATTACTAATTTTACTAACTACAAAGTCAGTTCCCAAACCAAATTAAAAAAATTTCCAGATACCCGAAACGCTTATGAATTAGTCTAGATAGACTAGACCAACTAATGTGTGACCAATGCTTATTTAGGCAGATAAATGAAATTGAGAGCCAGACCAATTGGACTAGTTACTGAAAAGGTGATCTGTGTTCAAAGGATGGCTGTTTAAAACTTTATCTGCCTAGCAGAGTTATAAGTGGAACCTAAAGGGGTAGTATGAGTAAGCGAAGCGTTAAACATAATATACAAAGCCATATGACCTGGCACGGTCACCTTCACCACAAGCCTTAGGCACTAACTACCATGCAGTAAACATGCAAACGTGAAATGAAATAAAACGTACAGGCAACGCACGACAAGCTCGCCGGTACTAAAATCACCGCTTATGTTCTATAATCTCACTGGTATTCTTATATTGTATGTACTAATTGAGTCTTTGTTCTTTATGCAATTTTTCTATGTACAACATTCAGGAACACTCCACCGAGGCTATTTCCTGAACCAGAAGAATGATCTGGGAGCGGATGATTTTATACCTAGAAAAAAACACACACACATCGAAACGTGAACACGTCCCAGCCACCGATGTTTAATTGATATCACAACACGGTGACTGATTATTGCTTGTGACGTTACAACTAAGTGATTAAAAACACATTTATAATGTCGGTGCACACACGTGAAAAAAAGTAGTGAATATTGTATCAACACAATTTCGAAACTGCATATATTTACCGGATCGATCAGAACTTTAAAAGGCTCTTTGTTATTGTGATCGATTTGGCAAATATAAAAAGTGGGGTGTACTAAATACAATCTTTAATTAATTATTTTAATGATTCGGTGGTGCTAGTGCTTTAATATATAATAATCTGTGCTTGCATTGTAAAGTGAGACTATTGTTTCGCCGAAAACAAACTGTTCGTTTATGTTGTAAAAACTATGGCAAACTCGGTGATTTTTTTTACCAAGAAGTCTTATAATTTTGTTTTGAATATTATTTCAATTTTAATATAAAGTATGCCAGAGGTTTTAACAACGGCAGGTAAGTTCGCAGGCGCCCAGAAGCCGCGTAGTCGTCTTGGTCGAGGACCGCCCACCGTCCGCCACTGCACTTATTCAACAAGCCACGCACCACACACAGGCAACTCCGCCTAGTATTAGTTATATTGCAGCCATCTCAAGCAATATGCTCTGTTTTATTAGTAGGTTTAGATAATTGTTGCAGTATCAGAAAAAGTTGATTTTTTTATAAGTTATGTTAACAAAGCTGAAAAATTGTCAATTCCTATGTAAGTTAGTAAATTGGTTAGTAAATGAAAAACTAATTAAGTAGTATTTGTTAATATTTGAATTTGTTAATAAATGAATCCCATAACCGAAGTTAACGAAAATGGTTACCATTAAATTGTAAAAATCAATATAGAAGTAGATATTGATTAAGAATTCAGTTGGTTCTATAACAACATACAATATTATTTAACAAGAACAACAGTTTTACGAGAAGGTTTGACGATACAACTAATAGACAGACATCCACATAGACACAAGAGCAAACATTGAACAGTGGAGTCGACGAGTGGTCAAGACCTTGTGTAATAATAAAGGTGTAGTCTCCTGCTTCCTCTCCTTGTCACGGTCATGGTTTCATAATAAAACTTTAGGTACCATCACTTTGATAAAACTTTAAATAAAAAAAAATAACTTTAAAAGAGAAAGGCAAAACTGCAAGTACCTTTTGATGAATCGATATTTGATTCACATTAGATTTGTTGTGAGAGAGTTTAAATTTATTGTGTGACAATTTTAGCCGCCCCTAGTTACTGTTAATTATCCTCTGCATGGGATATGGTACTTGATATTTTAATCTTCAACAACAGAACAACTACAGAACGCAGCAATATTGATACTTATATATCTTCTGTTTATCTTACTTTCAGGGCATACTCGTAAGCCTCCGATTTCAAGATATTACTTTATCCAAATCTTGAATGAGTATGTAACTCTTTGAAGTCGCGTCATTTGTAACAAATTTGTCAGTCACAAACGTCGCGTTCAGTCTAGTCAGTCATGAGTCGCGCGGTGCTGGGTCGCCGTACCTGCGTCGAACAGTATGTCTCCGACGTCATCGTCGGCTTCGGTGGGCGCGCGGTCAGACAGGCGCGCGTTACCTCCGACGGTGCCGCGCGGCGCGCTGCTGCAGCCCAGCCACCAGAAAGCCGTCGAACGGGGGAACGCTGGGTTGTCTGAGTCCACCTGCCGACATAACATAAATATTAAGTTTTGAAGTATGAACATCATCTTCTTAATGCCTGCCAAATTCCCAAATATAGCGACAAGGAATAAATTTTACAAGTCATAGAATACTTACGCTGAAGGTTCTATCATTAAACCGCCAGTAGGATCCACCCTTAAAGAAGTACGTGTAACCGTTGGTGTACTGTAAGGCGGCGTCGATGCCGTCCGGGATGCCCTCCCAGTTGGACAGCGGCTTGGGGTAGGTGGCCTTGACGGGCGGCCGCTGCGACGGGTCGAACCGCCAGAACTTGGAGCCTTTATAAAAGTAGATCTTGCCGTTTCCTGACCACACTAATGCAGCGTCCAGGTTGTCTGGGATACCGGTGAAGCCTAAACGAAGAATAGATGTTAGTGTTGGACAAATTATTCTAAAAACATTCATTTATAAGAACATAGCTTCTGCCCGCGACTTCGTCCTCGTGGAATAGTTACCTGGTTTTAGCGTGATTATATATAGGCTATAGCCTTCGTCAATAAAGGGGATATGTAACACGGAAATAATTTTTGAAATCGGACAGTAGTTCCTGAGATTAGCGCATTCAAGCAAACAAACAAACAAACTCTTCAGCTTATACATATATTAGTATAGAGTATAGATATATTTTAATGATATCGAAATGGTAAATACTAAGATACAGCAAACTGTATTTAGTTAATCATTAGTAAAATTAACAAAAAACAGGTTTGCATGTGACCAAGTACCTAAGAAATTCAATGGTCTTTTATATGGGTTATATTACAGATATTTTTAATGAAGTAAATGCTTAGGTACCTTCATTGATCTCTTTAGGATAATCTCCGTCGATCTTCTGTCCGTTGTACCGCCAGTACTTGGAGCCCTTGAAGAAGTACGTCTTGCCGTTCTTGTAGGTGAAGGCGGCGTCGATGTTGCCGGGCAGGCCTGGCCACGCGCGCGAGATCAGCCGCGGGTAGCCGGACGCTACGCCGTCCTCGGTCAGCCGCCAGTAGTGCTCGCCTGGAAACAGAAACATTTTTTTTTATAGGATAGGGGGGCAAACGAGCAGACGGATCACCTGATGGTAAGCGATAACCACCGCCCATGGACACCCGCAACACCAGAGGAATCACGAGTGCGTTGCCCGCCTTTTAAAAGGGTTTGGGCCTCCGGTAACCTCACTCACCCAGCGAAACACAACGCAAGCGCTGCTTCACGCCGGTTTTCTGTGAGGCCGTGGTATCACTCCGGTCGAGCCGGCCCATTCGTGCCGAACCATGGCTCTCCCACGTGAGATTCCATATTTGGAGTTAAAAGTTCCTTTTTACGCGAGGGTTTTACGAGTGAAATGTGAAAGTACTCGTAGTTTACTAAACTCTAGCTTGGTACCAATTATTGCCAGATATTCTGTCGTTAATCAGTATTGTGAACGTATCACTTTTTTTTTCATAAATAATAATGTAACACTGTTACTATAAATACTATGATCAGCTCACGCGTAGTATTGCAGTTTTTTCATTGGCTTCTTTCAGAATATATAGAATATATTTCATTATATTTGTATTGTTTTTGCGCAAAAAGCTACTTACTGAAAAAAATAAGTAATATTCTTTCATTTTATAAATTTCAATAATTGATGAAGTGAATTAACTAAGTTTAATTTTATGCCATTCGATTTTTTAAAACTATCGGTGGTTCACCAATAATCATCGTTTCTTGTAAAATATCTGTCTGGAATATGATAATCTTATTATATTCCATACCTTCATACCTATAGTTTTTAAGATAAAAAGGAATAACGAATTCTCTTGTAAAGCTTAGCTAAAACTTACCTTTGAAAATAAAGGTGCCGCCATCCGCGGAGTTAAAGATGGTGTCGAACTTGGGGTCCCCGCAGAGTGCGGGGTCCTCGGCGGACGGCTGCGGCGTGGTGGCGCGGGGCACCGACGGTGCGGCGGGCAATGGGCCGCCGATGTCCGTCTGCGTCTTGTGACCATATAGGGCCTGAAGATTAAAGTAATATTAGCTATCTACAAAAAATTATATTGACATCATTTTACGGCTTTCCTGTTTAACATTTCCTCAAATCTTTTGCTGCGACATAGTTTATCTAGATCTTTTAAGAGCGATCTTTCGGATAAACTATATAGAAATATAATAAGTATGATAAAAATTATATACCTACGTAAAATCGTACTTATAAATATCTGAGTATGTGGCTACCTGAATTCCTTGGATGTCATCCTGGTCGAGTTGAAAAGCAGGGTCGTATCCTCTATAGAAGGGAGCCATGAGCGCTGAACGAACATCGCTGTGAGACAATCCTAGTGAGTGACCAAATTCATGAGCTGCGACCTGTAAACAGTACATAGCTAGATATTATATAGTTCAACATTTTCTGTGACCTTTATACTGAATTAAATACTAGGAAATGTTTTTACATAACAAATTTTTACTAACCCTTCAAGTAACAAATGACAAATAATGCAATCTCTATTGTTCTGGACTTCTGTTTCCCCCGGGGCTCTTACATGTTTTGCTTTAATGACAATGACAAGAATCCCTATAATACTTCTAAGAACTATCTTATCTAGCATTTTTAGGTGATGGACTTTACTTGATTAGTTAAATATTTTCCATAATCAGCGACAATTGTTATATAATTACCTGGAAGAGATTGGTTCCTCTCCTCGAGTTAATGGACCACATCTCGGCGTCATCAAAATGAGCGTCGCCGCCGTATACCTGCGCAGACAAGCGGGCATTAAGGAAAATCAACATCATTAGTGATGAATCAATAATTGTCATATTGTTGTAAAACCTCAATTGCCGCACGTATATTTCTAGCTAAGTAATTAAAAGTGATTGATTCTGCAAGAACTCATTTGAATTTTGTTGAATACCCAAGAATAGCGATTATCTGAGGTACAGGCAGATGTTTTCGATACCAATGTCTACCGCTTTCTTTCTTTAAGGGTCAAGGACTTAATTAGTGACAAGTAATCAAAAAATAAACATTGACTTCTATTGACCTTGTATACGACACTAAACTTTATTGTGTGGCTTGTTATTAAAACAGACATAGATTCTGTATACTTAGTAATAACTTCATACGATATCACGTGTAAACTTTGGATATATATTGCGATATCGTGTGATATGACATGACATTTTGGCAGACATATCCAAGTCTGCCCAAGTATATAAGTAAACTGCTAGCATAATTAGCAAGTCTTTCTTCTACAAATATCTACAGTCACATGTGTTCAAGTAACGTACAAAATTCTCTAAAAAGAAAAGTTCGTTTTTCGTTTACACAATGTTTAGCAGACTGTCTGGGATATGTATATACACATATACCTATAATGAATTGTGTATAACAATGATAATAATAGTAAACGGAACAAATATAATAATTATTTTTGCACAATATAACGTTTTATTATCATATTACCGATACAAACGAGCTTTCACCATTTAGGCGACAATCTGTGATATCCGTAGTTTTATTTGTAACAACATAATAATGCAGAGATTTTTTATCACTTCATAAATGACGGTTCATCTAGCGGAAATCAATTTCGAATCCCAATCTATGTGCTAAAATAATTATTTGAAAATGTCCCAATTCCTCGACAAGAAATCTCGTTTAACTCGTTACTATCTACAAAAAAGTATTCAAAAAACTGTCAGACAATAAGGTAGTTTAGATTGAAAAAAAAAAAACAACGGTTTCGTCAGACATTTCGTCAGGTACGATTAGTATCGTCACTTAAAAAACCATACCGTACAACCTATTATAATTTGAATTGTTCATTGGGACATTGCCTGAATATTAATAACTTTTTTGTACATTTTCCTAAATAGTATTAGGGTTGCAAGTAGTTATACAATTTTTTGGGTGGAATGAACTGTTACGATTTCAATATGAATGATTAAAATATTGAAACAAAAGTACTCATAAATAAAATATTATTGATAGCTAGCTAATGTAATATTAACCAAACACAGGTAAACTAATGGCCTAATATACCTATAGGAGTCTAACTACTTAAATTTGTTGATGTTTACAATCGTTATTCATAATCTTCTTCTTATGAATAAATATGTGTACTCACTGGGAAGTAAGCATGGGCAAGGGTGCCACCAGGACCGTCGAAGGGATCACCGTCTCCATGCTCTCCCTTCTCGAACCTAGAAATAATAGTACATTATGATATAAGTAAGTAAGTTGAAAATTACAGCCGAGGCGATATTGCTAGCCCAAGCCGTAGGCGAGGGCTACAAGAAAGCAGAGGCTGTAATTATAACATATTTGCGAGGAAATGATAAAAACAATACAGCGAAAAGAAAAAGCGCGCGGAATAATTTTTACTTGTTCACAAATTAGCGATGCGCGCGCATCAGCGCTTTTTTTTAAGGCACAAAAAACAGCCAGTATTACTATACAGTAAATTAATATTACATATAAATGGTTATAATTTATTGTCAAAATTAATTAAATTAAAGAATTAAATGCTTATTTATTATATTTCATCTCCCAAAGTTAATTTTATTCATAAAATGTTGACCACTTTTCTGACATAAAAACTCTTTACTAAGATTTAAAAAAGTACCGTTCGTTTTAGACGGAGCATCTTTATAAACTGTGTGCACAAGTGCGTAATGAGATACATTACGATACTGAAAATGGTGAAGTAGAGACATTAACCTTACGAGCAAATGTGTTATAAATTATTTATTAAACTGAAAAAGATGTATGGCACAACTTCTTGTTATTTAACTGCAGATAACCACCGATTGACCATTCAGTCGTAGTGGTAATCTTAGATTATAAAATGTTCTTTCCAATCAATAAACATTGCGAATCAACAGCAACTAGCTTGCATTACTACAAGTAGTTGCGCGTTCAACGCTCAATGACAACCATTCGCGTAGTTACACAACAAAGATTACCCGCGGATTGTGACCAAAAACCTATTATGAGTGATTCAAATGACCCTACGTACAACACAATACGCCCACTGGCACGATTTCAATATCTGTGCTCTGATCTAAACGACGCACGGCAGCCGCGCTTCGACCAAACACTCATTTTACTTCGTTTCGCACGAGCAGAATTCTAATTTTTGAATAAACTTCAATTAGCTACGTCAAAATACGAAATTAAACTGAAAGTCGGCACTGAGACAGAATCAATAAGGTGGATTACTTAAGTTCTACTTTACCAATGTTATTTATTCCTAATAGTTTACTGGTTTCACTGTCAACTGTTGAAATCTTGGCACATTTGAGCCTATTATATACAACGGGTGAAATTTAGAATATACGAAACAGATTTATTTATTTTATATACAAGAGAACGGAGGGCTTTACTACAACGCTGTAATTTTGACCAGGTAAATAAAGCGCTTCGTATAAGTAGAGTCTGAAAGAAACTTACCTGACTTCAATATGGACTTGTCCAGACCGCTTCTGTGTAAAGGTTAGATCAGTGTAGTCGGACCATACTGAGAAGGCTTTGGCAAGTTCATTGTCAACCTCGGCACGGTTCAGCTTAGATGGGTACTTAGAGATCTTGTAGGTCAGGTTCTTCACACGCCATCTTGAACCTAGTCAAACAATTAATAATAAATATCAATATTTATAAGATTAAGGTAAAAATATTATTTATTAAGGTTGAATATAATGTAGTCATATAAATAAAGGTAGAAATTCAACAATAAATAATAAATATTTTGTTCAAAATTACTCACCCTGCAGTGCGTATCGTTTCGCCCGGCTCTCCCCGAAGCCAACTTTGTCTCGCACACCGCACCTTGGCAATGACATTACTTTTGTTGTTTCTTCATCCAATTCACCTGAATAACATTAACAGATATGACCATAGGTTTATATTATGAGTTCTTCAGCCAATGTCATTACGTCTACAAGTAATTTGGCTAAGTTAACAATTCCTGACTGTTGAATTTCAATTATTATCTCCATTTTCCGCTTAAAATACTGTCGAATGACAAATAACAAACATATATTTTTTGTACCAAACGATGACAAGGAAGTAATTACACAAACACAGCGACCAAAACCGCACACGGAAAACGTTAAATAATCAGGAACTATGGTCGCTGAGACCACTGATCAGCTGGTTACTTGGAATTCATCGACGCGATCGATTTACACCCATAGCTACAGGGAATAACAGTATTATCGTAAAAATCATACGCCATAAAGAAACTACTATATATTTAATATTTGTATTACAGGAAGAGGAATTAATGACGATACGTTTCTTTGTAAGCATACCTATTATATTTAGTTACGGATTTGTAATTTTAAGACTCGCTGTTGATATAAATCTAGTTCATAATGGACGTCATCATTAAAATCTTTACGAATCATAACGTAGTGTTTGCGACAGACCTGTCCGAACTCGTGCAGTGACCGATAATGAATTATGTATTTATGAGCCGCTTGTGCGTTATTTGCTTACATAATAACACTGCCTTCTGTCATAGTCAAGACCAATAAACTACTTCTCGTGTCAAGGCACGTACGTGTACGAAGACGAGCCGGGCTCTGCCCACATAATGCTAGCGTGTTTAAATAGTCGGTTGAGGAGATCTCACAGACTTATAAATTGCTTCGTGGTTGTGTATGTGTTTGTAATAACAGTGATACCCAACCAAGGCTACAACCAACTATACAGAACCAAAGACAGGCTAATTTAAGGGTTACCGCATAATGCTTCGTTAATATAATATTCACATTTTACTCCATGACCTATATTGAGTTCCGGTGAGAAAAAACGTAATGAGAAATCTTAACTCTCGGCCCTGTTAACCCTGACAAAATTACAAGCTAGCTAATGGTCAGTTTAAGTAAGTATTACCGTCATACAAGGTCAAGGTGGTCCGGATGTGAGTTAGCATCACATTAATTACGTTACGTCAATCCGTGTTCTCTAAGAAATTCACGATTACTGATCAAGAAGTTATAAACTACTGCATTCCTTATATGACATTAATTTACTAAGTAAGTAGTATTAGGTCCCAGCAGCGCTAAAAAAATAGATTCCCTATTGTGTCTTTAATTTGTTGCTTGACGGGCTACGCAGCAAAATGATTGATGCATTTTAGTGTAGAAAGTTGATTGATAGATATGTTTTTTATTTAATCTGCATAATTGATCTAAAACGAGTATTTAAAACCAGATAGAAATAATTAACTCACATTGTGTTCTTCATTCTGTCTATTGATATATGTGGCCCTCATTTTCATCACTAGTTTTTATTTGTATGATAAATGGAGTTATTTTATCATGGGGTATGGTTTTAGAAGACGTATCCCTAACTCTGATACAGTTTAATTTAATGAAAGTAACAAGTCGTAAGCTGCAACCGCGGATTACGCAAATAATGATCAAAGTTTCAACAAAGGAAAACGATTGCAGCTTTCACAGACCGCAGTTGATTGTCTCTTAATCAAAGTGTAATGATCCGTGAATATTCGTGGATGGTGCCATCTTGGTATAACATTTATAACCGAATGATTATTTCTAAAACTTATTTATTTACTCATAAATAAATTTCAATATACATAGACTTGTAAAATAAACACATCCCTCCATAAGCACAACAGACGTATGTACATGTACAATAAAAATTATTGTGTTGTGATTTTTATCATTTACATTAATAAAACATCAAGAAATACATTGTTTATTTTATGTAAGTAGTAGTTACATAAAATAAATAATAGACAAAGCAAATCGAAATCATCACGCTATAAGTTAATTCATATTATCACATTAAGACATATGAAATATATATTAGAGTTCCAATTGCCAGAAAATTGCGAAATAATGACCGGTTTTCGACGAATAAGTTATTATAGTATATAGTGATATAGTCAAGGCGGCGCTAGCCTAATGGCTAGGGCGTCGGACTTGCGATCATGTGGTTGCCGGTTCGAAAGCCACCCATTGCACTGCCGACGTGAACACACCCGTAACACAAGTATTTAGCTTAGCACGAGGGGCTAACAAGAATACTAGAAATGTGCCACTCATATTGCTAGTAAGCTTTTGTTAAAAAAAAATAGTAAAAGAGCAGCTTACCAGTCGCATTCAGTCCAGCGAAGCTCTGGAACTCGGCAATAGCTCGGCGCCAAGAACTTTCGTCCATTATATGCCCACTTGACGGATTCCTCACAGATGGACTCAGGTACCCGTATTGTGCTAAGTACATCTGAAAGTAGGCATCATCTTCAGCCTGCCGTATCCCAAGTAAGGAGTAGGCCTCTGTTCTCATACGAAACATGTCTAACTACTTGTTAGATCGTGTTCTATCTACTGTGCTTGAACATATTAAGCGATGTGCTTCTCTATGTGTGAATTCAATTAAGAGTGCAATTCTCAACTTATTCGAATGAAAACAGAAACCCATTACCTGCGATAAGATTTAAAATTAATAAACAACACATTAGACGTTGAAATGGATTTATAATAAATTCACATGACGTAAACAAATCTCTTTTCATCCAAGCTTATGATATAAATGCGAAAGTAATTCTTTCTGTCTAGCTGTTTGTTGTCATCACGTCTAAATTGCGGAACTAACTTTGATGATTTTTGGTATAGAGATAGATTGGACCTTGGAGAAGGATGTATTTTTGTTTTAAAAGTCCTTTGGGTGGCGAATAAAACCGAGGGCAACAGCTAGCAATAAATAGATAGTTATTATAAAATAGATAGTTTTTGTTTTCCTTCCATGAAAACGTTATCAAGGACAAATTTAGTATTAGGTTATCTCATAATTTAGTATCGAACGCCTTTCCGCGTATGTTTAGTGACGAAGTCTAAACTGTTTCTTTGCTTGCATGCTTGCTGTCGCTAATCTCGTAGGTACTCACAGACGTTACATTATCTCACATCACCACAAGGCTACCCACCCATTGTTTATTGTCAACGTTGTTAGTGGGAATACATGGATAACAAGATAATTTCTTTAGAGTCTCGGATGGAACTTTGTTAATTCATTCAATTCGTAAGAGTTAATCTCATCTAAGTACACAGACAAGAATTAATATTGTATATTTTTTGTGGCGGAGTTCGGTATCAGAGTTATAATTATTGTAACTGCTTACCTACTAGAATATAGCCACAAACATTTAACTTCAGGCCTACATAATACTAACTTTTATGCTATTTAAAATATCTTGAGAGGGGTGAGCCTTGATACATATACATACTCGTATGATAGTGAATATTCAGGCAATGTTATATTTAATATTTTTCCGGTTGTTGAAAATATAAATATAACTACCTCTATTTTCGGATTCAGATCCCTATTTATTTTATCGGCAAATAAAAACTTATCTAACATTATCTATTATTATTAACATTACATATCTAATATTAGGGGTGGAGTCTGTCAGACGGCTGTCGTGGTTGACAGTCGTGGTGTACGGAGACATGGCGACCTTGGGCAATGGCAGTGTCGGAGTGCGTGCGCTGCATCTCAATGCGCTGGCGCACATATCTCCGACTGGCACCGCACACCAGCGCCTGCACAGGCTCTTTGTTCCCTGTCACGCCGGGGAATACTCACAACAATGTCACTGGTAATCCGACTGCAGTCAATACCCCGAAAAGACCCTATTTACTATTGTCTCTTCAATGCAACGAGAATACTAAATATATTTTCAAAGATTTCTATTTGTTAAGCAAATCGAACGTACGTTTTACAGATATCATCACGAATATGTGATTGACCTCAGTTTGAAAAGTACCTAAAGGTAAATGCGTTAAATGTTTTATTGCTAAGAATTTATATTGTTCACAGCAACTATTTCTGAAATTTATACATGTTTTTTTATATCGCATGTGTATTTGTATTTCTTATGTATTTGTACGTGACTCAACACATATACCTGTAGGAATAACGCTAACTGCTAATAAATCAATGTTTATATCGATGACTAACCTCGAGAGAATCGAACAGATTTTGGGTGCGTTTGCGCCAGGCCGTTGACACGCACCGGCATTAAGTTGCGGCATTGTTTGGTTCACAAACCAAAATGCATCACTGGTACGTTGTACAAATGTAAATAGATACCTGATATTTGGTCTACATATCGTATTGGTAACAATGTTCCTTAGCAAACTATTGTTCCTTACATGTCAGAATTCTATAGAAATGCAGAGGTTTCAAGATAAACACAACGAATATCATCAAGCAATTGCAAAAAGTAGCGGCTCACTGGTAAAACATATTTATTTTAAACTTTTTAAGTGAAAGGAACAGAAACGACCCGTATTACAGATTCTGAAGAAGGATTATTGATGGAGGCGTTTAAATAATGTATTCGTACGAGCATATCGGGGTCAGTATGTCCCCATGAGTAACGGGTACTGTCGGATTCTGCGCCCGCGCAGATCTCACAGCACAGCCTGCGGCGTGACTGCTCTACAGACCTACTTAACCCGTGCAAATTTTTAACGCCTCAGAGGTCTTTCAACGGCTCGTACCACGCATCATTGCTATGTAACAATGCTAATTGAAAAAAATATCTTGTTCCCTCAATGTTTAACATCTTAAACAACTACAGACTTGGTCAAATAATCCAGGAGACGACAATACCTGTCAAACCCACTTCACATCAAGCTGGTTTAAGAGTCAGCATATTGAAACTTTCCTGATTCTTAACCAACTTAAACCAAAAGCGGCCTGATTACTTGAATTTCATTTTCAAGTCCTAAAAATCTGCATTCAGATTTTCTATAGAAATTTGAATATTTTTTTCTTTCAATGCCTACAGAAAACTAAAATGCATTGGTGGTTCAATTTCATTACTAATATATAAACACGTACAAAAGCTAATGCAAACTGTAGATCTCATAGTTAAACAACTGAACATTTCGTACGAGGCATAAAAGGATATCGATATGACATGCCAGTTATTTCAATCGGAGTAACGGCTTCGATTAACGGTATTTGCAATAGAAAGGATTACGTGTCAAGACGTGAATTAAAATGCCCAAAACAGCGTGGTGGCACTGAGTCACAGTCATCACATCATTGTTGCGACCACTATACGAGCTTTGAATGGCGTCTTCTTTTTGAATGAACTTTACAATTATTCTTTTGAGGGTATTGAGCTCATTGCATGCAGATGCATTAATACCGTTTTGTTAGGTCGAAGCATTTATGAACTGTCGATTCGATTAAATTACATGTGCGATAGCTACTTACTCATATAAGTAAACCGTAACGTCTCTAAAGCTAACACTTTCGTGTCACTGACCTACTTGTTTGCAAATGTCCTTTAATATTATATTGTGATTCATAATTTCCTGCGTTAGTAAAAATATTAAAAAGTAAATAATGATTACTAAGACCTAATCTTACTCATAGCTTTGTTCATATACAGGTAGGTCATATTCAGTTCCGGTCCCCGACCTACCTTTTGTTTATTTTGTATGTCATTATATCAGGTTCTGCACACAATACTTATCATACATGTTCAAAATATTATTGAATATAGGGTGTGAGACTGTCCTTGTGGTTTCATGGTCAAAAACTGCTTTGTTAGTATTTGTCTGAAAGGACTCATCCAATATTATTATCACTTTTCCTTGTCCATTAAGTTTGTAACACTTACGCATAGTATAAACAGACATGTAACAGTACTTAGGTATGTGTTAAGTAGTGTAGTGATATTAACTAGCCTAATTCGCCCACGTAGACAAAAATTACTCATTTCTCAAGTTGACTGATATAATTCACACTATAGTAGGTATTTGACTTCAAGCTCGACATGTTACTCTAAGATAGAACCTGACAGTTATTAAATATTAACATACCTAAGTTACGTAATATTAATTATTATATACATTAGTTATTAGTATTCAGACAGGCACGACGAAAAAGGCGCAATAAGTACACATGTGCAAGAGAACGCTATGGGGCGATTATCTATAGTTAAGCGATTACAATGTAAACCATGCGGGCATTTAATGACACCTATCTATGATTGCGTACATCGCTTATTGTTGGATAACCACTGACATTGGCTCTGATTCACGTGGAATCGTCATTAAATTGCCCCTGCGGTATTATGCTAAAATTGAGAGCCGCCTTTACATGTCATAACGCATTATGTAACAACAAATTGCTTTAATTTACTTGTGAATTACTGTTTAGCGGATAAAAATAAGAGGTTAGGACCTATTCAATCAATTTTTATGATGATCGTTTAGTCCATAATCGCTATTCTTTTCGTCTTTAAAGAAATGAGCATATCCAAACTTAAGACAAGTTATTACTGAAAAACGATTGTAGTAGGTATCACAGGTGGAAGTCATTTATCTACTTTTAACATACCATACAAGGCCTGAGACCCTTATTAGATCAAAGGAATGTTGTAACTGTGTAAAAACTAATAACAAAACAGGTTGAACGCGAATCTCGCTATCGCAAAGGCCAGGCAGTCATTATCGGTAGTCCAAAGTGCTTAATAGGAGTTGTTGTAAATATGCTTATAGCGATGACACGCGATGGTGTTCCGGGAAGTGCATCTGGTCTCGGCAATCTCTGCATGCCTTACCGGGAATATCTGACACGTGCAAATATTCACCAACACTTCCCTGTACGTAATGGTGCTGATATCGAATACACCATCTATGTCACGGGGCGATAGCGTTTTTTTTGTAACAGGTATGATTGAGGATAGTTATATCAGTAGTTTAGCAACAAAATCACTGAAAATTTCATCATCATCAGTATATAGCAGCTAGTACTTCTAGGAATATGTCTCCAATAAAATGTTACTAAGTACAAACATCGACATAACTCTTCCAGTTCTAGCCGTCTATGTGAACATCATCAACGAAAATACTTAGTAACAAAAATAATTGTTCTCTCTTAGGTGTGTTTTTAAATTATCAAATGTAAACCTCCCAGATAAGATAATGCGTATTTATCCTGAGAAGTCTAAGCAGGCAATAAATATTGTGTGCATTTATCTCGTCACAATGCTAACGACCCGCGCTGCCGCCGCCGCCCACGCCACTCACGTTGCAGCTCTTGTGTACATACCATCTGCTATTGCAATTACCCATTGAAAATCTAAAACATACTTTTTAATCTAGCTCTATTCAAAACTCCAAAACTCAAAATTATTACAATATTTCAAATCTAACCTATTTTTATATATTAGGTACAGCAACAGACAACAGATTAAGCATTACACAGTACTCAATCAAACATTAAAAAAGTATTCAATATATTTATATATAAAATAATATTTACAAGATTTAAGAAAATTCATAAACAATCGTGTTTAATTATTATTCTTTGTTGTATAAATATATTCCCAATATAATTGTCACAATGTCTTGATATGTCATTATCTCATCTTATATGCATGCAATTAAATTAAAGTATGTATATGTATCACGCAATTGCATACATTTGTACATTATTATATTAGTGTACACGTTCTGTTCACCACGTGGGCACTGTAGGGTGACTTTGTTTTCACTACTGCGCCACCAACTCACTCGTGGTCTATATTAACTGTACCATGATGTTTACACAGAGTAATTACTTTATATCTACTTATTAATTCCTTGTTTGTGTTATTGGCTACACCTGCGTTTCAAAATATGTCACTTGTGATAAACACATAAATATTTATCTTGTTACAAATATTCTGAAAAGTCAATCAGACGTGCTAAGAAGCAACAATAATGGATATTAATTCTGTAATTATACTTCTTACAGCTAGTTATCTCTTTCACAATGCTGACAATAACAGTGAGCAGCTACATAGGGGAAAATATATTTCTTAGGTACATACTTAAAGTTACCATTCAATTCAATCCAACATGTTAACGTTTTTGTGCATAAATAATAGTATTATGTAAACATGTATTTTTTTCTGTTTACATGAATATAATAACGGAGCGGTGAGCTTTGTACGCGTGTCATCGCCATAATAATTACTGACATATATTTACCTGAGAACGTGAGTCGTTTCAGGAATGTCGATATACATACAACAAATAAATAAACACAAAGAAACTACCATACATCTCCAATATAAAAATACACTTGTTGAAGATAAATTACTTCCATACAAACATAAAATGAATATTTAATTTGGACTAGCGATGGCGTCTATTACATAAAGTATCAACATGTTTGTTTGTCCATGTCATCGTTTTATGTTAATAGATCACATTGTAATGCAATTAAACTGCTTTTTGCGTAATATTTTTAATCATGCTTTGAATTTTTAAGAGTAAACAACAGTCCCTAATAAATACGGGTCCATCATTTTTTTTAAATAAAAACCACCTGCTTTGTGGAACAAATCATGTGTCGCCCGAGACTTCACAAATATACAATTAGCGGACACAAAGTACCTCCACTTAGAGTGGATACAAATATAAGTGGAACTCACAAATAAATGATTCGGATGGGAATGGAATCCACAATTGAGGTGCAATGGACACCGAACATGAAGTCTTTTACAAGCTTTAAGTTTTAATCAAAACTTGCAAGCTGAATGAGAACTACTTCCTCTAAACTTACAACTTTTTTTAATAATTTATTAATACTGAATATATTTTTTAAACTAGTTTCTCCTACTGTTCCGATGGGGTGTTTACAAACACAATATACAAACACCCAGACCAGAAACAACTATCTGCAGGTCATACAAATATTTGTTCCGGTGGGGTTCGAACCCACAACACGTAGCGTAGAAGCCGATCCCTCAGCTACTTCGCTGAACGTGCGGACCGTGCGGTCTATTTGTGTTTTTTTAAATTTATTACTGAAATATAAATGATTACATATGGTATGATAATCTGTAATTATTTAGAATTATAGAGGTAAAACAAATAACTAAGTTTTATTCTTAGTACTTATTTCATTTTAAGCTGCGGTTTACTGATAGGCGCGCCTCACCGCGCCCGCGCAATGCTGACCGCACTTATTCATCCGCACGCGCAAAGGATGGATAATTGTCAGCGTAATTAGTTTCAATTACCTTGCGATTGACGAAAGATTAAAATAGAATTTATCGCGTGTGAAACCCCACTTTTCCGCACTAGAATGTAGAAAAGGTTTTTTGCGGTAAAGTAAGCCCGCCCTTTGTCCGTGTATCCTCACGTTTGTCACGTGGACCCGAGCACATTGTCTTACTTTTCAAATATAATAGACTCTGATCTGTTGATTGCTTGCCAATCATCTGTAACTCTACACGTGTGTCGAGTCATGACTTTTAAATGCATCAGGTCAACCTACGAACTTGATATATTTTACTTATTGTGGGTGTCTACTACCTGAAGTAGGCATATAGGCAGGTAGTTATACTTTATTGCGGACACATAACGATCGCTTACATGATGTGGCATGGAATCATTGTGAGATCGAACTAATGGTCACAATCAGATGGTAGCGATGACGACGTGGTGAACAATAAGCAGTAGCGATCGGAGGACGGCGGCCGTGGCGCGCGTGTTGAAGGTCGCCGCGCGCTTCCTGCATGCGTGACGCGCATGCGCTCCGAACCACCAACCTGCCAACCGACTGCCACCACAAACAAACCATCCCGCATACACCAACATAGAACCGTAACCACAATATCAAATAACTGTATGTTCTGTACATGCAACAGGATCAACTCAAAAGTCCCGTTACCGAAAAATTGAGTCTATTGAGATTAGCGGTAACAGAGGTGACCTGGTTGCTTTTTGTCTTCGCTGGACACGAACTATTGTCGGAGCATTATGTACACACACGTCTTATTTATGTCATCGACACGCTTTACTGTATTTTAACAAACTTCTAACATAATATCGTTTAACCTTATCTTTTTACTAGTTTATCAGGCATTATCTTTTAAAAGATCTGACAACATCGTACAGTTATTCATCGTATTTTTTGTTATAATATTCTGCGAATGCTTTAAAAAATATTTATTTCCCAGGATCGTGGATCGTGACTAGGGTTAAAAGACTTACGGTCGGTGGCACTGTACGTTAAAAATATTTTGTTTTTCATCACGTCGATCTCAGGGGCCTGCCGGTCGTCGGCAGACTCTGGTATGATCGCGAGATACCGAGATACGCGTTTCCCAAAACGCATAACAAAGAGGCGGTCGACACCTTGTTGAAAGCTACATATGAACGCAGTACGTTAACTAGCTCAACATACTTTATATAGACTAATGCGGGTGGATTTTTTTAAGTGTTTTATTAAATATTTAAACATTAAAATAATCTAAATTGAGTACACTAATGCTTACGATTCACCGGTTCATTGTTCTAAACAGCCAAAGGAAATTTTCTGAGAGATATCACCGCGTCGTAAGAGACATGTTTCGAATTTTTATATCGCATTAATCGAGTCAGGTAGGAGTAACGAAAACAAAGAACTTCACAGGTTCTTGGCACTTTCTGCTAGGGCTATTGTTCTTTAATTGAACCTCAGACAGGAGAATGACCCTCTTCATATGGATACGTTTATCATAACAGTACCTATTTGAAACGACAGGAAATGCCTGGCCCATGACAATGTGCGGACCACACCATCTAGATTTTATCACGTGGGTAAGGTACAACGAACTATTAAAGCTGAAGTTACCTAAATTATATACGTAATACCATAAAGACTTTCGTGACTGAATTTCAATGCTTGACGCACGATATTAGTCAGTCGGGAACCGTATCCTAGTAACGATTTCTGAATTTCAATATTTAGTTCACCGGTCGTAACCTGAACATCTATTGGTTGCATGCTGTTTTGGAATAATTTATCTTATTCCCAGCACTGATATTTAGTTCTTCACAGATATTTCTTCATTTATGGACCTTATGATGAAACTGTTGATGAATGATAATTTTATAATACTATTTATTGATAGTGTAAACAACTCTGACGTGACTACAGTTAGTTATACACAAGTATACCTAATATTTTATGGTTTTTCCGTGTCACCAAGTAGTATCTTGTTAATTGGCACTCAGCTTACCTATTACTAACAATCCCATAGCTCGAACCGGTCTTCATGGAAACGAAAAAACCCTATAAGCGGCCTTTCTATATCCTCGTAAATAAATAAGATTTTATAATAACATAATAATGAAAGTGATTTAGATGATAGCTTATATCATCTAAATCACTTAAGAGTGTATTTTCAATTGCAAACAAAGTGAACCAAAGTAGAAATACTGTATATCGATGAGGGCTTTATATTTTGTTCAGTGACACTGTATTTTTACGGATACCGTATCAATAAACACGCAATGCTTTTAACTAAAAAGGCGAAATCAATTTTCTACTTCTGTAATTTCTACTACTAGTGTAACATAACATATACTTGTAAGATTTTCATTGTTCATAAAATTAAACTCATTTTAATGCTATTTAGTGAAGGAAACATTCGACTCGCAGGCAGGATTTGAACCTGCGTCTTCTGGCTAGTTACGCGAGACGCTATGACCTCTAAGCCACCGCGAGTCCTACCCGCCATGTCGAAATTTGCCTTCACATTCTCAACTTACGTCTTAAAGGTGACGTCAGTAACATCTATTGAAAGGCAAGTTACTTTGCCTTTCAACCATTCATTTGAATGCATCAAAAACTTCTTTCTGATTTACATACACTCACGCCCTTCTCCCACAGGGGTAGGCAAAAACTATAGACCGCCATTTTCTACGATTGTTGTATACTTCTTTTACTTCTGCCACTTTCATGCTTCTCACACATATGCGCCGGTTGCGAGTTGGACCTCACCTTTTTTAAGGACCTCGCCAATAAGTTCAGCGTACCTATGTCTTTCTTATTTAAGTGATATTAAAAAGTATTCTATGCCTTCAAATTCACTCTGTGTTTGAATTAGAAGGCTATTTTTATCAAGCAATTTCTCACAGGCTGGGTGTAATAGAATAATTTCAAATATAATATCATTGAATTCAAGCTTGCAATATTATTACAGAGTGTAAATAATTTTAATTCAATTTAATTCAATTCAATTCAATTTATTTATTTTGTGAACATAGGTGATTACAGGTGTTTTTACTATAAATATCTATTGTACGAAAAGTTTAAAGTTTAAAGCGATATGAAGACATTTTTTTCCAAATTCTGCGATGTGAGTACCATAAGTGGCCATGTTGTGTAGCACAATTTAAAATATGAATACATTTGTTAGGTTTGCCATACACGAGTTGAAGCAGGTTAGTAGGACGAATATTAACCTTGACATAACCACGGCTAATTTACATGATCGTTTAATTGATTAGATAGTTTGGTTTTTTGAAACATTATTTGTCCACATAATATAGGAGATTATAGTTGTCGGGTTTCATGAAAACATAGGAATTTTTCGATTTGGGGCTCCAAATCGAAAAATATCTTTGTGTTCTTAGGACTCATTCAATAGACATTCGTAAATCTTGATAAGTGAACATACCTGAATTATGTAAATATTCCTGTATGATATTGTTTATATAATTATAATTTTCAAATAATCATTATTTTCCTTAAACCGCATGACATCTAATATAGCATTGAATAGACCATTAAGCTGAGATTGGTTAAGACGAAACCTTTGGCGTAGCGGCTGAGCGGTCATCTTAGCCTTGGGTTATGAGTTCGATCCCCGTACGGATTATTTGTTTGACCTAAAGATAGTTGTTCCGGGTCTGAGCGTTTGTGTATACAATTTGACAATTTATTTAAAAAGAAAAAATATAATAATGCTGAAAGAAGTGGTAAAGGTAATTATTTTTTTAATTAGCTAGTCTCCACATCTTAAACTTCCTAACTAAAGTTTTGATGTGTTCAAATTACTGCAGTAACGTTTCTTTCTCTAAGTAGGTACTACATAATATGTCCATCTACATCCGGTATAAATATGTTTCACCGGAGGCCCAAACCCTTCTAAAAGGAGGGCAACGCACTTGCGACTCCTCTGATGTTGCGGGTGTCCATGGGCGTCGGGAATCCCTTACCTCTTACCATCAGGTGATCTGCCTGCTCGTTTGCCCCCATCCCATAAAAAAGTATAAATTGAATACATCTCTGGCTAACCCCTCGGGGAATATAGGCATGATGGTAAGTTATATTTGTTTTATAACATATCTTAGTGAGTTTTTGCAGTCTTATCAATTCGCTTATAAATTATAATGGTCGGGCAATCCTGAAGTTATCCCGTGAGAAAAACCTGTCACATCGTGAACACTTTGCCCTAAGTCTTACATTAGCTGATATATAAAAAAGTGTCTTATATTGTAACACAATCTTTTTTCCTAGCTCTACCAGATCAATTAAATAACAACATACATATTATTGAAACACGCAAACGTTATTTAATCTTCTAAGCTCGGAAACATTACGTAACGTTTTCTTTATTTAATATGGCTACCGATATTTATCAAATAAATAATATATAAGAAAGTATTAAGTACTTACATATTATATCATAACTTGCTGATATTCGCGACAGTCATTCATCTCTAATTTATAAAATTTTAAAAAGGCTGTCTGTTGAAGATATTTAAAAAAAACAAGTGGGTTTATGGTATATAGAAACCTCCGAACCCAAAAATGTGATTTTTTAAATTCTGGTCTGTTAGTCTGTAAACTACTGAATCTCTTTCTACTATTATAAAATTGTAAAAAAGTTGTATCTGTACATTAAAGATATTTAAAAAAAAACAAGTGGGTTAGGGTATATAAACGTCTCCGAACCCAAAAATGTGATTTTCTAAATTCTTGTCTGTTTGTCTGTTTGTTACGGGTTGGCGCAAAAACTACAGAATAGATTTTAATTTTGTTATCACTGTTAGAAAGTATGTGCTCCAACTTAAAAACTGGTATACTTCTTATCTCAAATAAGTAAACGGAACCTGAGATACAGCTTGACCTCTAATGTATAGACACTCATACAAAGAAGAGATCATCGTTGTTGGTTTGTGAGCTTCAAGTGAGCGAAGCCGCGAGCAGAGGCTAGTATATTTTAATTCTGTTGTCTCTGTTAGAAAGTATAGCTCCAACTTAAAAACTAGTGAACTTCTTATCTCGGATCCTGAGATACAGCTAAATTAATTTTGTGATTCATTTATAATCCTAATAGCTCCAGGTGAGCGAAGCAAAAGGAAGAGATAGAGGAAGCAAGCAGAAGGCAAAAACTAATTTAATATCTTTATTGAATTCAAGACAGCCTACTTGAAATTATGAGTGATGTATGACTGCAATAGGAACGCTTACTTATGTGGTGTGTTTATTCTGCGTTTATACTGCAGATAGTTTTTTTTATGCCACTAAGGTGGTAAACAAGCATACGGTCCGCCTGATGGTAAGCGGTTACCGGAAAATATGGAAGCTTGCAACACCAGGGGTATCACTCGCACAGTTTTATTTAGCGTTAATCGAATAATTGGTTGCTGCGAATCTGGGCGCGAGTTTGATTCCCGCATTGAACAAATATTTTCGTACGGTCTTCGTTTTTCCGAAGGATAGTGTTGTCAAATTTAAAGTATAATCAGTATTCGGTTGTATGAGTATCAACTTGTAATATCGAAGCTCATCAGCTGTCTTCTTAATTTTGAAAGCTGGTAAAATCAATTCCATTCAGGCTTGGCAAAAAATAAGATTATTGTAGCACATAAAACAGATACTTAACCAAGGATTAATTTAATCTATCCTCATTAGCCTAGTGATCCTAAACGTGATTGTTGCGCTAGAGGTTCTGGGTTCGATTCCCAGGTAGAGCAAAAGTGTTAATAGGTTTTCTACGAAAACCTCAGTAGCAGCTCGGAGGTTTGTGATTTTTGCCCGGTAAATGGCACTAGGCTTGCCCCCTATCACATGTGACCTAAACATACCGGCGAACTGGGAGTGTACATTAGTACGCCTCTGCCTAACCCTTCGGGGAATACGGGCGTGATGGTATGTAATTTAAGCAAGCGTTTTTAATGTTTGATCTTACTGTGACGTTAAACGCTCTGTCGCATCGGATAGTCGCAGCCTTTATATGCATAGTAGTACCTACCACTTTTACGGTTCCGACCGGTCGGTGTCGGTGCTCTATGACCTAGAACTTGGCGGTGAGCGAGCTCAACAACTTGTCGTATGAGTCAGTCGCCGGATTCCGAGAAGCGATGAGATTTTATTATGTAGGCACGTATTCTCTTGAACCCCCTCAGAAGCTATAAATTTATTGTACTGACTGTGACTCATAAGGCGGTCAGCACCAGTTTCACCAGTCACAGTTCACCAGTCACTGTTTTTGTAATATGTAGGCAGATAGTTTTCGTTTAGTCGCTAGTTAGTTACTGTGCACTTTGTAGGTACTGTAGTCTTTACTTCAATCCCTAGCATTAATTATTATATCCATTCACAGCTTGCTGTTGCACATTATTATTACAATTTTATTTTTTCAATAAAATAATAAAGCATTGCTTTCTAATACGCCTGTATACCCGAAACACTAGTTACCTGATGTACCCCCGTTCAATTAAGTCGATTACCTTGAACCAGTCACAAATTGAAACTCTGAGCGGCTTTTGAAGATATCGTAGAAAATTTTAAGAATACGTTGCCCGGCTTGGAAATCAAATCCAGTAACCCTGTGCCTTAGCAGCCCATCTTGTATTCGAACAAATTTAATCATTTTTTAAATTATATTTAAAAAAATGTATTTTAATTATATTCTAATTAATACACACACATTATTCTTTATGAATAAGTAATGGCTCTTGCCCTTGTTGAAGACGAATGCAGATATGAATTAATCAAACAAAGAGACTTTTATCTTAAAATTCGTCATACGCGGACGTCTGATATGATCTATCTTCTTAACTTCTTATCTTAACTTAAAACACTACGATTAATTAGGACAAATGTTATATATTTAAAACTCACCTAACAATAATATAGAAGGACTTCTTTTTGTACCAGGACATAGCAGAGAACAGGTTGAGATATTTAAATTAACTAGTACCTAACATATTTTTCCGAGTTCGGAACGGAAAAAGGATGTTGATTTCATGATTAATTTATAGTCATTGATTCATACACAACAACTTAGCGTATTTTACAAATTACTACACAAATGACGTAATGCCCATTGAAAAAGTATAATGACCAATATCTTGCTACACCTATACCTACATACACACATGTTGTATAAGGTGCGCATGAGTCATATTCCGTATTAAACACACGATGTGAGAAGACAAACAAAATGTTCTAGTGTTGTTGCGAAAAGTGAACCTCTTATCTCGACCGGACTACCTCGTTTTATGAATGAACAGTTTACTACACACGTTACGAGTGTGCTACTCTACCCATTATGGAACTCAGATTCAATTTAATTCTGAAGCGCCGGTGAACGGCGTTCTGAGAAAAACTGACTCAGCGACCGCTATGCACACCCACATAATTTCATTTCCGATTCCGATATGATGATAATTATCGATTAATGATGGGATGCAGCGGAAACGCGCAGTGAATAAGTATTTGTTTGTCACGGTAGTAACCTACCGTGAACAAAGACAACCATAATATACCTTCAGTTCTGTTTGTTATCTGAACCATTGTCAATACAAATTATTGTTAATATTTACTATCCATACAAATTCCAGTGATAAGCGGATAAAAGTGCTAAAACCATTTCAACGCCAATGTTTCTTAATTATAGGATAATAGAGTTCGGTCTGAATGACGAACTTTTATTTGTTCATTAACCAAATAGTACTTACCATCGCCTTATCAGCTCCACCGAAGGTTGGGGCGGCGCTACTCCTCGTGAGGAACACCAACGCCACTGTCGCCGTCCATAATATCCTCAGACTATTCCTCAAACTTACGCCTGCCATGTTTCGGGTTGATATCCTTAATCTACTACTATTAGATATGCTCATTTGATATTTCCTTAAATTATAGTTTTGTAAAAATTATCTAAAGAATGGAATAATTGTCATAACTCTTATTTCGTTTTCTTAACCTATTTGGTGTGAAATTTATTGAAGGTGTCTTCGGGTATCACAGTGATATGTTATCTGAAACAAAGAAATGGTAGCAATTACTATCGTGACCTTATATGAACAATTTGAATGTATGTGCATCATTATACTAATAAAGTCAAAGTAATTTTTATATCTCAATTAGTCCATTAATACAATTGTCAAAAAGTAGGTTCATCGTTCTAAATATGGTCTTATGGAGACGAACCGGCAAAAAATCCCGTAGAGACTACTTTTTATAAATATTATAAAATACTTTTTTTTATATCACATAATATACTTTTACTTTTAACATAACATACCATCACGCCTGTTTGCCCGAAGGGTTAGGCAGAGGCGTACTAATGTACACCCACAGTTCGCCGGTATGTTTAGGTCCCATGTAATAGGGGGCGAGCCTATTGCCATTTACCGGACACAAACCCCAAACTCCGAGCTGATACTGGGAATTTCATAGAAAAATCCAATAACACTTTGCTCGACCTGGGAATCGAACCCAGGACCTCTAGCGTAGCAGTCGCACTCAGGACCACTAGGCTAATGAGGCAGTTAAATACTTTTTGTATATCACCTATAATACTTTTTTTTTAATATCACGAGATGTTATTACCTTATTTCATTACACTAGATTACTAAATGGAATCATCTGAGGAATTCAAATAACTTTGTTTACCTGAGGGATTCACCAAAAACTTTTGATACTTGTTTCTAACATATTATTTATAGAAAATATGGGCCGAGTGTTATTTATATAATTCATATATATTATGAGCCACGTCATATATATGCGACATCGTTAATTACCCTGAGTCAGAGGCGATCATCTGCCCACTTATGTAAGATCTTACTGAATTATCAAGACGAGCTAATAAGTAATACTTACCTAATAATTATTTTATAAATAAACATTGAAATGAAATGAAATGAAATAGTTTATTTGACATAAAGAAGTACACAGATACAGGTGACACTTAAAGTAAGTATATAACTTGTACACAAAAATGTTCAATGACCCCTGTGCTAGGAGAATCCTGTGTTACAGGGGTCAACAATTCGTTCAATTCGGATTGTTATGAAATTTGTACAATTTAGTAAGGTGCACTTTCTTAAATAAAAATTAGGTGTCTATAATTAGGTGCTACATTTAAAACAAAAAGAAAAATAATTTAGGAAAAGGAAAAGGTGTCTTACTATGTTTTATACCTCGAGTGTGTATTTATGTGTATGTGATGTGTGTGCCTATGTAATATGTATGGTGTAGTTGTGTGTATGCGTTTGATAGGTATGTGTATGCTTGTGTGCGTATGTGAGTGATTGTGTGTGTAATATATTTGTGGGTCTTATTTAATTGTATATGATTTTATTGTTTGATTAATTTTTCCGTGTCTTCGTAATTTAGGGTGAGCAAATATTCTTTTAATCTGGATTTGCATTGGGTCTTATTTAAATAATGTAAGTTTAGTTGGTGGTGCAGTTTGTTGTATAATAGTGCGCTTAAATAATGGCTATGCCGTCTGGCAAAGGAGGTATCTCACCTTACGTGAGATCAAAAAGACTACAAATCTGCAAACTGCGCTCATCACCTACTACGCGTATGCCCAAGCATGGCTTAACTATGGCATTATACTATGGGGAAGTAGTACAGACTCACCTAACATTTTTACCTTACAAAAAAAGCTAATCAGAATAATTACAAACATAGAACAAACAGACAGCTGCAAACCACTTTTTCAAAAACATAAAATACTAACGGTCACATGTCTTTACATTCTCGAAATATGCAAATTTGTCCGAAAGCACCCAGAATTTTATAACACCCGTGAAGAAATACAAACTAAATACACGTTAAGACACAAAAATAGATTAAACTTACCAACATCCCAACTTAAGATACACTCGTCCAGCCCTTTGGTTATGTCCATAAAAATTTATAATAACTTACCCAAAGCCATCAAAGAGGAACTTAAATACAACACATTTACTAATAAATTAAAACACTTCCTGATTACTAAATGCTATTATACAACATCCGAATTTTTTGACGATAAATCATTTAAAAAATAAAAATTTACACAGCTTCCTTACTTCCTTTCTTCCCTATATAACGACATTATTAAAAACCTAGCCTTATTGTAACTACCAAAGAAAATGAATAAAATCACGATGCAATATAATACCATACTAAATATAATTTAAGTAATAATTAATAAAAAATATAAGTATATAAATGAAAACTAAACATAATTTAATAAATAAATACAATTAAACGTTATAAATAAATACAATTAAATGATAATAAATAAATACAATTATAAATATAAAAAGTAAATTTACTTATGAATGTTACAAATAAATACAAAATTTGTGTTATAAATGAGTTAGAAATGAGATGATAAGAATATAAACACCATAAATATAATATTTTAATGTATATTTTTTAATGGGCAATCAATTTGCAAATGATGCTAAACCCTCTTCCTCTCTCCTAATTTTGCTGTGCCCGACAGGGTCCATAATGATCTAAGTTATCTATAGTCCACCTTTATAAAAAATTATGGAATGCAATAAAGAATTGAGTATTGAGTATTGAGTATTGGTAGAAACTTTAGGACAAACAGGTTTCGGTCTTCTTCGTAGCGTAGGGCTTTTATTTGTAATAGGAGGAGTAAGTTTGTGTTTTCGTGTGATTACACGATGCATATAAAGTTGCCGGATTGTCAGTACCTTATAGTCGGAGTATAATTGTTGGGTGGGATACCTAAATGGTTTGCTTAAGAGAACCTTAATAACTGCACGTTGAGCTCTTTCAACCTGTATAATAAGAGTTTTGGCTGCACCACCCCATGCCACGATACAGTAACTTAGTATCGATTCACATAGGGCGGTGTATACCATTTTTAGGGTGTGATTATGGGCAGACACTCTTAACTTTTTAAAAAGGTAGATGAGTTTTCGGGTACGTGTGGAGAGGGATTCTAGGTGGGTCTTCCAATTGAGACAGGAATCCAGAAGGAGGCCAAGATACTTGACAGACGAGACTCGCTTTACTGACTGACATAAGCAGATGCTGTTGGAATCATACTCATTACAAACATGGGCTCTTATTTGCAATGAGTGGTCTGGTGGTAAGTTAGATTTTCTGGAGCCGAAAGTAATGAAGTTAGTTTTGCAGATGTTGAGAGTCAGACTATTTTTATTTAACCAGGCCATAACTTTGCTCAATGATGTTTCTGCGGCCGTCTTTGCAGTTTCCCAGTCAGGTCCGCTGGATAGTAAAACGGTATCATCGGCGTATGCTATGATATCAGTAGAAGGGAGGGAAAGTTGACAGAGTTCGTTCACATAGATTTGGAAGAGAAGAGGACTGAGTAGACTTCCTTGGGGCATACCAAAAGTTGGTGATTGTTCACACATTGAAATTATTATTCATGTGATGTACATAAAAAATTTGAATAAATAACGTTTTAATTTAAAGATAAAAAGACTAATGTATGCAATGTCGCCTGCGTAAATCTTCCCAAATTTACCGCTCCATTTAAAAAAAAACTAACACAAACCAAATCGGTTGAGCCATGGTCTACTGATGATCTTTCACACAAGCGGCAATTGACTTTTATTTTTATTAATTATACTTTAAAAATTATTTATAAAAAAACTAAAACTTTTTATAATTCCTGTTCAGTTATCAATGCGGGATTATTAGCTGTTGTATAAAAACTCGTTTTACCATGAGATAGCATTATTTCAATCAAAATTGTTTGCAGTTGCACCAACAGTCATTAATTGAAATAGGTCTTCAGTCATACTCCGTTAAGTGACCTACATATTTTTGTCGTGACATACCGTAGGCTTGTCAACAAACACTACTCGTATTATCGTCGTAAGTGATAAATTGTTTCTAACCAACGCGAGTGGCGACACAATGTGGGGAACTGATTAGATATTCAGCTGTATTGCATGTCCGTGTACTCAAGAGATTTGTGATTCACCGCTGGTTAATCATACGCTTTAACAAAGCAGAAGTGTAGATTGAAGGGACAAATAATATTGTATATAGGTACCTATACTAACATCTTAATCGATATATCAACACTTTAAAGTTTAAATGGCATTACTGCTAACGCGTGAAAAATACGCAGGCAGGATTCGAACCTGCGTCTTCTGGTTAGGTACACCAGACGCTATGACCTCTAAGCCACCGCGAGTCCCACCTGCCATGTCGAAATTTGCCTTCACATTCTGAATTTACGTCAGTAAATGTAAAGGTGACGTCAGTAACATCTATTTTTTTTTTAATAAAAGCTTACTAGTAATGTGGGTCGCACATTACTAGTATTCTTGTTAACCCGTCGTGCTAAGCTAAATATGCTTGTGTTACGAGTGGGTTCACGTCGGTAGTGCAATGGGTGGGGTTCGAACCGGCAACCACATGATCGCAAGTCCGATGCCCTAGCCATTAGGCTACCGCCGCTTTTTATTGAAAGTGTTAAATGATAAATTTTATAATAGATATTTAGATATATAAGACCTCATTTAGAGTAAAAAGTTTTGATGTTATGCCTCTAGCTGCCTATCTGTTTTTTTTCTTCTTCTTAGGTTTGACGTTGCTTTGTGAAATGGTGTTGGTTACATAAATATAGAATTATTGTAAAACCCTAGAAATCTTACTCACTTTGAATCCGTGAATCCCAATAGGTTATGGGCCCAGACACGTTAATTGAGTAAAGAGCAGATTTTACGTGTAAGTAAATTATTGAAGAAAAATACGAATCGTGACACGCAAAAACAAATTTCAAAATGGAGGTTACGAATTCTATGAAAATTGAAAAATTTAACGGGAAGGATTTTAGACAATGGAAGTTCCAAGTAAATTGTGCCCTGAAAGCGAAAGGATTAAATATCAATATTGAAAAACCCAGCGCGGGTGATACGACACAATGGGACAAGAACGATGGAATGGCTATGTTTATTATAACGTCGTCAATGGAACTTAGCCAAATTTCCCTTATTGAAAATTGTGAAAATGCAAAACAAGTAATGTCAAAGTTGGAATCTATCTATGAAGCCAAATCGGAACTGAACAAAATGATGGTGCACGAAAAATTTTATCAATATAAGATGTCACCTACTGACAGCATCGCTCAACATGTTGCTAAGGTGGAGAATTTAGCTAAACAGTTAAAGGAGAGTGATGAAGAAATTAGTAACACGGCGATTATGACTAAAATATTAAGTACTTTACCAGCTAAGTATCGCTCTCTGCGTCAAGCATGGTTATCTTTGGATCCAAAATTACAAACAGTTCATAATTTAACTGCGAGATTATTAGATGAAGAAGCTAGTTTAACTAATGAAGAAGAAGCCGAGAGTGCTTTAGTAGCTGTGAAAAAATCCGTAATAAAAAGTAATGTACAGAATGAAATAGAACACAGAGGTTCACAGTATGGTCAACACAGTAATCATCGGTTTATATGCTACAATTGCAATAAGAGAGGGCATTTTGCAAGAGATTGTCGCGCCCCAAAGAAGTCTGGGTGGAAACCCCAAGAGCAAAAGACGTTGAATTTCAATGTAGAGCAATGTTTACAAACAGAAGTAGCTACAGATCAGTGGATTCTCGACAGTGGTGCATCTGTACACATGTCATACAGACGTGACTTCTTTCATAAGTTTCAAGAATATGGCCAGAATAGTAGTGACAGATATGTGAGAATCGGAAATAAAGAAGAACTCGAAGTTCATGGTCATGGAAATATAATTATTAAAAGGTTTGTGAATGGCCAGTGGGAGCAAGGTATTTTAGAAGATGTACTATATGTGCCAGATTTGCACAGGAATCTATTTTCAGAAGGCATGGCTACAAGGAAAGGTTATGTTATTATTAAGCAAAATAGAGAAGCCATGATATTAAAAAACAACTATGTTGTTATGACGGCAAATTTAAGAGAAAATAATCTTTACGAAGTAAATATTAAGACTATAGTGCAGCTAAACTGTAATTTAGCACAATCAAGTTTGAAAGTCTGGCATGAACGTTTAGGGCATCTAAATGTAAAAGAAGTTCAAAATATGAGCACTAATGGAGCAATACCTGTGATTTTGTCTGATGATAGTAATTTTATTTGTGAAGCTTGTCAATATGGCAAACAGAGCCGCTTACCATTCCATAAATCTCACAGAGGACAACATGAACCTGGAGATATAGCCTACAGTGATGTCTGTGGACCTTTAGAACATGAATCTGTTTCTGGTGCAAGATATTTTGTTTTGTTCAAGGATGGTGCTACCAGTTATCGACATTTATATGTCATAAAGCACAAAAATGATGTCCTAGATTGCTTTAGAAGGTATAATGCAATAGTGAAAAACAAGTTTGGACATGGAGTTCGAGTATTGCATACAGATAATGGGCGTGAGTACGTAAATAATGATTTTAAAGCTTATTTGGACAGTGAAGGGATAATTCATGAACGCACAGTACCTAACACACCAGAACAGAATAGAAGGGCGGAACGAGAAATGCGTACAATTATAGAAAGCGCAAGAAGCATGTTATATTCTCGTGATATTTCATTGAATTTATGGGCTGAAGCCGTGAATTGTTCTGTCTATTTACTAAATCGAAGCTCATCTAGTCAAACAAAGAATATATCTCCCTATGAGCTGTGGAATGGATTTAAGCCCTCCCTGGAACACATAAGAGTTTTTGGTTCAGAAGGTTATGTTCATATTCCTGATCAAAGGAGAAAGAAACTAGACAAAAAGAGTGTAAGAATGATATTAGTAGGGTATGAAGATGAAAACTACAGAATGTTTGATACTGAAACTAAGAAAATAATAATTAGTAGAAATGTGCGTTTCAATGAGAACAACATACCACTACTGAGGAAAAATATTACTTCAATTTCTATTACTAATGACGATCAAACTGAAGTATCTTCTATTGAGAATAAAACTACAGACTTACCAGCTACTCATACAGATGAACAAAATACTTCAGATTCTAGTTTTGAAAGTACAAAAAGTTGTGATGATCCTACATATCAACCATCTGAAATAATTTCAAGTGATGAAGAAAGAAACATTACACTGCGACCCAGACGAGGTAGAAATGTAGAAGCAAACTTTGTTGAATTTGATGTACCAAGTACATATGAGGAAGCTATGACATGTAAAGATAATCTTAAGTGGAAGGAAGCTTTAAAAGAAGAATTACAGTCACTTGAAGAAATTAAAACTTGGAAGTTGACAGACAGAAATAATGAGAAAACTGTAACCACGAAAAGGGTATTTTATATTAAAAGAAATTCAGATGGCAATATAAATAGATACAAAGCTCGTCTTTGTGCTCGTGGATTTACAGAAGAAAAACATATAAACATACCTACGGTATTTCATAAGAGAAAAGGTAGAGAAAAATATGAATTAAGTATTTGGAAACCTCATGTCAACTTGCAGTTTTTTTTAACAAAGGCTTTACCTTCTGGTAAATTTGTTCATAATTGGGATGAAGTCTTATATCAATGGCATTAAACTTATGTTTGATACCTATTATAAGTAGGTATAGCTCTGTATTATAATGAGAAGTGTCCTAATAGTTAATTTTAATAGATTATCTATTATAAAATTTAAGTGGGAGTGTTAAATGATAAATTTTATAATAGATATTTAGATATATAAGACCTCATTTAGAGTAAAAAGTTTTGATGTTATGCCTCTAGCTGCCTATCTGTTTTTTTTCTTCTTCTTAGGTTTGACGTTGCTTTGTGAAATGGTGTTGGTTACATAAATATAGAATTATTGTAAAACCCTAGAAATCTTACTCACTTTGAATCCGTGAATCCCAATAGAAAGCAAGTTAGGTACTTTGCCTCTAAATCTCGATGTTTTACTTCACTTAATAACTTTATAATCTTAGCATGAAAAATGCAAAAAAAATATCACAAAAAGATTATAGTTAATAGGTCGACATAGAACTAACCGTAAGGTAAGTCATGTTGGTTGGCATGGCAGGTAGGACTCGCGGTGGCTTAGAGGCCATAGCGTCTGGTGTACCTAACCGGAAGACGCAGGTTCGAATCCTGCCTGCGAGTCGAATTTTTCCTTCACTAAATAACTTTCTAATTAATATTTCTAAATTATTCACCCGCTCTATTTTAGTACTTAAGCAAACGATTGATCTATATTCACGGTAAGAAGATAATCGTATTTGATCTATGTCATGATTAATTAAGCTTTGTCAAGTAAATTGGTAGTCAGAAATATAGATCGGATCCATCCCACAGGTCAATATCAACAAACGAAACTGAAAGCGCGAATCAAACAGAGGTGTCGCCAGCAATGTTCCGCTCGCCGAAGCGTGTCGGCTCGGAGGTGACGCCTGCGCCGGTTTCACCGACATTGGATTCGGGTCTCTTACCTAATATCATTTTACCCGATCATTTTTTCAATAGGTCTCCAAACGATTGCAACTCGAATAAAATCTAAATATTTTCAATTATCTTTAGTGAAACTGATTACATTAA
The DNA here is from genome assembly GCA_947256265.1 of Acronicta leporina. Lineage (NCBI taxonomy): Eukaryota > Metazoa > Arthropoda > Insecta > Lepidoptera > Noctuidae > Acronicta > Acronicta leporina. Next base: position 8,601,788 of record OX366514.1, read on the forward strand.
TTAATGTTTAATGGATCTGACCCCGACAATAAAATTGCAGTAGATAACGTTCCACATAACTGGTATTACACGTCAATTAATACTAAGGACAAAAATAATAATTCAAGAAATTGTTAATTTATAACAATTTCTTGAAAATAAGTAAGCTAATAAGAAATCTATTATTTCAATCGTTTCAGTTATTTAATATTTGTTAAACTTAAAATTGCCTCATTATCCAAGTGGTCCTGAGCGCGACTGCTACGCTAGAGGTCCTAGGTTCGATTCCTAGGTCGAGCAAAGTTTTTCTATGAAAGTTTTTCTATGAAATTCCCAGTAGCAGCTCGGAGTTAGGAATTTGTGCCCGGTTAATGGCAATAGGTTCGCCCCCTATTACATGGGACCTAAACATACCGGCGAACTGTGGGTGTACATTAGTACGCCTGTGCCTAACCCTTCGGGGAATACAGGCGTGATGGTATGTTATGTTATGTTAAACTTAAATGTTGGTTGCTTAGGAATAGACTAGATTCTGCACTACCGTATAACTTAAAAGTTTGTACGTACGTATTTTAAGTATAAAGAACTAGAAATAAGAAAATTATGGAATTAAAAGATACTTGAGCTTTCAAAACAAAGTAATTCAGACAATTAATTTACTAATTGGAGCTTTTAACTGACTTCCAAATTTAGGTGCTACATTTTTACTGTGTTTGTTATGTTTAATTTTTTTATTATTGATAATTTCTTATTTAGCTAAAGACTGCGTGATGATCAGAAATTATGAATTTCATAGAAATATCTATAATAAAAAAGAAGAAAGAAAAAGCAATTAATTTTTCTATAGACGTTAATTAATACCTTTACTTTTTGGATCTGATCGGTGAAGTTTCTTACTCTTTAGTTTGTGTGTAAAGATTAATTAAGTATAAAAAGCTTCCTTATTATTTAACCAATAATTTCTGTTACAATGTGGATAGACTTATATGTTGATATTTTCTAACATAATTTTATTCAATAAATAAGTATAAAAGAGATGATTCATGACAACAACATAATTTGAATAGTAAGTTAGGTATTGAAATGCAAATAAAGTAATGATTATACATTTTTCTTACGTGCTTCCTACAAGCACAATGGATAGGAGTTGTGTCTTACAACTTCATCTCGATGTCCATCAGTCTGATTCTGATATATAAAAAATAATGTTTGTTTATTCATCTCGTATTCGTTCCTACCTTTCATCTGATTACTATAAAAGTTTGGTATTATTTTGTGTGGGGGTTTATAAGAAAATAAATGAGGCATTATCGCCGCGCAGAGGTAGTCAATACTAAAATGTAATATTTTATATGCAATCAAAAAGCTTTGTCAATATATGAGTGCCTTTAGAGTTCGCGGTTGACATCATCGTAAGTTCATTGTACATGCGAGGTGTCGTGACGATGGCGTATCTACTCTGAGATGCATCTCAATGAGTGCGCCGAGTGGTCTCCGGCTGACGTGCGCTTGCGCCGTTTCGCATTGACACGGCCGTGGAACGCTTCCTGCTTCCGGATCCTCGCGGGCAATACTAATCACTTATCATTATCGAGATATCATACAACTTGCAACGTGTGTTTTATGTGCAATGTTGTAATGGAATTGTAAAAATCTTAAATAAAAAAATAAGTTACTCAAAATGAAATAGCGAATAGGTTTCAGTATTAATATTTTCAAGCTTTATAGTAATAATCCCCCCGCAGCGATTTAATTGATTTAATAAGTTATTTGTATACTGCCTTTATGTACATACTGAATTTTTTAAGTGTGCCTCTAATGGGAGATTCGAGGCGCACTTATCTTCACATACCCACTAAAACATGGCACAAGGGCGAACGAGTTATCCAACCATAGGATAGGTGTCTGGCTGTGTAACCGTTCTACATAAAACGTTTTTTTTACTATTATGTAGTCTTCTTCAATATATAAGTAATAGAGGAAACTACCGAAGCATGAGTCAAACAATGTTTTGGTTCAATTAACCTCAGGGTCACAAATGACTTCGTCCACATCACTCTAACCGACGTCAATATTATGAATAATTGGCAACATTATTAAAGTACCTATAGTTTATGTCATGTCTATACGCAAATATAAAATTAATTAATAAATTGCATCTAATGTGTATATGTACATGCATTTACAATGTATATATATTTTTCCTGCAATGTTGCATGATGAATGTATGAAAAAGAAAATTATTTTTTTATGTGTGTTTCTTTGCTTTCAAAATTATTATTTCCATGTTCCATGTGTATGCCCAGGCTCCATTCTCTATTGCCCATACACTGCAATTGCAATATAATTCCTGATAGATAATTCTTAGTAACAGCCCAAGATTTGTGCCCGCTAACTATAAATAGGCTTACATAGAATTAAAAGCACACTGGTTTCTGACACTTACGCGAATATTAGACATTGAAATAAAACTATTTTTTACGGATTTTATCGCGTTGTATTAATTTTATTTAATTCCCGTCGTTTCGGATCCTTTACAGCATCCATGGTCGCGGGTTGTGTTGTGTCGCATTTACTGTGTTGAACATAATTATAGCTTTTACTAAGATAATTACGATTATTGTTTGTAACCTACAATTATCGTAATTAAAAATTAAAACAATAACAGTGACATGTACTAACATGTCACTCTTATTGTTATAATTTTTTGTAATAACCGATATACCTACACTAAATGTTTTTTTTACCTACAATATACTCTACACTACAATTCTACATAGAAAATAGAATAGATTATGGATTCCTTTGTTACATTAAAGGAAGTATAAGTGCAGAAGAAAGCTACTGTCAAGGTAAAATACTTTTTTTTGTATATACATACGGTAAAAAGTTCAGTACCTACTTTAACATTGAATTTAAGTAGGATGCATGATTAATGTGGTGGTGCTTTTATTTCCAATGTTTCGTGTCGAGTTCGGTGGCCAGCATGACTTCACCGTGACTCACTACGGTCACAGTACAAACTAAACCAACCTGTTTATTTACTATACTGATTAGCACACCCTTACATTACCTACTACATTTAAAAAGGTAAGTACTTATTATTTTAGTTGTTACCTTTTTGCTTAAGTGATTTTCATCAGAATATTTTTTATATGTTAAGGGCATTTTTGTTTAGTTTCGTTTTCATGTTTTCACAGGCGTCAATTTCTCAGATCGAGTAAATTTTTTTACGGATCGAAGTAGCCATCATACTTAATAAAGGTACGCGCGCTTTAGGACTGAATACGATTCATGAATTTTATCATGTCTCCATAAATGACGTTATACATACAACCTCTAATACTTATGTCTATTTATCATGGCAGGATATATCCAGAATTATTGCATTCTCTTTTAATTAAAAATGAAATCTTAGATCATCTATCTTGAACATTCGTGAATTTCGTTTTTATGATGTTCGCAAAAAAATGAAACGAGCGCTTACTCGTAGTAAGTGCACGGGCGCCTTAACTTTTTGTGTATATTTTTTTTACTCATCACGGAAGAAACCTCTAAGCATTTAGCAGGTAAAGAATGTATGCTAAAGTTATGATAAATCTATAATAACAAGAAATTACTGTGATAGTACCTAGGTGAAGATAGTGATCTAGTAAGACATAGAGCATAATTTAGGTTCATGTGGATCAACTGTTTAGAATACAAAAAAACCAGTCAATCAAAATTACGCAAAAGTCAGATAGATTGGACTGCATTAAGTTATCAAATTGACTATACTACGCTGTTCTTCAACCCTACATTCGCTGGGCAGTGTGTTCGCGTCATCTTCTTTATAACTCAATGTCAATGCTGGTAAAGCTTTGCATGGGGTGACCACCACGTACAATACCAGATTTATCGGGGCATACTACTGACGTGCCAGAAGCTGGTTTCATAAAGTATGTTATCAACAATGTAGGTATACATCTATTGACTATATACACTTCGATCAGTTTTATTTATTTATTTTTCATGGTTATGTAATCCGTGGTTGTTGCTAATCACTCATTTGTTGATTTTAACTTGATACTAACACTTTGTAAATCATTTATTGTGTAACTGTTTGCCATTGCTCGATAAAGATATAAAAGAAAAGCCCTCGTGCGCAGATCTTTTCAGATTACACTCTATTATCAATAATTCCTTAGAAATATTTATCAATACATTCTTGATACAGTAAATACAGGAATTTTCAAAGAATGAGTTCATACGATCTTAGCGTTATCAGCTAGATAATGTTTACGCCCTTATCCACTAAAATTATCTGATAAGGTAGTGATAAGCATGCTTCGTCTTTCTTTTATATACGGGAACCATTTTTTATATGTTTTGTATAGATATTATGTACCTGTTATGGCAAGATTCATTATTATTATTGAAGATAAACTTTGTTTTTAAGAGGTAAACAGTAATATCTTACATATAGAGTCGAAAATCTAAGATTCAACGGGTTATATATGAATTATTACAGTGCACAAGGGTAAAGGTGCGGGGGTCAAGTTAATAAGGGTGTAAAGGTTGGTTTACTACGGGGACAGCTAGTGTACCGTAGCGTAGCCAGTTACGACAATATCATCAGCTGGTGACCGTGACACCAAACCTGCAGTACTATGAATTACAGATTTCAAATATTGCACAGATTTCACATTGTTAGTAAACTTTACAAATAGGTGAACGAATCACGTGATCATCCAATTAATTTTCACCATAACATGAATTAAAAACTAAGAGTTGACACTCCTAGATGAGAGGCAATAAAAAAGACTTTAGAGATAATTATGACGTATGGTATAATCGATGTATCAAGCGATCTGTCCTTTGTCCATCTAATCACACGTATAGGTACTTATTACCTACAATCAACACGGAAATTTTATAAACTAACCTGTTAGACTGGTCCAGTGCGAAGTTCACGCAATCCTCACTACTTGAAACGTTAAAGTCTCCGTTCCACTAGTGCGATCACGTCTCGAAGCTATTACCAAAATGTATTAATATCGATACAAAATAGAGTCTATTCATGTATAAACAACAATCACAAAGCACTCTCAAGTCACCGAATGTCCCGCTTTGTTCACTTTTTTCTTTGCAATTGCACGAAATTTCAAAGAAAATGTGTTCGTTTGTGTGGCGGGAACGGCTGCGATCGTTGCGCCACCGCGTGACACGACCTACCGCAGTCCGCGAGTTTGGCTGAGTGTGCGCCGCGCCGCCGCGCACTCCTTATAATCATACGCGCGCGCCCCACCAACACCCGCCCGCCGCAAAGCCTCCGCCCGCCCGCAACTTTACAGGAAAACTTTATGGGCTTTCGCTGAATACTTTAACTCGTTTTTTATCGTGCTTACAACAAGTTTCCTTAAATTTTAAATGCTAAGCATGCATTATGAGGATGCATCAGAGGAATTCGCGAATTTCGATAACATCTTCAAAAAAGTAGAAGTGATTTCGTTTTTTTTTGTATAAACTTAAGTAACTTAATAAGTAACTGGAATTGAACTTGTTTACTCGAATGTACTATGATGCCCGGCGAGAGGAGTCAGCGGCTGAAATACTGCAGAAATAACGCAAGTGAAGTGAAGTGAGTGAAGTGTTATCTAGAATGTACATGTAAAAAAATGTATTTTAGTTTAATCTATTTTTTTTATTTTGCTGGATGGGCGTGTAGTGTATGTATAGGTATACCTATGGATGTGTGCGTTGTGCTATTGAACCATGTATCTTATTATAATTAGTCAGTAATAAATGTTTACTCATGAAGAGCAGTGTTTCTGTTAAGCATCCCGACGCCCAACCTTATACATACTTGTGCTAATAAGTTACTGGAACTGACTCCTGACAAGATTCACGTTTTCCTGCGCGTAGTAATTAACTATTTTACGCGCATTTTTTAATTTTTGTGCTATTTAGGAACAATGATATTATAATTAAATATTTATAGCATTGTTTCTCGTATTTTTCGTATCTTTATAATAAATATTTTTTTCAATTTTATTCATTAAATAAGTAACATGTTTTTCTATTGGAAATTGGAAAAAAATATCGAATTATAATTGAATTATCACCTAATTGAAAACAATGGCTAAAGAAAAATGTAAGATACAACTCTAATTACATCGTCACATGCGACGCAGGATAAAAGGAAAATCACTACTAAGTATATAAGACGAGCTCAATTACATAAGCAACAATCGTGCAATTTTGCTACGTTTCTTGATCATAACATTAATGAGTTATAGACTATATCGTTGTTTTCCTTCATACATTTGTTTTGAATTTATTAGTCTTATGAACTAGAATAAGTTGGGTAATCATGACATCTATCCTGATTAAAAGTAACAGTACGAATCCTTATTATTATCACCATTTATTCATCTACTGCTCCACTTAGACCTCGTTTAGTGAATGTCTCCGGAGTCGTCACACCTGGGCCCATTTTAAAAATGTTACTGTGTCAAAATCGTCACTCAATTCACGACTTCAGAATTGTTGATTTTGACAATTTTTACATCATTTAGGACAACTGGACGACCATTCTGATACAAGTTATTAGTAAACTTGGGCCTTCTGGTCCCTCGTCCTACACTACGCTCACCTAGATACGGTCTCAAACTCTTAATTTAAGAGCTCGTTTGCACCAACGGTTATCAGTCGTTCTTCGGTTCGAAAAATTTAAAATAAATAAGTAAATATTCTGCGACATTTTACACAGCACCATATAATAAATGCATGAAGCCTTTTTTACTATTATTTTCTTCATTTCTTTATTTTTTAGGATAAGAGCAACTATAATTCATAATTATGGTCTAATTCAAATACAACGGTTTGACTCGATTCTATGCGTGAAGGTCGTCAAATTCGGAAATGAGTAGATGGTAGATAAAAATAAAGTTCAAATTCTCATGCCAGTCTAAGGGAAATTCCCATAGATATCAGGCTGTCATTAACAACAGCTAAAGATTTTCCGTAACTAGAACTTTATTTCCAATAATATGTCAAATAAATTATCGAAAGAGCAAATGACTTTAATGCTTATATAATTGGATTTATTATGGAAACATAATGAAAATGCTAATTCTTAGTAACAATCTTGGTACATTTGATGAATTCCCCCGATACAATTTGAATGGTAAAACACCGGCGGTAAATCAAGAGGATTACATTTGTACGTTTAAGTGCAAGAGGTATGAGTAATGCCTTTCAAGAGCCCGGCGATACTGAAGTGAAATTTATGAATACTATGATAAATAATTTATTTACTTTCATAACTGCCTCGTTAGTCTAGTGGTCACAAGTGCGACTTCTACGCTAGAGGTCTTGGGTTCGATTCCCAGGTCGAGCAAAGTGTGATTGGGTTTTTCCTATGAAATTCTCAGTAGCAGCTCGGAGTTTGGAATTTGTGCCCGGTTAGTGGCAATAGGCTCGCCCCCTATTACATGGGACCTAAACATACCGGCGAACTGTGGGTGTACCTAAGTACACCTCTGCCTAACCCTTCGGGGAATACAGGCGTGATGGTATGTTGTTACTTTCATAATTATAGCAACAGAACTACCTCATTGATATAGTACTTTCAAGTACGATTGCCGATTACCAGGTGGAGAATGACGTTTAAATATGGGGGGTTTCGATGGCATTATCAGTAGCATTCTAGAGTATGTTTCCGGATTATGGCGATAGGCTCACTCTACGGAGCGATCGGGGATGTAATAGGTTTCATGAGAGCTAAAATATATTTGAAATTTGTGAATTACAAACATGCATATAATAGTAAAATAGTAACTAAAGAACGCCACGCTTACTATACATTCTTATCCGCTACGATTATTATTCCTTTAAAACCTAATTCTCTATACATCAAAAACCAGACCTGGTACAAATATAAAATTTCTGTGCCATACAGATAACGAGTTTTTTTTGTATGTGTGTTGAGCCTACAAAATTCAGTCCTGGACTTGTTGAATTTAAATCTAAAATCAAAAAATCTAGCTATGTAGTTAAATGTATTGAATGCAAAGCCTTTGTTTGTTTGAATGACATTGAGCATCAAAGAGTCATGAGCAACTACTTTTAACCACAATCACAGACATGTGGTCCCAGGTTTAAATGTCCATACAAAATTCATTGAAATGCATTGGGGTTTTTCTGATGGGAAGTCCATTATTGCTTTTCATAATGCACATATTGCACTTCAAGAGGTTGGAACATTACCAAACCTATATATAAATGGTGATAGGTAAAAATCAAATAATACTTATTGCTGAAATGTAGGTAGGTACGCGAAAGCTTACACGTCGTCTGCCAGGTAAAGAAGGAAAACGCAGAAACACTGCTCGTGTCGCGTATATAGTTATTGGAGTATTGACCCTTACATTGATCAAGGGAATTATATAATCTACTTGTAATAACACTTATCTATTGCAAAATATACTAGATGCATATTCAACTACAGTAATTATAATAAGCTCGTGCACTGTGCGCGACTGTACCAACAGGTACTACACTCTGCATCGCTGCATGATCACTTTGCTACAAAAACTTAATAAATAATAATAAATATTCTGCGACATTTTACACAGTACCATCTAGTCCCAAACTAAGCAGAGCTTGTAGTACGGGTACTAGACAATGGATATAATACTTATATATATTTTTTTGTAAATACATACTTATAATACATAAGAAACACCTAGACGAACACAAACACTTATATTCATAACATAAATATTTTTGTCCTGTGGGAATCGAACCCGCAGGTCCGCAGTCCAATGTCAGCAGTCCGGTACTGGAACCACTAAACCACAGAGATCGTCAAACCTTGGTGTTGTCTACCCTGAAGATGAGCCTTATGATTAGAGTTCAGTAAGTTATGAAACGGGAAAAGCATTATTTCCGTTTTTTTTCACCTCATAACATGGTGCTTGTAGAAGTGATAGCTTAAAACTATCCCAGCTGATTCATATAAATAAAGCGAAACAGACGAATATCTACCTATATAAATTTTATTGTGCAACCTTTTCTAAGTAATATCTATTGTACCTCTTTCCCGGTAATCAGTCAGCTATCGATACATCGGGTAATAAAGGTAACGGGTACGTGGTGTTAACTCATCGGGTATGACAATACCGACCTTGGAGAGACCTGTGATGACAAAGCTATTGTGTTCGGTGACTAAAGTTTTGGGGTGGCAGCTTGGTGGTAGCTTCCCTCGGCGATGGTGACTCGGTGAGGTGAAGGTCGTCCACATCGTATATTGTAGTACCAGTTCTCGCCCATGTGCTCACCGCCTTTGATGTCGTGCCAACTTTCTTTGTTACAATGTGTCCGTATTGTTTATTGTGTCACCTAGCTTTGCGAAGGTTTAACCGATTCATATAAATATTTATACATATCCTTGCATTTGATTTACCATGTAGGACTTAGGTATATCGTACTACTAAATCTACTTATCGTAGAAATCTTTTGATGATTACATACTGAAAATAAAAATAATATACCTAATAACTTTAATCTTTTTATTTTCAAACCTTTGTAGTTCATACGGGTATTTAAGCATTTGTAACTCCATTGCCACTCCCATTTTAAATAGTTACGAAACTTGACTTACTTAGACTTTTTTCTGCAAACTTGTGCAACTCTAAGCTTCCAAGTTTACGTAATATCAATACAGAAAATTTTCTATAGGTACAAACTTTTTTTTTTATTTAAGTCTAACGAGGTATAAAATGTGTAAATTCTGTTAGATACTTATTATATCTTGTGAACTTGGACAGACCTAAATTTAAGTAAGTTTAATGTTAAGTGTGTGGTCGGTATTAGACATAAAAACAAGCCGTAGCGTCTTTGTTGACACCTAGACTGTGGCCTTTAATTCGATTAATTTCGTTAAATATTTTTTGCTCTATTCTACAAGACTACATTGTAGTTTGGTGGATTGGCAGCTTTAGTATCTAATGGAAAATGCTATACAATTTGACTGCGACATTTATATCAATTCAATTCAAATTTCAGCCTACATACATATTTTATGTACTTTTACGTTTTTATTTGTTACAATTTGACAAAAACCAATATTAAATTATCATTGCTTTCTAAATCACTGATTTTAATTAGATAAAGTGCTTAATACGAGTAACTGTAGATGTTCGTGCGTGACATTCAACAATATAGTCTAATTTCTATGAAAACCGTTGAAATTTCTCAAGGCAAGCACAGTAAAGCAGGCATGAGGTAGTTCTAGGAAACCTGTGCCGAATAAACTGGGCTATGATCGGGCCCGATTACGGTGAAGGTCGGTGATTCAATCCACCCCAACTCCCCTGTATATTTACAAATAAACTTCTAATTTATGATTCACATAACGTTTTACTTGAGATTATAAGAACAAATTTTTCTATTGACGAAAAATTATTTGACGAACTTTCTATCATATACTTACAGTTAGAAGCTTTTGTCTGCCCTAAAGTACCTATTATTCCTAGACAATTATTCATATATTCATATATTAAACAGCTAGTAATAAATATTTTGTTTTTGCATTAACATGAAAAAAATTAAATGAAAAACGTCTGGCATCAGACTGGTAAGGTAGGTAGGACTAGGTAATAGGTAGTGTCGAGAAGGCACCTATATACATATATCACCTATTGGACATTTAAATTCAGTTATGTGGTTCAACTTTAGTATTTATTACGAGGGCGAAGCCCTAACTCTCACAAGCCGAGTCTATCAAGACTCGTAGACTTAGACAATTCTACATATCATATCAAATATTTGATGTTTCATTTGTATCAAATGTTTATTCTTTAAGTATTTGTTTCCAACAGCTAGCTGGTTAGAAACAAATAATTGAAGAAAAACCTATTATCGCCTTCTGGCGGCAATCTCTACAGTACGTATTAATTACGATTATATTTATGAAAGGTCTAAGTTAAGGGCACAAGACCATGTGCGTCGGCTACCTGCGTCACGCGGACTATAATTGTTTAATATCGTAATTATGATTTCAATAAAAGCCACTAATTATCGAGTTCCTGTGTTTCTCAATTGCATGTCACTTCAAAGATAACTCTAACGACCGGGCCCTCTCACTGATTGAATGGTTCACGTTGACAGTGATTGATTCATAACACGTAGTAGTTTCTTTATCTATACCTAGGCTTTACTATCTTTTCTGTTTCTGATATTATTATTTTTTTCTGTAATGCGAAGAAGTAATTAGATACTTGCCTAAGTAATCATATTACAAAAAATACTGAAAAAATTGTGTTCCTAATGGTCGCGGGATTCTTAACTTTAATAATTTAATTTACATACATACCATAATTATACTTTTCAGTTATATATTTTAATAATCAGATTTACTCAATATACCTGAAGGTGGCCTCTACGTGGTTAACGATCAATGATATCAATAACCATCGTACATCGTCGAAATTATACAAATCAATTACATCAATCGTTTAGTCAGGAACGTGGCTGCAGAGCGAGAGATCTTGAGTTCCATTACTCGAATGAACCGATTTCCTTGAATCTTCCGAACCACTAAGCTCGAGCGATTCGGGCCCAGTTAATGCCAATAAGCACGTCTCATATTACAAGGAACAAAACAAAAATGGTGTGTTTTAGTACACCTCTAACTCCCATTGGAGAATACAGGCGTGAAAGTATGATAAATTATTTATACAAACCACGACAAAAATGTAAACAACGATAGATGTCGCCTTCGTAAAGATCTCATTTGTCTTGTGCGGCTCCTCCGCACATAACAGCGTGGGACACATTCCAAACGTGTGTAGTTTCCTAGAACGAATTTTCTATAGTCAGCAGTCAGATTATATATAAATATAATCTTATAGAATATATAAGGTTTACCTAAGTAAAAAAATCTATAGGTATAGTTATGAGGTGTAAAATTATAGTTTATTAGTTTATCTCCAAACTTTTCCAGGTCGTGTCTCGCTGAAGGAAATTATCCTTTATTACATAGGCAGATATAGGATACTGTGAAGCCAAGCAGACACAGGTAGGTATAACCATTAACCTCAGTTATTTATTGATATTTTTACGTGCGGGCAGAGTGAATTCACAAAAGCACTCTTATTTATTCTGTTATAACTAAAGAAAATTTTAGTTTAAATTAGGGTTTAAGTAATAGGTATAAGTAGCGTAGTAGTAGGTTGTATTCTCTTTCATCTAATATTTATAATATATTTTTAATTTTAAGTTTCGTACATAATAACAATTTTAATTTAAAAAAAATATTTTTTTTATGTATACTCGACAATCATGATGTAAGTTGTGGTTGCCTATAATTTATGGTACATTTCGTCTTGTTTATTTTGATATTTGTGAAATGTTTGAAGTATTTAATGTATCTTTGTTGGCGATCCTTAATTCAATAAATAAATAGAATAAAAAATATTTTAACAATTATAATACTTAAAAAATGTAGATATTATTAAAATAATACCTACTTTAAACAATAAAGTTCTAGGACAACTGAAATCAAACAGTATTATATTCGATAACAGTATAAAAAAATATAGTATCAAGTTTATAAACAGCATCAATATAATAATAATAATTAAAATGATTAAGGCGGCAGTGACATCACCAGCTACACAGAATATGTTAGTTTAGTCCGAATTAAATATTTAAACACGGCCAGACTGTTGGAAAGAAGTAATTAATAGGAAGTCAAGCAAATGATTAGACAAACGGAGACTCTAAGCATAATTTGTCCTGGTACCTACTGCTTGAAAAAGTTTATGTTGTTTATTTTAGTAACAAGTCTAAATAATGCAGCAATGACCGCGCGGAGGCAGCAGTTTGGCAAGAGTTCGCGAAGTCGTGGCCATTGCCAAGTTAGAACAAACGGAACCGATGCGATTCACCCGAGTCGTGACATTAGCCAACGACCTTCCACCACTGAGTCAATGAACTTCGCCTTAAATCATTGTAATTGTAACTGTAAACATTCTTTAGAAGAATAATGCAGCGCAGTTTGTGTAAGAACGATTTTCAGTCCCTGCTGTAAAAATGTGCTTCAAATGTTGTGCTTTAAATTGCCTACCTACATTGAGCATCCTTATATATTCAAAAAGGTTTCTGGCAAAATCGACTAACTCTTTCCGGTCCTCATTGATTTGCAAAGCAATAGGCAGAAATTCAAGCCGATTGCATTAGTCAACGATCTAAAAAAACAAAAAACACCGAATTCCTGCACGAATTGCAGGTTTTCGACTCGATACTTCCCCGCCTTCATTACACCGCTCTGCTTCTACTTAAGTTCACACAAATTACAGTCCGTGATGTTCCACGGCCTTCAAAAAACATTGCGATTAAAAATAAATATTTTCGTTCTTTTAAGTTTAAATAACTCTTATAACAAACATTCCTTTCATTTTCAAATATGTGCGTAGTTCATTATAATATTTTGTAGTAATGTGAATTTGCGATGCGGCCATAAACCGAACGATAGTAGTAAATGCAACGACGATTCGAATTCAAATGGACGTGTGCCGTGAATGCATGAAACAATACGATGCTTTATAACTTGAAAAATATTTAAATTGTTATCGCAAAGTCCGTAAATCTCACATACCAATATAATAAATCGCGTAAGTTAAATGTTAACTCATAAAATAGACAAAATACCAGTTAAGCTAATACATATTTATTTTCGAAATCTTTGTATGGCATCGTAAGCTTACGATTTGCTGCCGAGAGAGCAATATTATTAACATTGTTACATCTGAATAGTGGTCTGCACGTGTCAGGAATTAATGATACTAAATAGTTTTCCGTAAGTGAGAGCAAGTTACAACTAAGTAAGAAGCATCTCGTCGCGTGCGTGGTAGTCCTCCGTACATTAATCAAAGGTTTTAAGGTTATTACGTTAACGCAAGCTGTTTACAAAACAATTAGATGCATCACAGTTTCCTGCAATCACGTGTAAAAGTATGAACAATTTATTTGTGTCATACACAGTTAATCCTGGCTAACCGAAACAAAAATGACCTCGAAACCTTTATACAATGGGGTTTGTGTAGATGTTTTCAGTGCTGTGTTTGCCTGAAACAAAGGAGGCTGAACGTATTACGCTTAAAACTGTAACTGTAAATTTTGTAACAGTTCTGTTACATAAAGAAATGAATAATGGTGCTCTTCGGGGCTCTCGTGAATCACGTGAAGCCGTTAGTAATGTTAACACGGACACCTACTATACAAAATGTAATTATGTAGAATTTTAATTAATATATTGTAAAATGTGCCCCTATAACTTGGCGTGTAGCCCAGTAGGCACATTAGTACATTTCAGCCAAAACTTGATACATATAATATAATTACATACGTAGGATATACAAAAGTATCAGGTTAATTTTGATGTCAGCAAGAAGATAAACAGCAAGATAGTTCTTCCACAAAATCATTTGTGTGCACAGAAAAATTACAGCATTATTTGTCAAGATTTCCTTAAAAAACTGATCGTTGTTTTTAAGGATAACTTGACAAAATTTGACAATATTATAGAACTAGTCAAAATGATCATAGTGCTTTTCTTTCCTGTGTGCTAATCTGGTTCTATGACAAGACTCAACTGACCCACTCTAGCCATGCAGCTAGGACAGTTCCATAAAGAATTTGCATCGAGGTCACACGATAATAACCCCTCTACTTATTCCTCTTAGTTCCATTGCTTTTTCTTCAGGTCCCTTTTAATGGATCCCTAAATACCTAAGTAAATGTTCTGAAAAATATATATCATTTACATGTCTTTTTTTTTTATGGGATAGGGGGGCAAACGAGCAGACGGATCACCTGATGGTAAGCGATAACCGCCGCCCATGGACACCCGCAACACAGAGCAGTCGCAAGTGCGTTGCCCGCCTTTAAAAGGGTTTGGGCCTCCGATAACCTCAACTCACTCGGCGAAACACAACGCAAGCGTTGTTTCACGCCGGTTTTCTGTGAGGCCGTGGTATCACTCCGGTCGAGCCGGCCCATTCGTGCCGAAGCATGGCTCTCCCACGTGAAGATCTTTGTGTTGATGAGAAAACAAAAACAGCTTTAATATTTGTCGTACGTATTACTTTAATGTGCAATCACAAGAAGTTAATCTTTCAAAGCAATCTTCGAAGCTTTGAATCAATGAGTCATCTAACCGCACTGACCGAAATTGTTTGAGAGAACTGGATTTAGTATACCTACTAATGCAATGCCTACTTTAAACACGTTTCAAAATTAAATTCAAAAAACCCCGTCATCGACTTTCCGGAAACATTTTGATAAGCTGTTCCTTATAAAATGTCAGTATTTGGGACACTTGTTGGTGAGTCACGGTGTCATTCTAAATCTCTTCTTAAAGTGTCCCGTCATATAGAATAGATTGTCCTGTCACACCCAACAATGATCGATGCATCAGCGTACTGTTGAGTACAAACCTAATAAAAAAATCAGAAGCAGAGATGCTTGTCTGCCTAAATTATAAGAGTCATCTATTAGAAATGGTTGACCAAAAATAAATCAATGTAAGATATTAAAGATACCGTCTGGATAGTCTAAATAACCGAACGATTTTTTTCAATTAGGTACTTCTTTATAACACTAACAAAACTAACCTACCTACTAAAGTTATTTTAGTAAAGGAAAAATTCGACTTGCAGGCAGGATTCAAACCTGCGTCTTCTGGTATACACCAGACGCATTTTTTTGCATTTTCCATGCTAAGATTAAAAAGACGCATATTCGAATCCTGCCAGCAACTCCAATTTTCTTTTACTAAAATAACTTTATAACCTTAGCATGGAAAGTGCGAAAAAAATGCAAACCTACTATTTGTTACTTCATCTTTCATTTCCAAGCTATTACGTAAATTCATTCCGAGATAATCCGGAATCGGCGAGCGACACCGAGTGAATTAATTATTTTTAAACTATGAATCATTTAAAAATTTTTGATAATCGAATAAATAAATATTTAAATGAGTGACTGGCTCATTGGTCGTAAGCGCAGCTTCTGGGTTAATTGTACACGTCACACAAAATTGGTGTCGGATTTTCTTCTAGGAAATGCTCAGTAGCAGCCACAACTGCACATCTAAATTGTCTCATAGTCTGTTATCGAAAATTTCACATTTAGGAAATATTTTTATTGGGTTCTCCGCCAGCTGATTCTTTTTATTGGTTAAGTACATTGTGCTAATCTTTGCCATCATCATTTGCCATAATGACCTACATTTACCTCATTATCAGTAAAGTAAATTTCCGGCCATTGAGGAAACTCTCAAATTATGGTTTATGGGATTTGTGGTTTACATTTAACGAGAAGCATCATGACGATGAAGCCGTTCTATATAGTAAAAAGCATAATAATAATAAATATATAGCAAATAGATACATATTATTATAATAACGCAATGGCTCGTGCGTCAATTAAACCTAAAAAAAATCAAATGATTCAGAATGCAAAAGCATGAATAATTCTCAACCCAATTAGTAGCTAACCGCATGCTCGCTGATAGGCATACATATATTATGTTTCGGGATTTCTAAAAGCACCACATAAAGTGACGAGACAGGATAAAATGGTATGTTCCTGTACCCATCATTATCTTTTAAGGTATAATACTCGCCTGTCAGGTTTAATTTGAGTAATAAGTACGTAACGGCGATTTTTTTGCGGTTTTAATATTAGTCAACTATAATAAACAGTATTCATGAGTAGTGTTAGTTACATACGTGCGTAAAAAAAAATGATGCCCATTATTAGAATTTAATGAAGCATAATTTCGTATCCATAAGTTGATTATTTATTATGAGATGCGCATGTCGCCGGCAGAATAAAGCTTTGAAACCTTCACATGTCACCAAGGCTACGCTCAGTACTTAGAACAAGTACAGTATTATAATTAATTACACTTCCTTAGCTTCTGGCAACATACAACACAATAATAATGTAAGTGTGTTTAGCATATATCTGCTGTATTTACAATATTATTCACCTGCAACTTATTAAGAAAGACAGACTGTTTTACTCATAAAAAGAGTAATCATTTAAAACCAGTCTAGGTTTGTAGTACACATACCGGATGAACGTATTTATTGGATGAGGAGGTAAGGACAAAAGTCATTCAGCAACGCAACGCAGTGATTCACCGGTAAACATACTCGTATGTTTTAATAACGGTGTAATAAACCGGTTCTAGGCCGGAGATCTTGGATAATGGACCTCAAATATCCCGGGAACCTCCTTAACTTATAGTGTGTACTGCGTGGATTAGTTGCATGTAGGTAATAAGACCTCTTTGTATTGGGAAATATGGATACCTTGTGCAAACAACAAGTTGGCGTATGCCAAGTAAATAATTTATCACATTAACAAATGTTATTGAACACATGTACTCACTAGAGATTCGCTATTGCTGGACGGTGGCCAGTGGTTGGGTGTGCTAGGCACACATCCAGCGCTTCCTAGTACACTGACAGCATTACCTTCATATGTTCACGGAATACCTAGTGCCTTAGTGCAGTAAGGGTGTATCACATTTGCACTCACGATGATAGCCGCACACTTGTTATACCATTCCAAGAATGTGAATGCCACTTAGGCAATGACCCAAGTCACAGGCGGGAGGCGACGACATTTTGTGTCAAAGTACACGAGGAAAATAATTTCCGCTTAACATATATTTTGTAAGAAGATGACAAGCAAGCATACGGGCCGCCTCATGGCATATTGACGCCAGCAACATCAATATCAGACGGGGATTGTTAATTTGCGACCACAGTTATTATCTTATAATTATACCCAGTAATTTTACTGGCTCTGTTACCATTCTAACAAAAATGGAAATTTTAGCACATTTTTGCAGAAAATGTTGTAGTTATAGCGGAGGTAACACTAACAACCCAGACGAAATAAGCAGCAGAATCAACCACCTCAAAAAATCATTGTCATTGAACTTATGCACTCATAGCCAAGCCAAACTGCCTCATTAGCTAAGTGGTCCTGAGCGTGACTGCTACGCTAGAGGTCCTGGGTTCGATTCCCAAGTCGAGCAAAGTGTTATTGGGTTTTTCTATGAAATTCCTAGTAGCAGCTCGGAGTTAGGAATTTGTGCCCGGTTAATGGCAATAGGCTCGCCCCCATTATAATACATGGAACCTAAACATACCGGCGAACTGTGGGTGTACATTAGTACGCCTCTGCCTAACAGGAATACAGGCGTGATGGTATGTTATGTTATGAACTTATGCAAGATAATCCCCATCATAATAAGCTTTACTAAAATGTCCTGTATTTGGTATAAAAGTGTTTGGAATATAAACATTGTAATTACATATCGCTTAAGATTCAGATGTTGTAGTCGCAGACTTTGTCCGAATCGATGGGATGAACAACGAAGAAGGAAACGAGACACGAGGACCAATGTGCTGCGACACGCGCATTACATAAAGAGCTTGATGAACTGACCGGTTACTGTCAATTCCACGCAGATAGTGTTGTTGCGTTGTGTCGTTCATTGCTCCATTGGATTATTTGTGCGTGCAATTCGCTGACCATAGTAATCGAGTACAGTCGGGGTCGGCGGTGCCTGTACCGAAACGCCGGCAGGGCAAGGTCGTTGGAACTTTACTTGTACACTGTGTATTTGCCTGCTCCGCATCTCGGACATGGCGCGCTAATTCCGCAAGCTCACACTGAATTACTAATCAACAAGAGGCAGCAAGCCACCCATCAGTATTCTGGCAGCACCCGCCGCCCGCTCCGTACGCTAGCAAATCGCTAAAAATATAAGATGGACAAGGGCACCTCATGGCCGACATGACCTTACCTGAATCACATAAAACAGCTATATGATTATTTTACTTCCTGTAGGATCTGTTGTAGTTCCTTGAATAACACTATAGGTAATAGTTACGTAAAAATTGTTTATTTTACCGAGTATCTTTATGTACTTAAAAACAAATGTTCTTATTTTACTAAACTTATTTTATGTTGCTATATTGTCACGTTTATCAACTCTATGAAGAAATTTTAGTACCTAAAATTGTGAAAATCAACGAACCAAATAGAACTGTTGTTTTTTAAAATAATATTTTCATTATTTTGTACTTAGTTGCTTAAGCTATAAAATTATTTAAAGCTAAACAATATATATAACTTATGCAAGTCAATAAATAAACCTCAACAATCTTAAAGCTACTTATAGGAAGACATCTTAAATTGTATTAAAATTACAATCTGTATTGTTGAAATCAAACTAAATTGTATATATTCTAGTTATTTATCATAAGTTAAACGGATATACAAAAATCTAAGCTATGGCTATCTAAATAAAAATCTGTACATTTGAACACTGGTGCAAATAAGTAAATTAAGAGTTATGAAGACGATAATAAAATTCAACAGCAAACCTAACACAAAGAAATTTGTTAAAGGCATAATTAATTAGGACATCTCGGTAAACAGCATCAAGTCATAGCCAACTAATGTAGTGAAGTACATAACATAAACAAAACCTTATTGGCATAATTCAAATGAACGAGTGTTGTCGTTTCCGCAGACATCTAGGCTGTATAATTAATTTTCTGATAGTATTAAATACAACATACTCGTAGCAAATAGGTGTTGTCTGCGTGAATGTCTTGCAATATTTAAGGCGAGCGAAAGTTGAAAGTTTTGACAAGTTGGACTCAACTGACCATTTCTGTTTCTATTGTCTATGTTATCAATGGATGGCTTATCTGTGGTCTGGTAATATTAATGAAAGTAAAATAAATTACGCTCTAAAAACATGTCTCAGATACTCCAAGCTTACTCCACAAAGTTATAAAGAAAGGTCCACTGAAATAATATCAAACATCCTTCAATGTAGTTTTGAGATATTTGTACTTATTATAGAGTTTATTTGAGATATTGAAAGTAGGTGGTAATACTGGTTTAAAAAATTAGAATAAACCTAAATTAGGCATTCTTATGAAACATGGGTCGCTGAATTTTGTCTATAAACCTAGTTATTGCAGTCGGTACTATTTCTTTAAAACTCATTTTCATCAAGTTTTCGAGATAAAAATGTTTAGGTGGTTATCCACACAGAGACAAGGTCGACGAGCAATTTCAATCGAATATAGCCCTCGCCTTTAAAAATAAGTCCATTAAAATCTACACGTTTATCATAATTGCACTGAACGCTTTCGTTTGTTTGGGGCCGCTTTATTTTTACTTGTCGTGTATTTACACATGGGCGATTACACGTAAATTAATTCAAACAAATATTAAGTATTTCTTTTGTGCCTTCGGCTGTATCTACTGATATAATCATTATTATAATATAAAAAAAATAGTATAGATAAATTCTCACATCCGTGCAATACGTCTACGGACAAGTGACAGTCGTAAAGCCCGGTACATCAATGAATCCTCGCTGATATACTTCTATGTCTTGGTTGTCACGCATGCGCTCTGCGAGGGCCTTCTCGTGTGCGAGCGGGTGCCAGGCGCCCAGCGTACACGCAGCGTCGTTGTGCGCCGCGTGGTAGTGGCACCGCCGTGTCGCGCGCGCAGAAGGCACGTACTCGAACATGCGCACACGCACGCAGCGATGCAGGGCGAACCATAGACCTGCAAGTATAATTGTCAATGAGATGAGTCCTATCAAAGGGACCCATTGCACCTCATAATGTAGCCAATCTGACAGCATCTAATAAACAAGTAAAACTAACAATGAGGCAAGAGTAGAGGTATGTACAATATGATTAGTAGAATTTGTTGTTATTACCCACCTATAAAACCGGATGATGGAGGGTTTCTTCGCAGACGGTACGGAGACGTGTCTTGTAGCACCGACCATAAAGCCCATAATACTTGAGGGTTCAACAAATGGACGTCCGCTTCTTTCCTCTGTTCAAGCAACCTTAAGCAATGAAGGAAATTAATTAAGTTTCAGTAAATGATCTTGGATACATGATGAAAAACAGTCAACGAAAGCTGTCTTCTTCTTCACTATTATAAAATTGTAAAAAAACGGTGTCTTTCCATTAAAGATAATAAAACAAACAAGTGGATTAGGGTCTATATATGTCCCCGAACACAAAAATGTGATTTTTTAAATTCTTGTCTGTTTGTCTATTTGTTACGGATTGGCGCAAAAACTACTGAATAGATTTCAATTTTGCTATCACTGTTATAAAGTGTGCTCCGACTTAAAAACTGGTATACTTCTTACGTTCAAATAATTGAACGGAACCTGAGATACAGCTTGACCTCTCTAATGTACAGATACCCATACAAAGAAGAGATCATCACTGTTGGTTTTTGAGCTTCAAGTGAGCGAAGCCGCGGGCAGAAGCTAGTATAATATAAAAATAAAACTAAAGAAAGAAAACTTAACGAAGTAACTCATAGCAAAGCAAGCCTTATATTAGAAAGCAGATAGGTAAATATCATTATGTTAGATGCAAATGATTTGCTATGGGTACTGACTTCTTATAAACAGGGAAGAGAGGATAGTCAGGATGGTGGTACCAGTCTTCCAGTGTTGACGAATAGTTCGCTGGATCCCAAATAAGTATCGATATGTTATGATATAGTGGATCATCCAAAAACTTAAATTCGGGCTTAGCCACCACCTGGAACCGATTTAAAAATATCTTACTTTTTTATTTAAATAAAAAAATAGGTTTCATTAATCGAAAAAATCTGTTTACTACTGGCCGTTCCTAAACCAGACATTTTTAAAAGCCATATTTTTTTTCATTGTTATAAACATGGCTTTGAATTATTTTTTCATCGGAATCAGCTTGTATTGTTATTACAACTTCGGTAATAGACAGTAAAGTAATATTTGTACCTGTGAATTCAGCACTCGGAAAGTTGTCTTGGAGCCGACATCTTCCGTATAGTTTTCGGTAGGCGCGTTGTTGAATCTCAATACCATGTCGTGAGAATCTGTCAACACAAATAAGTTTGTTTGTATGTAACCTTTCTCATCTGAAGTAGACCGACCTAAGAAATGCAGATACCTACCCTACCTAGGCTAGGTAGGGTAGGTAGCCTAGGTACATGGTTTTCTTAGGTCGCGGTTATCTAAAATTCTAAATACAGGTTTCCCTAAATCGTGTTTATACATTTGCTTATAGGTACGCTTACTTATATATTTTCTCATCTCATCGTATGTCGTGGTTTTATATAAAGAGTACTCATACCATACTCCTATCTTACCAAGTTATAATTACGCCTCAAACATTTTCGCGTTTGTGTATTTTAGTATCGGTTTAATTGTCAACATTACCGGCCATTCTCAAATAAAATAAAAAATAAACCATTATGATTATAATGTCTCACTGCTGGGCACGGGTCTCCTCTCAGAGTGAGAGGGATTAGGCTATAGTCCACCACGCCTAAGGCGGATTGGCAGACTTCACAGACCGTCGCGCGTCGAGAAAATCTCTCAGGCATGCAGGTTTCCTCATGATGTTTTTCTTCACCGTTTAAGCGCGTGATAATTAAATATTAAAATTACGCACATAACTTGGCTGGATTAGATGGCCTTGGATGGCCTTGAATTTGAGATCTTTGACTTGGCAGTCCAATGGTCATATCACTAGGCTATCACTAACTACTTCTACTAACTCCTACTTCTTCTACTACTTCTTATGTAAGTAATTAATAAATAATATATATCTGAGACCATTGTAGGTACTGCGTTTAGTAGGTAAGCTGCGGAAAATAGGCCCAATAGAAATTGTACTATTTATTAGATCCAAATAAAAACGTAATTATATATTATTTAATTATTAAAAATTGGTCAATAAAAATAATGATCTCGAAAATCAGTACGTACGTATATCTAGACATTATTTAATCACTCAAAAACAAAAAAGACATTGATTCGTTTATCCATTGAACTCACTAACCACATGCAATCTGAGTAATCACATTTATTTAGGGTACCTACTTATTTACGTGCATTTAAGTTTTCCTCGTTTGTGTGTTCCTAAATCAAACAATATTTTTTTTTATTAATATAATATTTATGTACGAATCGTGACAATAGAGAACTGTCATAATTGTTATAAAAATTGGTACAAGGCCTCAACGTCTATAACAACGACACCAGACCTTGTTGAGTGTTTCCGCTCCATTTCAGGAATTTAGAAATATTCATAAAATAACATTGGATTATGTAGTGAAATCTTTTTTCATTATCTATTAACTAAGCTTCAATACCATAATAATAAGTAACATAGTTACAACAGATCTAAAGTTAAAACCGAGATAAGCTGCATGTTTCAGTGATTACTGATACAAATCATCTGCATATTTCTTATCTAGTTAATTATACGTATAATAAGGATGTAACACTGGGCAATATTAATAAATAATTGTACAACAATCTTATTACCCCGAGGCCGGTTATCGTAAATGGGTTATCTCTCGAAGTTGTTCAGGAATATGTCTACCTCGGGCAGATCATGCAATTGGGTAAAAAAACCTTCGAGAGTGAACCTGATAGGAGGATTCAGCTGGGATGAGCAGCTTTCGGCAAACTTTGTAGCATATTCTCGTCACGCATACCACATTGCCTTAAGACGAAAGTCTTCAATGCGTGTGTCATACCAGTTATAACCTACGGAGCCTAAACGTGGACACTCACGGTGAGACTGGTCCACAAGTTTAAAGTCGTTCAGCGAGCTATGGAGAGAGCTATGCTCGGGGTCTCTCTGAAGGATAAAAATCTGAAACGAGGTTATCCGTCAGAGAACTAAAGTTACCGACATAGCTCAAAGGAATAGCAAGTTGAAGTCGCAATGGGCCGGTCGGTGAACCGACAATCGCTGGAGCAACCGAGTTCTCGAGTGGAGACCGCGACTAGGCAAACGTAGTGTAGGGCGCCCACTGGCCAGGTAGAGTGACGATTTGCGGAAGGCAGCTGGCAGTGACTGCATGACGAAAGCCGAAGATCGGGCTCTGTGGCGTTCACTAGGAGAGGCCTACGTCCAGAAGTGGACTAATATAGGCTGATGATAATGGTGGTAAATAAATAATTAAATTATCCGCGGAAAAGGGGCATATAATCTTCCGCACGACTTGCTCTACACACATAAGAAAGCGTAACAATAGGAGTAAACAACGGTATTAATGATAAAAGACTTGATAATTATAGCTATTCTTCGTCTATAGTCTATAATTAATAAAACGGTTACCTTTTTTCAAGACATTTACCAAGCACGGGTGTCAATAAATGTTGATATATTTATAATTACTTACGTAAGGGAAAATCAATCAGCCACTTATTGTATGACGCCGCTGTTTTATTTTTATTACATTGAAAGCAAAAGAAAAAAAAACAGACGATCATAAATAAATATAGAAAAAGAAAATAAGGTCATAATAACCTATTTAATATTTGATTAGGTATCTACTCCTACAAAACTATTGCCAAAATGTCAGCGTTTTCGGAGAAATTAAATTATGCAGATATACCTCACTGACTATGCATATATGTGTATTCAAATCATATAGGGCTGGTCACGTGTATATGGCTTGAAAGCTGGCGAAACTGCTGCGAGCTACAGACAACCATTTAATTAAAAATAAAACTGTTCAATAATGTATGTGGTGTATACAAGCGCGGCCCTATTGTTTATTATTACAACTACAGCGTGTTACATTTAAACAGCAATAAATATAATTTGATTTGTTATTGACAAATTGAGTGTAACTGCCGCCAAGCAATACTTATTGCTTAACAACCATAACGGTAATAGTTGAAGTTGAAAATTAAAATTGTGACAGGGTATTCTTTTAATGAAACATCCAGATAAATCGGTCAAACTTGGACATCCTTCACCGTCCACACATCTTGTTATCGCAATATTGTACCAGTGAAGTTTGTAATTTAATTTATTATAAAAGAGTGTCCCTGGAGTTTCTTGCCGGATTCTTCTCCATAGTATCGACCTTTTGGAACCGTGCAACTAGAATCATAACGTTTCATAAACGCTTGTAAAAGCTTTTTTCAAATAAAAACATTTGAACTTGAACTATAATAGTTTGTCTAACCCGTAATCGCCGTTGTACCTCTGTCTAATTGATAAAACAGAAAAAGTAGAATAGAGAGAGTTTTCTTTATATATGTACATGGCTACAAAATCTACATTTCAGCATTTTCTCACCATCACAATCTTTGACCACGTAAAAGAACCGAAACACCTAAACCGCTGAATTAATGAATTTTGATATAGAGACAGATTGAACCTTGGAGGAAGGATAAATGCTAAATTATATATAGCTTTTATCTTGAAAAGTGGTTTAGGGTATTATTGAAACAGTGGGCAACAGATATTTACAATACTAAAGGAACAATATCGCAACACAGAGGAGCGCAGCAAGCTCCTTATTACCAGCGCAGCGTATTGTAGTGGTATGTTGGAAGCGCACAATGGCCCAATATGAATTATGCAGCCCTTTACGTGTGGGTTGATGACACCAAGGCTTACCGCCACGCGAACAATACCACACGTATCCTAAACAGCTTTTCTTATATTTGCTATATAAATAAACTTATAACATAACCGTGCATTACGGGCTTACGGTATATTTCTGTACCTTTTTGTTTATAATGCTGTTTTCAAGTAAACTATGCATGTAGGTACATGCATATGCATTTCGAAAATAGTTTACTGTCAGGAAATACCACAAAAGTATATACTTTTTTCTTTTTACGAAGGTGAATAATGATGATATCAAATTACATCAGCATCCTGTAAATGGGACCTGTGAGGAATTGCGGCCATTTACCTCCCACGGATCCCACTATGTTTGCACTCCCTTCTTTTACTGCTCGCTATAAAAATTACAAAAAACAATTAGATGGCCCGATTACTTAGTACTAACATAAACAAGATAATACCGCAGTTATGATTTGTACCTTGATAGCCTCAACTCAACGTTATATTTGACAACTTACGAAAGCGTGGCATGTCTAAATTTCTACCTAGTAAACATCATCGTAACATGAACTTTATGCGTAAAATAAACGCTATATACACTAGTACTTCACATGCCTACCTATATCTAACTACTAAGTTTATTAGATCAATTGGAGTAGTGCTCTTATGAACTTTCAGTCACATACCTAACTACCAAAGCATGGCACACGGTTAAGCTAAATAACACAAAACAAGTGAAGCCTGAATATGAATAAAGAATCGAGGGGGTGTGGTACCAACGTTTATATCTTTTGCCGCTCCCTTTGTTGATGAAACAGAGTGATATGAAGACAAATTTCAGGCAAAAGAACACAAAAAAAACTAAGTTATTTCGGTAGATTCTGCAGAAGTAAGCATAATTTAATTTAATTTTACTTGCACTCGCTTTCTTTGAAATTTATTTATCTTTGCAGTTAAGCTATGCTTCCTGGTGATTATGGAGTCTTTCTACTTCGGAAGTTTTAAAGGTTTCTATATTATTTAGGTATGTATGTACAAATTGTTGATAAGTAGAGGAGACTGTATGTCCATACATTCGACATGATCTCATTTCTAGGGAAAAAGTTTTTAGAAGCGGTTGAAGATAAAATGGGATATAAAATAGAAAGCCTAGTTAATATGAAATGCAATATGTAGGCACTATAGTGGACTGCGGTAGAAGTGTGATTGACTGATGTTCTTTGCATCCTGTCGTATACAATTATATAGGGAAAACTTTATGCATTTTATTCAATAAACAATAAGTAAACGGTGTCCTTACACGTGTCACCCACTCGGAAGTGTGTGTCATTGTCTGTTCCACGTCTGGGCCATAAAGTTATCAACAATTTTCGAGAAAGGACAAAGACATGTGGTTACTCAGTGACTAACACAAATACAATCAAATAATAATATTAGTCGTTGCAACTGTGAATCATCTATTTTTCACCTTTGACATTCGTCTTGCATTTTACAAGTTAACAAAATACTTATATTTTTAATGAGATTGTAATTGATTAAGACTGATTAGATTTGAGTTTTTTAATAATAATTATAATATATCAGGTATTTACAGAGAATTAAAATTTATTATTATTGAGTAGATACTGGCATACCTCCACATATAAAAGTTGGATTTTCCGGTGCGGACGCGTTAGTATTACAGAAGAGCGGCGCAGGCGATGGCGCCAGTGGGCAAACCTACCGTAGTTGACTGCAATCGAATCAGCATATCAAACTATGCGTTTCTGTGTAAAACAGAGATAACGCCATGAATAAATCAAAGCTTGATAACAGATTGTATGTATAACTAATTATAGTAGATTCAAGACGACCCCACTGCTAGTGCTACCGCTTCGTGACTTTGGGTCGACCGGTGAAAAATTACAAACGGCGATAAAGATTGTTTTATTATCAAACAAAAATATTTTTGATTAGGTACGTCGAATTTTTGTAACTCGCTATATTATGTAGGTATAGGTACGGTCATACAAATTACAATCATTAATATCTACTTGATCAAATCAGCTGCTGTACTGTACTGTACAGACCTATTGTAGAATCCGTAAAAAAAAGGTTTTCTTCGGGGCACAGAGTTGGCAGGTACTCTTGTAACGTGAATAACAGGTCGGATAAAAAGGCTAAAAGTATGATTGCGTCAACCAATGACATTATAAAGTTAAAAAGATTATATCATTGGGGTCAACCAACTTTTTGTTCATTAAATCGCGCGCGCAAATTGTCAACTATCTTCGACCCTTTCTCCAAAGACGGGCGGCGGCGAATTTAAGCGGCGGTAGCCTAATGGTAAGGCGTCGGACTTGTGATCATGTGGTTGCCGGTTCGAACCCCACCCATTGCACTACCGACGTGAACCCACTCGTAACACAAGCAATCTAGCTTAGCACGAGGGGTTAACAAGAATACCTACTAGTAATGTGCGACCCACATTGCTAGTAAGCTTTTTATAAAGAAAAAAAAATAGTCCACAAAGCGCAACTAATGTATTATGCCAAAACTTTGTCTTCTTTATTTAGTTTGTATACAGATAATCTACGTCGAGTCTTAAATTGTGTAAGTACCTACTGGGCTGTTACTAATGAAAATATTTGTCATACTCACACCTAAGCAAACAATACCTATGTTACTATGTTACCTACTTACAAATTGTTCGCAGTACAATTTTTAATTTAATTTAAATATAAAGTGGATACCCGCATCATTGCATTAACATACATATTGACAGCAACATATTGTAATAACTGACATAATAATTTAGTTATTTAATTTGTTTCGCTGACCAATCAGTGAAGTCCCGTGGACAATCATTCGTATAATTCGCATACGATTTGGGCCGTTCGCCGAAGAGACCGACCCACGCATTTCAATGCGTTTTACAAAGCGAAGATCCGATGCGATAAGTAGCACAATACACGGTCGATCACCTACCCATCGACTATACTTACTGCAAACTGTACGTATAATAAATTCTATAATGCTATATAATATTTAAATCACACGGAATACTTTGGAATGTCTCGAAGAATTTAAAAAAGGTCTGATGCACCAAAAATACCCAAAATCCGACTCGGGCGGGTATAGGGTTAAAAATCTTCCCTATATATAGAGTGGCTTTTACTTATTACGCCTCTGAAATTAAGAAAATGATGGTTGGTGATGGTGGGTTGTACATAATTGCATCTCTCAGCCCGCAACATTTCAAATTTATGTGATGTGTAATGGATGGGTTCATTAGCGGCTGTTGCCCTATGTCTAATTAGAAAACAAATAATAAATTTAGCTTACTAACTAAAAGCTCATTTGGGGCAATAACAGTAAACGGACTAGCGACTAAAGTAGGCATCCGTACAAATCACGCGAACACTCATATCGCCCAGTCATGTGCACCATGATTCACCCGCGTGTACATGCGGTGTATGCAACACCTTATAAAATATGATCATACTTTACTTGGATACTAGTTAGGTTACCTACCTACCCAATAAATGTCATTAACTAGCAAGTAATAAATTGTTACTGAACTGCCTCGTTAGTCTAGTGATCCCAAGCGTAACTGCTACCTAGAGGTCCTAAGTTCAATTGCCGGGTTAAGACAAAGTGTTAATGAGCACAAATCTCAAACTCCAAGCTGCTACTGATTTTGTGCCCGGTTAGGCTCGCCCGCTATTATCTACGCCTTTGCCTAACCCTTCGGGGAATACAGGCGTGATGGTGCTTTTTAATAAATTATACAACTTTACTATTAAAATTAATACACATCTTCGATTGCACCGTACATTGTAGGTTTGTCCATTATTTGTTGAAATTTATAAACCAAAGAAAATCGTCTTCAAACCTTTAGTAGTAGGTATCGTCGAAGTCAATAGTCTGTTGGCGACCCAATTTTAAACTTATGTGGAACAGTACCGTACCGTGATCGATATAACCAAATTGGTTCAAAAATATAATAATGCATAGAATATACTTATAATTGGGAGTTGATATGAGGAGGACTTAATAAGTAGGTAGGCTAAATTTTGCTTACCTATAAAGTCTCCTAGTCGTGAGCCGAGCAAGGCACCAGCGCTGGTCACAACGGCACAAGTACTGTAGCGTCGCCCCTTCTGCAAGGGCGCTCCGGGTATTCTAAACCCGAGCTCTGCAAACGGTTCTTCATCAGCCGTCACTGTCCGCAGCTGCACTCCTTTCAGGGCACACATCACTTCATGGCTCGAACTATCATCCTTCCGATTACTACTATCATATTTAACATCATACGTATTGTGAGAGTCTAAGCCTGATCTGAACACTTTACTTTCACCCATCAGAACTCTGTGAAATTCCTTTAATAATAGGTCCTTGAATTCCGCAGTTCGTTCTTCACAATCCGTGGATAGTAAGTCATCGCAAATGTATTTATCGCTATCGAACTCCAACAGCGGTCGGTAAATGTTTGGAAACCTGGGACTGCCGTTGCTTTTCCTTATTACGTTATTGGACGGATTGCTGTGGGAACCAGAAGACTTGTTGAACGTTTTTATTATCACGCCACTACTCCAGAAGCCGCCGACCGCCGACCTTCGGTTTTTGCGGATGGAATCGATTCTTAGAGTAGAATTATATGGTACCTTAGATTGATACTTTTCCGCTGTGTATAGCTCCTGGTAATTAGGCCCAGACGGCATTGGCGTGTGCGGGGCTGCTGACGCCTTACTCAACAATCGTTGTTTTTCTATGTACATCCAATATTGTGACCAAAACAAATACAAGTAGCCACACATACCGAAGAAGAGCAGATTAATAAAAACCCAAAGCGACATGGCAGCTTTCATGTTTTTCGTAAAAACCACACACTGAAGAAAATAGTTAAATTAAATCAGAGTTAATCAAACGTTCAATATAAAAATCACAACCATATTATTAGAACGAAACAATTTTGGCTGAACCTGTTTTTGTGGGGCGGAGTGCGATCAGCTGATATCGTCAGTACTGCGCCTGCGTATAATCAGCCGCACTGACCATCCGAAAACTTGTCAATAATATTATTATGTACAGGCGCCGACTAGCGTTTTTTTTCAACAGTATTGCGAGTAATATGAGAATATAATATTTCGTTAAACATTAAAGTACCTACCTACTACTAACCGAATTTAAGTCCACCAGCTCGAGTCACACCAAATCATTCCGTAATGCCTACAGAACTTTGAAAATCAAGTACCTACCTATATGTACCTAATTAAGCTCCGGTTAAACAGCGCAGCCATATGTACCCATGAATGATACCCACTTGAATCGATGTCAAAAATTCTGAGCTAAATCTTTTTCTGCACTGTAATATTATTAGTTTGGTTAGTATTGATTCTATTATCTGTCATTTAATTTTCTTGAAGAAATAAATTAGTTCTCTTTCTACCCGACTGCGCCAGAAGGAGGGTTATATATTTCGAGTGTTTGTCTCATGCATTCGGAGAAAAGACCTAATACCTCAAACTGCATGAGATTGTTCATCTTGTTTCCATATCTTTTGGCAGTCAAGTATTTTTGTTTTAAATTAATTACCATGTTTTTAAATGTATGTATTTCAGGGATTTTCGAATAATTATCTATTACCCAGTAGGTACCTTTGCATACCTAAATTAATAATAGATAATAATATATTGTTAAAGATCCGTAGATAGTGCTACACAATTGATCGTGATTGGCACTAGCGTTAACTTCCTTTTAACTTTACTTCTTCCACTTCGTAGATACATACTTACTTATTTGCATGTTTGCCCAAATGCTGCTCAATTATAGCAACCCTGCTCAACAAATCAAATAATTTTACCAGAATGTGTACCCTAGACCCGGAATTGGACAAGAACTATTTCCGGACTGCCTATGTGGACAGTGACACGGTATACAGCAAAATACGACTATAATAAAAATAATAAGACTTCCCCATATGACCCACTTGTGCAACTAGTTATGACATTTCAAAAGTAATTATTTTGGTCGTCTATAACATATTGTATTGTAATTTAATTTATTTCTATAAGTTAGCAAAAATCTTATTGGTATAAAACTCTTGGTATTGTGTAAAACAAAGACAGCATTATCAGAAGTAGGTAGTATATTTTGAAAATATTATTTGTATCTACTATAAAACAGATCTGTAAAACACGGTTTTCACAACCTGAAGGATTTTTTTATTGTATAAAACTTAATAATAGTGAAAATGAATACTATAAGCATCTTAGATTAGTTATGAAATTGTTCTTACTTAAATACTTAATACGAACTAGACTTAAATAATTGGTTCACTTGTGTACCTTGTACAGGATATGGCGTAATAAATACGAGTAAAATACATTAAGTACATAAATTGTTAAGAAACATTATTAATTAATACTACTACGACAATGATTATAAATAAATATAAATATTACCTACATCGAGAACAGTTGAACTGCTCTAGATATTAGGTAGTTCACGAGCATCTTTCTCCCACAATAAGCTGCTATAAGCTGCTCTTCAAATTGACAATCGAATCAATCATTGTGCAGTCTCGCCCTTATGATTGGAAATATAAGGTCGAAAATATAATCAATAGCCAAGAATTTGTTTGTACATTACATGTCTAACTAGTAGTCTATCCACGTTGACACATTCTTTCAACGAATCGAAGAAAAAATACTTAAATCTTTGACTAATACAAGTTGTAAGATTTGATTTATGGAAGTTTAAATCCATAGCAAACACAAAGTTACTTTTACATCTATCTATATACTAGCTTCTGCCCGCGGCTTCGCCCCCGTGGAATTCGGTCTGTCATCACATCCCACGGGAACGGGATAAAAAGTATCCTATGTCCGTCTCCTGGTTCTAAGCTACCTCTCCACCAATTTTCAGTCAAATCGGTTCAGCCGTTCTTAAGTTATAACTAATATAATAATTCTTAAGTGTAACTAACACGACTTTCTTTTATATATATAGATATAAAAGAAAGTCCTGTTAGTTATAACTTTCTTTTATTTAAATAGATATAAAAGAAAGTCGGTATAGGATACTTTTTATCCCGTTCCCGTGGGATGTGATGACAGACCGAATTCAACGGGGGCGAAGCCGCGGGCAGAAGCTAGTTTATGATATTAGTGGAGATAGTATGGAAGACTACCCATATTCATACATACCCTCGGTACATATTATTGACTATTCAAAACAATGCAAGTGTTGATAACATAACAATTTTAGTAACAAACAATATCTCTACTATTATAAAATCGTAAACGAGCTGAGTGTGAAGTGACCCTACATTGAAGATATTTAAAAAAATCAAGCCGGTTAGAGTTAAGCGACTCCGAAACCAAAAATGGGATTTTTAGAATTCTTGTCTTTGTTGCGGATTGGCGCAAAACTACGGAAAATTCCTTTAGTAACTTGCAATTTTTTGTATGCTGGCAATATTTACAATTAGTTTAATACATACATACATTACATACTCATGCCTTTATCCCATAGGCCCCATCAACTTATCCCAATGGCTTATGGGTATATTTAAACTACATAACATCAGTTTTTAGCATTCTTGTTTTATTATTTTGCTTCGTCCGCATTCATACATCTTGATCTTGTCATGCACACGCACCGCGGCTGCAAATACTACGCACGTGAACTTTTTTAAGGACTTCACAAATAAGATCAGTATAAATATGTCTTTTTAGGGTGTCCTCTCCCGGCGACTATAATCTTCGCTTCATAAATTTAATAATTATAACTAACACTTATATGTCATTCCTAGTTTGCAAATTTTCAGACTAGAGAAAATGGGTTTATATGCATTGAGCCTTTTTTTTTATGTGATAGCAGGCAAACGAGCAGACGGATCGCCTGATGGTAAGCGATCACCGCCGCCCATGTACACCTGCAACACCAGAGGAGTCACAAGTGCGCTGCCGGCCTTTTAAAAGGGAGTACGCTCTTTTCTTGAAGGTTTGAAGGTCGTATTGGTCCGGAAAATAGGACTTTTAAAGCGGGAAATACAATGGGATAGCATTATTATGTGTGTTATTTCCTTCGAATTAACAATACATCATAGCAACCTAATATTGTTTCCTTCTAGATGGCTTTATCGCAGGCTACAAAGGGCATCAACTCCCAACAAGTTAATTATTACAATAAATAAATAATCTAACATATTCCATGCGAATTGTGTTACAACAAAGGATGTACTCGAATCGTCTCCTACACAGTGCGCGTAAATCTCGAATTCTATTTAAGACTAGCTGTTCTCTAAAGAGAGCCTAAAGGCTCTGGCCAGAGCCTAAATTGAGTGCGTATCAATTCATGATATTTAGTTCATTGTGCATTGTTGTTCCACCTGTTATACGGAGGAGGTTCTGGCGTGATATCGCGTCTCGTGAGCAACGTCGAATAATGCAGGAGGGGCGCCACCGCGCCTCCGAGTACCACGGCACCAAACGTCGGCTTATGAACCAACCTATAACATTAATTACTCGTGTATTTAACAGAACAAAAAAACATTTTCAATTATTAGTCTATACCTAAATTAGACCACATGTTCAATTTGCATGTTCTCATTAGTCTAGTGGCGACTGCTACTCTTGAGGTCCTGGGTTCAATTCCCAGGTCGAGCAGTGTTATTGGGTTTTTTTATGAAATTCCCAGTAACGGCTCAGAGTTTGAAATTCGTGCCCGGTTAATGGGAATAGGCTCGCCCCCTATTTCATGGGACCTAAACATACCGGCGATCTGTGTGTGTACATTAGTACGCCTCTGACTAACCCTTCGGGGAAAACAGGTGTGATGGTATGTTCAATTTTATTTAGTGTACAAAAACAAATTATTCTAATATCAAATTTATGAATGAACCCACCAAGGTATAGCTATGATGAACAGTGTATAAGAAAATGACAGCACTAAGGTGACCCAAAACCTTGTGCACCGTCTTAAATTACTTGATATCCACTGGCATTGCAGAACTGAAACAAATAAAAACTGAATATCCCAATACTTATTCAATACATTTATGACGTCAGGCAATATAAGAGACAACAGGTAAGCAGTTTGTTTTACTGGACATTAGCAATCGGAAGAGGCCCAAAATGGTCATGTATCATGAATAGATACAAAATTTATTGAAAGATTAGTAGTATTTTTCTGCATAAGAATTTAAGGTTTGTTAACAGATGCTTTTTCAAACTTACACAGTGTCACCCAATCTGGATGTAAAGTCATTGCAGAAGCAAAAACTTGTACAAATCCTAGGAGTCTATATTTCCAAGTGTGAAGATTTGCATCTCTCCTCTCTAAATCATGGAGTTGTTGCAAGCTATAGGAACCTTTGCGCAGGAGACAAATGGGGTCTGCAGCAGGAAATCTTGCTGGACTGTAAGCTTGCAGGTTACCATTTTCTACTACTCCTACTGCTGTATACTAAAATAGAGCACAAAGTGATACACATATATACATAGTATGTTTTTAAAACTGAGTTCCATTCAACACAGAGGTTGTTCAACTTCTTACAATGTCATCTTCACGGCCTGCATATGAGAAATGTATGCGAAGGTCTCCTATCTCATGTTCCAAAGCACTGTCACCATGGTAGTAGAAACCTGAGTGCAGCTTGATGTCACTACGCTCTGGTCTAGAGTCAGACCAAATCTCATAGTAGTCATTCACTTTGCGTTTGACATCAATACCTGAAATGATAATCATCATCAATGACTTTATAGAGCCTGTAGTTGAAACTTATCACTCTTTTTTTAGGGAGATACACAGGGTTTTCATATCTCAATGTTCAATTTAAATTAGGCTCATAATTAAAAATATAATTTTAGTGGAATGATATCTAGAGATGAGGCAAAGTTGGATTTTGCCGACGAGCCGACTGATCAGCGCTGAGGTGGCCAACTAGTCACATTTATTTTGTTACAAGTAATATACTCGAAATAAAAACTTAACATACATTTTAGTAGTTTATGTTTTTGTTTTGGAATAAGTCAAAAGTGCCAAATATTCAGTATCTTTTGCCAACTATAAATATGGCAGTTTAGTAAGCTTTCTAGGTAGGTAAATCTCTAATTTATACTGCTTACCTATGTAAAGCCACCCTATTTTAACATTTTCTGCAATATGTGTCTCACTGAACATAGGCATTGAGGTAGGGTTGTGATGTCCAGGTCTTATGTAGAACAGAGAGGAGTCCACAACATAGTCTCGCCAGTCTTTATGGTACCAGTAAGTCTTCTGAGACTCCTCAGCAGGCTCACTTAAGAAATTCTCTTGTTC
Organism: Acronicta leporina; assembly: GCA_947256265.1. Lineage (NCBI taxonomy): Eukaryota > Metazoa > Arthropoda > Insecta > Lepidoptera > Noctuidae > Acronicta > Acronicta leporina. The sequence continues at coordinate 8,637,574 of OX366514.1, forward strand.
TCTAAAAATATTAAGCTGTTTTAAATTATACTATCCCTTCTCATGTATTTAAGAAACCAAATGGATTTTTATATTGATAATTATTTATTTATATTTAAGCCAAACAGCTGGATCTGCACCATGGCAAGAAACTGATTGTGACAGGAGAATAAGAATTGTGCCATGATGTTTTCATTTAAACTTACGTAGTTTCTTCAATCCACTGATACATTTGTACTCTTTTCCTTAATTTAACGGCCTGTACTTGTATATTGTAGTCTGGTTCAGATATTGGTTCCAGTATTTGTAGGGGGCCTAAAATGTGCACTACCCGACCTTCATAATGTGCAGCTTCATCACCAGTGTGAACATCTATACTTTCAGCTGCTGACACCAGTTCCTCAAGCATCAAGTTACTTTGAATTGTTTGACCCTGGAAATAGCACTAGCACAACTATTTGTAATAAACCAATGACATTGCAGCACAACTTAAACATATGAATTGAAATTATGTAACATATTAATATTTCTACAAAATTTATAATATATATGTTTTTTTTTTTTATTATTTTATTATTTATTAACAGGCAGACAGTTGAGACAACTGATAGTAGCCTGTATCCGGCTATTCATGGCCAAGTAGGTAAGTTATTGGAGCTGAGATATTTGTCCAGTCTATTTTTAAATTGGTTGACATTTTGAGCTGCAATTACGTCCTTTGGCAGTTTGTTCCACGCTTTAACTATGCGGTTGCTTATGAAGTGTTTGTGCGGGTTGTTATTTGACAGTCTGCTGCATAGCTTAAGGTGATGGCCTCTGTGGTGGACGTTATGTTGCTGGATTTTATATGATTTCCCCAAATCCTAAGGCAAATCTGACCAAGGGAGACATTGGTCTTGGCTCTCAAGTTGTGGTCCAGTCATATTCCATTAAATACATTTTATTATCTTATGCATGTGAGATCATCACCATCTTATGATAGATGAAACCAGAGGACTTTTTCAATTGAAATAAGTCCTCTGTGACTTGAGAATAAGGATATTGGCAAATATTTACTTTCACAATGGTGGAATTAATGTGATAATAAGAGATAATGCAAGAGGATCTTGAAATATATAAAGCAATGTTGGAAAGAAAAGAATGAAAGAAATTGACCATGACAAAAATGTGGATGTGAGTGATTTAATAGAAGTAAGTACTGGCGTAATGTACTTGATTGCATGTGTGTTGTTAATATAGCCTGCAGGCATTTAATTGCTCTATGATATGAATGACCCCAAAAGTCTGGTATAGTAATCTGGGACTGCACTGAAGCCTCAAAAAAAAGATTAAAATAAAATTGAACACATTTCCTTAAAATAGCCATAACCAACCATACCAATAATATATCCTATATGTGTCAGCAATTAAATTATGTGAAATTTAAATAAATATTATTTCGACTTACCTCTGCCCATAACAAAAAGTATGTGACACCCGAAAATAAAATGAGACTCAAAACAGTAGTGAGCCAAGTTTGTTTAAAGTGATTTCTAACTGCACTCCAATCCATCTGATAAGAATAAATTACTAATCATTGAATATAAACATAACATACAAATACGCCCGTATTCCCCGTAGGGTTAGGCAGAGGCGTACACCCCACCCACAGTTCGCCGGTAAGTTTAGGTCCCCGGTTCATGGCCAGCCTATTGCCATGAACCACAAATCCCAAACGCCGAGTCCGAGCTGCAAACTGCTACTAGCATTGAATATAATTTGTATTAAAAAAACACATAAATAATTATTTTAGCCGCAAAATAAACATGAACAAACACTCATAATAAAGCTGACCTTATAATACACCGCTTTTATGTATTATTTAGCTAAAACATAATGTTAGCCGTATTATTGAAGTATGTAATAAGTAATCTACACTTTACTCTAAGTAAAACAAACAGCTTTCCTACTCCAACTCCAACATCAAGACTTTTCACGGAGAAAATGAATGAAATGAAATGAATGAACATATTTTCATTTTGCTTGAATTGACATTGACATATTTCATTCCGTTTTCGACTTTTTTTTCTCCCTGTCAGGAGATCTTGGCTAGCACTTGGGTGCATCCTTTTTTTTTCGACTTCTGTTTTACTTTTAATGTATCTGTCGCAGTAGAATTGTATAATTCACTTTTTTAAATAATCGCTAGCCGCTTGCGCCGCTGCGCTTTAACTTGACAGATAAAGGGTTATGTACCAATTTTGACAAAAAAGATAGTGAGGTCTGTGTAGAGGTTGTCAAAGAATGAACGAAATTGAATGAACATAAATAATGTACATACATGTATAGACTTTTTATGTTAAATGTATTATCTTGTCTTCAAAACTCATTACAAACTATTTTGGCTATTTGACAGTTGGTACGATAATAAATGAAATATGTTTGATAAGGTAGTTTAAAGGTTAAAAATAATTATACAATACATATTTGGCATGAAAATAAATTTTAAATATTTTTATTTTTGAAAAATAAAATGAGTTTTTTTATCTATGGATTACAAGATGCGAAACGCGGGCGGCCATGATTGAATTTCGTATGACGTCATACCACACAAAACAAAATAATTTTTGATAGCGCCGTGTGTCTTTTTTTAAAATTAACACAGAAATATTTCGATTTGTTCTTGTGAGAGGTTTCAGGCGAAATGGAATCAGGATATATTAAAGCCGATAGTGCAAATCTGCCTAAAGTAGATTCATTTATGGTCGCTAATTTCTTTTGTAATCCTAACTTTTACTCTGCTGAGTTTCGGAATGTGAAAACTTCATTGTAAGTACCAAAATGAACAAGGTATTGATATATAATTTAAATTAGGTCAAATAGTGAAAATTTTATGAAATGATTTGAAATTACTAAAAGGTTATGTTTATAATTTTAGATCTTCGCGACAGTCTTATGGTGACGACGCTATTGGATATGTCCAGTTAAAGAGGGAGGGAAATTTGTGTATGGTAAAATGCAAAATTCTCGGTATTTACCATTCTAGTAAAAAATCTTTAAACTTTTCATTCAAAATACGCTTATAAAAAGCTTTGTGGTCACTCGTGGTTATGTTAGCTTTTTGTTTATTGAGCTATGACGTCACAGAAGGAAAATGTCACTTGACCGGCTGTTTTCGCGCGAATTTAAAATGAATGGATATAAAATATTGCTTTTTCCTAATAAATAACTTATTTTCGAAAAGAAAACAATTTTAATAGGTATAAAATAAGCCTACGTAAATAATATAATATATTTCCGAAAACTGTCAAATAGCCATTTGTTCCTCAGTAGTAACGGAATCTATAAAATGACAAAAGTAAAAAAAATAAAATAACATGATTTTTTTTCGGTTTGTTTCTATTACTTACTTTTATTAATTATTACTAATTATTAATAATTCTTATATTTCACATCTTATTTACGATTTTTTTTATTAACCCATTTTTATCCTTCATTCTTTACGCAAAATCATTCACTAACCCAAAACTATTAATTGTAGTGTGGTATCAACTCATCAATAGGAGTTTAGGCGGGAAAATGAGAAGTGCACATTGTCGATTTTATATTCTTTTTCAAAACTTGAATTTCTCCGAAGTTTAATGTGTAATTATTGTGGATAATTAACCATTAATTGTTCGTGAACGTGTGAGAGTGTAGGCGAATGATATAAAATTGAAAATCGTGACTTTTTGGGTTCACTCCTAACCTCCATCGAAGCCTCAATAAAGTTTCTACCGTTTTATTGGGGCAACTGAACATTATATATACTGGACACTGGCGAACACAAAAAGTGAAAAAGTGAACACAAAAAGAAAAAGAAACCATAAAATCCCATGATGGGAAACATTACATATTTGATTACTCTAATACTTGACACCGGCAAATACACAAAAAGTGTGGTGCCATAAAAAAAAACATCAATATTTCTTTTTGGTTTTATGTGTTCTGTGATATTGTGATATTTCTCTTCGAAATGTCAAGCTAAAAAGTTGACGGCTGTTGACGGTAAATATAATTCAACAGTATGCAAATAAATATTAACTAAAACTACTTTTTACTAACTAAAGCGTCAAAGTATTGGTACCGTGCCCAGAAGGCTGACAGCATTGCCACGTTGAATGGCAATGCTTATACGCTCCCCTAGAAACAAACCAGCCCTCTGGTCACGCGAATTGTCGACTAGTCTTCTTGAAAGTTCTTTTTAAAGGAGACGAGCACTCTGACCCCACGACCCGAGCGTCTCGACCCCAAACGGCTCAAAAATAAAGTTACCAGATAGGTTACTACATATATTTGCGTCGCTTGATAGTCTCTGCAGCAGCAGCAACAGCGCCAGCGCAGCCAGCTGAGCCTGAAAGATGTGATGGCGCAAGGGTATCAACACAGGTTGCGTCCCATATCAAAGGCCTACCCATTTTCCAAGGCAAAAGGGACATACCATCTGGTCTCTTCCCATCGTCCCAAGCCATTAGGTTCTAAAACAGCTGGTACGCCGGCGGTAGCAAGAGCACGACGAACATTGTCGTTAATACTGGCATGCCGCGCTATGCGGCCTGCACTCCTGCAACACGATAGGCCATGATGTCCGAGGCTGTCGACAACCACAGACTACTAAGAGATATATATATAAGTCTTTGACTATCTATCCCTGGACAAGTGACGCGCTTAATTCTATGAACAAAAAAGTCTGTCACTTTTGGTGCGGGGGGAGGAAACACTACATAGACATTGCTGCACACATACTCAAAATCATTTTGTATCGCCACGAACTCACACATATTAAATTCTTCACCACTAAAACAATTTACGCACACATAGAGGTCAAATACGTCAACATACAAGAATTGACGACAATACGAACGTATAATACAATAAAAATAATTAGGAAGCTACTATGTCGATATTTTATATCGATAGATTATTTTAGGAAGAATGGAGAAAAACGTAACAACATTACAAATTATTATTATATGTAATTATTTATTTGCAAAATTAAAATCATCCATACACACCTTTTTAATATCTTGCGTCATAATTATTTTCAATGCAATGCTCTCATTGCATGCTAATGAAATACAAAACAAAGGAACTGTTTAGGTATAGATAAATAGGTGTAACATACTATGTAATTGGAAAATAAACGCACGGGTGAGAGAAATCGCAAACTTTTCGAAATACATATTCTATAGCCTATGTTAATCTTGAATAATGTAGCATTCAAATGGTGAAAGAATTTTCGAAATCGGCCTAGTAGTTTTTGAGTTTATTTGTTACATACATTGATACATACAAATCTTTCCTCTTTATAATATTAGTATAGATAGAGTGGATATTGGGGACGTTATGTTACAAATACTTTTATACCAATTAGTTTGATTCTTTCATTTTGATTTTTTCTTTTCTTTGCCAGGCTGATATATTAGGAATAACACTAGACAGAGCATTTTGTTTCCCACGAGATATAAGTAGGAGTACATACGATTTTGTTCATTATGTCGCGCGTTAATATGAACAGAAGCGCTACGCTAGAGGTCCTGGGTTCGATGGATTCCCCGGTCGAGCAATGTGTTATTGGAGTTTTTCTATAAAATTAACAGTTGATGCCCGATTAATGGCAATAGGCTCGCCCCCTAAGTACGCATCTGTCTAACCCTTCGGGGAATAAAGACGTGATGGTATGTCGTGTTCCGTACTCTCGTTATTTCTTTGAGCCGGATATCGAAAAAAGAAAATAATGTGTTTGGAGAAACACCCCGAGAGGCAGGGCATAGTGGAATTGAGCAATTCCCTTACAATTGGAGCTGCCCAACTGGGGAAACACCTACACTTTGCAGAAAATAGTAGCCAAATAACATAGCACTGTACTACTAGTATTCTATTATCTGTGACTGTACTATGTTGTGTTCCCAACGGTGAGCAAGATCGCCAGAGCTCCGCGAGGAAGCGTTATGTTGGCAGTGGGGGTACCGGTGTTGTGGGTTGTCTACCGGGTGTGAAAAGATTTTTACAGGTTCGGCAACGGGCGAGTGATACCCTAGGTTATGCAAGCGTTCATATAATAGGGTACATTAACACTATATATACACTTACCATCAAGCGGGACATGTGCTGGTTTTTCACCTAAGCGGTAAAAGAAACCCCAGACCTTCTAACCCTACCGTATCTTAGAAATCATTGAATTGATTTTTGAAATACGATTTAAATATGTTAATTTATAAATTCTTTTGTCAACAAATTTATCCGCAACGGCTTAAGCTATTATTTATCAATCACACCTATATCATTTTAAATGAAGGTCTTTTGTAGATCTGAAAAAGTAACAAATAAAATATCTAATACTGGATATCAAAAATAATCAATAATCTTAGTTACCGTCATTTCCAAAAATGTTATTTTATTAAAATATAGTGATATCATAAATTCATGATATTCATCTTTAGTGATCTTTAGCAATTATTACAATTTGGTCTTACATTGAACACGAAAATAATATCGATATCGATTCGAAATGGTAAACAAACACTATCACATCATTAATTAAAATGACAAAACAAAAGAGGGACATAGTCTCGCTACACTTTTTAAAATTCGAGTTTTATGCATTATGTCATAATATATATAAGGCCTATAATTGCCAAAAAACGGTAATTCTGCATTAAGACCTATAATTGGAAATCAGAAATGGTGACATCCTATTGGATGATATATAATTGAAATCAAAAAATGACATTTTGATGGATATTTCAAATTTAAATCTTACGTGTATTAGCAGAAGGCTGATATTGTTAGTAAAAAAAATTTGCTAGTCTCGTGGGGAGTGCGGATAGTCTCGTGGGGAGTGCGGGTAGTCTCGTGGGGAGTGCATGCTTGAACTAAACGATTATTTTATACTCGATTATTGAATCGGTAACGTCCTCGATCTTTATTAATAAATTGTATTATGTGATTTAAATAGAAATAAATGAACTTTAATACTTACATACGGAAAATAACTCCATCTTTATCTAAATAAGATATTAGATATTTTTTTGCATACATTAACTGCACGTATATCGGTAGTTACATGGAGCATTTATGATGACCTTACTGAGCGGAAACGATTCTGTTAATGAAAAATCGATTTCGGAAACAGTTTTGATAAACGCGTTAGATTTTTTAATCCACTACCTTGACAGAGGGGAATGATCATGAGAGGCGGGTCCTTACAGATAGATAGTCAAAGATATAAGTCGACAACCTCGCCACAGTGACAGCGATGCGGAGCAACACAGGGAGCGCATAGACAGGCCTAGACGTAGACAGGTAAATAAATAAATGATGCTGTCAACTGTCAATGACTAATTGACAATGACAACGTTATCAAGTTGACAAGACAACTGTTTGTTTTGTGTGTTGTTATTGCTAACTCTTAAATAGTTTCTATTTTCTGGTTGCTTATTTATTTAATGTAAAACGTGAAGTAAAACTAAGAAGTATAATTTGAAACAATGCGTTTGGGTATTAACAGTTTAAGACATGCAAATGTTAGCAGTTTATGTTTATCTCAAGTTTGGAAAAAATACTATCACAGCACCAAACCATTTTTAGAATTTTACCACAAAACTACAGGTGATGTAATTACTAAGTTACACATTTGGAATTATAAATAGATTTACTAGGTATTTGTGCTTCTGCATATAACGTCTCAACATCAAATCAATAACACTAGTCTTATCATTGATGAGTGTTGGTATGTTATTTTTAGGTTATTTTATAGGAATTATGTCAGAATAATGAAAATGACTGAACAAAGATTTATAATAGAAACCACTGGTTGGATAAAACAACGACAGCAAGCACAGGAACAACTTGCAACAAACAGATGCCTCTCAAGCTGAAGGGCAAAATTTATAAATCCATTAAAAGATCTGTTGTGTTGTATGGATCAGAGTGGTGGGTTGATAAGAAGATGGACAAAGGAGGACTGCATGCAGGGGAGATGAGAATGTTAAGGTGAATGTGAAGATTGACTAAAATGGATGTGAATAAGTGAGTGACTAGAATGGACAAGTATATGAAGAAGTCTGACTGAAGATTAAATTATAAATCTTAATTAGTATAACTCTAACTTTTTTACTTAAGTTGCATGAATGGTTCAAATATATTTGTAGGTACCTGATTTTGCATAATACTGCAATGCTTGAGCTACTATAGCTACATTTTCTTAATCATAAAGTCTTTCTCAAAGTAACATTGATGGATTTAGATTATGGTTTATTTGACATGTTACAGGAAAATCAATATCAGAAGATTTCCTGCCAATATTAAGGAAGAAGCACCCACACATAGATGACATAACTCATGACCACTTGCAGTGCACTCTGCAAATATTACAGAAGTTTGGCATCACAGCTGAGGAGGCCTGCAAGAACCTACATGTCTTCAACATGAACCCAATCACCATGGACAACTATGGAGAGATTCTTAGAGAGTGTGGATTTATAAATATATCAGCAAAACATATTATAAAGTAAGTATACATATAACATAATATATGTGTATACATAGTTAAATATGTATTCAATCTATATATATAAAAGAAAGTCGTGTTAGTTACTTCATTTATAACTCAAGAACGGCTGAACCGATTTGACTGAAAATTGGTGGAGAGGTAGCTTAGAACCAGGAGACGGACATAGGATACTTTTTATCCCGTTCCCGATACTTTTTATTCCACGGGGGCGAAGCCGCGGGCAGAAGCTAGTATACTGATAAAAATGAGAGTTAAACCACTACACTACTGCCACATAGGCAACTGCTTAATTTTAATGGCTTTGCTAAATTGGGTCTAGTATCACATTTTAGATTCCTTGTTTCTTCTTATTTTAATATTTATATGAAGTGATATGGATTTAACCTTCCCCAAAAATATTTGGAAAAATTAACAAAGATTTAATTTTTATCTTTAACTTTTGTGAAAAACCAAAGTTTGAACCCACTTCATACAGAACAAAGGATTAACAGATTTGGTACAACATTTTTTCTTTTAGATACCACACACTTGTAAAGTCACGAACAATAACCCAACTGAAAAAGGAAGGTCTCATTCCTACAGATTTTATACTAGAACAAGTTATTTTAGATAAATTCCAAGAGTGGCCAGATAGTTGTAAAGCTTTACAAAATTTCTGTGATACTACAACTTCTATATGTGAGTTAATTTAACATACAATTTTTACTACTTTAATTGCAGTTAACACTTCCAATCCAATAGTCCATAATTTACACAGCCTGACTTACTGCTGCTGACTGCTGTCTTAGACATCTCTTTTGTTTTCCCATTTTTATGTCCCAAACATGGATAATATAATCACCACCTTTCCCACTGTTCCCCATTATTTCACCAATTTAATATGCCAATTCTGTAATAATGACATATCTACATTGATAAACTTCATAAACACTATGAAGATAAAAATTAAATTTATTTTGGGTAGGTAAATATTACTTTTCACATTGTATGTACCTAATGCAAATTATATCATTTTCAGTAACAATACGCATAAATGTGCTAGAACGTTTTTTATTTTGGAAGCTATCTGTATCACCTGAAGAGTTCCATAAATATTGTAAGAACTATTTGCCTCTCAAGCATAAACCTATGTCAGACATTCAGGAAGCAATTAACATAGCACAGAACAATATAAAGTTTGACAAGGCAGGCATCAGAAGGAATGGCTTTGTCATATCTACAGATCCTCTGCATACCAAACTAATATTAGAAAATGTTGGCACCTTGGCTGGTATGGATATTCGCGACGCATTGAAAATAGAACCAGCTATATTGAAGAATAATTATAATTCAATATTGCAAATTCGAAGCATTCTAGAGGTAATTATTCTAATGGTAAATTCAGTTATGTAATAGAAAGACAGGAGAGACAAGTGGAGATAGCTGGAGGAGGCCTATGTGTCACAAGACACACCAACTTAAAAGAAATGGCATCCAATGTGCCATTATTGTAAGTTGGTAATAAAGGGCTTGATTTATACAACACTGTTTAAAGCGGATTTTTAATTTTATGGGATAGGATATTTATTTTATTAGTAGTGATTATGAAACTTAAAAATAAACAAGCCTTATTTATCACTACAACAAATCTAGATACATTCCTAAATGATAATTTTCTTTCATTCAAGGAGTACAGAATACCCATTGAAGCTCAAAGGAGGTGCCTGAAAGTGTATTGTATGAGGCCAGAGACTGTCCGCGAGCGGTTAGATGAACTTAGGAATATGAAACAATATCAAGTTTTATCTACAAATCCTAGGGTAAGTTCACATTTTCATTCACATCTGCATACACCGCCTTTCCACCACAAGGAGCCAAAACAACTTGTACAATATTTTTACACCTTATATATTTTTTATGTCAAGTGTTAATTTATTCTCTATTTTATTTTTCTGTTTCCTGTTGCAGATCCTACTACTAGTTATACATAAGAAGAAAATGTTAAATCGTCTCGATAAAATAGAGTCTGCAAAAAAGCAATGCTTCAGTCTGAATCACTTAGTATCATCTACGAAAGTGTTCAACAAGTGAGTGATGGGTTTAATAATGAGATTATATATTTTTTTTATGTTATAAGTATTAAGATTTAGTATCACACATTCTGGTGTATTAGAAAAACTGATGCAAACTTTTATCTTGGAATCAACTGAACTACATAATTGTGAAATCGTAATTATTGTAGCAAATAATTTGCGATTCTATTATAAACTTTAAAATATCAGTAACACGCGACACGGCGACACATTCTAGAAACCAGTTTTTAAATAACGCTTTTATTGTGATCAGTAAATAAAGTCACTGCAGATATGTTTACAAGTATCTATTCCTTGTAGTAAAACTGTGCATATATTACAGCTACATCAGTAGTTTTGGCGACAAGGTATGCGGCAGAGACATAGCAATACTCATCACTTCGTCACTCAGTGACTTGTCTGCCCACAATAATGGAAGCCGGGCAGCGCTACTGAACAGTACTTTGAAAAAGCTTCGGCGGCACAAATACTGGCTGCACGTCGCTATGCATGTCATTGACGAAAACATTCAGTTCCTAAGGAAGAAGTTTGACGATGAAGTTATATTCAACAACTGTTTGATTCTCTTGTACCCAGTGTAAGTTGTCTACCTTGAATTCAGATTTAATTAATGTGAATTTCAACCAAACTTCGAGTTGACGCTTTCTAGACTAGTGAGCCGTAGAAACAATTCAGTGCTTCGCGGCCATTAAATGGTTCAGCCTTGACTTCGACCTCGCCTGATAAAAAGTCATGAGGTGTCAAGTACGAGCACTACGACCAATGTTCACACTCACTTTCAAAGTATCTAGACTAAGCTATTCGCCTAGCTATGCAGCACGTCTGAGGGTCTTAAGTACAAAGGAAACAGTGGGTTCACTTTATATAGGTGCATTTATAGTGATAAAGGCCTTTTGGTCTTTCTAATAACCAATAAGAGTCACGGTCAACCCGTCCGTCTGTTCACACGAGCCGTGTTCTACGACGTCACATTCACACTTCTTAAATTCTTTGTTTTCAGTGCCGAAGTAAAATACTACATAACCAACCTGCTTAGTGAATGCAGTGGACAAGAAAGGAGTGTCGCGTTCAAGGAGGATATAAGCTACAACAACTTGCAGTTTGCGAGTCTCAGTGACAATCAGATCTTAAGCTTAGTGTTGTATGCTATTGAGAAGAAGTATCATTTCAGCGGCGACGGTATTTGGGCCCGACAGGACGGCGTTAAGGTCGATACGCAGAGAAACTAGTATACGAACCCGCGGACGCGATTAAATCGGTCACGCGGCAAAAAAATTAGTTTTTAAGGTGGATACTCATGCGTCTTATTCCGTCTGTAATACTGTTCTATATATCAAATTAGAGTTATTCGTTTGGGCACTCCAGAAACCTATGTTTTTTTTATAGGATAGGGGGGCAAACATCACCTGATGGTAAGGGATTACCGTCGCCCATGGACTACCGCAATACCAGAGGAGTCGCAAGTGCGTTGCCCGCCTTTTAAAAGGGTTTGGGCCTCCGGTATCCTCACTCACTCGGCGAAATACAACGTAAGTGTTGTTTCACGGCGGTTTTCTGTGAGGTCGTGATATCACTCCGTTCGAGCCGAAGAATGGGTCACCCACGGTAAAACCGTTCCGAAAAGTAGGTACCTATCTTCAATTCACATGTCAAGCAAAGTTTGTTGGTTTTTCTATTAAATTGTTAGTAGCAGCTCGGAGTTTGGAATTCGTGCCCGTTTAATGGCAAAATGGGGCTATTGTATGGTACCTAAAACATACCGGCGAACTGTAGTTGAACAGCAGTACTTCTCTGCGGAGTCCTTTAGGAAATACAGGTCTGATAGTTTATTTAATTCCCACTTTTTACCTATTATTTGTAAAAGCAATTGCAGTAAATTAACAATGACCCAGATTCCAAGAAAGTATTAACTAATTTGCGCTATAAAATCTTTTTTTGTATGGTATGAGGCATAAGAGCATCTGATGAACAGATGGATGGAACAGAGATGGATGGCGAAAATTCAAATCTATAGCTGTACTGTACATATGTATTAATTAACCATGTAAATATTATATATAGTTAAACATGTAAAAATTAGGGAGAAAATACTATCGTAAGTAAATAAACAACTCACTTTAAGCACATTTGTAGTATAATTTCTCGTCTGTCTTAAAATTAAATATGACAAAATATCTAGCTTATTGCTCTTTAAACTTAAAACTAACTTATTTAGTATAACAGAGTATACTGTCCTACCTAGTAGGTATGTCTATTTCTGAGCAATATTACTCAGCGTATTACAATTTATACTAAGCTTATACATACAGATAAAATATTGTATACCCTGCTATTAATTAAAAACAAAGTAAATTGTTAGCAGTTTTTAGAGTAAGTATGTAAGCTTTGGTTCATTTTACAAGAATACTTATGGAAACCTTTCGGCTTCAGTCCGCGATAAGAAAAACAAGTAGGTATAGGTATGCTTTAGATAAAAAGATAGACGAGATAATGCCATGACAAAATTATTTCACGGCATACGTTTTAGCCCACCAGGTAGCTTTTATCATATAAAATTATATATATTAACCTTTTTTTAAGAAGATGTGAGAAGCTATTGCAGCTTTTGTGACTGTGTATGTAACACAGCCGAAAAATTTAATAAAGCATCAATCAATTTGTTCCTTTAGGTATACATTTTAATTCAAATCTGTACCTACTGTTCCTAGGTGTTGTTTCTAGGGCTGATGAAAATAAATGACACATTTATGTATATGTCGAAGTTGGATTGCATGTTCCGCTATTTTACATAACCGCTAGCTGTTATACAATATAGCAAAATAGTTAAGTAAAACAGCTGTTATGACATACAGCGTCACGAACGCCGAGTTGGAACTAAACTTTACAATGTGACATTTCATTCCACGCTTATATAAGACCGCTAAACGTTGACGCGTGTTGAAGGTTACCAATTATGCAAATCCGCTGAACATTGTTCAGTTGTTTTACTTATATCAGAGGTGTTTTGTAAAAGAGCTAGCGGTTATGCAAAACGGTGTATAATACAATTTAACTGCAACATATACATATTGAAATTACAACATTCATGTAAATAATAAATAAACAATATGAAATAAAAATTAAACTTAAATAATCTAGACTACCTTAAACTTGATCCCTAAATAAGCACCTATTGGATGCTGCCCAATTTTATGGGTGACTTACAACATAATTTTTGGCACAAGCTGTTCACGTTATTTTAATGTATGTACAATCTAGGTCTAACTTATTTCATGAATACACTATTCTTATAATTGAATGAAGTAGTGTATAATAATTTAGATAGGTAACACTTAGAAAAAGTAGCAACAAAATATCCTGCATGTGGGGGAAGTATGTATTATTGTAGTTCGAAAGAAAATTTATGAAAAAAATCAAAGCCATTCGATCTAAGATAGGTATTTTTACATAGCAAACAAATCAACGCAAGTCTATTGCTTGGGACATCTAAATAATTTTAAAAGCCGTATATAGGTACCTATACCTACTCAGTTTTACTAACAACGGCAAAATAAAAGTTTTTTTTAGGTAAAAGTTACTACAATATTTAAACTACTTCCCCAGCAGGTTTTCTTTTTTCTATTTCAATCCAGTATATAAATATATATAACAAAACCATATTACTTAGCTTTTAACAATAGTGATAATAGGCACTGTCAAGATAAGGCACAAGGAATGCACAAGAAGCGAAGTTTATGAGTTTTTTACTCAAATTATAGTTTACACTAACACAATTAAGTTGTTAATAAGAATTAATCGTTTGAGAATAGGTAGGTACTGTGTATATTATGAATTGTTCTTCTTTACGAATCTGTATTTACAACGACTTTCAGCCACTGGCATTCATTTCAAAAACTTCTCAATCTTATCAGCGACTTAAAAGTGTATCCTATTCGTAGTTCCTAAATTATACCTAGGATATGTACTTAGCTACAAAATTATATGTATCTTATAAATTACATAAAACCTACTGAGAATTTTATTTAACTCTAAAGAGGCATGTTTATTAAAATAGTTATTATTTTTAAATAAGTAAATATTTACATTTATTGCATAATTCTATAGCTACAAAAATATAAAATTCCTAATTCGCAAGACTTAATACTAACAATATCTTTTTTTAAATTTAAATCTATTTAATGCAATAATAATTATCTCTATTTTTTAAATCGTCACTAAAATGACGCATTGAACGGAAAGATTAAAACAAAACTGAATGGCATGCATTACTTTCGAACAATGTGGACAATCAAGGATAGAGGAGACTCCTAGTTATATAGGCATTGCTCTCTCATCTTCCTAGTAGGTATTCTGTATATAAATATTTAAAGGTCAGAGCATCCAGACAGATCGGCATTGGAACGTCAACGCCTCTACTCGAGCGGCTCAGAACTCTCTCATTGTACATAGCCTCGAGACACTTCTACTATTACGGGGATTAACGTGGTCATCCACGTTTGGCCTCCAAACTATGTGATCAATAAAGGTATTTTCATTGTAGTCAAGGCATCCCCATGGTGTGCTGTAAGACGCTACTGCGAATAGGTAGGTAGGTACTCTTTCGAAGCGAGCAAACGTCCAGCCGTAGCCACGCTAACCCCTCAGAAATGTTGAACCTACGGCGACGTAGGTACATGAATTTTGTTGGAAAGGTGGTGATGATCCGATACCGGTCATGTGTGGCTGTGTTTTGACCCTAATACTCCCTTTCGAAATTACTCTGGCTTAGCACACTAACGCTAGGATAATTTCGAAAAGGAGTATTTCAATTCAAAAAAGGGGGCAGCGTGGTGTATG
Organism: Acronicta leporina; assembly: GCA_947256265.1. Taxonomy (NCBI): domain Eukaryota; kingdom Metazoa; phylum Arthropoda; class Insecta; order Lepidoptera; family Noctuidae; genus Acronicta; species Acronicta leporina. The sequence goes on from OX366514.1 coordinate 8,652,994, forward strand.
CTTGTCCAGTGCTGGGCTCCATCTTGACGACGACTGGTTGTGTGAGATCCGAGTGGCGCTCCATGTCGTAATGCTTGTCGTGCGTGACCAGCGCGCACTTGTCGTAGTCGTCGGGCGGCGCGGCGTACCGCGGCGGCTCCTCCTGCAGCGCGCATGCCGAGTACTTGTCTTCGTGCTCGTGTGTACGATACTCGAGTTTCTCATCGTGCGCATGCGCCTCCATCTGCGGCGAATGTGCCGCCATCATCGGATAATCCCGAACGCCTAGTGGAGGTGGACTACCTTCGCCATATTCGTAGGAGTGTCGTGGAGCGAACATCTGACCGTCGTGTCCGTTAAGGACGGTCGTGTAAGAGTACGCAGCCGGTGCTGCGTTGAAGGGGGTCGGATAACCACCACTACTAGATGATAGTAGATGATGCGAAGAAAGTTCGTAAGAGTGCTGATAAGACCAGGAGTCAGCTGGAGCGGAGAGGCCGTTCTGCGGGAAGGCTGGTAAGTTTCCGCCGATGCCAGAGAAGCCGCCGCCCAACGTTGTTGAACTGGGTGAGCTGGAACCAATGTACCCGGTTTTGCGTGGAGGCTCTCGTTTGCGCCATTTCGCTCTTCGATTTTGGAACCAAACCTTTAAAAATGAAAATTTAATTATATATATATTAGGTAGGTATAACTAGATCCATGAACATTGATCTTTGTAATGTAGGTAACAATTATTTGTCAGTAGGTAAAATATGTGTTCCGCAACTAACCTGTACTCGTGATTCAGACAAGTTAAGTTTGAGAGCCAGTTCTTCTCTTGCAAACACATCTGGATAGGGCGCACGCTCGAATGCTCGCTCCAGTTCCTCTAATTGATAGGCCGTGAAAGTAGTCCTGTGAGAGAAAAACAATCTTTAGGAACGCAAATCTTGTAATTAAATATAAAGTATAATATTTTACTTAAGTAATTATGTTTTCATTAAATAAGAAAACATCGCGCAGTCGGTGACGCGAGTTTTTCTGCGCCTTATCGGTGCATAAATTCAAACAACGACCCCCACTTGATAACCAACTTGTTATGCTTTCAATTATACATTCACAAATAAATATATTCTTATCATTCCCCAGCACATCTACCATCTGACGCGTGCAATATGGCTGCGGGCTGCGCACGCGCAGAAATTGATTGAGCGTGAAACTAAATTCACCCCTGTTGCGCGTGAGCACCTCTAATTGCCTGCCAATTGAGTTAAAACTTATAGTGGCCCCATGTTATTAATTGTTACACCACATTTTATTTAAATATTAGTAACAAATCATCCGTTAGTCATCGCCTCTTAAAAAAATACGTATTTTGGGGAAGGCCCTGATCATTTTTTGTACGTGTTTTTTAATACCTACCTAGGTACTAAGTAAATAGCGACGATACAATCTATGAAGAAAAAATTGCAGCTAAGCTGAATTTTAACCTACGGCTATTAAATACAAGAAAATATTTAAAAGCAAACGACATAATTGCTCTCGTACGCTATCTACAGAGCGATCATTGAGAGATGGTGTTGCAACTACATTCATTTAAGAGCCATACCCTCCATTCACGAGAGATGGTGAGATAAGGCAATTGACTCCCCGCGGTCATACGGGTAATTAATCTGAACGAAACATGTCGCCTTTGTAGTTATTATAGCAGTTATTGCAAGACGTTACGTAGGTAGTTAGATGTATTGTGTCAAGTGTTCAGTTAAGAAAGGGTGGCGCCTTATGTTTTGTTTAGTTATAACTTTATAAGGGTCTGGTTGTTGGGCTGTTATAAATTATATTTTTATGAGTAAATATCTTATCTCAAACATCGCTTATTCATTATTTGATAAAAGTAAAAATGCTATAATTTTATCGCTACGTATGGGTTCTGTTTGTAACGTTTCTCAAGTTGGATTATTTTTTGAAAACATTTTTTTTTTCCAAAAAATGAATATGTATCTTTATTAAAGAAAATTACTAAGTATTACCTGGTTAAAAACATGTAACATCGAAAGCTTCATCTAGCCATATGGTTTTTATCACATATTAAAAATCATCGTATTAGTAATGCAAATAATAGAATAGAATAGGGGTGGTTTGGCGATGATAGCATACAGTTAACTGAGAGGGTGCGCGATGCGCGTGCGTCGGTCACCTGTGACAGCGGCGCGTGCTGATACACGTAGACTAGAAGCAATAAAGTGTAGATATTTTTAAATATTAGGTACAAGTTACCGTGTATTATTTCTAAAAGTATTGCAAATAACTGAAACAACCCACTAGATACTTACAAAATGAACTTAGATTAACCAACCATTCTAATCTCAGGTAATTCTAATTATTTAGGTTTACCTAAGATTAAGATGCTTTTGGGTTTTAATATGGTATCAAAATAAAATAACATCCCTTCCCGTCTATATTCCGCGAAGGGTTTAGGCAGAGGCTTAGTAATGTATCTTTATAATAAAACTAGCGTCCCGCCCCGGCCTCGCACGGGTGGAGAAACACTTAGTTTTTCAAAATATTCTGTAAAAACAATAATATATATAGTACCCAATTCTCAGAACTACTGGAATATGCATATAAAATTTCATAAAAATCGGTCTAGCCGTTTCGGAGGAGTATGGTAACTAATAATGGTTGTGCCACGAGAATTTTATAAGTAAGACTAGCCTATGCCCGCGGCTTCGCTCACTTGAAGCTCAAAATCCAACAGTAATGATCCCTTCTTTGTATGTGTCTCTATATATTAGAGAGGTCAAGCTTTACCTAAGGTTCCGTTTAATTATTTGAGATATGAAGTATGCCAGTTTTTTATTAGGAGCACATACTTTCTAACAGTAATAACAAAATTAAAATCTATTCAGTAGTTTTTGCGCGAACCCGTAACAAACAGACAAGAATTTTAAAAATCACATTTTTCTGTTAGGAGACGTTTATATACCCTAAGCCACTTGTTTTTTTTTTTATATCTTCAATGTACAGACACACCTTTTTTACAATTTTATAATAGTAGAGATAAGATATGATTCTGTGTACCAAATAAAATTTTGAACTCGTCAAGAAAAATACTTTTTTAGTTTTATAAAGACAGTTTGGCTACGTGTCTACTGCTTCTTTTCTCGTGAATAGAAATAAATTATTAAATTATAGTAAGTGCAAAATGTTAATACCGATAATGATATACGATTGACCGAACGTGCCGCGCGAATATTTGGATACTTGCTCGAAATGATTTATGCGTATTTTTCTAGTTAAATGGCGATCATTCATCCCTACCTGAAGACAATAGTTTAGTTTGCATAATCTAAGAAAAAAAAAGATTATTTTTGGACAATTTAGATCATTGAAATTACATTTTATAATGTATAAGTAATGTCAAGTACCTAATACCAAATTTTAAGCTTTTTATATAAATAAACCATAATTAATTAGTAGAGAGTAATATAAAAACTAGGTATACGCATACTTACCAACATCGTACTAATGCACACCCACAATTCACGGGTATGTTTTTCCATTTAATAAGGAGCGAGCCTATTCCGAACCGCTATTGAGAATTTCGTAGAAAAACTCAATAACACTTTCCTCGACCTGGGAATTGAACCCCAGGACCTCTCGCGTAGCACTCACGCTCAGAGCCGCTAGGCTCAATATTATGACCTACTAAACAATGATCAAGTACCTATAGCACAAAATTTTATCACCAGTATGCGTAGCCTCATCATCGTAATAATATTGTGTCGAAGAAAATAGGTTCTACAGATGAAAGAAAATCAGTACATACTCCTGCAGGCAGTGGCGGCCTTAGAGGGTAGCGAGCAGGGCAACCGCCCAGGGACCCACTCTTGCAGCGGCCTCGCGCATCAGTCGAGTAGAAAAATATTAATATTTAGAACACAAAGGACAAGGGCCTCGCTAAGATCTGCTGCCCGAAGCATCGCAATGGTTAAAGCCGCCTCTGCCTGTAGGTACTTATAATCTTAGACCATCTATTACAAAATACGTTTTCGATAGAATAGAACTAAAAACGACGCGCGACGGAGCATAACCACCTGCTACGAAAGTGCTACGAAGATGGTTACGCTGCTACAAGTTATCTTCGTAGCCGTAGTAAAAAGAAAATGCGTAGCTGCGTAGTCTTTTCAATACACACAATTTGATTATTGATTTTACAATCGGTTGTTAATGTAATTTACACCTTACACATATTAATTTTTAACTGCTTATGTTATTTATTACCTGTATAAAATATACGATTATATATTAAGTACTCTTGAATAGATAATTTTAAGAAAACTTACCTAGTTTTCTTTTTCTTTATTCCATTGTTGTCACTCTTTTTCTTATCGCTCTTCTTAGTAGTAGGCGGTGGTGGCGGTGGTGGGTGAGGCGCTGGACTGGACTCTACCGCTTGGAGTAACAGCGGTTCGTCTTTGCGCTTCTGGTCGCCGCCAGCAGCGAACACCGGCAACTCGTCCCGGTACTGCAGCTCGCCGCCATCGCCAACTACCACCTGCACGTGGCGTTCCTTGCCAAACTCGCCAAACATGTGGTCGTCGAAGGGTGGCTGATCCATGTGCTGTCCGGGCTCGAAGGCACACTCGTAGCGCGGCCCGGCGGCGCCGGCGCCATCCCCGCACACGTACATGTAGCCGTCGGCGGCGGGCGGCAGCGGGCCCGCTACCTCGGCTCGCACCTCGCTTGACTCCGTCGCGGCGGCCTCGCTGCCTGCCGCTGCACAGCTGGCTTCAACTTTCGTAAATCCGACTCACAGATTTATCTACTCTGATATTAAACAATTTGACTTCATTTAACTAAACCACCGGGATCGACGAACGCTCGCGCCGTTCGTATCCTCGTGTCCGTCCCGGTTAAATGGCTTTAATCAACTTTAACGAACTAACCGAATTTGCTCTACGGTTGGTCAATTTATATTACCATAATACGTCGCTCGACGTAGGTTTCGAACCAATGACTAGCGCGTCTGAGAGAGTCGGGAGCGGGCATGGAAGTGCTATTATCGCTCGTACTGTGTGGCTGGAGGGGACAGATTGCACTACGTAGAGCGGGCACTTATGACAGTGATGCGAGTTTGCTGTGAAACCAATCGCAGTAGAGAGGAGCCACTCCCCCCGGCGCACCGGCCGGTAGCGCTACGGGCTCCCCTCGCAGCGTTGGCTGCTGCGGGTCGCGCGCGACCGTCGCACTACCATCGTCGACGTTACCATGCGGGATTCCCATAAAATCTCCCGATATTTGTTTGTATCGGTGCTATTGTAGGGCGCAAACGCCCACATCATTATTTTGAAAGTCCATAGTACTTTATTGTAAATCCGTATCAACACCACTCATATGTCTGTTGCATGATTTATAGCCGTGGGAAAATAATCACATCCAAAGCAAATAATAACCAGATAAAATTATTGTTATCTGCTTAGGTATTCAATTTTAGGATACCTCTATTGTCAACTACGCACACAACAACGAATATTTGAGTCGGTTCATCCATTGTTCCAAGTTATAAAAAAATATTGTCACAGCCAACCTATACCTATAACCTAAATACAGTACAAATAAATTTATTTAATGCAACACTAGTAAAAACATGGACTACACGGAATGCAGCTAATATGAATACGCGCTGCGTCGAGACAGCGACGCACGCGCACTGATGCCGACATCCCTGATCGACGACACCATCGCTTAATTATTAATTAACAGTTATTGCTGGCTATTATTAATAAAACATTCGCCCTGACTATTGGCACTTAGATTAGCGTCGAGGGAGTAATGGCGCATTTCAACAATTTCGGTTGTTATTTAATTGAAGTCAATTTAGATGATCAGAGTCTATTTAGGTTGGTGCTGGCGCTCGCCAGCGGGATCTCTGCTTCATTGGGCTTATTGGTGACTTTCAGACAACACGAATTGCACTCGCTGATGCACTTCTCGTCGCATTTGCAGTTTGTGTGATTTGAAATAAGTGGGTCATGGTCAAAGCTATTCGTCGCGTACGGCCCGTGTGTCGATATTATTGTGTTGTAATTCATGTCTCACCTGAGAGATATTTGCATGAAGTTATCTTGGGTTTTGTGCCGTACAAAGGTTTTGGTTGTGAAGTGAAAAAAATATAGTGAGATGTGTTATAACTGGATAGTTGCATGCTCTGTCTATGGATTCTGTGCTGTGCAAGTATTGAATCGTTCCTGACGACTCAAATTAAGCGCCATGCACTTAGAAGCTTGGAATACTTTATTGAAGATTTGAACAATTTCTTGTAAACATAAGCACGAATAAATATTACAGGTATGTTTTAACCTAATTCGAAAAGAAGGTGGTTTTAATTCATTTAGTTATAGGTATTAACTATCTACACATAACTAGATCACACAATCATGGCGTTATGCCGATTCTAGCCGATAATGATTTTGTTTGCACGAATTTTAAGAAAAAAAAAGATAATACCTATGTCTTAACACAACGTTCTATGTAATAACTGGTAAATTTCATTATAGAATTTACATATATGTTATTATCGCTTTTCGTAAGACCTCTTGGGGTCTGACAGATTAGTGGCCAGGGCCACCCTTATGTTGAAGTCTGTTGTAAAGCACATTGATGTGTGTTTCACCTTTAACACGTGAGTTGGATGACGGTTGCTGCGGCTCTGGTAGCCTGCAATACTTAGAGGCTCTTAAATCTCGGCAAAGCATCACTCATCAGTGTCACAAGTGCCATGAGCGGCGAAGAGTATCGTGTATGAATCGTGATTAGTTGTAGTGTTAATAAAACAAAGGCATTAATCAAATTTGGTTTATTTGATTCTCAGATAATTCTAACTAAACGACATTCCTTAGGATTCCAATGTGGTATGGTATATTGTGCAAAAAATGAGTTCCAGAAGTCTAATTAATGACTATCGATTTGGGTTTAATACTAATATTCAGTCGCATCTGGGCGATTCAAGGCTAGGATAGCTAGATAGTTAGTTAATATTTAAGAAGATAAAAGATGTCTTAGGTACGATGAAAATTTGATGAATCACAACATGATTCGCTGACACACTCGTCACATTGTGGAATAAGCGTGCTGTCGAAGTCGAAGTCTCAGGGGATGGGGGAAACTGAGGCACTTGCTCAGCCTGCACCTTCAAAACTTAAGATAAAGTTACACGTAAAGCTGTCCCAGTTGTCATACGAACATCTGTGACAATTAGTAGTCAGGACCTAAAACACAGCCTAATAATCAGTCTATCCTCCGAATATCGGTATTGCCCGCGGCTTCGCCCCCATGGAATAAAAAGTATCGGGAACGGGATAAAAAGTATCCTATGTCCGTTTCCTGGTTCTAAGCTACCTCTCCGCCAATTTTCAGCCAAATCGGTTCAGCCGTTCTTGAGTTATAAATGGAGTAACTAACACGACTTTCTTTTATATATATAAGATAGATAGATAGAAGGATTCTGTCAGTACCTACATCTCACAATTTAAATCAATAATTCTCTGAATTTGCTCGTAACTTTCTTTAAAAGCTTATAATGGAAATGTATAGCATGTTTCATAGCCGTTAGTTCGTGAATCATGTTAAGATTTATCAAAAGTTGTCTCATTATAAGGATTGTATGTTACAAAAATAAAGTTAGTTATCTGTAGAAATAAGTATAGGTACAATATATATTTTCTATCCTTCTAGTGGATTTGGATGGATTGCTATGTGTTTTTGGCAAAAATAAACTATGTATCTCTTTGACCATATAAGTAATTATAAATAATTATATTATTATTATTATTTTTTTATGTAATAGGGGGGCAAACTAGCAAACGGATCACCTGATGGTAAGCGATAACCACCGCCCATGGACACCCGCAACACCAGAGGAGTCGCAAGTGCGTTGCCCGCCTTTAAAAGGGTTTGGGCCTCCGGTAACCTCAACTCACTCGGCGAAACACAACGCAAGCGTTGTTTCACGCCGGTTTTCTGTGATATTTATTGCTGTCTGATATTTCACCTTTACCGTAGCGGCTGAGCGATTGGCTTTTGCGCCACGTGTTGTGCGATTCGATCCCTACACGGAGCAAATATTTGTATCACCTACAAATAGTTGGTCCGGGTCTGGGTGTTAGTATACGTCATAATACTATTAAGGAGAAAATCCTAGTGTGGGCAAAACAAGTTAACATTAAATAATAAAATGATAAAAATACCTACTAAATTGTGAAGGTATTTCCTGGCTGACGACTTCTGAGAAGAAACGCCGAAACTATTACCTACAATCTTCATACATATGATCAAACATAAAAGAGTTTTACAATGAATAGGGACAAATTCTGAAGCATTTTAAAAATCACAATTTCCGGGTTCGCAGACCTATATAATATACCCTAACCCACTTGTTTTTTTTTTATATCTTCAATGTACAGACTCAGCTTTTTTACAATTTTATAATAGTAGAGATGGAAACACAGAATCGTTTTTTCTATGTGACTTTTCAAGGTAGGTGTACTTAGTAGAAACTTGGTCAGGATAACGTCTGTCAGGCCACACAGTTAATACTAAAGTTACATTCGTAACACCATATAAGTAGTACTTTACCAAGTTTATGGGAACATGCAAAATATAAATTTTCCATTTATTATAGAGATAGGTAGACTTAGTTTAGACTTTATAGGTACTACCTATTATCTCTCTTAAAAAAATTAATAATGCCCATTTTTTTAATTAGTTTACAGTACCTGTCACTAATTTAAAAATATGTAAGTAATACACTTACTAGAATTTATACATCTTTAATTATAAAACTACCCCTTTCCCCAGAATCCTACGATTATGCACCATGCAAATGCATCTACAATGAAACTCGTAATAGAGCTGAAGTTCATGATTAAATTATTTTATCTTACCTCAACAACATGAAAAATAAAATCAATGTTTAATCAATCATCTTCACCGAACCCACCACTCTTTTTTTTTTTTTGGTTTTTTACAGATGTTAGGTCTACTTCTATTGTGTACATAATATTCTAAGCATAGGACAGTAGGTAGTAATCAAGCGAAACTATTGCCAATACCTGTCTACTACTTTTATCAATTGGAATGAAATTTGAACTAGTCAGCCCCAGCAAACGCCTTCACCTTAAGAAAACTTTTCGTGCTTGCACTTCATTTCACTTATAGTACATTACTGCCGCGGTCTATAATGACTACTTTGCTGGTCGCGCTGATGATGGCCGACAGCGCAGCGTAGCGCAGCTCCAGGCCGACACGCTGCAATGATGGCCACGCTGAAAGGCCTAGAGCGTAGCTAGGCTAGCTCGAGGCAATCATAGCGTGACCAGCGAAGCAGTCATTGTGGGCCAAGGTTTGTATAGTGCTTTACTCAAAAATGCGAGTACCTATCTCTATAGATACAAACAGCTGTTTTAAATAAAATCTTTTTGGATTTGATTTTTTAAAACGTTGAAGAGTTTAGGCGGGAAAATGAAAAGTGCACATTGTCGATCGTATATTATTTTTCAAAACTTGAATTTCAAGCTTAATGTGTAGTTATGGTGGATAATTAACCATTAAGTGTTCTTGAACGTGTGAGTGTAAGCAAATGATATAAAATTGAAAACCGTAACTTTTTGGGTTCACTCCTAAACTCCAACGAAGCCTCAATAAAGTTTCTACCGTTTTATTGGGTTTGGGAAAGAGAAAATAAAATAAGACAAGGCTGTATGGTTCAAACCATTTAGTTCAAACCATTGTCTGCCTTTTGGCGAATTATATTAACAACAACAATAAAACGTTGAAACGTCAAAATAGCGGCCGGCAAAACATTGCCGGCCTGTCAGAGCGGCCAGCAAAACTTTGCCGGCCGCTCCTTGAAACAGAACGGCAAGGTCGACTTTGCTCAAACAAGGTTGTCAAAATAATGACCACATTACATGCATTTTTGAGTAAAACGTATTACTTAACTAAGAAGAGGTATGTACCGACCTATCAGATATAGCTTTTAATGTTCCAAAAACAATTTTATTTTAAATTTTCATTACCTAACAGTTTTAATAGTTATGACCTCTAAGAAAATGCTACTAATATCTGTAACAAGCACGACTGTCAGACAATTCGGTTATTATTATCAAAACCTACCAAATAGTGCCGACGGATTACGAGGCATAGAAGGATCTCGATTTGTACGGCACGGTCGGTCGCCCACGAATACGTTTTGGCTACAAAGAACTACTCGTATATTAACTGTGTCGGTTAATAAGAGATATGTCAAATCCTTCACATATCTCTTATTATATACCTACACAGTTACTGTACCTAATCACTATGTACATATTCGAATAGGAGCATATTAGGAAAAGGCCAGTATGATGTTTATGTGAGTCATGTGACGGTCGGCGCGTAGGCGCTTCACATAAAATCTCTCTGGCGACGGAGCGCGACGCAGAATCTGCCGCCCGCTCAATTGGACTCAATTGCTTTAATTGATTTCAATTGAAATGACCTCGCGCACCGGCTCCCGACTCCCGCTCCTAGTCTGACACTTTTACATCTATCTTTTTTGGAACTGACATAAAAGCTCTAAGATAAATTTCATTGCCCCCAATAAAACTACCCATTGTCCCATTCGTTTGTGACTACAGTATCCTGTACTTTTATAGTTTTGTATCTATGTATTGCAATGACCGAATAGTATCAGGCTTTGCAAATATTTTAGTTTGTGTTGTCAACCGGTCAGTCACGAGTTTGATTCACGAAGTTCGAAGAAATAAAGAAACGTTGATACAGCGGCTGAGCGATTGGATTCTTTCTGTATACCGATAGTCGTGTGTTTTGTTTTGGGTAGAACGTCGTTTGATTTCTGTTGGTAGACAACCAACTCCTCTCATTCTGAGAGGACACCTGAGTCAACGTGATACCTAGGAAAATAAACAAGTTGATGATTATGATCATAAGGAATAGCAAGTAGGGATTTAGGTATTTTTTATTAATTATGTCGGCAAAAGATCAGAAAAGACTCCTGACGGTACCTACGTAGTCATCGCCGCCCATGAATACCTGCAACACCAGAAGAGTTGCTGACCCTTAAGGGAACCTACGGTCTGCAGACTGCCAGAGCTGCAGCAACTGAGGTGGAAATGGATCTCACGCACAAAAATCGAAACGCACAGCAAGGTGCTTTACGACAGACTCCGAAGTAAGGATAGTCAGTCAGACCCCTGGAAGCCAGACATTTTCTTTCCCCTGTTACGAGATGCCTATCTCAATGGCAGTACACTAAGGAACTGTATTCTAACCCGTCCCCACACGGAGTATACTAGTCATAGGAACTATGAGTTCTTTTAGTAGCCTAAGCGTGAAGACCCCTCATCACGTATGGGTTCTTCACCAGATCAATGACCAATAGGTCACACCTATACCTATATAATCGGTTCTTTTAAATTGTGTCTTTCAAAGACCACAGAAAACAGTATGTTGTACAATAAATTATTCCATATCAATGTCAACACACGCATACCTACGGATACCTATAAACGCGTGACTGTCGTGCGCTATTTTGCAAGCTCAAAATAATGACAATAGGTATACACGATGACCGAATGGCATTAAAAAGACATCACACATTTTGGCACGTGTTCTATCCGGTGCACAATTGGTCTTAATTAGGAAATAGCGGCGCGGGCGCAGACGCCGCCTCTGTGACGATCGTCTTCAACCGACACGCGACTTTAGAGGATACTCGAAAATAATAACTTGAATTTTTAGAAATCATTTTAATTAACTCTAATCAATACAAGTTATTTATTGCAATTGTTTACTACGATTCTAAACAATATATATATTATACCATCGGAATTCTGTTCTGCAAAGCTAAATACTAAACTATATCATAAAACTTAAATGGTAAAAATCTTTTTTCAACGTAAATAATGCACCTATATAAATTAGTTAAGTATAATAAAATTATTTTAAATCTTTTAAATATACCTACATATTACTAAAAAGCAATATAGGACACAAAGCCCCAGTGGTGTTCAGTCATATACGCATCGTTCTTAATTCCTACCAATTACCTAGCAACCACCTTAAAAAAAATTCCATTCCATTCAACAGATTCCTCCTTTGGGTTGTTCAACCATTAAACATAATGGCTATCGATACAATAACTACGATGACAGCGTCTACAAGTACTTACTTAAGTAGTGAAAGCTGTGTCTTCTTTTTTGTTGTTTTTTTGGTTTTGCTTTTACTACCACCCCAAAAATATGATTTGAATTCCCTATTTGTGCTAGTACTTGGGACATCAGCATCAGTGTTTGAGTCTATATCATCTAATCGAACATTCTTACCTCCTCCATAAACAATACTTCTCTTACGATGATCTGGTACAATGTCTTCTTCTACGGAGTCATTTTCAGTATCAGCTTGTAAAGTTTTTACTTCTTCTTCGAATCTAAGTTTCTTCCGAACAAGACCGTGCTCTGTCTTTTTGTCGCCAGCCGTTTTCAGTTCACTATCGAGTGTAGCGTAATAAGCAGGATTATCGTCGTGTTCGTATTCCAGACATTGAATTTCCTTCTCTTCTGAATTAAGCGTGCGTTTAGCTGGTATATCAACCTTGTGAATTAATTCCGCATCAGGCATTGCCATCTGCATAGATACTGACCTCGCTCTTCTAAAGAATTTTAAAATGCTTAACTCATCTGAGGGTTGACTTGATGACATTTCTAACTCTAAAATTGATCTATCTGTTGACCTTCGATGTCCTTCGTAGCGAGCTACTATATCATCATCATCATCAATTACTGAATCAGATGTAGTCTTTCTTTCACCTAATGTGATATTGTCTACTACTTTAATCTCTAAGCTCGACCCTGTTTGTACTGCGGCATCCGATACGAAAGCAGATCCCGTTTTATCTAATTCTACTTCACCAAATGAATATAGCCTATGCGCATCCGGGTGTATGGTGTCAAATTCTTCCTCAATCATTTCTTCATGTGAAACACGTATATCTTTTTTCTTGTAATTACATCCAAAAAATCTGCGAAGTCTTGTAATGAATGAGCTGACAGTATTGGTTCTGATTCGTATATCCGTGCATGCCATGTAATCGTGAATAGCGCCGTCACGATAGTAATACTTACCATCGCCAGTATCATAAGGTGATCGCATTATAGTGTCCAGGTACAATCTGAAAACAAAATATCATTTTCATGCACTAATTCGTACCCTCCAGCTAGTTGGATTGCCGAATGCCTGGATAGCATCAGCAGCAAGCAGTCGATCCTATTCGACATGCGAATATTAAACAATAATTATTGATATGTAAGCAAACATTAACAAACTTAGCCAACCAGACTACTACTCTACTCGCCGCAATTATTTTACTAATAGAATATTTCAAGGCACTGGAAGCTTGGGCTCAGTTTGGTAAAATATTGAATTGAACTGAAATTCCGAACGGCTTTTAGAGAAAGAGCAGGTTAACTGTACAAAAAAATTAAATATAGCTCGATGTGTAGACGTGTGTGCGGTAATCTTATTGTGATTCATCTAAAGTGGCCACTGTAGAGTCCCCTTTTCAAACTTTACTTTGATAATTACTGTTGTTCCATTAAACTATTAGGTATTGTAATCATATCAACGAACACATTCTCAGCAGCGTCTGTGTATATGAAGAAGGCGTCGGAGACTTTTGGAACGCAGCGCTTGAGCCAGTAATGCACAGTGTATAGTATAGTCAGTAGCACGGCGAGGAACGTGATTGCGGCTAGACATACGTTATGCTGGAGCCCTGCCGACCCCCCGCACGTTAGGCGATCTTCGTCGTATATATCTGAAAAAAAAAGCATACCGAATTGTCTTCTCTGTGCCATAAAACATCACACCCGTATTCCCCGAAGGGTAAGGCATATGTGTACTGCTGTACCCACAGTTCGCCATCTAAAGAGAGGCGAGACTATTGCCACAAAAACTTTTTCATCAAACAGTCCAATAACACCTTGCTCAGCACTCGCGCTTACGATCACTAACTAGCATGAGGCAGTTAAAAACACCGTAATATCTTAAGCACCTGCTAACAGTGATTACATTAATCAATCAGTAAGCAAGAATAATTGAACCTAAACGTTAATAAAAAAAGAAAACGAATTGTACCGAGGCAGAGCTAGCTTGGCTTTGGCGCAAATTTTGCGCTTTATGATGTGATGAACAGCCTATAAGTAATTCTGTCCATTACTGTTGTGAATTAAGAATGATACCCTCATTGTTGTTAATTCATAACAGTGATTTAACCACTGTGCTACCGAACAGCTCGTAAAATTATAACCTATTCGACTTGGCTTTTTCTTTGTAATCTTAAAATATACTTCCGTGATGGTCCCATATAAATTAGGTTAATGTCTGCCTATCAGTTCCGAATATACATAACAATATAATATTTACTCTCCAGATTAAGTGAATTTCATTTTGAATCTTCGTTTTCCTTAAATACTTAATTGAGTACCGTAGGAGCCGCAGTTGGGTACACCATCACAGGCACTGAGTGAGTCTATGCAGACGCGCGCGCCCGACACCTGGCACTCGAGGTGCGCGGGCGCACAGCGCGCGGCGCTCGACAGCAGCGTGCGCGCCGGCGTCATCACCACCGTCATACGATCCAACTACGACAACACAAACAAGCAAAAGCATAGCATACCATATTTAAATAAATGGGCTGATGATAATTATCATGAAAAGTCCCCAGTAGCGCAAATATAGCTTAAATTATAAATCAAAAGCATAAATTATAAATCCACATCCTGATTTTCTATACCGATTTCCTTATGTGAACCATAGTTCACATAAAGAAATCGCTTAAGAACCGCTACGGATTACTAAAACTAACTATTATTATGAATTGATTCCAGGCTAAACAGATTTTTAGGTCTAATCTTCCATAGATATCAATATGAAAGGCTAGACCATGATGTGCTAGCAATTTTACTGGAAGCAATTCCATATCACCCAGGATATAGGTTACAGTTTTAATCAGAACTGAGAAAGCTCTCTAGCCGATATTTAATTCAACAATAAAAGTTTTTTCAGGACAGCAAGTAATACTAACAGTGAAGTTAGTAATAGCCAATACGAGCCTAGATGAGTTGAACAAGTAGACGTGTCTTGCCGCCGCCTCGTCGAAGTCACAGATGTTGTACAGAGCCGGCCCCACGTACTGGCGCAGGTAACGAAGCGCCACGCGGCCGTGGATCTGAACATAATAAGCATACAACTTATCGCTAATCAAATTAAAAACAATAACGAAGAGTTTTTAATTCGCCAAGTAATAACAAATTATTATAATGCAAATTCAATTGATTACTACCGCCGAGGCCAATAACCCATTAAGCCCTGTTTTTTTTATGAGTAGTATATTTAATATGAAATATATTAAGGTTAACAATACCAACAGATATCTATAACGCCGCTAGTCTGTGTATATATTTCCAACTGCAGATTGGCCTAATCACAGCATTATACAGCAACTAAATAAAACACCTCATCGTCTTGCAGTTCAATGAGCCGTTGGAAGTCCTGCGCTTCGGATATCTTGTCGACGTGCACGGTGGATGAGGGGACTTCGACCTTGAGAGGCAGGTGATGTGGCTTCGCATGCTCTATCGGAATCGCATGGATGCAACGTTTCTTACGCCTCACATTACTGTTGAAGATCATGAAATCATGGTCACAAGATAAAGAAATTCTGACACAACTTTCTAGTATACTTTTTTGTCGATGTGAAAATCATCATGGAGTGTCTACCACCAATATGGTGTCAGTTTTACCGCAGGTATGGTTAATCGCTATGGTTAATCGCCATGTTTTGGACTCTTTGCAGGTTCCATAGAATTAGCGATAAAATCCGACAAATAAGACATTGAAGTAGTTTACTTGAATTTCAATGGCTAATTTTTGAGTTAATATGAGAAATCAGTGTACTAGTGTTTATTTACCTCTATCTTATATTGACAAACTTTACATGTATCTGAAAGCCACTGCTAGTAAAAGAAAATACTAGATCTATTCTTAAATAAGCAGGACACAAGTACGCACCTCTGATTCGCCTGCGTTACATTCAATATTTGTTTTTCACCATCTGGTTGTGTGACAGATTGGTTTAGCATAACAGCCATTAAAGACGCTGCA
The DNA here is from genome assembly GCA_947256265.1 of Acronicta leporina. NCBI lineage: Eukaryota > Metazoa > Arthropoda > Insecta > Lepidoptera > Noctuidae > Acronicta > Acronicta leporina. Next base: position 8,669,176 of record OX366514.1, read on the forward strand.
TGCACCATGTTCTCCCACGATTCATGGTCTAACAGGGTCAAAGGTTTCACACTAAAAGACAAGTAATTAAAAACAAGTAATTCATGCTTCGGCACGAATGGGCTGGCTCAACCGGAGTGACGGCCTCACAGAAAACCGGCGTTAAACAACACTTACGTTGTGTTTCGTCGGGTGAGTGAGGATACCGGAGGCCTAAACTCTTTTAAACGGCGGGTAACGCACTTGCGACTCCTCTGGTGTTGCGGGTGTTCATGGGCGGGGTTAGTTGCTTACCATCAGGTGATCCCTCATCTGATGGATGGATCATTTTTATGGGATAGGGGGGCTTATTTGCCCGTCTATCTCATAAAAAAGTAAAGGAAGCAATTAGTATGTACTCAACCATAAATTAATACACTAAAGAGTGACTGAGTGTAGTTAACTGCATAATATCAATGTATTAGGTATTTATGGCAATGACAATGCCCCAATTGCCAATTCCACAATCACAATTGTCTGAATTTTATTCTTGACAGAAATCAATGACACAGGAATGAAAGAAGTCCAATCGTGTATCTGAAGTTTCTTAGTTTAACTCCAAAATAGATTAGTCCACTAAATTTTAAATTATCATACTGTTTTTGGACAAAACGTGACACCATGTTTTGCGCAATCATCCGTCATGAACAAATAAAATCAATGATATTGACATCGACATCAAGTGTCGATGCCGTTGGATTTTGGTTCTGGACAACCAGAAGGGAGATCTATGGCCAGTAGTGGGACGGTCGTTGCGGATGATAAATGGAAGACCAGGAAAAGTGAAAAGTACTGCATACATTTTAGGTGTAGTAGCGATGGTGGTAGTGCCACGGACTTCTGTTGCTACGTTGGCTGGATGGTTGATGAAGCTGTTTATAGTCGATTCATTGTTCTTTAGGTTTGTCACTGAAAGTAATCAAATTTACGAATGAATTTATTCAGATTAAGTTATGAATGAGAGAAACAGAATATTTTTTTAATAAAGCTTGTATGAAGTTACCTATAATCATAGTTCTCATATAAAAGTAGGTATTATTCCTATTTTCTAATTACATAGATTGTATGTTAATAACTCACTACTATGTTTAAGTAGGTATAGCACACTAAATTATAGCAGACCTCTTTGTCCGCTATTCCACTCGCAACCCAAAGGATTTTTAAGCAAAAACGTAGCCTATGTACTTCTCCAAGTGTCAATCTACCTCTATACCAAATTTATCGAAATTCGTACAGCCGTTTAGTCTTGAAAACTTAACAAACAGACAGATTTACTCTCGCATTTATAATAGTATGGAGTATGGATTTTCTAACTTACTTATCGTATCGATGCTCATTTCAAGTAACATAGTTGATAACTAACTTGAACTGAGCATCGATACAAATATCGTCGTCTAATTCATCTAGATAATTTGTACTACTTCAGCATAAACTTATACGCGTGATTTAAGAAACTGCTAAATACAATCATACAGTTATTACATAAATAAGATAATATTAATATATTTGTGTGTTCCATGAATACCTACTTGTTTCTGTTAAGTTTGTGAAAAACCCCGTGACAGAGATTTTTTTAATAAAGAGTAAATGTATTGATTAAAGGTACAATAGAGTCGTGATGTATACCTACTTAATTGCAATGATGACTATGGAAATACCATTTAAAATAACACCATCGACGTCTAATGCTAGGGGCAGTAGAGCGACAGTACTGTCTTGACTGTTAATCATAGAATCATTGATATTCATCGTCTTCAGTGTATTGGACAATTTATTGGCGTCTTGCGGCAAACCCTCCGTTGTTGATGCGTCGTCTAATTCATCTAGATAATTTGTTCTGTAAATATTGTGTAAGATTTTACTAAATAAAATATTTCATAGTTCTAATATATATTTTTTTCATTTAAAAATACCCAAATCGGTAACCTCCAAGGGCCGCTTCCACTAACTTCTTAAATATGTTAAAACTGTATTTTTCATAATTAATTTGTTAACGACGACAAACTTATGGTAGTTTTAAGATTTTAGTATTGTTCTCAAGTAAGTGACATAATTATGTTTTATTGAGAACAAAGTTCTTTAAACCTAACACCTAACTCATATACCTACACAAACATCAGTCTGATTGTAGGTACAGGTATATATAACATTCAGCATTCAATTATACAACATCTTTCTGACTGGGTAATAAAAAAAGCCTCGCAAAGCTGACGTCTGTCTACCTTTGGTCTAGCATCGCCAATGTCATCTTGAGATATCAGTGTTGACAGCTCATTTGCCCTGTAATTTCACTGGCAACATGGGTTATTTTATTCTTATCGGAATATAATACCGTTATCACAATACTGCTTATTGGAAGAGTATTTATGCTGATACCCAGAAGAACTGTAGTAGGTATAGCTCTATCACACTAGAAAAGTGACCTTAATGTTTTTACCTATAACTGGCGGATGGTTGCCTCCACGTAATGGAGTCAGTTCTGTACTTCTTTGTGATAGGTCGGGTTGTGCTTGCGGGATGACGAGTTTGCCACGAAGAGATTGGAACTAAATCATTAGATTGCATCGATATAAATACTAGCTGTTATAGGCGATTTCAACCGCAGGAAACGTATCTGAATTGCCCCCAAAGTCGTAGCGTGATGTTATATAGCCTATAACTTTCTTTGATAAATCGACTATCCAACACAATAATATTTTTTCAATTCGAAGTAGATCCTGAGATTAGCGCGTTCAACCAAAAAAACAAACTCTTCGGCTTTATAATATTAGTATAGATATTATTATATTGTACATACCTATACTTGAATATTGTGGATAGGTATATATCACGCGATCCCCCCAAGCGGTGGACGATCCATGAGGATTTTCCGTAGTTAAAAAAAAAAGTATATATTTAGTCAAAGATTGTGATTTGTTCATTTGTAGTTTAGGCTCGTGGAATAAATAGTGCATTCAAGTCAAATATTAACACTGCTATACTGAATTCAAAAATGTAAAGTAGGAAAGACTCCAAAGACAAAGTGTGTAATTGAAATTGTCATCATAAAAGTTAACTAAACCTCTAGAAATAAGGCATCATTTATAAGATAATAGATCAAATATAAGTCGTTCGTTGTCAGCGTCGTAGCCGACAGGGCGACAGCCCTATAGTCTGCCACTACCACGACTGGTTTTGCTTATGCAAAAGATATATAGTTATTATAGGTTATATAGTAACTCTTTTTCTCCACTTTTTTCGATTCACACATATTTCACGTGGGAGAGCCATGCTACGGCACGAATGGGCCGGCTCAACCGGAGTGAAACCACGGCCTCACAGAAAACCGGCGTGAAGCAACGCTTGCGTTGTGATTCGCCGAGTGAATGAGGTTACCGGAGGCCCAAACCCTTTTAAAAAGCGGGCAACGCACTTGTGACTCCTCTGGTGTTGCGGGTGTCCATGGGCGGTGGTTATCGCTTACCATCAAGTGATCCGTCTGCTCGTTTGCTCCCCTATCCCATAAAAAAAAATCTAATCTAAACTACATGTGACTTAGTGTGACATGCCTCATTACCTGCATAAATTGCTGAATAATTACTTACCGCTGTAATTATGTCCTATTTTAGCAAGGCCAAGTAAAAGATTTGCTATATTTTTGTCAACTTTAGTAGTTTGGACATCATCTTTAGTTTTACTCAGATTTTTCAAAATAGCGTCGATGACTTCCCACGACGCGTGTTCAGTAGCTTTCTGTGATGGAGGTTCCATAGCATCATAAGCTTTCGAGGAGAACGGAAGTAAAGTGTCATAAGGCAGTGACCTGAAAAAAAAATAGGTACATAAGTAAGTATATAATACCTACAAAGTAGGTAAATAATAAAATAAGGTAATTTTATTATTATAATTAAATAACAAAACTGGTTCATATCTTTATTACAAGTACCTAATGTAATGAAATAGTTACTTTCGGTAAAATAAGCCATTTCTTTCAGCAAATAGTTGTTTATTTTTCTTAAAGTTTAGTCGCCTGTTGGCATTGTACTTATACTTTCCAAGTAATTTTGTTTCAGTAGATGAGCCCAATAGTGGAAAAGTTAGTCTGAAACATTACCATTTTGTCAATTAACAATTAGCATAAAATAAATTATTTATGATAGCCCTCAATACAAAGTGGCTACTTCTTAAAAGCACGATATTATTCTCTTATATAAAAAATAGGAAATAGGTCGCACCTTATAATCCAAAATTCTTGATTTTTAGCAATCTCATAAAATCAGATTTTTTATCACAAAGTAGTATTTGGATTATAATATTAGTTTAAATAGGTTATGCTGTATTTTTTTTATTTTTTATTGCAGTTCAAGGATTGTTTTAACGTATACAAAAGATTATTTTTCAATGTATTCACTTATAGCATTAAATATTTATGTGTGAAATAAAATGTAGGTATCACTTATGTTTCGAAACAAGACAATATCATTATGGGTTGTCCTAGCCTAAAAGTGACAGTTTTTTATAGATGAATTGAAAGAATATGATATTCCAAGGTTTTCTATTGAATATAGTAATTTTGTCAAAATTTTGTATTATGCCACTTTTGTTTTAAAGGTGCGAGGTATGTTGCCGTGTATAAGATCATTAATGGGAAGATTTTTGTAAATGCAGCCCACACACGTACCTACATATAATGCAATTTGTCAGTCAGGTGTCTTAATAGATTTTTTTGTGTCATTATCATATCAACAAAAGGGCGAATCAAATGACTTCACCCAACCGATGGTCCTGGTATACAATCCGGATAAGGTCGTCCCACATTGTACTTTCCGGAGCGTAGGTAATCACCACTCGAGACTCTTTTTGCCCTATCTATTATCATGAGTTCAGCAATCTATGTACCCTGCTTACATATCTACATAATGTTTTATAGAACATTTTATGTAGTTTTTACAGTATACGTAGCATTCATTGTATGTCACCTGGAGTCGGGTGTGAATACGTCATTGAAGTCCGCCTGGTACCGGGGACTGAAGCCTGGCTCGTGGCCTGTACGCTGCGCGCTGCCCTCATTTTCTATGGAAAACTGCACCAGGGGTAGCACCTTCGTCTGGTAACTCATACCTGGCCTAGCATATCATATCATAATTCAATTGTTTTTTTACAGCACACGTTCTAATAACAACAGAGAAGAACTCGCAGCTAAGTTAACTAACTACTAGTTATGATGAATTAATTTGCTAAGTTAACATTTTTTTATACCACTAAGGTGTTAACTGCCTCATTAGCCAAGTAGTCCTGGGCGCGACTGCTACGCTAGAGGTCCTGGGTTCGATTCCCAGGTCGAGCAAAGTGTTATTGGGTTTATCTATGAAATTCCCAGTAGCAGCTCAGAGTTAGGAATGTGTGCCCGGTTAATGGCAATAGGCTCGCCCCCTATTACATGGGACCTAAACATACCGGCGAACTGTGGGTGTACATTAGTACGCCTCTGCCTAACCCTTCGGGAAATACAGGCGTGATGGTATGTTATGTTACTAAGGTGGCAAACAAGCATACGGCCTGCCTGATGGTAAGCGGTTACCGTACCCTATGGACGCATGCAACACCAGGAGCATGACTCGTGCATTGCCGACCCTGTAAAATCTTTTCACACCTTAACATGCTCTTTCCAGGTCAGTATCCTACTAATATTATAAATGAGAAAGTTTGTGAGGATGGATGGATGATGGATTTGTTACTCTTTCACGCCAGACGGCTCAACGGGTCTGGATAAAATTAGGATCAGTGATACGACTAAAGCCAGGAATAACACATGGGCTACTTTTTATTTAAATCGCACCCAATTCTGAAGTCCACGCAGACGAAGTCGTGGGCAGAAGCTAGTCTAGTATATGTAAGTAACCATTCTGAAGACCCTTCATTGTCTTGGAGAGCACGTGAAACCGTCGATCCCGGTTATCATATCAACCCCCTAATCGACATCAGTTCCCGGAAAATATCCCGAAAATCCTGATAAAGTAGTTTATCTATGGGTTACGGAGGTCTGATAGCAGTAACTGGAAGCCGGCTGAAATATAGTAACTAGTTGGAAATAGGCAACCTAAAAATATTGTAACAATGAAGACTGCTTTAAAAACAATACATTATTACTCATTCAATCATTACATTCCGAGCATGTCAGTCAGTACGTAAAATTGAATCTACAACTTTTAAAATACAATAAAACCATAATCATTATCATCACCCTATTGCCCTCCTTATCCCAGGGTACTTGGGGTCCGCGCAGTATGTCTTTTTCTTCTATACCTCTATCAGCTGTCATCTCATCATTCGCTTGCTTTGTAGCATCATCTATCTCTCATCCATCCATCTCAAACTCTCTCATCTCACTCTCATCCACAAAGAAGAGATCATCACTGTTGGTTTTTGAGCTTCAAGTGAGCGAAGCCGCGGGCAGAGGCTATCTGCCCGCGGCTTCGCCCACTTGAAGCTCAAAAACCAACAGTGATGATCTCTTCTTTGTATGGGTCTCTATACATTAGAGAGGTCAAGCTATATCTCCGGTTCCATTTAATTATTTGAGATAGTGAGTGTAGTGATAGTGAGTGAGAGTGATAGTGAGTGATAACAAAATTAAAATCTATTCAGTAGTTTTTGCGCCAACCCGTAACAAACAGACAAGAATTTTAAAAATCACATTTAAATAACCCACTTGGTTTTTTTTTAATATCTTCGATGTACAGACACAGCTTTTTTCCAATTTTATAATAGTAGAGAAGAAGATTTGTTTTTAATATTTTTAATAACATCAAATTACCACGGTCTGACATCAAACTTGACATCAAAGGAATCTTCAGGGTCATAAATAGTATTGGATGGTAAACGTCCAGGCACCAGTTTGGCGGACACATTGACTATGGGCACCTCCACAGTGAAGTAATCTTGCTGATCGCTAGGATTAACCTCGTCATCATCTGACTTCCTTGTTGTAGATGGCATAGTCCTTCGTCGAGTTGTCCTTTAATAAAATAATTTATTATTATATTTACTATTACATGGGACCTAAACAAACCGGCGAACTATGGGTACAGTGTACCTTCGCAGAATACAGACGTGATGGTATGATATGTTATGTTATAATTCGCTATTTTACATAACTACTAGACTGTTTTTCAAAACAGCTATGTTATGTAAAACAGCAGAATGACGTTCAACAGTTTTGAATAATTGGTGCCCTTCCTTCAATAGGCGGAAGTGCATGAACGTTTTGCGTTCATCGATATAGCGGATTAATGATTTGCGATCTTGTAAAACAGCGTGACAGATAACGTCGGATTGTGAATCAGACGACAACGACGATTTAATTTCAAACACAACTAATAAGTCTTCTTACCTTTTCTCAGTAGTAGTCTCAGTCGTAGGTTGAGTAGTTTTCAAAGTATACCGAAGCTCATCCTTAGGTGGATCTGGCTTCATCACAATATCCGGCAAAGCTCCCCAGTACCCACCAAATGTTTCTCCAATCTCGTAAACTATAAGCTGATTCTTACTTTCACGACACGACTGTACCAAACTCTTGTCAGACATAAGTTGAATTACCAATATTATGTTACTGCCCGATTCCGTCCTACCAACAAGGTAATTTTAATTACTTTAATAGTCTCGTTCTCAATATAGAAGATTCATCGAAACCGGTTAAGAATTCTTTGTCAAATTACACCAGAAATCACCGTTATCGCTAATCAATACGGCCGGTCCAAAGAACAATCGAATCACTGATGTGCCGTTTTGTGTACAAATAAAAATTATTAATATTACCTACTAATATTCGAAGCCACATGCACGTGTTTCATACATACCTAATACTGACAAAGCAACTGTAAGGCAATTCCAATCGAGAGAAGTGCAGTATTTGTGAGTAAGCGTCGACGACTTGTCTTCCAAGAAACACGGATGGCATCACGCGCCTGCGGCAGTACTCCGACATATCCTTCTGATATACAAATTTACGAACAGCTATAGCTAGCTCAGTCTCCTGTTTTACACACATTAGGAAAAAATATAGCAATTTCAAGCAATAAGACATGTTTGTCGTTATTCTTGCTGTCGTAGGCTTCGTAGACCTCGTAGGCCGTAATCGTAGCCCCGTAGTAGCTGTACTAATATTCGAATAGAGTGAAGCGTAGCCAACTGGTAGTGCGTGGGCGATAAGACTATGTGGCGTTAAATTACGAATGAACTTATTATGGCCTCCCTTATTGCCTGGGGTTATTTCCATGTCTCTAAACCATTTCCTAGACCTCGTTAGTCTAGTGGTCCCAAGTGCGACTACTACGCTAGAGGTCCTGGGTTCGGGTCGAGAAAGCTGTTATTGGGGTTTTCTATGAAATTCTCAGTAGCAGCTCGGAGTTTGGAATTTGTCCCCGGTTAATGGCAATAGGCTACCTAAACATATACCATCGAACTGTGGGTGTACCTGAGTACACCTCTTCCTGACCTTTCGGGGTATACAGGCGCGATGGTATGTTATTTGAATTTTTCAACATAGAGGTCATAATTTAAAGATAAAATCTATTTACTCAATTTATGTTTTGCTTCGTTCAGACAAACGTACAGTGAAATTATCATTACGGATTAGGTATATTTTTCGTTTGATGTACGGAACCTTAAAAACCAATTATTATAGTTATTTGTAGATATAGTATCTGGATAATTATAGATAGATTTGACACGAGAGTTTGGCTTATGAAGTTGCGCGATCTGTTTGCAGCTACAGTCCCTCCCGTACCCATTTATAAAATACTTTGATGTGATGCGGTGCGGGTCACGCGACCCCTATCATTGTCTCGGCGTACGACGTCACGCTACTCGCTTTTTATAACCCAATACTTAGGCCCACTTGCACCAACTTCTTAAATGTGTTTAAATTGTATTTAAACACGGAATTCCTATGAAAAGTTGTGTTTAAATTCAATTTAAACATATTTAAAAAGTTGGTGCAAGTGGGCCTTAGGTACTTTATTATTGAGGGAAATTACTAGCCTTAGTGCGTTGAATGTTTTTAAATACGTAAGTATTAAATGTGTATTTTTATCAATTAAATATAATTGGACATATTTCCAATATATCATTACCTATGCTCTATGCAAACAGTGTCAAAGCCAAAGACTACAATATAATATAGTCAAAGCAAAATGTCAAGCTGTCCTCGACGTAACCAGATAACTAGCACAAAAATTAACAGAATAGCTTACCTGCTGCCTCATTCAGCCTCATTAATATTCGACGACTTTTACTAGCCAGTGAACTGACAGAAAGTGATTCATGTGAAATGGATAATAATGGGAGTTTAGGCGGGAAAATGAAAAGTGCACATTGTCGATTTTATATTATTTTTCAAAACTTGAATTTCTCCGAAGTTTAATGTGTAATTATGGTGGATAATTAACCATTAAGTGTTCGTGAACGTGTGAGAGTGTAGGCAAATGATATAGAATTGAAAATCGTGACTTTTTGGGTTCACTCCTAAACTCCATCATAGCCTCAATAAAGTTTCTACCGTTTTATTGGGGCAACTGAACAACATTTACTTGATTACTCTATATTTGACACTGGCAAATACACAAAAAGTGTGGCGCCAAAAAAAAATTATAATGAAGCCCGCCGCTTCTCGCCGCTTAGAAGACTACTTAAAAAATCACAAGAATTTTATTCCATTATATAATTTTATAAAACATACAATTGGAAAATTGTAAAGACGAAGAAAATGCTGACTTGGCTATTTATCATACAGTTGAAAAATTGTAAAGACGAATAAAATGAAGACTTTGCTTCAAGGACTTTGTATCCAAAACAAAACCAATTTAAAAAAGAAATGAGGTACTATTTTACTAGTACATAGCAATGCTGAGCTGAGATTCAATGATTATAATGATTTGACGACCTCTGTGGTTTAGTGGTTCGAGTACCGGACTGCTGACCATGAGGTCGTGGGTTCGATTCCCACAGGACACAAAAATGTATGTGATGAATATAAGTGTTTGTGTTCGGCTGGGTGTTTCTTATGTATTATAAGTATGTATTTACAAAAAAATAAGTATTTAAGTATTATATCCATTGTCTAGTACCCATAGTACAAGCTCTGCTTAGTTTGGGACTGGATGGTGCTGTGTAAAAATGTCCCAGAATATTTATTTATTTAGCTACTGTCAGCTGTCGGCTTGGACAGCTGACAGTAGATTTGATATTTATTTTAGATTTGTCATCAATGTCAATGTCATTGCGTCACCGCAGGAACTGATATATGATAATCGAAAAATATCCCTTTCCCATCGCAGTGTCTATTTTTTATGAAATTATTTTCTGTTTCTAATTAAACCTTGAGTGAAAATAAATAGAATAGAAATATGGCTATTGCAGAATATATAGAATCTCTTGCACAGAATCCATATTTTGGCGCTGGTTTTGGTTTGTTTGGAATCGGTGCCGGTGCAGCGATATTACGAAGGGGTGTGCAAACATCTATGATTTTATTTCGGAGGCACTGTATGATTACCCTTGAAGTTCCCTGCAGAGATAAGTCCTACCAATGGTTGCTACAGTGGATAACGCTTAAAGGTGCCAGACAAACTCAACACTTGAGTGTGGAAACATCTTTTCTCCAAAAGGACACTGGCCAGATAAAAACCAAATATGATTTTATTCCTAGTGTTGGGCAACATTTCTTTCGGTACATTTAGAGTATCTGAATTTCCCTGTGAACCTTTTTGAATATATTATGATTTATGATTTGGGAATGGTATAATTATTTCAGGTATGGTGGTACATGGATCAAAGTAGACAGAACAAGAGAACAACATACATTGGATCTTCATATGGGTGTCCCATGGGAAACTGTAACTTTAACAGCATTTGGTCGAAACAAAGAGTTATATTACAACATTTTGGAAGAAGGTATTGCATTTATTTCCCAATATTACATGCCTATTACATAATATTTGAAACATAAAATGTTGGTTAAACATTATTACATAGTTTTATAAGACTAGAAAAACACATAATCCTATGTGGTTTAAAATAATATTTAATTATTTCACAGCTAGAACAATGGCCTTGAAACAGCATGAGGGAATGACAATTATGTACACTGCCATGGGTTCGGAATGGCGCCCTTTTGGGCATCCTAGAAAGCGGCGGCCAATGCACAGTGTTGTGCTTCGTGCTGGTTTGGCTGACCGTATCCTATCTGACTGCTTGGACTTTATCAACAGCCCACAATGGTATACAGACAGAGGAATCCCATATAGAAGAGGTGACTTATAATCAACTAAAATGTGTGTGGAATGTTTAATTGACATTCAACAAACAATCATAACAAAAGTAATTTAAATTATAATGTATTAAGAAATATTTCAGGTTATTTACTGTATGGTCCACCAGGATGTGGAAAATCTTCATTTATCATGGCACTAGCAGGAGAGTTGGAATATAACATATGTGTACTTAACTTGTCAGAAAGAGGACTCACAGATGACAGATTAAACCATTTGCTAAGGTTTGTTCAATCACATCTCTATTTACATGTAGAATATTATACTCATATTATTTAATCTATTATAGAAAATTAATCAATACATATCGATACTATCTGCTGTTTTACATAACAGAGCATCTCTGTGTGATTATATCTATATATTACAAGAAATAAAACATAAAAAAATCCTTGTGATAGTATAGTGACATAATTAAATTATAACTGGCTGTCTGTTCACAAAAGATATTTAAGAAAAATAAAAAGTAGGTCTATAAGAGCAATAAAAATCATTTTGATGGGTTTTTGTTTCTCTTTCCGTTTTACACCAGCACATAGTACCAACATGCCACAGTACCAACCTGGATAAATGCCTAGTATAATGGAATAGCCTATCCCATATTTTATACATTTTCCGATTTGTCTATTCATCTTGTTTTGCAAATCATTTTTTCAGTGTTGCACCTCAACAGTCAATAATATTATTAGAAGATGTAGATGCTGCTTTTATCTCCCGTGAGGACACTCCTGCACAAAAGTCCGCCTATGAAGGGCTGAATCGTGTAACCTTCAGTGGACTACTTAACTGCCTTGATGGTGTCGCTTCTACAGAAGCTCGAATAGTTTTTATGACAACGAATTATCTAGAAAGGTAAAATTTACTCAATATACTCACCAAAAATATTATTATAATAGGTCTTTACCTATGAAATTGCCATTCTGCAGTACTGGCCATTCAAATCAAAATAATTTTTGTTTAGCTAAGAATTCTAATTTCAAATTAATTTTATTTTAAAAACATGGAATTCTTTTTCCAGAAGTAGTCATTTGTTTATTGATTAGTGTTACATTTTCATCGCATTTCAATCTTTTTCGTCATCATGGATACGTTAAAATTTCGAGTAATTATGGAATATGAGTACCGTCGCAGCAACGCGGCACAAGCGGCACGCAACATCAACGACGTTTACGGAGCTAACACTACAAACCAACGCACCACCTGTTATTGGTTTGCTCGCTTCCGTTCTGGGAATTTCGACCTGAAAAATGAACCTCGCGGTCGTCCGAAGACTGGTCGACAATGACGAATTAAAGGAGATTGTGGAAGCTGATGATACACAATCGATGGCTGAATTAGCAGCAGCTTTCGACGTTAGCCTCAAAACAATATTGGTCCATTTGCGTCAAATTGGCAAGGTAAAAAAGCTTGACAAATGGGTGCCCCACGAACTCAATGATCGCCAGCGCGAAGTACGCGTCGAAACGTGCCTTGCACTGCTAAACAGACACACAAATGAAGGAATTTTGAACCGCATTGTTACCTGCGATGAAAAATGGATTCTGTTTGATAACCGCAAGCGCTGAGCAAGTTGGTTGGATCCCGGTTCAGCACCTAAACAATGCCCTAAACGAAAACTTACCCCTAGAAAAGTAATGGTCACTGTTTGGTGGTCTAGCGCCGGTGTGATTCATCACAGCTTCTTACCAAACGGGGTGAGCATTACTGCAGATGTGTACTGTGAAGAACTGAACACAATGATGGAGAAGCTGGCACATCTCCAACCAGCATTGGTCAATCGCTCGTCTCCGCTTCTCCTGCACGATAACGCGCGACCTCATACTGCACAGCAGACGGTCTCCAAGTTGCAAGAACTGGGGTTGGAAGTTCTCCGTCATACGCCCTTCTCACCAGACCTTGCGCCTACAGACTACTACTTTTTCCAGAATTTGGATAACTTCTTGGCGGGAAAATAATTCAATACCCTAGAGGCAGTACAAAATGCCTTTGAAGAATTTGTTGCCTCCCGTCCAGCTGATTTCTTTAAGAAAGGCATCAATAAACTGCCACTGCGTTGGCAAAGATTCATTGATTGCATGGGTGATTACGTCGATTAATACAAATAAAAATTACATGAAAAAAAATCGTTTACATTTTTTCATACAAAACGGCATTTTCATAGGTAAAGACCTAATATTTAATTATAATATTATAGATTTTTTTATCTAAGTTACAAGCTCAGATAATACTAGCATGTATGCGAATTTAAACTTTTAACCGCCATGCATTTTGTCAAGGAAACATAGCATATACAAGTAGCGCCAGGCACTTGATTACAACTAAAAATACTAGTGATGTGAAAATTTAATTGCATTTTATATAAAGACAGTATAAAAACGACAATTATTATAAATAAAGAAAAGTGTCTTTTATTAAATGTAGCCCCTAAAAATTATTATAACAGTATATCTGGTCGTTTCTATATGAATTACATAGAAAACTTGCTAGAAAGAACTAACTAGAAATTATAATATTTCATTTTAAAAATTGATTAAAATATTGGCACGCCGCAATCCCTTGTTCGAAAATGACGTCACAGGCGGCGGGATATATACGACTCCGGCGCTGACAAGTTTGAAAATGTTAGCATTGATAGTGTGACACAAATAACCATACCGACAAATAACAAAACCGTAGTCGTAGAATATATTTCGACCAAACGACAACATGTCGAGTGCAGATGAACTAATTAGAATATTGGAAGGTCAGGAAGAAAATACGGAAGTATTTGAATCAGATCACGAATTAGAAACAGGTGAACCACTGGTATGTCATATATGCTTAATATTTTTTTTTGAAGATGTTTCTAAAGATGAAGGATAAACTTGTTACTTTAATTAAACTGTATTAGGTTTTTTAATCTCCCGAATCTTATCAATATTTTTAGAAACTTTTCTATAACGCGTCCGTCTAATGAAACATCCGTAAAAACAAAACTAGGTTATTACAATTTTTATTTGGGTAGATGTGCCGTAATATACATGAAAGTCTCGAGTATTCCTTTGTGTAATATGAGTAGGTATAACCTGCCATATTTTTCTTTCTGCTACGACAGTATAACTCGAGTGTTAAGATCAAAGATATTTATCAATTAATAATAAATAACTTATTTCAATACCAAGATCGGTTTTGTTATTGGTCGGTATGGTTATTTGTGTCACTCACTATCAAAATTCTAAACAGGACCAGATATATTGGTATAATTATTATTCTCATTTATTATTTCAACTTACATATTAGGTACATTTTTAAATATTTTTATAAAAAATTGAAAAACATTTAAAAATATAAAAAATAGTAGCCCACCGGTATCGGGAGCAGGGTCCAAGCTACCGGTGGTCAGGGCCCCAGAGAGAGGAACCTCCTAACAATGCGGGCCGTGTCCAGAAGCACTGCCTTCTGCATCAAGCTCTTGATCCAGCCATCCACGGAGATCCTCCTTAGGTGTTGGTCGAGGCTCTTGGCTATTAAGCCATTGGGTGACACAACGATTGGAACAATGATCGCTGAATCCACCTCCCACATGTCGACAACCTCGTGTGCCAAATCTAGATACTTTATTTCTTTTTCTTTTTCGGCTCTCACGAGATTCTCGTCATGCGGGACGGTGATGTCAACAATCACTGCTCGACGCCCTAAGCGATCTATCACCACGATATCGGGCTTATTTGCAAGAATAGTCCTATCAGTGATGATAGATCGGTCCCAATACAATGTAGTATGACCATTTTCGAGAACTGGGTCGGGCACATACTTGTAGTACGGTACCTCCGATTCCACAAGATTGTATCTCAAGGCAAGTTGCTGATGGATAATCCTGGCTACCAGGTTATGTCTGTGCAAGTACTCGCCGTTAGCTAGACGCGAACAACCAGAGATAATATGTCGGATAGATTCTCCCGGACGGTGGCATGCCCGACATAATTATGTCAACCGTACCATCCTTCACGATATATTTTCGGTAGTTGTTCGTCATCATAACTTCGTCCATAATTGCACAAACAAACCCTTCGGTTTCTCCAAATAGATCCCCGAAACGTAACCAGGAAACGGACGCTAAGAAATCTACACCAGGCTCATGGAGAGCCCGGTAATAGCGTCCGTGTAGCTCTTTTCTAATAACAAAACCGTAGTCGTAGAATATATTTCTTTTGGTATAATTATTTTTATGGGCTACATTTAATAAAATACACTTTTCTTTATTTATAATTGTCTTTTTTATACTGTCTTTATATAAAATGCAATAAACTTTTCACATCACTAGTATTATTAGTTGTAATGAAGTGCCTGGCGCTAGGGGCACGTTTCCTTAGGTGCTATTAGAGTTTTAAGAGTATTAGGTGTTTATTAGAGTTCTTTTAAAATGCTATTATTTTATTTTTAGACTGGACCCTGCTTTGATTAGACCTGGCCGTGTAGATATGAAAGAATTTGTAGGATATTGTGATCAAGGACAAATAGAACTTATGTTTTTAAGATTTTATAAAGGTGAAAAAGCTGCAGAAAATGCATCAATCTTTGCAAGAAAGTAAGTTTCATTTTCGTGAGTTTTAAATTTTATGCGATTCTTTGCCTTGTATCTAATGACTTTTATGGTTTGTCTAGAGTACTTGAGCAGAAGAAAATGGTTAGCCCAGCGCAAATTCAAGGATATTTTATGTTCCATAAGCATTCGCCACCAGAGGATGTCTTGTCAGATGTTCCATCCATATGGACACTTGGATAAAGTCGTTGCTTGTTATATGATAAATACGTAGTTTTAGGAATGAAAACCAAATAAAAATATATTGTTCTTTTATTGTTAATTCTACAACAGTCTGTAATATTATTCAATATCATGGCGTTACACATACTGCAGAAAAATGCTTAGTTATAGTCGTAACTTTATAAAAAGAAGTAATAAGAAACATATTTACAGAATACTTAAACAATAACAAATACTTAGCGTAACATTTACCACGTAGGTTTCCACCAGACTATTTATATTTTTAATACAGGCAAAAACTTGTTACAACTAGTTAAATATTTAGAGTACTGTACAATCAACAACCTTCGAAACAAACACTAGAAATGGTTAATCGCCAACATATTATATACGCCGTACTTGAAATAGTACGCACTGATCATAGAAAAAATAGTAACAAATTTGTGTAACTTGGTTTAGCATCTACTGAAATACCAGCGGGGAATGTTATGCGTGCTTTATTATTTGTATCATATTATCATGCCATATTATGTACAGTAGTCCCCAATCTTTTTGGCCGGGCTGAAGTTGTTGCACCCGCCTTCTTGCGCATGGTACAGTCGAGTGGAAAATTACTAATGCAAATATCCTATTTAGTATTAGATCAGTAAGTATAGATTTTTATTTTATACATATGCGTAACATAATATATTACATCAGAAATATTGATTTATTGAAAGCAGGTTTACACCTAAGTCACACCCTGACGAATAGGTCCATTCAATCGGAACATTGATTATATCCGTCTTCAAAAAATCCGTTTCATCAATTCATTTCTCCTCCACGAATGCACAATTCATCAGTCAGATTTATCAATACTTCTGTCGCTTTTCTTATATTATTACTCGATATTTTCTATGTACTTTATTGCATAATGCCATATATACCGATAACACGATACCGACAAGCAATAATAACAAAACACTAACGAACAATAATAGTAAAAATATTAACTACCAATAACAAAAACTAAATGAACGATTCTGAACTCGACTGTATTTTCAGACGCAATGAGCGTGTATTCACATACGGACGTAACACTCACACAGTTTACATTATTACAAGGACACGAGCGGGTAGGAGACAGCGCGCGGGTGACTGCGGTGGATGCCCGTGCACCCGCGCTCTTCCATCTTCCCCTATGATACCTTAAAATTCATTCTGCGCAGCGGCTCGCGCCTTTGTTCAGCCCGGCCAAAAAGATTGGAGAGTACTGTAGTCTCGTCTGTTGGCGCAAAATGAACTTGAACCAAAATGCGCAGTAGTCGATTTTTAATACATTTTGCACGCAAATGCACTGCATAAACTTTCTCAGTTACTTTTGGGTAAAGTTATTTTGCGCGAACGATAATAAAAGTTGTTTTTTTTTTATCAATGTAACTTAAACCATTTTATCTTATATCAATAACTGAAACTATAGATGATATGGTAATCTTCTACATATTGAACGGATTATGTACTAGCTTCCGCCCGCGACTTCGCGTGGAATAGTTACGTAATCGTAAGATTAATAACTAAGAATATATAGTAAGATGTAAATAACACTTGGATATAAGTATATAATTATATATACTAGCGGCCCGTTCTGGCTTCGCACGGATGGAGAATCCCTAACTTTACTTTCTCCTTCAAGTCTCCCGTGAACCCTATATGTTAGGGGTGGACAAGATTTATCACAACAAAAAAAATTGATAGTAGCCGATTATCAGACCTACTGAATATGCATATAAAATTTCATAAAAATCGGTCAAGCCGTTTCGGAGGAGTATGGTAACTAACACTGTGACACGAGAATTTTATATATAAGATAAATATATTTATACTTATTATATACTAATTACGCAAAAGAAGCAACTAGCGGACCCTAGTAAGCAAATAAAACTACAAAAAATCACATTACATTACAGTAAAAAATAAAAGATAGACATTAATTAATATGTTCAACGCTTAAGACATTCTATTGATTTAAGCAAACAAAAAAATTTATTAGTCCATTCGAATGTCGCAGAATTGTTTTTCTGAGCATTTTGTAATACTTTGGTGACAACGTCTCCACCATATATTCTAAGTATCTCCCATTGCCAATTAGCAGATATTCTATTAATATCTATATCCTCCTGATTCCTGTCTCTAACTTTCAAACAGAAAACATTTCTTGAACAAAATATTGATAGACAAAGAAATACAGGTGGATCCCTATTAGGTTCCTGCTTAAATTGGACTTTAAACTTTATGAGACAAATAAATTCTCGTGTCAGTGATTCACATGGATCTAATAAAACTAAGTTGTGAACTTGTAAAAGATCTTTCAAATATTTAAAGGGAGATGATGTTTTAGCATTCGGAAATTCAGTTGTATGCAGTATAACGTAATCTTGTTTAACATTAGATGCTGTAGGAGTAGGCATTACTTGATACGAGGAAGCTATATTAAGATTTGGACACATTTGCACTATCTGTAATGGTGGACTGGCAACATGTATTTGTGGTGCAACATTGGTAGTAAAAACATTCATTGTATTTTGCGGCCAAACATTATCAATTGGACTAACTATTATGTTTGCATTAGAAACAGATGTTGCTTGGTCAATCAAAAAATTTTTAAAATTTCTTTCTGACATCAATTCAGATGCTGGCTTTACTTTTATTCTTGGAGCAGGTGTCTCTGCAATAGAAGTATTTGTAGTATTTATTGCAGTAGAAATGTTATTGTTGTGATTACCATCTTGATCCTGTTCTATATCAGTTGATGTAGCCAATGAGGTTGTTGAAGTTATAATAGGCAAACAATAGTTAACATCATCGTTACTTGTATGACATGTGCTTGGTTGTGTAGTCTTATTAGATCTGGATTCATTGCCTGGTACTATTTTCTTTGGTAGTTGTTTGGGGTTTGCAACTGGATTAGCATTCAAAAGTTTTTTCATATCAGAGGTGCTTGCTTTGCTCTCAAGATATAACATTGCAGGCATTGTTTCTAATGATTTAGTTGGATTGTTCATTTGTTCCAGCTGGTTTGTTTCTATCTCAGCAGATGGAACTGCTACATCATGTACAGTCTGATTACTAACTGCAAGGATTGGACTGCTCAAGGATTGGTTAGGCACATCAATTTCAGGGAGATTATTGTCTTTACCATGTGATTTATGTTCAAATTTACAAGATACATTTACCCATCCAAGGTTGTCATCTCTGCTTTCGTGTCCACGTAGTTTTGTCAAAATTCTTATATAATTTGATTCTTTATTCGAATATGATGACTGTGGTTTTGACAACCATTCAATTTCAAGATTTTTTTGTTCCATATATCTAAGCAGACCAGTGCAATTGAAACCCTGTTTATTAATAATTTTTCTACCAATGCTCAACACTTTATGTTTTAGTTGAGATTCACTATTTAGTTGATCAGTATCTTTCTTTTTATTTTCGTTAACATTAATATATGGCATATCTATTTCATCTGTAGACTCGTTTTTCTTATGATATGAGTTAACACACATGGATATGATTCCTTGTATTATTTTGTAATCACCAAGCTTTGCTTCAATAGCTGGTTTAGCCCTTTGACTTGACTCTGAGTTTCCTTGACCAGAATCACTGTCCGATGAATCCTCAATATTTATGCATTGATCATTACTTAATTGTTCTTCAATATTGTCATTAGTTATATATTTAGAATCCGCTTCAAAATCGGATAAAATTTTGTTACTGTTACTGGCTATAACAACAGTTTCACTGGAACTTCTAGATAAAAGACGCCTTTTTCTTTTGGTTGCTTTTAATACAATTTCTTGATCATCATCTGAAGATTCTCCTTTTATGTTATTTCCTACAGGTTCAGCACAGTCTAAATGGTTAGTACCAATGGCATTGACAGCTGGTTTTGAATAAACAATATAAAAGTAGGAGTTACCAGGTGCAATGATTTTATTGCTACTATAAACAACCATGTTACTCAGACCTGTCATATTAGGTTTTTCATCAATTCTGTTCAAACTGACCGTACTTTGTCTTTTGAATATATTGGCATATCTTGTCTTCAAGAGATCATGAGAACGCATATGATTCCAAATAGATCTTCTAGTAAGCCAAATACTATTACATATCTTACATGCAAACTGTTTCTTGTAATCTGCTTCCCATGGCGTTAACTTTACACTATGTCTTGTTTTTTTTTTCGTAGGTTTGGAAACATGGTATGATTGTTCAGATTCAAAATCACTAGATGAAGATGGAAGCAGTCTTCTTCTTTTAGTCTTTTTGGAGTCAGTCTCAGATACTTGTTGACTTGAACTCACTGTATCTTGCTGAGGCTGGATACATATTTTCTAAAACAATAATAAATATTATCAATTATCTATAATATAAAAATGAATCGCCAAATGTGTTGCTAAGCGCAAATCTCGAGAGCCTCTGAACCGATTTCGCTAATTCTTTATTTATAATATTCCTTGAAGTACGAGGGTGGTTCTTACAAAGAGAAAAAAATAAAAAATTGCCTGAAACAGTCTAAAAACAACACTTTTCTATATTCCCATACAAAAGATTCGTAATAATAGGTACTTAAAAGTCAATTTGAACTTTAATACCATACCATAAAGTTTAAGTGTTAGTGGAGGGTTTCCAGGAAGGCAAAACAATTGAGTGACGTTAGTTTCAGAATCGACTGTTAGGCGGTACGAAGTTCGCCGGGTCAGCTAGTATTCAATATATTATACACTAGATGAATAACGTAATGATACGAAACAGTACTTATTTAAAAATTCCTTGTGATGTTATATTATTAGACTTGTTTTATTACTCTGAATCTATAAGTAAGAACTCATAATGGTTATGGGGAAAAACTTTAAACAAAATGTTGCAGCAGTTGGAAAATATTTTGAAAAATCTGGAATAGTGTGTGTTTAGTGTCATGCAGTTTCAGCTCTGCTCCAGGGATGGGATGGGAGGGGGTGGGGGGGCGAGGATCATTACCCCTCCCTGGAACAGCTACCTTCAAATAAAGTTTCTACTAATTCCCTCTGGACCAGAGCTAAACAAAAAATAATTACTGGGTATGGTCTTGAACTATGTATTTCAGAAAGTATTTTTTGTGGCACTGAGAAGTTATTGGTGGGTTGTTTGCAAAATTGACTATAACTAAAAAGTACTTACATCCTTTTTTAACACCTTGCTTATCAAGTTGGCTTGCTTCTCATGAAATGAGGTTTTTATTGCATGGAATTTGTTTAGAATGTCTCTACATTTCATACATATCAGTTGTGGCAAACCATCAAAAGGCTCAACCTGAAACAACATTAGGGTATTTGTAGTATATTGTAATGTTTGCAATTGATCATAGAACAAGCCATAAATTGTAATTTGTTATAGAGAGATGGTGTTCACAACAAGAAAGTCAGAGGCCATAGACTTTCCACTTCGCAACTTCGGTAAGACAAAGGGACAAGGGCACAATTGCAGTACTTAACTGCAAATCTGCAATTATGACCTTGTCTTACCGAAGGTGCGACTTGTTATTTAGTACTGAGTTTGCAGCTTTTGTTTCTTATGACTGTATCAGTCTATTGTGATGATTGCCACATTTAGATTCACCTTTAAACACTGAGGCTATGGCTACTGCCCCCCACCAGTTTTCCTGGATGCATTTCTATGGAGTATTGTTACGTTATACAAGGTGGGCCAAAAGAAATCACCCTATTGCTCTATGCTCTTATTCTTGCAAATGGTGGCCAATGTCAATTGTCAAATCTATTTTGACATTTGTGGACTAGACAGATGTAGAATACAAGACGTGAACAATCCATGGAGCGAGACACCCCAAGAACGCGGAATAATCGTGTCTATTTTTTTGCCTAACAATTCGTTTGTGGTGTTGGCGCAGCGCGAATTCCGTCGCCGATTCCCCGGTCGTCCGACACCGACTGCGCAAACACCAACCTTGAAGTTTGGTCACCAACCTTGAAGAGTATGGGACCACACGAGACGTTGCCAAGAGTGGCCGGCCCCGGTGCGCCCGTTCTGCGGAGAATATCGCCGCTGTTGCCGGAATGTCGAGCTGCCGCCGGAAACATCGACCAGACGCCGTGCCTCGCAATTAGCCATCAGCCGGTCGTCTCTAAGGCGAATTTTGGTCAAAGACCTGCGCATGTTCCCGTACAAAGTGCTGTCCGTGCGTCAGCTGCTACCTGTCGACCGCCAAACGCGTGTAACATACGCCCAAGCCATCCTCAATCTCGAGGACGAAGTGGACGATTTTTCGACCAAAATCATAATGAGCGATGAGGCTCATTTCCACCTCAGCGGGTACGTGAACAAGCAAAACTATCGCTTCTGGGGCACCGAAAATCCACGAGTGATGCACGCACGAGGAGCCATTACACCCGCTCAAAGTGAGCGGTGCGCTTGCATGGTGCGCTGTTCACGCTGGAGGAGTCATCGGGCCATTTTTTTTCGAGAACGCCGCTGGTCTAACGCCAACAGTGGACGGTGTGCGCTATAGGGCCATGTTAACGAAGTTTTTTCTGCCGCAATTGGACGAATTCGGACTGGAGGACATGTGGTTCCAACAGGACGGAGCAACGGCACACACTGCGCGAGCCACAACCGATATTCTGAAGGCGGCGTCCCCGGGTCGCCTCATCTCTCGTTTTGGCGATTTGCACTGGCCCGCAAGATCGCCCGATTTAACCGTTCCAGACTTTATTTGTGGGGTTTTTTTGAAGTCCCGTGTTTACGTCAACAAGCCCGAGACCCTGGAAGCCCTCAAGGACAACATTCGACACGAGTGCGAGAATCTGTCGCCCGAAGTTCTCGCTAAAGTGATGAAAAATGCCATAAAACGAGCCCGTATGGCAATCAATTGTGACGGCACCCATTTGGCCGATATCATCTTCTCGACTTTACCAGTAAAATTCTAAAGGTTCAAATCAACATAATCAAAAAACAGAATCGAAGTTTTTCGTTTAGAAAATAAATGAGAGCCAAACAACATCGGATGACTTTTTTTGGCCCACCTTGTATTTATGTTGCAGTAGAATTGTATAATTCGCTGTTTTACATAACCGCTAGCTGCTTTACAAAACAGCTTTATAATGTAAAATAGCAAAGTGACGTTTGGCAGCTTTGCAAAATTGGTAACCATTAACACGCGGAATGGAATGAACGTTTTGCGTTCATCAATAAAGCGGATTGATGGTTTAGCCGTCCTGCGAAACGGTGCACTTCAGCGTGAAATGGAATGTTGGAATGTAAATTTTAGTTCCAAAATTCGAAGTCGTCATAATCTCGTCAAGTTAACCCAAATTTTTTATACATATATTGTGCACAATGGCTACATTCCGGTAGCCGTTGTGCACAATCGACACCGGATTGACATCGCAATGGAAATCCAGCTGGACGCCATTCAGCTATTTTATCAGAGCTATTTTGTAAAGCAGCTGTTATCTAAAATAGCGAATTATACAATTCTAATGCAACATAGATATAATGTTTAATATGTTTATTAGGAGCCACAAAAAGATTTATTTAAAGAATGCTGCCATAATATAAAAATATTTGCCTCATGAGACCTTTTGAATGAGATGTCTGAAATCTGTTGGAGGTTGGTCTTACAGACAATACAAAAAAATACTTGTAAATCCCAATTTCGGTCAAACCCCACATAATTGACCAGTGTCACTATAATATAGAAATATCTGACCAAAAAGACCTTTCAAGGGTTGGGACACTTCTTTAACATAGGTAAATACATACTTAGGCCTTTCTCCCACAGGGGTAGGCTGAAACCTCCACTTGCTACGATTCTTGCATACTTCTTTTGCTTCTGCCACATTCATACATCTTCACATACAAAGATGTATGTATGTTTCTTATAATTACTTATAAATCAAATTCTGGACCAACCCCACATATTTGAACTGTGCTGACATAATATAAAAATATCTGCCTAAAAGACCTTTGGAATGAGGTTTGTCTGAATCTGTTGGAGAGTAGAGGTGTTTCTTAAAAATACTTATAAATCAAATTCCGGTTGAACCCCACATATTTGATGAATGTTGCCATAATATAAAATATTTGCCCTAAGAGACCTTTCGAATGAGATGTCTGAAATCTGTTGTTGGGTGGGAATGTCTTACAGATAATATAAAAATGTCTGCTCAAAAAGACCTTTCAAATGTGATATGTCTGAAATCTGTTGGGGGATAGACATTTTTTTAAAATACTTATAATGGTATGGGGAAAATTCTTCCCATTGTCCTATATCAGAAAATCACAAAATTCACAAATTAGGTAAAAATATTACATTTACATAACATAACATACCATCACACCTGTATTCCCCGAAGGATTAGGCAGAGGCGTACTAATGTACACCCACAGTTCGCTGGTATGTTTAGGTCCCATGTAATAGGGGGCGAGACTATTGCCATTAACCGGGCACAAATTCCTAACTCCGAGCTGCTACTGGGAATTTTATAGAAAAACCCAATAACACTTTGCTCGACCTGGGAATCGAACCCAGGACCTCTAGCGTAGCAGTCGCGCTCAGGACCACTTGGCTAATGAGGCAGTTAATTAAGTTATTAAGTTATTACATTTATCATTCATAAATATTACTTACATCTATATCAAAGCAATATTTAATTTGCTGTTTCACACTGGGCACAATCTGATACTGTCCTAAATCTTCTAGACATAACCGGCAAGTGACAAAGAGCTTTGGGTCAACTTCTATCATATCCATGTTTACTTTGTACCTGTGAATAAAATCAGTATATGGATAAGTACTCCTAATTTGGTTATACCTACATAAATACAACTTTTTTTTATTAAGGAATCTTAGACAGTTCAGGTCAAATAACTGTCTGTATTTTGACCATACTGCACAGAACTTTTGACACCTTGTTTAATGAAATCCATGTCGCACAATAACACCTCTGATCTTCAATAAACATCGTAGGAAAATTCAGAAGTCAAGTGTATCAGTGACATATTTATGAGCATTGTCAGAGAGCCACTTGGTGACAACACTGACACTAGAAATAATGGTAAGTGAAGAAGTATTATCACCTACTGAAGGACCTTTTCTAGTTATGTTAGTCAAAGCTAAGTCTTGTATCTTTTCCATCACACTTTCCAGGATGATCTACTAAACTATGACCTATTTCATCTCCAAGACTGAAGACATCCATGACGTTTATCGATGCCCCATAGCCCAGTCTAGAACATCTACTGTGAATAAGAGGAATAAATGTGTGTATAAAATATCCATTTATAAGCAGACTAATGCACCACATAATGTGCGGTCTTTGTTGAGTAGGGTTAAGTACGGATATTTTACAAAAATTACAATCAAAATTTCCCGCCGCTTTTTCTCCTTTGTTATTTATAGGTACATACACTGTCTTTCAAAAACAGGTGATTATCTATGACGAATTATAAACACCGAGGCTCGAGATAAATAGGTACTTACCCCAAAGACTTTCACATGCTAACAAGGCAACAAGGATTTATTAATCATCAGGTTAAATTAAATAACGTTGTAAGTTTATACATAAATACACTGTGTTTTTGGTATGAGAAAGAAATATTCACAACTGATCTAATATGTCTCCGAGGATTGATGGGGTACAAATTATCCACCATTACACTCATCTATGTCCAAAAGTGAGTGAAGTGACTGTGGAACAACAAAAAGACGAAACAGGATAGGTGCACAGTGCAATCTATTGGCGAATAGCGATACTACTTAAGTTCTACTACTGACATCTTCTGAAGTATAGTGAAATCTAGCGTTTCATGTCGAACTAGGCGATCTAAATAAAATATGCAATTCGTTCCCATAAATTCCGATAGATGGGGTAATATTAAATAAAGGAAAAATCACAATTTATAGTGTGGAGTACCTACGAATAATATAATTATATTTTTATTTTGAGTACTTTCGTAGCCCCGATGACTTCCCAGTTGTCTAATATGATGACCCGACGCTGCAGCTAGGGCTCTTCGCTGTACCCAAAATGCTGTTATTATGATGAGAGGATTTAAGATGATGAGTGAGTGAAGTAGCCTTAATCGGAGCGGAAACCCACACTTAATTGAGGAACACTTAAAGGGTTGATAATGATGATTAGTTTTCCGCATTGGCGGTTTTATCCTCGATGGCCGATGGGGCTCTTGACAACATTTCGGAAGATGAGGCCTCATATTTGGGACTTCTATCCAATGTGCTGGCAGCGGATGACTGCGAGCTGCCCAAGACCGGGATGGTTGGCGCTCTTTGGGGGAGGCCTACGTTCAGCAGTGGACTGCAATACGCTGATATGATGATGATGATCCAATGTGCCAACCCAGGTACATTTCAAACCCTCCTACCACAAACAGTGTTCACTTTTGGAACAAATTCACAGTAGTGCCAAATTACTTAAAAGTTGGTTTTCCGTACGTTCGCTTTTCGTAACCAAACTTCTTACTAGGAACAGCAACCGCGCTGTTGGGCTGAAGTTAATTGGTATGGCTTTTATTAACAACTTAAGGATCTCCACCTTGAATTAGCCACAACAGACGTGTTGCTGCGTGTCTGTCTTATACTGTAGCCGCCCGTGAACGCGTCTGCAGCATCTTACGTTACCTTAATTAAAAATTTACCACCGGTATGAGTTCTTTTATAAGATGTCAAACAGGTATAGAGGTAAGCGTCCCAATATCCTCGACGGTAAGTGATAACCACAGCCTACAGACTCCCTCAACATCGCCCCAAAACCACTCGCCCTTTTCAGCTTCTCTAGTGCTATTCTTTGTGAGGAGCCGCGTTGGCAGAAGAAACTTCCAAGGTGAATTTCAAAATCCATTATTAGACAGACATTTCAATTATAACGTTAGCAATAGCTACTAGTTTATAGTAAATTAGGTACATAAGTAAAATTATAAAGGAAGTTTCAAAGCGTGCACTCAAGGCGAACTCACAGCGTGAAGATAGACTACGCTTCACCACTGCTGTGCCACCAACGTCACCATTTCACCAATGCTCTAATAATATAACTGTGAAGTGACAGCGCCACCTGGCGAAATGGTGTCAACCATTTAGTGCCAGGTGGCGCTGTCATCTCAATTAGTCAACTGATCTTCTGTAATCTTGACCTGTTGACCGGCTTCGACAGTTAGCACATCGTTGCTTAGCAGCAGAATATAATTTGCATTCCGGAGGTTTGCACCCCAGACAAACTCTAGCAGCCAACATAAAAAGCGGGGGATAGGTTAATGGCAATTTAACGAAAACAAACCCTTTAATAAACGCAATACACACAATAGCAAGTTCTACATTTGAATAGAACTCGTCGCATCAAAATAATTATCACACTAATAATCACTTCTTTGTTCACTTCATCGTGTCTAAATCTAAAAATGCTAAGTCTGGCCCTCACCGACTGATATCTACCTGTTCACGAACATTCCAGAATGGGACAATCACGATAGTTCTATAAAATGCGAGTAGGTACCCGTCCATCTATTATTTTCGGGCGTTGACCTCAATCAAACCTGCGATCTAGAACTTGAATTATTGGGTAAAGCGAGTGTCACGATGGAGCATATTCTTTCGTGTTTCTATGACTGTTCTAGATTCTTCGTGACCCATCTCTGTCTTTCTAATAGTTACTCGTCGTAACGTTATTATTGCATTGTTACAGTTAAAAGCTGTGCAATAGTTTTACATATCATTCATGAGTTGTTTTTAAACTTTTTATTTTCATTAAATTAAATAACCCTACTATATAATATTATAAATTCGAAAGTTTGTGAGGATGGGTGAATGTTTGTTACTCTTCTTTAGGAGAACGTGTACTCAAACGGTAACTACATTATCAATTTTTTTTGGTCATTGGTGACCAGAGATGGTATCTACAAATTTGCTTATTCACTTTACAGGAGGTTACAATCAATAATTATTATAGTTACATAAATTGAATAAATATGATGACATGATTCAAGCCAGTTGTTTTCAGTGAAGTTCGTGCTTATATTCAAAACTGCAAATGTAGCAACTTCATGTTAAAAATAAAACATTAGCCAAACAGAGAAAAATAAATTAGGTATATTATTGGCTACCTCCGCCGGAAACTACTAGCGCCGCGCTATAGATTAACCCGAGAATAGATTATTTATATTCCAGAACATTCTGATTATGAGACAGCTTATGCCACCTAACGGGCAATAGCTGTAACTCTTACACATAATACTGCCCAGTGCGCAGCCCAAGGTGTTCCTCACGTACAAAAAAAAAAGGTTAGCGACCAAGCGTCACGTCAGATCAAGCGACACGCCCCGTCGCCTTCCCCGGGCGGCGGAAGTCCAAGAGGATTTTCCACATACAAAAAAAAAGGTTAGGTTAGCGACGCACGAGCCGAGCGAGCGGGGGCGCAGCAGCGGCCGGCGAGTGGCAGAACTGAAATGTAGCCTTTTTGCATAATTTTTTTGACGTGTAATTTCACATTCCGCATGTACACTGGACTCGCCACGCGAGTCGCAGGCACAGGAATAAAATTTACGTGAACTCGCAGGGCGAGTCGGTGCCTCTGAACGTGATAAACGGCGGGCAACGCACTTGTGACTCCTCTGGTGTTGCAGGTGTCCATGGGCGGCAGATATCGCTTACCATCAGGTGACCCGTCTGCACGTTTGCTCCCCTATTCCATAAAAAAAAAATAAAGAAGTTTGGGTTAACTGGACGAGGCCATTTTTATGCCACACAACGCCCCTAGCGCTGAAATTTTGAACTAAAATCTACCATCCAACATTTCATTTCACGATGAAATGCAGTTTTACAAGACAGCCAATACATACGTTCAATCCACTACATACGTTACATACCATCACGCCTGTATTCCCCGAAGGCTTAGGCAGAGGCGTACTAATGTACACCCACAGTTCGCCGGTATGTTTAGGTCTCATTTAATAGGTGGCGAGCCTATTGCCATTGCCGGGCACAAATTCCAAACTCCGAGCTGCTACTGGGAATTTCATAGAAAAACCCAATAACACTGCTCGACCTGGGAATTGAACCCAGTACCTCTAGCGTAGCAGTCGCATTCAGGACCACCAGGCTAATGAGGCAGTTTTCATTCGAACTTATCTGTAAACAAATTTCCACCCCCGATGCGGTTACGAAAC
Source organism: Acronicta leporina (assembly GCA_947256265.1). NCBI lineage: Eukaryota > Metazoa > Arthropoda > Insecta > Lepidoptera > Noctuidae > Acronicta > Acronicta leporina. The sequence continues at coordinate 8,698,453 of OX366514.1, forward strand.
AAGACTACGAAAAAAAGACGAAAAAGGATTGGTTTATTGTTTACTAGCTTCTGCCCGCGACTTCGTCCGCGTAGCGTGATAGTACATAGCCTATAGCCTTCCTCAATAAATGGGCTATCTAACACTGAAAGAATTTATCAAATCGGACCAGTAGTTCCTGAGATTAGCGCGTTCAAGCAAACAAACAAACTCTTCAGCTTTATATATTAGTATAGATGTACAGATGTTCGATCGCCGCTCAAAAACTTCTGATCAGATTTTAACAAATGAGTAGGTACTGTAGATTTTTTAAATCTACTTATACCTGCTATGTTTGCGCTATGGGTCATTAAATAGCAGCACGCGACCACGACTTTAATCTGGACACAATTCCAGCAGGGCTATTGGCTATCTTCTATGAAAAAATATTCGTATTTTATACTTCAAGAGTGGGGTACTTTCAAAATATTCTATAATTATGTGTTCAGAGACCGGGCGCGAGGCGGTTGCGGATTTTTGACATCCCCTATGACGCGCTCGTTATTTTTTTTCCTTTTTACCCTTCCGTGTTGCGACCCCTACCAGTTACCACGAGTTATTCCCAGTTGTCCCCACCGTCTTCGTCTCCAGTGTGATGTGAATTCAAATTTTTTTCACGGATTATTTTAACTAGATGATATATTCTATTATAAAATGTACTCCATTAAAACGAGAGAAATAAAACTTTTTAGATTTGTAATATATAAAATATAATATATAAATTGAATTCAAATCACACTGGAGACGAAGACGGTGGGGATATCTGGGATTATATTCAGCTCTAGCCCCGCCTTACTGGGGACGTACCTATCTATTTATTTTTCCCATCTGTCACCACTGGTGGCAACCGGGAACAAGAAGAGTGGCTATTCCCATTTGTCCCCACTGAGGCGCCACCACTGGTGACGAAGTCGGTGGGGACAACTGGGAATAACTCGTTACCCCGCATGGCGGATTGGCGGCAGATGACATATCTTGGAATATCAGAGACACGTTGGGGCATCAAAACTATCAATATCTGATACGCTTGGGCAATGAAGTTATGCTTCTATGAGCTATGAAGGCCGCCTCGTAACGACCGCTCGATGGCGTCGCAGGCCGATTGGAAGCGGAACCAACGGATGATCGGCAGCAACAACAACAGTCAATCGGTTAGGTTTCGCGGTAAGAGGTTTTTGCTTTCTAGGACCCTTCTCGTAATAAATTATGACATAATGATGCCAAAAACAAATACGCATGTATTACGCAAAATATGATAATCTCCCTCATCCCGTTGCATAACGAGCCACTAACAGGTACTACATTACAATCTTTAAAAATAAAATGCATCGCCAAAACGTATGTACGCGCATAAATTGGATAATACTTTTTTGTTGTGTTAGTTTATTGTCAGGACAAGGTTTGTACGAGGTTTCATTTTAGTTCACCGGATAAATCACGAAAATTTACGCATGGGAATCTGCGCACTGGCCGCCAGTAACTATAGACATCCGCGGAACAACCAGCCTTCACTCTGAATGAGCACGAACTTAGGTAGTTGATTAAGGCAATTTAATTTTAATTAAAAAACAATACTGGGTATTTCTTAGCTTTATAATTATAACTATTTTTTGTCTAATAATAATGATTAAGTTATAGTTATTGTAATTAAAACAGTAATTATAGTCCAACGACAAAATTCATGATTACATACACGAGTAAAACAAGCATATTTGTCAATTATTATTTAAAAAACATTATTTGATATTCTTGAAATATCATAGGCAAAAATATTTCACAAAATGCGTTTAATTTAACAAAAAATAACTTAATAAAAGTTATTCTAATGGGTATTTGTTTGAACCACAAAATACTCTGGGGATACTGAAAATATTTAAGTAGTAAACATTTAAATTGCATGACCTTGTAACATTTTATCACAGCACTCGCAAAAATTGCAGTTGTCAAAAGACTAAAGTATTTACATAATAAGGAATCATGTCCAGTAATAATAGCCCCAGAGAAAAGTTACGAGACTCAAAGAACAGTCAATTTGATAACATACACCATTAATAATAATAAGAAACTTATTATTTTATAACAATTCAATTCAATTAATTAAGGCATACCTAACTAAAACCAATGTAAATTTTATTTATCTGCGATGACGTCGCTTCTTCTTGCTAACACGTGCATTTCCATTTTGTTGCAGTTGATTGGACGGTCCACTAGACGGTTGTGGAGCTACTGGCGGAGGCGGAGCCACCGGCGGCGGTACGGGCGGCTGCTGCACTACGATTAGTCCTGTCATAAGGTGACGTTGCATATTATTTTCGGTCGTAGGACCGTTCTGTCTTTGCGGACCATTGGTTAACCTGGGAGCCGGCACAGGGGGCGGTGCAACATTAAGTGCAGCTCTCAAACGCTGACGCATGCGTCTACGCGCATTTCGGGAAAGGTGCATATGTTCGGCGCTGTTGTCACTTTGATTGTTTTCTATCGTAGGCTGGAATTCCTCCTCAGAAGAGTTGCCTGTGGTTTCATTAGCGCCTGTGTTATGTCTTTCGATTCTAGCACGCATTTCTGCTTCCGACCGCACTAAAGCGTTTGCTTCACGTCCGAGTGTAGCAAATGCACGGGAAAGTCTTGCTACATCGTTTTGTAAATCTTGCAGAAATGGTTCTAAGTCATGAGCATGTTGATGTGAGTTATCACGGTTGTTGCCGCGATTAGCAACGCGTAGGACAGCGCGGGGTTGAGTTTGGTTCGCTAGCTGGTCAGATGGTGTACGACGCACCGATAGTTTACCGCTTATTGACGTAGGCGCAATCAATGCTCTAGCATCTGTTCCATTGACTATAAGGCAATGTCCACGTTTCTTAAGAGAACCTTCACACGATCTCACAGACCATACCTGAAATTTACCATACATTATATAAATAACATAATTATTGTACTGTCATTATTGTTTAATAGTTGGACACTGATGGCATTACTTACACAATCAGAAAAAATAGCTTCACGATCATTTCCAGAAATAGTGACGGTGTAAGAAAATTCATGTGCTACCCAAGGAGATGCCGCCATAGATAGCCATGCACACACGTTATCATCTGAAACATTCGTAATAATTAAATACTAAGGGCCACTTGGATGGAATGATATGACCATTGGACTGCCAAGTCAAAGGTCTCGAGTTCAAATCCAAGGCACGCACCTCTGACTTTTCGAAGTTATGTACGTATTAATAATTAATTATCACGCGCTTAAACGAAGAGTCGAAGAGATTTTCTCGACAGCGTGTGAAGTCTGCCAACCCGCATTAGGCTAGCGTGGTGGACTATAGCCTAATCCCTCTCATTGTGAGAGGAGACCCGTGCCCAGCAGTGGGACATAATAATGGGTTGATTATGTAAGGGCCACTTGCACCAACTTCAAAATTGTATTTAAATTGTGTTTAAACACAATTTTTCACAGATTTTTTGTGTTTAAATACAATTTAAACAGTGAAGTTTCTTAAATTTTTAAGAAGTTGGTGCAATTGACCCTAAATGTATTAATTTAATTTAAAGATATATAATAAATTTCTTACTGTTTATTTCAATTATCAGGAAGAATATGCCCATGTCTGATACTCTCACTGCAGTGACAATTCTTCCCGGTACTGTGGAAAACTGCCAGGCTTGTACATATTCGCCATTTTCGGATTTACCCTAAAAAAAGAAAACACATTTCTATAAAGTTAAAAAAGAATACATTGTTCGGGGCAAGAAAGTGGCAGATTCAGAATTTACAACTCATGGAATAGGGGATGAGCTTATTGGTGTTAACTGAGAACAAATTTAAACTACAAATGCTATCCACTGAGAATTCCATACAATAAAGTGAGCACATGAGTAACATAACATTTTAGGTTTTTCAAGAAGGTATTGCTTTATTTTTAAACTAGCTTCTGCCCGCGACTTCGTCCGCGTAGCGTTATGATATATAGCTATAGCCTTCCTCAATAAATGGGCTATCTAACACTGAAATAATTTTTCAAATCGGACCAGTAGTTCCTGAGATTAGCGCGTTCAAGCAAACAAACTCTAAAGCTTTATATATTTTAGTAATATATAGATTTCGTATTATGTTGACAATGGCATACTTTATTCCAATGGTACATTATTGTTGTTCTAAATTTTTTGCTCAGATCTTAACCAGATTTATATGAGGCTACTGCTGAAGTATCAATTCCAAACTGAAGAAGAATCATCAAAATCGATTCATAACTGCCGGATTAATTTACGAGCATATTAAAAAAATACAGTGGAATTGAGAACCTCCTCCTTTTTGTCAGTTAAAAACCCAATAACCTGGGAATCGAACCCAGAAACTGTAGGATAGGAATTGCGCTTCGGCCTTGGGGCTTATGCAATATTTTATGTTAAACAATGGGTAAGAAAAATCAGGTCAAATATAAAATTAAATATATTTTAAGGTTATTTTAGTGAAGGAAGTATTACGTAAGCAGATTTTTTGCAATTATTAACCCACCCCTACCCCTCGTCAGCAAAAGTAAGCAAAGCTCTTACCCCTCCCCCCATGCTTACTTTAAGATTGGTACAATTGATTGATTTATGAGCAGCAGTTATTAAGTCTAGAAATAAGGAATAGCTTTGGAATAGAGGACTGTAGCACACATAATATTCATTTAAATAAACTTTACTGACACGGTATTCAACATAGAGTAAGTTACAAATAATTTATAATCATAAGTAATATTACGGACAAAACAAACTTCTTTTTGATGGAAAATTTACGGAAAAAATTTAGACAAGTGAATAGCGCGCGGTAATTTCCCTACTCAGTTCTAAGCGAGTACCTAAACATATTCATTATTTGTAGGAATCCCCGAAAATGCATTTCCTCTTCTGCATAGACAATGTGTGGGTTGCGATATGTGTAAAAAAGTAAATAATTACTGCTGACGTAATCACTATCTAGATCCCCCCACCCCCCATGTCATCAAAAATAAGCAAAGCAAAGACCCGAAGACCCCTCTATAGTGCTTACTTAATATTTGAACGGCCCCTTGCAGGCAGGATTCGAACCTCCGTTTTCTGGTTTGATACACCAGACGCTAGACCACTAAGCCACCGCGAGTCCCACCTGCCATGTCAAAATTTGGCAGGTTCGAATCCTGCCTGCATGTCGAACTTTTCCTTCACTAAAATAACTTTATAATCTTAGCATGAAAAATGCAAAAAACATCCCAAAAAGACAAGTATTTAATTTATATTTTATATTCAAAAATATTTATGTGGTTAAAAAAAATTATTACTCTTTATCATCTCTTACCTCAATAAGTTCTGGAGAGTGGAAATATCGTAGATGATTGAGTAAGCGGGCTGCAGGGAGTCTGGTTCCACTGCCATTTTTGCAAGAGAGACACCGAAAGAGCCCTTTACAAGCTTGAGGGGGTCTCTGAGAAGATTGCTGCAAATTCCATTAAAATTAACAAATACAATTTAATATTGAAATTTTGATTCAGTAACATTAAAACAGCTGAGGCAATTTCCATAAAAAATTAAACTAATTGAAATATGTCCTTGAGATCATATGCAGTCACACAAACAGGCAAGCTGGGTTAAGATATGAATTCAAGAGATAATAATATATTTGAACTTGGGCTTCCTGATGATAAATGGCAAAGACAGCACATTGTTATCTTGACACCAATAATTTTAAAGCCTCATTTGCCCAGTAATTTAATTACCTACATTATCCTGTAAACTAAACACAATGATGTTAGCACTTTGACACCATCCCAAACAAACTCAGCAGCAGTGTTCTCCTCAAAAGGCAATGCAGTGTTCTCCTCAAACATTCACCATGTTTGAAAATTACTTTGTAAATCATTCTTCTCATCTCTCTTATACTAGTTACTGATTGTTTATTTTTTTTTTGGTTTATTGATTGATGGCAGGAGGGTAGTTTAAGTTTTACTTTTACTACAGAAAATTTCTTGGTAGGTACTAATTTTTATTATGTTTTATTATAAGTGTTACTCACAGTGGATGGCTCACTTGTATCATCACCTTCACTTTCATCTTCAGGTACCTCAGTTATGTTCTCCTTAGCTGGTGTTATATTCTCAGAACAAGAGTCTGTAGTAACTTTCCCACCAAGTTTCTATAACAGATTTTTTTAATAAATATTATATTTTTTTAATAAATTCAACTTGAGATTACTAAAGAAAATAATGAGAATTTATGTCATGTTTAAAATAAATGGATACTTACAAAGGCCCTTAATTTTTTCACATTAGCAATAAGTTCTTCCATTGCATAATTTCGGGTTCCAAAAAACAGCGCTCTGCAGACGGGGCACACATCAAGACGCATTTTGCATCTTCCACATACATGGTGACCCTCATTGCATTGAAATATTTGTCCAGAAGGAATCTCATAACAGACAGGACATTGAAGAAGGTCATCTAAGTCTGGCAATGTATCAGGCTGGAAAATTTATAGTAAAAATTATAATGAACTAAGGTCCACTTCAGAATAAAGGCCTGCACACTAAAATCTACTGTTATATAAGTCTATAGTCAGTAATAAGGAATATTTAAATATGGTGTTTTCATACAACAAGTACAAACATTATATTTCTGTGTAACATATATTATTATAAAATGAAAACCTGCCAAACCCATAAAGGTATTGAGATCCAGTTCTATTTATTTATTTGTTTTAACTTTACAAGTAGAAAAATTATGCCTTTTTTTATAAAATGAGGAAACTGAAATGGCTATACCTACATACAGTGACACAATTTTTTTTTATCTAAATATCAAAAAACGGTGATACATGTCAGAATAATTATAACAGGTATTTAAGATACAAGTTATCTCAAATACCTATGTATGAAAACAAGATTAAAGCTTCAACACAAATATACCTAAAGGTGCTCCCTTACCTGGAGCATTCGCCTGTAATGTAATGTTACAGAGTCAAGCATTACATCAGTGAGGAAGGAGAACCAAGCATTACAGTACACAACCTGTAACATTACATATTTGAGCATTACATCGGTGAGTGAAGAGAACTGAGCGTGACAATGAACAACTTGATGAATATAATGTTTAGAATCAAATCAGAAATTTTACATTACAGACAAATGCTTGTTAATTCAGGAAGGCAGTATTGTATTGTAATGCTAAAAATCTTAGTCTAAAATGATACATTACAGGCAAATGCCCCCAGTGAGGGAGCACCTAGTGATAAACGTAACATTTAAAAATGCCCAATAATGTCTGGAATAACATCAGAAGCCCATGGCCCATGCCAGGGCAGAAGCTATGTTGTTTGCAATTTATGTTTCACTAGCTTCCGCCCGTGACTTCATCCGCATGGAATGGTTACATAGTCTGATGATATATAGCCTATAGCCTCCCTCCCTCAATAAATAGGCTATCAAACACTGAAAGATTTTTTCAAATCGGACCAGTAGTTCCTGAGATTAGTGTGTTCAAGCAAAAAAACAAACAAACTCTTCAGCTATATGTATTAGTATAGATTACTTTAAACAATAAGTAGGTACTAGACCTGAGAACTCTCAGGATAATCAGGAATGAGACCTAGGATTTCCTTAGCTATTTTGCTGCTATCATCAGTAGGTAGCAGGTGAAATGAAAACAATAGTTTATCCATATCTAAGGAATGTAGGGTATACATAATTTTATTATACCTATAACATCTATAATTTATAATTATAATAATAATACCTTCATATTCATATGTAGTAATGAATCTGGCTGCAACCAATACCGATTCAAACAGAATAAATTTGAAAGTTGTAGGTATGTAAATTTTTACTAATAATATCAACAGATGGAAGATGTGACATAGTTGATGACATAGTAATGAAGACAAATAAGTATAATTATATTAATCTATAGATTCTATAAAGACCCGAGTACCTAGACCATTCATAGTAAAAAGATGCAGATTAAGTACCTAAGCAATAAAAATCACACGTGTAATTTGAAGGAGACTGTTTTTTTACAGTATTGTGGCATACGTACACACAAGTAATTTAGGTTCTTCTACTTCAACGAATTCAAGAGTTATATTTGCATTATTACGTTTTAGGTTTACTTGTAGTTGCTACCCTTCAATGTAAAGTTAAGTGTTGCGAAACATAAAATGGTGGAACAATAATTTGAATATGCACCAATCCTTATTTTTCTATTTGAACTTTATTATATTTTACCTGAAAACTTAAGTTCATGCTCTAAAACGACTCAAATAATAACATTAAAAATGCACGAAGTCACGCAAGTTCAAAATTTAATTTTGTTCGTAAAAACTATTGACCAACGGACAAGGTTGAACAATGGATGGAAGTTTTTAATGTTCACAGACTTCCTTTACAATACTTCTAAAACATACCTTGATCTCTACCTGTTCCGACATGGCAAAATTATTTTCTCAGCAATGAAGAAAATAAATCTCAACTACGGTAAATCAAGCCAGACGAACAGTGGATTAAATTTTTCTAAAACACAGCTGTCGTTTCATAAATGGCGTCGTCCATTACGATTTACAATTAAGATAGAGATGAGGCGTTTAAACTGGTACAGGTATAAATACCCAGTATGAACGTACCAGTACGCACAGACTATTAAGAATTTATGAGATACGAGTATCCAGTACGCAGACGGGTATGTACGGCAGAGACCCAGTGTTGCCACCTCGAAGAAAAAAAAATCTGGTTTTGATCAGAAATGTCCCCAGATTTAGGGATATTTTTAACTAAAAAAATCCCTAGAATTCACTAAATAATTTAAAACAAATTCATGAATTATGTAATTAAAAACACATTTTAATCGTCAAATTAACACGTGGAAAGGCTAAAAATCAATATTCAATACTTCAATAGGTATTTCTTCATCATTTAGACTTGAGTTTACCGACGTAGAAGGCCGAGATGGATCATTACGGTCATACCTTTTTAAAAAATATCAAAGATAAAAAGTACAAAAGGAATCGCTCCAGGTCGTAACCACATCTTGAATTCTTCTTGGGTTTCCCATTGTTTCCGATATTTTTGTGCATAAAGAGTTTTTTTTCAGAGGCGCGTCCATAGTACTTCACAAAACTTTAGAACATAGATTAATTTTAGAACTAAAGTAACCAAATACAAGCAATCTATCGGCACTCACTCAAATGTTACAAACATGCAAGCTTTTCGTTATTAGTCGGGAAATCTCCAAGATAGCTTATAATAGCTGTTAGCATAACTACAGATAATATATAACATATACTGCCTCATTAGCCAAGTGGTTCTGACCGCGACTGCTACGCTAGAGGTCCTGGGTTCGATTCCCAGGTCAAGCAAAGTGTTATTGGGATTTTCTATGAAATTCCCAGTGGCAGCTCGGAGTTTGGAATTTGTGCCTGGTTAATGGTAATAGGCTCGCCCCCTATTATTACATGGGACCTAAACTAACTAACTGACACTAACTGTGGGTGTACCTTAGTACACCTCTGCCTAACCCTTCGGGGAATACAGGCGTGATGGTATGTTATGTTATATATAACATACAAAGATACTTATCTACGATTCTTACGAATGAAAAGGATAGTGCAATATATTTTGACATAAACTGGAGGATTCCCGGTTGGGTAAATTGGGCTGCCAATATGAATTTTCTACAATTTTTTTAAGTTTTAATAAATATCACTAAAATTCATTATATAATTTTTAGTGATTTTTTTTTAGAGAGATTCACCATTTACCTCATAAAATTCACTAAATCTAGTGAAAAAATCACCAAGCTGGCAACACTGGGCCCGTTCCGTACCCGATAGGTATTGTCGATATCGCTCGCGAGTACGTGTCACCTAGCGCCGCACTGGGAAAGCCCCTTACAAAGCCGTCTTATAACCGATTCTCGCGAAAGTCGTTGATATGGAATAAAAATAATAAAATAATATAGTCTGACAAATAAGCTTTCTTTTCATTATTTTCTTTTATTTTATTTGTTAAAAATAATGTATATAAATAGGCATCAAAGCCAACTCATGTTGAATAACGTAATTTTGACGCAATGACTTTTGAATTGAATGAATTTGACTACAATTCTATGCCAAATTACTCAAAAGTTTTTTATGATTTAGGCATTATATACCAAATAATTCCTTGAGATAAATTTATTGCTATGACCAATAAGTAGATAAATAATTGCGTAATAATGGTATAGAATAATAAGTACGTAATTCATATAATTTTTATTAACATACTTTTAGCTGACAGTCCTAAGCCTGGTAAAGTAGGAAGGAAAGAATTTATTAATTTCATAAAAAATACAGTAGGCAGGTAAATAAAAATAAATACGAAACATAATTACGCAATTCCAAAAAAAATATTGCTCAAAAACATCTAAAAGGCGGGAAAATATAAAGTGCACGTTGTCGATTTTATATTATTTTTCAAAACATAAATTTTAAATCTCATGCCTTACATTCTCTCATGCCTTACATTTGCAATTTTTTAGTGTCGTTATGTGTTGCCTAGAATCGATTCCAATAATCGATTACATAAAATCCTTAGCCATATCGATTATATGATTATAATTATAAATTATAGCTTTGTTTATTCTAATAACAAATACCTTATATTTTACTTTTCATTAGTGAATTAATTTACTGTTTCACTAACGAAAGTATTTAAGTAATTTAATTATACGTGCGTGCGCATCGGGTGAGCTGAGCGGTGGCTGCGCGGGCGCGAGCCGTGTGGGGTCGTTACCAGACAATCCGCCTCCGCAACCGACCAAACTAACATAATTAACTACTTATCTAATACTTAGCTAACTGTCATTTTTCATCTTTCAGCTTTGTGATTAATTTATTTAACAATTTACTATTAATTTTATCCATCCAATTTTATTATTAATTTTATCCATGAATTGTTTAACTTTGAATTATTTTTTTTATTGTAGGTTATCTGAATGCTTATTTTATTTTAATATTTATAACTATAAGTTAATTAATGTAATTTGACCTGTGCAGTTTTAATTAACTATAAATAAATACTTAAATGGCGGCATTTAGCTCACAAGCACGCATTCCCACAGTTAACCTTTCATTTATTGTCTTGTAAATGTACCAATAATATAATATTCCTTCATAACTTAGTTCATAGGGATAGCGATAAGGTTAAATGAAATATCAACTAATATTACAATGATATAATTTTGATATTCGCGACTACGTAACCAGCGTGTGTGACTGATGTCTATGAGGTATTTATCTGACCCGACATTTTTTTTAAAAAAAAAGCTTACTAGCAATGTGGTTCGCACATTACTAGTATTCTGGTTAACCCTTGTGCTAAGCTATATGCTTGTGTTACGAGTGGGTTCACGTCGGTAGTGCAATGGGTGGGTTTCGAATCGGCAACCACATGATCGCAAGTCCGACGCCCTAGCCATTAGGCTACCGCCGCCGTTTAGGTACGGTTAAAACTGCGGTATATTATGGTACTTATGTTTAGGGATAAAAGCGTTATATTAAAAAACAGTAGGAGTTTAAATATATTTATATATTATTGCTGTGTTGTTAGTAAACTTTTGGAAAAAAAAATATGAATATTAGAGACAGAGTAGCTAGGAATTGTGATTGTTAGGATGAAAAATGTTAGGAAGAACATTTTCGGATTTCCAATTATTGAAGGAGTTGAAAATTTAGGTAAACTTTGGCGCACCCAAAGTGGTGGTTTTTGACGTGGGAGAGCCATGCTTCGGCACGAATGGGCCGGCTTGACCGGAGTGATACCACGGCCTCACAGAAAACCGGCGTGAAACAACGCTTGCGTTGTATTTCGCCGAGTGAATGAGGTTACCGGAGGCCCAAATCCTTTTAAAAGACGCACTTGTGAATCCTGTCCTGTTGTTGTTGTTGCGGGTGTCCATGGGTGGCGGGTAACACTTCACAATCAGGTGACCCGTCTGCTCGTTTGCTCCCCTATCCCATGAAAAAAAAAACCATCTCAGACTGAAGTTGTTACGTTACGCGAGTGTTTCGCCCTCACCATAGATAAGATTATGTACTCTACTAAAGTACCTCACTTGCTTATTAGACTTTTTTTTTTTTTTTATTATGGCGCCACACTTTCTGTGTATTTGCCAGTGTCAAGTATTAGAGTAATCAATTATGTAGTAATATTTCCCATCATGGGATTTTATGGCACCACACTTTTTGTGTTCGCCAGTGTCAAGTACAATGTTGTTCAGCTGCCCCAACAAAACGGTAGAAACTTTATTGAGGCTTCGATGGAGTTTAGGAGTGAACCCAAAAAGTCACGATTTTCAATTTTATATCATTTGCCTACACTCTCACACGTTCACGAACACTTAATGGTTAATTATCCACCATAATTACACGTTAAACTTCGCAGAAATTCAAGTTTTGAAAAATAATATAAAATCGACAATGTGCACTTTTCATTTTCCCGCCTAACTCCATAATAGACTTGCTTGCTCGCTTGTCACTGTCAGTTTGACAAATTGTAATTAATTTTATTTGACTTTGACATTGTCCTGACTCATGACTGAACGACTCAACGACTCACGACTGACGACTGGTTGTAGTGTAGACTGGTGCAAAGAAAGTTGTACGACTGGTGGATAAAATAAATAAATTGGTTTATTTTCGTTTGCAAATAGTATTATTTGAAGGGAAAGCAAATTACTATATTATGAGAAAATAATGGCATCTCTGCACTTTCTTGTATCGTTATTGTTAAGTTTGGGGACATGTAAGTATAGCATATTAAAAAAAGCTTTGCTGGTGGGTGATAAGTCAGAAAATTTGCTCGTGTTCAGTAATTAGTCACAATATTGGTCTTCGATTTTAGAGGACATGGGGAGGAGAATTACTGATTGTGACTGACATTTTAGTAATAGAATAATATTACTAAAATGTTTTCAATATTGTAATAGAACAAAGTTTTTTACAATGTCTGTTAATTGTTTTAGTTGCAAACTCACAAAGGCTTCATGAAAAAATATATTCATCAGTTGAAGGAGGGGCAGCATGTTTCAGGCGTCTGAATGGTACTCATCAAACAGGATGTTCATGTACGTTTACAGGATTTTACTACTTTGTACAAATCTATGAAATATTTTTCAATATTATATGAAAGCATATAACTTACATTAGCTATGTACCTATTTTACAATTTTATGTAATTTAAATTGCTTAGTATTTTTTCTGTAAATACGGCCTTGACGTTTCATTTGAGGTGTGTCTTGTTAGTGTGAAAGTTAACCTACTCAAGAGTTTATTGTATACTATGTTGCAGCTCCTGACAATGGTGCTGTGGGAGTGGTTCATATAATAACCGATCTATCAGAGGCCCAATGGCTGGTTCAAAATTCTACTGCTGGGCCTTACATGGCTGTTGTAAACACTGCTCAGTTTTATGATGTTATTGAACTTCTGATGGAACAGCCTGCTAATGTTGCTGGTATTTTGTTATTTGACAATATCACAAATAGGTATGGTATATATGATATCACAATGATGATGATCTCCTATTATACAATGTATCATGAACTAGTCTAATAACAATGTATCTCTTTAGTGCTTCAGCATTCAGTCAAGAGTCAAGATGTCCAAACGAGTATTCATCAGCAGATGGAAGTACTTGCTCATCCAGTGTAGCTGGTGGTATTGTTTGGAATGAAAAGGGTACTGGACTCTTAAGGAAAGATATTCCATTCCCTATATTTTATTTGCCACAGTCGAGAGCTGAAGAAATTGATAAAATTTATCAATGCTATGAAAAGTATGTTATTATAAAATTGAATTATTAATCTTAAAAACATTTTACTAATATATTTGTTATTAAAATTTTTAGACATAATTTAGACAAGGACAATCAAAAAGGCAGGCCACTGTGTTCAGTACAGTTGCATTCTTTTATGTTTGCTGCAGTTGACACAGAAGTATGTATAAGACGGTAAGCATATTAATGGTGTCACAAACCACCAAATGTGTGAAATAAAAAACAATGCAATCCCCTCATATTGAAATATTTGATTCCACAGATCAGCATCATCAGCTTTGTTAACACCTACAAAAGTGTGTGATCCTCTGGGTGACCACAATGTCTACTATAGTCTTTTCCCCCGAACAAAGGTTTGTACTATTATGATAAAATTATGTACATAGTTATTTGTAATTATGAAATAGTTTAACAATTGTGTATTTCCCATTTGTGCAAACATTAAGTTAAGCAAAGTTTAATAATATATTAATAAGCAATATTCACAGTTCACCAATATGTTAGAGGGGGTGAACCTATTGCCATTAACCTAAACTAAGCTGCCTCTGAGAATTTCATGGAAAACCCCAATAACACTCTGCTTAACTTGAGAATCAAACCAAAGATATCAAATGTACCAGTCACACATATGACCAGGTTGTCCTAAGAGCAACTGACCATAGATGATCATATACTGGTTTCTGACACTTACGCGAATATTAGACATTGAAATAAAACTTTTTTTTTTTAGTTTATTGACTATGGTCTCATTAGTCTAGGGTTCCTAAGTGCCACTGCTGCACTAGAGGTCTTGTTCATTATTATGCTTCAAAACTGCATAGTTTACAAGATATCTCTATAGAACAACTATTAACTAGATAACTCTGTTTTGTTTCATTTTTAGCGCTAGTTAGTACTTAATTAGGACAAACTGACACTTTATTTAACAAAAGGACATACTTGCAAATATTATACTGGTTAAATATGGCGCTCATTTTTCCAGGAATCTAAGAATTTGAAGGTGGTTACATTAGTCACTGCAAGAATTGATACAGCTTCATTATTTGATGGTAAGTAAGAGTTGATTTGAAAAATATGTTAAAATTGCATGTATTCTATGTAATACTAATGTTTTACACAGGAGTGTCCCCTGGAGCAGCGAGTTCTGTGGTCGGAATGGTGACGCTGCTAACAGCGGCCACAACACTGTCTCAAATAATTCCCACCAAAGATGCACAACTATATGGTAAGGTTTCATGCTGTTCACAATAATAAAAATCTATGATTGTCATAAAGAATACAGAACACTCTCTGTCTCTTTCTTTTTCCATAAGTAACTAAAATATTGATGAAGGAATAGAATAGGGAAACATTCTATATCATTCCCTTAAACCATCCATTTACTTAACATGTTTATGTGTATTATGAATAGTTGTTTGCTACTCTTTTTTATGGAGCTGATCTGACTGAAACAATACAGAATAAAAATACATTATCATGATTGTTTAATGTTGTGTGTATGTGCACAATTGGACTACTTAAAACAGTCTCTCACCCTGAGAGCAAAGACCTCCATTCCATCGTGGGTAAAAATGTAAAGCAATATTTTCAGATGAAAATATTCTATGGACATTATTCAACGGGGAAGCCTTTGATTACATCGGGTCTCAGAGGGTCGCGTACGACATTAGCAGGGGTGCATGGCCGGCCGCCGCGCCGCTGACTGCGGACGACATTAGGTTGCACGTAGAGTTGGGACAGATCGGAGGCTCGTTGGCGAACAATAATTATAGCACCTGGCCTATCCATGCCTTTGTGCCATACACTGAGGCCATACCTGAGGTATGTTCAATATCTCTGCTTTGGAATACTCTGAATATCACACAAAAAAAGTAAAATAGATTCATTAATTACGTGCCTTTTGATAATGAAGCCAATTTTATTTGCAGATTACAGAATTCCTCAACATGTTATCAAATAATCAATATAATATGACAATAACACCAGAATTCTCGACTAATTTGCCGCCATCGTCTTTGCATTCCTTTCGTAGAATTCTCAAAAATGTAACCGAAAGCGGAGCCTTGCCTGAGGTTTTGTTGACTGACCATAAAAATACTTTTAACAATATGTTTTACCATTCTGCTTTGGATGAATACGAGAAAATTAATTTTAACTATCGTAACATTACCATTGACAACAATGGCACATGTGAGTATATTCTATGTTGAATGTATTTGAAAGAAATACCTATGTTAAGTGGTGTGCTGTTTCAATGTTTTATTTACTTATAGTTTTATCAACTGATGAATTGATTGCAAATGGAACTATGAAACCAAGCGACGTTCAAGTGAAAATATCGCGCCTCGCAACTGTATTAGCACGTTCATTGTATCAGAGGGTGGCCGGAAAGCCTTACAATGGCAATATATCTGCGTCGGCACATTTGGTAAGCATTCAGTATTTTGCGCAGCTTTGTTGACTTTGGAAGTCTGTTATTTTTGAAATTCATTTTTATGTGAAAGTTTAAAATGAATTGAAAAAATAATCTCGAAAAGAATATCTAAGACGGCAGAGTTCGACACTCACCGATACGCACTTGACTATTCTGACATATCAGATTATGGGTTTAACGTTTGATTTTAGGTAGACGAGATGCTCTATTGTTTCCTGCGAAGTCAAGCGTGTCGCTTGATAATGGCAGCCGACTACGCGACGAGTGGTGCTGAAGAGAAGCCGCCAGAGCGAGCCGCGCCCTTGTACGTGGGAGTGGCCGCGTGGGGCTCCACGGCGCCCGTGTTCGCGGGACACCTGCTCGCTCTGCTCACCGGCACGCCGCTGTCCGTCAACCGCACGGATTGCGACGCCATGACAGCATCGGTAAGTACTCTGCAGGCCTGACGCAGCCGCCGCCTGACCATCAGTCTCAAACAAGTGTAGTTATTTCATTGTTTCATTCACTGCCGAAACTCAAGAAGCATATGACTCCCCAATTTTTCCGTAGCTAACATCTCTTCTCTATCTCTTACTAATAAAAAATTGAAAAAAAAAGCTGTCTGTACATTGAAGATATTAAAAAAAAAACAAGTTTGTTACCCTAACCCACTTGTTTTTTTATATGTTTTTTTGAACCTCGTTTACAATGAACTGTTGTTCTAAAGTCTTTATAGCCAGGCAGTGTAGCCAAAGACCACTTCCAAAATTTTCAAAAATTGAATGGACTCTACGCAAAGTGTTCAATATATTCATGTTTGGTCATGGCGCATCAGAATAAACGAGAGAACTTATACGGTATAATTTTCCTAATACAATTTTGAGATGTAGGTGTGGACCCCTTGCACTCATTTCACGAACCCGTAAGGGGCATGTGAATCCACTTTAAGAGTACTTGCCATGGAATATGTATTTGTGTTTCCAGGGTTTCTCGCATTACTGGCTTAGAGGATGGAATCACAGTGGAGTTTGTATGCAGACTACAATGAATATTAGTGCAGCTGTCAGCCCTGCATTTATAATTCCAGGTAAGATATCTGTTTCGAAAAAGTAGTGATATTAATGACATACGTGACGTATATGGATGTAAAATTAAACATTTATCAACTATGAAGTTAAGTTTGTCCTTCAATCCGACTAAACTTTTCGTTACAGCTTTTAGATATTTTGGGGCTTTCAATTCTTTATTTTTTCGAAAGGATGCAGATTTGTTATAGTTATAACAGTTTTTTTTATTGAATATCAATAAAAACATTATTTTGACATTTTTTTACAACATGGTGTTGCCCCAATATAAATTCGACCTTGAAACTTTTAGTATGAAACACTGATTGGTAAAGAAAAACATACTTTTTCACGTGGGAGAGCCATGCTTCGACGCGAATGGGCTGGCTCGACCGGAGTGATACCACGGCCTTACAGAAAACCGGCGTGAAACAACAACGCTTGCGTTGTGTTTCACCGAGTGAGTGAAGTTACCGGAGGCCCAAACCCTTTTAAAAGACGGGCAACGCACTTTTGACTCTTCTGGTGTTGCGAGTGTCCATGGGCGGCGGTTATGGCTTACCATCAGGTGATCCGTCTGCTCGTTTGCCCCCCTATCCCATAAAAAACTCTTCTAAAAGGCTTCCATCTTTATGAAATGATTTAATGAGCCGAAAATGTGCAGACTACGACCTGAAGTCCGGGGTGTACTCGTCGTGGACGGAGTCGGTGTGGCAGGCGATGTGGGCGCGCGTGTTCGTGAGCGCGAGCGGCGCGGGCGCGCGCGCGGCCGCCGGCGCCGGCGCCGCCGCCACCGCGCTCGCCGCGCTGCTCACCTACTGGCTGCAGCGACATGCACACCGCATCTTTGCGAACACACCGGTTGAATCCATAGTTAACGATGACGCCGCTTCTGGGTAAATAGTATTTAAATTCTCACATCAGTAGCCCAAGCACGAACACTTTCGAAAACGTATTCGTATCGAAATCGAGAATAATTTGTATGAGAGGAGGTTATTGAACGTAGATGAAGCGTAAGTGGTGTGCCAGGATCGTAGGAAGTGTAGACTCTGCCTACCCCAATGGAAGACAGACGTGAAAATATGTATGTGTATGAGATTTGTAGCAGAAAATTCTCGATTTCGATATGAATACGTTTTTGAAAGTGTTCGTGCTTGGGCGACAGATCTATTTTACGATGGGTGGTCTTATCATGAACTGCTAGATTCTAGACAACCTTGGCATTTCGGACTAATAAATTATATCAAATACTTAATTGCCTATAGTTTAGTGATCCTATGCGCAACTGCTACGCTAGGGATAATTCGCTTCGAAGGGGTTAGTATCCCAGGTTGAGCAATTTCTTAAAGGGTTTTCCTATAAAATTCTCAGTAACAGTTCGGATGCATTAGGTTCGAAACCAAACATACCGGCGAACTGTGTACATTAAGTACCCTTCGGGGAGTACAAACATGCAATGCCAAATATAAGAAATTTTGAAATTGCATTTATGGATTATTTTTTTAAACCATTCCTGTAACAGTATCGTTTTTGTTCCAGCATATTGAGGACTGTCAACTGTTGAGAAATCACAGAAACGAAAATTTTGGAAGACTGTCGCGTGTGTGCGATAATCCTGTGATAGCAGGGGTTTGTTTGAGCTCTGGAGGTAGTATTTAGAAAACATTCCACTATTTAGTAGTGACATAACACCACAAAATATTCAGGCCTTCTTAACAATGATATAACATAATGTAGGTATAAATGAAGGTTCGTTCATAGAAGTAATTGTCTTTTTATTTATTTAGTGAAGTGTTTTACTGAAAAAATAAGTCTAATTAATGTATTATTAAAAATGTAATAATACTCCATGTAAATTATTTTGCTAAACTCACGTGATAGTAAATGTGTGAGAGCTCGTGTAGGAATGGCCAACATGGAGATGATTAGTTTCCGGGTTATTTGAATTACTATTGCTGTGTGTAATTTCCAACATGACGTAACTCACTGTCATAAATGTTGTTTTTTAGAAAATAACGCTCTATTCGTATTTTGGGTCTTAATGAGTTTATACTCCATTTACTATAAACATTAGAAGACAAATAACGGAGAATTACTGATAGTTTTGTGTCAAATGAAACTGCCTCATTAGTTTACTGGCCCCAAGCTCGACTGCTACACTAGAGGTCCTGCTCGATTCCCAGGTCTAGTAGTGTTATTGGGTTTTTCTATTTATTAAATTCTCAGTAGAAACTTGGTGTTTAAGATTTGTGGCCGGTTAATGGCAATAGGCTAATAACAAGGACACCGTTACAGGTATCCAGTCTCTTCATGCTTTTGTACCCATGTGCTTGATTTACGTGGCGCAACTGATAAAAATGTCAAAGTTTCCCCACCCTTTACCAGCAGAATTATTGTTTTTGTAAAACTTATGGGCATAGCATACACGCTCTGTTCCTGTGAAACGCTCCGTAGTCACTAAATTCCCAAGGATGTAATTAGCGATAACTTCCGCGCCAACGCTCAACGTTTCCAACGTTTATTTTCGTACAGTGAGTAAATCAAATTGAAATATACTTCAGACAGTATTGTGTATAAATCAAAATTCCCCGCCGCGCTGAATTTGTGTTGTAAAGTTTATCTAGGATGGCTAATTTATGACATTTTGCGACAAAAACACTGGTCCATGCATGCAACGCAGTATGTTGAATAAATCTGTCAAATCTTCATCATATGACTGGCTATTGATACATTGTTTAACACGTGTGAAGCTGCGCGGGTCCCTAGTGCAATAGTGTTATAATAAATGGAGTATAGGAGTAGATTGTGTGATTATCAAATTCAACCTTTACGACAAAGATAGGAATATTTTATCTACACTCGCAAGCAATTAAGTGGAATCACTTCATCGCGCGTCTAAAGAATGAACTATGAAGTGTAATATATATATATATATCATAAAATTAATTTAATTTAATAATAACTAGCTGACCCGGCGAACTTTGTACCGCCTAACAGTCGATTCTGAAACTAACGTCACTCCATAGGGTATTACACATTTTTTTGAAAACTGTTTTAAATTAATCCTTAGATCGTAATGAACCAGTAGAATTTTTATTTCAATTTTATACAACCAAAAAATGCCTTAAAAACAACTTTTAATTTAAGATTTTGAATTTACTCGCGAAAACGCTAGCCGCCATGCTACTTCGGCTCGTGACGTCACTTCATTATTAAACAATACAACTGCCAAAGACCTAGTAACACGATTTGTGAAAATAATGAGTATAATGTTTATCATTGGTGTCTTGTGCCTGAATGCAATAATACAAGTGTAAAAACGCCACAAAAATTGTGGATTCAATTGCCAAGTGGTATTAAAATGAGAAACACTTGGTTGAAACTGGCAAGAAGAGATCCAAAATTATTGTCCACAAAGACTATAAGTACTGTATTTCTGTGAAGACCACTTTGATGTAAGTATGCGTTATAAATAGTATGTTAACTAATAAACAAAAAAAACTTCGTTAATATTACAATTTCATAATTTGTACCTAATGTATTTATAGGTTATATTATGTACCTATATTAAGTAGTGAGTTTAGCTTCTTTAACGTTTATTAAGCAAAGTTTTTAATGCTCAGTTGTGAATATTGTATAGCTAATGCCGCAATTACTACAGCTAGGAATCTAGAATGTGTTATAGACCTACAAATTGCGAAAAAACAATTAAATTTCAATTGGTTTTTCGCAATTTTTGGCGGAAATTTGGCGGGCTCAGGTGAACGACGAAGCTTTAACAGCTTTGTTAATTTGAAATGCTGATTAGTTAATGCCTTGTTACATAGAAATTGGTGAAACTGGGTCTTATTGTTAGACAAAACTTGATACGATAGTTAGGTAGGTACTTACATTACTGTTTTAATATTTCTCAACTCGGCAGAACAGAAATCGGGATTGGATGCAAACAAATTTGCCACCATCAACGTATTGATCATTGGTAGATTTGTACTTTCTGCTTTCACAAAACCGTCTTCCATGATGCGATTTTAATCAAACTAACAGCACGACAAACAATTATTGTTGAATTGTTACTCTGAGACGACAAACGTCTAGATTGTTTTCTATGTGAGTGACGTCACGACGATATCCAATATGGCGGATGGCGTTTTAAAACAGATTAAAAAAGACGATTTTTGAAATTGAATTATAAAATTTACATTGCATTTTTATTAATAAATACTAACGTTTCTCGTTTACTTTTTTCAAAATCTACCATAAAAATGCATTATCATATTTTTTTTTACATGGTGTAAAATACCCTATTGTTTTGCCTTCCCGGAACCCCTCAACTAACATTTAAACGTTATGGTATTTAAGTTCAAATTGACTTTTAAGTATTATTACGAATCTTTTGTATGGAAATATAGAAAAGTGTTGTTTTTATTCTTTTTCGGGCAATTTTTTAAATTTTTCTCCTAAGAACCATCCTCGTACTTCAAGGAATATTATAAAAAAAGAATTAGCGAAATCGGTTCAGCTGCTCTCGAGATTTGAGCTTAGCAACACATTTGGCGATTCATTTTTATATTATAGATTACATTAATAATAATAATTTAAATTTAGGGAATTATTGCAATAGGTCGAAGTTATCGGACGTCTAAATGAATAAGAAGTAATATGAAATGATAAGAAAAAACAACCGGTTGCACTCCGGGAGTGCCGGCAGAAGTGAAAACTTGAATATTAACGAAGATTTCACTTCAACACGTCTTACGGTCACGGTCTTATCTGTCGCGATATGATCTGTCGCGAGTTTAACAATTTTTCCCCATCACAAAAAGTGCACAGCGCTTCTAAAGAAGTTTTCACTTCAAAAATTTTAGTCCCCTCAATATTTTGTGTCACTCCCCCGGCCCTAATACTAACTTTAAACGGTTTTTTATTGACCGAATGAGTTTCCTGATCCTTTGGGATTTCCTAAAACAATTTGTATCCCGTGGCTGGCCTTTTTGGGGTCAAGTTCGATTCTTTGAGTTTTCGCCTCTTTGTCCACTCGCTGACAGCCCTCCCTCGAACTTCTGTGAGCTGCTTCTGGACGCCAAGCCGGTCAGATATCGATATCGGAGAGAAGAGGTGACAATAAATCGGTCATATCTCATTGAAGTGCATTGCTGTCGTCCAGACCCTGGTCTCCGGACTAAGTTTCAAGTCTCCCTGAATCCTCTTGATTCCTTCGAAACATAAGACTGGCTAAGATAATTTTTTCTTTTAGCTTCAGTGTTCTCAGTGACGTGAAACATTGGACTTATGACCAATTTTCATGAACATTTTATATGGTTTTAGGACTACCGTTTTAAAAATTGATGTCTTGTTTTTACGATCCGTGACATAAACTGAACAATCTTTGGTATTTTACACCATGTAAGAAAAAATATAAAAATGCATGTTTATGATAGATTTAAAAAAAAGTAAACGAGAAACGTTAGTTTTTATTTATAAAAATGCAATGTAAATTTTATAATTCAATTTCAAAAATAGTCTTTTTTAATCTGTTTTAAAACGCCATCCGCCATATTGGATTCCGACGTGATGTCACTCTGATAGTAACTTGACGTTACTTGGTCCTTTGCATTGTATTGTTTACTAACGAAGTGACGTCACGACCTGAAGTAGCATGGCGGCTAGCGTTTCCGCGCGAAAATTCAAAATAATAAATTAAAAATAGGTTAGGCATTTTTCGGTTTTATAAAACTGAAATAAAAATTTTAGGTACTGGTTCATTACGATCTAAGGATTAATTTAAAACAGTTTTCAAAAAAAGGTGTAATATCCTATTATATTGAAAAAGGTTGAGAGCTAACAAAATCACCTTTCAAATAATGATGCGACAATACACAGTTTATTGCATAAAAATTGAATAAAAAATGTTTTGAGCTAGAGAAACGCGTGATGAAGTGATTCCAGTTTATTGCTCGCGAGTGTTAAACCAGTGTTAGAGTGTTAGACCATTAAAACATTTTTTTATTATGTTAGGAGATTTATTTACACATTTGATTTGACATAATTATGAAGTTTTTAATGACCATGAAAATAAAAAGCTGTTTACATAACTCACTTTTTTATTTATATTTCATAACTAAAAAATGTATACATTAAAGATTGCGCAAGACACTTGAAGAAATCTTTGTATAACGTTTGACACATAAATTGTTTCCAATATTTATTGAGATACAAATCTACAGACGATGTATCGAACATAGTTTCGTTTATGTAATCGTGCTTATTATGAAGGTTCAGACAAGTGCTGACTAATTTAGACCCATGTAATAATTTTGTCAGCCATAATTTACTGTACCCCAATAACGACATATTGGAATCACTTTCAATTTTAAAATTGCACAGTGTACAGGCACTTTTCTTCTGAAGATCTGTGTTTTCACCTGATATCTCGTCTATAGAAAAAATGAAAGAGGTGCCTACACCTTTGTTAACGGTTAAATTTATAGTGGCATCTGACTTGTTTAGCTTTCTGCATAAGTCAGAATACGGGATAGACGTATTATCGTCATCGTCAGTTTGTGATGAATCTTCATATTCGTCTTGTAATTTACTTATTGGAAAATCACTCGATGCTGACTTCGTGTATGTTATTGCATTGAGTGACTTGAATGAATCTCGTTTTTTACTATCTTTTTTAAAAATGTTCCAGGTGTCCATAGACATAGATCTTTGTAAAATAGTTCTGTGTTCATAGTTCCAATTAACGGGCCCAGATAATGAATTGAAAGAGTCTTCTTCATATACCGTGAATACTCCAGTTTTCAATATAAAGTTAATTTGTATATTAAAATTGCGCGTGGTCTCTGTGATAACGACAAAATAAAGCTTTCTCATAACATTTAAAGTATTAACGTTAACATTCTTTAAAAGTATTCTTAATATGTGTCCTTGAGTTATATTACGAAAATACCAGTTTCCTATCCAAAGCGATGGAACTTTGAATTCATAAATAGGAAAAGAATATCGAGACAAATTACACACGGCTGTCAAAGTATCCAAGAGGTTCCTGAATGAATATTTGCAAACTGATAATCTAAAACCAATACATTGCTGTTCTATAGTAATATCAAAAGAGTTCTGTGTTACATTACTAAATAAAACAGCTGTATCTTTAGCCTGATAATTAAAATCCCCGACGAGAAAATTTTGTTGTATCCTGTATTCATCGACGTTAAAGAAATCCTTTAATTTTTTCGAATCGATCATTAATATAATCGTGCTCAAGTCAGGGGTATCTTCTAATGTAGATGTTTTTAAATCTTTTAACAAGCGCTGCATAGTATCATTTGTATATTCCATGAATATTAGTAATCGATTTACATCCGTCCCGGAATAGTTGTAGTGACAATTTTGTGGATGTGCAGTGTTGAAACCACTGTAATAGCATTTATGTTTTGTATCATATAAATAAATGTTGTTTTTGCATTCTTGTAGGTAAACATTTATAAGGCTGTTATCTTTACGTGACTTGATCTTGTAGTACCCGTCGTATGAAGATATTTCGTTTTGTTTGTAGTTTTTCATAGGTCTTCTTAGCTCATCGGTTTGGGTGAGTACATAGTCTTCAGTTTTTGGATAGTTAAATTCAGAATACGTTTTATTTTTTTTACGTTTTGTGGTGTTCATTTCTTTGTAGTAAGTTTGTTTACGCTGCATGGTAGATATCTGCGTTTTCGTTGGTGAAGTTAAACAGGTATATGTCCGTAATTTATTAAGTTATTTCGCACTGAAATAAAAAATGGCGAAGGTCTGTAGGTATAATTATAACAACAGCATTTATTCAAATATTTGCCAAATTTCAAATTTTTCAGCCAAATAAACACCATAAATAAAGATCGAAATCTCCGACGCTGATGATGGGAATCAGGCTTTGGTGACCTATGTAACAGGTGCTTTTCCCCCGAAAGGAAGTAGGTAACCCACTTCAAGAAAGATCAGACCTAGAGCGAATTTCTTATTTATAAAAGCAAGTTTATTTAGATCAATGACATTATAAAGTTATATCATTGAGATTTTGCAAAGATACTTACGATAAAAATTATTGGATACCCTACTTATATATTTTAATGAAGGTATCATTTGAAGATTTATAACTTCACCAATTAAATGCGAACATATACATTTTTTTTATAATTTTCTTGAATTTATGTACTCACATAGCGGCAAAGTCGATTTAAAATAGTTTTGGTATTTGACACAATAGATATAATATAGTACCTATCGTTGTTAATGTCCTCACAGCAGCAAAAAGTATTGATTGGACGGGTATGTAGGTAAGTAATGATTTACTTGCGTGTATTTCGCTACTTTCCCAGTTATCGAAGACCGCATGTTGTGCTGTTTATGGCGAACGCCTGATTTGATGAGAGAGAGCATTGGACTTGATGCCAATCACACCAAAAAAGTGATTTTATACCATTTTAAATATTGAAATAATACAGGCTTTCCTATGCCTATGAGCTTAATATTGTTTTAATACAAACCAAAATGCCCGGCATTTTATCCGGGTCCGGACCTTGCTGCTGAAAAAGTCCCGGATAAACAATTTGAAAATAAAACCAATAAAACAAATTGGATATGCGAGTGACCTGTCTCACTGCCTTATTAATCTAGTAGTCCTAAGCGCGACTACTACGATAAAAGCCCTGAGTTCGATTGCTATGTCGAACAATGTTCTTAGGGGTTTCTGTGATATCCCATTAGTAGCTCTGAGTTAAGGTTTGTGCATTTGACTTACCCCCTATTACGTGTGGGACCTAAACATATTATAGAACTGTGGATGACTAATACTTAGTCTGCAAGCGTTAATTGCACAGAATGCCTTCGGGCGAGCGTCAGTGATCGTACAAAAATACGTTTCGGACGTTACCGTTAAAATAACTGTGTAGTCTGAAGTTAGCCGTCCCAAACTATGCGTGTTTTTGAGCGATAATATCTAAATTAATAAGAACAAACTATTATATGTAGTCCTTCCGAACTGTAAATTTTATCTATACTAATATATAAAGCTGAAGAGTTTGTTTGTTTGTTTGCTTGAACGCGCTAGTCTCAGGAACTACTGGTCCGATTTGAAAAATTCTTTCAGTGTTAGATAGCCCATTTATTGAGGAAGACTATAGGCTAGATATCATCACGCTACGCGGACGAAGTCGCGGGCAGAAGCTAGTAATATATAAAACTATATATTATTTAACTGTAAATATATAAAAACTGTATAATTATTAATCTGTGGGCGAAATTAAAAAAGATGAGGCTGACACCAGCTCAGCTGACACTGTGACTCTGTGACTCGTGACATCTGATACATAAGTCATCGATATGACACAATGACAGCTGTCATTTCATTTGGCATCATGACTTCGCTTTCGATTAGATCGTCGATTTGCATCATTTGTAATGGTATAAAGTTCCCGGCTGCAAGAGCGTCGCCTATTGCAAAGAATTTTATTCATCGGCCTTTTTATCAAGCTTATTCAGTTACGCCAAAACAAAACCCTAAGATGGCAGATAGGACATTGCCCCAACTATTTCAGTATGTAGATCAAAATGTAGATTCTTATAAGAAACTTTTAAAGGAAGCCGTCGCAATCCCTTCTGTTTCGTGTGATGCCAAGTACCGCAACGACTGCTTCCGGATGGTGGAGTGGATGCAAGAGAAGCTGAAGGAGGTTGGCGCGACCACTGAGCTTCGTGATGTCGGTTTCCAGACTATTAATGGGAAAGAAATTAAACTACCTCCGGTTTTAGTAGGCGTTTTAGGAAATGTGAGTATGACTGTTTCTTATTAAGTTTAGTATTTCTTTTGTTTCTTTTTTTTATTCAGTTTTTTCTATTCCGTTCTTTTAATCTCTAACTAGCTCTGCCCCTCTGTGTTACTCTGTAGTTAATCCCAATCATACAAATATATATATCTTCTAAACCCTGTCAGATATTGGAATGGAATATACACGAAAATTTTCAAATTCCTTCCTGTTCTAACTGAAATTTCATTGAAATCCACAGAGCTTTTATGAACCCGTTTGATGTAAACTTGCAGACAGACAGACACATATCTTAAGAACAGTCTTGATAATAAGGCATTGTATAAATGGCAGCATTCCATTTTTCACTTAAATTCTGTTATCACAGATACCTACCTAATAAGAATATTATATGCAATAGATAGAATACTTACTTAATTTTTTTAAATTTGAATAAATAATAAGCTTGGAATTTCAGAAATCAATATTGTAATATATAATAATGTAGAATGGTTTTGTTGAAATTCTGGTTAAAGTCCAACTATATCCAAAATTAATTTTACACTCAATAATATTGGTAGTCATTTTAGTTGCAGGACAAAATACATTATCTATACCAATATATAAAGCTGATGAGTTTGGTGTTTGCTTGAATGCGCTAATCTCTGGAACTACTGGTCCGATTTGAAAAATTATTTCAGTGTTAGATAGCCCATTTATTGAGGAAGGCTATATATCATCACGCTACGTGGACGAAGTCGCGGGCAGAAGCAAGCTAAAATAAAAAAATACATGTAGACAAACAGAACCGCCTCCTTTTTTTAATTTGTAGATTAGAAATAAAATTCACATCGCAGCATTTTTTAGAGGATTCAATTTTAAAATATCTATCTATTCAATATCTATGTGTAACATAATTGTATGTTGAGCCTTCATATATGACATTGACTGTGTTGTATTTCCATAAGAAAAGTAGGAAAATAATTGATGGTTTTAATGTAGGTATGTAGGTATTAGGTTTTCTACTGCTAAAAATAATATGATAGGTGGTTCATTTGCCAAACCCATTTAAATATAAATGTCATATTTTTAACAAGAGGTTGTTTTACTCTTATTAAAAGTAATTTCATAAAAACCAGTGGCCAACAAGTTTAAAATTTTGCAATACATTGTGGCAGGTTTTTAACATAACATACCACACACCTATATTTCCAGAAGGTTTAGGCAGAAGCATACTAATGTTCACCTACAATTTACCAGTATGTTTAGGTTGGTTACCTATCTTAATCCCGAATTTTAATATTCCGAATATCATAATCCCGAAAACGTTTGGTAATATTTCATAATCCCGTTTTTTTAAATTCCGAAGTTTTGTTTGCCATTAATCGCAACTCCGAATTTCATTTGCCCATTTATTCATTTGTACGACGTTTTAGAATCCAGACGAATGAGTTCCAGACACGAAATCTAAATGCACAAAATCCAGATCACCGTAATCCATATGCACAAAAGCCAGATTTTTAAAACACAGTTTTTTTTAATACAGTTAATTGATATACAGACAAACAATATCCAGATGTTTAAAATCAAGATTTTTTAAATTCAAATAAAAGATATTCAGAAAATCCTTGTATTTAAAATCCAAAGAGTTGAAGTAAAGATGAATTTTCATTCATCTTTGGTACTCCTATCTGTAATGGGCAAGTAAAACAATAGCGAGTCGGCTCTGACGGTTCAGGGGGTCGCAGTTCTTACCTAACCTAACCTACTGGAAAACAAAAAATAATATTATGTATTGCAATAGTTTAGCTGGAACACGATTGTATGGGAACCAAATAAAAAGATTATGAAAATCTGGCATTAGTTTATCAGGAATATTATTGTATGGGAACCAAATAAAAAGATTATGAAAATTTGGTAATAGTTTATTTGGAAAATGGTACGATGGGAAACAAAAAACGTATTCTGAGAATCTGGTATAACTATATCTGGATTATGAGAATATGGGAAACAAAAAAATACTTTTTGGAAATTTGGTTTTAGTGCACCTGGAAATTGATTCATCTGAAATTAAAAAAGGAATTTTAAAAAGTTGTCATTCATTACATGTCTTTTAAAAGTTCTACCAACCGTTTTTGGGGTTTTAAGATTCGGGTAACAGAAATTCGAGATTTCAATAGGTTACCGTTTAGGTCCCATGTAATGGGGGGTGACCTAATTGCCAACTGGGCATAAATGCCAAACTACAGGCTGCCACTGAGAATTTTATAAAAAAAGTAATAACACCACTCAACCTGGTAATGGAACCCAGCAGAATAAGCATTGAGTGATTTATTATTTAGTGAAGGAAAAATTCGACTCGCAGGCAGGATTCGAACCTGCGTCTTCTGGCTAGGTACGCCAGACGCTATGACCTCTAAGCCACCGCGAGTCCCACCTGCCATGTCGAAATTTGCCTTCACATTCTGAACTTACGTCTTAAAGGTGACGTCAGTAACATCTATTGAAAGGCAAGTTACTTTGCCTCTCAACCTACATGACTTACCTTACGGTTAGTTCTATGTCGTACGATGCTACCTAATAACTAACTTTTTGTGATTTTTTTTGCATTTTTCATGCTAATTTTATAAAATTATTATTTAGTTATGAAACATTCGACTCGCAGGCAGGATTCGAACCTGCGTCTTCTGGCTAGGTACGCCAGACGCTATGACCTCTATATCAGAGATAAAATTAAATTATTAATAAATATTATGAAATTACTTTGGATCTTCTTATTTGAGCAATAAGTTTCAGACTAGATGTTCATTGAGAAAGGTCTCCTGTCTGTAGTGTATCTTAGTCCTCCTTCAGTACCTTGAAGTGCCAGTTCTGTTAGTACTAGTAGTTTCATAGGTCTCTTTTCTCAGTTTGTTTCAATTTATTGTTAACTAGCGGCCTACCCCGGCTTCTCACGGGTGGAGAAATCCCAATTTTCTTTTCAAAATATTCTATAGCCTATGTTAATTTGGAATACTGTCGCATCCGCATTGTGAATGAATTTTTGAAACCTGCCCAGTAGTTTTTGAGTTTATTTGTTACATACACACATTGAGTTTATTTGCTAGCATTAAGTAGTAAGTAATTAGCAGCAAACCATTTGGACAACGATTTTAGACTCTCATTTACATCAAAGAGATCGCTATTATTTCTATCAATTTTAAATATAAGCGAGGTATCGTCAGCAAATAATACTATGTTCGATAACTCAGACATCTTATAGGGAAGGTCATTTATGTACGCTAAGAAAAGAAAAGGGCCTAAAATAGAGCCCTGTGGAACACCAATTCTAACTGCAGACCCGGGATATGTGACCCCGTTTAATTCCACTTTTTGTAGCCTCTCAGAAAGATAGGAAGACACAAGCTCCAAAGATAGCCCTCTTATACCGTAGTAGTTCAATTTACGGATAAGCGTGTTGTGATCAACGCAATCGAAAGCTTTGGAAAGATCACAAAAGATACCTATGGCACCCTGAGAACCCTCCCAAGCCTCTAAAATGTGAGAGACTAGCTTTGTGCCAGCATCAGAAGTTGACCTGCCCTTCGTGAAGCCAAATTGCTGATCATGCAAAATCTTGTTGTTATGAAAATGTGCTTATAATTTGATTAAGCATAAGTTTTTCAAATATTTTACTTAAGGCAGGGAGAACAGAAATGGGCCTATACTGGGATTCGCTTTCCAGCCTGATTTGAAACTTGGAATGACTTTACTATGTTTCATTAAGTCTGGAAAGGTTCCTGTCTTAATGCAAAGATTAAATATATTAGCAAGGATCGGAGCAATATTGTTAATTTATTGAATTCAGTACTTTAACAGATATGCCCCATAAATCTTCTGTGTTTTTCATATCTAAATTTTCAAACGCTTTTATAACCAAAAGAGGAGATACTTGACTAAATTCAATTTGGAATGTCACTGTTGAAGAAAGTCTTTGCAAAGATTTCGTGACCTCGATCGGAATATTAGTGAAGTATTGTTCAAAAGCGTTAGCAACTTCTGCTTTGTCTGAAATTGCTTTGTTGTTTATTTCCAAATTAAATTCTGTGTCCTGTTTTTGTTTTTTTCCCGTTTCCGAATTAATTATCTTCCAAACTGTTTTAACTTTTAACTTAATCTTAAATGTCTGAAAATATTTCTAAGCCAAATTTAATATTATTTAACAAATGCCTGTAATGGAACCCCTGGAAACAAAAGATTTAGCATTTTGTCATCATCGAGACTTCTATTCTATTCTATTTATAATTTGGGGACGCCGGTAGGCACCAGGCGGGCGATCAGTCCACATATTGGGATTATTTCGCCCAGTTCCCCATTTTTGGTGGATCCCGTCATGGGTCCCGTCATTATCGGGACTTAGTGGGTTAATAAATATAACATACTAATTTAAGGCTTTATATGTTTTCATTGAAGGACCGTATGAAGAACACTATCTGTTTATATGGCCACTTGGATGTTCAGCCTGCATTAAAGTCGGATGGTTGGGACACTGAGCCATTTGAGCTTGTGGAACGCAATGGCAAGTTGTATGGCCGTGGTTCTACTGATGATAAGGGCCCCGTACTTGGCTGGCTTCATGCTATCAATGCATACAAGGGAATTGGAAAAGAGGTATCTTTGCACACTTATTTAATAGATAATATTAGTGTTGTTGGTATATTCAAGTATGTTGATATGAAAGAACTTGTTTTAGTTCTTTGTTTTCACTTTATTTAATACAGCTTTAACAATAGCAATTTCTATTAAAAACACAAACCACACAAGAAATAATATATTAATTAGATTTAAATTGTGATTGTCACATTACTTCTCTACCTTAATTCTTACTATTGTTAGCATGAACTTAACAACATAAATAATGTTAAATTTGTTTATAGTTGCCTGTCAATTTGAAGTTTGTCTTTGAATGTATGGAAGAATCTGGCTCAGAGGGCCTTGATGCTCTTCTCATAGAGAAATTGAAACCAGAGGGATTTTTCCAAAATGTGGACTATGTGTGTATATCTGACAACTACTGGTTGGGCACCACTAAGCCGTGCATTACATACGGCTTGCGCGGCATCAGCTACTACTTCTTGGAGATCGAGTGCGCTAAAATGGATTTGCACAGTGGTGTCTATGGTGGAACTGTCCATGAAGGTCGGGCTACTATTTTTAACTGACTTAAAAAAAAGGAGGTTATTTTCCTAAAAAAAATCAATTATTATTATAAGTAGGGTTGCCATAGCAGTCTAAGTACTGACCGGGACATTAAAATATATTTATCAAACAAGAAAATGCATTTCTAATTTAGGTATGTATGTAGATTTAGGAAGAAAGCTCGTTTGACAAACATTCCAGATCAGTAATAAAAAAATGAACTTTCCGGCCTCTCGATTACCACGGCAGAATAAACGACACAACATAACACAAGCAATATTACGCGTGTTCTGGCAGGTGGTAGCGGGCGGCAGGTCCCGCCGTCTCACCGGTCTGCGCTATACGCGTATACACGTTGCAATTGAAATACCGGGACATTTTGTAGATCATCCGGGACGACCGGGATACAAGTTCCAAACCGGTGACATGTCCCGATGTACCGGGACGGATGGCAACCCTAATTATAAGTCAATTCAAATATCAATGCAAGTGAAACCAG
Organism: Acronicta leporina; assembly: GCA_947256265.1. Taxonomy (NCBI): domain Eukaryota; kingdom Metazoa; phylum Arthropoda; class Insecta; order Lepidoptera; family Noctuidae; genus Acronicta; species Acronicta leporina. Next base: position 8,731,225 of record OX366514.1, read on the forward strand.
AACATATCCATTACTTTTAAGAATACTACTATGTGGTACCTACCTACTAAGTAGAAAGTAAGAAAGTAAAACAATTTTTTTGCGAAAATTACCTGAAAACAGTTATATTAAAATAATTGTAATGACGACACATTTGGCGTAGCGGCTGTGCGAACGACTTCGGTGACTTGTTGTGGGTTCGATTCCCACACGGAGAAAATATTTGTATAATCTGCAGGTAGTTGTTCTGGGTCTGGGAATTTGTGTTTGTATAAATGCACGCACGATACAGAAGAAATTGCTAGTTTCAGACAAGCGATTATTCAAAAAATATAACTAAAACAAGCATTATTTATTCAATACGCGCTAAAATTGCATCTCGCCAAGAAAAGGGAGTGGCGAAAATAGTACCTGTGCGAAAATGCGTTACAAAATGCTTCAACACAGCAGTGGTGCGACGTAATTTTACTATCACAAAAATATTGTTTATTATAATAATTAATAAGCGAAGCTGGTGCTCTTTAACAGTTATATTACTTAAAATTTTACCCATTACAAAGGCAGTGTTCATCAATGTTGTCATAGGGGCCATTCAAGTATTACGTAAGCAGTTTTTTTGTAATTATTAACCCACCCCTCCCCCTCGTCAGCAAAAGTAAGCATAGCTCTTACCCCTCCCCCCCATGCTTACGTAAACATTGGTACAATTGATTAATTTATGAGCAGTAGTTATAACTAGTCTAGAAATATACCTAAACGTGTTCATTATTTGTAGGAATCCCCGAAAATGCAATTCGTTTTCTGCATGGACAATTTGCGATATGTGTAAAAAAGTAAATAATTACTGCTGACGTAATCACTATCTAGATCCACCCCCCATGTCATCAAAAATAAGCAAATCATAGACCCCCCGCCCCTCTATAGTGCTTACGTAATACTTGAACGGCCCCATAGGTCACACTCCAGTGAACCACAGTTCATGGTCCATAGTTTATGCAAGAAAACAAACATACGTAATGTTGAACTAATATCAATATTTTATAATTTCATTATTATTGCAAGTATAAAGTATCGAGCAATAGCTTAAGTGAGGACAAACCTTTACACGTCAAAGAAATGCTTCATAAAACTGATAAATATATAATAATCCTTTCACGGCAATTTTATCAACATAAAGATGTTGATAAACGTAAATGTAGTCGTACCTATTACGAAAGCTAGTTACTAAGGAATTTAATATTATCAGCACCTTACTTATCATAATCATAAGATTTCAAATGTAATATATATATGTATTAACGACCTCATAATCTGCTTAATTTTTAACCAACTTCAATGGTATAAATTTATTTACTATATAGGTATCTAATATTATAAAATCGTAAAATAGCTGTCTGTAGATTGAAGATATTAAAAAACAACAAGTGGGATAGGGATATATTTATATGTCGCAGCAGAATTGTATAATTGGCCTTTTTACATAATCGCTAGCCGCTTTAGAAAATAGCTCTGTTATGTAAAATAGCTAAAATACGATCAGCACTTTTGCATAAAGTGTGACCTACAACACGCGGAATGGAATGAACGTTTTGCGTTCATCAATATAGCAGATTGATGTTAAGCCGTCTTGTAAGACAGTGCATTTCATCCTGAAATGAAATGTTGGATGGTAGATTTTAGTTCCAAAATTCAGCGCTAGGGGCGTTGTGTGGCATAACAATGGCCTATGTTCGTCCAGTTAACCCAAATTTCTTCTATACAATTATAATAGTAAAAATGTCATTACTTAATCACTGCATAAATGTTTGATAAGTGCATTCGCTATGAACTGTGGATTTAAAACTCGTAGGTATCCTGATGGGTAGTAAACAAGTCTGTAAATCTTCTGGCCATCGATACTGATTACTATTTACAACAATATTTTTCATTGTATAATAAGCCAATGGTGACTGTATCAATTGAGAATGATTGTTTGATTTACAGCGATGACCGATCTGATTTATATGATGAACCAGCTCGTCGATAAGAATGGAAAAATATGTATCACCGGTATCTATGATTCGGTTGCACCATTGACGGAGACTGAGAAGAAACTGTATACAAATATTGATTTTGATACCGAAGGCTACAAGTATGACAACTGTATTGATTTATTTATTGTTTAGATTTTTGACTCCCGTTTTAGTAAAAAAGTTAAAGTAGTAGTAAACACAATGTCATCTACTCATAGTAGGCCCCTCTCACCAATGTCTAGGAAAACCAGTGGAATCTGCATCTATCTTAGTCTGTTAGCATTGTATAAAACTGGCCTCGAAATCAATCCTAGTCTGTTAAAATTATATAAAAAGCAATAAGACTAGTGTGCCTAATATATTTAACAAAACTGTGATGATGTTGAACAGGTATATAAATGCAGTTCTGTGCATTTGCTATTATTAGGGTACAGAAGTAGCGCTATTCATTTTATTTTACAAGCGCTATCTTCCTTTTATAGTAGAAGCAATGATAGTAGTATTATTCATCACAGCGCATGTTTCAAATACCTGTGTCTGTTCATATAGTGAGTCAATATTATTATCGCTGTGTCCGCGATATTGCGGTCTTTGAACTCTTTGTTTTGATTACCATGTGTACAAATATACATACATATTACCTTAGTATAAAATCGTGGTAGGTAATTATAAATTGACTATAGAGTAGGTAATTAGTATTGACTGATGATAGAGTACCTATATTTTTGTTTGCACTCGTTATTTTATTCCCTTGATTAGTTTTTCTATCGCTCAACATATCGTGGCAGGGTTTCATTTTTTTGATGTAATTGGAAGAGACTAGAACCTTATTTAGAAATTGTGCTCGCAAGTGTATATCTGAGCAAGTTATTATGAAGGTAATCTGAAGCCGTCATGTCTTATAATGTAACAACATATAGACGATATCGCTACTGATTAGGCACCAATTCGGAAACATCGTACATCAGTTATGTTGGCGAATAATAAACCAATAAAAAATAAAACAACTAATATTCATACTCTTTGCATACCATCATTACTGTTTAGCCCGAAGGGTAAGGCAGAGGCATTCTAATTTATACCCATAGTCCGCCGGTATGTTTAGAGCCCATGTAATAGCCAACCGCAATCAGCAGCTCCTCTCCTACTGCTCTTTGCTCATATTAGTTATGATTTTTATAGGCAATCCATAGGGGCTCCTACATTGGCTCACAATGGCGACAAGGAACAGCTACTGATGCACCGCTGGAGATATCCCAGCCTTTCACTTCATGGCATTGAAGGTACGATCCGTTTGATCAGTGGTCACATATATGTACTGGATTTTGACACTTGCGCGTTTAATTTTATTGTTAGGTATTAGTGTAAGTAAGTGTCAAAGAACAGTCTGTATATAGAAGTTTTATTTCAATGGTCAATATGTAATGTTATTATAATACCTTTGCAGGGGCTGCTTTCCAACCCGGAGCGAAGACTGTAATTCCAGGAAAGGTTATTGGAAAGTTCTCAATTAGAATTGTGCCAAATCAAGAGCCTGCAGAAGTTGAAAAACTAGTGTTTGACTTTGTTAACAAGAAGGTAGTCATTAATGAGTTTACAATTGGAACTTTGTTCTAAATACTATTTTATCTGTAGAATAAAACCATATTTCTAGTAGAGATTCTGTAGCGTATGTTCATGCATGTCTCAGCAATACCTACAGGTATCAGTGTTACGACTTTCTTAGGAATTCGTGTGGAGAGAACAACACACTATCTCAGACTATCATCACCATTCACTGTTCGAGCAATCGACTTGCCCTGCTTTAAATAATATGCTAGAGTTCTATTTATAAAGTGTAATTCCCCGAATGATAAGACTGTCATTATTTAACACAATAGTTTGAATATTTGCAATACAGTAGGTACGTTTATAATATAATGAAATATAGGGACAGATGGTCCAAAAGTGAGTCAGGGACTTTACAACAACAATGCACAACTATTTTCATAATGTTTTTACAAATTGCGTAAATATAAATCAACAGTATGTTATTGGTTATTACATTTATTCAGAATAGAAAATACATAGATCTACTGTAAAAATCTGTGAGTTAAAAATATAGCTGCCTTGGATTTTAAACCCTATTTTTAAGATCCGTCTGTCTATGGGTTTGTCAAGACTCTTTTTCTGAGGAACGCGTGGAGGTAATTAATATCAAATACTTAAGTCTATGTTCCATTAGAGCTGTAAAGAATCAAGCTTCTAAGTTAACGCAATAAAAAATACAACCATTTATTTCTTATACATATTTCTATATTTCCAAAAATGTACATCAAAGCCTACAGGGTACCTACTCTTTGACATAGAGTCTTACATTTGCAGTTAGGGAAATAACATGTGAGTTTTTAACAAAAAAATTGAGTTTGTCCTTCAATGCGACTTACCCTTTCGTTAGAGCAATGTTTGGTTCATAACTTATGAACTTCAGTTACGTTAATCAGTGATCAATACGATTAATTTAAAGCTGTAATATCCACGTAAGTGTCAAAATAAATGTATGTTTATTTATTTACAGTGGGAGGAAAGGGGATCTCCAAACAAAATGCGTATTACAGCCCAAAGTGGTCGTGCATGGACTGAAAACCCTGATCACCCTCATTATCAAGCTGCCGCGCGGGCTACAAAGCTCATCTATCAAGTAACATATAACCCTCTTAATAACATTTATCACCTTAGCAATAGTTTAAGTGGGTAGTGTCTCTATTGGTTTCCCATTTAATAGACAGTAATATGATTTATTAGAACTGGTGAAGATGACAAACAAACACGTGAATGAACCATGCAAGTCAAGCGTTTTTGACTTTTTAGTACGATGCTATGTATGAAGCAAAGTTAATGCATTATTGCGAGACGGAAGCTTATATTTTGCAATGCTTTTTAACCATGATTGACTGTCTAAGATGCTCCTCAAAGTAACGCATACTTGTTCTGAGTAGACGGACCCGGACATGTCCCGCGAGGGTGGCTCCATCCCGGTGACGATCACGCTGCAGGAGGCGAGTGGACGCAACGTACTGCTGTTGCCTATGGGCGCCGGCGACGACATGGCACACTCGCAGAACGAGAAGATCAACGTACGCAACTATATTGAGGGAGTAAGTACCTACTACCTATATCATAATAGCAAACGTCGGCCGCTAAGAACTGAGTTTAGCTCAAATCAATATATTTCCCAGGTAGCTAAAGAGTTCCGCAAAATTAGAGTAAACTGACTAATTGTACAATCATTGTATTTCATCCTTTCCCACTTTCAGACTTACAGATTATTAATTGACCTAAGTGAAAGTTAGCCTGTAGTGATGGTAAAATCTTTGGTAACAAAACAAAGAATGGTCATAAGTGACTTAGTACCTAATCGAAACAATCTGTTTTTTTTATACAAATGCATGATGCACGTAGGTATTGTTCAACTCGAAACAGGCATGGATAACGATAGTTTGTTTGTAAATATTTACAGTACAATAATTATGTCATCCATATAAACAATACAGAGATGCTTACCATTATGTGTAACATCACATAATCATATTGTTTCTGTATCATAATTTATATGGCACTACAGCTGCAAACCTTGCACGGAGATCTCGAAACTATTTTACGTATATATAAATATGACTCTTAATGCAATTATGATTAAAATTGTGTAATGTTAAAAAAATACGATTGTGTGAATACCAAGCCTTGTTGTAGTCGAGGGTTCGTCGAGAATCATCAGTTAAATTTCAAAACGAAAGTAAATAAATTAACTTATATAAAAACTATAATTTTTATAATAAGGACTTCATCACTTTGACCATTCAGCCACAGATAATAGAATGATTGAGCTAAAAATAATATGACAGTCTTGTTCTGGATAAGCGACGCGCCCTTTTGGAGATATAGAAGGGACTTCAGGGACTCGAAAAATTTCGTCCGGTTTGCAGATTCCCCATCCCATTTCCAGGGAATGCCTCCACACATCAGCTAAGATGAACAAGATCTGACTGTTGGTTTCTGATACTTAGCGAATATGAATTTTTATCGCGTTATATTCATACTATCTTATACCCGAATCCCACGTTTCGTTGAACTCGCCGAACTGACGCGGCGTTTGTCTAGAGAAGAAGAAAACTACATTTTTTACTTTTTTTACTCATACATATAAAAAGAAACGGATCACTAAATCTATATATATAAAAGAAAGTCGTGTTAGTTACACTATTTATAACTTAAGAACGGCTGAACCGATTTGGCTGAAAATTGATGGAGATGTAGCTTAGAACCAGGAGACGGACATAGGATACTTTTTATCCCATTCCTGTGGGACGTGGTGACAGACCGAATTCCACGGTGGCGAAGCCGCGGGCAGAAGCTAGTTTCAAATATAAGAACATAAAGAATTAACTTTAATCATGTCTTACAAATTGCAATAAATGCCTTTGTGGAGCACTGACATTGAATGGTTTAAATTGGGAACATAAGAACTTTTTTGTACGAGGGATTTCCTCTCGGTTCTATCTGGTTGTATTGATTCTATACGCAACTGTTTCATACTTAACAAGTATTATGGTAATTTTGCTCTTGTTTTGTGTTAACTTTGAATTGGTAATGGTATAGACCGGTTTTTATGCAGTGCATACAGATTCAGGTCTTGCGTCGGGCATCAATCATGTGGGGCTTTTTCTAATTTATTGAGTGCAAAGGCTGGATATTTGCCGTATTTTGCCTTACTTTTTTACATAATGAGATACCTGTGCTGAATCAGCGTCTTCAATGCTTCCATTAATTTACAAATCAAATATTACAATCACTGTCTCATCGTTAAAAATTCTGCGTTGCGTTACGAAAGTGGTTGCTACAATAAATAAATAAATAAAATCTTTATTGAATAAAAGCTAAATAATGGTAAAGTAACTACATACACTAAAAGGCTTATGCTTGTTACAAACACATTGAAACCCTGTAACCAATAAAGTTATTTTCGACGTTTTTATAAAAAACTTTTGCCATTTTCTGAATATTGAACTGGGAACTCTCTTCGAGATGTAGTCTAGGACAACTTCGGCCCTCCTTAGTGTTATAAACTTTTTAGTAAATTATTTTTTTGTTTCAGATAAAGTTATTTGCGGCTTATTTCTATGAAGTTAGCAAACTGTCAAAGTAAAATATCCAGTGAGTATTTTATGAGAAGCAGTATTTTCCGAAGGGATTGTCTACATTCCTACCGTAAAGTACACAGTTGCATAATAATCCATAATGTTAAATCTTGCATAATAATACCTACTACAAAGAACAGTGGTCAGTGGTGCCTTAATCGTTCATTTGAACTGGTATAGGCACCTTTCTTTTACATGTCTACATATCAGAATGTAATATTTTAGGTTATGAAATACGAATTAAGTTTCACGTTATATGTATACTGTACTAATAATGGATTTATTTTAATTTTATTTGTACCGTGTATAATATTTTGCATAATAAATATTTTCTTATATTTATTTCTATTATGTGATTTTTATTTGTCTTCGATTAGGCCATACATAAATAAATAAATATATCATCACGCCTGTGCTCCCCGAAGTTACACCCACAGTTCGCCATTTTATTTGGGTTCCATCTAATAGGGGGCGGCGAGCCTGCTCCCAATGACCTGAAAGAAAACTTAATAGAATAACCCAATAACACTTTGCTGGCCTGGGTATCAAAACCAGGACCTCTAATGTAGCAATCGCTCTTAGAAGCACTAGACTAACTAATGAGGTGGTTAGGGCATAAAGAAATACCGATAAAGCTACTTCTATTAAACAGAGTTATTTGGGCACTTTACAATATAATGTTAACTAGCAAAGCAACTGCTTACAATAATAAATTACATACACACATACCTACAGATACTAGGCCGTCACTTGCTACGATTCTTGCATACTTCTTTTGCTTCTGCCACATTCATACATCTTATAAATACGGGCCGATTGCGAGTAGTACTACGCTCCTGACGTTTTTGAAGGACCTCGCCAATAAGATCAGCGTATGTCCTTCTAGGACGACCTCTAAATAAAATAACCTCTAATAATAAATTATCCTGTCTTAAACATAGATCCATGATCATTCACCGAAGAATTTTTTTAGGTAGACGCATTGGCTCACACAGTCTCAGTGTGTTCTGTGAACTATATTGAATTGATCTTCTAAGAAATTAACTAGGTAACACCGAGCTCCGACGAAGGAATTTATGAATAAACAACTTCTGAGGTGACGAACGTTGAGCCAGTACCTACCACTCCGCTCGTTGTCGAGATTCAATTTACTGATGAACACGCCTTTTGCTTGTTATAGTTATTTAAAAGAAAAATAACATCATGCCATTTCGCCAATATTCCCCAAGGGGTTTGGCAAAGGCATAGGTAGTAGTCTACACTCACAGTTTGCCGGTACCAAAAATAAAACAAAAACCATTTTTAAGTAATATACGATTTTTGTTTTTCACTCCTCACAACACAGTATCTACCTACTACATTTGTCCCACATCTAAAACCCGCGTTTTTTTTAATAATTTAATTATGTGAAGAGCTGCTTTCTGAGGTAGACATAGCCCTGTATAACAGATCACCAGGTCCTCATCCCACAGAATAGAAGTTTACAAGGTTCTAGGGTTAAAATGTTTGTAGTTACAATAATGTACTGTGACGAGTTATGTGACATTAATACTAAATAAACTGCATTACGGCTTCGATTCCTACATTTTTTTTAAATATTAGTATGACTAACTTATAAGTAGGTATATAAGTACACTTTAGTACAATATGTTATTGGTAAGATTCATAAATGCACTACTACTACTTCTATGGAAGGTAGGTACGAAGTCATTCCTTCAATCAGGATCCATGATTTACCACGTAATTCAAGTGGTTCACACACACACACACACGACGGTACAAACCAGTCAGCATTCTTAATGTGGGGGTGGTAGCTAGCCCGGGGATGCCAGATACCACCCGGGGGAGCTATTATATAGAAGACCAAGTGTGTTGGTCTATGTAGACTTGTTGTTACAACCTTTCTTCCCAATAGGTATGCGTAGAGGTTTTTATTCATAATTTGTCCCACAGGCAAAAAGCTTTACCTACTTGGTTTTACGTAAAAGGAAATAATTCTATTCGCTCATGAAACTGAAGTCTTCACGAAGATGTTTGCTAAGTAAATTGAATTGCCCCCGATGTGATATTGACCAAGCGGAGACGATCTTGAATCAACTACAAAAACAGGTAAAAATATACCACATGTAGGTAAGTCCATGTCTTTCCTCTAAACCAAATTTATTTGTGGGGTTTGCTTTCTATGGCAGCTCATATATGTAAAGATGTTGGGATGTTCTTTATTTTCCTAAATTAACAAAAACAAGTGCCCTTTTTCTTGTTGGTTGGTTGGTACAATTTTCAAAATGATTAGAAATCTAGTTTTATCTCCAAGAAATTCACATTATTTTTCAACCACCTATAGGTAGCGCGTCCCTGCTTAGTGGCACTTTGTTGGTTGCACCTCATCTAATGTAATGACACGAAAACGGTTCTCTCCAATAGGTACTCCTAGGACATCTATACTAATGTATAAAGCTGAAGAGTTTGTTTGTTTGCTTGCTTGAATGCGCTAATCTCAGGAACTACTTGTCCGATTTGAAGTGTTAGATAGCCCATTTATTAAGGAAGGCTATAGGCTATATATCATCACGCTAAGACTAAGTAACTATTCCACGCGGAAGAAGTCGCGGCGGAAGCTAGTTAGGTATATAGTTCTATCATGGCTCTCAACAAAGCTCTCAACGTCAAAGTTTTACTTATTTATTTTTTAATAATAGATTTATGGCATGAAAAATGAACATCACTATTATGTATGATACTGTTTGGTGCCAAATAGTTTAGAAGAAAAATAGGGTTAAAGATAAGAGAAACAGATAATTTAATAGAAAGTTCCAAACTAGTTGACATTTTGTCCATCGTTCTATTGTTGTCAGATTCGCCATAGGAAGGCGGGGATGACCATTCAAAAGCAATACGTATCGTACTGAATCCGAGTAGGTTAATGGAACACTCAGCAGCTGAGTCCACGGAATTTAAACGTAGCCATAATTTTAGTATTCAGCAAGGCGAAGGTTAATCATACGTAGGTAGGTACTTGATAGGATACGACTTTTGAAAGTTACAGGAGTAGTAGGTATGGTTATCTCAACAATCTTTCAGGTTAATTTTAAACTTATCCAGTAAATTGTAGGTCATGTAGGTATATGACATAATTACATATTAGTTTTATTTTAATTTAGTTAAGTTTAAATAAGAAAAGTAACCCGTGTACCGGTTTTAATATACTGGTATAGTATAATAATAAATTCCTTTATTGTTCTCTTCCACAAAGGTGACTTAATTAAATTGCAAAGTAGTAATAATAACAATCATTCGTGGGAGACTGGTATCTGCACTAGGATACCCTGTCACGCAGATTACCAGGACCCCCTCGGACAAAAGTATAGTTTTTAGTAGGTAAGTATACACCTTTACAATATACCTATGATTAATTAAGTTAAATTTGATTAACCTAAATTAAAAATTAAAAGTTAAAAACAACCAATTGAACACTCAATATAAAATAAAAATAAATAAAATAGTGTCTGTAATAATTATTAAGTAGGTAGGTAGGTACTTAAAGGGTTAAATTATTAAGTCTTAGATAACGTGTAAAGTACCTACAAACGACTTAGTCAATTGAACGATCTTTTAGTTTCCTCATGAGCTAGATAATAGGTAGGTAAGTAGTTTCAGTTTTGGTAATGAAGACTCAAGGGTTAAACCGCTATCGATCGACGCTAAGACCACTGCAGGCATTATTGGCACTCAAAATCTTACAGTTATGTGACCAACACAGTTAACGGTGACGGGCAACGATTAATTTATCTGAGATTACATCTCATTTAGCACGCTTTTGATCCGATGTGTATTGTGTGGGCGATTTAATAAAAAATATATTCTTTAAACTTTACCTCCCGTTGACATTGGCTGGTACGCTAACGCTACCAGTTTCCAATACTAACATAAAAGAGGATGGCAACCGGCCCTCATTCACTCAGTTTGTCTCCGGGTCTCGCTACAGTGCAACGTTACGCTCCGCATGGTATTTAATACACAAAAGTACCATGTATTAAACTTATTGTAAAAGAAATCAGCAGTATTTTAGTGAGACGTCTTAGTTATAGTTGTAAGATAATTTTAATCATAAAATTAATTGAACGAGCATCATAAGGATATAAGCTCGGTGAGTTGTTTGTTTTATATCATTTTAGTTAATAATACTTGTTTTTGTTTGTATTTAGCGCTGCAGCACAGTCAGTTTAGACACCTATATGTTTTCTTGACAATGGTATAACAACGTACCTATATTTGTTGTCTATTATTATTATACATTGTTCCTGAGTAATCAAACAGACGGGTTCTCACAGAATATTGTGTAACTGTACAGATTGTGTTGTGCGTGTGTGTTATATCAACACAATACAGGTCCGTCACCGCCTGCCAGAATTATCATGCACGCTTTCTAATTTACTGTGACGAATTTTCGCAACAGTACGCACACATAAACATCCATGTCGCTTTAATTCGTTGCACATTACAAGATACGTACCTGTTTAAGACTGCTTAATAGAAATGACTTTTTCTGATCTAATGCTCCCGATATAGGCACGTAATTTAATAAAATCGGCAGGAGAGAGAAGAGGGTCAGGGTAATGAAACGACAAGCTCTTCTTGCATAGTGAAATTCCCTTCTGAACTATATAAGGGCCTTCTGTTTTCTTAACCATACACTTTAGTCACCAATTTGACTAACACTACCTTTAAGATAATTACTAGCTTTGCTCGCGACTTCGCCCGCGTGAACGATTTTAAACTTTTTAAACGTTGAGCTCCCTAAATAATGGTTGAGCTACACGCTGCCTGATGTATGCGTGCCGTCAGTTAGGACAGGTCAACTCAAAGCTGCTATGGCTCTTTCTTCAAAAGGCCTGTCCAGATATTGCCCTACATCGTAACACTCGCATAATATCTAATAATATTATTCTTGTAATATCAACTATTATTGTCTGGACTTTAAAAGAGACCATGATTCTCTGAGTTTGTTTCGGTGTTTCTTCTCAGAGGTCGTCAGTTAGGAAATGCCGGCGCCATCTAGTTCAAAAAAATGTAAAACATTGACTTGAAAAAGTGTCTTTAAAATAATATCTATCTATCTATCTATCAGAAATAAATATCTTTTATCATTTATCATCAAACCATGTGATCCATCAATAATCATAGTAAGTTCCGTCACCCTCTTTAGGGTTGATTTCCGTGATCAATCAGCTATCCTTTTTTTCCATTTCCCTCCCCGGCACTTATACTATCACGATACTAAATCTATACTAATATATAAAGCTGAAGAGTTTGTTTGTTTGTTTGTTTGCTTGAACGCGCTAATCTCAGGAACTACTGGTTCGATTTGAAAAATTCTTTCAGTGATAGATAGTTCATTTATCGAGGAAGGCTATAGGCTATATTACATCACGCTAAGACCAATAGGAGCGGAGCACCAATGAAAAATGTTTCAAAATCGGGTTTTTTTTTTCCTTTTGAGAGCTTCCGATGCGTGCGCTGCGTAAACGGTTAAAGTTTCGCAAAAATCATATATGACAGAATTGTTCCTCTTTAAAAGTTCTAAAAAAAAGTCCGCGACAGCATATGTCTATCTTTTAAGGTTGGCTCACTATAACCTTTTTTATGGTAACTTTGTTCTAAAATTCCAAATGCATTATTTGCGAAGGTGTTTTTATAAACATGATATTAATCCTTATCCAAATAAATACGTTATTCATCAGAAGTATTTAATTTAAAACAAAAGTGCCCTTTACATCATTGGATTTCAATGAATATCTTAGGAGATATCGCAGTTTTAAAATAACATCGCAGCAAAATAATGATCAAGTACCGCGCGCGCATTTATGATGTGCAAGGCAGTCATGAGGGGGAAGGGCGGTGAGCCCAGTTAGCTCAGCGAGTTAATTTTCTTTAGGGTATTTTTTAGTACCTATTTTAAGCTAATTCTTTTACTGTGGGTAGGCGATATCTTATCGTATAATCTATACTTAATATATAAAGCTGAAGAGTTTGTTTGTTTGTTTGTTTACTTGAACGCGCTAATCTCAGGACCTACTGGTCGGATTTGAAAAATTCTTTCAGTGTTAGATAGCCCATTTAGTGAGGAAGGCTATAGGCTATATATCATTACGCTACGCGGACGAAGTCGCGGGCAGAAGCTAGTCTGATATAAACGGGTTCAACGACCCAACAACAAGCCATTATTGGCTTACACATAGTAGAACTATTTATGAGATACAATTCTACCATATTCATGTAAATCTTAGTATTTATTGCACCGCACGCCAAAATAGCTCGCAGATGACATATTTTTTCCGTCTTTCTTTAACACTTATAGTTATATTTTGTCCAATTTACTGAATATCTGTATGAATTATGGCCATTTTTTTCGACTTTCTTTAACACTTACAGTTATATTTTGTCCAATTTACTGAATATCTTTATGAATTATGGCCTATATGTTATTCTGATGCTGAGCTTGAGCTGTTTTGAAATATTCATTATTATCGATACATTACTTTTTGCGTGAAAAAGTAACAAACGTTCTTATATCCCGACATCCATACATCTTCACAAACTTCCATGTTTATATTATTAGTAGTAGGATAAATTTGGACATTGTGTCGAAGGTGAAACGTATCTTGTGAAAACGCACCTTATTTTTTGTTATGTATGTCAAGGAATATGTATAGGTACTCTGGAAAATCAGAGTCCATAAATGTTGCTTAATGATTACCATGTAAGCCTCAAAGAACATGACGCTAACAAAAGTGTTCGGCAGGCAAATTCTACTTAATTAAATCACACATCGATCGATTCAATATTATAGTGAATAGATAGAACTGTCACTTAACTTTGTTAACATAGTGTTTAAATCACCTACCTATACAACAAGGCTTTGCAACAGCTTTATATGGGTGAGAAAGGATTTTTTATTAATTTTGTTCAAAGAGTAAGTTTAAGTTTTCAATGAATCGACTGTTAATCCAGGGCGTTTATACCGAAATTGTTCTACATTTTACAAAATTAAATAAAAATTACAAACTATAAATATTTTTTCGTCAATATTGCAGCTTTGACGGGATCATTGAAAAACCTTTTAAGTTTTATTGTTGTTCGATTAGATGTTGGTATTGGATTTGCATGTAATTAAGTCGCCCTGAAATTAAAATAATACCTAGTTTCTTATGGTTTAGTTCTGATTCTGACTAATATACTTAGGTAGGCATTATTAAGTAGGTAGGTACTTCCTTATATATTATTTGAAACTACCACAAGGAAAAAATGTTTAGTTTTCTGTGAATAAAAAAAACAGATTTCATCATGTGTTAAATAAATATCACACCTACGAGTACCTACTTTTGGCCAGTGCCGTTGCTAGGGCGATCCCAGCAGTGGCTAGGTGTAGAGACCTTGGAGGGGCACAGAAATGACTAGACAAGAAAAATGTTTAATGTCGCAGTTATATAAGCTCGCAACGGGCATAAAAGGGTAGTACTGTTAATAGTACTGCTTACGGCCTTAAACATGGTGGTTTCCGGTAGCCCCGAAATGCCTTAACTACTAACCACTAACTTACAGTTAACTAACTAACCCACTGTTTGGAGTTCTTTAAGTCTTACAAATAAAGTTGTTACCTATTTATTGTTTCTGGTAGAGAGAGAGAAAAGAGCTCGAATATTGAAATTATTAAACTTAATTTCAATATTCGAGCTTTTTCCTTGACGAACTGGTCAAAGCTTTAACAGTTTACACTATTTCTGTACTTCTGGTAATTTATTTTTATCAATCTATAAATAAATAATAAAAATAATTTACTGATTACTCTGCACAAACAATAGCATATAATAATCGATAGAGCCGTAGATATGTAGCCTATAAACTGAAGAGCCGTTTTCCCTTTCATGCCTAGTCGTATAAAAGAAAATTCAAGCAAAGCCAACAAAGGTTAAACAGATGAATAGATAAGTTGGCATCGTGGACATGAATAGAAAGTTTTCGTCGTATCTACACAATAGAGTAAACACTAATGATCATCTGCGCCACAGAATAGTAAATAATAAAATGGAAAATTGTTTTTATATTTTTTCAGATTGCTTTTTCTGAGAATATTTACGTGACTGTGAATTAGTCAAAGGTTATATTACCACCACCGCAACTTGGTTACTGGCCAGAAATTGTGTTGCGGAGATCTGATGGTAGTTGTGTCGTATCGGATACTGAAAATCAGCTAAGACTGAGCCAACCTTAGGCGCTAGAAGTGTTAAAATTCACCTACGATATATGAGAAAATCCTAGAATGGAAAATCTCAATGTTTGGAGTTAACCATTTTTCTACCAAACCATTATTTTTGTTTTGTAATGTCGCCAAATGAGCAGAGAATAAATAGTCATCTCCACATTCGGACACTTGCAACACCAGAGGAGTGGCTGATGCGTTGCCGACCCTTAAGTGCCCCTAAGCTAAAGAAAGGACTACAAACTGCCACTTTACGACAAACTCCGACGAAAGGGTGGCCGCCAGTCAGTCAGACCCCAAGAGCAACTAAAGACTAAACAATTTATTCCCCGAAGGCTTAGGCAGAGGTGTACTAATGTACACCCATAGTTCTCCGGTATATTTTAGGTCCCAAGTCGGGGCAAGTCTATTGCAAGATACAAATCCCAAATAGAAAACCCAATAACATTTTACTCAAACTGGGAGTTGCACGCAGGATCTCAACCTTAGCGTCTGCACTACTAGACTAATAAGGACTAATTATAAGCCCGAAAACGAACCACGGTTTTATAGATACGAGTAGAACAGACCTATCCCTGTACTACCTGACTTTCTTAAAACGCAGTATTCGTAAATGATGTATAGATTCTTCGATACACAAATACGTTATATCAATGTTGTTATCCTCATTGTTATTCCGGCAGCGTGCCGTTCTGTTCGAGGATCTTATGCAAACGTTACTCGGGGCGCGGGCGGCATGGTGGCCTTAATGCTTTTGAAAATGGTACCAAATGCAACGAGGTTGTACAGTTCAGTCAAAATAAATGTGCGTAGGTATCTGGTGCGAAGTTGCCCACAAGTGGTTTTGAAGTGGTCATTCCTTTTTTTATAGAAACTCAGTGTAAAGATACTTGGCGTGAATATCGTCCTTACTAATTTCAACAAATACAGCAGTGATAACCTAGTGATATGACCAAAGGACTCGTATCACGCGCTTAAAGGGTAAAGGAAAACATCGTGAGGAAACCTGCATGCCTGAGAGATTTTCTCGACGGCGTGTAAAGTCTACCAACACACATTAGGCCAGCATGGTGGACTATAGCCTCATCCCTCTGATTCTGACAGGAGACCCGGGCCCAAGAGTGTGACAGCATATTAATGGGTTGATATGTGTTAATGTTATGTAATTTATGAATAATGTAGGTATTTTCACAAGAACACTTATGTAAATGATTTTACTTGCGTGACAGTTCGGAACGGCTATATTCAGACATGCACAGTTATTTTGAACATACTGTAAAACACACTCGCAATATTGTCGAAGAAGGTACAGGCTACAGGGTAAGAATATTTTTTAAAGCATAAATTATTTTTGTTTTATAAAAATCATAACAAGCAAGCAAGCATGCAATATGCATGGTAGGTACGCTCGTTTCAGTGTCATATATGAGGTCAATCCATCAATTGTGTCTACAATCTGTGAAAGCTGTTTTTAAGTCTGTTTTAAGTTTACTATACGTACCTACAAGCAAGTAATAAAATAACCGCTTTTCAATTCGCAAAAATCACTTTACGTTAAATAAAACCGTTAGTACATCCAAGCAATACGCGATGCGAATACACAGGTTGAGTCTGATATCTGTTGGGAAAAGCGGTGTTATACGTCCGTTACTGCAGTTCGAATGAAATTATGTAGCTAGGTAGCCTACAACAAATAAACGATTACAGAATGTATTCCCATGTCGATAAAATAATAAATAAGCTCAATATCTATACTTAATATATAAAGCTGAAGAGTTTTTTTTGTTTGTTTGCTTGAACGCGCTAATCTCAGGAACTACTGGTTAGATTTGAAAAATTCTTTCAGTGTTAGATAGCTCATTTATCGAGGAAGGCTATAGACTATATATCAGCACGCTAAGACCAATAGGAGCGGAGCATCAATGAAGAATGTTTCAAAATCGGGGTTTTTTTTCCTTTTGAGAGCTTCCGATGCATGCGCTGCGTAAACGATTAATGTTTCGCAAAAATGATATATGACAGAATTGTTCCTCTTTAAAAGTTCTAAAAAAAAAGTCCGCGACGGCATATGTCTATCTTTTAAGGTTGGCTCACTATAAACTTTTTTATGCTAACTTTGTTCTTTCATAAGTCTGCAATGAAGCTAAGCGGCAGCATTGAAGATAATATTAAAAACTTTATAAAGGAAGCGTACGTGTTAATGAAATGTGGGAGAATCCAGACTGATCTTGTGGAAATTCCGAGGTTTTCTGTACAATGTAAATCCGTGAAAAACACGGATTTGTAATGGTGACGAATCATGATTAGTTAACATATCATGGTTCGTCTTAACTTTTGTTTTGGCTGCTTTGTTTTCAACTATGTAAAAAGCGTTTATAGGTTATTTAGTGAAAGATTGTAAAAAGGATCTACACCAGAGGCAACATTATAAACGGTGTCGCATGTAGAGCCCATTCTCTATAGATTTGAAATGTGGTAGTTGCACAGTGAAACAACTTATTATTACCAGTCTTTAATAATAATGATATTTTCCTGACTTCATAGAAGAGCTGCGTATTAGGGAAGATACACGATCCCATGTCATTAAGATGCCTTACACACTAAGCTTATTATAGTAAAGTAGCATACACACTTCATAATATTTTACCTGTGTGACTTGACAAACATAAAGTACACCCTAGTTTATAATTATATATTAATTAGTTATACAGATACCTAATTAATCCATTATAGGTAAACTAATAGTAATAAATATTATTTTCTATTCTATTTATCTTTCGGGGACGCCGGCAGGCACCAGGCGGGCGATCAGTCCTCATGTTGGGATTATTTCGCCCAGTTCCCCATTTTGGTGGATCCCGTCATAGGTTACTGGCGCTCGGCGTCGCAAATCTTCCCGTAGCCTTGCAGAAGTCCACCAGTTGTCCGATGGAAAGTTCTGCTAGCTGTTCTTCATTTATCTCATCGGTTCCTAGTATTTACCATCTAAGTAGCGCATACATTGTGCATTTTGCTATTAGATGGAAGCTTGTTTCTTCTGCTTCCCCGCATGCTGGGCATATAGGGTCCTCCTTTATTTTCTTGATCGCCAGGTGTCTGTTAAGTCCACAGTGTCCCGTTGCGATCCCTACTGCTATCTTTATGTTTTCTCTGCTCATCCTCAGTAATTTTTGGGATTTCCTTCGTCATATGACTTTAGGAAGATTTTTGATTGTCGGCAACCTCCCATTGATTGCCATCTTTGGTTCGACTCTTTTACCATTATTCTATGGATGATTCTTTTGACGATATTGTATGGGATCGGTAACCTAGGTTCTGGTCCCACAAAGGGTTCATCAGCTCCCTTCCTAGCCAATTCATCTGCTTTTTCGTTCCCTTTGTGTCCTTGATGACCAGGGACCCATGCGACTGTCACCTCTGCCGTTTCTGCTAGTTCAATGAGTGCTTCTCTGCACTCTTTCACTAGTGCAGAGGTGACCACCACTTTATCCAGTGCTTTGAGTGTCGCTTGACTATCACTGTATATGACTATCTTGGAGCCCTGGAGAATATTATATTGAGTGCGAAGTTTTTGTAAGCGTGATCCCTGGCTTTTTATATTACGCAATGTATATACGAGTATTTGATTAAATCAGTATATATATATATATATATTTATCTTTAGGGCACTTAGTCGGTACCTACGTAAGTAAAATTATGTCAGTAAATTTATTATTCTTGTTACACAAGCAAATAGAGATGCGGAAAATATATTTTTCATAGAGACGTATAATTTGACTTTGCTAATCATTCTTGTATCTCACTTCTTATAATAATAATACCAGAGCTGCACATTAATTCTCTAGCCCAGTAAATCAGAAAAATATTGAGTGAGTGATTGATTTGAAATATGGTGATTTGAGGTTGTGGGTGTGGTGATTTACTTCGAAAAAACTCAATAACACTGATTCGTTGAATGAATTAGTCGCATCGCTCGTCTGCCCCGAGTGATACTGAGAATATAATATGAAGATACAATACAATCGATCTGAATGTGAATGCGAGTTAGTAAATGATTAGCTTTTTGGGAAGGCTCACTTGTAGCTACACAGCTTTATTGCGTATACTTACTTGTGTCTTTCGACCAAAACAAAATGACTTTCTACGTACCTCACCTATCTGGTATTAACATATTTTTTCTAATGTTTTTTATCTTAACCTTAAAATGAATATAGGTACTTTTAATTTAAAATTCTGTCTAAAATAAATCACTACGACTAAAAATACTTCGTATCGCTACTGAGGTGCAAGGCTACATGAAAAAGTAGTCATGATATTTTTTATTCCAATAGGTATGTCGGTCGATGCACTAAGTTTTATTGTAGCTATGTAATGTATGTAAGTAGTTATAAGGTCTATCAATGAAGACTGTCCAACCGTGTCACATGCGAATCATCAACACGGTCGCTATACGTATATTTGTTTTCAATTGAAACAAATTATTTTTACCACCTTCGATTTTAACTACGATTAGGTTTGTACTCGGAAAAATATATTTATTCAAACCACTATAGAACACCTCAAGTCGTACCTAATAAGAGGGTGAGGAAACCGAAACTAACAATAACTATCTCCTAATTTATTTACACAGTTTTATTTTACATATCATGTAGGAAGTAAGTATAACTATGTATAAGGTACGTCGTGGTATATATGTAAATACGCGCGTTAAAATATTGTTATTTATGTAACATAATACATTATGATTTATGTAGATACGGCGGTTACCAGTATAACACGTTGAAATGAAAAAGGTACCTTAGAAGTAAGTAGGTATTATTTCTAAGAATATGAAAATGTACCTAGACGTTACGTACTTCATGAAGATATCTGTTAAATCAATTAACATTACTTGTCAAATTACCGCAACATTGTGGCTTAGAGTTTGATATTAAAATGTGTTTATGCCGAATTATTTCTGAAACTAACATTAACTTTTTCTGCATCAAATATTAATGTATAGGTAATAAAATATTGAAAATATAACAATGCAATGCAAGTTCTCGGCAGCCAAAACCCTGCGGTATGCCGAATACAACAAACGTTGTAGAAAAAAAAACTACATATTCCTACCCATATTCTTACTTAGATTACTACTACTAGGTACTTAAATTGTGAATCCTCGTAGGTACTTTTTTAATATTTCTGACCATAAATTTAATACAGGAAAAATGGTATAGTGGCAATTGGACCAGATTTCTTGTATTCAAAAAAAAAAATAATGAATATCGTATTGACATGGTTTACTGTCCGCTCGTTGTGTAACAAATGTGTCGACAAAGACGTACTGCTCGACTTTCGCTGAACGCATCAATTTTAAAGGGAAATCCGAGCATTGTACATACGCAAGTGGCGCTAGTGTGAGCGTGACCTACTCTCGGGAGGCTGGGATTCCCTCTGACGTCAGCAGATCTCTCTCGCTCTCGATGATTCGCATAAGCTACTGTTATAATCATCTTAATTGCACTGTTTTGTTCAGAATACGATAAGTTACAGTTTAAATTCCCTCACATTATTCTCATTTAAGTAATGCACGAAATTGTATCCTAAGTCATAACATCCTCGTCGTAAACTAAATGTGAGGATTGAGTAAAAACAGAAACGGATGTACCTAACTGACTACACTTTTCATTTCTTCTTGTTGAGTCATTACTTAGGGACGTTAGTTTTCGCCGCAGTTTCATTATACTATAAGTCGATGTTCATTCGCGGAATCGTATCTACATATATCCTTCTCGATGAGTCATTTTTGACTGGGATGTTTTAGGTAACACCATATAAGAGGAAAAACCGGTCTGAGAAACCATTAGAACTAATTTTAGAGGTTTTCTAAATATCAACAGTGCATCAATGCCATTCACTGCACAGTGTGCGCAGACACGATAGCATAAACGTTTTAACACATATCAAGCATATGTATATATGTACCTGCATATTTACTTGATTACACCACTCATGTATGCGCGTGTCGGTTATCGGGTCAAGCTTTAACAAGCGTTACATACAATACAGCTGGGGTTTTCCCATCCGTATAATCAATGCAATCAGGAACAGAGTGGGGCGTTGGGGACGGTAAAGTCATAACAAGCCTCGGACGAGGCTGAGTGTGGTCGGTGCGAGGCCATCAATCAATCACACGCCATGTCCGGACATGATGGAGCAGCTAACAGATATGACCCTCATTTTTGAACCTAGGTCATTTAATTAGGTACAGAGATCAACAGTCAAATACTTACTTGATAATTAACTATTACTTTCTTATAATATTAAGAGTAACAATTTTTCTGTTTTTTTTTTTAATAAGATATAGAGTATTTCATTATCATGCTTTAGTCCATCCATTGGTTTTTACTCACCCACGCTTACTTGCCCACGCTTAGAATCGTAGTATAACCTGCGAACCTACATATAGTTCTAACTGTCTCGCGCTGTTTTATAAAAATTACAATCTAAAACAAATAAGTTGTAACATGAAGTAGGTTCGTCCCGCATGTCAATGCATTTTCTACTTATCTAATTGGTGTGTACTTATATCCTATTCGTTCATATAAAAGGCTAAAGTACCTATGTTTGCAGGTAGACAAACGATTGGCATATAATTATGTATGAATAATGTTAGGTTTTAATTATACCTCGTTATTAACTTTGGCTTGTTTGATGTGACCCAAATAGCACAAACGAGACGATATGTTACCTAATGGCATGTAGTATATATGTTTCGTGGGTAGCTGACCGCGGTCGCTGCCCCGCCTACTCGTGAGGAGAAAGCGCGGTGAAATGTTCACTGATCAATTCTGTCTGGCTGTCTTAGTTTGGCTTTTTATCGCGCCCATAATGTCTATTACACCTGGCGATGCGCTGGTTACCTAAAACGCATTTTACAAAATGAAAGTACTTAGTGTTTTTAGAACAAAAAAAACCTAACAATAACACATACATTATCAGGTTGTCTATTTTCACAACATTACAAAATATTTTTTATCTAATAACAATATTCACTATACTCTCTTCCTCGTTTCGTCTTTTTTATGGGATAGGAGGGCAAATGAGCATACGGATCGCCTTGCGATTTGATTTGCCTACGGTAAGCGATTTCCCTCTCATTGTGAGATGAGACCCGTGCCCAGCAGTGGGACATATAATGGGTTGACTATGTATGTAATGTAAGCGATTACCGCTGCCTGTGGGCACCCGTAACAACATAAGAGTCACAGGTGCGTTGCTGGTCTTTTAAAAGGGTTTGGGCGTCCGGTATCCTCACCCACTCGGCGAAACACAACGTAAGCCTTGCGTTGTTTCACGCCGCTTTTCTTTAAGAGGCCGTCCTAAAAATTCACTCGATCGAGTTTAGGTAAATTCTATGTTTGTGTGCGCTTTTCACGCACACATGGCTGCAGATCGAGCGTACGAGCCTATAAACAATGTTGATCCTTTCATTATTAAATTAATTTTCTAGTTTTATTCTCGTTAGTTTTTTTTTGTATTTTCAATTTTGTTTTTATTTTAGTATATTTTTATACATACCTATCTATGTTTATTGAATATAAACATCAAAACATAAAACTTTGAAGGCGGAAATTGGGGTTAAAAATTGTAATTTTTGTAGATACTGATTACTAATAAATACCTAGTGACGAGTTTAATGATTTATGGATTTTTACATTTTAAGGGTAGGAAACGGGGGTTGAAGCCTGAAGGTTAATGTACTTATTAGTATGAGTGAATAGTTTTTAAAGGTAGGTATTTGAAAATGAGATATGTAGCTACTCATCATAAAAAATGTGTTTCAGGGATTTTGAATTTTCAAACTTTTACTTTGGAGGGTTGATAGTTTTATCTTTTGCTAGGCACTTCAAAATCGTAATATTTTGTTAAATGTTTATCAAATCACATTTTGGTCACGACTGAAACCGCTCGGTTGTATGTACATCTGTGCTAATTGTGGTATGTAGTTTAACTTTGCTCCACTTCATCGTGAAAAGTGTGAGATGAGATGTCTGAAGAACTGGTATTTGTTTTTCATAATTTACCATGCACGTAGAATGTGCCTAATGAAGGACCAACATAAGACATTAATTTTGTACTACAGTAGTAATCACGGCGATAACTATAATATTCATACCTTTGAATGTCTTAAAACCTTTGCTTATAAATAATTTATTGTAAGATGAGGTTGCTTTTGACTAATGAACATAGAGCTTTGTAATGATTGTATAATTTTGTTTGTAATGTATATCATGGCATATTTTAAATCTATACTAATATATAATCTGAAGAGTTTGTTTGTTTGTTTACTTGAACGCGCTAATCTCAGGAACTACTGGTTCGATTTGAAAAATTCTTTCATTGTTCGATAGCCCATTTATTGAGAAAGGCTATAGGCTATATATCCTCATATATCTCCTATATTTCCTCTACGCGGACGAAGTCGTGGGCAGAAGCTAGTAAAATATAAAGCGTTATAATAGCTACTAAATTACCAAGCATTGCGCTGTCTAAATTTGAATGCTTGAATTGCCGGCAAAAACATAATACCATAATAAATCGTAATCCAATAAATTGTGTTTTACTTACGATATAACTTGGTATTACGTTTGTATTAGAAATTCGGTAGCAGACTCTTGAGAGCTATAGGTATTATACTTAATGTCGCAATCACACGCAGTCGCAGTCGTAAGTACCTCGAACATAACATACCATCACGCCTGTATTCCCTGAAGGGTTAGGCAGAGGCGTACACTAATGTACACCCACAGTTCGCCGATATGTTAAGGTCCCATGTAATAGGGGGCGAGCCTATTGCCATTATCCGGGCACAAATTTCAAATTCCGAGCTCCTACTGAGAATTTACTAGGCCTGTTTTTATTAATAAATATTTTTTTTATGTATTTTATGTTATGCCAATGTATAAAATAAAAATCTATCTACTTACTGATCTAATACTAAATAGGATAATTGCATTAGTAATTTTCCACTTGACTGTACCATGCGCACAAAGGCGGGTGCAACAACCTCTGCCCGGCCAAAAAGATTGGGAACTACTGTACTGTACGTTTCCAAAGAAACTAAATCCCAAGTACAATCAGGCTGTAGGATGTTCTTCAAAAAAGAAGTGATTATTCAATAGATATTACTGACGTCACCTTTAAGACGTAAATTCAGAATGTGAATGCAAATTTAGACCTGGCAGGTGGGACTCGCGGCGGCTTAGTGATCATAGCATCTGATTTATCTAACCAGAAGACGCAGGTTCAAATTTTGATCGCAGTCGAGAATTTCCATCACTAAAATAACTTTGTAATAATATCTAGGAATGTGCAAAAAAATCACAAATAGTTAATAGTTCATATTTAACTTGAAAAAAATTAACCAAATTTTAATCTCTGGTTTCAAAATTAATAATTATGATTTTCGTAATCAGCCCCTGAGAATCCTTGAAATTGACACCCATATCAATTTATTTAGAAAAGCATTTTCGTAATCAGCCCCTGAAAATCCTTGACATTGACAGCTGTATCAATTTATTTAGAACAACAATGTCCGCTATCTTGGATTTAAAAATTAATGTCATTTTCGTAATCAGCCCCCAAAATTCTTTGAAATTGACACCCATATCAATTTATTTAGAAAAGCAATGTCCGCCATGTTGGATTTCAATGTTAATATCGTTTTCGTAATCAGCCCCTGAAAATACTTGAAATTGATACCCATATCAATCTATTTAGAAAAGCAAAGTCCGCCATCTTGGATTTCAAAATTACTGTCATTCTCGTAATCAGCCCCTGAAAATCCTTGACATTGACACCCGTATCAATTTATTAAGGAAAACAATGTCCGCCATCTCGGATTTAAAAATTAATGTCATTTTCGTAATATGCCCCCGAAATTCCTTGAAATTGATACCCATATCAATTTATATAGAAAAGCAATGTCCGCCATCTTGGATTTCAAAATTAATATAATTTTCGTAATCAGCCCCTGAAAATCTTTGAAATTGACACCCATATTAATTTATTTAGAAAAGTAATGTCCGCCATCTTGGATTTCAAAAATAAACATTTTCGTAATCAGCACAATGAGAAACTTGTACTACCCATACTTCCTACAAAAAATACCAGACCATATTATATTATAGGGCTTTTCTAGAAATTAGAAGTTATAAAATAATCAACGTATCAAGTTGTGTTAATCGCAGTATAATTTGGGAAAATATTTACGTCAAACAAGCGCACGCCTGTGACACAAAGCGATACGTCCTCTCGCTGGGAAGGCCCAAACGTGACTGGCGCGAGCGGCTTTGCGCGCTCGATATTATAGCACAATTATAGGTCTTTTCATCTTTGATTTTCATCTTTCTTTTCATTTTTTTTGAAAAACTAATTTTTGATCCTATTAGAGGGATAACTGAAGATTATTAAGTAATTTAAAAAATAATCAAAATGTCTTTCTAAAAAATAGAAAAAAATACATATTTGTCTGCAATTTTCACGAAAAATTACGTTACGTAAATATTTTTTTCCTGCTATATTTTGTATGAAAATTGAAAAAAGTGCTTCCGCTAGTGCCAAGTAGAGCATATGCTGGGTTTTATAGTATTTTTTAATATTCACTAATACTAATATTTTCTTGTAAACCGATCATCAAACTTCACTCGAAACGCGTTTTTTGGGAAAAGGAGTTGTCAATAAAAGGGATTTACGATTATTATAGAAGTAAATTGAAAAATCCATTTCCGCTTGTGCCAGGTTTAAGAACAGGTCTTTTCAAATAATTAATAAGTTTATATAAATTCTTTGTAGATTCCTCACAATCGGTCAACAAAATTCACTAAAATGCGTCAATTTTTAGGACGGCCCCTTAAGGCCGTGGTATCGCTCCGGTCGAGCCGGCCTATTCGTGTCGAAACATGGCTCTCCCCACATCATTATTTAACACTTTAAGGTGGAACTAAATTTTTTGAGTAGATTTTTTTTTTCCTATTGTTGTTCCTCCGTATTTATTTATCTATTATCTCAAAATTTCCCTATGTTTTGACGCTACAGCGCGAAACAAGAACAATTTAAAAGCTTTCTTGTGTGCACATAAATACCTAATATTAGAGGCGCATTTCCTTTCAAACATTTTCTTATAATTGTTAACAGTGTAATTATTATACCTATATGTAAACTGTCCCATAATTGCAAGTCATTAGTGATAAGCATAATCATAATATGTTGTCACAAGTAAAAATGGTATAAAAGCCTATACCTGGAATGAACACAGTCATAAACGTATAGAAGCTATAGAAGTAAACGCATTTTTCACTACGAAATAATCTGTTTATTGTTACTGTAACATTCCTGTAGCGTACAATGTTTTCATGTTGCTTTATTGTTTTAGAGACAAGATGTTGAAAGTAGTCGTGGTGGGTCTTCTGGTCCTAGCGACCGTCAACAGCCAGTGTTTCTACAAAGACGACTCGTCAAAGAAGCTGGACCCTGAAGCCCGCTCCTCCTTGTATAGAGGACAGCTGGAGTTTACGCTCAACTTGTTCAACGCGATCAACAAGGCGCTCCCAGATGACAACATCTTCTTTTCTCCTTTCTCCGTATACCACGCACTGCTGCTAGCTTATTTTTCCGCGGGTGGACAAACTGAGAATTCGCTGAGGGAGTCCTTGCGAATTGCTGAAAATATGGTAATTTATATAAACCTTTTTTATCATATTTTTAAAATATAATATTGTAATGACAAAGTTTTTTTCTTGCTTTTCGAACCATTTCTTTATTGATTTCGTTTTGATTTTTATTTTATTGACTCAGTTATACGAGTAATACTTATATAAACCCACACGCGAAACAATTAAATACTCTGAATAATAATTGCACCACACTATTATAATTTCAGGACAAGATTAACTTGATGACGGCATACAAGGTGGACCAGAGGTCGCGCGCCACGAACAACAATAGCGACAGTTACGAGTTCACGAGCGCCAACAAACTGTTCGCTGACTCCGAGCTGCAGGTTCGGCAGTGCATGCTGGATCTGTTTGGAGAGGAGCTGGAGACACTGGTAATTGTCCTAAATATATTATACATCAGTATCCACATTATAATAAAGTACTCGAAATTATGCAGACAGTAAGTGTGTGTGACACCATAGCCACTATAAATTGACAGTTGTTGCAGAAATTAAGTGTTCGGTGGGCATAGCATCAAATAAACTTCAACCCTCCCGCGAGTCGAAATAATTGCTTTTCTATTGTGTCTGTTACTTAATCATAATACAGGAAACCTGGGATCTCGTAAAATATTTTCATTTGTTTATCCTACTAGAAAAGTTGCAGTTCAACCTTTTATAATAACTGATGAACTCATGTAAGTACATTCATTATTGTAGATATATCTAATACGGCAAATGACTTATTATTTTCAGAACTTCCACGAAAATCCCGAAGCAGCTCGCATGTACATTAACGACTGGGTCACCCGAATCACCAAGAACAATATCAAGGACTTGCTTCCTGAAGATGGAGTAACCCAGGCTACTAAGCTTGTGCTCGCCAATGCTGCATACTTCAAAGGCGTTTGGGCTTCGAAGTTCCCCCCAGAAAGGACGAAGAAAGAGGCCTTCTTTGTGTCAGAAACACGACAGACGCTGGTGCCGTTTATGAAACAGAAGGGAACTTTCCACTACAGTACGTAATTAAAAACCCAGGCTGCTCTACTCATATGCTTTCTTTTTATATATCTTTCGAAAAGATATCCTTGGAATTTTTATCTTATAGTTGATTGCGAACGAAGTCGGTCTATTAAGTTGTATTGTGATCTACTTACTGCCTACATACTATTATATTACATGCAATTTCAGTATGCGGTAGGTATGTACCGACGCACGGCCTTCACGTTGCGATCATATCTAATCCAATGGTAATTATGTTTCGCCAAAGTAGGTATCATAACTATCTGACTACCTCACTGGTCCTGCTTGCAAAAGCGGGCGCTGAGCGTGAGGTCTAGCATTCGATTACGAGGTCAAGAGATATTACATGAAATTCCCAGTAGCAGCTCAGAGTTTGGATTTGGGCCCGGTTAATGGCAATGGGCTCGTCCCCTATTACATGGGACTTGAACGATGAGGACCTACCGATGAACTGTGGGTTACATTACCATACCTTTGCCTAGTCCTTCGGGGAATACAGGCGTGATGGTACATTATGTTATATTAGGTAGGTATGTCAGTATCTTTATATCGCAATCCTTTTTGAAATTCAAATGATTTCAGTAAATTTACATAAACATGGTGTGTGTAAGCTGCTTTTTTTCGTGCTCTTGACGTTTTTAATTCATTTATTATTTTTCACAGTGGTAAGCGACGACCTGGGCGCCCAGATTTTGGAGCTACCGTACAAGGGTAACGACATCAGTATGTACATCTTCCTGCCTCCCTACTCCATGAAGGAAGGTAAGTGAATATTAACTATTTATTTATAATCGTTTTCATTATGATTGCGAGTTAACAAATCATATTTTAATATGTCATACAAATTATTAACGCCGAAATATTCCATAATATTAATCATCTTTACATATTATAAAATAAAGTCCCGCGTCTGTCTATCTATCTCTTCGTGATAAACTCAAACACTACTTAACGTTGTTTCATGTGGTTTTTACTAATAGACGGAGTGTATCATGAGGAAGATTTTATGCTATTAAACCCGCTCGGCTTCACCATCAGAGTGGTTGCTAGTAATTATTAAAAACAGAAAAACGAAGATGACCGAAAGGACCTCTCTATACATCACAATTCACACAAACCTGGTTGGAAACTAGTTTCCTATTCAATGACGTATTTATTGCTGAAAGCATTGATAGTTATCAATTTGGCTTGAAGGTAACTCACCTAGATATCTTAATATATCCCAATGTATATCCCCTATATCTTAATATGTCCCTATATGACAGATACATGGCATATGAGATAGGCGATACGTGGATAGGTTCACTCGTATAAAATTATGTGCCTACGCCGTACGTGGATACATAATTGATTGTAAGTATTTGATGTACTCCCTACAGTATCTCACTGACACAAAAGCGCTTTCGATCATATCGCTTCATTTACGATCGATAGAAATCTGAACGCTTCATCTGATATGAATGATATTACTTATGGTTAGGTTAGCTATACCTGAGGTTTCTAGTTCAGTCGGCTGTTAACGGTACATTTAAAGCTCAGTAGCGTTATGGATATTATTTTGCGGTTGGTTTGACCTTTTTTACGCTCACGATGATGGCCCCAAGAGGTAGCATATTGTTGAACTTCCATTAGCATGATTCTGATTATGATGTAGACGCACTAACTGTACAGTCACCACATAATTTAGGAAAAAATAAAACAAATTTGTGTCACATGTATGGATTTTTACTGTCTACCTACATTTTTTTATTTGTGTTCAGTATATAGTCACCTCCTCAAATATAGCACTAATGAATGATCAACAAGCGTATAGTTACAGGTTTGGAAAGCAAAAGAACCTTACACACAAGTGTAGGTACACGAAATCGTTTCCCGTATCCCTATATGTATGCAGTTGACCTGCTGCTTTAGCAATCTGTCCATAATAAAGAAAACAGCACTGGTTCTCTTCTTTTGTACGTATTGTACTTCATGCTGCTTGATCTACAGGTGTTAACAACATCATCGCGAACATGACCCCAGAGCGTCTGGCAGCTGCGGTGGAGGAAGGCTACATGGGTCGCGAGGTCATCGTTGAAATTCCAAAGTTCACCGTGGAGAGGAGCACTCCCTTGAGAGCTGTAAGTAACCAAGCAGATAAGGCATTCAACGTCATTGCGTATGGTATTCATCCTGCGTGGATCAAATCTATATCCAATATTTTCAGGCGTGGTTTGTAAAAACTCCGCTAAGCAGTCTTTATTCATTTGGCACTAAAATTAAGCGCTATATTCGGCAAACAAATGTTGGTTGGTTCACTAAGTGAAATAACGCTTCTTATCTACCTACTCATGAGAAGAAGCTCATGATTTTTGAACATTTTAATTATTGTTATACTTTCATGCAAATCGTCATCATAGCTGCATAGCTCCTAAAACTGAACTGTCAAAATAGTAAATTTCGGAGATACTAGCCACAAGTATGATGATAGATATAAAGTTATAAATATTGCTTTAACTATTTTCATTAATCTGCAAGTTGTTAATGTTATAGTCCCACAATTTGCAAAAAATACAATGTAATCAGTCTCTAGTCAAGAAAATAGACATAAAACAATATATTACTACGCCCGTCCTGAAAGGTTAGGCAAAGGTGTACTAATGCACACTCACAGTTCGCCTCTACGTTTAGGGCCCGTGTTCTGTGTCCCGTGTCCCATTAACCGGACACAAATCCAGACTCCGAGAATGTCATTGAAAAACCCAATAACATTTTGCTCTACCTCTAGCGTACCAGTCGAAATTAGGACCAATATACCAATGAGGCAATCAAGAAATTAGATTCGATTTAATGTAAATGAATCTTTTGTATAAACATTTGGTTGTTTTGTGTAGGTGTTAGAAACATTAGGAGTTGGAGATTTGTTTAACGCGACCGCCGACTTCAGCACATTGTCGGATCAGCGCGGCATTCTGTTCGACGACGCCGTCCACAAGGCCAAGATTCAGAACGACGAGGAAGGTACGTGCCTCTATAACCGCAAATCAATTAGTATGTATAAGTTTGTAAATCAGCAAGTCATCGAGGAAATCTTTATTCAGATCATCATTATGGTCATTGTATAGAACGGACATGCACGATGTTATGAATCACATTCCTCTTGGCGAAATTGGGACTTTCACTATTCCAAGAAAAAAGAACAAAAGGAAAACCGAGTAGGTATTACTTATGTGTTTGCAAAGTTTTTATTCTCTTCTATTAGTTGAATAAGTAGGTATCAGAAATCGGTAGGTTCGATATGCTCATATCGAATGAGAACCGTGTTTCATTGGTTTAAAGTATAAACTACATCTTTTAGATAAGAATAATACAGTGGAATTTTAAATTATAACATTAAATATTGAAAAAGCTCCAAACTAACCAGTACGTT
This sequence comes from Acronicta leporina, assembly GCA_947256265.1. NCBI lineage: Eukaryota > Metazoa > Arthropoda > Insecta > Lepidoptera > Noctuidae > Acronicta > Acronicta leporina. The sequence continues at coordinate 8,762,786 of OX366514.1, forward strand.
TACCTTGAAGATGATAATTATCTACAAATATTAGATCCGTGCGAGATGGAACCCACTACATGTGGTGGAGAATGTGATCGATCAACCAGTATGCGTTATTTTTGTTAAGTTATTTTATGCATTCACAGGAACTGTGGCTGCAGCAGCGACAGCAATCTTCGGATTCCGATCATCTCGGCCCGCGGAGCCAAGCCGTTTCATCGCCAACTTCCCCTTCGTCTACCTCATCTATGAACGCCCCACTAACTCTATTCTATTCATGGGCGTTTACAGGGACCCCAAGAAGTAAACTCTCTTAAGTAATAATGCGGGTGTAATCTTGTAATTAAAAGTAGTAATCTTGTAAAAGTAATCTTGTAATTAGTTGTATCGTAAATAGCTATTGCTCTTAACTGATAATTGAGAACATTAATTGAAGTTAATTCCAGTAACCATCTAAAATATTTATGTCGTGTCATTAAGTTTGTTAATTTTACGGTTGATCATGTATTTGCTCATACATCTCTTATTCATGAGCATTGCCTAATTCTTCTTACCTACTTATAAATTGTGACCGATACAAAGCTTATGAGAAGCTCATTAGGAAAGTTAACACTGTCACTGTTGTCGATTTGTTCACCTCATTTTGACTCATTATAAGTTTATACTATACATTCCTATTTTTCTAAAACGTGTTAAGATTTATATTTGCCAAATTCATTTTATTTAAGCGGTCCAAATAATATCATATAAATATTGAAGTATAATACTGATATTTTGTACTTTTGTGATAAAATGACAGGGATAAAATGGCATAAAGGCGTCTGTCGCGAATGCACTGTTGCACTATAAAGTCTTAGTTAATATACGGTACATAGTTACGTATTTATTTATTTTTATTCTAAGACATTTAAATGCAAGAGAACTTAGGGCCGCTTGCACCACCTTCTTACATGTGTTTAAATTGTGTTTAAACTTATTTAAGAAGTTGATGCAAGTGGCCCTGAATAAACATCTTTGAAATAATGTCGTCTAAATTAGGCTAAGCGTATTTGTAATTTTGTAGTTTTCTAATATTAATATTTGTGATTACATTAAATTTATCTATGTCTACGTGGCATATTCCAATAAACGTATTTAATTGAAATTCCTACTTTTTATACATTATTTTTTTAATTAGATATGTTCGTGTGACTAAAGTACATATTTACCAATGGCACCTATTACCTACATATATTATATATCTTCATAATTATCATACTTAACTACAACATCAGGATGTCTACTTTTGTTTTCACGTCTAATATAATACAATTGTATGCATTTGATTTTACCAAACACAGTGGCATTATATTGTAACTGGTCCTCAGCGTGACAATTACGCTTGAGGTCCTGACATCCATTTACAGTTATTGGTTTTATCTTTTAAATCCTTAATATCACCTCGGAGTTTGGATTTGTGCCCGGTTAAATAGGCTCGATGCTTAATACATGGGGACCTTAAATACCGGAGAACTGTGGTTGTCAGTGGGTAGTACACCTCTACCCCCCGGGCACCGAAAGGTTAGGTTAGATTGGTGATGCCTATGTTATGGTTTAATTGTAGCTGTTGGCAACGCGTAGCACCTGTGGTGAGTAGATTTTTTTTATTTTTTTGTTCAGAAACGTAAGAGGTTTTCATGTTGTTTTGCTCATAATAAAATAAAGATCGTGGATGTGGAGTAAAAGACTGAACGACCAAGAGTAAGGGCTGCGGTGCCGCGGGGGGGAGGCTCGCGCCGCAGCCACTTGTCAGAGATTATTCTAGAATCTTGCGCGCGCACGGTATCAGTGCTTGCGTCTGAACATTCTAGAAGCTTAGGAAAAACAAAAGAAAAAACAACAGCTTTGGAAAATTGATCAGTTGTTCAGTGCAAAGCCTTGTGAAGGCTTTACGGCGAAGGGCCGGTCCCGGCACGCGCTCCTTAGCTGCTGTTGGCTCGCAACCTGCGTTTCCTTCGTGTTCCCCCTATCCTGGCACTAACAGTAGCGGTGGGCAATAAAACAATGGTTCGTCTTGTAAAAATTTAAAATTTTTTGTCTCACACTTGCAACCAGAAAAAAATACATTGAAACGCACGCATTCATTTATCGTGGTTCTCCTCAAGGCTCAAGGATACCTACCTACTGCTTTCGCTGTAATAATGCTCAATGAGGAGAATACCCATTAAAGATTCGATTTGCAGCTTTCCGCTCTACAAATAATTATTATATTATTCATTCATTTATTTTATATTTACTTATATATATTTTTAAACAAAATTCTAAACAATAATATAGATTATCCTACACTTTTACGTAAGATTAATTATAGAGTGCCTGCCAGATCCATCATCATCCTGCCAGATGCCAGATATCCTCAATCAATATTCAAATTAATCAAAAATTCAATCGTATTACTCCTCTGTATCCACCTCGCCGAAGAACTGTACTTGGAGCTGGCTAACCAATACCTCGATTATGTAGGCTATTGAATGATTGTAGTGACCTCGTAGATGTACATATGAACTCACTAGGCCGATTCCGATCTGTATTGATTAAATATTTATCTTGTAAATAAATATAAATCTTTTCACTAAAGTTTAAATTTAATAATTAACGTATGCACAAGAAAATATACCTATAAAGCTACAAGCAAGACTGTAAACCTACATAAGCTAATGTCGTTATCTACCTTATGTAATGTTGTTGTTACCTATAATTGTTTGTTACACTAAGTTCTAGTCTTAAAACCCTTAATCTGTTATGCACTTGTGTAAACAAATGTTGGTAAATAACTGTAAATGGATGTCAGGACCTCCCTGACATCCATTTACAGTTATTGGTTTTATCTTTTAAATCCTTAATATCACCTCGGAGTTTGGATTTGTGCCCGGTTAAATAGGCTCGATGCTTAATACATGGGGACCTTAAATACCGGAGAACTGTGGTTGTCAGTGGGTAGTACACCTCTACCCCCCGGGCACCGAAAGGTTAGGTTAGATTGGTGATGCCTATGTTATGGTTTAATTGTAGCTGTTGGCAACGCGTAGCACCTGTGGTGAGTAGATTTTTTTTATTTTTTTGTTCAGAAACGTAAGAGGTTTTCATGTTGTTTTGCTCATAATAAAATAAAGATCGTGGATGTGGAGTAAAAGACTGAACGACCAAGAGTAAGGGCTGCGGTGCCGCGGGGGGGAGGCTCGCGCCGCAGCCACTTGTCAGAGATTATTCTAGAATCTTGCGCGCGCACGGTATCAGTGCTTGCGTCTGAACATTCTAGAAGCTTAGGAAAAACAAAAGAAAAAACAACAGCTTTGGAAAATTGATCAGTTGTTCAGTGCAAAGCCTTGTGAAGGCTTTACGGCGAAGGGCCGGTCCCGGCACGCGCTCCTTAGCTGCTGTTGGCTCGCAACCTGCGTTTCCTTCGTGTTCCCCCTATCCTGGCACTAACAGTAGCGGTGGGCAATAAAACAATGGTTCGTCTTGTAAAAATTTAAAATTTTTTGTCTCACACTTGCAACCAGAAAAAAATACATTGAAACGCACGCATTCATTTATCGTGGTTCTCCTCAAGGCTCAAGGATACCTACCTACTGCTTTCGCTGTAATAATGCTCAATGAGGAGAATACCCATTAAAGATTCGATTTGCAGCTTTCCGCTCTACAAATAATTATTATATTATTCATTCATTTATTTTATATTTACTTATATATATTTTTAAACAAAATTCTAAACAATAATATAGATTATCCTACACTTTTACGTAAGATTAATTATAGAGTGCCTGCCAGATCCATCATCATCCTGCCAGATGCCAGATATCCTCAATCAATATTCAAATTAATCAAAAATTCAATCGTATTACTCCTCTGTATCCACCTCGCCGAAGAACTGTACTTGGAGCTGGCTAACCAATACCTCGATTATGTAGGCTATTGAATGATTGTAGTGACCTCGTAGATGTACATATGAACTCACTAGGCCGATTCCGATCTGTATTGATTAAATATTTATCTTGTAAATAAATATAAATCTTTTCACTAAAGTTTAAATTTAATAATTAACGTATGCACAAGAAAATATACCTATAAAGCTACAAGCAAGACTGTAAACCTACATAAGCTAATGTCGTTATCTACCTTATGTAATGTTGTTGTTACCTATAATTGTTTGTTACACTAAGTTCTAGTCTTAAAACCCTTAATCTGTTATGCACTTGTGTAAACAAATGTTGGTAACTCTTAATAAATAAATAAATTATTATATTTATTTATTTTATATATATTTTATTATTCAACAACCATCTTCTATTACAAGAAGTTACTCAGTTATTGACTAATATCTACTCAATATCTCCTTTCAGAATGGGAAATGTTCCAAGTGGCGCAGCGCTGCGCTTGACATTATTGTGCAAGGAAATGATCAACAGATAAGTCAACTAAAATTTGTAGCGACAAGTCTTAAGTGGCTCATTTATATTTTATTTCATTCTCCAGACATGATGAACAAGTCATTAAAGGAAATGACAATAAAAATGCTCAACACATTTCGCACAGATGATCAACTTTACACAAACTACATTCATTAAATGTTTGTATGAATTAATGACTGACCATTATGTTAATTCGTACGTAGACTGCCTGCAAATTACTAATTAGTGGTCAATATAGTAAGTATAAATATTTCAAAATAAATTACATGTCAGCCGCTGTGTCATGTGCCATTCAAAAAAACGTATACCAACATAGTGACGTGACGGAATAGTAAAATGCCTTACTTACCAGATGGATTTATTTTTATAATGATACTTATGACATTAGCTGCAACACTATACCTATGTACCTACGATATACAAAAAGTTTACCAAAAACTTGAATGATATAGGTGTCTAGTACATTTTATGCTGCAGTTTCATTGGACAAGGAAGAAGAAAAGTGGGTATTTTAATAAAGTTTTACGATATCAACTCAGTAAAGAAAAAGGAGAAAGATAGGTGTTGAAATTACCACTTTAGATAAATCACAATATGATTCGCGAACACACGGTCATCATCATCATGCTACAATTAGGTACATTTCCAGTACCAGCTGACCTGAATACAAAAGCCCTTATGCTCTACGTACAATTTGGTAGTGCAGTATATTCGTGAAACTCCCAATTCTTCCACGGCTGTAAATATATCACACAATAAAGTAAAACCAAAGATGAGCCAAAGACGGGTGGCAGCGAGTTACTAACGAACTATTGATAGCCTAAGCATTATGTTTCCATCAGTGGACAGTTTCATGCTGAGTAATTTATAAGTAAATTAATGTTTAAAAAGTGCTTTTTGCGATCTAAATATTTCTTATAAGACTACGGGTGGTCCCACGAGACGAAGCTCAGTTTTTTGTGGCATGAACATCATGAATAGCATTTTTTTGACAGTAAAATTGTTATACCTTTCAAACAACGCAGTAAAAACCAAATGCTAAGTTGTGCTAACTAATATATTAAATGTTGCAGATAATTTCGCTTACTATTAATCCGTTTCTGTACTTAATAAAATAGCAATTCTATTACATTGTCAGCTAATGTTTTAACAATGTCAGCTAATCTTAAGTGTTCGTAAGTTTCTTGTAACAACAATAAATTAGTTTTGTTATGGAGTCTACATCGACTCGATGTTATCTGCGCACTGTCCACTATCTCTGCTGTATGTAACTTCCGTGTAAGTTCCATAGTAGAAAGTTAGTGCGGTTAATGAAAGCTTCATTTTGCTTGTTATATTTTTTTATAAATCAGCTTAAGTTTTCTAATCGCTATGAAAAGGTTAACCCTTTGACTGTCGATGACGTGTGAGCTCAACTCAAGTAACAACTAACGTACATGAAGCTGTCTAATAAGATGTTTATGATAGATAACGGGGCAACGGCAACAGGTGGATTAAAAAATGAATTAGAAATCACGAGTTACGACGTGAAATCAACAACTGCCTCATTAGTTTAGTGGTCCAAGCTTCGATTCCCTGATTGAGCAATGTCATTGCGTTTTTCTATGAAATTCTCAGCTCGGAGTTTGGGATTTGTGTCCGGTTAATGGCAATCGGCTCGCCCCTTGTTACATGGGACCAAAATATACAGGCGAACTGCGGGTTACAATAGTACGCTTCTGCCTAACCCTTCGGCGAATACGGAAACGAATGCGATGGTATGGAAATTAGTGAAAAAAAATCCATAAGAAAGGTTATCTTTGGGAATGTTTATCATGCGCTAATGCAATGTTTAATAAAAAAACGAAAATCAATAATAATCTATTATATAAAACTCCATTTCATATTATTTAATTTTATTGATTTTAGTTTAATTTCAGATTATAATTTTAACTAATTGCTAATTATCCGTAGGTCGTTTATTTAGTAATCTACTTCGTATAAGCACAGATAATATAATACAGTAACATCAGACAGAATTAAGACCTTTTTTAAGATGTGAATAGGTAGATGGATAGAGTATTCTTTATTGTACACAAAAGGACAGATCAGAAAACTAAGAATAAACATTTTTTTTAATTACAATTGTCAGTCTTATCGCTAAAATCAATTTCTTACAGACAACCATTGGGGGGACAGAAATCGAGAAAAAACACATTCAAGACACAGTTTTGCCATTCCGTGAACAGAAACATTGCTGTCTTTTATTTATTATTTTTTAGGGGATATGGCAAACGAGTAGACGGATCACCTGATGGTAAGCGATAACCGCCACCCATGCACACCCACAACACCAGAGGAGTCACGAGTGCGTTGCCCGCCTTTTAAAAGGGTTTGGGCCTCCGGTAACCTCACTCACCCAGCGAAACATAACGCAAGCGCTGCTTCACGCCGGTTTTCTGAGAGGCCATGGTATCACTCCGGTCGAGCCGGCCCATTCGTGCCGAAGCATGGCTCTCCTGCTTTAAAGGAAATTTAGTAGGTATGCCGTACTATGTAGCTGACGCCCAAACAAAACGCCGCCGCCCCGCCGGCCGATGCATTATTCTCTTGTACCGCTGACAAAATATTTGTACCACTACTACTGTTTATAATGTACCTTGACGTAAGTATCCTCTTCGTTCAGTCGAAAATGCAGAGTGCTCAGTTTTCACTCATAGGTAATGTACAATTTCCTGCAACCGGGCTAGCTAATGACGTCGGCTTGCGATCTACACTGCACTGTTGTTTTCACTGAGCTTCAACGTTTATCATTTGTTTAGTTTTGTTCATTTCCTGTAGAACGCTTTCAATAATTCATTTTGGGAATTGAAGTACCTACTTACCTAATGTTTTTTTTTGCTTTTACTGCGGTTGAACCAACATTATCAACCTTGTGGTCACAGTATTAAGAATAAGCCTGAATCATTTTATTTAATTAGTTACGAGTAGGTACATAGCTGTCAAATTTTGTAAGTTTTCTCCTATATTAAGAATGTTTTTTTATTTGTAACCATGTTTTACAGAATACGAGTGCTTCCTAGTAATCAAGACAGGAAAAAGTGACCGGGGAAACAGAGTTGACTTCTTCTATAACTTATTAAATTCGATACCTATTATACATATATACATATAATATATTTGAATCTTTTAAGATCATGTGAACTTATATGTAGAGATATATCAGAGTGATAACTGGAAAATCATCTATAATTTATGATGATTGACGGCCCATCATAAGGAGAAAGTTGAAGTACCTCACAATATTCACAAGTCTGTTTACATTAAGCATGCTACAGACATTTGTATATTTTCTTCTTATTGGATAAAATATCATACCTACTTGGATATAATAAGTGTGTTTTTTTTATTAGTTGCCGGTGCGCACGTAAACTGATACCGATGTTTATGTGAAGGAAGGTCGTCCGCTATACTTCCGTTTTGCTGTCCGCTTTCTTGATCTCATAACTTAGTTATTTTGAATTCGTACGATCGCTCTGTTTACTCTATAAGGATTGTGGTCTGCCCTTATATGTTGCTTTTCCCTGTTGCTATTGATACGAATCCAGTTTTTTTTCCATTTTTATGGCACGTATGTTCTTTATATGAACAAGAGAGGTGTTTATCTACACGGATAATCTAAAATTGTTTCTTCACCTTTTATAATTTAATATGCTTAAATGACCTTATAGAGTGTGACATATATTTTGTACGATGCAATTGTTGGATTAAAATTAATTGGGTATGTTGTTCTTCGTACTGGTCCGCATTCGGCGAGACGGACGATTAATAAAGAGCACATAAGTAAACAATGAGTGGAAAGCAGGTACGTAAATCCATCGGAAGTATTTGTGGCGTCGATAGCATCAGTCCGTCCACAATAGAACTAATTACCGCCTTAGGTCGGTGCGTGTGCGCCGGAACCGCTGCGGAAAACAATGCCCGCCGACTATTTATATTATACCTACCTTTTGTTAACTCATGTTAACCTTATCACAATGGCTTCTGCGAGCCTCCAAAGGCGGTAAACTATTCCGAATTAACACTAGCTAAAGTTTCAAATCCTTAATTAGTCAAACAAATATTTTTTAAATTTCGAATGTTACATGCATTTTAAATTTTAAAAATGTTGCATGTTTTTTCGTTCTCGTAACATTCAGCTCCGTTTTTATTTAGAACTAGCTTCTGCCCGCGACTTCGTCCGCGTAGCATGATGATATAATAGCCTATAGCCTTCCTCAATAAATGGGCTATCTAACACTATACACAGAATTTTTCAAATCGGACCAGTAGTTCCTGAGATTAGCGCGTTCAAGCAAACAAACAAACAAACTCTTCAGCTTTATATATTAGTATAGATATTTAGTTATTACTGGAATCAATGAATACAGAGTTTGCGATACCAGCGTACATTACTCTATATACAGTACTCTATGTGACTAGGGATGTTATATGTTTTAACTAATTTATTTATTGACATAAAAACGTATGTACAACATTGTCAAGACCTGTCTCCTGCGCTAGGTACAACACTTGTGTTACATGAGCCAGTATTGTGTATGTAGCGTCATATGATTTTTGGTTAATAAAGGGATACGACCAACTCTCACGGGTTCGACCGATTCAAAATTTGGTATCCTGTTATCTCAATGAACAACCTAAACATACCGGCGAACTGTGCGTGTACATTAGTGCGCCTCTGCCTAACCCTTTGGGGAATACAGGCGTGATGGTATGTTATGTTATGTTAACTTAATAAATGATCTTGCAAGAATATGGTAGGTAACCCTGACCTTATGCTGCGGGGTTTTATTAAATTTTACTTGTTTATTTTTGTATATATTATGCGGTTTGCAGGAAAACGTTTTAATGATAATTGTTTTATCGATTGAGAAAACTGCCTACCTAATTAACGTTCTGGTCCTGAGTGCTACTGCTGCGCTAGAAGTTATGGGTTCAATTCATAGGTCGAGCAAAACATTATTAGGTTTTTCTATTAAATTCTGAATAGCAGTTCGGAGTTTGATTTAAGCAGTAGGCTCGCTCCCTATTACATCGGACCGAAACATAAGGGCGAAATTGTCGGTGTATATTAGTACGTCTCTGCTTTACCCTTTGGGGAATGCAGGCGTGGTGATAAATGTTATGTCACGTTTATTTTATTAATGTGTCTACCAGTGTTGGTCTAAAAAATTACAATTATCCACAAATATCTAAATGTAGTGATGGTATGTTATGTAATATACAAATACCGCCCTGAGTTATTGCAGAAAATTAATTTTAACGTCCCAAACAGGTCCACTAGATATAATCCCCCTATTTCTGTTCCGCAGTGTTCCTCAAATTATAGGCAAAACTCATTTATCGTGCGGGCAAGCAGAATTCTCAATAAGTTATGCAAAGAGTTCACCTTTGATCCATTTGTTATTAAAAGCTTTGCGTACTAATGCAAGAAAGATGCTCAACCTTAAGTTTTTTGATAATTAACCATTACTTAAAACATAACTTGTAGTTGTCTTGCATTAGTGTCCCTTCAGTATTTTTAGTTTAAAGTCTGTCACTAACCGTGAAAACCTGTAATTGGCTTCATGACACATATTGATTTTCTTTTTTTATTCCATTTTATAGCTGTTGGTTTTCCAAAATAAAATAAATAAATACAAATAGTTTGTTTCATTTAAAGGTTTGTACAAAATAGTAGTGATTGAAGTGTCCTTTTAAGCAATTAAATGCCTGTATTAAGATAACAAAAACATAACATCGCCTCGGCCTGTATTCCACTAAGGGTGAAATCCACTTGAAATTAAGTCTACCTAGTCCATTACCTACTTACATGTATACTCAAATGCCTTTTTTCATTATATCATTTAATATGAAAATTTGTTTCTATTATTTCAATTAGTAAGGCCTATTCCGATAATTTAGGTTAGAAGAACGAAGCGGCTAGCCTATTGCCGTCAACGATAATTTCCTTCAAGTTTCTACTTATTCTATTCATACTATGTACCGAAACAAGAGAAACCCCTTACGTTGGAGTCTGTCGTTGTGTGTGTTTTTATTTTTAAAAAAGGTAGACACGCATCAGCAACAACTTTGTTGTGCAACAGTGTTGCAATTATCGATGCTTACTTACCACCAGCTGACTGGTCTGCTCGTTTACCGATATAAACAATAAAGAAAAGATTCACAGCGACTATCGGCCCATTCTATTTACAGCCGGTATCGTGACCATGATCCACTTACTCCTACATTTTCTTTGGGACGGTGCGTAGTAGGGATAGTAGTAGTAGGGATGTTCATCGTCGACGTTAAAAAAAACGAATACATATAATATAAAAAAACATTTTATTAGCAAACTAACATAGGAAAGTAAAAATATAAGAAATTCATTATAAAACTGTAAATGTTGTAAAAAATTATGGTAGCTACATTTATTACAATACACGTACCTTACGGTATGATACTGATTTAACGTGACCAGATCTAATCTGACATAATTTCACCTGCGATACTTCTGCGTCGACTTAGAAATTTACAAATATTATTTAAGAATATAAACGCCATCAGCTAGCTTGACAAGAGACATAGACACAGGGTTGTGTGTCTACATTATCCTTTTTTGGATGGATATTGACGTCGAATTAGCCTTGGCCAGGCGTGAACATCTCGAACCTTGTATTTCGATACTCCAAATTGGTTGGCTGTTGTAGGGCTGAATCAAAGGTTTCGTTCGGTATCAGTAAAATATTTTTTTTCTATCAAGTTTATTAAGAGTGAAGCATATTGGATTATCATATCAATGTTGTTGTTGTTTTTGGTAGTTATTTTTTATTAATAAAGTCTTGTATAATTTCAGTTTCGAAAAACCTTACCTTTGAATAGCCTTGTATGTGTAATTGGAAATACAAAAAAATAGATAATGTAATATAATCTTAAAAAAAAAACGTTTTTTTTTGTCGCACACACATGAGAAGACGATTTCCTTTGATAGTTCTTTCTAAAAGTCGTAGAAGAAAAGTTATATATCAATAAAGTATTAAGTATATATGTTTATAATCTTGTATTAAGTATTGTGTTTATTAATTAATATTCGTGACGGGTATAAAAAATCGTGTATCTTGGCAGGCAGGCGACGCAGGAGCAGGGCACGTGCTACATAGAGCTCGGAAGACCTCTTTAGTGATTGAGTCAGTGAAGTGAGCACAACGACAAGCATTACACTCGCACTGTCTAATAGATATACAGATAAGCAAAAAATCACAGCTCCGGTTAATCAAAATACAATTATGTTTTTGTTTTCATATTTTCTTCACCTTAAAATATAATTCTAAAAATAAATAATGAAGTATTGTACAGGACGGCTCAGTTTAAGGGCGACGTAGATAAAGGTTTTTAATGTTTTAATAGTCCTAATGGTGCATGCCAGAAATTAAGATGGAGTTGCAAGTAGAATATACAAAAGTTTTAATAAAAGGTGTGTAAATTTTAATGAAGATTATATTATTCTAAACGAATAAAATTATGTGCTGGTAGAGATGCCCTCGCGGGCAGAGAGACGACCATAAATAAATTAACAGTATTTACAAAGCATTTAATATAATTTGTATTATCACCGACATCCAGTTATCCACGTCTCCCTTACAACAACACCGATTCTATATAAAATTAAATTATTCATGCAATAATTAATCATAGAACCTTATAAACAAGACATAATTATCAATAAATTCTAATAATCAACTCAGGAACAAATGCAATAAAAATCGATCAATATACTTCTTTTCATTAATAAACCTTTTCAAAATAATGTAATCAAAAACCAACATATTTTAATATATTACATGAATATATTAACAACCATTTATGCACTCACATAATTTATGAAGGTAGCCATAGTATCTTAAAGTAATCTGGTAAATCTCTCAATGTTTCTTATTAAGGTACTTATTAAAACTATAAATTCGCTAGTAAGTAATTCAAATACCATCTAATGAGATACAAGTGGTAGAGTAAAATTTACTTCCAAAGTCAACTTTTCTATAAAATTCATTCATGATACATATTTACACGATAATGAGTATTGTTAAAGAGTTTCCTCTGGCTTTATAACTATTATTAAATATATTTACGTCAATCTCAAGAGATAACTACAGCACACGCCACATAATGTACACATACCAGCTAAGGAGACAGTGTAGGTACAAAATTCAGTCTGAAGTAAATTTTAGAAAACCTGCCGCATAAACACTAGTATTAGGTACTATTTTGTTCTGCAAATAATAATATGATAACTTGGTAGATATTAAGCTTTCCTATAGAACGTATCTACTTAGTACTATATATTTTTAAATCATTAATATACCTACAGATTTTTCATACAACTTTATTGTAAATACAAGCGTAAGCCATGTATTCACTGAAAAACAATTGTTTGGAAACAGTATGACATACTATGTTTCTGACAAATTTAAACTGTTGGTAAACAATACGTGTTTAGGTTTAGGGAGTACAGACCGGTGGTAAGGACATACATATATTATAATTAATAGAAATATTTGAGACGAAGTAGATATTATAGGATTGTTCGATTAAAGATAAAAAAACAAGAAAAATTACGCGTGAGAAGATATTTCGAAAGCTTTAGAAATACCAAATAATATGCCCAAAGAAAATTCAAAATTTGTAAATGATCTGTTAAACATATATTCTAACCACCATGTCTTTAATTTGTATGGACTAGACATTTATGTAGGTCAGCCTACGGCAAAGGCAACATGTTCTAACAAATACTGATGTCGACTGCACTCTCCTGAACATTGTTGTTATAAATATCAACGTAGTGCAATCGAAATATTATTTCTCAAAGAATACATGACTTCAGATGGTTGAGACTCAGGACTATTCTAACATAAGTACGTCACTTCCATGTTAATATGTAGTTCTTACTATAGTGTCACAGTCACACAGGAGCGTCAAGGGGGCAGTGTTCGTTTACAAATAGCTAAATACTGAATATTGATTATTTATCAGTATTGCTATTGGCAAGATGCATAACTTTATCAGCAACTTAGTATTCCTAAGAAGTAGAGATGCTTAGATATCTGATTTTTTTGTGGAGACATGTCGTTAAAATTATATTTAAACCAACCCAACTGACGGATACTAGGAAATACTATGTGAAATGATTTTAGAGACAGCAAGCTGTAAAAGATACCTACTAATAAATTAGTTATTGGTATCTATAAATCTTTAACGAACCTCTAAATCCAATTAATTTATTAATTTATAATATTGTTTCATTAATGTTTCCCTATACATATAGTAAAATAATTTAAGAAATTGTATTTGAAATGTAGTTTTCTATTTAATTTTCATGAATGCAAGTGAAACCAAAATATAATTATGTTGCCATAAACAGAGCTAGCAGAGCCGTATCTTAATTAACAAATCGGTATAGACGTAGGTATTAACAAATCGGTATAGCCGTAGGTAGATATTTATGTATTCCTTAGCTTGCGGACGGAAGGGACGCAATGGGGCTACCATATCACCTGAAATTTTATAGATGAATAGATATATAGTTTAAAGTCGCCCTAAATTACTCAAATATATAACCAAAAACTTGTAAGCACCGTTTTGTTTATAATAAGTTTAGTCAGATTGTAAGAAGATGAAAGTGACTAAACAATAAGTTAACCATAAAATTTTCGAAGCAGTGTAACGACATCTTATTTTTTTAATGCCGTAAATACATGTGAAGAATTAAGGAAGTTAAGGTTCATCACCATAACACCTCCTGAATTCCCCGAAATGTTAGGCAGAGGTGCACTAATTTTCGTACACCCACCCAGTGCATCGGACTGTCATCATCTTCATTATCATCAGAGGGAGGTTTTTTTTCATTATCATCGGCTCCTCTCTGCAACTTTAGACAGTAGATAGTGTCGGTTAGTGCTCACAATTATCCGGTGACATATACTACATTAATGTAAAATGTATATAATTATATCCTACCGTGGACAATTTTAACGAAATTATTTCTAAAGACAACGCATAATGGAATAGTTTAATAAAAAAATGACTAGGTCGTGCCGTAATGACATTGTGTGTGATACCGCGCACTTGACGTGCGGAGGCCGAAATATTATAACTTGACCTTAATTCCGGTGGTTTAATTTCAATCACGGTACATAATTGAACTATTGTAACAGACACTGCATGCTATAGCCTATTAACGTATTTATTGTACTGATACATTGTTAACGTCATTGTTTAAGTATAGTGCGAATACAAAAGTAATATTATAACTGTTTTGGCACACCTAGGTACTATTAAATTTTACCAACCCAACTATGTAGTTATCTTTTACAAACATAACATTTTGATTACAATCGTGAAAAATAGTGTAATCTATTATACGTAGTCTATAAAAAATTTAGGTACGTCATGTTTTACTAAATAGGTATGGTATTATAAGTATCTATTTTAACTAACTGCCGCAACTGCAGTGTGTTCAAAATGTTGATATCATTATCATGTTTTGGAATTAGCCAATTTACACTAATTTGCGTTATGATACTCAATGTTCAGTGCCATTAGATGATAATCATAATAGAGAGCATTGGCTCCCCAATTTGTAAGAATGCACATTACAAATTATACTACTTAATGGCTTCGATGTTATTTTTTTTTCTAAATTCATGTGCTCGGCAAAATATGAAAGCTCTTTCATGAAACTTTCTGACTATTCACTGTGTGAGTGTGATTGCTATGAAAGACCAAATCTCAAAAGAAAAGCCTCTCTTTTAAATTGTGATGTGAAATAATGGAATGAACAGATCTATGGAAGAAATAAACGAAGCTAATACCACCTGACTGTATAGAAAGGTAGTATCTGAAAATGTCAGTGAAACAGATTAGAGTGATGTCTATATTAGGTAATTACTTTCACTAAGTGGAAGGTAAGCATGCACAGTACTTTCATGCACTTTCATCTTCAAGATGATCGTTTCATGGCTAATAACTGGTAGATTATAATGGGACGACATGAAATTATTGCTTACATAGGTGTCCGACGGTAAACAATGTCTTAAAGACTATATAGATACGTACCTATGTACTCGTAAATAATGATAGGGCGCGCCCCTGTGTTATAAACACACGGACGGAACAAAGAAAGGCTACTTTGTTAGACGAGAAAGGGAGCACAATTTTAAAGACCGCGATTGAAACACCACTTGTGTTTATAATTTATAGCAATCTGAGGGCAATCAGGCCTCTCCCAGTATGAGGCGAAAGATGTAATATTGGGAATGAGAAACCATTCACTGCGTCGCTTCGTCCGATATGGACACTCGAATAATGGTCCCACCCGTCCCGAACAAGCTATTAAGTTCCAATTTCCGAGGAGTACATTATAATAATAGTGCAAGTATTCAACTTTTTGTACCAAGCGTTATCTTAAACATCGCAGAAATACTCTAAGTAAATCGAAATGTCCAAAAATTATAGTGCAGCCACACTCGAAAAAATAAAAATCACTGTTCGTACCGAGAGGAGCACACAGTAGAGATGCGATAGTTGAGCGGTGAAAGATGCTGGGTTCTGAATACCCGTTCTTTTAGTCTTATATTTTTTTTATTTTTAGAAAGTTCAGTCGGTCGCACAGCGGGAGAAATTACTACGGCGCCGTGGCGACCAGTAACACCGGCGTTGCTCATCATTGTTCACTATTTATCTGATGTTACTTTGAGACATATTATCGATTATCCAAAATTTTATAAAATATCTACTATTACATAACTCATAGAGCCACGGAGGTTTCATGCAGATTGAGGAACTAACGTCAGATATCTACCTACTTCTACCAAAATGCATAAAACGTTGTTTACTGATATATGACTTCTAACGTAAACTAATATTTATGACTAATAAGCATGGAATGTACTTAAACATAAACAACATAAACATACCATCACGCCTGTATTCCCCGAAGGGTTAGGCAGAGGCGTACCTACTAATGTACACCCACAGTTCGCCGGTATGTTAGGTCCCATGTAATAGGGGGCGAGCCTATTGCCATTAACCGGGCACAAATTCCTAACTCCGAGCTGCTACTGGGAACTTCATAGAAAAACCCAATAACACTGCTCGACCTGGGAATCGAACCCAGGACCTCTAGCGTAGCAGTCGCGTTCAGGACCACTTGGCTAATGAGGCAGAATGTACTTAAGTCGATTTTATATAATCTTGTAAAACACTTAAAAGTATAATTATGTTCTTAGCTAAAGCTAAAATGTATACGGTAACGGGCGGAATTACATACAAATTAACAAATAAGATTAACGACCGAGAACCTTCACATCTCTCATTCGTAACTGTCTTATTTCTCTATAAATTATTACTTTATTAGCACCTTACCAAATTCATCTGTGATATTTTCAGCCTTTAAGTATCGATTAAGAAAAATACATTTGTTATCATATCACCATGATAAAGTTTAATTGACTATCAATGTGGTGTGAGCGGTGCAGCGGAGTGCGCGGCGCGTTACCTCTGCTTGCTGGGCTTGACGGCGCCGTTGGCGGCGGCGGTCTTCTGCGCGATGTGCGTCTGATAGTGCTTGGCGAGGTGCGCCTTCTGGCGGAAGCTCTTGCCGCACAACGAACACGTGAACGGCTTCTCGCCCGTATGCGTCCGCACGTGCACATTCACTGAGTACTTATCCTTAAATCCTTTCGAACAAATAGAGCAGTAGTGAAGAGATCTCTCTTTCCTCACACCATTTGAAGTGGAGGTTGCCGCTTGAATGGCGGTGCCGGACTGCGCTTGCGCTGTCGGTGCCGGGTTCTTGTTCTGCGGTTTCTTGTATCTTCTGCTTCCGGGCTTTGTGCTGGTGACGGTAGGTGATGCTGTCACTATTTGTAAGTGCTGGTTCAGTTGAACCTCCCCGGCGGGGATCATTGTCACTAGTTCACCGTTTACGTGATGTATGTTATAGACACTACGCGTCGGGTCAATAGGTTCTACGGTACAAAACGGTTGCATCGATTCGCCTAGTTCTGTGGCTATCCTCTTCAACTTCTCATAGTCTTCGGGATAGTTGGTATCAAGTCGTGATAACAAAATATCGTCTACACTTTGCGTCGAAGAAGGATTTTCTCCGTTTGAAACAACAGCTGTGTTAGGATCCTCTAATAGTATCGATATATTTAATCTATTTGATGGCGGAATTGCCATCAAAAGTTCATCTTTATTATCTTGGTACATTGATGGTACATCTGGTTTGTTATTATTAGTTGTGATAACTCCTTTCAGTTCATTACTTACATCAACTTTTGCGGGATTTTTTTGTATAGTACTATATCTAATAAAGGCTTTTCCCTGTAATGCACTTCTGAGTAAGGATTCATTCGATTCCGTATTTTGATCCGTTATTTTCCAATCATTATTGTTGTTATTGAATTCTACTTGACTTTCTAACAAAGTTGGTGTTCCGAGCAGGGATGCACTTTGGGAGTCATCTTTTTTGTCGCTACTCGAAAACTCACTATCCTCATAACTATAAGGTTCAACTTTCACTAAATCACTAGTACTCAAATCAGCATGCTGACTTTCTGAGTCACCGTCTTCATATGTAAAGCCCTCTACTTTTGGTAAATCCTGGTTAAAATCATTGGGGAACCCGTTCATATTTAGTATGGATTCGAGATCTAATGAATTGTGCGTCTCTATATCAGTTGGACTCGACATAGACACGTCTTCTTCTTTAGCCCAGTATCGACTTGAACTGGTTTCCGTCATGTCATGATTTAGTACAGTCAATGTGTATATTTGTCCGTCCGTGTTGTTAATTAACTTATTTGAAATAGCCGTGTCTGTGCAGGGATGCGTACCATTAATATCGCTCTCCTGGTTCCAGTAAAACTTGTTGAGATCCTCTAGCATGGTAGTGTCTAAACGATCGCGTTCGCGGTCTACGTTCCAAATAGAGTCAAAACTTTGTAGCGTGGTGGAAGTGGTTGCGGTGGCCATGCCACTGTTGCCACCGACCTGCGCGCCACTCACGCTTAACAAACTATTATTGTTTTGTTCTTTGGGCTCCTCTGAGAGCAGTGGGTTTGATCTCGAGTCGGGTGATTCCATGAACACATTCACAGAACGCATCTGTTGTTTGTACTGAGCATCAGTAACCTCGTTGGACGTCACGAAATCAAAGAAATCCGACTTTGACAGTTCTGGGGCAGTGGCCGTCATGACTACCGTTTCATTCACAACCGAGGACGACAACTCGGTTCGTTCTCCTGTCAGTTTTGCTACATCAAGCTTGTAATGTTTGTGCTCAGTTTATTTTTGTACTACAATAAATATATCTAAATTTAAATAAGTGAATAACCCGGTATGACTTGTACTTTATTGGCAGTCGCTAGAGCGTCGGTAACTGAGAGTGCGGGAGTGCGGGGCGCGGGCTGGGGTGCTACTCGGACGTGTCCAACGTGCTCGAGTCAATCGGCGGACCAATCGAGTTTGCGAACTTGATCCGTACGTTAGTTTTTCCCATTATTCACCCCAACCCTATTTCTTGCTGATCGAGAACTTAATTATCCAGGCTTTTGGAAAAATAGAAGCACTTGACCATATTATCCATAATGTCACGTAGGTGCTCGAAGTCAAAGGGCGAAGTCAATCTGAAAAAAAGAAAAAAATAAGGTTAATGGCATAATTCAGACTAGGAACAGTAGGTATTTAATATAAGTAATATAAATATTATTCTTTAGCACCGAAGTTAAATGTACTACTGTTTCGGCATTGCACAGCATAGGTTGAATATGTCCGTATCTGAATGTTTAATTAATAAGCTCGCTCCGTGTCTTTAGATCCTGTACAAAACCAGGGCGAGCAAGTCACGCGCCGTGCCTATCAGGCATCACGTAGCGGGCGCGCGCCGCAGCCGCGCAGCCAACGCGACGCAACGCGCGACTCCGCTACTTTCCGAATCCGAGCCTTTCAGCGCGAATGCCAAAAAATAAAACTGAACGTTAAATTATATTAAAATGAAAGCAGAAACGAGATCATCACACGGTATGTAATTCTAGTGGTTGTCTAAAGATTCTTACTTTCTACATTATCATATCTACTCATTTCCACATCCTTCGTTTTGTGTAGGTTTTTTAAAGAGTTTAAAAATGTACAATTGTGTTTTTTCATATTCTTATATGGTGGCGATATTCATACGTGTTCGATATACATGTCGTAAAATGAGAAAGGTCTGTCAAACGACACGATGAATTGGAGCAAGCGCGAGGGACCGAAACATTCGATATTAAGTTTCATCTGACAGCTGATACAATGGTAACTCGTTCATATTTGACGAAATATTATTTACTTGCTGTATACTTTACACAGACACAGAAGTATCCTACTTTGGTGTATTGCTTGTATTATGGTCTCTATAGTAATTAGTACGAAAGTTTTATTTAAATGTTTGTTTATTTCAAAATTCGTAGAGCAAAAGTTATTGGTTTCAAAATTCGTTTATATTAATAAAATTTAATATAACTATGTACATATTTATGAATCTATTTTAATAATTATTAGAATATGTGGATTTTTCAACCAAACATCCTGTACATAACTTTTAAATCCATTATGAATATTACATTATCTCATCCACAATGTAATTAAAAAACAAATAAAATAACATCTATTCTCTAGGTGTGTTTTATAACTGTGTTTAAGTTTAAAACGGAACATAATACTTGTCTTGTGGGCAATAAACATTCTGGAACGAATCTTTAATTAAGAACAATGACGTTATTTTTTGTTTTATTGTTTGTTTGTACTGGTTTGGGCTAGTGTGTTTGCTACAATACTTAATAAAGTATACAATTATAAATGATATTGCATGTAACTATATACGCTTTATTAGTTAGACATATACTGAACTGTTGTTTGTAAATGTTTTCTGAACATTTCCTGTACGTTAGGTCCAGGGATAGACAATGAAGTAAGATTGCTTAGTGATGACCATAAATTAATCTATTTACTTATTCTCTTGCAAGCGGCTCGTAAAATATCAAATTCAATCAGAACTTTGCGTCATTGCGTCACAAAGATATTTTAACTGTACTTAATTGTATACAGCTTGTCATTATTTTAAACGAAACACTAAGTTAACATGCGAAATTGTTTTGCAACTAATACTGTTAAAAATAGTGCTTTTGAGATTACTAAAACCTTATTTCACAATCGTGAAACGGTCGGAGCAGTGGATTAACTTTAAATTGCTTATAGGAAATATTGTTGATGGTTCTTGAGACATAAGTATCTATTATAAAGGTAAAAATATTGGGCTAAATTGCCTGGTATGTCTACGTATAAGCTTGGCAGTGGGTAATCCCAGTCCGCGTTGTCGGTAGGTAGAGGTGCAGGCAACCATTACAGTTGGCTGCGCTAAGGTCGCCGCAGTGGTTTTTCTGAGAATCTGGTCTCGTAATGGCTTTGTAAGCTATTAACTTAACCGATAAGCGTCGATTATTGCAATTGGTTCGGGTTTGCATTCGCATCACGACAAAATAGTTTTAGCGAATCATTGTGGGTATATTGTGTCGGTATGCAGAACTTAATAATATTAAAATTCGGTCACCTGTTGTCGCAATACTGGGGATTTCTGTTTGAAATTATTTTTTTGTGCTTTGTTTATATATCAAGGTAGCTTTTAAATAAAATCCAACAGCACTTAGTTTACTTGACCTAGATTGTTTTATGGTAAGTCTGCACCTATAAGTTGAGTTTGAAGTTAACTTCAAATTGCTTTGGATGTTACAATTTAGCAGAAATTGAATCAATTCCGAAATAAAAAATTAAATGTTTATTCTGCTTTTTGAGTAATTAATTAATTTAAGTTTTAATCGATAAGTCAGGGTATGAATTTGATGACTTTGTATTGAGCTGTGGCAGCGGCGGCTGTGGTGCGGTGCATGTGGGTTAACGAGCGCGGTTGCGCCACGGACGCTGCGCCTGCGCACTGCCGAAGCCGTCTGGCAGATAGCTGCTTTACAACTATTATACAATACACCTATTGTTATTATTCTCAATATCTTGTTTTCCTTGAAACACCAATAATAGTTTTATTTGAATAAAGTAAATTCATCAGACCTCCACCTGCAATGGGAAATGTGGTAAGTAAGTGTTCCCACTTATTAGCGACAAAGACTAGACAGACACATATGTTAATTCGCGGAAAAGTTCCCAGTTCACGTTACTAATAACATTTCTATTACCTATTGATGCGACTAATAAGGAGTAGCCACGGAGAAACCTTACGTTTCTCGGGTGTACTTATCTAGAAATCTGAAATTGCAATGTTCCTAGTGCGAATACTCATTACATTTTATACCCATTTGTATTATGCCCATTTTACCTTCATGCCATCTCAGGCAAGTAATTAATGTCTCTAACAAATTTATATACTGGTATCTATTAATAGCATTCTTAAATTAATTGAAGACTTATTATGATTATTACAAACGCACTGGGCACGATGTAGTAATAAGATGTTGCTTTGTAAATCATTTACTTCTTATATTATAGGTACAATAGGTATATTTCAGATTAAGCGTAGTCTTGTACCACGGAATTTTTGCTTTGTTTGAAAAATATATTCGATTTTATAAAATAGTCCACTTCATATCGATAACGTAGATCTAGTTCGATATCTTTAATTAACACGAATAAGCGGCCTCGATATCGCAACTACAATGCCCGACTTTATCTCGGAGAACCATCGAACGATGTCAACAAATTGCGTCGTATTTACAACAAAAATACCCGGACAATTAACTGTGAAGTTCCGATGTGGCGATAATGGCTAGTCGGAGCGGTGATCCAGCCCATGATCCCATGAAGTGTTACGCGGAGCGACCAAGTGCGGGCCGCCAGCTCCCGACCGGCTCAGATGCGGATCACGATAGCTGTGACCACATTGTGACGGCTTTAATTGGACGTTTTACATAGAATTGATTCGAAATAAACCTGAACATGCCGCTGGTCATTCTCAAGGCGACGCGCAACGTGCAGCACGATGTTATGACTGTGTATAAGTACGGAGTTGTTATTTTAAACACCATAAAACTTTATGAGAATCAAAGCAAACTTCGAATGCAGATTAGTCTCACCTGTCTTTAAACCCATTGATATTTTGACACAACTTATTAATTAAAAAATCATTAATTGTCTATACTGCCTCATTAGCCTAGTGGTCCTGAGTGCGACTGCTACGCTTGAGGTCCTGGAATCGATTCCCAGGTCGAGAAAAGTGTTATTGGGTTTTTCTATGAAATTCCCAGTAACAGCTCAGAGTTTGGAATTTGTGCCTGGTTAATGGCAATCGGCTCGCCCCCTATTACATGGGACCTAAACATACCGGCGAACTGTGAGTGTACATTAGTACGCCTCTGCCTAACCCTGGAAATCCTAACCGGAATACAGGCGTGATGGTATGTTTAATTGTCTTTACAAGCAAGTGTCACTCAAGTATCTAAAGGTTCGACCTAAAAGCAAGATAAATATTCATTTGACTTATGACTAATAAGTGACATTAAACAATGTGTACAACTTCAATAACTTATCAACCAGTATAAATGAATGATATAAGCATCAATCGATGCACAATTATACGAATGTAAGTATTACGATTTATGTAATTGTCGCTCTGTTTCATATCGATTGGTATTAGCTAGGTAACCGTAAATGGGAGCTGGTAGGCAGCTCGCTCGCATACCAGAGCGCGCGTCGCTGCCGCGGTCCGACCTCTGACATTTGAGCCGAAGATGACCGCTTGCTACGTACGTAAAGCCTTTGATCTCTCATACTGTTGCAATTTTATGCCAGATTATTATAACGAGTCGGATGCCAGTAAAAGTGAAATTAATGTTGCGTGCTGTATGTGTTGGCGGGCGTTACTATAATCTCTAATAACACGCGGTTAATTGAGGTTCATGCAATTAAAGGGCTCGACTACGATTTTGTTTCTAAGTTCCAAAGATTCCCTTCCACTTGGGTTACAAGTAAGTAATATTTCTATGCTAACATTTAGTAGCATAGCATCAAAACTACTTTTTATGAAGCTCTTCATTGAACTTACAAATTGCAACTCATTTAAATGCACAAATAATAATGCTTAAAATCTAGTTGAATAATTAATTCGATATAATAAATGTTGTGGTAGGTAGTATGAGGCTGTTATAAATGCCAATATAGGTCGATTGCGGTTTACACACTGATTTATGGCAACTGGGAGACCGGTGGCTACGCAAGGATGCACAATCTAGTCGTGACATTAATGACGGAGATTACTTGCTTACGCGCAACTAGAGTGCGTCGAATTCTGACGTAAAATATGGTTAGTATTTATATCGGATAGTGGTTGCTCGAGTTCCCACGCGGCGAACGCGCAGTGTTTCGCGCCGACACCGGCTCTCAGATGATTGGACACATGCAAATTCTGTACAGATAGATTTCAATGATTTTGAATAACTATATAATATGTTCTACCATGAACATAACCACTGTTGAAATACAAAATCAAAGCCAATTGTGTCATTCTACTCTAAAAAGCAAGTTAAAAGTGTACAAGTATCAGGTACGCTTTTAGATACATTTTCTGCGGCACATTTAATTATTTGAAAGTTTATTATTCACTTTCCATTCGATATTGATGTGTTACCAACTAAGTTTTATGTATATCTTATATATTGCGAGGTATAATGAATTAGACGTTTATATACTCTGCATTTCTATGAGCGGGTGTGCCGACTTGTCGTTCAGGTTTAGCTCGATTAGGAGCCAAAATTATACTGAGATGACCGCTTTGTCCTACCGAACAGCTCAGCGGTTCAAGCTAATTGGACACATCATTAGTCAAGATTACGTAATGCGTCTGATTTCGTGAATCGAATTCACGAACTAAATTCGCTAATAAATTAAATAGAATATATGTAGTGTATATGTCCTAGCTAGTGGAATATGTTTTTGGTCTAAAGTTTTTTCTGAGTAATTCTTCATAACTCTCAATTAGCATGGTCCATATCAAAAGACCACATTTAGCGATTCCTCATCAATCATCGTCATCAGTTTCGTTTTTAGAACCCATAGCAGCATCTAAGCTTTTCTAATTTGAATGATATTACTATCCACCAAAAACGGCCTTGTTTAAAAGTAGTTTAGTCTATAAAAATAACGTTTTTTAAATTAAATTTAGGGACATTTAATAATCATACCTTTTTGTTCAAAACTCTCTACTGTTCTCTACTATTATAAAATCGCTGTTTGTTACGGGTTGGCGTAAAAACGACTGAATAGATTTTAATTTTGTTATCACTGTTAGAGAAAATACGCTCTAACTTAAAAACTGGTGAACTTCGTATCTCAATTAATTAAATGGAACCTGACCTCTTTGTCATCTGTATGGGACAATGTGTGGGATAAGCGTCAATCACGATTTTCGTGTTGGAATAAGCCATGATTGGCCTACATCACAGGTGCACTCACAAAAAAGAGAAACTACAGTATTCCGGTGCACGAAAGAAAATCTTATTATCGACATAAGGGGCGATATTCGAGAAGGCCGTGTCTGCTCCAGTTACAGAAAACGCTCCCTCCGATTTGGATCCGGTTCGATCTGGTTTCGTGCGAACCTACCTTCACTCTCTTATGGTGTTTTAATCACTGTTATTTACGGAGTGTCTTTAGAGACGTTATCGAGACAAAAATCTATATTGTTAAGTAAATAAAATGAAACCGCTTCCGTCCAATTTGAGCTTCCTCTTCGAAAACCACTATGGAATCAATTGAGCTGGTAAAGGTAGTATGTATAAAATTGCGTACATACGCTAATAAGGGCATTGAATGTCAAACATATATACTTCGGGAAATTAAAACTACTTACTTCACCAAAAATAAATATGATGCAGATAAATAATATGCGGAAACATAGGGATTCAATAAACTTTGCATGATGATTTTTACAAATATTGATTAAGAAAATATATTATTCAGTACCCATCTCGTGAATAAAAGAACAAAAAACTAATAGAAATAAAATATTTAACCTGAACGAAAAGAAAGGTTTTGGCGCGACGACATTTGATGTCCAGACAAAATCGACAGCGTTTGACAGACGCAGTCTATTTGAATGGTGAAAATAAATGAACATATTGACTAATTGGTAGTTAACATGCACGTTCGATTATGTGCAAAGCGTGCTAATATAATACAGAGGCAAATTGGCGTTAAACTTTTGACAGGCGGGTCAATAAGTGTCTGGAAAACGAAAGTAGCACCTGGCGTACTAGTGTTGCTTTGTTATTTTTATCAGATAGTTTTACGAATATTAAATTACCCGGTCGGGCTTGGATGTCACGGCTCACTTTGATACTTTTTAGCACATCAATGAACATTTTTATGCCGAACAATGTTTTGAGTACATAGACATACACACACACAATGAAGGTAGGTTCCGATTTTTACACGCGATGAAGTTATTAGAAGAAAGTGTGAACTTACTGTTATACCGGATATTAACTGGATTTCTATTTTTGATAACTTTTAGTTACTATAAAGTGCTCCTAAAGTGACCTTAAAGACCACTAGGAGTCTAGTTACCGGGTGGCAATACATACATAACTTTGAATAACTGAAATTACTTTACTACCACAGTAATGTGGCAAATTGGAATATTTCTTCAGTTGAATTATTGGATATAACAAAAAGGATATTATTGATAAGGAGGATTTATGGCATATCACATGTTTCATAATGTAATAACCAGGATTGGCTAGGTAGTATATAATGACCGGCATTGAAGCGTAAAGAGTTCTGCACGAAACAAGGTATGAAATGAGAAATTGTATGTTGAGCACCATTTACTAATTCTGGATTTTGTTATTATAAAATAACCGAGGGCAAAAGTCAATGTAATTATTCGTTCACGTATTGATCTCGGTACTTACCTATAAATAAACGAGTTGTTGCAACTTGTAACTTACCATTCGGGAAGTTAAATTATAGCGTGCATAAACGCTAATGTTTATACGAACTCCATACACATATTATTTTAATGTATTATTAGTATTTATATTAACATACCTACTAAGTACGCGTATGCTTTATATTATATCATATTACATTATATTCGTTCTTCTCACGTTAGGGATTTTCCAGTCTGTACCTATATTTCATCTTTCTCGTTAAGTAATGAGTCGCAGCAATAGTTTCGATATAACTTATTACCAAGACTTTGATGTTTGTCTTTTTTATAAAGAGTTCACTAGATGCAACCCCGAAGCAGTATGTGAAACGAAAACTATATTGTATATACAAACCATAAAACTGCGCCACTTCGTGCAAATAAAAAATCATGTTTAAAATAGAACATCGCTACCACAATTTTAAAGACTACCATGTTTACTATACACATTATAAATTATTTATGTTTTTCGCTTTTATTAGCATATTGCCGAATCGAATGCAATTGCTGCATTTAGATTAAAACGCTGCATACATACCTATATTAATATTAAATTTGTGTTTTAATGAGCTATTCATACCTATCAATTTGATTTAATATAAATCATCTCATTTCTATATTGGATATAGGAAATTAACATATTATCTCGAGGTAAACAGAAACTTCAGATTAATATTTGTTCAATCAACAATATTTATCAATCTGCGATGTTTATGGTTCTTATATGTGACCACATAATTGTGAGCTCTGAAGTGAATCGTATTTTGGTGTCTATAAATCTTGCTTGTTTATCATTTCTATCTTTCGACCTTAAAAACAGTAAGCAAAAGTATTAATCAGGCTGTATATTTGTCGGTGATATCGTAAATTCCAAAAGAAGGTACTATGTTTTTTTGGTAGTAGCTGATATAATATTGGTACGGTATGGATTACTTTTCCCATGTTACATAGTTATGGATACACAATTATAAAACGACAACAGCCGTGTAATAAGCTGTGTCTCGGTTCGCAATTATTAACGAGTTGTAATATCTCACATCGCACCTAGCAATATGTCTAGTACGAATCTTAATGAAGCTCATCTGTATAAATGCAATCACACGAGGCTAGTTCGTTATGTGCACTAAAAACAGCTCGCTTCACATGATTGCAATGGTAATAACCTATGTAATCCAATCAGTAGATATAATCAATCAATTTAAAACGTTTTTTTTATATTCACGCTATCCAATCAATTGCCAATAATTTTGAAGATCTATGCAACATGATTGAAATAATCGCGGAAGAGAAGCTGCGCTTTATCGTCCTAAATCAAAAAAACTTGGTGATGTAAACGAAAAGATAGCCATTATTGGGCGTTGTCTAGCCAGTTTGGACAACAATACAACTTTTGTCATAAATTAAATATCTGATTAATTTAAGATGAGTTATCGTTAGTACTATTGAAAATTGCATTTCTTTTTCTTTTAGCATGATTAATAAAAGACCAGTTTTTATTTTTACACCTGGAGAAATACACTTCATTTGATTTTTTATCCACTAAGCGTTAGTTGGATGTATATATGCCGCGTAGGCAACGTTCCTGTGGTCCCTGCGTAGACGCAGCGGAGGCACCAAATAGACGTTGTTGCGTAGGCACTGCGTAGATGCTTGTAGACACCGCGTAGTCACCACATAGGCGACACGTATTAGCTTGGAGGCCGCGTAGATATTGTGACTACGCTAATCGCTATCTTGTACAATCGAGACTTTTTCTATCATTTTCATAACAATACTTCTCGTTCTTGACTAAGAACTATGAAATGTGACGCTAACGTAGTCTTTAATTGTGTAGGCAGCGCCGCGTATAGGCATAGAATCGCATACGTTCCTTAACGCCTATGCTGGACGGCCAACATTAAAAAAATATATTAAATAGCCCTGCCATTTCAGTCCATTAAAATTAAATCTCTAGTTTACTTAAACTTCAACAGATATCTTCGAAGGCATGTTCATAAATCGCTTCTAAGTTACCCAGCACGTCCACAGAAGCAGGAGTCGTGTCGCATAAGTAGGTAAGTGTGCATACAACACGGCGTAGATCGCTTTCCACAGTGTAAATGACTTCAGGTTAATAATTTTCAAATCGTGATCTCACATCAATTTATTTCACCATTAATAGTTTGTCCTTATTTATAGGTATTATCACGTCTATCGGTTGGAGAGCCGGAGCAGTTTCGTAAGGCTGCAGTTTAACATCATTTGCATATTCCACGGCGGTGTCGATGTGGCCCCGTGTTGTACATCGAGCAAACCACAAATAATTACAATTCACTGGCTATGTATTTCTCGAAACCAATTTTCGGCCAGCGATAACTATTACGGAGAATTTTTGTCTATGTTTACTTAAGTAAATACTCCAATTAATACCGTGTAAAGATGTTTTGTAACTATAAGCTTTTATACGTTTACCAGCTGTGTATCCCTGGTATTCTGATGATGATGTCGGTTTTTCCAAAAATCCCATCTTAGTGTGTGAAATTATCTGTTCAAACTGAGCGTTATGTATCATTCAGTGTACGAGTTTCAATAAGTTGCTGAGAAAAATTATCGATACATTTTACCTAATGCGGCAGGCGTCATGGGATTTGGTGTATTTAAAAATGAAAGTTTATTGGGTCTTTAATGACAGGAAGGGACGCTTCCGTCAAAAATGACAGTCATTACTTAAATATGAATATTAATACTCGTACCTACTATATAGTTATAGCCGTTGTTAAGTCGGTTACAAATTGGCACAACCAGTGGTCGGGTATTAGCCGGTCAAGCTGCGCGTAGGCTGAAGCATGGCTCGCGGATGTCGCTGTCGAGATGATCCAGATTCACTACGAATCCTTTCACCGAGTGCAGCCTTGAGCACACTGTGTCCCAGGACTGACCATTACCGACGCACCGTTGTTAATGTCCTATCGATTAACATAGATCGGTGCTAAAAGATTTAGTGCGCTCCGTCTATCAACGTTTATGGACTACACTATTGTGTTCGACTTCTCGCATTTACGATATGCACAGCAAGTGAATTGGGTTAGCAAATGTTAGGCCGGTCCCAGGCCATCCGAGTTGATGACGAAAATACCGGACATGTTGTCTGCCAATTAAAACTCCAAGCGACGAAGACGATGGCCGTGCACCGCGCCGCGACCAGACGCGCTCTTTTGCAATTTAAATCAATACAAAAGAGATCGTTATACTCGTTGTTAATGGCTTTTTAATGAATTCCAGTTCATTATTTTTCTTTCTCATGCAACTATGTTTGTAGGTCCTGAATATTGAGTTAGGTCGACGAATTCGTCTAGGATCAGCGACAATTTTCCATAACAAGTGAGAGTCGCAATAAATCATTGGATGCACCGCTATAATACTTAGGTATATTATTAATCGAATTCGTACACTATAATTTACGGTTATTATGTTGCAGTTTAATCTTCTTTCACAAAGAAAGTAAGTATTATCTATACATCTCTATGAAATATTTTAGTCTGGTGTAGCTTTTGAATCACTTTCTTGTTCCAAGAATGGAATGGTTTAAATATCAACATTTAAGAAGATGAGTCGCATTAATGCGCCTTAGTATCCATATTAAAATCTCAAAAGATCACTTCCTTGTTTATATAGTTTAATTACTTGTCTTCTTCTACATTAATACGCCCTTATATAGTTTCCTGGTTCGTCTTTTATATAAACTGGTATAATTAATGGTATGTCAACTACTATTCACTCGTGACACTTTACAATGGAAATTTCGTAATGAATATAGCCAAATTACAATTCGTAAGAACACGCATGCACTCGCCCAGGCTGCAAAACCTGAATTGTGCTTTTTAATTGAAGGGTTCATACTTTGTGGCTGTTTATCAAGGTAATTGAGGCAGGTTTTAAGTGAAAACATATTTTATTTAATATTCTTTCTTAAAGTGCTCTACATATTGACATTTACAGAGTGAACAGAAATGTTGAATAATTTATTACAAAATGCAGTGCTATCTACCTCCCAGGACTTAAGACGAGACATAATGTACTTCAGTCTCTATGTAGGTATCTAAATAAAAATTATAAGTATATTTTATTTCAATAACTCTGATGGTGTAATGGACCGTGCAGTTTTAATCATAAAAAATGTTTTATTCCGTTCTGAAACTAAATTCAGGAAATAATATTTGCAACATTTGACCAACCAGCCTAAAAATATGAATTTAAATACAATTAAAAGATAACGCTTAGCTAGTTGAAAACTTATTACGTACTTCACACAGTTCTATTTTGAGGGTCTTTTGTAAGAACCTTGAAGTCCTCTGTGTTCCTCCTGTCGCTTAGCGAAAATATTTGGATTCATTTTGTACTTCCTGTTCACCTAGAAACGTTAAAATAGCAGCAAAATACTACTTTCAAATTAAAGTTCTTTATAATTTATGAACCAGTTGAAACGATCTTTGGCGTTTTCCTTTTGATCCTTCCGAGAAGCAGAAACATGTTGAATAATACCGATTTATCTCTTGATATTTCGTTATTAATTATTATTATAACTACACTTACTATGATTATCGACTGCTTCCTTAGTCTGGTGGTCCTAAGATTGACTGCTATGCTAGACATCCTGTGGTATTAGGTTTTTATATGAAATTCACAATAGTAGTGTGGAATTTAGAGTTGTAGATTACGTGTTACGAGTGTTGATTAAGTATATGTTTTTTTAAAAAACTCTCTCGGCCATTATTAGTAAAAACAATTAGTTGCACTACAGCTACCAATGTGATCCACACTTCTATGTTATAAATAATGTGAGAGAATACATTACGTTCGAACAATTTATCATAATGTGCACTCTCACTAAACTATCTCGTAGTATGCGAGTGCGGGAGTGCGCGCACCGTGCCGGCTCGTACGCGCAGCTTGTACCACTCAGCGAAAATATTTGTTAACCAAAACGACACACTACACGGATAACAACTAGATTTATTGTAACGCAACACAGATTTATTATTGCACCTTCACTTTTGCTGGAATATGACAACATTGACTGCAAATGATTTATCATAATTTGCCGCTTGAAATGAACAAGCTGTGACTACGCTTACTCAAATTTAGTAAATAAAAGACAATGGAATTGAGTTACAGGACCTATTTTAATAATGTCTCAGAACAACAAACATCTCTCATAGCTGTTTATAATTATGTAAGTAATTAGCTTTACGTAGGTAATTGAAATGAATACAAATTTCTTAATATACCTATACATACCGTTATGAGATTACAACCTTAGTCGTCAACGTTGATGTCACTTTTATAATAATTATACAAACACAAAAAAACTGAACATAATTTTCAGTCAGCAGACAATGAACTGCGCAGTTGTAGGCATGAGTTGCACCTAAGGCAACCTCTGTATTTTCCAAATTAATGTGTATTTAATAAATTAATGATCACTCTATTATTCATCGTAAAGGAATATATATGCATGAGAGATTTTCTCGTTGGCTCGTAAAGTCCACCAATGTCCACCAATGACCTAGAGCCCACCCGGACTCTAGGTCAGCTTTGTGGACTTAAGCCTTACCCCTCTCTTTTTGATATTGAGGTACCTATGGCGGTAGTGCGGGTAAATTTTATCACAAGAAAATTTATTAATACTCACTTCTACGGAATAACAAACGTTCCTAACATTCTGCACTATGTGGAAATCTAAAAATATTGAATTACAAATATGCGTGAGTATTTACGTCGTATACAAGACATAATTCAGTGGAAAGCGGGAAGTTTATCCGCATTATTTATGCGACAAGATTGACACCTGCAACCCGATGGCGTACGGCGCGCAACGTGCGACACCTGCGATCCGCGATCCTGCGTCGGTTGTTACACTGATGCACATTTGTGATAAATTAGACACGCCACACTCGAGAACCAATCTCGACAGTTTGCAATCAGTTTTGCGAAATGCTCGTTTCCTCGTAAATTGTTGGAAGTTTACTACGTGAAATATTGCCATGTGTGACGTTGTGTGGACATGCTATGTGAAACTGGACATGCACTTTGTTAACCTTGAAGCCTTAGACTGTTTTATATTGTTCTTTATATATAGGTTTCAGATAAATTTATAAATAGATTGAAAACATATCGCAGTGATCATTAACCACACATGATCCGATATAAAAAAAGAAATTTCTCTAATTGGACTCACAGAACACTAGTTTTGATAGTAGCAAGTCAAAACAATCCCCTTACTCAGAATAATAAGCTGACATTTAAAAATAACACAGAGCTGGATTTCAGATATACCTATGACTAAATATCTGACATCCAGCTCTGTGCCAATCTCATAAACACAATGTAGGTCTTAATTAAAATAAGTCATTTAAAGCTGCCTCATTAGTCTAGTAGTCGCGACTGCTACGCTAGAGATCATGGGCTGGTTTCCCGGATCGACTAGTGTCATTGACTTTTTCCCCTTTGGAGGAGTTTGGGATTTGTAACCATAAGGGCAGTAGGCTCGCCCCATATTCCATAGGACCTAAATATACCAGTGTACTGTGGGTATAGTATTACATTAGTACTCCTCAGCCTAACCCTTGGGAAATCTGGCGTAGAATACCACCTCTACTTGATATGTACTCTACAAAAACAGCCGTAAGAGATGCTGGAATAATCATCATGGCTGGCAAACGGACAGATCACTTATGCAAATCAAATTAATATACATATATTTAAACCACTGTAATTCAATGCTTTTGACTATAACTGGTACTGGTTTAAAGTTATTGATAAGTGAGCAGATTAGATCCTAATCATTTAATAACTTTGACCAGTTAAGAAGGCTCGTTTCCAAATTAAATTGACCACTGTATATATGTCTTGATCGTTTTTATTGATCTACTGATTGTTATTTTAACTGAGACGTAAATCATTTCTTTATATTCATATCTAGGACAAAACACAAAAGCTCCGTAATATTGTTTTTGTACTATTCACAAAGATAAATGTCGACGAAAAAGAAGACTGAATATCTAGATTCAGTCTTCTTTTTCACGCAAAAATGATTTTTCATAATACCTAGATGCGACAGGATTTTAATAAATGTAGCAGAATTATTATACCAAACAAAACAAGAAACCTATTTCGTCAGGTCTAGTTTCTGGTTTAGGAAAAAAACTATTAAACCGACACATTCGCAAATTAAACTGTAATCCAAATTTCACTTATGATTAATTTGCCACAGTAATGACAAAGATTGAGCGTCGCTGTTTGAATGCTCTCTATTCAAATACCAACATACTTCATTCTCGTTTGTTCACGTGAACAGTTTAGGATTTCTTGTTTATTAATTCAATGTTACGCTTGATTCGGTTCACTGATTTTTGCGAGTTTACGAAAATGATACTATCGAGGTTTTCCCCCAATGCATTTTTGATTTTATATTGTCACAACAACAATTGAGCAATATGATAATTCTATTATTGGTGAACATTGACTTACCACACATATATCTACGATAAAAATAAATCGTATAATCATAATAAATCGGGCTTTATGAATGTCGGTCAAAGCCACGTACATTAACGAAATATTCTAAATAGTTAGTGCATAAATTACCATTTCGGTATGCGTTTTTTTTTATCGTCGTTGCTTAGTTTCATTTTGACTATATTTTGTATACATATGTAGGTAGTAAATATCACATTTTTTTATATCATACCATTATACATTACAACGAATAAACATGTTTTTATTAGAACAATTAATGGTATTACCTATCGATCACGATACTAAAAAAAACTAAATGCCTAAATGATAACGTCGCTTAACATTCGCGGAAATAACTATTTGTAAACTGTGCTAGATAAAAAAAAACATTTTTGTATTGACACACGACAATTTAAATTCCCTTGTAACTGATTGATTAAACACAATAGAAAAGAGAAGTTCTAGATAATTAGTCATAGGTTTACCCCGGTCGGTTGAACATACCTACGGGTAGTAATCGTTTGGTTGTTTCAATGAAAAGAAATAAAAAGATCTAAATAAAGCAAAAAATAGCAGGAAATATGACAATTTAATTGAATCCAAATAATCATGTACCTACTAACAGGAATTAAAGTATTCACGTTAACCAGGATGTGTGTGGAGGAAAGGCAGTCATTAAGACAACGACTGAACTGATTTTAATGTAACTTTCACTGCATTTCTTTATTTTGACGTTGTTCTGACAATGCGAACGGGTCGGCACTAAAAATATCTCATGGATTACTCATCTGTAAGATAATACAACATAACATCACGATGCCTGTATTCCTCTAAGGGTTAAGCAGAGGCGTAGGTACTAATGTACACCCATAGCTCACTGATATTTTTATGGTCCCATGTAATAGTGAGCAAGCAAGAAGCCATTAACCGGGCACTACCGGTTGCTACTAAGCATATAATAGAAAAATCCAATAACGCTTTGCTTGACCTGAAAATCGAAACCTAGGACCACTAGCTTACCAATATATGATGAGGCAGTTATGTCTGTAAATAATAAAATAATAATTATGCTATTACTATTATGCAACGCTCACTAAACGGGACATTTCCATCGTCAATTGTTTTTTGCACCTCTGTAATAACAATTAAACCTAATTCTATTTGTATTGCTGCTAATGTTATGAGTTTGCAATAATACTAAAATTATCCAAAGTAGTGTTTACTCTAAGGTGGTGCCTTTTTAAAATACTAATATTTTAAATAATGATTTCAATCAACAATTTTTTAGGGCACAACATACGTTTTAATTGTCTACTAGCATTAAAAAAATCTAATCATTCTATAAAGTCGTGATCGTACTGCTAATTTGCCCGAGACAAATCAGTTCAACAAGATGTGATGTGTTCTAAAACGTGGAGATCTGATCAACTGAACTTCGACCTCCATAATACTTAAGATATCGTAAACACGCCCCGCGCTTAACCTGGATACAAAATTCATTACCAAGTGCAATTGATTTTGCATACTCGCTCGCTGTCAAAATATTATCATTGATTGAATAATAGTGTTGAGTGAGCGTGTTTTTACAGTTCCGTGCCTCAAAACGAAAAATGCAGTCCTCGTAATATCATTTCGTTGTCCGACTGTAGAGACCTCTTTTCTCAAGACCACGTGGACGTAGCCAGGCACTGGAGGTTCAAACAGTAATGGACTAAAACAGGACTGTTCTTTTGAAGAAAGAGCATATTAGCATTAATATAGCAATAGCAGTATGCATTTACTGATACTTATAATCTCAATTATTCTAAATACAAATCAAGAAACTAATGTCGAATAAATCGTGAAAGAAGAATAAAAAAGAAGAAATCTAATGAATATACAATAGGTACATAGTGTGGAATTTATTAACTTTGGAAATACGTCTTGCCAAGATGACTGCGTTTACAGACTATCCTGATTGACAAAAGAAGACGACCTATAGAGTAAAATAACAACCATCAGCCATCTTTTACAAAAAACTGGAGGAACATCAGTCAAGGGAATGTCTCAATCTTGGACAGAAAACTTGGTTTGTGCATACACATATGTGGACAAATAAGTACTAACATTTCCATTGGCAATTAAAATATTTAAACAATGTTCTTTCAAGCAAAAATTATGTGTTTCCTCAATATCTTTGAATTTAATGTGCTAAGTTAATTGCTAACTGCAAGCTTGTTTTCTTCTGACATGAAGAAACTTTATGGCCGTCAGGTTATTTTCCGTAATTATTAGGTAAACCATTTATATATGTGCTTTCACATTTGAGATGAATCGAGTCGCCAACATTGAAGTGAACTTTATCTTGCGTTACCTGTTAAGCTCAAGTGCCTATCTCATACAATATTGATGATTTTAGATCATTTGAAATGTTAATTTCTGACGACGATGAAGATAAAACAGACCCTTTATTTACCATGTCGTTAGAAGATTTAACATTTCATCAATATTACATGAGCTATTACCTAGATGTTACTTATATATATATCGAAACTGTGCTTCATTCAAAGCACTTTAATTTGTTCCACTTTACTAATAGAAGTTTGTTGTAGAAAAATAAAAATAAAATAATTACTAACACTGTCAAAAAGTAAAAAACAATATGACCTACAAGTATAACTGTGGGCTTCTCTTATAGTGTATCTATGGTTTATACATCCAATATTTAAAAATCTAGGCACTCTCAGTTTCTTAAACTGTAACTAAAGACTTAAAGACACGCATACTTTGATACCTCTGATTTAGATAGTATTTGCGAAGTACCTTTTTTAGAAAGAAAGAAATAAAATTTATTATTAGTACTGCTGGTAATATTTAGTACCTACCTACGGGCCTTTTAATGTGAAATTAACCCAAATACATTTTGTAGAATATCCCGTCGACAGCCACAGTATGCAAACCAAGTAATAATATCCATAAACCTTATACTCTCAAAAATTCTAGTGAGTTATTAATCATCACCGGGTTTTGTATTCCTCAAAGGCTAACATCCGAGCAAAGGCCCTTTCAAATATTCAAATCTTACAAAAAATATAACAGCTTTTTTTGATGACACTACTCCCCGGAATGATTGATGTGCAATTGTACCAAAAAACGTCGCGTGCGCATCGCTTTTTAACCAGTGCGTGCAAACAAAAACGAGCTACACAGAAGTCGATCAATTAAGTAACTGGAGAGTCTGACTCATTTTATTACCGTTACATTTTATTTTATTATTGTAACATCGTGATGAAACCTGCACATCTAAGAGCATTTCATAAAATCTTGAAAGTGGTCTTTTACTTCTTTTTTTGTAATGTTTATTAAGATGCATCAACAGAGCTATGCAACTACGTAAAGCTAATATAGTAATTTACTCACGAACACTAACGTTTTTAAGTAGGTACCACCACGCCTGTATACTCGGAAGGGTTAGTCAGGGGTGTACTAATATATGCATATAGTTTGCCTGTATATACGAGTAAATAGGCCCCATGTAACAGAGAAATTCCGGGATACTACTGACAATTTCATAGAAAAACTCACCAACACGTTGTTCGACCTGGGAATCGAACCCAGAACCACTTGCGTAGTAGTTGCACTTATGACCACTAGATTAATAAGGCAATCTCAGGACGCCCGCCGCCGAAACAAAAAACTGTACGTATTATTTGTTACTTTCGATTAAAATACTGAATGCTGAGAGTCAAAAAATCAAACACGAGCCGGAAATATAAAACCCGGATGTTTCACTCCAAAAATAAAAATATACTAAAGCTTCGTATAGTTGTTGATTAGGTCGTGAATTCATTTTGCTTCGAAACTGCCTCATTAGCCTAGTGGCCTTGAGCGAAATTCCTACGCTAGAGGTCTTAGTTTCGATTCCTAGGTGGAGCAGAGTTATATTGAATTTTTCTGTAGAATTAACAGTTGCAGTTGCTCAGTTTGAGATTTGTGCCTGGTTAATGGTAATAGGCTCGCCTCCCATTACTTGGGGCCTAACTATACATTAGTACGCCTGTCTAACCCTTCGGGGAATATAGGCGTGATGGTATGGTATTAACATTAAAATGAAACTACTTTTTACGGACTTTATCACGTTGTATTGATATTATTCAATTCCCGACGTTTCTTTTACAGGTGTGGTTTCAGGGTATGAACTTTATATCTGGACAAGTATTTTTTTCGACAAACCCTCATAAAGCAACTGCTGACAATGGAGGCAAACTGATGCGTCCGGGCACCTCCGCGTTAATTATACATTTATCTATTTTATTGACTGTAATGAAATGAAATGAAATGATATTTACGTATTTCTGTAAGTAGATCATTAGAGACACTTTTACAAGTCAATGTTTTGTTTTTTTTTTATAGCTAGATGGCTTCGGCATTTCCTAACTGACGACCTCTGAGAAGAAACGCCGAAACAAACTGAGAGAATCATGGTCTCTTTTAAAGTCCAGACATAAAATAATGCAAATAATGTGAGTGGGACAATGCAAGGGTGTATACGTTATTTCAATGCATATGAATACTTATATTTGAAGACCAGCTAGACAAAGCAAAAGGGCGGTAACATAATAATATGTAGGTACATAAAAGTTGGTAATTTATGCAATTCAGAAATTTCATGCTTTTGTCTTTGGCAAGTAAGTCTTTTTACTGTAGTTTTACTTCATACCTCTACTAGGCAAATATGTTCACGGTTCATAAAAAAATATTGTAGGTATTTAAGTTACAATGTTGCCAGAGTTATGTCCATGTTATAAAACATAATATTTGCATATTTTTTATTAAAGGGACTTTTTATTTAACCCTAGTGTAGCTCAGTTTGGACAGTGTGTGGAATGAGAAAAGGTACAATATTCATTAGTCTATTGACTCTAATCGTGACTGGTGTGCTAAGTAGAGATCCTGTTTCAATTCCCAAGTCGAGCAAAATATTAGGGATTTTTTATCAAATTCTTCGTCACAGCTCGGATGGGGCCTAGTTATTGGCAATAGCCCTCTCTCCCCCAATACGTGTGACCTAAACGTACCGGCGAATAGTGGGAACACCTTTGTCTAAACTCTAAACATTCGGGGAATACAGGCGTGATGATATGTTATACTGACGGTAAGTAATTCATTACAAAAAAATTAGCTTCGCATTCAAAAATATTTTGAATTGCAAAAAAATACTCGCAGGCTCAATCCAAGAATACGACACAGTGACAGAAATAGATTGAATTAATTATTAAGTATATTATTTTAGTTGGAAACAATTAAACAAAGTTCATTAATCAAATCAAAGGTTAATATAAATTACCAAATATTTATGATATATTACTGAAGGCGTCACAGAGTTAATTAATAAACATAATTATAATGTAGAAGAGTGTTACACGTGCCACGTGGTGTCCTCGTTATCTGTTCTATCGCACGTAGCATGCCACGATAGCGGTCAAACTGGTAGCTCGATAATACCACGAAAAAACCACATGAACAGGATTTCTAGTATAATCTGCGACACGATTAAATGCGGAAAAATATCAATGACAAAAGGAGACGCACGCCTTTAGTAAACACGTGAAAAAAGTAGTATTTAAAGCGAGTTGTCATGTTGGTGACGGGTGGGCGGAGATGCGCGGGGAGGGCGGGCTGCGTGACGCCGGCGCTTGCCGAAAATATACCTACTGATGACCATATTACACACCATGTTTATATGGAAATATATTTACTAATAATACCTACCTACATCATTACATAATATTCTTTATTTTGTCCTATGTAAAAACTACAACAATTCGTTTACTAATTCCATTGATAGACAAGTACTTACATAATTCCACAGTTCAATTCAATTGTATCAGCAGTCATTTACTATGCAGTATTATTATAACAGTAACCAACAATGACATAATAATGTTGTTTTACTGAAAAGATTTCTAACAGGCAGCGCGTTGATGTCTTTTATACTGAGCAACAAGCAACTGAACTATCGTAGCACTTGCATTTACTTGTAAATGTAGGTACACTACAAAATAACTTGTTGATAACATTCTGCTATAAGCAATAATGCGGCTCTGTTTTAATTTAGCTACTATTCATTTATTGTAGAGATACAACCACTCTTTCGTACCGCATAAATCTATCGGTGCTCTAGATAGATAAAATTAAAACGATACCTGGAAACACGCTCAAGCTGAAGGTAGTTCCGTGTCTGTTGACGTCCGGCAAACCTTCGACATTTCCGAACAAACACAGTTGAATCACCCGCGCAGGAGCAGTGCGGCCGCGGAGGCTGCGGGAGCGGGCGGCGCGGCGCAGGCGCGGGGGGCCGGCGCGGGCGCAGCGTGCGAACATACGCCCGCGAGGTCGCTGTCTTTTTACTCGCATTACCTCCTGACATTCGAACTTAATGGAGTTGCCTTATTGAAATTTAAGCAGAACGACTACCGACGTAATGGAATAAAATTAGGTTATCGTAACGAGAAAACGGTCTTCGAGTGGCCATCTTTAAGCTCTCTGCGGCCCAATAGGAATTCAAAACATTTAGCAGAGGCTGCGCGCTTCAGAAAGCTAGCCGTCTCGCTCGCGGCGCGGCCGCGGCTCCTACGCCGGAAAAGAATAGATATAGGAACGCGCTCCTATCGACGAATAGTCATTGTTCTTGGCCGTAATGGAACAAAATAAAGACAGAACAGCGGATTTCGTGACTGCGAGACGAAACTATCTAAGCCAAGGAGGGTGAGCGAGAAAGAAAATAAGGTTTTTAGGGTCGATGGCCGAGCGAAGGAACTTAAAATTGGATTTTCTTAAGAAATATGCTTTATTTAGGACACGTCTATCATAATTTAAAATGTTGTGTCAAGTCTCTAGGTTTATTGATGTTTATGAATTAGTATCGTTGTTATGATTGTGTTTTTGTAACAAGCATTTGGTAAATGAAAGATAAATTAGTATCTTGTGTTTTTTTCTAAAAGATATAAGAATTTAATTTCAACATTAAATCTCATATTATTATTATACCTATCCGCTTAACAGTTACGGAACGATGACGCAATGAGAGCATGAATCAGAGGCTAGTCCCGTGCGTCCCGTGGGCACGACTCGCGTGTAGCGGGACTGGGCACCCTCCCCCTCCCCCCTCTCGCGCTCCAGCCCCTCCTCAATTCCCCCGCGCTAAGTGCCCGCACGCCCCTCCCCCCGCACGCCGCACACGGACCGTTACGCCGGCGTCCTTGGCTGAGTTCTTTCTTGCGCGGGCGCAGCAGGTCGGTGTGAACTCGTTCCGCGCTGCCACCACTGTGCACGTGTGTTTCCCTGTGTTAGTAACCCACCTATGTATGTGTGTACACTGTACACGTGTGTGAGTGCATTAGATTAGTCCTCTAACGGATATTACGGAATTTGTTAGATAAATGCTTCAAATATGAAGTACAGATATTAATACATACTCTATGTAGAGCAAATTAGTGTTAGTTGCTATTTATAAAAACGTGAACCTATTAACATTTAAGTAAAGCAATGTCTGTACGTTGCAGTAGGCCGACGCGGCGACGCCTGCTTGTCTATTATGAATCTTATTAGAAATATCTCGCGTACTTGGGATTTTGTTATCCATGAAATCTTATCGGATAATTATTACCCATAGGCTATTTTATTTTAATTCTACAATTAAGCATAGGCATATTTTACATACAACAGAATACAAAGAATAAAGATTAGATATTATTTAGAAGAGTAAGACGTGACTTACAAATACAGCTATATCATTTTCGTTTCTAAGTGTTTGATAAGAAATTACCTTACGACGAAATTCTGCAAAAAAGTAAGATTCTAGTTAGTTTTTTAATTTAGCCATTACTGTCCTACTGTTGGCCAAAGGTCTCTCCCAAGTCCTACCAAGTACTCTTTTCTTGTGCCCTCACGAATCAACTCTCGCGGTAAGTATCCACATCATCCCACCATCTCTATCGGGGCCGGCCTCGGGGCGGTGCAGAAAGGGGGTTAGATAGTTTTACTTATTGAATTTTAATCAATGGAAGCAAACCTGAAATTGTAATTAACACCTATATTCGATTAATTTAATAATGAATGAAGCATAATGAGCACGTGACCGGCACGACCCCTCGTCCCAGCCGTTGTCAGATTACGATCTGTTTTGTTCAACAATGACCTTCCTTTTCACAACTGCCTGTGTTGGGGTCAGCTTCCAGTATAACCAATGTATAAACAATATCTTTATTATCTTAACATAACTGCTGATAAGTTTTTTTACGGATTAATTTGGCATTCGATCTGACGAACACCTGCACATTTGGGCCACCTGCACAAAACCAAACAACAAAATTGACCAAACTCAATGACACTTTACTCGACCTGGAAATCGAATCCAGGAGCTCTAGGATAGCAGTCTCGTTTAGGATAACTAGAGTAAGGCATTCAGCATAATTAATGTACAATAAATTGCCAGTGGTGGCGGCGGCGGCACGCAACACACGACACAATTAGTAGGTACACGACCTAGATCGTAGTGCTATAAAAAATAGCTCCAAAGAGATTCCACGAAAACTAACAATAGTGTCGGTCATAATAGACTTCTGATATTGGAGCAGATAGGTATTTTAAAAACTAAATTGTATTTTTTTCACATTCTTCTTGATGCTCTAATGGGCTTTTCCTACGTTTATTATGCGACTTCCAAATTTTGATTACCTACATTCAGAAGGTATTGTTTATTTTTTCTAGTTACAGTTATTTTTACGATTTATTTATCTATTCAATGACTTACATCTATTATTATAATACGCTGATTAAAATGTACCTAGTTTAAATTATTCCAAAGATAAATTGAGCCATGAAGTTTTACTTCTTTTAAAAAAAAACTTGGCGACACACGAGCAGTTTCTTCTGTTTCCTTAGTGGTTTTATTTTATAAATATAAATAATCACATTTACCAACACCCAAACCCGGAACAACTACCGGACCTAGGTTTTTTTGTGGCAAACGAGCAGACCTGATGGTAAGCGATTACCGACGCCCATGGACACTTCCTTTTAAAAGGGTTTGGGCCTCCGGTATCCTCACTCACTCGGCGAAACACAACGTAAGCGTTATTTCACGCCGGTTTTCTGTGAGGTCGTGGTATCACTCCGGTCGAGCCTGCCCATTGTGCCGAAGCATGGCTCTTAATCATACAAATATTTGTTCCGCGCAGGGATCGAACCCGCGAACCATGGCGCAGACGTCGATCGAGCCGCGACGCCAAACGTGTATTTCTAACTGAATGAATTTATCAATTTATCGAAAATGCAACTGTCGCCACATTCTTAATATTTACAAAATCCTAGTTACCTTTAGAATCTACTCTTGTGCCAATTTCGAAATAAAACCAATAAACGTTGGAACTAGAGGCGTTGTGTCGGCGGCGACGACCACTAAAACAGTAACAGTTATATTTAATTACTTTTTGTTCTCATTATTGATTTTATTTTGGTACTGAAAAGCTTTTAAGATGGTGCTAATACCGTGCACTTATCGAGCGTTGGGCAACGAGCAAGGACGCTCACGCGCGGCTGTCGGCGCGACTGTCGCAACCGCACCGCTTTGCTATCAGCGAACATGCGTTACTAGTTTACTGCCACTTGGAAATCAATCCCACGACACTTGTTTCACTGATAAACCACTTTACTGTCATGGCTACTAACACATAGTCGCATATTACTTTTCGATTGTACATAAGTAGGTATCTACATAATGATTTCCAGGGATGTGCCCAAACTGCCTTTGCACAGGGTTCTGGGGTAGTCTTTTAAGAGGGCACAGTATCTCCAGTACTCCCGTACCCAAAAAAGGTACAAAATTACCAGTTAGGGAAAAGGAATCCTATTATTTCATAACAGTTATCTCAAAGCTCTTCATTTAAACGTCTCTTACAATGCCCCCCTCATCATTCTGACTTTTTACATTCTTTTTTTTTCGTACAGTCTATTCTTCTGTGGAAATATCTCCCTTTGAAAATCAGGACGGCAACAAGTCGTTACACCTTTAAAATAAAAGTCCGAGAATATCGCATAAAGGAATTGGCAGAATCATTTCAGCATTGATATATTTATATTTTTCAATTAGTTTATTCATATATTATGCATTGTATATAAATGTATTTATTTAGTTTTTGTGTAGGTATATATATGTACTAGTTTCTGCCCGCGGCTTCGCTCACGTGAAGCTATATCAGGAGTAAAAATGGAAAACCAACATACATGACCTCTTTTTTGTATGGGGCTCTATACATCAG
The DNA here is from genome assembly GCA_947256265.1 of Acronicta leporina. Classification (NCBI taxonomy): domain Eukaryota; kingdom Metazoa; phylum Arthropoda; class Insecta; order Lepidoptera; family Noctuidae; genus Acronicta; species Acronicta leporina. Next base: position 8,807,062 of record OX366514.1, read on the forward strand.
GGAGGTCAAGCTGTATCTCAGGATTCATTTAATTAATTGAGATAAGAAGTTCACCAGTTTTTAAGTCGAAGCATATACTTTCTAACAGTGATAGTAAAATTAAAATCTATTCAGTAGTTTTTGCTCCAACCCGTAACAAACAGACAAGAATTTAAAAAATCACATTTTCGGATTCGGAGACGTTTATAAACCATAACCCACGTGTTCTTTTTTAAATATCTTCAATGTACAGACACAGTTTATTTACAATTTTATAATAGTTTTATTATAATATAATAGTATATATATAAGAGAAGAGATATCATAGTTTATGTATTGATTTAACTCCTATCAACACACCCGGCTATTGCATCTGCCACATTTTGTCTTATAGGCTTATAGCATTAAGTCTGCCTTTGTACTATGTGCATAAAGTATTAAATTAATAAATATTTAGAACCTAATGTAAAAGTGTTATAAGGTTGAAGCTTATATCTGACTAATTCTATCAGTATGATCGTCTGTGGCTTGGTAACTCCTACACCTACCATGTATGTCAATGTCAATGTAGCTCTTAGTTGCATTCATGTCCCCAGGGATAGTTACTTCCATGGTACACATATACATACTCGTATGTAAAATCTCCAATAAACGGATTTTTTACTTTATAACAATCTGCGTCGTGTAAATTGAACTTGAGTGTGCCACTGACGTGGATGTGTCTTCCATCTGCTAACGAAATATGCACAAAGGCACAACCTCTATTAAACTAAAGTAAAAAGTAAAGTACAGCTGCTATATCTTAAAAGAGCTATTATATTGCCATGCATGATCATGCCATAAAACATTTTACAGCAATATTAAGCTCAGTGCGTCCACTGTATCAAATAGTCATAAATGAAAACAAATTAAGGAAGTCAGAACTAAGGTACTGGATAAGTCATTAAATGGACATAATATAACTTATTCTTATATAGGCACTAATGTCGTATTAATATCTGTAAATTACTGCAGTCCTGAGTTAGAACACGCTTCCCTTCAATAAATATGCGAGTTGGGAGTTACGGCCGCGTAAATCTTGTTTATGCGTCGCCGTCGACAAAGTACAACGCGCAAGCCCGCGGTCCTCCTTCTATAAACATCAACTAGATACCCAATACCGCGCGTATTTGTAACAACTTAATCATTCCGCCGCAGATCATGCGAGAATTTGTTTTCTGTTAAACACCAAGTACGCGTACCGCAGTGTGTGCCTTTGTATTGTGAACTTTATGAGTAAAGAAATAAATTAGGAAATCATAAAACGTAACGCGTGCTGCTAAAACATCATGCGCCTTACCTACGTATCGCGCCATGAATCAGATTGAAGTACTAACACACGTTTATTAGACGCACACAGAGGCGAGCGCCTCGTGTGTACAGTGTTGTCAGGCGGCGTGTGTGCACGCGGCGCGCGTCTGTGTGCGTGCACACACACTGCGCCAGGAGGTTCAACGTACCAGTCGCCACTACGAGAGTTCCTTGTTCCACTTTACCACTGACACTATATTATTATTGTTCCAATGGAGTTTCCGATACGACCGAGGCTTTTTATAGAGTCCTTATTTTTTATCATCTTACTCACTCAGTGAAATGAATTACAAGTAGTATTCAACGCTTCCTTGCTGCCTTCGACTAACATTTATTCATTCATTTGTTTATTGTATATTTCATTTAGGTTATATTGCAATAACATTTAGTTATAAGCAACAAAGTTACTTTAAAAGCAAAGTTAACAGTTAAAATGGTTAATTTGAACTGTTAGAGTATCACATAACTGCTAGAGTAATTTAAATAAAAACATTCTACACTAATTGGTCCTGCATACCGACCTCCAATCAGTCGAGAATTTCGATTTCAAAGTTTTAATAATTCGACCTAGTACACATACAACAGTTTTCATTTCCCTATATCCGATGGCCTTGGATTTTTAACAATCAATTAAAATATCAATCAACTCATTAAAAGTAAGCTTTCAAATAATTTAGGCCACTAACGCCCTTACCAAATGATGCAAAAACCGAAATTGCGCAAGCAATTTTGAAAACGTGTAATTGTGTACGCAATTACTGGTCTAAAGTGCGCACAGTATAAAAGTTTAGTAGTGTAATAAGTTCCAAAGTCGTAAAACGATTCATAGGTACAACACGATCATTATATCTCGTTATTAAAATAAATGTCAGTTAACGAGCCACAAAGGATAAATGTACATTGAAGATAAATGCTAAGCTATTTATGAAGTTCAATTAAATGTGCAATGGAAAAGACATCAACGCGCGATACCGCTCCTATCAGACAGAATAATGCACTATTTTTGTAATCATTATTTTTATTCTTTGATATAATGTGACTAAAAACATCAAATAAATCAAGTTGAAATATAACATACACTATTGTTTTTTTTTCAGAAATTTTCTGCATAAAAAATTGCTCAGCAATGACGTTTATTTTGTACGTTTCCTCACTCTGGCAACCTTTAGTGATAAATTTAAAGTAGGTACCTAGACACTAACAAGATCTGTCCAATAATATGATTTACTATGAAAGTGAAAATTGAAATACAATTTTCTTCAAATCGATTTTTTTTCCTAGAAGCAATAAATATGAAGATATTTTTTTTGGTGTTAGCTCAAATGAAAATCGTATCTGTAAATACCGTGAGTATTTTATGATGTTATGTCTATGTGCGTTACGATAATTAAAGAATCAGTTTTCTGTTTTTTCGGTTATTATAGAATTATAACTGTAAAGTATAGGGATTTGCCGAAACAATATTTCACGAACTACATAATACGTCTAAATAGTAACTAACTGTGCGCAATACCAACTCATAAAATCTGAAAAAACTGGTCTTGCAACATGCCAACTTGTGTTTTTTTAACAGTCAGACAAAGTTTTATTTCTTTTTTATTAACGTTATTAATAGTTGTGCTGAACGCATGCTAACGTGTTGGTTCCAGACTAGTAATAATGTGTTGTTACGACACTGTGTTTATAATTACAATATTATAAGAGTCATAGCAATATATGCAGATAATTGTATTTGTGTAGATATTATCTGATAAAGAAATTATTATCTGTTGCAGTGCAAGCTTGTTCTAATTGCAACGGTGAATAGTCTTTGAGAGCAAGTGGGTCGAATATATGGAACGACACCAGTTCCATGCAAACTGGAATACATTATAATAAAAAATCACAGCCTACCTTTGATCAGACTTTATCAAATAACTTTTATACTTTTACCGTAATTCAGCCTTATAAAAATGACACTACTTTTCGTCTCTTTTCTTTAAGATGTTTTTTATAGTTTTGTAATGTTGGATTTATATATATTTTACATGGAAAGCAATTGATGACCTCGATACTAACGCTGTGAGATTAATTCATACTATCAATAAAAATGACACATACACAACAATACAATACAAGCCGTATGTAATTTCACGAGCTTTTCGATGTAAGCTTTTAACTGTAATCAAAATAATATTTCATAGTAGTTACAATAATTTATCATTTGATTCAGTACAATACAATCACATGCGTTTGTGTTGGGGTCATTTTAGATCGTGTAGCTAGCATGATTATTAAAACAGAAAATAACATAATACTGTAGAACTGCAATGTTCCAAAAAAAAGGTTTCCTATGATAAAATGCTGACATCAACCTTAATTACGTCAACTATTCCAATAAAACAATATAAAGTACAAAGTGCCTATCTCAATGCCTAAAGCGGCTGCGGCTGCAGCTTCATTGTAGAAGTTTTTTGTTACAAACCATCTAACGGGTTAATGGGTCTTCGGACCTCGTTTAAGAGGAAAAAACTTGTACAAGAAAAGTCTGGCAAATTGTTGAATAAGTAGTAGGCGGCTAAAGCTGAACGCATTAAAAAATACAACGTCATTAACCTTATGGAGCAATAGAGGGGTTTGCTCAAAAATAATTAGGTCAAAAACTTACTTTGTAATTAATGATTCATTAGGACACAATTTAAAGATAGAAATAACTGCACATATTTATTAATAAATAAAAGGAGGTTTCCTTTTTTTATTTCAACAGAGGCACATTGCAAAATGACGCGCGGCGGTGCATGCGCCGGATTGACGCCTTTGTGGGTATATTTTAATAAAACAAAATTAACACAAGAAACAGACAATAAACTAAGTCAACAATCAGTGGTTAAATTTTCTTTTAACATAGAGCATATCACAGATAGCGGAGTTTAGAACATATGTTGCTTTTAAATTTTGGCCTAAATCATATTATAAACTAAATCTTAGCCTCAGAAACGTCTCATAACATGCGAGCTATGTGACGATAGTACGTATACAACTTACGTAATCAATATTTTTTGATTTAACAAATTAAATCCAGTGTGCTTTACGTGATTGAGGTAGAATAAAAGATTCGGGAAAAATCATTATCTACTAAATGCCTAATTTTAGGGGAATCGAAATTATATTGGCTACGATGCACTTTGAACTTTGATCATCATAGCTATTACAGTACTATGCATTTCTACATCTGCTCCAATGGAGTACACGGTACAAATAAAAATGACAAATATTTTGTATGGAAAAGCTCTATAATTATAAATATAATAATGTGCGTAGCAGTTGAATACCTCACCGAAAGGCTTTTGTTATGCATTGTTACAAGTTATAAATTTCTCGTTAGACAAGTGTATCTTTAGATACCTATATTTGAAAATATCGTTGTTAACTTACGGACAAATGCATACACATAGGTATACAAAACCGATAATTGGTTGGTGCCCTTAATAAATCATCAGTGAGATTAAATAAACCTTCTTTCGAGACTTTTAAAACAAAAAAATAAAGGATATTATTTTCTTTAATTTAAATAGGAATGATCATGAGTATCAGACAAACGTTTCTTAGTCTTCCGAATTAATCATATGCTAATAATATTCTATTACTACTTCATGCATACATACATATTGATTTTAAAACAATTTTTTTATTTAGTGATTGACAAGAAGCGAATAAAATTGTAATTTAAAATATGGATAATATATAAACTTGCCATTTCCATTTTGAGCAAAAGAGGATATGAAGCGTCATCATCATAATCATCGATTTTTTTACAAATAATATTGATGGAAATCTGAGTCTTATTGCTATTCCAATAAGATAAATATTATATTGTAGGATTCCTAGCTATAGCGAAAGCTGCCAACTACTACTAATGAAAGCAAACGTGTTCTAAGTCTCGGTTATAATATAAAAAATCTTTTGGTGCTAGCTTTGAAATTTTTTGAAAATTTTAAAATACTACGTCATATTTTATGACGTCAGTATCGTCTGTTCTAGCTTGACCTAAAAAACCTTAGTTTTGTTTAAAATATTATTAGTTGCCTATAATCATTGTAATAACATAACGTACCATCACCTGTTCCCCGTAGGGTTAAACAGCGGTGCACTAAAATACCGGCGAGCTGTCAGTATAGGTACCTACACTGACAGTTCGCCGGTATTTTTAGGACCCATTGCCATTAACCAGGCCCAAATTACATAGTATTTTGAGATAGTACTGATAATTTCATAGAAGAACTATCATAGCAGCCGCTCTTAGGACCACTAAACTAATGAAATATTTAATAATTACAATATTTATCGAAATGACATTGAAGGCTAATTTAGAACTTGAATAATTAACGTATTCATTTAATTTCGAACTGGATTATTGGTGGTTGACGGGTTTTTGAATATGTATTGTGACATTATAAAATCTTTTCATGTTGTGTTTTTAGAATACTTAGGCCATATTCTTAATAGGCATTAAGTTCAAGGATACGCATTGATTATTTTAATTCGGTTAAAGTTCTTAAAATAAATTACGTATGTAAACATTATTGACGCAAGAGTGATCACGGTGCCTCACTAAGGTTATCACAGGTTGTCTGTCAGTTTGCACACGCTTGAAGAGCTATGCGATTTAGCGGCCCGCCCGGTGCCCTGCCCTTGACCCTTGCCCTACGTTAACGGCATAAAATCATGGCCACAGCAGCGTCTTAAACATCCTCGAACGTCTGCGGTTACAGTCACGACGCGACGTCATTTAAATTGAAATTATATTTGGGCACTGCCCAAATCACCATGATAATAAACACGTACAAACAAAGGATTAAATTTTCTCCTGCTTGATAAAGCGGTTTGGAGATGAAGTGATGTGGAAATTAGCAACCATAAATCGACCCAATTTATGTCGTTTTTTGTTGTAATAAAAGCCGCGAAGCCTTAATAAATCGCGCTCAAGTCATACTGGAACAAAAGCATCGTTCAGTAAGTGGCTGTCGGTAGACTTGTCGAAAGTATTAACATATCGCGAAGGTATGAGGTAGCATTCACAAACTAGGAGCCATACCTCGATATTACCTATTAAAAAAATCGCAAGAAAGCTTCAATAAATAATCGTCAAGCGACAGTGTTTGTTGCTTGTGGACAATAGTGTCCTGGTTGACAGAAAATTAAGTGTAATGCTGTTATCGTCCATCATTCATACAATTCTATTCATTAATTCAGTTCGTTGCAGATTCAATGAGCTGAAGCAGCGGTGGAGGTGCATACAGACGAGATGACTTGCGATTGACTTTCACCTTCGTTATAAACTCATGTAACATTCACGTCATTCCTCATTCCTGATGGAACCTTGACAAATGAACAATGACAACATGTCACTTCTTTAAAAATAGTGTAGGTAACCAACCATAAAATTTTGCGATTCTCACCTTCTAGTGTGATGCGACACCTGACGATGATCTGCAATAAAAAGAATTTAATATTAATTCCACAATATGAACATCGTAACTAAAATATTAGGATATAACATGGAATTTAAATATGACAGTAAATCAAAAGACGTTCGACTAAACCTTAGTTACGTATGAATAACTTCTAAAATATGCTCAGAATAATGTTTAAAGCCTTCTTAAATACAACAAAAGCAAATAGAGTCCATGCAATCTTTTTTATCACAGCAAAGTAAAAAAGAATAACAACAGAATCGCTTCAAACTCAATAATATTGTTAAAATTGGTCTTTAGTGGAGTTTTCACGAAGGTTTTGGTGTTATAAAGCGATGATTTGCGGCAGGATTGAGGGTAAATTGGTTTTTATTATCAAAAATTTCGGCGTTACGAGTTTCAAGGGGAGTTAACACCGCCAGCTTTCTACTCGGCGTTATTATTGGCCATAACTGAGGTATTCAATGCCTTGCTCCATATTTTGGAGATATAAAATAAGATGATTGGTATCGTATTAATAGGATTGCAATTAAGAAAGTGTTATAGCTATTAAATTAATTTATTTTGTGTATATAAATGCTTAGTCTATAAAAGATACAAAGTTAATTTGTATTCATATGGTAACATAAATATATACATAAATAATTATGTTGACAACGTACTCTTGATTTCGGAGCGCAAGGATAACTTTTTAAAAACTAATTTTAAAATTAAATGATTAATAAAAATACGTGTTAGCCGATTTGGAGGCGATTTATTAATGAATATAAAAGACAATCTCAGGCTCATCCGGCGATACATTTCAGCTGAGCCTGCTTTAAAAACAATTCTTAAGAACTACTATGCTTACTATGCAAAACTTACATTCTAAACCTAATCTAAGACGGAGGGGTGAGGGGTCACCATAACTCCTCCCTCCCTAAGAGGAAAATTATCGGGTGAATCGATTTCAGATTTACTCCGATAATTTTTCTTAAACATTATACATTTCCGCAATTTTAGCCGAAACAAATAGAGTAAAAACATGAGAAAACTTAAAATAATTAAACCTATGGTTACGTATCCTAAATTTTCACTGAAGCTATAATTTTTATTTTCATTTAAAACACTTTCTATCACTGCACTATGTTTTAAAGAGTACGCCATATATTTTATTTCATCCAATCCAATTTCTTTCATGTTGAGTGCATGTGCACTAGATAGATTAGCATTTGTTCGTAACTGAGGTAGGGTAATTATTGGAATTCTCTGAATAATGTCCGATTCCATGAAAATACGGTGGTGAATCCGAATTCCATTGATTTCTAACTCACAGGGTTCATCAATGGTAACCAGGTAAGTCCCAAAAATCTGTTGTTTGCTGACCTCGCCGTCACAATGTTTAGTCAGTGTATTTCTTAGTTCACTGTAGATAATCCAACTATTCATATTAACTCGCTGGACCTTGACCTTTTCAATATTAACCTGGTGCTGTGTACAGTACGTAATATTGTTGTCGTACTTCATGAGCTGTTCTATACAAGTGGGCTCATAGTATACGGGTTGGTTATCATCAGAGCATAGGAAATGGTCTCCGGCAGCAAATGGGCGGCATGGTTTAACAATCGGTAAGTACTTCATACCTTTCGCCAAAAGGTAAGGGTATTTGGGGAAAATGGTAGTGGTTTTATTTTCGGATTGATGGAAAATTGGTAAGGAATATATTTTATAATAGTTATAAGTAACATTGTCTGTAAGTGGAATTTCCATAATAAACGTTATCTGGTTTTTCTTAATAAAAGATTTTACACAAATATTTTCTTCTATTTTTAACAAATTGTTTTCTATAGGTGAATACGTTAGACTTTCGATACTAGAAATAAATTTTAAATGATACAGAAGCTCCGTGGAATTTACAATAGACTGATGCATTATAGAGACTTTACTTAATGCAAGCGCAGTTTCAATTTCATTTAATCTGATGAATATAGTACGAAAACTGCTCACAAGGACGTTAAATAGTCCTATAATATATGTTAGGAAAACCCAATTGTTTTCTTTAGCAGCTAAGTCTCTTAACATTACTTCTACTTTAGTAAGATGGTTATTAATATTAACAGTATTTTGGTTGATTGTTTCACTTACATTAATAAAGCTATCAAACATCTTAGAGACCAGTGTTATCTTTTTAGAAATAACTGTTTGATCATGATCCAATCTGGATATAAATTTATCGTATTTAATCGCATCATCATGATCAAGGTTTCCAGTAATAATTTTTATAACAGAACCCAATGGATTTATGAGGCCTCTTTTTAAGCGCTGTTGCGGTACAAGTTGTTGGTATTTTTCGATAGTTATATCACGTATGAACTCTGTATGCGTTTTAATATTCATGATTTCACGAGAATATGAGGTATTCCAATTAATCAGTTTGTGCAATTGCTCATATTTTGAAGAGACATAATTTAAATCGTTATAAATACTTTCCATGTTTATAACCTTAAGAATAGTCCAATGATCAGTTTGAACGAATGCTTGGCCTTCTCTTATCGGAAGTATACCAGGATTTCCTTCAAGATTTTGCAGATGAAGGGCCCACGCCGGCATCACTATTAGCAGTATGCTGCAACACCTGCGGAGGGCGTTTGATATTTTTAATAGGAATTTTAGTTTGTCTTTCTCCTACTTGTATGGGTAGAACATTTCTTTCGGGGCTACCTACAACCTTCGCTTTAACAAATCGAGGTTTTTCTTTGCTTTTACGCTTATTGACATCTTTAGCAAAAATTGTTTTTCCTTCCGGAAAATCAATTTTACCTTCGCCGCCTTTCTTTTCTCTAATCTTTACTTTAATAGCTACCATTTTCTCTGCTAGATGTTCATATAAAACCTTCGTTCGTTTTGCATGATCTTTTACTAATTTTTGGAAATAATGTTTCTCTAATTCAATACTATACGGACTACTGGTGTCTGTGTGCCCGAAGACAACCTCAAATGGAGTAAGCTCAGTAACGGAATGGATTGTGTGATTATACGCCATTATTGAGTATGTCATAACTGATGCTGCATCAGTACATCGCTTTTCGTATTTAGCCAGTCTGTAGATTTCAATTATGGTGGAATGAAAACGTTCTACGAGACCCATTGAGTTTGGATTGTTAGGTGTGCCAATATGCAGCTCTATTTTATGTAAACTTAAAAATTCTTTCATCAATACGTTATTGAACTCTGTACCGGGATCTGAACTTATTTTTCTAGGAATTCCGTAAAACGAGAAATATTTTAACAATGCACGGACTACTTCCGGAGTTGACTTATTTTGAATTTCAATGGCTTGTCCTAACTTGCTGAAGGCGTCGATAAGAGTTAAGTAAGTTTTTCCTTCTATACTAAAAAGATCTATAAAAAGTTCTTGGAACGGGGCATCTTGGGTCTGTGTTAATTGTAATATAGGTTTGATGGGTTTCCTGTCATATTTCATTTGTTGACATGATTCACATGCATTTATGACTGCTGTGACTGTCTCTTGCATTCTGTCCCAATAATAATTTCTACGTAACCTAACCAAAGTCTCTTTAATGCCTCTATGGCATGATTTACCTTCATGATGCCTGCCTATTAATGCTCTTTGTTCTCCTTCATCTTCGATGAAAATTACTCTCTCTGTGCATTCATAAAGATTAATCATGTCTTTCTTAAAAAGCTGAATAACTAAATTTCCGAATAACCTACGGTGTTCCTTTTCTTCAAAATAAATAAAATATTTTGTCTTTGGTCTTACATATTGTTTCAAAAATTCTTTGATTAATTCCGAATTATTAGTTGGTAAGAAAACTTCTAACACCTTTTGTTTTTCTCGCGAAAGATTCTTTACTTGCATTTCGTTCTTATGCCATGAAAACACTAAAATTTGATTGGGTTTGGTATCAATTGCTTCCTGCAAAATTGGTATACCTGTTGATTCTAATTCTACTGCTGAATGAATTGTTTGTGATTTGCTAGATTCTGACCGCATAGGATAATCGTTTCCGACAATAGGCATTGAAGTATCCGATATTGTTATAGGACTAGCTGTTGCCGTTCGGCTTGAGTCCGATATAGTTATTGTCGAAGAATCATTCCGTGATGATTTCTTTTTTGCTAAGTTTCCTATTTCCGTAACTACATCATCTAAGTACTTCTTAAGATTTTCATCCTTTTTATCTATGTTAACTACCATCGACTGATTTTCCTCATCTGAAACGTCTGAATCTAAGGCGTTAACTTTAATCCTCGACAATGCATCTGCATTCGTATTCTGTTTGCCATTTTTATGTATTATTTCAAAATCATAATCCTGTAAGCGTAACCGCCAGCGTGTAAGTTTACTACTCGGATCTTTTAGAGAACGAAGCCATACTAGTGGACGATGGTCTGTATATATGGAAAATTTTCGACCATACAAGTAGGGCCTGAAGTGTTTAACTGCCCAGATAATAGCAAGTAATTCACGTTCGATAGTACTATAGCGTGATTCGGTGTCACTTAGTGTACGGCTAGCGTATGCCACAGGTTTGTCACTACCAATTTGTCCTTGAGACAATACTGCGCCTAACGCCACGTTTGAGGCATCTGTCGTGAGTATAAAAGGCTTGTTATAGTCAGGGTACTGTAGCAGTGGAGCATGCGTTAAGAGTTCCTTACATTTATTAAATGCGTCAATGTATTTTTGGTCAATTATAATTTTATTTCGCTTCTTTAAACAATTAGTCAGTGGTTGAGTAACCTTTGCGAAATCCTTAATGAATCGTCGATAATATCCTACGAGTCCTAGGAAGCTCTTAATTTCGGTCGTGGTTTTAGGTAGAGGATATTTCAGTACGGCGTTAATTTTATCATTATTAGGTCTTAGTCCACTACTCGTAATCGTATGTCCAAGGTAAAGAACTTCTTTCCGCAGAAAATTCGATTTGTCTAACTGTATTTTTAAATTAGTTGCCCTGATCCTTTCAAATACTGTCCGTAATTTCTGTAAGTGTTCGTCTAAACTATTCGAGTAGATAATTATGTCATCTAAGTAAACCATACAATGTAGTCCTTGCAGTCCACGCAAAACGTTGTCCATAGTTCTTTGGAAAGTAGCCGGGGCTGTTTTTAGCCCGAATGGCATTCGAAGGAATTCGAAATGTCCGTTTTGCGTGCTAAAGGCTGTTTTCTGTCTGTCCTTTTCTTCTACCTCTATCTGATGGTAACCACTTGCTAGGTCTAGCGTAGTGAAGTAAGAACTTTTACCTAATTTGTCAAAAAGGTCATTAATGTTCGGTAGGGGGTATTTATCGTCAACTGTTATGTCATTCAATCGTCTGTAGTCAACTACCATCCTATATTTGACTTCACCAGATGCATCCATCTTCTTGGGCACCAGGTGTACAGGTGCACTCCAAGGAGAATGGGACTCTTGGATAACATTATCTTTTAAAAGCTTTTCTACTTGATTATTAATTTCGTTTTGTATGAAAGGGGCTTGTCTATATGGTTTTACGTATATAGGGTCCTCGTTCTTCGTCCGAATGTGGTGTTTGACCTGATTGGTGAATGTCAAGGGCATATCGTCACTGTGAAATATGTCTTTATATTCTTCGCAAAGTCTATAAATTTTGTCACGTTCCTCAGCGTTAGTATGATCAAGTCGGAGTTTGTTTAAATTTTGTCGTAGTAATTTGTCAGTTTCTATGTCTGTCATGCTGTTTGGTAAATTAAAGTTGCACTCAGTGGCAGAATTTTCATAATTGATTGCTACAAATGGTTGTGTTATAGTAAGACTCTTAGGTTGCTCTGACGTATTTTGAATTATAGTAGTTGCATAACCGTTTACACAGTTCACTAATGCACTAGGCATCCGTAAGCCATTTTCGAATTCCTGAAAATCAAGGATTGCTTCGCCTGAATGTTGATTAATAGGTAGCTTTACTCGTTGTTCTGACCGGGGGGAAATATTAATAGTATAATTTAGGTTATTATTAATTATTGGAATACAAGTCGTATTTGTTTTTAATAATTGATGCTTTAAATCAATTATTGCACCTAATTGTTGTAAAAGGTCATTTCCAATGAGACCATCATAACGTTCGTCAACGTCATATATATAAAATGTGTGCCAGTCGCTACTAGCAAAAGTTGGCATTAAAGGAATATCTATAACCTCATTGTGCCTACTAATCGCGTGTGTGCTAACTACCTGAAACGGTTGTTTCCTAATAAATTCAGGGTAATATTCATAAGCCTTTCGTGGACTTAGAAATGATCTCATGGCTCCAGTATCTATCATCATTTTTGCGTCTATCTCTTCGATATAAATATATGGAAGCTTTAAATTTGAATTGCAATTTATCACTAACGCTTCGTAAGTTTCGAGGCCTTTTCCTGAAAATCCGCTGTTTGATCTACGTCGGTCAGTTCTAGTTGGTCAGTATGAAAATCATTTTCATCATCATGAAAATTGACCTCGTTTGTATCTTCGTAATGCATATTACAATTATCGTCATTATAGTAATTTTCATCACTATATTGATAATAATCGTCACTATCTACGGACAATTCATTTAATTTGAAATTTTGTTGTGGTGCGTGTGGCCTAGGTGGTGCAGTTCTCATAGACACATCCGCAGTTTGCAATTGGGGTTTTTGCAGAGGGGATGTTTGATTGCCCAATTGTTCCGATGGCCTATAGCCAAAAGGTTGTGGTGGCCTGTAGCTAAATTGGTGCGGTGGCCTATAGCCAAATTGTTGCGGTGGCCTATAGCCAAATTGTTGCGGTGGCCTATAGCCAAATTGTTGCGGTGGCCTATAGCCCAACGGTTGTGGCTGAAGGCCAAATTGAGGTCGGTACCCAAATGACTGACCTTGGTTTTGAACGTTAGGAATCCCCATTTTCATTGATGTATTTTGTGGAATACCAAAATTAAATTTAGGGGATGCGTTATTATTATTATTATTGAAAATAGGCCGGTACCCCGATGGTTGCGTTATCAATGGCCTTGACCCTGATCCGCTAATTTGACTATTGCCATGTATGCGATTCCTCATTGTATATTGTTCTAAGAAGTTTACTTCTTCAAGGACAACGCTTAATGCCTCTTCTAAAGTCGCGGGGGCCTTGAGCCTTACGATCCGAACCATATTTTCCGGCAAATTATATAAAAACACATTTAGAGCTGTATTATCATAAATAATGGACTTCGCGCGCTTCAAGTCACTATTTTCTATCATATTTACTTTCGACATTAACAGGGATCGAACACTTTGGATTCTATTACAAAAATCAAGGTAAGTCTCACCCGATTTTATTTTTAAAGATTCTAATTCAATGTTAATGCACGCTTCGCTACGCGGGTCTCCAAAATGTTGAGTAAGTAATTCCTTTAACGCGGACCAAGTCACAACATCTTCCCGTTCTGATATGAGTGCAGCTGCGTTATCTACTAATCTGCTAGTTAAAACGTTGAAGACGTATAAATTCTGTTCGCCGTCACCCTTATAACGATCAATAACATATTGGCATTTTCGTAAATATAAATTTAACTGTCTTTTATCACCGCGGAATAATGGTATTAACTGTACAATTTCCTTAGGTATGGTCTCGATCGGCATTATGATAGAAATATGAACCGTTTAGAGATAAGACAACTAGCACTCACTGTTTCACAATTTTATAAAATAATTCACACAGTAGTATAATAAAAATGAAATATAAGCACAATTAAAATGGGAATAGGAACCTAAAATTATTTACTGTAAAATTTAATTATTTAAAATTATTTAGTTAATTTCAATAATTAATTTTATCACAAATAAAATAATATTATATAAGTATATAATATAATATTCAATTAGAATTAATCCTACAATATAATTACACAGTTTAATCACTTATAGCACTGATCTGAATTTTAAAATCTGTACTGTCTAATTTGTTACTTAGTAAAAGTAAGTTCTATTTTTAGAACGAAAGATAACTCGATACAATGTTATACAAAGTTACCAGATACGTTATAATGAGCAAGGTTTAATCTCAAGAATAACAAAGAAATATAGTTAAAACGCTTGGGAAATAGGTAAGGGGAATTTGGGAAACAAGGATTGGCGAAAAGTTTTACTCACCAACCAACCGCTAGCCCCATACTCAGCTTTTCTTTACCCGAATCTAAGAGAATATTTATTTTGGTTCGACGGATTTCACTCGCGCACTATTTCCGACGAATTCGGACGTCAGGAAAACGCGGAAAACTGAGAAAATCCGATCCGGCTGCGCCACTCTTGATTTCGGAGCGCAAGGATAACTTTTTAAAAACTAATTTTAAAATTAAATGATTAATAAAAATACGTGTTAGCCGATTTGGAGGCGATTTATTAATGAATATAAAAGACAATCTCAGGCTCATCCGGCGATACATTTCAGCTGAGCCTGCTTTAAAAACAATTCTTAAGAACTACTATGCTTACTATGCAAAACTTACATTCTAAACCTAATCTAAGACGGAGGGGTGAGGGGTCACCATAACTACGTAGGAAATTATACATAAGAGTAAACCATATAGGTAGTTTATATGAACGAGTATTGTAAGCTTAATGTGCATACGCGCATAAACTGGTGCATAAAATGTTAAAAGGTTGTTTGTTTAGTTGGAAACTGGTGCAAAACAAAAGTGGTGCAAACCGCAGAACCAGTCCTACGACAGGAAGCGGCCTCGAGCCCACCTCCCCCACCGCCGCCGCGCCCCTCACCTGCTGCGCGGCCACCTGATCCAGACAAAGCGTGTCCTTCGTGTTGTGACGCATGCAAGTGCATTGCACTAATAATACCGACCAAGTCCTTTCAACGTCCGGTAGGCAACAAGCTCAGCATACAACCAATAAGTGCCGTGTCATATGACATACGCGAGAACTTGCATGAAGCTGCACTAACAGTAAACTCACTTGCATAATCGTCCGTGTTCGATCGCTTCACATGTTGTTCTAATTTGTATTTCAATAATTTAAAGTCAGCATTTCCTTATTTTCTATTATGATGAAGATATTTCAATTACTGGAAAATGCCTATCAAAGCCTTTATATTTTGTATGTAATCAATAGAACTGAAACAATCATTTGCGGAATCGATACTTTGAATATATAAATAACAATAAGCAAAGTATAAAAAAGCACTGATCATGTAAATATTCTGATAAGTTGTAATCCAGAATAGCTTATATGTTAATGAAGTTACCATAATTGAATATGATACGCGTGATAAGATATCACGATGTTATAAAAAGTAGTAGTAGTAATAAGTTTATGTTTTGTAATCAAACTGTAAAATTATCCGAATTCTGTCGTATTACTTGTTTATTATAATAATTATGACATTATATTGCTACACATTTGTTTGTTTTTAATAGCGCCCTCTAAAACGGCTCTAACAATTTCAATGAAATTTACGGGACGAAAAATTTAACTAGCTGATTCTCATTTTTTAAGAAAATTCATGATTCTCCGTGTTTTTAACTTAAAATAAATATTGCGTTACAAATTCATTTAAAATAGACCTGTCTGCCTAAGCAAAGCTTACTTTAGTGGGTTCTTATTCTAATCTACGGCAAAGCTAGGTCGCAAAGATACTACTAATAATATGATTTTTTGTTAAAATAACAAATATTACGCACTGGTGCAAGTGCGTGGGAGGTGGATTATTTTGTGAATGTAGAAATAAATGCGAGTCGTGTGATGACGTTCCACGTGACATCATCTGTCAGAGGCGTAATGTCATGAAAAGGCGATACATGAATAGAATACAGGATTACACAAACAAATACCGACTTTCTAGATGACATTAATATCGTAACTGCGTATCCACTCTGCGTGACAATGAATAATTCTGACAATAACTAAAGCATAACATTGTATACTTAGTACATATATTTACATTTAATATGGTGGAATACATTGCAGATATGTCTGTTTTCATGAAAACACTAGGTTGTGTATTAATGCATATTTGCAAACATAAATGGCTGATGCATTCATGTTACATAGTTCGTTACTGATAGCTCCATATTGTGACAGTTGTATCCCCGTATCAATAAGTTCAAAATAGAACTTGAGGAGTGCTAACCCTGCTATGTCTATAACTTATATTTTGAGCGACTGGCATTTTCTGACAAAGAATCCGGTTACTGCCTAGTACCTATATAAGTCGTGACTGAAACGTATCTCCAAATAGAATTGTTATTGTATAGAGAGTAAAAGAACAAAGTTGTTGATGCGCATGCGGCGCGGGCGCGGCGGCGGTCGGCGCGGCGCGGCACGAGCGCTGCAGTACAAAGCAGCTCTGCGTAACAGGCGAGTCTCATCGGACCGCCCAAAGAAACGATCTCATAGAAAGTAGAACAACTCATTTATTTATTCAGTGCAGCAGCGGGTGCGAGCGAGACGCAGCCGCGAAACTGGCTCATTAAAATAAAAATCCGATTTTTGAGTGCAACTCGCGCGAAGTAAAATAAAAGTTTCCGACGAAATTTGCTCGAGTTATTCCAAAAAAGGCGCGCGAAACGCCTCTGCGACGAGATCACAAGATACAAGTGCGAGGTGAAACCGACCGCGATAGCCTCCGACACACGCGCGCCGCAGCCTCACCATGCGCTTACTTTCTTACGTCGGTCGGCCCATAGAACGCGTTGCTATTGTAATTCACTAATACGTCTCAGATAAGTAACCACTTCGAATCGCTGAAAACCCTTTTTGTCGAGCAACATTATGCATTTCTTTTCCGCATTAAAACGAGTGTTTTCACTGTAAGAAGCAAGCCATTGTGTGAACATGACGCAGCCTGGCGTAGCATTAAGCGCACGATATAATGCAGCTCTATAATCATAGTCACGAGTCACGTTATCCGCACCCGCACTCGCTATGTAAATAACACCATACACGACATTCCGTCGTTCGACTAAATATAAACCGTTTCTCATTTTGCATCTATCGCGCGAACGAGTTCCAGTTTAATTAATAAAAATACATTTATATCGATTGCAAAAACATTACGCAGGTTTGTGTGGGCAAGCAAGTGCTCTCGATCAGCATTCCGCCAACGGAGCAGGCCGAGCCGCTGTCATTAATTCATGATATTTTCTCGTATGATTTTCTTCATTAATGTTCGGGCTTAATCGCGTCAAACTGACTGATATTTTCATACCAGTACCTACACGTCAGTTAAATGCATGGATTTAAGTACGGAAATCAAAATGTCAAAATGAGACGACGATTGTGAAAGCGCAGCCGTATCCTTTCTAGCATTAATATATGAATAAATTTTATGATTTACTGACTTATGACCACTTTGTTCTGTAATGGTCAATAAAAATGATTTCAGACAATGATCGCATTTGGGCCAATTATATTCTGAAAATCTTTTTATTGGTAGCAATAATGATAAAAGCAATCAATGGTTTGTAATTGCGTTTGCCGTTCACCTACATATTAAGGACATAAGGACATGTTACATGGATAGATACTGTATTTTCTTGTATGTAAATATAGCTTCATTAACGTTTCATTACTAACTTATAATCGAGGACACATACGTATTCGTATACGTCCTCTATTCTTTTGTATTCGGAAGAACTTATATGTAAATAGGTACTTTCGCAAGCACATGTCTTATAGCTGAAATAAGTGACTCATGTTGGAGTGGTGTGGTGAAAAAATCAGCTTAATCCAAATTTATCTTCAACGAAAACTATAACATAATAGTAAGCCTCCTTGTAGTATCAAAACTGCTGCTAGGTACTGTACCTAAACTGTGATTACTTAAACCTGCCATTTTGAAGCAATGGCATTATTATAACCCGACTTAACTGAGAGTCACTTTAATTACGTGCGATATCCAATTTAAATTGATTGATATACTATCAAGCTCAGATTTTACTAAAGTAGGAAAATTTCCCACTATTATAATTATTAACATAACAAGACATCGTGCATTGGTAAAAATCTGTCAAATGAATCGGAAGAAAACCGAATATCTAATATGAAATTTAACTTTTACGTACATGTATATTTAAATTGCTCTTACATTTTTTTGAGGTAAGTACTAAGACTTAGTAAAGGTGGATGGAGCGTGCGAGACGTGAGCGTCGAGCCGCCAGATCAAGTTGTCACGTCAATCATGTGGAGAAACGGACCTCCACTTGCCTTACTTTTAAATTTACTTACACTTCTTTTACTTTGGAACATATCATTCAATTTTATTTACCCATCTATAAGTTTTGAGGTTCACTTAAGCTTATCTCTGCGTTATAAATATCTCTTCGGCGCCGGGCGGTAAGGCTTTTGAACGGAAGCCGGTTACCACACTTACCGCAAATTTCTTAAATTAATTTGTTGTGACTTTATCGTTTAATCTTTGTAATGGGATCAATACTTATGTTCCATTGAGCCTTAGGACATTCTGAAGGTGGTATAATTCAACGTTGTAAGTAACTTCAGACTTGGTAAACTTAAAAATATCACCATTAATTGTAACATTACTAGTTAATCGTCTCTTTTGTCGCTTCATAAACAGTTGTGAAATAATTTATAAATGTTACTGCTTATCAAACTTAAACGGGTTCTTAAAAGAGTAGTAGAACAAATATTTGTAGCTGGTTCATAGTGTGAGGTCGCAGTGTGATGTCGCCTGCGTCACTACAACGGAGGAGTGAGCGACCATGCGACTATATGTATTTACAAAAGCTGCTACTGTGCGATGCATACGCATACATACCGTTGTTAATACACAATATTCTACGTATTTAATGTTTTTAGAAAGCGTATGGTATTAATCAAGTTACTAAGGTGTGAAAATGTGGTCGGTACGTGTTTGTGTACAGTTAGGTTTGATTAGACATTATAGCTTGGGTATCTAAACGATAAGAAAAAAAAATCTTTATCATGATTATTGCCTATAATGGCAATAGGTCTTTTAATGAACAGCTAGGAAAGACTCCACCAAGCTTATGCATATTATTATGTACTTAAGTAGATCCTACATCTAAACCGTCATATATAGCCCGTGTCACTGATGTGCAAATGAAGATTTCATTTTATCCTAATCATATCTTTAGTCTCGGAATCAGGGACATAAATTATGGAACTTTTTCTATTTATAGTTTTGTTTCAGTTATTCTTTAATAACATCTATAACGGCCTGCTAAAGCACATTTCATGAAGCAAACGGCTGTGTATAGCGTATCGCTGTAACATTTTTCGTAGGTACACAAGACACACGATTATGTTGCGGCATCCACAAGTCAAAACACAATTGTTTTACTATGAATCACTCTCCAAAATATGTAGTTTCTTCAAAATTTAAAGAAAAGACACGGAAAGCGACACGCCGATATTTTGAGCGGAGCGGGTGATATCTATGAAAGAGAAACGCTCCGCATGTTAATATTGTAGATAATATGTGTGTTATGTTGCATACGTTGCATAACAAGGCCGTCTGCAACAATGTGTAGAAATTTATACTAGTTAATTAAAATGGAATACATTAGCATCTTATCGTTGGCTAATAATCATCTAATTATGAGTTATATTATTGACCGCATGGGTTAACGTTTGTTTTTGACGCCATGTTGAATTCCAGAGTCACTTTCATATTTAATAACTTTTAAGAAAATACATTAGCACAGACGTTTCCATATAAGGAACCTGAAGTGAAAACAAAGAAGGAACATTTATCAATAAAACAGGTGCGTTTACGACCAATCTATAAATTTCGTAATACATAAATATTGTTTGATTAAAAAATTGTACCAATAAATTCCTCTCTACTAATCCCCAGACTACAATGCTGAACCCACTGAAATCAAAGTATACAAGGAAGCAGAAATCAAATTGATACAATGCTATAAGTTAAGCCCAAGTGATTGTTTCATTTTTCTTATACCTAAGTATTCTTGTAAAAAATCTGGACTGTTCAGGTTTTCTAACTAGTAATCCTTGTACAGGTACTTATTACCTCTACCTGTATATGGCTAAATTGAACAAACGACCCTTAGGAATTATAACAGGAAATGATCTTGCATTCGTTTTTTCCTCTAGAACGATATAAAATTATTGCAAATTATCAATAATTTTATACTTACACGGCAGACTATAAAGTCACTCACTGTTATTAAAAAATAATATTAAATTAGTTATAAATATTTTATTTACTTGGTCCTTTAAAATATGTTAATTGATAAATTATTTAAATTAAACAGTGTGGAGGATTTCGTGACCGGCCTAAAAAAGTAAAACATTTTGCATAATTTTTATATTTTTGTATTTTACTCATTTAGCATATAATAAGGAACAGGAACAAAAAATTAAACTATGCTGTATATTAAACAAAGAAATTTTATTTAGAATTCCTGATAGATAGATTGTTTAAGTTTCTAAATTGTTACCAAATCATAATTTTATTGCTTTTGCACTCTAACCTCGTATCACGTTAGTTACCTAGGTATGTACAATGGTGGTTGTGATGACCGTATACATTACGAAGATTTGTTGCCTCCGGCTGATGTCTTCCTAGTACAGTCTCCATACAGTCTCTATTGTCAAAGCTATCAAGACACCTTGCAAGACAGTAATGTCTGTATATTATATCTTTACCGCAAACTTATAAATGATATGAATACCTACACTTTTATATGTCATGATATATCATGACATTGCAGACACATCCGCCATCGTTCGCGATCAGGATCGGGCGAGTCACGAAGCGCTCTGTATCATATAGATATAATGCACTTAACATTGTGTTGCGTCCGGCTCGTTGCATAATATTTACCGGTAGCTAGCTCCTACCTGTCACAGCGCGGGAGTTACGTCGCCTAGCTACCTAGCCTTAATATTAAACAATAATTACTACAGCTAAAAGGTCGAGACCGCAAGCAGGGCGCTCACTCTGTTATGAACGTAATAAAGGCCGCAGGCATAAAGTTTAGGGCTCTATTAACGACGACGCTGATTAAATCTCGGCATAGTAAACTAAAGTAAACTTTTATTATTTCGTATAATTCATTCAATTACTTGCAAATACAAAATACATAAAGTATATGTTAAAATCAAGTTATATACCTACAACGTGTAACTGAATAAGCGCAAGACCTCAAACACGGCAATTAGAATAGCGAGTCATCTCTACTATTATAAAATTGTAAAAAAGCTGTGTCTGTACATTGAAGATATTCAAAAACAAACAATCCGAAAATGTGATTTTCAAAATTTTTATCTGTTTGTCTGTTTGTTACGGGTTGGAGTAAAAAATACTGAATAGATTTAAATTTTATTATCACTGTTAGAAAGTATATGCTCCAACTTAAAAACTGGTGAACTTCTTATCTCAATTAATTAAACGAATCTTGAGATACAGCTTGACCTCCCTGATGTATAGAGGCTAATACAAAGAAGAGATCATCAATGTTGGTTTATCCATTTTTACTCCTGATATAGCTTCACTTGAGCGAAGCCGCGGGCAGAAGCTTGTAATTAATATAACAAAACTCTAAAGTCATTATGAGAAACGTAAGCATATTCCTTTCAAGAAATTAGTTATACCGGCTAAACGTGAAACTCGTGGCTGTACTACAGTCATACCCACTACGCGCACACGCACACAATAATAATTTGTGCAAATAGGATTCAATTTTCCATAACTTGAGCCACTGATGGATCAGGGGGCCATAGTTTCAGGTATTATAATTGACTTTTCAGGAAAAATTCACACATAAGTATTAAAAACCAATAGCCTGAAAGTAGTTTATTCAATTCTGAATAAACTACTTTCAGGTCTTGCGCTTATTCTGTTACAGGTTGTGTAGGTACTTACAGGTGGGTGTACGAGATCATTGTGTGTAACACAGTTGGTACATACCATGATATATTTTTTTCCAATATCGTGGGAATCTCTCAATACTCATCTCAGTCGGGCTCACCTATGACTGTCTGAAGGGACTCTCATGCTTCTAGACCTACATTATCTGTCAGTAAGTATTCAATGGGTTGGTAATGTAGGTGTAATTTTATTAAGTAAGGAATAGACAAAAATGTTGCAATCGAGTTCCTGAAAAGTGTCAGTGCATTATATATATAATGCTATTTTTATTGTTTTATAATTTGGATGACACAGCCAATGAAACACAATTGAGTTTCTCTGTAAGAAAAGATTTATTTGTTATGTAAGTAAATACAAGTAAAAGTATGTTATTATTGTTACAACATTACCTAAACTTACCTGTAAGAAAAGAAACGACATTTAATGTTATTGCTATGTCTATCTCTATATTCTATGCCGATTCCTAAATCTTATATTATTTAATATTAAAATTATTTTTACTAAATATTTAATTTCCTTCTTTCATAGACTAGTGTCAATATTTTACCACCGAGTATTGACTGTCTATGTTTAGGTACGTCACTAAAAAGGTTTATGCTATTTAAACTATTTAAGAAAATTATATTTTTCTTTACATCTCCCCCCCTGGGGAAAGTAAAACACTACGACTTCTATCGTATTCTCCAGGTTATTCAAACGCAGGCGCCGGAGTCAGCTTCGAGATGTGGAAAAACTTTGACTCTGATTTTTTCTGGCCTGTGTTTATTTTGTAGATAGTGTTTGATATTTTTTCTATAATCTTGTAAGGTCCAATTCTTAATTCGTCGAGCTTTTTCCTATTAAGTTTGTTCCCATTTTCTACAAAAACCGTATCACCAACTTTAAAGTCAAAATGTCTTCGGTTTTTATCATAGATTGTTTTGTTGTAACTATGTGATTTTATAGTATTTTGCAGAGCCTTTTCCCTGTCTTTAATCAAGTCATACTCAGTTTTCTTCATTTTTAGCTCCTTTGGCAAAATTGTAACATCTGTGCCGTATAATAAATACTTTGGAGCATATCCAGTGACAGTGTGCTCCGTCTCATTATAATCTTTTACACAATTTTGTGCTACAGTTGTCCATGCTACTTTTTTGTCCTTTTCGTTTATCTTGCATCTGATTTTATTAATTAATGTTTGATTTAATCTTTCGTTTAATCCATTTGAGAAAGGAGAGTTCACTGCTGTGAAAACTATTGGGATTTTATAATTATCCAAAAAGTTTTTGAATTCTTTAGAATTGAGACCCGGGTATTGGTCCGATAGAATCATTCCAATGTCGTTAGTTTCTATAGAGTTTTTCACTAGTTTGATGAAGTCATTTGCATTTTGAGTTCTTGACGTTAAAATATACGCATATCTTGTGAAATGATCTGATAGCAAATGCAGGTATCTCTTAGTTGACCTCGAACCCCCAAGACCTCCAATGGTATCGATGGAACATATCTCAAAAGGTTTTGTCGCGGGACCCAAGTGCGACATCAATCCGTATTTATTGTGTCCTCTTGATTTGTTCTTTATACATACTGCGCAATTTTCACAGGTTTTTTTAATATTTTTTGTCATGTTTTCCGCTGTATATAAAGAGCTGATCATTTTCTGCATTTGTTTAGTGCCTATATGACCCAGATTTGTGTGTACATTATTGATTAATTCTATACTGAATTTCTCTGATAGAATTATTTTTTCTTTTTTTTTCACTTTCTTGTAATAAACGTTGTTCTTTGATATTAGATTCTCCTTTTTGTATTGTATCTTGTCATTATTAATTTGATCTTTTAGGATATCTTCTAGTTTTATTAAATTGATCACTTTTAATTGTTCATCGAGATTTTCACTTGGTTCTAAGACTGGATTTCTGCTGAGGCAATCAGCTTCTATGTTATATTTTCCTGGAGAATACTTTATTTCGAAATCATATTGTGATAGGTAGTATGTCATATCTCCTAATTCTTCATCCGTTCTTGACTTTATGTTCATATTCTCTAAAGGCTTGTGGTCCGAGAAAACAGTAAATTTCTTACCCATTAACCAATGTTGCCAATACTGAACACATTCTTTTATTGCTAGGCATTCTAAATATATAGCCTTCTTTCTTTTTTGAACTTCATTCAATTTTTTTGAGAAGTATGCTACAGGTTTTTCTACATTTTTTTCTTGTGGTTGTTTAAGTACGGCTCCTACTCCTAATATACTGGCATCTGTATATATGTGTATGGGTAAGTTTGGATCAAAAATGGTCAATATTGGTTGAGAACACAATAATTGTTTCATTTCTTCAAATGACTCTTGGCATGCCTTAGTCCAGTTAAAGGGTTGTCCTTTTCTTAAAAGGTTATGCAACGGATCTAATTTTATAGCTATATTTGGTATATACTTATGATAGAAGTTTATCTTCCCCAAGAATTGTCTCACATTTTTTTGTGTTTTGGGAGTTAGGAAGTTTCTTATTGATATCAAGTTGTCTTTCAGCGGTCTAACTGAATTATTCTGTATTATGTGACCCAGATATTTAACTGAGTCAGCTGCAAATGTACATTTAGAAAATTTTAATCTTAAGCCTTCGCTTTTAATTGCTTGAAATAGATGTGTTAAATGTTTGACATGATCTGAAAAAGATTTTGAGAATATTAAGATGTCATCGATGAAATTTACTGTAAAATCTCCGAGTTTGTGTTTTCGTATTATGTTACACATTATTCTTTGAAATATAGCTGGTGCTGTTTTTATACCAAATGGTAAACAAGTCCACTGAAAATGACCCTCTTGTGTGACAAATGCAGTTTTGTGTCTGTCTGATACACGTAGAGGTATTGACCAAAATGCTGAATTTAAGTCTAGTGTTGAAAAAAACGTGCAATCTCTTGTTTTCACCGTAAGGTCTTCAATAAGTGGGAATGGCTGAGATTGAGGGACAACTATTTTATTTAGGTCCCGAAAATCTACGCACAATCTTGATTTTTTGTTTTCATCTCTTTTATAAGCTAATGTGACTGGTGCCGCAAATGGGCTATACGATTCTTCTATTATATTTCGTTCTAATAATTTTGCAATCTGTTCCTCGATCTCTTTTTTATCTTCAATCGTGCAAC
Organism: Acronicta leporina; assembly: GCA_947256265.1. Taxonomy (NCBI): domain Eukaryota; kingdom Metazoa; phylum Arthropoda; class Insecta; order Lepidoptera; family Noctuidae; genus Acronicta; species Acronicta leporina. The sequence continues at coordinate 8,832,835 of OX366514.1, forward strand.
GATATGGCCTTTTACTACAATATTTTTCTATAGACAGATCAATGTGTGCTTCATAATTTGTTACTTTTCCAATATCATACTTGTCCTTTGCAAATATTGATTTATTGTTCGATATTAAGTTATCAATCACTGCCTGTTTTTTATAGTCCAGATGATTTATCCAAACTGTAAAGTTTTCTTCTTTGAAGTTTTCATTGAAGTTTACAAAATTATCGGATTTTATTTCCTTGTGATCAGTATCTGATTCGTTTGTTTCCGTAGAAACTGTTTCATTTTCTTGGTTTGGAATTCGCTGACTTATTTCTAAGTTTTCATTCTGGATTAGGTGAAACTTCTTAATGCAATCCAGTCCAATTAAGAAATCATAGTTAAAATCTTCCTTGTCTATTACAAATACATCCATTTCTTTTTCAATGTTAAAAATAGTTAAATCTAATGTTATTATGCCAATTGCCTTTTTAACGCCATTAATTGTTTTTAAATCAGTATTGTTTGATTGATTCGCTTTCTCATTACGGATCTTTAGCAATCTTGAATTTATTAATGATACATTTGATCCTGAGTCATAGATTCCGAGTGCTTCAATATTTTTATTCAATACTAATTTTACTTTAATTAATGGCGGCACTATTAGTTTTTTTGATTTTCACATTGCAGTTCACATTCCAATTCCGAATTATTAACAAGCCTTATTTGTTTCTTATTTTTTTCCTTTTCATTATTATTATCATCTGTTTTAAACCAACACATATCTTCTGAGTGATAGCGTACACCTTTCTTTAACTTTTCACAAATACTACATTTTTCTTTCATCGGTTTAGTATCATCTTTTTTCTTTATAAATTTCTTTTTGTATACTAAATGCTCTAATTTCCCAAGTTCGTTAAATAAGTCTTTTGTTGCTAAAACTTCATCTTTGTCTATCCTATCTGTTATAAAGTCTGGTAAGCCAGCAGCAATTATGTCAATTAAGGTCCCTTGATCAATTGTCTTTCTTACTTCGAGTAAAAGTTTTTCTTTTTTTATAGCATATTCTAATAAAGATCCTGATTGGTACCTGAAAGACAAAGCATATTTGCTTGTTGTCCAGCCCTTATTAGCATAGGTGTGTAAAAAGTCTGTTTTCCATTCTGTCCATTGTGATTCTAAACCGAGTTTTATCATCATGGAAGAATATCAATCGGTGCATGATTTTCCTAGGAATAATCTGAAGATTTCAATTTTTTCTTCTTCTACTATATTAAACCTTGCACATTCTCTTTCAAATACTTCTATCCAGTAACATGCATTTAAATTTTTTCCTTCAAATTTTTCAAGTACAAATCTCTCAGCTAACTTTTTTATACTTTGTTTCTCTTTTTTTTGTTGACTTTCAATTAATTTTTCCAAAATTTTCGTCATGGGATCATCAGCATTATTTTTGTTCAGCATCGTTAACTGTTCTTGAGTAACTTCCTCTAGGAATTGGTCTTTAAAAATCATATTACCGTCTTCATCAAAGTATGTTTGTAGTAAATCTTCAGTCATTTTTATCCATACACTTCTAGTTTGATGTCTCTTTTTTAGTGTATTTTTTATTGTGGTATAAGTTTTTGAGGTGTGGATATGTTTGTGAAGTGTTGCTGCTTGATACTCCTCAGGAATCAGGAAAACTTTTTCGTCTTGGGTGATAATTGAGGTTATGGCAATATAGTTTGACTTACCGTCTATCGCTGGTTTTGATTGAAACGTAAATTTCAACTTCTCCATTTTTTTTTTAAAAAAATGTCGTTTTATAATGCTATTTTTATTGTTTTATAATTTGGATGACACAGCCAATGAAACACAATTGAGTTTCTCTGTAAGAAAAGATTTATTTGTTATGTAAGTAAATACAAGTAAAAGTATGTTATTATTGTTACAACATTACCTAAACTTACCTGTAAGAAAAGAAACGACATTTAATGTTATTGCTATGTCTATCTCTATATTCTATGCCGATTCCTAAATCTTATATTATTTAATATTAAAATTATTTTTACTAAATATTTAATTTCCTTCTTTCATAGACTAGTGTCAATATTTTACCACCGAGTATTGACTGTCTATGTTTAGGTACGTCACTAAAAAGGTTTATGCTATTTAAACTATTTAAGAAAATTATATTTTTCTTTACATATATATTAGGTATACAGTTCTAAAACTAGGTACTCGCAAACAATAACAATGTTATTAAATTTAAATGTATAATTTATTTATTCATTAAATGTTTTACATCATGTTAACATATAATTTATTAAAGTTAGAAGTTTTATTGCAGATTTCTTTAAAATGTATTAAATATTATAAGATTTGAAACCGTAGCTATTACAAAAGATTTTTTACTTTTGTTACAGAAATTACAGACCTACATAGATTGAACAACTTTGTACAACGATTAGAAATCGAAAGATATTACAAGTGGCGATTGATCATATTTGTTGAATCCGGCAATGTAACGGCACTTGGGCGAGTCACTGCTCGTATTTCTATACTACTATATTTTAAGATTCTATATCTCAAATCACGATCATCAGAACATACAATGTAGATAGTATACTTGGGTACCGCACCGGCCACGCCGTGGGCGGCTGATCGGCTGGCGGCTGCCCGGTGCCCCGCTTCTGCATAATATCTAGGTGGATCATAATGGCAAATTCCATTATAAGTGAGAGTGCCTTACACGATTAGATTACAGTCTTTAAATCTACAATTTACGACGTATACAAATACTGAAATATAGAAACCCTATATTCTTAATGTCAATAAGAATATCGAACTTACAACCATTTTATGCAAAATATTGTCTTATTTTATAGCGGAACTATAACCGGACTTCAGGTCGATATAATATAATTACCTGTAGATTGTAGAAAAAAAAAACATTAATAAACTAGACTACGTAACTGAACTTTGGTACAACTGTAACCTATAATTAGCCATGGGTTATGGCTAATTATATCCTAATTAGCAGGGTTATTTATATACGATAGCAAAGAAATCATAGACCTTCATAATATGGTACCTACCCATGTCTTAAACTGTCTAAAAGAATATAAACCATTATAAAGTTCGCTTAACATTAAAGGCAGTTTAAAAACAGCTAATTTTAATAGTATGAATAATGTCAATTACTTCCGCACTAGGCACGGTGTGTCATAAAATTCTGTGACATGGTTCATTACATCGGTAGTTACTTTATTTATTACAAATACCAGTTTATTGGTAATCCTAGAACGAGTTTTGTAATACTTATTTGAATTCATTTGCTAACGTTTATTACCATCAGATTGTTAAGACTTTAACCTCCGACTCGCTAAGTTTAAGCTCCCCAATAAGTGATTTCTCTTTTCTATGACAAGATGTGTTATTTCAAAAAATAGTTTCAAAAATGGAAATGTTAATATCAAAAATATAAATATTAATTGATATTATAAACTATTCAATTAAGATATTCTTACAAGTAAATATTTACATAAGAAAGTTCAACATAGCAGAACCGATGCATCGAAATATCACTATACATATACATAATTATATTGTTGCAACTGCATAATTTGCTCTTACTTTGCATAACAACACTAATAAAGAGTGATATTCGAATTAAAATCGTGATATCTCACTGGCCAGACATAATGAAACACATCTCTATCTGTTTCTGTTAATAATAAAACCATAGATAGACCTAAACATTTAATAATTTCATTGCGGTTGCTCGGACGTTTCCAGCCCTGAGTTTAAATACCAGCTTCCATCACACCCTGTGACTTCTTTATTAAATTAACCAATTAAAAACGCAGCATGTCTTAAGCGGCTCTTGTATAATTTAGTCTCGAAATCAAGTGTACTGCAGATCAGTCCTTTCAAGAACTGCGTTGATAGTAAAGATGGCTATCCGTCATTGTAACAGTTGTAAAGCAGCCCGATGAACTAACTACCTTCAATGGCTTATTTATGCATGCAACTAGATTAGTTTAATATATTCGCAAAAGGTGAATCGCTCCCAAATAAGTGTCGATCACCTTATACGAAGTACCGAGCGTCGCCGTCGTTGGTGGGATGCAAAAGCTTATTCAAGCCCTTATCCGGTACCAGTGACACCGTGTTTGGAATTTTTGTTGGTCTGATCGTAAACTCATCAGGCAATTAGAATCTGTATCATGACATTCATGACACAGTAAGGCACCTAGCACACTTGTTAATTTGGATGAATCTGATACTAGTTTAATGTACTTACCTACCTATTCGATGCATGTTTGATCTCGAATTCGCGAGACGCTTATTTAGTGGTAAAACGTTTGATATAAATAATTATGTATTCATGTATATTTGAAGTACTTAAAATTTAACAAAATGTTTACATTTGGCATAATTATGTCGATAGTGTAAGTACAAGAACGCGGTGCGCTTGCGCCGCGCGCCACAACCGGATGTCCCTCACCAAATGCACAATCACACTAACACAAACTCTCACGAATTTTTCTCCCAACGCTTTCACATCTTCCACTAATTATTATCCACTTTATCGGGCATCTTCAATTTGATTTACGTCTAGCTCTTACACAGCTCAATTGGTACACTTTTTCTTTTCGACGAGATAATTTTAGTCTACATTAGTTGCGAGCGGTGCCGATACTGTGCGGCCTCCTTCCGCCTGCGATCGCTTGCGTTACTAAACGTTAATTAGTTAAGCCAGACCGCCATTACATTGTAGCACCTATAACCTAATGAGCGTTTTAGGATTAATTACACTACTATTATTGCTGATCGTTACTATTCAATTTAATGTAGTATGTAAAAGGTACTGGGTACTTAGGAAGTGCTCCAAATACAACGTTTACGCCGCTGTGCAAGCGATGTATTTGTTTCCTGTACATTTTATTGTAACTGCTAGTCTTGTTAAACTGAATATACTGCACTCAACAGTAACTTCCTTCTTAAGAAACCTCGTCACACCAGGTTTTATTCATATAGTTATAATACAAATAAAATTTTGTAAAATGTAATCGTAAAATGGTTTTGATTGGTGTGGTGATCTTTGTTTTGTTATTGTTTTATTAGAGGAGCGTCGGTGTCGTTAATCAAAATATCTAAAATATCACCTCAATTTCATCGATTAAAGAAAAATATAAGAAAAAATAGCATAAATAGGGATAAACCTTTAGTTAATTACTCTTATATAGCACAACTGATAAATAACTTTGTCATTTAATTTTCCTAAAATTCATTCATAAATTCTAACAAAAAATACTTCTAGTTACATACATATCTTGTTATCGTTGACCCCTGATATGAATAATAAATCATATTAATTATAAAAGTCAATAGGTAGTTACAGTGCCGTATTTTGTCATCACTTTTAAGCTGTTCAATTTGAAGTGTGCTTATAAGAAATGTCTATCAAGTCCATGCATAATGATGACTAGCTTATAATGGAGTGTTTATAATCAATGTTGTTAATTAAAACATCAATAGCTTTCAAGATCTATAGAAGAGAGCCCGTATACGTACTATTGTATAGTAAGAGTCTTGTATTATGTAAACTCATCATAGAATTCAATTAACTCCGATTAGTTCCACGGCCATCAAACAAGTCGAGGCACGGCACACACAGTAGCTTTCAAGATTCTTTTAGGTGACGGCTGGTGACGGGTAAGAAAAGGTTTATACAATTGCCCAAGTTAGGAAGCATTAATGGCGTTATTAGGATAAAGTTAATTAATTCACGTATTTACCACGTAAGAACACCAGTTTTATAACGGTAGTTGAAATGAGTCCCAACATTCTGTCATGTTTAGACTAAAAATTATCCATTAATGACCTTAAACCATTATTTAAATGTCAGACATGATCAGATCAGACATTATTTCAGTATGATTGCGGAAAGATAGTTAGTGTCACTCGGTGTGCCACTTGTGACCTTTTTTTAATATTTTTGGGACAACATATAACATGGTGTAAACATTAGGTATTGGAACCGATTCCGTTGCTTATTCTTAACAAACAATATTCAGGTTTTGCTTATACTAAAAATAATGTTGTGTGATACCATTTCGCCTTAAGAATGAAATCCCTCAAGACATACATTAAAACTAAATTTCGTAATAATTAATGGACTCTTACATTAATAGATTGTATTGATGAGGATAGATTTAATTAACTAAGGCAATTCCAATAAATAACTGGCCTCCGTCAAAAAACTTTACAATAAAACGGCATTTTAGCAACATGTCTAGCAATTATCTCTGTCACAACACACAAATTTCAAACAAATAATGAGACAGTCGAGTTCAATTGGTCAATCAATAACCATGACAGGCGCAACGTGTCCGCAGATGCCGCCGCACAGTCCAACAAGGCACCTACCTCGCCACACAAAAGCTGATGATACATTAGGTATGTATTCAACTTTCTTTGTTAATGGACTACCGATATAATGATTAAAATTGTCAAGTCAATTTAAAACTTTAATTACAATAATGCAAACGTGAACGCTAATGTAAGGTTTTCATCACGACTTTCCTTCGTTGTCTCTTTCAGCGTCATCGTCCGCGCTGCGTGTGATGCAAGCTAACATTAACCGTAACACGAAGTCAACAGTGCGCGCACGCACGCCACACCCACGCCACGCGAGCGCCACACACGCGCCACGCGCATGCCACCTCAAAACAGTGACTTATAACAGATTCCATTGCCACTAGCGTGAGAATCTCATCAAGCAAATCGTGATTGGTGTAGAGAATAGCACAAGCGCAGTTTTTATTTGACATAAGTGTGAGCCATCATGTTAATTTGTTATTTCAGACTTTCCTTTTCAGATGCCAAGAAATATATTTATTAGGTCTGAATGCTTTGGTACTCTTAATCTAAACTGCTGTCTCATTGCTTTTATTTAAATAACAATAGCTTTTACCAAATTTATAAATCACATTTATGCTTAAAACTAAGACTTCCTTCCAATCTATCGCGCTGATTTTTTAGTAAACGGCATTAATATCAATTTACTTCGATGACTTATGAAAGGCCCATTATAACCAGCTAAAATCCAGTATGACGGCTTGCTTCTCACTCTGTAAAGCCGAAACATAAGTAAAACGCCACGTATTTAAGACAAAGCTTGCAAGAGTCGTAGTGTGTTACAAAACGCGGTGGGAGCATGGCGTGACGGTATGTCGCCGTGCGCCGACGCCACGCGGACCGAGCCATCATACTCAGCTGCCTAATCCACTGTACAATGGTTCCTACTGAAACCCGGAACATACTAAATTAGATAATAATTACGTATAAACATTTGATTGTATTTAAACGGGGTAAAAACACAAGAGAGTAGGTTCATATTCACTTTCATAACATATCATCACGCCTATAATCCCCAAAGTGTTAGGCAAACTGTATCTAATGATGATCAGCCACAGTTATTGATCAGTTGATGATTATAATACGGGGCAAGCTTATCGCCAATATCCGTGCATGAATCCCACCTCCGAGGCACTACTGAGAATTTCATAGAAAAAAGATAACAAGGATTAACAAGGATATTGAACCCAGGACCGCTACAGAACAGTCGTATTTACAACCACAAGACTAATGAGGCAACTATTAATACTTGTAGGGTCGTTTAATATTTGGAAGTCATACAACTCCATAGCATTTTTAATTGAATGATAATTATGAATGAATCATCAGAAGCGTATATTCATAATGACACTTACTGCCATAATAATTAATTAAAAAGTATTAATGGAAAAGAATTCATTCATGCAGACAATTTAATTCAAATGCAGACACAATGAACTTTACTTCAATAGGTAGAAAAGATATAAGTATTTTAGATTGCATCTGAATTTTGACTGAATGGAAATAGAAAGTACACTATTCACTTGTGTACGAGTAGGTGCTTATTTTCAAAATTGATAAATCAAATATCTGATTACAGGTATTGTTTTGGTCAGTAACAATTTCAGGATATCTCAAGGTACTTTCATTCGTCTCGCAAGCTAGTCACGCCTCACTAGTTTCATATTTGTGACGTAGACAAGTGATCGAACACATAACATGTATAGTATACCTAATGTAAAAAATACAGTTATTTACATATCAACTAATACATCAATTCACAGCTATTTATTTGAAGAAAGTACCAAAAGAGATGCTTGACCAACATTCGTGGTTTTTGTACCGTTTATGTACTATTGTCAGACTTCAAATGGTAAAGTAAGTACTTACCTAAGTATTTAGGAATTTGAATGACTGTTTATTTTTCACTATCAGTGTCACAACATGTCTCAAATTTACCTGTTAAATATTAGGAAAATATTATTCTAATGCATAAATAAAATTGGCTTTTGCAAACGAAAGTGTATCCTTTGTATTATCATACTACTTAATATAAATATGTAATGAAATTGTATCTGGTAAGATGTTTATTTACGAAATAAATAATATGAGGCGTCTTTATTAAGACCAATTGAAGCTAAGCTAATCTTTCGATTTTTTTGTCTGTCTGTCAAAGCCTGTTACACGAAAGTAAATGCACAGTTTATAATATTGCTGAAGTTCTAACTTATAATACCAGATTTTAAGTAGGACTCCATATATCACTGGATACGGCACCTAGACGATGCGCTCGATGATGAATGATACAGTACCTAGTTATAGAAGTAAATTCTTTTGGGAAGTGAGTTAAACAGCGAGCGACAGCTAGTTATATATAGAAAAATCGTAGCCGAACGAAACTAACACAAGCAAGCGAATAATATAATTGTACAGCGCATAGAGTGATCATTTCGGCGTGATAATAGAGCAAAACAAGGCGTGGGTAGCGGTGGTGGCTGCGCGAACCGGATCTAAGCTCGCGATAAATCATGTTGCGCGAGTCTCGCACTTCGCCCCGCCACCGACTACTTCACATGCCCCTCACGCTGACTATAAGCTTGTAAAATTTAAAAATATTTAGTCGGATTACCCTAAGAAGCGAATAGATATTGATTATTGATACCATATGGCTTTTTTTTTTTGATAAAAAAGGATATTCACAAACTTATTTGTATGAATAGCAACTGGCTGAGTTATCACAGTCAATATTTACTTGACTGTAATTATGTGTAGGTATCTAGTATTAGGGGTGGTGATAGCAAGCTATAGGTACATAATAATTATTGTTAACATTAAATCGTTAAACACAAATCTGTACATTTTAACGGGACCCACAAATGGAATCGGATTCGTTGTACTTTATTTATAACACTACTAGACGGGATATGTATTTCGAAACCCAACCACGAAAATTGCCACCTAAATTACTACCTACACATATTCATTTACCTACAAGAAAATACGGCAATCCTGTTTGATTCCCAGGTCGAGCAAAAGTATTATTGGGTTTTTCTATGAAATACTCAAATAGCAGCTCGGAGTTTGGAATTTGTGCCCGGTTAATGGCAATAACAATAAGCTCGCCCTAGTATATAAGGACCTAAACATACCGGAAAACTGTGGGTTTACATTAGTACGCCTCTATCTAACCATTCGGGGAATAACGGCGTGATGGTAAGTAGGTATGTTATGGTAAAATAAATACATCTCAATAGGTATTTTCTAATACACTATCTATAGGTACTTAATAATACTGATATTTGTTTAAGCAAATCTGCCTGCGAAAGCTTTACAATAATTCATTTTAATCATAATTTCATTAATTCCACAGTTTCTACTGAATATAGCAGATCTGATTTTATAAACTTATTCATTTCAAAGATACGGCTACCAAGATGCACTAGGAAACATAAATTAATTAAATTTTAATGTATTCTGTAAAACTGCATTAATTTAAACCATAAAGTTTGATGCAAACATAATATATTCATAATAACAGACAAACATAGAATCTGTGAAATTCCTCTCATTAAAATATTCAAGACCGCGCCGTGCTGTCCCGCTTCGCTGTTGGTATTTAGGTACCACACAATAGAAAAGCGCCACAAATAGTGATGATATTAAGTGGTTTAAAATCCTATTAGCGATTTTCGAAATTTAATATCAATATTATGGTTGGATTTTATTGACAAATCGGTACGTCTTCCCACGCATTGAAATCGAAAGAATAGAATCGAAACACGTCTGTGATCATAAAAATACTTTCAACTGAACACGAAAGTTTTACCTGTCTGTATGGCCCTAGGTGGGCTATTTAGACAGTTGTTGTGTTAAAAAATTGGATTTTGTTTGTATGCACAAGAACCAAAAGTGCATGATGAAATTGTGAACATGTACAGACACGGCGATAAGTGGTGTGAGGCGTCGCGCTGCGGTGCGGAGTGCCGCCCGCAGCCGCGCAGCCGTGCGGCCACTGCACCCGCTTCGATTTCACTTTTATTAGCAATCCACTTAATTGGATACCACAGTTGCGGTTTTATTCATTTTGCAGATTCATCTGGGACGCATTTCTAGTATTGTAATAATGACAAAGCCAGATAAAACCTCGGTTCACACTACAGTTATGGAACAAATGGTGCCATTTAAAGTTTGCTACATAATATGCATTATATTACAATCTGTATTATCTGAGATTGTAAAATATAGACACTATTTTTCCTATAACTTACAATTCATAATACTTAACCTATGTATGTTATTGTAATAATGCAAGTTCCCAAACGCTACCGAACATCCCTGAAATAATGCGTATTTGCCACAGTAATCTAAAGTAGTTGGGTAGCAGGTAACTCTTTCAAATCTTCAATGTAAAAGATTAACAATTAATGTTTTACAGTTTAAAATAAGAAAATAAACTTGAGTAGAATAAGATATGCTTTGCTATACGTACCAGCAACCTTTCAGTGCCACAGATATTATATTTCTCACAATATTAGGTATATCTTTCACAGATGAAAAAAAGTAATTAAAATTACATAAGGTAGGTAAGTGGAATATGTAGAGTAGTTACTTAATGTTAAAACCAAAATAAATATGTATTTATTTATTATCAGTACACTTCGTTTGTGAGTCTGTACGTGTGTGGTGAGATAGTGATATGTATGTGTGCGTGTGTTTTAAGGTTATTTTATTCAGACAACCCGATGAAGAAGTTTCTCCGTTTCATCGTACTTGAGTTTTAGAAGCCAGCCTGTTGAAATCTTTTTACATTCATATTTATTATTATGATCTACATATACTAAGAACTTTATTCACTTTTGTGTATGTAGATAAATCATCCGATGCATTCTATTATCTGTGTGCGAGGAAACAGAAGAAGCTCTGACTGAAGAATATCCTGTAAGTGTCTTATAGTGAGAGGTTAAACAAAGATGATGGTACATAACGAAAGATGGCCACAGCTGCTAGTTATTCAATTGATATGGTAATCTATATCAATCGAATAACTAGCCTTTCGAGTTCAAATAAACAGTGATATAGTACCTATCTTTGCAAAGGCTTACAAAACAAAAAAAATGTTTATTTAAGTAAACTTCCTTGAAATGCTCCGGTTTTATCGTTAAGAACTGAAGGTCAGCTGAACCGCTGGAAAAGTACAATGCGAATTAAAATTTAATTTGTACCTAAAACTACGTTCGTAATCCCACGCTCGACAGCTCGATTAAATGACATTAATGGAGTTTTTGTTTCACGCTGTTAGCACGCTGGTGAAACACCTTAGTATAGCGGCTCTAGACCTGCCGCTGACACTACAACTATGCATTGCTCGCATCGCACATGATTACTCGCTACGACAAACAACAATGCAGCCGACCATTGTACGTGACTACAACTACATTCAATTATAATTCATAAAGTTCCTTAACTCGTGTTTTTTTCATAGATTTTGTACACATTTGGGTAAAATTATTATACAGGAAATAACCCACAAGGACGTCTGAGATGCTGCTTGCATGATTTAATAGTTCCTAATGTCCAATTCGAATCACGTACTAAAGTCTAGGTTCCACAAAACAAATGTCGAGATTGTCGGATAAAAATAGACCTGAGCTCATAAACCGATGTTTCGAAAATTGAGTTTAGTGGCAAATTTAATTACAGCATTGTCGCTTTATATAATAGTACAATATGCATTACCTGCCAATACGTATTGTACTATTGTTATAGTGCTGGTTCGGCTCTGCACTTGAATGTAGGTAGTCATTTAGTTGTTTAATTTCCGCGTCCAAGTGTCACTGAAGGACGTTTGAAATGTCATTATCTCAATCGACGCGTGCTTTTGTACTCTTATTATTATTATTTCTTGCTTATATCGATTTGTAGCGAGACTGATGAATCATTACGATTACATTGTATTAATTTTTATTTTCATTTTAGGTTTATTTTTGTATCAATAAAAATATTTGACCTATTTTACTTGCCGACTCTAATTAGCAAATATTACAATATTCAGTGTGCGCGCACACTGATTATTGTAATATTTTTTAATAATAAATTAACTTAAAGTAAAAAAAAAAACTATTTTACAAAAGTGCGAACGGCTACGGTACTACCAATCGTAGCCCCGTAGCCAGGTTCCCTCAAGGGACCCCGCGTAGCCGCGCGTAGCCGGCTACGGCTACGGGGTAAGAACCTGGGAACCATGAATGATTGTAAGGTATTTTGGTTATAGATATTATTATATTATTGGGCCTCGAATATTTTTAGTTAAAGTACATAATTATTGTTCGACGTAAGCAAGACTTGCTAATTAATGTTAAAAACTAAGATAAACCGGAACTGTTTATATGTACGTCGATCATAACTTTCACTTGTACTCTATCATAGAATATTCCAACAACAAACCAGTTTTTGATTTTGTGACTAGTTAGAATTTAGCTAGAGCTTTATAATTTTACGCTGCATATTAATTTGCTTATCGTACGATAAAGTAATAGAATTCTATTCGATTGCATTATAATAACTAACACATTAAAAATAAATTATGGTTTAGAAAATGAAAATGGTAAAGGATTGTTCATTCATGATATATTATGATTTCGTGACATAAACAAAATATTGTATTTTATCGTTGCATACAAATGTATTTAGTCACAAGATAAATAAGCGGATGCCAAACGGGTACCCGTCCGATTGTAAAGTGATTGACTCATTAGTATTGTGGTCCCAAGCGCGACTGCTACGCTAGAGGTCCTGCGTTCAATTCCCAAGTAATATTGGGCTTTTCTATGAAATTATAAGTAGCAGCTCGGAGTTTGAGATGTGTGACCGGTTAATGTGAATATGCTCGCAACATATTACATGGGACCTAATAAACATACCGACGAACTGTGAGTGTATTAGTGCACCTCTACCTAACTCTTTAAGGAATACCCGCCTGACGGTTTGGTATATTATTATAGAATAGCTGCTAGCCGCGGTTTCACTAGCATTCCAAAAGATTTTTTGAGACAAAAGGTAGCTTCCTGAGGTTGCAAATTGCAATATATCGCATTGCTAATTTGTATTAAAACCTATCAGCAATTTAGATGTCAAAAGGTAACAAACATACAGACCGATATGCAGGGTTACTTTCATAGGTAGTTTCCTTAGTACCTGGTTTAGCTATTTATATGGATCTTTTATATTATTTATAGATTATTCAATATTCATCTACGGCTTTAACTGTTGTTCACATAAGATATAATGACCATATAATATATTGCAGAATATTAGTGGGTAAACCCTTTTATTTAATAAAAATTTATTAATTTTCGAGCTATTTAGGTCGATTTCTATGAGAAATAGTTAATATTTTTCCCATCGATTTCCATTTCTCACTTTTGATGACAAGGGAAACCCACTTCCAACTTCTAAGTCAGAATATAAAATATGGAAGAGACAGACAGCATGACGGAATTCAGCCAACAGCGGCGTTCGAACAACATAAATTATGCAAGTGACTACCAAGCAGTGAGTGCCCGCGTGGTCAGGATATAATGATTTGTGCCATCACGACCTACCAATACCCTCAATAAATTGAGGAAAATCTTATAGGAAATAGCTACGTACAGGTGTGAAATAAAATCTAGCTTACACGTGTACGTTCTCATAATACCTCTAATAAGAGGGCCCACTTTGGATCCGCCAAACAAACAAGCGTAAGTTAGTGCAAAATGCTAAACGGGCTGGCCTCATTTTCTTCATACAAATACGCGGCAGCCTGATCGTTGACACACATATAAAGAATATTGGCTTAGTTTTTTCTATATTGATTAAAGAACTGATATGTTGGATAACAATAAAGTACTATTTAATTCTGATAAAAATGCATATTCGGTATTTAGTACGTATTTAAAGTAAAATTACTAGGCATAAAATGTAGACGTACCGAATACATGTTAATTTGTTGCGGAATCCGAGAGCAATAACCGACGGCACTGCTAGCGGTATTCGGCGGTTTCTTCGACTCTAATATTCGACAAAAACAACCGTCCGGTGTGTATGTGTGCCTGTGTTGATGCACTACTACGAAAATCTTCCTATGTATGTTTGATTTGAGTGTATTTCGACATATTAAGCTTAATGTGAAGATTAGTCACGCTACGGCCTTTTAAAGACGCGACTTCGGGTATCATATGTATATTCGGATACAGAGATGTTATTGCCGTAACTCTCGGTGAATTGTATTTTTTTATTAAATGATTATCTATGAAAAGTTTGTATTATTATTTATTCAAATTACACTATGTTTACGATTCATATATTGAAGTGAAGCCCACATTAGGAAGGTATATGGAACAGATTTATATAAACACAAGAATAATAAATTTAATTAGCGAAATCATCTAAATTTATTAATTATTCTTGTGTTTATAATTATAATAACCATATTTCTTTATGAAATTATAAAACGTGCAAAGTATGTTACTATGACATAACATTACACAATCATTTAGGGCAGATGATAATTATTTTATTTTATTTGCACTTTGCATTCTTCTGTGATCTCAAGATCATTTTAACGCTATAATGGTAATTTTTTGTCATTTTCTAATGAATTAACATAATATTTATAAATAGCTTATTTGAACTAGAATAAGATTGTTTATAAATATAACATAAAAAATTGTCACGCATAGGCATCAAAGTACTGTACTGGCTGCAATCAAAGATCAAAATATCTGCTGCAATCAAATCAAAGACTGGCTGCATTTAATGGCAATGCTAAATTCTTTGACCTAAGAATAAACCAGCCCGCTGGTCACGCGAAGAGTCGACAAGTCTCTTAGAAATTTCTTTAAAAACATACTGCGCACACGGACCTCATGGCCCATGAATTACATTTAGTTATATAGTTTACATTTTACTAACTGCCTCGTTAGCCGAGTGGTCCTGAGCGCGACTTCTACGCTAGAGGTCCCGGGTTCGATTCCCAGGTCGAGCAAAGTGTTATTGGGTTTTTCTATGAAATTCCCAGTAGCAGCTCGGAGTTAGGAATTTGTGCCCGGTTAATGACAATAGGTTCGCCCCCTATTACATGGGACCTAAACATAGCGGCGAACTGTCGGTGTATATTAGTACGCCTCTGCCTAACCCTTCGGGGAATACAGGCGTGATGGTATATAGTTTACATTTTCTATAGACAGATTCTATAATATCAAGAATCGCTTTGCAGGTCCATTACATACATTATATTTAATATATATAAATATGTTAGTTCCTTTTATAGAGATTTACAAAGTTAAGACCGGAAAGAAATTAAGGATGTATATACAAGAATAATTTCAAAAAACGTATCATTATGCTATAAGGAAACAGTTGAAAAAATCGAAACCGGCGTCTAACTACCGATAATAGTTATGTACAACCGAAAAAGATCAATTATATAGATAGTAGACACAAGCAACTTTCTTTACGAATAGAACATTTATAAAGGAAGCATTTACAGATCGATCACCTTCCCCTAAATGTTCATTCATAAACGATTACTTACATAAATTACAGTAATAATATGTGAAATTACTTTCTAAGAAAACTCGAAGATAATTTTAATCATAAGGACCAATATATTCTTCTTGACTTTATTATATTATAATTATTATGCTAGAAATCTTGTACCTATCTTCAATCAGGATGATAAATGCTACTTTATTGTCCTAAAGAATTATAAATTTAAGTGTTCGATATATAAAAAAAACACCATTGATATGACAGTTGCAGTTGTATTTTTTAATTGAAGTAGGTACTTTTGTTTAGTGATTTGAACATCCGAAGCCTGTTATCATGTCGTAACTATCAATCTATGATTGACTGAATTACCTAATCTTCCTCCGAGAAATACGAATGTAGATAGCAGAGATACAGTGAAATATATTTATTATTGTCTATGACACAATTGTTAAACTGAATTGATACTTATCAAATGACTTGATCTATGTTGTAGTAGTTTCTAAACTCATTTTAGTCATAATTTTTAACTTTGTTATTTCTGAAAGTTGACATCTTAGCATTAATATCTGAAGCTAACTTTCTAAAACACACCTTACTCGTAATATCGGGTTCGTTAAAATCCTATTGTAAATAACATTCAAAATTATATAATTTACATACACAAAATATGAATGAATCAGAGAAAAGCATAATTTCCCGATTTGTTTATTATGAAAAACCGGCTTGGAGTCTCTTGCGTATGAAATGCAATTTGAAAAATCTTTAACGTAGGTATAACAAAAAAAATGTAAGTGGTGCTTTTATATTTAATATATTAGTGCTCAAATTAATAACTATTTTACTCACATCAAAAGTTTTACATACGAGTATACAATTCTAAGAAACTTAGGTTCTCTAATTTTATGTTATTTATGATACCTAATAAATAACATAAAATTAGAGAACCTAAGTTATTATATACTACCTACAAAAAAATATATCTCGCTACCAGTTTTTCTGTCAATCACATTTTATTAGCATGTAACATTTTCCTCATTGCATACCGAATGTTATCAATTAGCTAGAATTTAATGAATCAATCTTCCGTTTTTGTTTCAGGGGCAAAGGTTATACGTTGTACGGCAAGGACAAACACTTTCTGCGCAGGAGTACGCGTCTCGGTCGGGCGAGCACCAACCTTCCGCGTCGCGCCGCGCCTGTGCTCCACACGCGAGAGGTCAAGGTTCCACCACTGCCCATTTTGCTCTAATTTACTCAACGAAATAGTTTTTTAAGTAATTTGTATTGTAATTAGTTCTTTTCACATTTTTAATTTGGTTTTTGTAGTTGTCATGGTAGTAGATTCCAATTGGCAAAATGCACGTGTTTGACACAACATTGACTGGATTTACTATGTCTAGCTGAGCATGTAAAGTCGGCTAGGTCAAGTACTCAATTGAATTCATTTGATTTTGAAGTAGTGACTGTAAATATCAACGTGTTTTTATTATAATTGAACACCGTTATATTTTTTTTACCAAGACAATATTTATTCACACATTTAACAAAATAATTTTATGTTAATAGCTGAAGCGTGGGTATCCCGATGATTTAACAACTAAAGACAATTATCGAACTCGCATCAAACCCCACAATGAATATTAACAATAATAATTCGTGTATTATAATTATTTACATAATAAACAATTACTGAGAGAGATTTGTACGCTGTCACTATCACACTTTCTCCGAAAATCATAACAGACCGGACAAGCGGAGTCGATTTACTACAGAGTATATTTACACCTTCGAAATGGCGAGAGTTATAGATTGTTATTATTTTGTAGTACATAGACCAAGTTACGTGGCCCATGTTCCACGGTTTTTTTTTATTTTTGGCACTTGTAGAAAAATGCTTGGTTGGTACTTTCAATAAATAACCATCCCATTTCACCTTGAACATTTGTAAAAGATCTCATTTGACTTTCTAGTACACAACATTTTTGAACTCTTCCCCTAACCCATTAAATTGAATACGTATTGCTAAGATAAATCAAAAACTATTAGCAATACTTAATATTAGCCAGATGATCAGTAGAAATTTTAAGACCTAACGTCGCTTAAAACAACGCTCAAACATGTTTCTAAATTATTGATGAAAAGCGAAACTCCTTTAAATCCGTGTCGTTGATTCCCAACAAACGATATCAACATTACGTGAGGCAGGCCTATTCCACAGAAAGGTTACTGTTTTCACATTACGTCGTACACAGTCTTAAGAATGCTATTGTTTAACCAGCTAGCAAACAGCACTCCATGTAACTATTTTCCTTCGCAAGGCTCTCTAATTAATCAATCACAATGTGCACAAGTACATAATGAATGGAGAATTTCTACACTTATGTATACCCATTTGTTGGACAGCACAGACCGACACAACTTAATCGTTTTATGTTTTTTAATTATCTTTGAAATCATACCCGTATATATCTACTAATATCTAAATATACTCGTCTTATAATAAAATCAAACACACTATTATGTATTCACTTTCCAATGGTTTTCTTCGTTTCTATATCAACGCAGACGCAGAAATTTAGTCGTGTTCGTAGACTAACGTCGGCAATATATATCCTATTGTTCTTATCTTAAACTGAAATAGGCTCTATGTTACTACGGGTCCATTTGCGGGGCTGATACATACAAAACAAAATTAACAAAATATTTATGTAAACGTTTGAAATAGGTAACTCTTGAAAGCGACGATAAAGGAAGTCAACATTATTTTGAGCTGATATATAGAGATAAACTGGAAGGATTTGGGTAATGAAGAGAAATCAATGAGAGAATAGATCTGATATTGTATGATATTATCTCGTACCTATATCATGCAAATAAACACTCTACGGGTAATGTTTGTCGCCTCCACAAAGTTAAAGTAAGTCTGAGATCATTTGAAATAAACTTTTTAATATCAAGAGAATAATAGATTGTTTCTAAAATAAGTCGGTGTCATATGCTAGTGATATCTACTATGGATTCTAGTGTGCCTTTTCACTCATGCTATGGTGTATAGCAATAGATGACGTTGGTTCTTAAGAAACAGCGTAGATAATTTTCACACTGCCTTAATTACTTCGCACATACGCCTCGTGATTAACTTGTAAGGGGTCCCGAAACTATAGCAGTTATATGAATAGCTCAGCAAACTATACACGTGAGCTCTGGGCACGTAAATCTGTAAGCGTCATTAATATGAACTTCTTGCAGCCAATAAAAAAAAATAGAAGCCTCTTTTTGTGATAAATTTGCATTTTTCCTTCACTAAATAACTTTAAAATATAAGTATCTGTCGAGTGTATTTAATTGATGTATCCGATGACAAAGCAGTCGGTTTCAGTTCATCATTTGAATGAGATCGACTAGAGAGACATACGATTTCAGACGTTTGGAATTGGAACACAATTAAAAGGACAAATCGTGACGAATTATAAGGTATAGTTAAGAATATCTGTGGCGGCGCGATGCCGTCGTGTGGAGCATTTGGATTGCGTAACGCGATCATGCGCCGACGAGCCACGACGGCTGGCACTCATGCTCAGCATCCACGGAGCTATTTCTATTCACTGTTCCTAACAATACACATTAAGTCAGATACAAATAAGTAATGGAGCTGCATTAAAGTTTTTGAATTAGTGCAGACAATTGTCCTCCAATGTCCTATTTTATCTTGCAGTGTAGTTCTCATCTTAATAAAGGTTAATTTCCCTTCTGATATTAGAAAATACATTGAAATTTTCCGAAATGGTATGGATATATCTACCAGAATGCACTGTTTTTTTTCTTTGTGATACTTGATCTTAGGAAGTCTTTAAAGTTTTTTTCTGAGATTTGACGTCAATAATTTGAATCAGAACATAATTGTATTTAACTTAGGATACACCAATCCTCAATTATAATCTCTTACATTACGTATAACTGTGTCTGAAGAGAATGAACAGATGGGGTAGCCTGACCTTACCCGAAGATCGCACAGCTCATATTATTGTTATTAACTCTCCTCAGATTATCGTTATACACAAATGTCAGTATGTCAATAAATTCTCACGATTACAAATCAAACTCACTTCCCGAATAGGTACATAACGCAGTAAATTAAAATCGATTCTCCTTGAAGAGTACTCGTGCCTCGTACTTAGTCAGATTACCTAAACGTCACGTAGGTATACATAGAATACTTAACAGTTTTTGACATAGATTGTTATCAATCGATTGTAATGCAATTTGGTCCTTTCGTCTGTCTCGAAAACCTTAAGAAGTTGGTCAGTATTATTCTGCGCGTTGAGTCAAAAATTCAACATAATATCTATCGAGTTGTCAGAACAATACACGCTCCCCTTGCCGGCTAACAAGCTCCATCACCTTCATGCCATCTCATTGTACTATTGCTACGGGCTAATTCGTACTGTGACGTTATATCCTTTGTCCAATTCAATATACTCTCAAGGTAACCACGGCCCGCTATAAAATAACGCGCTTAAGACAATAAAATACTTGTCTAAAAGATATCATGAAATTCTATAACCGAGACCACCTAACAATAAAAGTATCAAAGTTATAGTTTTTTATAGAATTAAATATTCCCCGGAAGATTTTTAAAAGTACGCTCATTGTGTTATCATTGAAAATTGTCTTAAAGTATTGTTGAAACAAAGATATCTTTTGGCAATACCTACCACTGTTTAAAAATTAGTTTATATTCAAAATTATCTGTATATTGGCAATAACTTAGCACTGTATAGGTATATAACAGATATTTATTGTAATCTATACCAATAACCTATAAAGATAATTGTGAGCCGGATATAAGTGAACTGTGCCTATAAAACTTGAGTACTTGCCACAGACCCCGGTTCTACGAAACATCAAGTTTTTCTTCCGTTCATATTTGACTTGTAATTCAGCATAAACGTTTTTAGTATCGACATATGTATTTTGATTTGAGTGACACAGAATTAGGTCGATTCAGAGTAGCGGTGAAAATGAACCACCATTAAGAGCAATATAAGAAACGAAACATTATGGCTTAGTTGTCATCCTCAAAGCAAATACAAATAATACAGTGACTTTGAAAACATGTGACAAATCGAAATGAGAGGTTCAGTAACTGCTACTTATTCATTTTAAAATGTAATAATTATATAATAATAATTTTATAATATTTTTGATGGTGCAAACTAAGGTATTGTCTTCAGGTAGCCATTAATATCTGCTTTTAATAAAAAATACATCACATATAAATAATTTCAAGTATGTATCAAAATATTCGCGTGGCTGCCTGATCAATCCATTACACAGATGGTCACTACGTGAAGGCAGCACTTTGTACTTATGATCAACTACCATTTATTTGTATTCAAAACAGAAATATAAGTAGAGGCACACGATGCGTTGCGAAACTCAAAATACTAAAAAAATCTGTATAATTATTATCCTTAAACACGTGCTCTAAGTTTTCTTTGTAAGACATAGAATTTTATTTTTAATTTGTCGCGCCTATTCAGTTTCACCCTGTATAAGATAGCAACAACAGTCTGTGTCCATACATGTTGCGACCACCGATGTCTGCCAAGCATGTTGATTACGGCTACGTGACCTGTACCCCGTGACCCCATCACCGTTTATTATAACAGCCATTAAATTGTGAGAATCTTGATGGTAGGTGTTCATGTCTATACGAAATTTACTAAGTATCTCACTTAACTTCCCCATGAAAATCGGTGCAGACCAATCAAAGCCACGTGCTCCAATGCTTAAGTGTAATTTCTAAGCTCCCTTAATTCTTATTTCTCTTTTTTACTTTAATTCTGCCTCATTATTCTAGTAGTCCTGAGCGCGACTGCTACGCTAGAGGTCTTGGGTTCGATTCCCAGGTCGAACAAAGTGTTATTGGTATTTTCTATGAAATTCTCAGTAGAATCTCAAAGTTTGGGATTTGTGCTCGTTTAAAGGCTCGTAATAGGCTCGCCCTCTATTACTTCTTCATGGGACCTTAACATACTGGCGAACTGTGAGTGTAAATTAGTACACCTCGAAGCTTGCTATGCTTTATTTTAACGTTATATTTAAAATAAAGCATAGCAAGCGTCGAGGTGTACTAATTTACACTCAGTTACTGTGACGCAGAATATCACATTATGTTTCCACGTATCGGTTATTTTGTTAATTTTCCTTAAACAAATTAAAATTAATTTTTATATGACTTTTCTCACGAAATATATGCATGTGTCCGTTACCTACATACCGTATAGTCCATCGTGAGAAAAATATAGAGAAAATATAAGCTATAGATACTTACTGTATAGCATAGTATTGTATGTATGTGGTGCGTAAAATTCGCACGAGTTCAATAGGTGCTAGCTACTGCGCGTTGAAATCTTTAGAGAAAAATAAAATGAAAGATAAAATGACATGGCGATGAATACAATGGTGTCCAGTTATACTGTAATCATTATAAGCTTAAGTATTTTTTGTATTTGTGATAGCTATATTTTACTCCTACAATATTAATAAAATTACATCAATTAAATTATTATAAGCGGACGTATCAAGTAGAAGATTCATACTTTAATTAACATTCAGCTTAAAGAAAATCTTATAAGTCAATGGCGTCAACAGTAGCCTATTTAGTATCTCTATCATTCCGAAGCTAGAATAAACTTTATAAATATAATAAAACAAAACTCAAAACCGCGTTGATATATTGTCATTCTTTGTTATGGTAAGCTCCAGGCGTATTAACTATTAATGAATGTATCTTATAAGGTAAACTATACAACAATTGCCTCACCGCCTACACGTAATCTCTCCGACTGTTTAAGTAAAAAATTACACACTATTTCACTTCATTCGCGTTCAATATTACTCGTATTATAAACGAAATGATAATTTCTTAACTCATGGAATTAATAATTTAGCAATAGTTATCGCAACCGCTATACTGGTTTAATGAAAACTTAAATATTACAGTTATAACATTAAATCACGTCTCTGTATATTAAAATGAACACTGTTCTCTTGTAGATCAACTACTGAGGTAATTATTAAGTATATTAAATAGAATAACTGAATTCAAAACTCACCTTCGTCTGTGATGAAGCGATCCAATAAATATTCAGAAATCGGATTAACACTCCAGTGAAATAAGCACGAGTCGTAGCACTTAGTCCGTAAGTATGTGAACGCGACAAGGGTCGTATTGGAGCACAGGGGGTGGGTTCGTCCCGAGACAGGGGGCGAGTCAGGGTGGTGGTGGTGGTGGTGGTGGTGGCGTGGTGTGGCTACGGAGAGCTTCGGGGTGCCGGCGGCGCGCGGGTGGCGGTCCAGCGTCCGGCCGCACTACGCGCCTCGCAACGGTAAACTGGCTGGCAGTGGCCAACGCAGCCTCTCCCTCGCCTGTGCGAGTGCCTCCAACTCCCTCCCGAACAAATAGTACCGTACGCCGCGCGCCGCGCTTGTGTCTCGCTAACATTTATTATACTTTTATTAGTGTTCGCGTGCACGCTTGCGTGTGTGCGTGACGCCGACACGTACGTGACGCGGCGCGCGCAAGTGTGGGTGTTGGAGTAGGTAAAGTAACTACCTATGCGTGCTTTGATCTTACGATTCGGTATGCACGGCGGCGCGGCGGCGCGGGCGCACGTAGCCGCGGCTATACTTTACTTCTATAATATCTAGTCAATAATTTTAGTTTGGGTTTGTGCAACACCACACGTCGTGTCGAGCCAGCTATCTAGGCTAGTCACCGGTATATACACAATCATAGTATCTTCACTTTAGAAACATATTTTTTACGTAATCATTATGGACTCATCTATGAAAGATACTGGGATACGAGTATATTAATTTAAACTTAACAGTTTTATTTCTTTTGTAGCTGGATAGGCACAGGGTAGTCTTTACCCTATAGGAGGCCTCGGGCACTTTAGAATAATGAGGCCTCCTTGACTATATTATCATAATAAACTGATTTATATATTTAAAAAAAAGCCTTATGGATCTCGGGGACCTCGCCACTTGCCCATACTGGGACAGTTATCTAATTTCAATAAGAAAACAGAGCAGTTATTTACAAAAATATTTCTATACTAGCTGCTGCTGCTGCTGCTACGTAGCGTGATGATATATAGCCTATAGCCTTCCTCAATAAATGGGCTATCTAACACTGAAAGAATTTTTCAAATCGGACCAGTAGTTCCTGAGATTAGCGCGTTCAAGCAAATAAACAAACAAACTCTTCAGCTTTATATATAAGTATATAGATAACCGATGGAACCACAATTAAAATGTCTAGTTGCCTTAGTTAGGTTAGTCTACTAACCTTCACCACCAACACAATCCATCAGACTATCACAGTGCGTATATACCACAACATCCAGGTATCGGTGCTGCGTCTACCTTTCGAAATTTACAGGTCATCCGTCCGTCAGTGGTAAATAATACCATTATGTAGTTTCCACTCCAGGATTGCAGCCCAAGAGAATAAAGTAGCGCGGAAAAAACGAATTTGAAAATTCAAAGTAACCCCTGACTAACCTCTAAATATTGTCCCTTTACGTTAAATACAAGAGTATCTAGAATATTTTAATCCAAGCGTCGTTGTTGTGTCGGCGAACACCACTAAGTCTAGTAGGAAATTGGTCTTGAAGAGCGACTTTGTTTACTCTAAGGATAAGGATAGCTGCTATTTTACTATTTTATATATTCTATTTACTATACAACCTGTAACACAACAACCTGTAAGACCTAAAAGTAGACCTGAATCGATTACAGTGGTTTTAAATATGTGTTAATTTTTCCCGATGTGTGTTAAATATGTGTGATTTTTCCCGTGTTATTTTTTTTTTCCCGAGGTCATGGCAATAGGCTCGCCCCCTATTACTTGGGACCTAAGCATACCGGCGAACTGTGGGTGTACATTAGTACGCCTCTGCCTAACCCTTCGGGGAATACAGGCGTGATGGTATGTTATGTTATTTTTCCCGAAGATAATTTCAGTACCTGAAACTATGACCCCCCCGACCCTCCATCAGTGCCTCGTGTTATGGAAAACTAAAACCTATTTTCACAAATTGTTATTGTATGCGTGTGTGCGCCGATATCATAGTCGATAAGGGATTAATTTCTTTAAAAAAATATGCTTACAAGTCTCGAAATTACTTTAGGGTTTCGAATTATGACTCTATATTCTAAATGACGTGTTTTGAGGTCTTGCGCTTATTCAGTTAGACGATGTATATTCTTAACGGTTCCCAGACACAACGAAGCTTGGAATAAAACGTTGAGAAGTTCTCCTGGCGGGTTGGGTATGCTGTAGGATTTGTTACAGGATTTCAAATTTCCAATCGTTCGGACTAAGGACTAGAAAGTTCTTTATATATCTTCATCAACAAAAATGGGGTGATGATTTTCAAACATAGCCAACAATGTGCCATGCCAATAGCCATGGAGTTTCTTGCCGGATTCATCTCCATAAGATCAACCTTTCGGAACCGCGCAACTAGAATCAGAACGTTTCATAAACGCTTGTAAAAGCTTATTTGAAACAAAAACACTTGAACTTGAATACTCTCAGTTAGCAAACACACCTTTCAAACAGAAAAAAATTGATCAAAATCGATTTATCCGATCAGATGTTATGATGCAACAGAGAGATATATATATACTACAAACATATCACACCCCTCGAAAATGTTATTGCTTTTTTTTCTAGTATAAAAGACATCAACGCGCTGTACAACATTTCGAAAATGTTGAATGGACATTGATTACAATCTGTCACTTTAACATTTAGCAAGAAATTTTGCAAAACATAAAATTCTGTAATATTTATAAGAAGAAACTAGTAGACGAATTGAGTGATGATAGAAACCAAAAGGTAGTACGTAGGTAGTAGTATGATGGAATTTGGGTTAATCTCCACTAGACTAAGAAAAATTATCATCATACAGTATTGATGTAATTTTTCCTTACATTTTTACCTACCTTACTGCACCCTACTTACATTACATAAATGGTTCATAGATTATTAATGAGAAAGTTTTAATATAAAAAATATTATGAAAACTCGGCGGGTTGTGCTGGCGCTGCTGCTGCAACTGCGGAGACCAATAAACGCCGAAAATATACCAATTTTATTAACAGTTATATTTTTGAACCGTTTGGGGTTGAAACGGGTAACCCTTTTTTTAGGTTTTTGTTGAATGATGCTTCACGCTGCTTCAGAGAATCAGCATTGCCATTTGCCACCCAACGTGGCAATGCAGCCAGCCTTCTGGGAACCCTACCGGCTGATACCGATGGGGAGGAGTACCTACCTACTTTGATGCCGTTTTTAGTTATATTTTTCTAGTTTTAATTTAGTTAGATTTTTAGGTAGAAAGGGGGCAAACGAGCAGATGTATTGCCTGATGATAAACGATTACCGCCGCCCTTGGACACCCGCAACTGTGAGGAGTCACAAGTGCGTTGCTGGCATTTTAAAAGGGTTTGGGCCTCCGGTATCGTCACTCACTTGGTGAAACACAGATAAGCGTTGTTTCACGCCGGTTGTCTGTGAGGCCGTGGTATCACTTCGTTCGATCCGGCTAGAATTCGTGCTGACATGGCTCTCCCACGGTGGATTATGGATTATATATGCTAGTTTATAATGGTAGGTTCTATATAGCCTAAGTATATCGCTAGTATATTGCTAGATACCAGCTGATACTAGATACCTTCACCCATGCCGGCGGGCACCACTGCACCAGACAGGCAGGCTTCTAGTCGCAGGCACCAATCTAAACTCCAAGCTGCTACTGAGAATTTCATAGAAAACCCCAATAGCAATTTAAAATGGTACGAAGATGAGTTCGTCTGAGGTAACAGTCAAAAACATGTAGGTATACGTTAAGTTGTTATGTGCCTACCGACTATTTATTGTATTCCAGTTTGAAATGTACCCAGTGAGGTTATTGAGCACATCAGACAGTAGCAAAAAAATATGCTATCTGGAAACACTATGGAACGCAGTGTTGAATGCGTACGACCGGAGCACTCAAAGAGTATAATATTATAGTTGTCTGCTTTCTGTTCATTTACCGGGAATCCCTAACAATACAGTGACAGATTATATTTATCTCTTTTTAATAGTTTACAAAGAGATGGTGTTATTTTAGACGAAGCGAAATACTCTGCTCATTCTCATTCATGAAATCATACAATTTTAATGCTAGCATGTGCTGTTCACTAATCCGTGATACGTCCTCCAACGTTAATAAGTTTTGCTTCTCTTCTTCTCCACAACGCTTACTCGTGCTTGAAATCAGCTTGTAAAGCTTTGTGGGTTATGCAGTCGCAATGTCCCTGTGGTCAAGTTTGATGGGGAAATTTCACTGTGACCGTCGCTGCAACATGACCCATACCTACGTATTCGATTGGATTCAAGCCGGGCTACAGTGCCGGCCAAGCTAGAACTTGGTATCTTGTTCCCATAGGGCCAACCAATCGACCAATACGCACCGCGACGTACAATTAAGGGCATTATTATCTTTCAAGAAAAGATCGTACTCCCTTTTAAAAGGTCGGCAGCGCACTTGTGACTCCTCTGGTGTTGCGGGTGTCCATGGGCAGCGTTGATCGCTTACCATCAGGCGATTCGTCTGCTCGTATGCCCGCTATCCCATTAAAAAAAACAACGGGTTGCACTCCGCGAGTGCCGGCAGTAGTGAAAACTTGAACATTAAAGTTGTGCATTTTTTATATTTTGGAATGGTTAGGGAATAATGTCGCTCGTACT
The DNA here is from genome assembly GCA_947256265.1 of Acronicta leporina. Lineage (NCBI taxonomy): Eukaryota > Metazoa > Arthropoda > Insecta > Lepidoptera > Noctuidae > Acronicta > Acronicta leporina. The sequence continues at coordinate 8,860,535 of OX366514.1, forward strand.
ATCATTTATGCGGTAAAATACAATATTCATTTATTGCGCTATCGTACACAAACATGACAATTTATATTAGGTACATTAAAAATTTATAAAGTACTTACAATGAGTAAGTACTTTATAAATTCTTCTTCTTCTGTTCTTTCACTATTTCTTCGTCACTTTTTTCATTAATAGCATTAATAGATGCACTTTGTTTAATTTCCATATTTTAAACACTTTATATACACGAATTTTACAAGTAAGTATACAGACGGTCGAGCCATCAGCAGCCACCATCCGCGGATGCGCGTAGCAGGCTGTACAAACACACACGCATACTCGCGCAAGCGCCCTGCTCCGCTTAAACGAAAAGTCTTACGAATTTTCGATCAGGTCACGTGTCCTGACGCGAGTTTAACATTTTCTACCCTAAAAGTGCACAAAGCCGCTAAAAAAGTTATCATTTCAAAAAATAATTATCGTGCATTATCATGAATTCCTGCGTTCCATTTGGACTCCTTGCGGGACAATCGCAGGCTCTATAACTTCTCTGTCGTATTCTGTGTTATGCTTTCCTGCTACCCCTTATCTTTTCCACCTTGATACGGGTGGACATCTTGTGGGTGTCCGAGACGGCGGACCCTTTCAGGAGTTCTTTGACCACGTATTTTCCGTGACTCAGGATGAAATCCAAAATCAGACTCGACTGTAGACGTGACAATTGCCCTCTGTTGATCAGACCACAATAAATATTCCCGTTTCCAAGCAAGTCATATACCGCGGTTGCCACGTCGAAGAGCTGGAAAACGTAAGGGTTTGCGAGAATGTAGACCAACTAAACCTTTGTTGCACTGTTTAGTCGCTTAAGGGCATCCTCCTGGGAGCTTTTTATTTGGTCGACTTCTGGCGTATAAGTATGTAATTAGAGAAAACGATGCGATTGAGAGAACGATGTCTTGGAAAAGTATTACTATTTCTACCTGTTTGCACTTCTATAACATCTCCAGAAACTCGATAACGTGATCGCAACCTGGATATCACGTTTTAATTTACCCTTAAAGCCTCAGAAACTAGGCGTTAGAGAGTAGCAGGTTTTAACGTACAGCCTACAGCTAAGTAGCATTTCTATGGTACGGTCAGATTATTCAAAATAAATGCTGAGTTACATCCTTTTTTTCTAAAAAAACAACTGAAATCCAATAACATACCTACAATCTGATTTTCGTAGCCTTTTCAGAATTTTGGCACCATAATGTTTTTAAAAAAATTTAGGAATGAGAATAAATAGAACAGGAGAAACTCAAATTCTCACATAGACAAACGCCAAGACCCGGTACAATTACCTGTACCTCAACCTTACCTACAAATATTTGCTCCGTGTGGAGATCGATCGCTCAGCCGCTACGCCAAACGTCTCGTTAAATATGTAATGAATCCCTATATAAACTTATGTCTTTAACTGATGTTCTCTTTTTCTTTATGTTTGCTTCCCAGATCTTGGAATGGTTTTCAAGACCTCTTTGTCATCGCTCCAACAACAGACGATGACTGAATGTGCTCTTGGTCTCTCATCAACAGTTGGTTCTTGAGTGACTAAATTTGTTTGTACGCAACTTGGCCAATCGATTTTGCTTGCAACCAATAATTTTCGTTTTGTTCTCTGAACCAAACAACTGAAACAAAAAGAGATCTATCTGATGATATTAAAGGCAAAAATCCAAGAAAATTAGTATTTAATTGTTATTTATCAGTTTAACTGTGTGCAAAGTTTGGAGTTATTAAGAAAAATGATATTTTCTTAATAAGTAGGTTTTGACAAAAATCTGGCTCAATCATAGCTGGCGAAGTTTAGGTGTAAAAATGAAAAACCAACATTGATGATCTCTTCTTTGTATGGGCTTCTATACATCAGGGAGGTCAAGCTGTATCTCAGGATTCGTTTTAATTGAGATAAGAAGTTCACCAGTTTTTAAGTTGGAACATATACTTTCTCGTCTCAATTTCTCATCAGTGATTATAAAATTAAAATCTATTCAGTAGTTTTTGCTCCAACCCGTAGGTAACAAACAGACAAACAGACAAGAATTTTAAAAATCACATTTTCGGATTCGGAGACGTTTCTAAACCATAACCCACGTGTTTTTTTTAATATCTTCAATGTACAGACACAGCTTTTTTACAATTTTATAATAGTAGAGAAGAAGAAGATATATGTGTTGTCAAAAATCTGTTTCGTATCTTAGACACTAAAAGGAACCATCTTTTTGTGATTTTTTTGCATTTTTCATGCTAAGATTATAAAGTTATTTTAGTGAAGGAAAAATTCGACTCGCAGGCCGGATTCGAACCTGCGTCTTCTGGTTTGATACACCAGACGCTATGATCACTAAGCTACCGCGAGTCCTTAGTAAGCTAGAGCGAGGACTCGCGGTAGCTTATTGATCATATTTCATTTATACACATTTTTTTATAGTAAATTTGTGTTTAAATACAGTTTAAATATATTTAAGAAGTTGGTGCAATTGGCCCTTAAAAATGGACTTCCCTAAGTCTATGAAAGCCGATTTTCACCCCACCCACCGTGCGATGGTTGTGCTAAAACCGGCCATGCATGAAATTCAACTACTGAGGTCTCAAATTGATAGTACTCTCATCCTATGATACTATTCTTCAATTGCTTTATGAAAATTTATTGTTCTTTCATAGTAGGTACCTAATTGTTAGATAAGCCGTAGCTCAAAACCTCAGAGGAATCTCAGAATATTGAAGATCAATGACCTTTGCTTTAGTTAGTTATTCCAATTTTGACAAGAAGAGTTATTCTTCTAAAGTCCTCAGAAGTTTTACCTCATCAGTAGCTAAAGTATAAATCAGAGAGCTAAACCCAATAATTATTATGTACTCTTTGGCTAAACTGAATAGTGCAAATTCCTTGCACTTTGTATTTGAAAAAGTGCGGAAGAATTCCGGTAGATGTCACTGATTTGCCAAATTGCTCACTAATACCAATTTCCTATTGGCTTTATTTAAGCTTTATTTTCTTTATTTATTACAATTATCTTTAGCTAAAAATATCCAAGTTGCATCAATATAATTTTTTGTTCATAATTTTTATTCATACTTATGTAACATAATGTTATTGTAAATTTGTAATCTGTAACGCAGTTCCGTAGATTTTTATTAATCTGGCATCCCTGCCGGGTGTGCGAGCGACGTACGAATTGTGTATCTGTAATTTACTTAATTTTAAGTGTAAACAATGAGTTTTATAAATTGTTTAGTCATGAAATATTAACGCAGTTTCTCTTCTCATTGCCAATGTCATAATTTAGGTGTTTTATACGCTTTTACATTGATGTGAGGTTCTCGTGCTTTGTCTTCGTGTGTGACAATATACTCAAAATGGCGCATCAACTGGCACCGTCTGTAAATTGTTCATTGGACGACATTGACCTCAGCGCACTAAAGGTAAACTTTAAAAGTAAACTATTGTTATTAATAATACATCCAGAACATCCAGAACTCGGGAGCTGGCTCAATTACAGAAAAAAAGTAATCAAAGGGCAATGATCTCACAGGGCGTGAATCATAAGTGAAGGTTTACTTTGAAATGGTATAATAATGTTTTTATGCTATTTCATTTAAATGATACATCATTTCAGGACCCTGCTGGTATATTTGAACTCATAGAAGTGGTCGGTAATGGCACATATGGACAAGTGTACAAGGTATGTAACTAGTAAATTAGAACTATGATTTCAATAATAAACTATACTAGTACCTACATATAGGTACTCTCTCTGTCAGTAATTAAATTGATTGCTTTATTATTCACCCTCTACATACACATGTGATAGTACCAATAAAAATGAACTCAATAGGCTCTAATGAAAGCATTACAATAAAATTAAAGTACTGTCTATTAATGTCAATGAACTTCATTAGTACTCATCAGTGAACTTAGGTACCTAGACTCTTTTCTAACCATACATGTCACACCACAACCTTGACTTTATTACTTATCTACATAATTCATAATTATTGGTTTATTTATTTTAAAAATATTGTACGGGTATGTTTAAGTCATGACATACAAAACATTTATCTTTAAAGTTGAAGATATGAATGCAGTATTGTCATTAATATATTCTTATTTATATGGGAAATATGTAGGTAAATAAACCTAGTAAATTAAATTTATGTAAAGCTGACTCCAATTTCAGAATAGTTGGGATAATGTTTCATTTTGATGGCCCATGGGCTCAGTTAAATTTGTTGAACACCATAGTCATTTTTGGAGAAATATTCCTATAAAATGGGTGTTATGAATTATGATAGTAATATTATAAAAAATAAGGAGAATAAAGTCTAAATAATATTCAACTTGTCTAGGAATCTCTCACCGCTAATCAATATTTATGTGCTAGAATTAGCAAAATTGGTTGAAAGCAGACCAAGTATTAAGTACCTAAGTAGTATTGTAAGGACTAAAAAACTAAAAAAGTTGCGTGGAACATTAGCAATTTTTTTTTATCATTATACCAATTTGAATTAAATGTTCATATTTAAGACAGGACAACATCTGTCAGGTCAGTTAGTCTTCAATATTGTTTAGTGGTAAAAGGATCCTGAGATACAGATTGACCTCTCTTATGTATACAGGTAGTATTATTTTAGGAATCCATTTATAATCCTAATATAACTTTATGTAAGCAAAGCAGCGGGCAGAAGCTAGTTATCCTATATATTTGTGAAGGAGCTCAGGCTATTTTTATAAATATTAGAAAAAAAATTGACAGGAAAAAGTTTAAATAATGTACTATATAATAGCCTTGAGCCCTGAGGAATGGAAAAAGGGTTCGGAGGCTTCCACCTTGCAGTGGGACAACAATGGCTGAACAATAATAATTATTGTTATTTCAATCATAGCTAAAACAATGTTACATTTTAGGGGCGTCACACAAAAACAGGTCAGCTGGCCGCCATCAAAGTTATGGATGTCACACAAGACGAAGAGGAAGAGATAAAACTGGAGATAAATGTGCTGAAAAAGTACTCTAATCACCGCAACATTGCCACATATTATGGTGCTTTTATCAAAAAGAGCCCTCCAGGAAAAGATGACCAATTGTGGTTGGTTATGGAGTATTGTGGTGCAGGTGCATACTTTATTAATAATAAAATCATGCAATGTCATGTCATAGTTTTAACATAATGTAAGCTTTACTTGGCGAACTAGACAGTTTTGTAACATTTGAAAGAAAGCTGTACAATAAGTGTTACTATATATTTAATTAATTAGTTTTTTTTTTATATTGTTCTCTATTTTTAGGATCTGTGACAGATTTAGTGAAGTCCACTAAAGGGCAATCATTAAAAGAAGAATGGATTTCATACATTTGTAGAGAAATCCTGAGAGGTCTTAGTTATTTACACTCCAATAAAGTTATTCACCGTGACATCAAAGGACAAAATGTCTTACTAACAGACAATGCTGAAGTTAAACTTGGTATGTATTACAACAGACATGTCTAGTTAGCATACTTATTATTGTGATATATTTTTTTTAGGTTTTACTTTTATGTATTATTATTTAATTTACTATTACGAAGTTATGAAGTACCTAATTAGCCTAGTGGTCCCGAGCGCCACCGCTACGTGAGAGGTCTTAGGTTTAGCTCCCAGGTCAGGCAAAATGTTATTGGGTTTGTCTATGAAATTCTAAGTAGCAGTTCGGAGTTTAGGATTTGTGCTTGTTTAATGACAATAGGCTCACCAGCTATTACATGGGACCTACACATACCGGCAAACTGTGGATATACCTACATGAGTATGCCTCTGCCTAACCCTTAAGGGAAACACGTGGTGTCACATCAAATAATTACAAAATATAAAATAGTTTAAGTTATAATTGCATCATGAGATTAACATTTTTACAATCATTTATGTTATTAGTGGATTTTGGAGTATCAGCGCAACTGGATAGGACTATAGGTAGAAGAAACACTTTCATTGGTACACCATACTGGATGGCACCCGAAGTAATTGCGTGTGACGAAAACCCTGACGCAACATACGATAATCGTTCCGACCTGTGGTCACTCGGTATAACCGCTCTGGAGATGGCGGAGAGTCAACCGCCCCTTTGTGATCTGCACCCTATGAGAGCTCTTTTCCTTATTCCAAGGTATTATTTCATTTCGAATTTTTAATACTGGTATTTCTAGTATGATAACTAATCAATAAACCCGTTTTTCAGAAACCCTCCGCCTCGTCTTAAGTCAAAGAAATGGGCAAAAAAATTTCACAGCTTCATTGAGACTGTTCTAGTAAAAGATTACCATCAACGGCCATATACTGAACAACTGTTGAAACACGCATTTATAAGGTAAATTATTATTTCAATAAGATAAGGTAACTATGATATTAACGTACTAATATTCACAGAAAAGAATAGTTATTAATTTATGTTTCTTGTAGAGACCAACCCACAGAGAGACAAGTGAGAATACAACTGAAAGATCATATAGATAGGTGTAAGAAACGAAAGCAAGATAACTCAGTGCGAGAAGACTACAAGTATTCAGGATCGGAAGGGGAGGAGGAAGAGAACGCCGTGGCGGGAGAGCCGTCGTCCATCGTACATAACGCGGCTGCGCATCAGGGTGGCGACACATTGCGCCGAAATTTCCAACAAATACAGGAAGGGCCCAGGTATGTCATTATTGAATAACTAACTGAATTTGTGTAGCTTATTAACTAGACTATCACTTAATATTTGTGTAATCGACCAGACCTGCCGAAGTGCCTCAACCCCAGCCTCCACCGAAACGTAACAGCAAGCGTGAGGAACGCGAGGAAATTCCAGGTGATATAACAATCTAACTATGCAATGCGAGATTTTATTATCACTATGTTAATTAACACTCTGCTGTTTGTTGGTACTCCAGAGCCAGGTCCGCCGGCTAGGCCTTCTATTCCACAAAGACTGATTGTTGTACCAGACCCACAGGCACAACAGCCTAACAGATATCGGTAAGTGTTCAATTATATCTAAAGTGTTAGCCCTGTTTTATAATTACTACACAATAATTAACAAGATACACATAGAACACATATGTAAAGTAATACACATAGAACAGTGACAGTGATCATCATTGGCATATATTTGACTACAGCTGTAAGTTAGCCATTGAAATAGTGAATGCCACAGAATCAGCACCTTATTTCCCTATTTATATCATATCAATCAAGACAATATGTTTGTGATGGGTACCTAATGATGCGCCATTCTTAAAACAGTGAGATTAAATAAATTCCAATATATTAATGCTGGGTAGTAGTGACATTCGATGCTACTATAAGGGTATAATTTGCAGGCCTCTACCACCAACACCAAAGTCATCGGGCTCGTCGAACAGTTCGGGCTCCAACAACGGCACGCCGCCAGCCAGCGGACCGCAGCCCCCGCAGCGCGGCTCACATCACATGTTCAAACCTATGGTATGTTTTTGCGTGTTGCTATATTATACTCTGTTAAACAAACTATGATACTGTTGCTAATTTCAATAAAATGAATTTGATTTATACATGTTTGATAGCCCAAAGGCTACCCATCCATAACTAATGTGATAGGTGTAACTTGTATTGTGTATTTTATAAGGTATAATATTCATTTGAGTGTCTGTATCCTGCTGCTAATACTTAATTTATGAGTGTGTTTATTGGTTAGTTTATTTTATTGGCTTTTTGTTTTTATTTTCATGTCACGCTGTTAACTTTCTTTGCACATGCGATTTAAACTCCAATCGCAGCTTCCACCGAGAAGGCCAGAGGTAGGTTATTTGAGTTGCTTATTATTGTGGTTATTCGACGCATTTTATCCCATTCGCACATTTTCATGCAAATGGTGGGGGCCATTTGTATGAAAATGTTTCCACTCACAATTATTCCCATAGTCTAGAAATAAAAATATCAAATATGATAGGACTGAATGCGTCGGACCTTAATATGATTTTATATACATGCCTCCTAGTATTCAAACCTCAAAGTTGTTTAATATGTTATTTTAATTCGGCAGGACTTGGATAAGTTAGCTGCGCAACTGAACGAACTGGGAGTGGTATCTAGTAACGAACCACCGAATAGACCACCGCGCGCTCCCACTAATGGCCAAGGTATTTTAGTTTTCTCAGTATAATAAATTGTACACTACACTATGTCAGAGAGAGAATATTTTATTATGTGAATCTATATGTGCAACTAAATTAGGACCACCAGTGGAAAGAAACCAACCAGAACCAGCGTTTGAAGACTCCGATAGTGATTCTGACGCTGAAGAGAGCGGTGGACGAGTGCGCAACGATGGTACTCTGCTCGCCAGTGACCCGCCCAAACCACTGTAAGTGACAAATATCACAGACATTTTTAACTAAAATGTTACGTTGCGCTGTAATAATTATTATTTCCTCTTGTAAAAGGTTATTCATTATGATGAATTTATTTATTTTTTGTTTGCATACAATTTGTTTTGTTCCCCTTTATGTTTGCCCTTCCGATCCTTTTCGATTATGTTTGGCCTGTCAGTCCCGAGTTCTGTTACAGGCCAGGTCTGAGCGCGGTGTCGGAGGACGGCGGCGGCGCGGGCGGGGGCGCGCCCACGCGGCCGCTGCCGCCCACGCCCGACGACGACGACACGCACGCCGACCGCACGCTCGTCATGAAGAGGGTGAGTCTCAACCACCATACCCACACTATAACATACAGTGCTAACACACCGTTCAGTGCGTAGCTATATGGTAAGGGACTTCAAAAGCAGTTACCAAAACTACCTTGATTATATTAAACAAGAGCAGTGAAATGCTTTTAAATAACCTTGCCCTAGAATAGCTATGCCGCTGACACCACATCAAGTTGTAAGCATTCCGTTATAAAGCTCAATCCATGGCCCCCTGATCTACAATTGCACGAGCAAAAAATTATTAGTGCTTAAGAAATATGCATACATATCTGCAGTGTCGTATCCACTCGAGCACACTCAGGCGAATGAGCCTCTTCTCTCGAGCCTCCTTCTCAGAGGAACAAAATTAAAGTTTTGGTCGAACGTCGAATGAGCTTCAACATTGAAATAGCTGTGCTTATATAAAGCAATCACGCTACAGCTATTTGTTCGCTCGGCTCCGTATTTCTTCACGTGTCCGTGTAGCTGCTACAGGCTGCAAGCTGGTATGATGCCAATGAGACACGTATTATTTTATCCATAATACGCGTTCATTTTTTTTCCAATTAGGATTAAACAAGTTTCGTTAATTAATGAGCCACTCATTTTATAATTATCAGCAAAAGTATAATTTAATTTACTAGAACATTATAGCGCGGACAAAAACCAACAAAATGCGGACTCGCCCTGAGCGTGCTTAAGTGGATGAAGCTAGGAAATAGGTATTCTCTAACATTTTTGTGCCCACATCCAGTAAGGGTCAAAGGTATCATGTACCAGGTGATATAAAATGGTTACTATTTTATAGTTGTTTTTTAAGAAAAATAAGGCAAAAAGATCTTATTTTTCGTAAATCTTTGGCTAACTGTTGCATTACAACTAGGCCTGTCTGTGTACCGTAACGTGCTACTTATTGTTTGTGGCTTGATAAAAAAATGAGAACAAATGTGTTTTTATCTGGACTTTATTTTTACTAATGGTTTTCACGCCAATGTAAGATTAGTGAGCATAAATTAATGCTAATCCGTTATTATTTCTTTTTTGTTCTTATTATTTATATGTACTTTTTGTATCGGACATGTTTTACAAACATCAGAGAGAGAGTACCGAAAACGATAAAAGGCAGTCTGATGTTGATGAAGCAGTATTACTTAAGGATTGGGACTTCGCTCGATTCTTCCCATCAAAGAGTTCAGATAAAGAAGAAAAGCATAATGCACCGAAAGATACTGAGCAAAAGCGAGCCCAACTACAACGTCAATCACGGTTAGAAATGGAAGATGCTTGGTCCAAATATAAAGCTATTGCCACTCCTCCCTCCCGCCATAAGCAGCTGTTTCAAAAACCCAACGAAAAATCATCGCAAGACAAATTATCTGATATTCTCAAATACAAAAAAGAACCAGATACAGATATCAATTCTCCCAATCGTTTTTTCCGTGGTTTCCGTAGAGAAAACTCGGACCTATTTCCTCTACCCAGTACACGTCATTCCGCTATATACTTTCCGAAGCATGAAAGCCCAGTCGGAGTAAATAAACAGTTACGATCCAGTGGAATTTTTAACAATTCTCGCAAACAAGTTATGAAACCCACCGCTGGAGAACCCATCTTAACTGACTTCATAAAAACCAACGATAGTTTGAAATTGGCAGCCCAAGGGGACGCGAGAAAAAGTGAAAAAAAAAGAACACCTGATCGAAAAATTGCAGCCAGTAATCCAATTGACGCACTTAAAAATGTTGCTGCACTTATTAGACAAGACAGTGAAAGCAACACACCTAGCCGACAAAGCAGCGTAAACAGTGATTCGCCAGCTACAAGCATTTGCTTTACAAGCAGCACGTCGTTTGAAAAGGCTGGCACGCCAGACTTAACGGCCAATACCCATGAAAATAATACAATGTCAGATAATGTAAATGAGGCCAACATGGTGAGACCTCGCAGAGAAAAGACTGAATCTGATATAATTTTCCGGAGAAATTCTCAATTTAACCGGCATTCAGAGCTTATGACAAGTTGTGGGCAGGAAGCGGTACTCGCTCAGGATCAGGTAAATTGTTCCCTGCTCAGGATAGTTTGATTAATACTTTAAACTTACATTTGGTATAAGGGTTTGGTTTTCTAACATGGTTTGACTAACATTTACAATATATTTATAATATGGACGCTTTTGTAAAAACTGATGTATGATTTGTATTTAGTGTGTAGTGGTTTTGGTTCATATAACAACTTTAATTACCTAAATGTATGGGAATGGTATTTGGCTCTAGTTTTTTTATATTTTACACTAAAATTAGCTAGGACGTAATTGATATAATTATTATCTTTAAGCGGGTTTTAGATATTGCTCACACGTCTTACATTTTGGCGTGATAATACTTTCTAGTTACTATTAGATTCATTTTTGTCTTAGTTCAGATTCTGTTTGAGAAGAAAAACTATTCAATGAAGTAGCGGGAAAACACTATTAACAAAGTATCGTAGATATAACAATATCATAACAGCTTCATCACCTAACATGCATATGTCACTGCAACTCATTAAACTAACCAACTTTTTTATTTGAACTTATTATCTATACGCGAATACCGTCTTCCTGCCAAGAAATCAACAAATGCAAAATATATGCGATACATACTTATGCCATCGACACTCGAAAATTAACATACTAGGAATGCTGCCTAACGACATATCACAGAAGCTGGCAAGAAACAATCATCAATTTGTGAATGTGTTTTTACTACTGCATGTTTGGCTGCCGTTGTATGTCGCGCTATGTTATTGTCCAATTATTATTAATATTGCTATACCATTTACCAGTTTTTCTAGGTTTGATATAATGTTAAAAGTACATAATTCCTATAGTTTTACACAAAGTATTATTTTTTGTTTATTTGTAAAACTCGTGATGTTTTGAATATTTACAAATACTACATTATAAGTATTTTGTTAATGTTGGTGTTTGATAAAATTCAATCTAATATGAAATAGATAACTCATTCATCATAGACAAGTCTATCAGTATTTGATTCTACACAGTATTCCATTCCATCAGTCTTACCATTTTATTTTATTAAATGCCATGGAAATTTTAAATGAAATGATAAAATAATATGGTTTTGAATGTATTAAACATAATTATTTCAATATTTAATGTAGATATTATGTTCCAGATTATAGTAAAATGTTGCATTGCATGTAGGGCCGGTCGAGCGGTGCCAATGAGGGCAGTGGATCTCGCACCAGCTCCGTACTTCCTGATCTGCTGAGTCAAGCTGGACAGCCGACCACACCGCCGCGACACGACAAGTCCACTAGTGAAGAGGTACGTTTATATACTCATTTATATAATTGTTATCCATACAACTATACTATACTGGAAAAATGATCAATTTTATTTGTGCTGTCAAATTACGTATTCCATCCATAAAGCCCCCGTTTTGCTTATTTTAGATTTCACACTGGGGGCTATTTTCATTATACATGAAGTATTTGTCATCACATGGTTATGTTACTATGGGAATTTAAATGACTATCGTTTAATTACGTGATATTTTCACCATACACATTCTTAAAGGGTTAATTTACAATGGGTTTTTTAGTAACAAGCCATGATGTAATCATTTATTAAATATAAAAGGTGCTTCCGACGCTAGCTGCTTTTATAGTATGTACATCTGTGCATAATGTATTCCCTCACTTTTAATTTGCAAAGTATAATACATTATGTAACCAAATTAAAAAAAAAAATCATAAAATGAAAGTAATGACCATTTACTTAATAGTATTTCATTATTATGCACTATTACCCGCAAAGGGTTAATTCAATTTCAAAATGATGGGGATAAGACGTTGGAAGCTCCTGTTCCGGGTCATGACTGTGTGGTGTCTCAAGCTTTTGGTGTATCGTATTAATGTGATAATGGTTGTCAATCATGCAAACATCGTGGAGCCACTGCGCGACCGGTTCGCAGACACCTGTTACCACTGCGTAAGTACGAAACGAATTGATGCAAGAGGAAATGCTTAAGGTTCTCATACATTGTTGTTTGTTGACAGTTAGATCTGTATATCATTTCTTCTTTGTATTTATGCATTTTCTAGATATGCTTTCATTATGTTCGAAAATGTTTTGTTGATCATCGAATGCAGATCGATAAATTTCTTGAAGCTTTCTAGAGTAGTCCAGTTTTTTTAAGGGCTGCTTAATAACAGTTGTAACTAGAGCAGAGGTCTTAAGGGTTGTAATTTATGAATTGCTATACAATTCAGCATAAGCGGCTATTATTGGAATTTACTCGTAGCTGTCACTAATTGCAAAATTAAAAGTCTTGAACTTGATTCAGGACACATTTGTAAACATTAATAATGGCAATGTCCTTTTGTTAGAATAATCTAAAATATTTGATAAATATCACAGTAACGATAAAAAAAATGTTTGTTAAAAAAATTCTACTTCCGTTATCTGTATTCGTCTATTCAAAGAATGCATACTTTCCTCTGAGCATACACAGCAAGTTGATGCCTGCTGCCATTTCACGTCCATTATCACATTTTATGTTATAGTCATGAATGTAGATAATAGCTACCAAGCTAATAACTTTCCAATTGTATTTGAAATGATCACTAATCAATGGGAGATGGACTTATTTGACTAACCATCACTTATTAATTCACATGGTTGATGCTGCGGCTGTGCTGCAATCATTATTATTTGATTGTGATTATTATATTTATTGTAAATCTTTAATAGTAATATTTTTTATTTTCTCTGTTCCAGTATAGGCAAGCAATTGCCGGAGGCACACCTCTGTCCCACCATCATCACCACCCGCCACCGTCCTCGGTCCAATCAACTCCATCCAAATCATTTGTTGCGGGTGCCGCTTCTCCACACCCCTTACAGCATTCCCCCTCAAACTCGTCTGTGGGGTCCCAACAACAGTTCCTTCCTTTACAACAGAAGCAGCGTTCATTCCTCACGTTCGGGTTCGGTGCGGGCTCCACTGGCAGCGGCGGTACCGGAGGCTCCGGCGGCAATTCTTCACGTCGCGAGAGCCACGTGAATGTTAACGTAACACCAACGGGACACGACCTATCCTCTGATACACCCGAAATCCGTAAATATAAGAAGAGGTTTAATTCGGAAATCCTCTGTGCAGCACTTTGGGGTAAGTAATCACAATGCCTGAAGTCACAACTTTCTTAGCGTGGTCAATTATGCTAATATAACTTATTGTTTTAGGAGTTAATTTGCTTATTGGCACCGAAAATGGTTTGATGTTATTAGATCGTTCAGGACAGGGAAAAGTTTATCAGTTGATCTCACGACGCCGCTTCCAACAGATGGAAGTGTTAGAAGGACAAAATATTCTTGTGACGGTTTCTGGAAAAAAGAATCGTGTTCGCGTGTACTATTTAAGCTGGCTCAAGTCCAAAATCTTGCGTACTGACGGACTTAGTGACGTAAGTAGAGTTCCTAATTTTATTATTGTAATGTATCTTTATAGGTTTCAATGTTTAATAGCTTTTACGACAAGTCTGCACCCAGCACTATGGCAAAAGTAATGAATTAGAGAGATATTTGAATAAAAAACCTATTATTATTTTATTTTTTTAAATCTCTCGACATATATGTCGCAGTAGAATTGTATAATTCGCTATTTTACATAACTGCTAGCTGCTTTACAAAATAGCTCTGTTATGTAAAATAGTTTAAACATGTTCAGCACTTTCACATAATTGGTGACCACGTTGAATGAAATATAGCGGAATTATGTTTAGCAGTCTTGTAAAACAGTGCATTTTATCGTGAAATGAAATGTTGGATGGTAGATTTTAGTTCCAAAATTCAGCGTTGTGTGGCATAACAATGGCCTATGCTCGTCTAGTTAACTGGCTAGTTAAATGGCTACATTTCGGTTCTGGCACTCACCGGACGCTGCCTTGGCCCCGCTAGCTTCGCTCGCTCGGCTCGTTCTTCGTTTGGTCACTGTTCTAACATAACCTAACCGATTTAAAAATATTTCATCCCGAAACTACCCTGTCAAAACTAAACTTGGTTGCAAAAATCCGTGAAAATATAACTGTCACAAGTTTTTTATATAAAACGCTTATAGTAACTACAAATAAGTCATTCTATAAAACAACAAAACGTGGGTGGCGGTTTTTATAAACGTACCGCAATGGTTATCCAGCTGGAAGCCATTCAGCTATTTTACATAACAGGTCTATTTTGTAAAGCAGCTAGCAGTTATGTAAAATAGCGAATTATACAATCCTACTACGACATAAATGTTCCTACGTATCCGGGTTAAAATAAAGTTTTCCACACTCGTATTTTTTAAGTGTTATTTGCTAAGTTACTCTAAAATTGATTATTTTAATTACAGCAAGCAGAGAGGAGGAACGGTTGGATTAACGTTGGTGAACTGCAGGGAGCAGTTCATTTTCGTATTGTCAAATACGAAAGAATAAAGTTTCTCGTTATCGCCCTGAAAGATTCAATTGAGATCTATGCATGGGCGCCCAAACCATATCACAAATTCATGGCCTTTAAAAACTTTGGAGAATTGCAACATAGGTGTGTATCTAATGTATCTATACTATACTTATTATTTTCTCATTCATTTATTACTTACACTTTTCTATTATATTTTCAAATTTTTTCACAAAAGATATACAAAACCATTTAAAAATATAAAAAATAGTAGTCCACCGGTATCAGGAACAGGGTCCAAGCTACCGGTGGTCAGGGCCCCAGAGAAAGAGAACCTCCTAACAATACGCGGCGTATCCAGGAGTACCGCTCTCTGTATCAGGCCCAGCTGCCTAACGAGAGCCTCCCCAGGTATGAGTCGAGGCTCTTGGCTATAGACCATTGACGGTAACAAGTGGTCACAACTATCGGTACAATTACTGCCGAGTCAATATCCCAGATGTCGACAATCTCATCAAGTCTAGATATTTAACCCTACAGTAGTCGCGCGGTCTACATATGTAATCCACTCGTACAAAATGTCGAATTTCCAAAAATCGGATGGCGCCAGTTATTTTATCCTTCGGGTACTTTAACATGAACAGTTGACGCACACGCTCAGAGCAGCGCAAGCCGTTGGTTGCTCGTGGTTGTGAAACAGGAGCACCGTAAAGTCCGTGGTCTACGTGTGAATGCCGCGCGACCAATTACGTAAGTATTTTTGCTGTACTAGTTTCTTTCATTTATGGAAGTATTACATTTAGATTTTATTGTAAAATGTCAGTTTGCTTATAATTATGATTGCTTAATAATGTTTTTGTTTGAAAACAAAAGCAGGCAATTTCTACCTACAATAACATTTAAAAAAATATGGATAGGGAAGTTGCTCAGATTGAAGCATGGCTGGATGAAGATGATAGCCGTGAGGATCTTCATGGGGACTATTCAAGTTCAGGTGATGAAGATGACCATCTTGAGGAGCAGTTGTCTGACTCAACATCAGAACAAGAGATCCGAGGTGAGGCTGAATCTGACAGTTCTGAATCTGAAAGTGAACAAATTCAGAGTAGGCGTGGTGATATTTACCTTGGTGTGTCAAAATGTGCTCACTTTATGACGTCTCCAGGAACTCAAGAAGATGGCCTATTACTTTGTTCTATGATTTGATCAACCTCAGTGCCCTCAACGCACTATGCATACATTCGGCAAATAAAAACTTTGAATTTGTTCGACGCCGTGATTTTCTCATTGACTTGGCTCTGGCTTGGATAAAACCCCTGGATCAGCTAAGACTGGACAAAAAAACGTTGCCAAGAAGTCTATCCTTCAAAATAAAAGATTTTCTGGGTCTTCCGCAATATGAGTGCCAGCCATCAACACCGGGACCGATACGGAGGAATTACGTTGGCCGATGCCATGACTGCGCTAGAGCTCGTAATAGAAGCACTCGAAAGATGTACAATAAGTGCAAAAAGTTTATATGTCCTGATCATTCCGAAATTGTGTGCCTGTCTTGCTTACAAAATACTAATTAGATAACAATATTTTTATATAGTTTTTTTTTATCTCATCTAATGTAAACTATACGATATTTCTTTTAAAAAAAGCGTCATTTTATGTTTTAGTTGAGTGTTCTAAGCATAGAAGATATGTTATTGTTTTGTTGATTATTTTTAATAGAAAACACATGGATATTAAGATTTACACACAAATAAACAGTTATTTTTAATTAATTGTCTTCATAATTTTGTCTTAAATATGGTATACCCCTGTAGACCACGCGACCAAAGATGTCACTTTTAGGTGCGCGACCACTGTAGGGTTAATTTGTGTGTCTTTCTCAGCTTTCACGATATTCTCGTCATGCGAAACACTGATCAACAATAATTGCACAGCGTTCTGATCGATCTATCACCACTATATCAGGTTTATTAGCAGTAATAGTCCTGTCAGTGATAATAGATCGATCCCAGTACAGAATAACAGGACCATTATCAAGAACTCTGTCGCGCACATACCTATACTCCTGAGTCCACAAGAGTATATTTTAGAGCAAGTTGCAGATGAATAATCCTAGCTACTAGGTTATGCCTGTGCTACTTATTCTTCCTTTTGGGTATCACGGTATGCCTCCCGTGAGGAAGAAATCCGGTACTTTGGAAGGCTTGCGGGGGGGGGGACAGGTCCAACGCTCAGATGGCCCCTTGTTCTATTATTGGATGGGGCACACACCCAGGACACCACAACTGTACTATGGGAGTATAGCCATGAAGCATTCCGGGCGGGTTCAGGACTATTGTAAAATATGGAAATAAGAAAAATGGGATTATGGATGCTGGTGTTTAGTGGATCGATAACCTCTATTGCCGGTAGAAAACGGCGTCTGCCTTTGACCTTCGAAAAACATTCTTAGGGATGGCAGACGGTGACTCGCCACCTCGCTAGCTGGGCCCCCCGTGAAGCTGCCAGTACAGGCAAAAGGCGGCAACAGCGGCGTGAGCGGCTTAGGGTGTCTAGAGGTGCGGCCCGGTTTCACCGTCGCGAGTCTCTAAGAGACCCGGATTGGGTTTCCCCGCTATTAAGTCATTAGACACTTCCACCCCCAAGCATATAGCTCTGGCAGCCCCCCTCTGGCCAGCCGGTTAAGGCAAGACAGAGTTGAAAATCCTGCGGGCGCTATTGGGTTTTCAGCTAACCAATACGGGCAAACTGGAGACGAGGCCCTGACCGACTCTCTTGGGCAATAAGGACCGCAGTGTCGCCACTCACCATCAGCTCGCCACAAGCTGCGCTGCGGTTTATGCGTTTTTCTCTTTAAACCTTATGACACATTTTTTGTTTTATTGTCTAAGGTTTGTAAAAAGCTATTCTAATCTACCCTCCAGTTTGACGTTAGTCTCATGATGAGGTAACGCTTGTCCCAGAGGGGATTTATTATTTTAATATTATAAAGCTGAAGAGTTTGTTTGTTTGGTTGAAAGCCCTAATCTCAGGAACCACTGGTTAAAATTGAAAAATTCTTAATGTAGCAAAAACGGGAAAAAGTTTTTTCTTTTGAGAGATTTCCTCCGTAAAGTCTACAAGTCTAGTAGGTACATACTTAAATTTGCTTTAAATGGTTTGAACGATTTAAATGGTAAAATATTGTAATAACTTTAACTCAAACGTTGTCTTATGATAATGCCTATGCATTACATTCCAATTTCTTTTAGGAAAAATAAACAGTACCCCTCATTTAACTACCACCCTTAAAAGATAAAAAGCACCCTATATGTTGACCAGGCTCATAATCTACCTATACACCGGATTTCGTAGAAATCCGTCAAGTAGATCCTGAGTGACATACAGAAATACAATTAGTCTAAAAACCATAATTTTGGCTTCAGTATCTATACTAATCTATTACTAATATATAAAGCTGAAGAGTTTGTTTGTTTGTTTGTTTGCTTGAACGCGCTAATCTCAGGAACTACTGGTTCGATTTGAAAAATTCTTTCAGTGTTAGATAGCTCATTTATCGAGGAAGGCTATAGGCTATATATCATCACGCTACGCGGACGAAGTCGCGGGCAGAAGCTAGACGCTTAATATAATAATTTCCCAACTAGTTTTCTATTCTTGCAATTACAGAAACGACTTTTCTACAGACTTATTATAGTATAGGGAATAAAATAATAGTACAATAGTATAATCTTTACAGATATTTTCGTCAAATATTGCAGATATGAATCTATGTATCTAGTTACATTTTTGTAATTTGGTTTTGTTAAATTTCCAGGCCTCTTTTAGTTGATTTGACTATTGAAGACAGTACAAGACTGAAAGTAATTTACGGATCAGCAGATGGTTTCCATGCCGTTGATTTAGACACTGCCACTGTCTATGATATATATATTCCAAAACATGTAAGTACTCTATTTTTTTTTACTTACCTACTCGGAAAGTGACCCTTTAGTTCTTTTCATACAACTTTACAGCCATTATTATCGTTGTTCGATTTTTCTTAATACACACTCAAACATATACTCGTAAGGAATCTGTTACTTTCTCCTCATGGTGAACAATCCACTATTATTGTGGGTGTGTGCAAGCGCCTAAAGCGAACAAAATGATCTCAGGTTAGCTTGCCTATGATTGGTCAGAAAGACCTTGCTAAGAAATAGTATCAAGGATCAGATTCGTGGGAATTATTGGACGTCCGACGAAAGTGACTAGCAACTGGAAAGCGCCGATGGGTACTTCGCTCGACATAATTGACCTGTCCAAATGTTCGGAAATGATTATATGCGGCAAAATGGCACCTACCTACCCATGTCCATCATGTTTTATAATACCAAATGTTTACAGACGCAAGGAGCGATTGTTCCTCACTGCATCGTGCCTCTGCCGAACTCAAATGGCGTTCAGTTGTTGTTATGCTACGATAATGAAGGAGTTTACGTAAACACATATGGAAGAGTAAGCAAGAATATAGTTCTCCAGGTTTGTATTTTCACCTCATTAGTATTCATGCAACAGATATTTTAATAAAATTTTAATTGACGTATATTGGTCTTTTTTCAGTGGGGCGAGATGCCGACATCGGTAGCCTACATCGGTACGGGGCAGATAATGGGATGGGGCAATAAAGCGATCGAAATACGTTCTGTAGAAACAGGTCACCTAGACGGCGTATTTATGCACAAAAAAGCACAACGACTCAAATTCTTATGTGAGCGCAATGATAAAGTATTCTTCTCTTCCGCTAAAGGTGGTTCCTCTTGTCAGATATATTTCATGACGCTCAATAAACCCGGCATGGCCAACTGGTAGTGCACAGGCGCGGCAGGTGTCGAGCGCGCCGCTCATCTGTGATTGTAACCGCACGGAGTCCCTGATTAAGTGCATGCCCGTACTGTACAAGATAATGCCAGTAAGTTAGTCAATACAACAAAATCATGTGCTTTGGCCACTTTGAAATTCAAAGACTTGTGATAGTGACAGAATTAGTATATGTGCTCAAAAGACAATCCACGAAATAATTTTATTATTACATTCAAGTATTCGAGGACCTTCTTATTAAATGTGGCATTTTGTACTGATGAACATAATTTTCATTACAAGCTATTAAGGAATATAATTATTATATAATATTAAGCAATAACCTTTAGGATAAATGTTTTGATATTGACAATTATGCATAAGTAAGTTAATGTGCTTAGGTTTTTATTATGTTGCAATTGATAATTTCTAAAAGAAAATGTAATTGAAATTAATTCATATATGCCATATTGTTTATAATGTTAATCTAGTTGGGTGATGATTATTATTAATTGGTTACGTAATTATTTTTATGATATTAACAAACAAAAATGCCATGTCTATCAAGACAAACATTCAACAAAACATAATTAGAGGTAATATAAAATTAATCTTCAATTTAAATTTGTAAGGTTGATTCACTTTAACAAATCGGCATTTAGTCAAGTCACTTTGTATTATAATTATCACACCAAACTACTTTTTTATTAATGGATAAATCCTAAAAATTTGGTAATATTTACTATTTATTTGTTATGTACTATATTATTTACATGTATAAAGATATAACTGTGCATATTGAAAATATATATTTGACGATTTTTTATTTGAAATACCTTAGCCCAATAAAATTAAAAACATATTTGATGTACTTTTATTAGAATCCTCATAGTTCCTATAATATAACTATAGCTTATCTATAATATAAAAATGAATCGCCAAATGTGTTGCTAAGCGCAAATCTCGAGAGCAGCTGAATCGATTTCGCTAGGTAATTATTTTTTTTTGTAATATTTCTTGAAGTACAAGGGAACCACCCTTGTACTTCAAGAAATATTACAACGGATATTACAACTAACGGAGAGAAATATTTAAACAAATGCCTGAAAAACTAAAAACAATAATTTTATATATTCCGATACAAAATACTTAAAAGTCAATTTGAACCTTAAATACCATAACATAAAGTTTAAGTGTTAGTGGAGGGGTTCCGGGAAGGCAAAACAATTGAGTGACGTTAGTTTCAGTTCCTCAACTATGAGTTAATGTTATAAAGTTACGATAGGTAAACAAAGTCGCTATCGTACTTACGTGTATCGGATAGATTTCGATGGCACTTGTACCATGAGTCATATTGTTGATTACGTCACACGCTGTAGTAATCTCGATCGTAGATTTACGTAGCATGTCGTTAGGTTGGCATTAAGTATGTAGTCATCCTTTTCTATCAAGGTGTAAACAAAATAATGCTCATTTTCCCGTGTAACCCGATCGTATGTACCGATGTATTCGTAATAGTGTAAATGTAATGGCATTATTTCCTACCTACGGCACAGATAAAAGAATACTAGTCTACTAGGTAGGTACTAATCTATACTAATATATAAAGCTGAAGAGTTTATTTGTTTGCGTGAAAGCGCTAATCTCAGGAACTACTGGTCCAATTTGAAAAATTCTTTCAGTGTTAGATAGCCCATTTATTGAGGAAGGCTATAGGCTATATATCATCACGCTACGCGGACGAAGTCGCGGGCGGAAGCTAGTCCTACTTGTATTTTTGTTAATTTTTAATGATAAACTAAGCCTTTGTTTGGTAAATAACTGCCTCATTAGCCTAGTGGTCCTGAGCGCGACTGCTACGCTTGAGGTCCTGGTTTTGATTCCTAGGTCGAGCTGTGTTATTGGGTTTTTATATGAAATTCCCAGTAGCAGCTCGGAGTTTGGAAATTGTGTCCGGTTAATGGCAATAGGCTCGCCCCCTATTACATGAGACTTTAACATACCGGCGAACTGTGGGTGTACATTAGTACGCCTCTGCCTAACCCTTCGGGGAATACAGGCGTGATGGTATGTTGGTAATTCGCTATACCTAGGTGATTTTATATTTATACTTCCACGCTAAATATGCTCTCCCAAACATTATTAACAACAAAACTTTAAGGTAGTAAGTAGTAGTAAGTCAAGTAGTAAGTCATTCACGGCAAAATTTGACAGTGAGTAACGTAACTAAAAGCTAAAAGCGTCGGTAGCCTAATAGCTAGGGCGTCGGACTTGCGATCATGTGTTTGCCGGTTCGAAACCCACCCATTGCACTACCGACGTGAACCCACTCGTAACACAAGCAATCTAGCTTAGCACGAGGGGTAATGTGCGACCCGCATTGCTAGTAAGCTTTTTTCTAAAAAAAAAAAAACTACTATCGTAATAGTTTTGCTCGATAAAGTATGGTAAAATAATGACTCATGGTATCAAATTTTTTTATCTTCCATCCATACAAATCCGAGTCGCTATCGAATTGCTTTCGATAGGTTTTTTACGCATCGAAACGCTGTAATCTCATACTACCGATTTTAGTTCCTTACGTAACCGCTAGAGGCGTTGGTGGGGTTTCCATATACAAATATTTTACGGCGTCGCTAGCGAGTTTACTTTACTTGAGAAAAACTCATGGTCGAGGTACACGGACGACACGCTGGCACCGCCCGAGGGAGCTTGCACAGTGAGGCAGCGCTGCTAGCTACGGGTGCGGTCTCACAGGTGGTGGGCCGCATACGGCGCCTGGGCCTGAAGGAGGCCATCGTTTTTCATGGCCCCCGACGGGCGCCGCCGCCGGGATTACACATCGAGGTGGCTCGGATCGCTGTCGAGTCCACCATGAAGTACCTTGGTTACACCAGCGCTTAACATCTCCCTTTCCTTGTTTCTGCGAGACTTGAGTCGCTTCCATTTACTTTTGGAGACCCAGCCCTCCTCCGCACTAGTGCGTTAGCAAGCTAACGCAGGGGAGGCCTGGCCCTCCACGGCACCCTTTGCTTGGCATGCCTCTGATGGTCTGATTTTGATTATCTTTGCGCAAGCTAGCGCCCCCCAGAAATTACCCTCCTGGGGTAATTTTCTATTTCTATCTGCACTCATTATCATATTGATTGTCTGTAACCCTAGACTAGGGGGTAATGGGGAAGGTTGGGAGGGGTAGGGATGGGAAGGGATTTAAGAGATTTGGAGCAATGGGACCAAGGATTGGGATGGGATGGGACCAGAGATGGATGGGATGGGAGAAGTTGGGATCAAGGGAGTGCTAGGTAAGAGGAATGATGGGGGCCACCCTTCCCTTGTCCGGGGTTCTTGCGAATGTTCCCCACCCCATCACACATTACATGTATTGGGGTGGGGCGGGCTATCCGCAACCTGCCCACCCGCTCAGTAGCTTGGGAAGAGAGCTTCTCCTTCTGGGTGTGCGCTCCACCCACCGGGTATGAATACCCAGTAAGCGGAGCAAGCCCCAAGACGAACCGAGTTCTCTACCCATGACACAGGGCTTGTACCTCAGATCATGAGGATTTTCATATACAAAAAAAAGATGCAGACATTAGTATTTATAAGATCTATTTAAATATTATCATAAACATTAGAAAAATTCTTTAATAATTATTATAAAAACCCTAGGAAGAAATCAATTTTGCACTGGATAAGCCTTCAGTTTCTTTTGATGACATTGGAACTAGCAATAAGCCCGAAACTGGTGGCTGCATTTCTAAATCTCGTAAATTATTCACTTTAACTTTGAGATCGCTACGTAGTTTATTTATATCAATATTTAACTGTTCTTGGTCAGCCTCCAGAAGTGACTTCGTGGCTTTAAAATTGTGTTTAATTAAGACAGAGCCTACGGTTACCCAACATTGGATTTGCGACGACTTATTAAGATCTCGTAATGCTTCACGGTTCAGATTTCTTCTTTTATCTAGCATAATAATTTCACGCTTATCCGACAATATTTCATCTGCCAACTTTTCGACTGACACTAAATACTTTAGAACTTTATCTTGATCCTGCATGGTTGACGTTGCGGACTTTGGAAAAGTAGTTATTCTAGATTTATTAATTTATGTAAATACAACGTTGTACTTTATATAAGTTAAATAAGTTTGACCACATCCACAGGCACGGGAAAACCACATATTAAGTACTTTAAATAACAATTTCTCATAGCTTTCGTGAAATGTAAGAAAGAAATTTCAAGATAGTGTTGCTTAAAAATCGATAGTAAATCGATTAATCGATAGTATTTCAACTATCGAAACTATCGATTGTCTGAGAGAGATATCGATATATCGTTTATTTTCTTTTTATCATCCCAAGCCTTTTTTATATTGAACCACGGGCTGTAATCTTGGAGTAAAATCTCCTGGCACTATTGTCTATTGGGCTCAAGAGTAGATTTTAACAACTATCTCTCGCAATCTGTATTTTGCAATTTGCAAAACATATTTCCCGCTTTATATGGTAAAGTTGCCAAGTCAAAATTGTTACTACATAGGTATACAAAGTTGTGTTTCATTTTATACCTATTAATGTCTCAAAACCTATCGATTAAATATCGACGACTATCGGAATCTTTAACAATCGATGTTTAAGCAACACTATTTCAAGAAATATGGTTTGTTTGGGTTTGTTTAACAATTGGCAATTGCCACAGACAAAACTACCATACTTGACATTGGCTAAATGCACAAACCGTGCGGAGCCAGAAAAAAAAAATTGCCACAGATTACTAATATGTAGCAAGCTAGCAATTTTTGCACAGGATGACCGGACCACAGACTACTAAGTAAGAGATACTAGTGTGACAGAGGAGAGATGCATACGCTTTTTTTTTATAATTATTTATTGGCACATGGATAGAAGTCTTACAGCCTAAGATGCATACGCATTTAGTTGGCGGGATCAGGTGAACGATCCGCCTTAGCTGGACTGGACGAGCATAGGCCATTGTTATGCCACACAACGCTCCTAGCGCTGAATTTTAACATAAACATACATACATTATAAGGAAGGAGGAGAAACTAAAATTTACCATCCAATTCAACTTTTCATTTCTCGATGAAATGCACTGTTTTACAAGACAGCCTATCATCAATCCGATATATTGATGAACGCAAAACGATCATTCCATTCAACGGTCGCCAATTATGCAAAAGTGCTGAACGTATTTCAACAGACCTATTTTCTAAAGCAGCTAGCGATTATGTAAAATAGCGAATGATACAATTCAGCCCGGTCAAAAAGATTGGAGAGTATTATACAGTAGGTACTCTGCAATCTTTTTGGCCGGGCTGAACATAGCCGCGAGCCACTGCGCAGAATGCATAGGTATCATAGGGGAAGATGGAAGAGCGCGGGTGCACGGGCGTCCACCGCGGTCACCGCGCGCTGCGTCCTTCCCGCTCGCGTCGGCGCAATTGTGTGAGTGTTACGTCCGAAAGGGTCAGCACACACCGAGACGCGACGCGACGCGACGATCCTGGAAGAGGCTAGTGATATCGCGCAGCGCCGCGCGCCGCCGCGAGACGCATCGCAACGTCGCGAGGCGCATAGTAAAATCGTTGGCAACACGACGCCTAGCTGCGCAGCAAGACGACCACCGCGCGGCGCAGCGGAGCGGAACGTGTCTACATTCGCCACGTGCTCCCATCCCGCTCCGCGTCCTATTGGACTATTTAGAGTATTTAAAGACTATCTAAAGGCTATAGAACACGCCAGTTCCTAGCAGATGGCTGAAGGAATGAGTATTGCATTGCTGCATGCAGACGTATGTGGGATGCGCTGTCTAAATAGGCATATAATACTACTTTAAACAGCAACTAAAATTAAATAAGTTGATTATGGTAAAACCACAGATTTAGAGACTAAAGTCACTTTCTCTATTTATTTGTAAAAAAGCCAAGAAAAAGAGTATGTAATCTTTTAGAGTACAAACTCTTAGTAGGTACATTAGAATTACTCACCTAAGACAGAGAGACAACCGCTCTTCGATCGAGATAGTGGGTCTGTAATTCGTTTTTTGTTTTTCTATGTATGGCCGCAACAAATTCAGTAGGTAAGTTTTGAAACTTTTTGTAATCCATTTTATAACAATCATAATTTTTTTCTGGATAATTGGCAATGTGGTCATAAGCCAAGGTATGAAATTCACCATGAATTCTTCTATTTCTCCATAAATTATGCACCCAAATACTCCTGTGTGATGTCTTCTTTTTAATTTTATTTTTGTATCCTGCTTCCTCTTCTTCTGCAAGAAGTCCGATTATAACAAGATCCCAGTCTATCATATAATTTCACTCGAGCACTCGACTGAACTCTATCAATTACGCGAAGTCTGGACGGAAATAGTAGAGGCAAGTCGCCACGGCAGCCTCGGCTGCGCCTGGCTGCGCCTCGCGGCTTCGTGAGGCGCAGCGCCGCCCTTGCACGGCGCGCTACGCCGCGAGGCATCACGAGGCGCAGCGCTGCATGGTGCAACGTATTCTAAATTCTCACAATGAAATGTGTATCTTTTCGTGTAGAAAACAAAGTTCTATTTTGAGTCGCTCTTTTAAAGTGTGCGCGCAGCGTCACGTCGCGTCGCGTTTCGGTGTGAGCTGACCCTAAGTAAACCACACGCGCATTATGTTTTGAGAATACAGTCGAGTTCAAAATGGTTCATTTCGTTTTTGTTATTTTGCTATTATTGATCGTTAGTGTTTTGTTATTACTGTTTGTCGGTATCGTGTTATCGGATTGAAAGGCATTATACAATAGATAAAAAATATCGAGCAATTGACATAATTATTGATAAATTTAACTGATCATTCTTCGATGCAATGGATCCTCAGATTAAGTATATACATAGATAGAGTCCTAAATTGAATGCATTATATCCGTCCTATTCTTTTCAATACCTCCATTATTGTAACAGAAAGAAACCGACATACGGTTGTCAATTCTACAATTTGTACACAGTTGAAAGTTTGAAACGTCAAGTTTACCTCTTTTACCTATTTTATGACGCCAAATTAAAAAGTTAAAGTTGTCTTGACATTGTCTTGGTTTTTGTCGATGACGTAAGTCACATAATTTGGTCGCATAATACATCAGATGTTCAAGCACACGAGTGTTCCGCTGCTCATCGCAAATAAATAATTAAATCTGTGATTATTTCATAGTGTAATGTGTTAAACCTCAAGACCAGTAAATAAGCAATGTCGTGCGCTGCTATTGTCGGATGTAAATCTCGTGCAAATTATAAAGAAACTCATGCTGGAATCATCAGCTTCCATCGGTAAGTTGACATACTGTGGATATTTTTGTTACTTTGCATTGTTTTAAACTTATAAAATATAGGATTTTCAAAGGAATCTAGATTCAGGATCACAAGTTTTATGAACATTACACTTGTAATGTTAATGAATTTAGCTATTTTTAAAATTGTGTTGCAAAACAATAATAGTGCTGGAAAGCTAGCTAAGCTAAAGATACATATTTGAGCATTTTCAAAGAATTATGAATTATCATGGGGAATAAGAAAAGAGACTATTATACATATTATATATCTATTTATTGTTTTATTCCAGTTTTCCCCGCGATGTTGAAAGAAGACATAAATAGTTTCATGCAATTGCACGCATTAATTGGGAATGGAAAAAATATGGTTTAAGAACTTTATTTCTCACAAGAATTTAAAATATCATAGTATTTGCGATGTCTGTTGAAAATAAAGTCATTACGTCAGAAAGGTCGTGTAAGACTGCGCTAAATAAACTAAACAGAAGAGTAAGCTAATTAATGTGATTGTCTGGAATAATTAAAATTTAAATGAATACAATTGTTTATAATTTCAGTCTATGAAAGGGTCAGACCATTCTATCTCTAGTTTTCGTACTCGCCACGTATACTCGATTCGTCTATCTCCGTTCACCCATCCTCTCTACACCAAACCACCTGAACATTCCTTTCTCAATCTTGTTACTGCAATAGATATAGAATGCATTACGTTTAAACATTATAACTATGGTGACGACGATACAACTAAGCAACTCGTGTACCCATTTAGTCTACTTCATCTTTTTATCGAATCGACAGCAAAAGAAAATAAGTAATTGAAAAACATTAAACTACATTGGTCCAGTATTCGTATAGATTTAGTAGTAGGTTTCCAGACACCCGAAGCTTACTACTAAACCTAGAAAAATAAACACCAGATCATTATATGTATTTCATTTGATCGATACATTATTATGGATTTTAATTTAAGGTAACATAAACCAACATGTTTTACATCTTCCTTTATGAAAGTGCATTGCCCTAAGCAAGCCACAAACTATTTCGACCGCCACATATTTCAAGAAATCTTGAGGTAGAATTGTCATCAGTTTGAAAAATAAATAAATTAGTGTTCATAATTATATTTTCGACAGGCTTACATTTTATTCTCAGAACTTGAATGTTTAACATACATTAAAAAGTTTTAAGAAATGGTTGGTAGTGCCCCGTTTCCTTCAGCTCGCCTTGTCCGCCAGAATAACGGACTATTAATTTTGTCAATGCAATGAATGAATATGCAATTTTATTTATTTTTATTTCTATGCAATTTGGATTTTTTTTATCCTGATAAGGCGTTTGTTATGTTTGTCCTGAAAATAATTGTATCAATAAAAAGTCTACGTATTCATATTCAATCAAATTGAAGATTCTTTAATGATCAAGTATGAGTGTTTTGTTGTACTTGGTCTTATTCCTTTTTGTGAAATAAAGAAGTCCATTACATCTTACGACTAATATTAGTCACCGAGGACAAAGTCTGGTTAGCGAGACTAGTTGCTTCCGCCCAGATGACTATTAGCAGCATGAATCCCATAATGAGCGGATGCAGCTAATCTCTAGAATGCAAAATTTTTGGCTAGAATTTTGTGTAGCGCACAGTGTGGTGTTAAACGCGAACATGAAATAAGTTTAACCCCGTGCTGCATGCTGCATAGAGTAAAAAATCATACATTCTTGTGACTGGCTGCTCCGCTCAGTGCAATCAACATAAAATAAGAAAAAGTATCATGGATTCATAGACCAGTATCGATATCTATAAATAATTTTACATCCCCTTTACACTAGTTAATTCTATATTATTTATGGAAAGGTATGCAGAATTTGCGATATGCTCTATCTATTATATAATTAATCTGAGAATGGAACTCTTCTTAGGGTTGTGACTTTTATGGAAAGTTTAACCCTGCTTTAAATAAATAAATATTTTTGATATATAATATGTAAGCGTTATGTATAAAATAAAAATCGATCTACTTACTGATCTAATACTAAATAGGATATTTGGGTTAGTAATTTCACTCAACTGTACCATGCGCAAGAAGGCGGTTGCAACAACTTCAGCCCGGCCAAAGAGATGGGTATTACTTGTAGCTATTACACACTGCCGAATCCATTTTGATAATAAGTATACATTGCTAGACGAATGTGTTAATTTTAAACCGACCTTAAAAGATGATAAACAGATTTAACACTGAGAAAATATTGAAATTTTCTTAAATTAAGTATAGTAATAGATAATATATAAATATATTCCTTTCTCTGGTCCGCTTCAGTTTGTTGGGCTATAAGGACATGTATCCAGGGCGTTTAATAAATTAATAATAAGTATGTTGTAGGGTTTAGGCGGGAAATTGAAAAGTGCACATTGTCGATTTTATATTATACTTGACACTGGCGAACACAAAAAGTGTGGTGCCATAAAATCCCATGATGGGAAATATTACATAATATTGATTATTCTAATACTTGACACTGGCAAATACACAAAAAGTGTGGTGCCATAATAAAAAAAAAAAAAAGTATGTTGTATGTTGTGAAAAACGCTGTTTCCGTTTCGGCGTTTCCGCGGTCCGCGTCCGCGCTAGAGAGAGGCGCTGCTGCGCTATATCGGCCATTTTACTTCGGCTTTGCTGTTGCTGACGGATAAATTTTCTGTTCTGGCCGGTGATCAGTGACGCGTTGTGATAATTGTTGTAAACTCGAGACGCATTTGCTCAATATAATATTCGGACCTGATATATGATAGCGCGGTACTAGTCTAGTTATTCTTTTATTCATTCGGTAGTCCGTAGTCGACTTTTTTCAACACCACCACACCACAAGCACACCATGGATGGCCCCCCGAATCGAGGATTTCGCGGTGGCGGTCGTGGAGGGCCACCAGGCCCTCATAGAGGAAGAGGTGGTTTTGATATGCGCGGTCGGTAAGTGATTGGTTATACGTATACAGTTAAAATCCTAAGATTGTAACATTTAAGGTTAGGTGCTACGGTTATCTTATTTATGGTATTAGCGTTGCCAAGCGCCCGGATAAAGCCGGACATAGATAGGCTTTATGATTGCGTTGCTGGCAAAATAAACGGTGTTCGGCTTTTGTTAGGCTTTTTAGTTTACATTTCGTAAACGAGCGAGCGCCGAGCGTGGGCGAGCGCAGGCTGTCGCTCCCTCAGGCCGCCCGCCGCCCGCCCCCTCGAGCCGACACTCAATAATGTAGTGTCCGGCCAAACTGGCCGGTCTGTCCGGCTATTAGGTTTAGCGACTTGGCAACCCTCTAAGGTATTGTATTAATGATTATGTGGTTTTCGTAGAGGCGGTCCTGGTATGAGAGGCAGAGGAGGCCCTCCACGAGGTGGCCTTCCGTTCCGTGGTGGCCCGCGAGGATTCCGTGGCGGCCCTATGAGAGGAGGTGGTGGTGACAGGGGAGGCCGCAGTTTCCCGCCAGGTCCTCAGGGCCCTGGACCACACCCGGTGCCTACAATTGAATCACGTGGAGCACCGCCACAGCGTAAGAGGATTTTTTTATTGTACCTATAATTATTATGTTTGGCAAATCTTTAGAATAGAATAGAGGTGTGTAGCTCAGCTCTGAATCAGCTCAATGAGTCAGATCGCACTGTTCTGAGCCATTGAGTCACAGCTCAGCAATAAAATGACTAGCTCATGGCTGAATGGCTCAATTCCAGTGTTGCCAGGGCCCCTGAGTCGAAAGTTACGTTTCGTTTCCTGATGTGTAACATTTTTGATGCAAAAGTTACATTTTGGGATCTATGATGTCGGATGAGTTTTTTTTTTTTTAGATCCTTATGTTTACATTTGTTAAAAATATTACTAGTATTAATTATCTCATTGTTCTCAAAAGTTACGAAAAATGCCTTAAATATAAAAATTACTTACATGTTACGCGAGGGGGTCAACGAAAAATGTAAGAAATGTAACCATCTGGCAACACTGCTCAATTCAGCTCATTGAACTGATTTGAACTTGTGAATCCCTCCACAGATATGAGTGAGTGAGTCATTCTGATCTACACTTGAGGTTCAATGAAGAAGGTTTTGATCAGAGTCGCCTTGCCATCCGGGTGGAGTTTTTTTTACCAATCATTTGTTCTGAAATGTTTTATTGATTTGTATCTGAATTTGTACAACTTAATTAGGTACTTATTGAAAATTTAAATTATCAGTAGTGTTAAAATTTAATTTAGTTTTTATTATAATTATTACTCTTTGAATTAAACTGATATATCATGTGACAAACATTAGGTAATTTCGATAAATCGACGATAAGTGAATATCCCTAGCCGCCAATCTCGCGCCGTTCAGCAGAGTTATACGAACTGTCAATCAAAGTTGGTGTCGCTTTTTTGTAGTCATTCGAATTTGGTCGGATAACCAGCCACTGTTTACGTTTAGTTTTTTGCTTATATCTACATAATGCGAAATATTCAAAAGCTGAATATTTTCACTATGTCGCACCCTTGGTATAGTCCGCGTCACGTAAAAAGAACGCTGGAAGAAAGTGGAGGCAGTGTGTTTGCCCATGGGTACTCTCGCGCACGAAAGTACTAGGCCTATTGTTTTATTTTTGTACTAGCCTTTCTCTCGCGGCTTCATATATTGTTTATCGATATATATATCTATCTATATAATATAATGTCTAATCTAATTTATAGGTTATATGAAATAGAATATTACTAAATAGAATTAAAAACAATCATGCTGTAATCAATTGACTGAGTGTAGAATATTTTAAAGTAATGTTGAAACTCCCTCCATTAAGTCATCGTGGTTGACGTGAAAACCAGTGAAACTTTTACAAGTCGTCTCACTGTAGACTCTGAACATTTTGTTGCTTCTGCAGTCCGTTTCATACATTGTTTTAAATAATCAACTTCATTATTATCAGCCTCTCTCTTCATAAAACAACATAAGTCACAATTATATAACAATATATTTTATTTATTTACATTTTTCTATGCTTTTTTTTCCTTAATCTGCGATCAGTCCTCGGACTATGAGCAGATTTGTTCTATGTCAGGCGGCATTTGGAGCCTCCTTTCCAGTGGCAGGACTCCCTCATATTTTTACCATCATGCTTCCAGGTTCTGAATATTGTAGCGCTTGAGTCGTCTGGGATATGTTATCTTTGTTAATGAAGGAGCAAGTTTGTTTGGGTGGTTCTCAAGCCGAGTTTTGTAGTTGGAGGAAGATAACATTATTTCTTCTTTTACTGTTCTGATGTTCAGTGCTTCAAGTGACAAACCATGGTGCATTTGAAATTGTTCGCAGTATGCCGTTTTGTAGCCTTTGGGCAATTAATATGTTGGTATTACATGAGCTTCCCCATAATTGGATGCCATAAGTCCATATTGGTTTCAAAATAGCTTTGTAGATGAGGAGCTTGTTGTCTAATGTCAGTTTGGAGTTGCGTGCCATCAGCCAGTACATATTCCTGTATCGGAGGTTCAATTCATCTCGTTTGGTTTTTATGTGTTTCTTCCAGGTTAATCTCCTGTCTAGGTGCAATCCCAGATACCTAACAGTGTCATTGTGGGGGAGGGTGTTGTTTCCAAATTTTACTGGAGGACAATTCCCTTTCCTGAGTGTGAAGGTAATGTGCACCGACTTGGTGGCACTCACTTTTATGCGCCACTTTTGGAGCCATTTGTCCACCTTGTACAGAGTCGTTTGCTGGATGTTAGAGGCTATTTGTGGATCTGTGTTACTTGCGATTATTGCGGTATCATCGGTGAACGTAGCTGTAGTGACCCCAGGTTCTTCTGGGAGATCAGCGGTATATATACAATACAAAACTGGCCCAAGGACAGAGCCCTATGGCACCCCTGCCATTATATCACAGATCTGTGAAGTGTCTCCATCTTCCCGTACCTGGAAGATGCGGTCAGATAGGTATGATGCCATCAGTAGGTAAAAACTGTGAGGCAGTGCCTGTTTTATTTTACACAGTAAGCCTTTGTGCCACACTTTGTCGAACGCCTGCTGTACATCTAAGAACACTGCTGAGCAGTACTCCTTTGTTTCTAGGGAGTTGCGTATTTTTTCGCAAACACGATGCACTTGCTCAATGGTTGAGTGTTGTTGCCTAAATCCAAATTGATGTTCGGGGATGACTCCATTTTTAGAAAGTATTGGTGTGATTCTGCTTAAGAGTATCTTTTCGAATACTTTTGATAGAACTGGAAGGACTAATCGGTCTGTAAGATGTGACGTCTTCCGGAGGCTTTCCTGCTTTATGTATCATAGTGGTAATTGATACCTTCCATATGCTGGGGTAATGCTGCACTCGAAGTATACCATTGTATAGCGTAGTTAGAAATGCCATGGCTTTCCTCGGAAGTTCAGTGAGGATCTCTTTAGTGATTAGGTCAAAGCCAGGGGCTTTTTTGTTTTGGAGTTTTTTTATCGTTTTGGCGAGTTCTCGCACATTAACTGGTTTAGGTGGGGGTGATAGTTGTAGGTCTTGCTGCAAGGTAGCGTTGATTTCTTCTTCAAACTCTGGGATATTGCTTTCATTTGGTTGGAAAACGTTGGCTAAGTGTTTTGCAAAGGTACAAGCTTTTTCTTTGCCAGTTTTGGCCCATCCACTGCCGTTTGTTCTTATTGCAGATTTGAATTGCTGGGGTCTATTGAGAGCCTTTGTGTATTTCCATAGAGAGTAGTCCGTTAATGTTGTTGCAGTAAGTGATTCTAGCTTGCTCTGAAGTGTAGCATTTTGCGCATTATCCAACATGTCCTTTAGCTCTTTTATAGCTTTGTTTAAGGCAGATTTGTCACTTCTATGTCTCAACTGGTGCCATATTCTTCTTAGTTTTCTTTTTTCTAGTACCTTGCGTTTTATTTCGAGAGATATGTCTCTACCATTATACTTTTCCTTTTCGGCTGGAGTGTAAACCCAACATGCATTTTGTATAAGATTTGTAATGTATGTGGCAGCATCTTCTATCTCTTGGGGTGTTTTTAATGAGATATTTAGCCTAATATCTCTGTCTATATAGTTTCTGAAACCGCCCCAGTCTGTGTGCTTATTGCATAGAGCTTCTGCCTTTTCATAGCAGAGAATGGTTGTGAATGAAATAGTTAGTGAGACCGGGGTGTGATCCGAGTTACTATCGAGACCAGATTCAGCTCTAAGGTAGTGTTTTGATAGACCTTTGGTGATAAAAAAATCGATGAGATCGGGCTTCTTTTTAGAGTCTGTAGGCCAATATGTTGGTTCGCCACTTGAGGTCGTGTTGAGGTTATTAGAATCGAGGCTCAATTTGAGCTGCCTGCCTCTTGTTGTTGTTAGTCTAGAGCCCCAGTATATGTGTTTGGCATTCCAGTCGCCTCCTGCCTCGAATCGGGATCCTAGAGTCAAGAAATACTGTGTGAATTTTGAAGCTTCTATTGTGTGCCTTGGAGGGCAGTAGGCTGCTGATAGAATTATGCTTCTCGCCTTGCTCTCTACTGCTATGGTGGTAGCCTGGATGTGACTTGTTTTGTGTTCGGGCAGTATGTGGTGCTTAATTGAGTCTCGTATTATTATGGCCGTTCCAGCATGTCTAGTCCCATCAGGGTGAGTACATAGGTTTTGCAGCCTTTGATTTTAACATTACTTTTTTCAGTACAATGTGCTTCGGATATAAGTACAGCGTCTAGTTGTTGGTTGGTTATCAGTAGTTCTAGTTCTAGTTTGTTGGGGGCTAGTCCATTTATATTCCACGTATAGCTATTCTGAGAACAGTCATTTTGACAGTCGATTGACGAGTGTTGTTATGAGTCCTATTAGGTTACTCATCTGTTGTAAGACGATCTCGAACTTTTCAGATTGTTTGACAAGAAGTTCTTCTATTTTTGGTACGTGTTGGGTTTTAAGGGAGTCTACTGGTTTGTTTTTTATTTTATCAGAATAGAGGCTATTGGTTTCATTTTTGTGACTTTCTCGTGTTGTGTAGCTGTCTTCCGGATTGGGTGGTTCTGGCTTTTTGGGCGGTAGATATCTGGGCATTCTTCGTGCCAGTATCTCTTTGTAGATTTCGGAACCTTTGTAGTTGGCTGGGTGTGCCCCCTGGCAGAGAGCACATTGTGCCGGCGTTTTGCGATCTTTTTTGGGGCAGTCAATAGTTTTATGACTCTCAGCACATTTAACGCAGCGGTATGGCCTCATGCAATAATTCTTTGTATGTCTGTACTGCTGGCATCTTTGACATTGTGGTTTTGTGGTTCTCCTTTTCGGGTCTTCTAATGTAACTGATTGATGGTATATGTTTTTTATGTTTTTTACTTCTTTGTTATTAGGTCCTGGCATGACATTGACGAAGAAGGTTGACGTTGGCCTTTTATCTGGTCCGAATCTTGCGTTTATGATTTCGCCGTAGACTTTATTTCCTGTCTTTGCTATTTCTTCTTCAATAGCTTCGTGTGGGGTTGTGTGATGTAGGTTTTTAATAACGACTCTGTGGCAGCGTTGGTTTTTTAAGTTAAACGTGTGACCTATAAGCCCATTGTTCCGAACTGTTGTGATAATATTTTTGTAGGTCTCAACGTCCTTGCAGGTGATCCTAAGTTGACTTCTATTCACATTGTTTAGAGTAAAACAGTCTTTAGCTGTTGTTGATTCTAAGAGCTCTGCAAGTTTGTTAATGTCTTCGATCCCATAAAGGATTTTTCTATGTAAAATTTTTATATAATTAATTTTATATGTAATTACAAAATGATTTTACATTAAAACCATTTCGTAATTAAAAACTTGTGCGTGATGGTATTTTGAGAATGAACGTAACGTGGACATAGCTCGGAAAGCAAGGATCGACTGACGAACCAATATATCACCGGCAAGCGTGCGGCGCGTGACCCGCCCGCCCCGCGCCGCACGTCATACCACCAAATAGACCGATAAATCGCCTAGTGCGCAGCTTGACGTTCTTTTTACATGACGCGACTTGTAAGACAAGGGCGTAATTGCATTAACTGCAAAACTGCAATTTTGACCTTGTCCTATCGAAGACGAGGTCAAAATTGCAGTTACTGCAATTACGCCCTTGTCTTGCCGAAGGTGCGATATATTCTTGAACAAACTTTATCTTGAGTTGAGTCAGTTTCTTGTATTTTGCCGTCAAAGTTAAGACACGATACTTTTGAGTTTTAGCAATATTATTCAATAACGTATGCATGTACACTTTTGATACTTTTTATGGTTATTATAAGCGTCAAGAAGAACCGAATACAGTTTTCAGCTAGATTATAAGTACTCATTTCGGAGCTGCGATATTTTTTCTGGTTTTCAAAAAAGCGCTATTACTTATAAAAAAATATTTATAAATTTACTTATAAATATTTTCATAAATCTAATTCTGTCACAAATAAAGAGCTACTGTTGTATGTTTATTCTACAGACGCACATACAATGGTTAGAGATACACGATTTTGCAAAACGTTACTCCAGCAGGCAACGCAATATCTAGAAAACCTGAAGACGCACAAATTATATTTTTGGCGCACAAATATAACCTCTCTATCCCTACACAATAATTCTAATTCCGATCATTCGTTTAGAATTTTCCTGCTGGAGGAACGTTACTCTAGCATGAATCGTTTTTCTCATTTTTTTCCATAACTACAAAGCGCACAAATCTGGCGCACATTTACAGCAGATTACTACTATACGTTCCACTTATATCACTCTAGGAACTACTTGTAACGTACACTAAACCGTGAACCATTATCTATGTTACTTGCTGCTTCATGGGCGAGTCTGACACGCACTTTTTTCTCGCACGGACGCTTTTTTAGAACTTTTAAAGGGGTACAATTCTGTCATGATGATTTTTACCTAACTCCCGGTTCCACAGTGCACGCAACTGAAGCTCTCAAATGGAATATTTTTTCCCGATTTTGCAACATATTTAATTAATGCTCCGCTTCTATCGTGATTTTATATAGCCAAAACCTTCCTCAATCAATGGACTATCCAACACAAAAATAATTTTCTATTCAAACCAATAGTTCCTGAGCTCGTACAACCAAACAAACTCTTCAGCTTTATAATATTAGTACAGATACAGTATAAAAAGATTGGCTATTAGGTACATTGCAGTGTATAAGAATAATATAAAGGCGCTGTTCTCATGTAAAACAGGAAACATTAAAAAAAATATGCAGACGAAATTGCGGGTGGCAGCATTTTGTGATATTTTTTGGGCATTGGACGCGTCTGTGACGTGACTGCCCTCAGGTTCTTGGGCTTTTACAAAGACAGATTATTGACAGATTCTTATCTATCCATATTCTCGCAGCCGCTTTTATCTGGTTTTTTGTTATTTGTTTGTTAAATGTTATATCTGATCAAGGATAATCTTTGTTGCTGCTGTTCAGGTGGAGCATTTAACAATAGAGGTGGTCCTGGTGCCATGAGAGGCAGAGGTGGCAGGGGACGAGGAGACTTTGGTCAACGAGGCGACAGAGGTGGTGGTCGTGGCGGCATGCCTATGAGAGGTATGAAATTAAACATTAAAAATTGATGGGTGCAAAGTAAAATGAAGAGTTATGAATAAACCAGTAGTAGCTTTTCAGGAGAGTGCAAAATAGGAAAAAGTGCTCCCACTGTAACTAATAGTAATGTCATAATGATGGGTGCAAAGTAAAATGAAGAGTTATAAATAGAACAGTAGCTTTTAGTGATGGTGAACTGAATGATTTTGCATAAAAAACAAAATGGTTTAATTTTAAACAAATTAAACATTTGTAAGTCCAGTACTTACGAATGTTTAATTCAATCAAATAAAATCTCCTCAAATGAAAAATTCCTCAAATTCAGGTCAAATATATGAATAATTAATAATTATTAAAGAAGTTATTTTCTTTTTTATTTTCTTCTAATAGAAGCAAACTATAAATAAAAATCATGTACTTAATTTTACTTTTGTCATATTATAAACTAGCTTCTGCCCGCGGCTTCGCCCCCGTGGAGTTCGGTCTGTCATCACATCCCATCGTCCGTCTCCTGGTTCTAAGCTACCTCTCCACCAATTTTCAGCCAAATCGGTTCAGCCGTTCTTGAGTTATAAATGGTGTAACTAACACGACTTTCTTTTATTTAAATAAGACTAGCTGACCTGACAGACGTTGTCCTCTCCAAGTTTCAACTAACCACCTCAAAAAATCTGGTTTTCCATTTTTGTAATACACTTAACGCCATTGACCTCTGAATACCTTATTTCTGAACTATAAATCACATAATTTTAAAAATTTGTTCACATGGTATTGACGTGAAGCATGGAAACATAAACAGACATACCTACATAGATAAAAATCTCAAATAACTGTTTCGGCATCAGTAACGATTAACGCATGTTGCATTTTTATAATTATTATACATACATACGTGGTATATTCTTTGGGTAAATTATTTGATTAGATGGAAACCCTTTAGTTTCTCAAATAAAGTATGCGCACTGTTATACACTATAGAGGTTTCACATTATAAAATGAGTTACTATATGGCTGGATGCTTTAAAGAAGAAAACAATAATATTGTCAAAATTGTCAACTCAAAATGACACCTGTTATCGAATCAAATTTCATTGAGGTAATAACGATGTCGTGTTAGTCCGCTAGAAAATAAGTTGTAATTTTTTGTTTACTTCTTTAACCTACTCAAATATTTAGTTTTTACCGGCTTGTGCTCGCTGGATAAATCCTATGTATGTCCCGTGATTCCCTGTATAAGTAGAGTTAGAATTACTGTACTAATAATGAATTCTTGGTCACAATAATGGTTTCTGATTGATCTGCTTTATTTTCTTGTTTTATGTTATTTAGTCCCTGTAAATGTATTTTTTTAATTTTATTACTTGATTCTGTTATAATTTTTGATCCGTGCTAGTCTAGTACAGAAATACTTGAAAAAGAAATTGACTTCAATGGTTATTTTTAAAAGTCAACGTTTTCAATACTTAAAATGTTAATAACTTTTGATAGAGAGAACCGATTTGAATTTAAAATAGCCTAAATGTTAATCCAAGAAACAGGCTATGAATTCCTGCCCACTTCCTCCAAATCTCTTCAGTAGTTATCATTTGATGCGCGGTCAAACATACAGACAAACAGACAGTCAAACGTTCCAAAAATAATAGAAATGGATTGTGTTACCGATTCGGAGTCCCCCAAATTAGTTTTTTTGTAAATATAAGCAATGTACAGACACGGCTCACTTACATTCTTATTATATGTAAGATTAACCTACCTACTACTGAGAGACTAATTCTACAATCTTTTAAAATTGTATAAATTGTGTTTTGAAAACAAGTTGCTAATTTAAGTGCATGCAATTTACCTCTTTTGTCAAAAACTGAACCCTTCGACTGTCAAATTACTGAATTTATGGAGTAAATAAAGTCGGAGTATGGTATTAAGATCATTGATCAAGACAAAACGTTTATAGCATTTCGGTTATGAAAAATTGTTTAATGTAGTGTTTTTCTAGTCGGGAAAGTAACAATTTACGTCTATTCCATTTGCACTGTGATTCACTCAGATTGTTAACTATTATGATAACATTTTTACACAAAGCTAACACATGGTATCGGCCATTCTCGGTTCAAAATTCGGTCTCGGTCACACCATAATTTTTCAGTGAACCTACTTAAATCCAATAGTCAATAAGTTCCACAATATTGAAATTTTTGAAATATGCCTCAATCACATCTAAATCGTGCAATTTTATAAAGCAGTAGTAGTGGTTGTCGTTTTACGTGATAAAATAAAATAAAAATAAGGCGATATTTGTAATTATTTATTTGCCTTATTGTAGAACATGGTATTTTTGAGTGAGATACTGCAGTAATCAGAAAATCGCAAAAAAAAAACAGATATACATTTTATTTTTACCCGACTGCCGAAGGAGGAGGGTTGTGTTTGACGTGTATGTATGTATGTATGTATGTCTGTTCTATGTCCGCTCGTAACTATTCAACTGTGCAACCGATTTAGATAAATGATACCTCATTAGATTTGTCTTGATGGCACGAGTGTCACTGGGTACATGAAATTAAAAAAAAAAAAAAATTGCGGATTTTATGCGCTTTAATGCGTGGGCTGAAAAATATGTTTTGAGCAATACGTATCATGTATTCTCAAATTTTCTTTATTAGTTTAATTAGTTTTAAATTAAGCGTCTGCAGATTTTTCGTAGTTTTGCACTAAAAATCCGGAAACAAGTTACGTAATTAAAATAACTAAAAAACCCGACTGCATAAAAACACTTTAAAAAAAACTAAAAAGACAAAAACAAGTCTAGTAGTCCAGACCTATGTAAAGTAATATTGAATAACTACACCATTTAAATGTTTTCATGATCGATAAATACATAAAATAATAAATTATAACGTAGAATAAAGTAAATCTTGCCGTCGGGACCCATTACTGGAAATTTTAGAGACTGTCACGATTTTGAATGTGTCCCGACGGCAAGATTGACTTTATTCTACTTTATAATTTATTATTTTATGTATTTATCGATCATGAAAACATTTAAATGGTGTAGTTATTCAATATTACTTTACATAGGTCTGGACTACTAGACTTGTTTTTGTCTTTTTAGTTTTAAAGTGTTTTTATGCAGTCGGGTTTTTTAGTTATTTTATTTACTTTGAAACCATCGATATTCCTTTAATAAAATGTTCTTGCCACATATGCAATACAAAGTAGTTTCTTGTTTTATACCACACTAGCTTCGCCCACTTGAAGCTAAAAACCAGCAGTGATGATCACTTCTTTGTATGGGTCTCTATATATTAGAGAGGCCAAGCTGTATCTCAGGTTCCGTTTAATTATTTGAAATAAAAAGTATACCAGTTTTTAAGTTGGAGCACATATTCTAACAGTGATAACAAAATTAAAATCTATTCAGTAGTTTTTGCGCCAAACCGTAACAAATAGACAAGAATTTTAAAAATCACATTTTTATGTTCGGAGTCGTTTATATACCCTAACCAACTTGTTTTTTTTTTAATATCTTCAATGTACAGACACAGCTTTTTTACAATTTTATAATAGTAGAGATTCTATAATTTGTTCTTGTACCCTGGGGTCATTACGTGCTGTGCTAATTTAAGATTTCTTTGCTGGGCATTTCAGTACTCATTCTACAACAACCACAGCCCAGACTTTTTAGATGAAATGTCTGTTTAATGATATCATATTATTATTATACTGGAATTATCAAATCGGACGGTGTATCTCTAGGAAAGAGTATCTAGTCTAATAAGTCATAGGCCACTAAAATCAATTAAAAATGGGTTCTCATCTTGTATTTTTGTAGGTCGTGGTGGTCGCGGAGGCCACGGTATGCCTCCTGGTGGTCCTTCAGGAGCAGCAGGCGGGCCGCACCCCGGGCCCGGCTCGGTTGGCCCCCGCGCTGCTCCGCCACACGCCGCGTCCGCGCCGCCCCCACAGTCTCAACCCGCGCCGCCCTTCAAGAGGGGCGGCGGCCCGCTCCATGGAGGGCCCGGAGGGCCACCCAAGAGAGCAAGGTATGTACTATGTATCTACGTAACATGGTGCACAATATTTAATTTCAAAGGCTTAAATAAAATTTAAGGGGAATTTTATTAATAAATTAATTTACCTGAATGAAAAATACTTATTTCACATTGAAATGGTTTTTATTTCGTTCAGATTTGACAGCCCTCGTGGTGGCGGTCGTCCGCCTCCGCAGAGCGGGTACCAGCAAGCGGCGCCGCCTCATAGTGTTCCAGCACAAGCCAACGGGTATGGACCGTCGTACGTATTTAAAATATACAAAAGAAGTCAGCAATTATTTCATAAATAACTATGATGATCCAGAAAACGATAGGAATGTGCCGTCTGAAACAGAAATGACGATTTTCTATAATCTGAATATAAAACAATTTTAATACTATATAATTGTCATAAATTTCAATTTGCTAAGCTTTATGAAATATTTATAGACACACTGGATATCAGCCATATGAACCGCCAGCAGCTGATCCCTACGCTCA
This sequence comes from Acronicta leporina, assembly GCA_947256265.1. NCBI lineage: Eukaryota > Metazoa > Arthropoda > Insecta > Lepidoptera > Noctuidae > Acronicta > Acronicta leporina. The sequence goes on from OX366514.1 coordinate 8,902,889, forward strand.
GTCGTCGTACAACACACCTAGGTGAGGAAATGTTATTATAAACACAATCTGTGATTGAATTGAATGATTACACTTATTCTTTTGACAAAATAATCTATCTAGCCATATAACAATGATGATACAAATCTATCAGATAGGAATTGCCGTCTGAAACATAAATGCAGATAACATAGATTCTGAGAAACTTTTAGTAAATATCTGCACCATTTTTTTTATATGAAGTGTGTTCTTATAGTTTTTTATTTTTAGCTCATACCAGAGCAACAGCTATTCGACACCAGCGGCCCAACCCAGCTCTGGATACAATTCCGGTAGCTATGGCTCTGGCTACGGATACTCAACAGGTGGCCAAGGTGGCTATGAAAATGAAGCTTACAGGTCAGTCAGTGTTTTTATTAATATTAACCATTTATTTCAATTGTCGTAAAACATAAAGAAATTAGAAGTTTTCTATGACAAGAAGCTGTTTGGTTATTGTTATGATAATATAACTCCGCGTTTAACATTTATTAGCGGTGGGGGCGCAGGCGGGGCGGGTGACGCCGGCTACGGCGGCGGCGAGCCGGCGTACGGCGGCCCTGCGCCGGCCTACGACACCTACTCACAGCCCTCCTACAACTCCTACCAACAGCCACAACCACAGTATAACAATAACTATGGTAAGTATCGGAAATAATTAATCTGTGTAATACCTACACTACTTACTCTATTCAGTCAGTATTTATTATCCAGATGTATGTTTCTAAGACATTGTCCTATATGAGTGAAAAACGTGATTGGACATAAAGAAAAACAATATGCTCCCAAAATGAGTATTATAGATTTTTGAAATTATTCATATGAAAAAAAATCATTACCTTCGAGAAAACGGTATGGCAGCACATGCCTGTTTATTTAGTTCTAGTCCAGATATCAATGTGTCGCCTTACGAGGACAGTAACCAGTGACATTTGTATGTATTAAGGTCTGGGGAATATTATCTAAAGATATTTCCACAAAATAACCAGCTCGGAACTGTTGTAATATTTGTGGTTAGTGCTACCTACTTACTATGAGTAACAATAATAATTATGTTATTATTAGCTACTAGTAATATATAAGATCACTATTGCAGTTGACAAAGTAGAGAAAATGTGAGCAAATGCTAAGAAGTCTACAGATCAATAATAATATCTAGTATAGAACCATAACAAAAACAATAGAGGACATGCTTAGAGAAAGTTGCGAATTGAAATTAATAAAAGTGTCTTTTTTTTAAACTTCGTTTCAGATTGACAATGAGACGTAAATATTTTTTCTACAACCATTCTCATCCAGCTTGCAATATAGGATAAATGTGATAACCATTAAAAATATGATAATGACTGCGCTAAAAACACAGCCATCAACTTGATAACTGCATCATTAGTATTAGTTCTGATTCAAAGATGGAGAATATAGTTATTTCATAGAAATAATTAATTTAAAAATATCACTGTGCAGTTAGGTAGGTGTAATGAGTTTAGGTTTTTCTCGGATAGCATATTAAAGCTATATAAAAGCAACTGATGACTTGGAATGTGGTTACAGCTACATAATGTTAATTTTATTATATTATTTGTGGATAAGTTTTGACGTCTTTTATAATTGTTTGCATTACAGGCAGTTGGTGATCTGTTTGACTATACAGAATATCATTTACGTCTTTATGGTACACATTCGAAATAAAGTGTCTGGATCAAATTATTGAAGCTTATGGATGTACTTCTATGCAATGCAGTTTGCGATATATATATATATATATATACGTCATGTTTTAGTTAGGTGAGAGTTTGGACAGAATGATAAAAATATTATGTAAATGACTGAATGAGACCATTGGGAAGAGACAATAATAAATAGTATGAGGTACATATTTTGTTTAAAGTAACAAAGTAAAATATCAGATTATTTTGAGTTAGAAAACTAAATGAGTTCCAATCTCACAAAAAATACCTCACAAATATCTATTATTAGGAATTTCAATATTTCACTAAACAAATATACAAAAACAATATTAAAATATTGTAGCAAACTTCTACTTTGGCTCATTTTTTTGTAAGAATGGTATAATAAAGTACCATAATGTTTTAGATTTAAGGACTCAATTCAAAATAAAATTATAAACGAACATAAACAATGTGTATGCTTTATTTCAATATGATCAAGCATTTAGCTTGCACCAATTACTGTTCAGACTCTTTAATTGTTATGATATTATTAGCAGCATCTAAGCAGTTTTTTACTTTGTTTTACTTTACTGGGATAAATACACCACTCCAAATAACTAATAATTGTGGAAGTGTAAGTGTGATATGAATTTTCAAGAGAGTAAGGAATAAAGATATTTTATTAATTTATTAATTAGGTTTCAACATGGTTCCTGTTACCGCAATTCTTAGTGGTAAACGTGAAACGTGTTAGTAGAGCCTAAATTAATGATACTATCCTTTGGTTTGCTAAAGTATAAACCTGTGGACACTCGTCTAAGTAACGGTATAAACTCAGTGTTGCATCATAAGATTTATTGTATGACTAAGAGATGTTGGATCAGCAATTAATTACTTTGCTATTTTACTAACAAGTAATTACAAATAGTTAGTGATGTTATGTTAAAAGAACTTTGACCTATCATAAGTCAATTAGCAGACAAATGTTTCGACCTTTTGAACGCTCACGGTCTCATTAATGAATTAAATACATTTCGGAGTATAATATAATACATTCGTGACAAGGTATGACACAAATGGATGAGAGCTGTGTTTAATCATTCTTATAACGGAGATACATTCACGCCTCTTAAGGGAGAACAGAAAGGATGTAACGCTATATGCATAAATAGCATATACATATACTTACGCTCTTATTAATAACATAGTCTTGTAAACCTTCTATATCCATGTTTTGTCTTCTTTTCTCTGTCACAAATACCACGTCAAAATAAGGTAAAACAGGCATAGGGGGTTTATAAGACGTTTTATATTATGAATAAGAGAGTTAGATTTACAAAACTATTCGAATTCGGCCTGTTGTAGAAGATGCATTCTAAAACAACTAGGGGTGCATTAATACGCCGTTTTGGTCGATACGATACTAATTTATGGATTTCTATCGACAAAAAACCACATCGCCTATCGATCGGTATCGGTCGCATCCCTAAAAATAAAATTGATAATGTAATTATTTGGGAATACTGGCAAGGCAACTCAGTGAATATATGAGGTGAAAGTACATCTGTAATTAGACATTGATTTATTTATCACAAGAAAGTATGGAAAACGTTGATGGAGGTTTTTAATCTTAAGTTGCACAAAACAGGCTAACTAAATATCTAACAAGTATCTATAACTAACTATAGGCTCCTTGGTAGTACAAGGTATTAATGAAATTGGTCTACAGCACTAGAAAGACTTACAGGAGCCTCCCCTTACTTTTGTCTGCCTGCTTTGAAGATACATTCTTAGAATATGAAATATGACAAACAGGTAACATATTATTTTTATTAATAATAAAGAATTACAATAAGAAATAGATCTCACGAGATTTTACAAGGTAGAATTTATTAGTTTAAGATAACATTTACTATGTAACTGTAAGTATATAGAATTTATTGATTTTGGTGACATGATTCTGTCACATCTGATAACAAGGGACATACATAAAAGGGCCTGTGCGTCACTGGATCAAAATATGGTGAATTATCGTATTATTAAAATCCAATAAAAGCGGAAGGTATGAGAACGTATAAAACTTATGAACAGAAGCTATAGCAGTTATACACCCTACTAGGTAATGATTTTTAGTGTAAAAGTAAACTTAGTAAATATTAGTAATAAATAAATGCACACACTAGAAAGTGTGTAAAATATGCAGTATTAATTATTAGTAAAGACATTAACCAGGTTTCAAAGAGGGAATGTCTCAATATATGTATCAGAAAATGTGGAGTAGAGTTGTTTTGGTGTTAGAATATGAAATTAATATGTGTAAACTGTTTTCCACACAAACTTTTAACTATGCAAGTTAGTGATACAATTATAGTAGGTTTGCTATATATTTTTTTAAATCTAAGTCATATTGACTGCTAGAATGCAGCACTTAAACTCGGATAATATAATTACATGTACTTGATGGAACTTATTCTAAATTATCACACCTTCGTATTAGCCTGTTCTATGTTTCTCTCTTATGCAAAAGAAATAATTTGACATTTTGATTTGAATTGACACTACTTTTCAGAGCGCACCTTAATTTTTAAGCTAAATAATTATATAAATGGAGAGTAAAAACATAAGTACCTATAATTCTTGCAATTTAGGCGTGCGCGTGGCCCATGGTTCTCGTAATGGTGCTTAAGCACATATACATGTATGTGTGTGCGCTCGTGATGGTAACAGGTGCTACCGTCTGCGGTTCGGTCACGAGTCAAGATCAGTGTTACCGTTAATTGTTTTTGTATGATCTCAAAAATGATAACTTTAAATACTACGTGTAACAGAATAAGCGATAGACTTGAAAGTATTCTTTTTTCCGAAAACATAATTACAATACCTGAAATCACGGCCCCCTGATCCATCAGTGGCTCGAGTTGTGGAAAACTGAAAACTATTTGCACAAATTGTTATTGTGTGCATGTGCGCGCCTATATCGTAGCCGTTATGGGTACGACTGTAGTATAGCTACGAGTTTTGCGTTTAGCTGGTATAACTAATTTCTTAAAAAAAAACATGGTTACGTGTCTCATAATGTTTCGTTATTATAACTAAATATTCTAATTGAGGTGTTTGAGATCTTGCGCTTATTTAATTACATGTTGCATGTCTTAGAGCTTTACTAGTCGATAGATATAAATATTAATTAAATGTTTAGTTTACTAGTTGTTCCCCGCGGTATCACTCGCGATCCAAAGCGCCGTTAATCTTTGTAAATCAAAAATCCCTGAAATACGTCATTATTTATTTACGATGAGTTGAGATAATTCCAGTTTTCAGATTCCTGTCTTTAAAAACATCCCTTACAAACATCCAGCCTCCGTTGCCTCCTATTTAATGTGAAAGTCCGAAAACTTGTTGTTGATTGTATAGCTACAATCCGAATTTTCAAGTTACTATGTTTCAGCCACATTGTTTCATTAAAAATGTTAAAATAGAAAAATCCTTAAACACGTTATTATTTATTTATTCTCCGAACTTTCCAAAAATCCTTTTTTTGGAATGTTTGTCATAAAATAAACCCGTGTTCAAAATTTCAGCTTAATAGATAATTTTGGCTGTGCATTGATAGATCAGTCAGTCAGTCCAAACGATTTTATAAGTATAGATAGTTAATAATGTGTCTATATATATAAAAGAAAGTCGTGTTAGTTACACCATTTATAACTCAAGAACGGCTGAACCGATTTGGCTGAAAATCGTTGGAGAGGTAGCTTAGAACCAGGAGACGGTATGTCCGTCTCCTGGTTCTAAGCTACGGGATACTTTTTATCCCGTTCCCGTGGGATGTGATGACAGACAGAATTCCACGAGGGCGAAGCCGCGGGCAGAAGCTAGTAGGTAATATAAATTGCTCATTATTCCATTTCTTTTCTCGTGGTTCAAGTGCTCGGATAGCAAGGGCACTCAAATATGTCAACGACCCTGTCGCTGTTTTATTACAATACAACCTGGTAGCGATGGTTTCCATTGGTTTTTCTTTTTGCTGTAACTTTTAAACCACCATAGCTAGTAACAAACGATAGTCATGATGAGAGCTTTTCAACGATAGTTATTGGTCCCTGGAGACTTATCGGATACATTTTGGTTAATTCTCCTTTGTATACAGTTTCGGACAATCCTTTTAAAAAATAACGTTATTTTTTTGAACAGACATTTTTTTTATTTTTTTAGTTACCTACCTACATACTTAGGGTTTGCGTTATAAGTTTCTAGCCTTAAACCGTATATAATAAAATAAGTACAGTACTTTTTTGACGTTAACCCTTAACGTAAGTACTTAATAACAGACACAATGCAAAATTATATTTTTTGTTGCTTACAAGCACTGAACTAATGAACTAGGCGCACTAATGCAATGTACGCGAGTGTACGCAAGTTAACGAGTAGCGAGGTTCACGCGCAAACATAAATTGCAAGAACTATGAGTTTTGGGAAATCTCTACAACATTAAATTTCTGAATCCGGGTATCCCTTAAAACAAAACAAAAATTGGTACATATTCCATAGAAGAGCACTGTTTAGGAACAATAATTTCCATATGTAACCATAACCTTGAATTCCGCAATCTATATTTGGAAATGCAGCATAAATATACTTAGATATCATTTTGTATTTTAGTAGCGGTTATCAATCTTTTATAACATTTTTTAATAATTTAAATCAATTTTCAGGAATGGGCTGAAATAGTCCACAAAAACAACTATTGGCATTGAAAGCCTGCAGTTGATGAACTGTAGGAGAAGAAGGAACAAACATACATTGATTGGTAAGAAAAAATCCTAATAGTTAAAAATACTACAATATAGTCATGTTCATTCGATCGACCCACTACGGGAACCCTCTGTCCATTAGCTGATTAGCTTATCATAAATTATTTTTGCACTTCAACTGTAGGTACACTATTATATTGATAGATTGACAACTGCAGCACGGTAGTACTATAATAGATCCAACCGTTTATTTTCTTTTTGACAGCGCCAATAGAACGTAACTGCGTCATGTTACGCAAAAATTCACTTTTAAATGCGAGGTTTTAAAAATATGACAACTGTCTAAGTTTGCTCCTTGATCCCATATAATAATCATCTTTTACAAATTGAGTTCATAAGTGCAGTAGTTTTTCTATAAATTACATAAAATAACTAACGTTTTAAAAAATTTACATTCTATGGCCATCAACATAGTGATGTTATGATTGAGGTATCGATATTGTTTATTAACTATTTTTACACGGGTATAATGTAGCATTCTAATGTAGTATAAATACTGATTGGTATGAAATGATATGAAACAATTATTATGACTTATTTTTATTTATTTATTAATCAAAATCAGATTCATCGTCGCTGTCACTCAAGCTATCGCCGACATTTGTAATTAATTGTTGATTCATATTATCTATCGCCACGTGTTTATCCCAATCTGCCATTAATTTGTATTACATTTTGCCAGTATTCCGCAGTTACTTCCGCACATGCATTTTTTAATAAATCAAGCATTTTGTTTGCCGTGAATGGGGGTTTTGTGTTATTTCGAGCGTCGTGTACTGTTACTTGAGCCCATATTAATTCAATAGCATTGTATTGACAATGATAGGGTGGAAGTCTAAGAACCCAATGACCATATTCTGCAGATATTTCGTCGATCACATATCGTATCGTTTTGGGAAGTGTTTTTTTGTTCGTAATATATTTAGTAATTGTACTTTTAGCAAGGAGTTATCAACATTTTCGCCATGTCGTTGAAGCCAGTCAATGATTACTAGTTTTTTGTCGGCCTGGGTCGGCATTTTATCAATTTGACGTCAGTGATAGGATGCGTTATCCATAATAATGACTGAGGGGTCTTCCAATGATTGCACCATTTCCTTAAACCAACTTTCGTGAACCTCAGAATTCATTTCTTCGTAGTACTCAACTGTTTTTTTGGATTTAAAGGCCAACAGACCCTGCATGGCAAATGATTAGGCGTTCTCCTTTTCCCATCGGCACTGAGCTAGTGGAAGCAGCGGTGTCATCAGTCCAGTTCTTAGACACTGTGTGGTTCGCATTCAGCCAAGTTTCGTCAGTGAAAACAACATTTGACCAATCTGCGATTTTTTGGCTTTGCTCAAGAATTCGCAACGAGCGAAAGCTACGTCGCGACGCTCCATCAACATTTTGCGTTTGTCCGATTTTTTATAAGTAAATCCAATTTCTTTCAAAATCTTTGCCAATAACGATTTTTGGCCTCGGAACAAATCACATACACGCAAAGAAGCAACAAGTTTTTTAAGTGTTGGAATTTCTTTACGTAAGTAATAGTCAAAGTTGTCAATCGATGTCACACGACGTGGTTGGCGTTTTTTCTTCGGCGTACGAAGCTTATTCTCCTGCATGTCGCTTGTTCCGAAGGCTTCGGTAGTAATTTTTGTAACCGTAGGTGCACTAATACCTAACGCGGTCGCAACGCGCTCTCGCACTTGCGACAATGGTAAAAGCGGGCCGCCATTTTGATACTCTGCTTCAAAGTAATCACGAAGCTTGATCACCATTTCTCTTGTCTGTCCTTTCAGCACTGATCCTTTCGGCATTTTATAGTTCGAATATAAAACAATACAAAACTCAACAAACAATGACTAGCACGGGCTTCTTGTTGCGAGTGACAGATGACAGTGACAAATACAAAATGGCGGTGGACCATTGATTGTTGCTACCTTGAAAAAATACTACTACGTTAGACAAAAAATGGGGTAAGTAATAGAACGTTTTAAAAACCCCGCTCTAATATTTAGGAAGATTATTAGTACGTGTCAATGTAACAAAAGTGATAATAGAATGACGTTCTACTACTTACTAGCGCCGTTCCTACGACTGTTCTCTTTCAGCACAGACTCGATAGAAAAATGAATCGATATCGTGTCCACTATAATCACTTGGTCACAACACTAACTGTGAAACTAGATCTGTCAAAAAGAAAATAAACGGTTGGATCTATTATACTGACATTATTTTCATCCATTTATAAAATCAACTGGTGACTGGTGATTCACTAGCAATAGGAGAACACTCGGTACTCGATTCTCGTTCTAATCTCTTCTATTAAGTCATCTGTACATTAATTAAAGGAAAAAAATCAACCTGTGTCTTCTGGTCATAGCGTCTGGTGTATCTAACCAGACGCTATGACCTCTAACACCCGCCATGTCGAAATGTACCTTCACATTCTGAATTTACGTCTTAATTACTTTAAAATATGAGTTAAAAAGTTTTAAAATTAGATTCAGCAGATCTAATAAATTCATTGAGATTTGTCGTATGGGATACAGAAAACGTAAATTATAAGAATCGCGATGCAAGTAATGCTGCATTTGCATTTGGGGTTGAAAGTTTCGGACCTAAGGAAATAACAAATGAAAAACTTAAGGGTCTGGCGGAGCTTTAATTGCCCACAAAAACGGTTTAATTTTGGTGTACTTAAGTACACCAAAATATATGGTAACTAGCTTCTGCCCGCGACTTCGTCCGCGTGGAATAGTTACTTGGTCTTAGCGTGATGATATATACTTACTAGCTTCTGCCCGCGGCTTCGCTCACGTGAAGCTATATCAGGAGAAAAATGGAAAAACCAACATTGATGATCTCTTCTTTGTATGGGCCTCTATACATCAGGGAGGTCAAGCTGTATCTCAGGATTCGTTTAATTAATTGAGATAAGAAGTTCACCAGTTTTTAAGTTGGAGCATATACTTTCTAACAGTGATAATAAAATTAAAATCTATTCAGTAGTTTTTGCTCCAACCCGTGACAAACAGACAAACAGACAAGAATTGTAAAAATCACATTTTCGGATTCGGAGACGTATAAATACCATAACCCACGTGTTTGTTTTTTTAATATCTTCAATGTACAGACACACTTTGCTTTTTTACAAATTTATAATAGTAGAGATATAGCCTTCCTCAATAAATAGGCTATCTAACACTTAAAGAATTTTTCAAATCGGAACAGTAGTTCCTGAGATTAGCGCGTTCAAGCAAACTTACAAACAAACTCTTCAGCTTTATATATTAGTATATATAGATATTACTATAGAAGTATAGATATTAGTATAGATCTAATCAACTTTTTATTCAAACGGTATCGGATTGTGTGTTAAAATTACGATTTATTTTGGTAGGTATTACGTTTGTACAAATCTTGAGCAGGATTATCTATAGAACCTGGTACCAATTTAGATCTCAATTCTGTTGTCGTCGAAGCCGACAGCAACGCTTCCGTGGAAATGCGTTCGCAGACTTTTGCGCCGCAAGTGTGTAGCGCGCTTTATATTTTAGTGATGTTCATTGGTAAATTATTGTTCCCAGGTTGAGAGCAATAGATGGAGATTACATGGGGGCATTGATACAGTGTAAATCGTATTCAATGGACGATCTAATAAACAGTTTGAAATAAATTTTAGTTTTATTTTGACTCATCTTGATCCAATTTTATTAGGTACAGTCAGAAACAGAAGTCCTTGAACATAATTAGTTTCCAATATTTCCTAATCAATATTATACACCATTAGTTTATTTTAATTAGATTACTATGTATTCTATTATAAAATGAACATTAAAACGAGAGAAATAAAACTAACACGTCACTTGGCATCAAATGGTTCAATCTAAGCATGGAAAATGCTAAAAAAAACAAAAAGATACATATTTCAAGGTAAGACGACATTGAACTAACTGCAAGAGTAAGTCATGCCGGCTGAGAGGCAAAGGACTGCTTTTCAACAGGGCCGGAACTACCTTATGGCTTTTTGGGCTTGAGCCCAGGTCCTCGTGGATTCAAGGGTCAAGATAATATAGGTAAATCAAATAATTTAATGTCACATTTTTTCTATACTTTGAGGAATTAGGTGGGCCCCTAAGCAGTATTAGCCCAGGGCCCCCTAAAGTCACGGTCCCGCCCTGCTTTTCAATAGATGTTACTGGCGTCACCTTTAAGACAACCCATTCCTCCCCACTGCCATATTTTTAGGACACATTTTCAAAATTTATTTTTACGTATTAGGACTTTTATTTTTATTATTTCTGATGAAATTCATATTTTTACACTATATTTCTAAAAAAATAAAAAAATTTCGATGTAAAAAAGGTTAACGTAATTTTACCTACTGTAATTTAAAATTGATCATTTTTGTTGACTGAAGGAGAGCATTGAGTTACGATTGTTTAGACCGTAAAAGAAAAACGTTACCTACTTCAAAGTACATAAGACTTATTCTTAGATCTCTACCAAATATAAAACAAAAACAAAATATAATTTGTGAACTTGTGATACACATTCAAAATAAGTCGTCCCTGTCTGTACAATTTGCCGCGAAAGCGTGTTCGATTCTGTCACGCTAAGTACAGGTCAAACTGGTCAATTGTTTGTTTTTTGCATTGAAGTAAGACAAGCACGGAATCTAGATAAAAAAATGAACCTGAAACTGTCTTTGGTCTTGTTCTATCTTATGGCATGAAAAGGATGTAAGAATGATACAAACTATTCACTTTTTGTTTTACTTTTATTGGCATGTCATTAAATCAATTGTCAGTTGGTTATATTTAAATATAACCAACTGACAATTGAAAAAAATAATACGACTAAATTTGGTTGTATTACCCCAAAGTCTGCCCATTTCAGTGTTGCCAGGTGCATTGTAATTACAGTAAATTTACTGTATTGCAGAATTTAGGTATTGTATACTGTAGGTTATACAAAAATACAGTAAAAAACTAATGATTACCTAGATATTGTCAAATAGCTGCATATTTTTCATTTTTTAGAAAAATAAAATGATACGACTGAACAAAATAATAAAATGTATCCGACAAATAATAAAATCATCGTAATTCAAATATTTTACTACGAAGTTCCCATATAGCAAACACTGGACGAATGGAAAAAGAATATTTTACTGTTAGCGCCATTTCTTTATTTCCGAACTTCTGAAGTACTAGTATCTATGTTTTGTTCGATAACCCACCATTATAATAAACTATAAATCTTGCAACCTGTTACATGAGCGAGCACGAGCCACCAAAATGAGTCAAATATAACGAAAGTTAAAAAACTAAAATAATTACTATTTCACTTGGAAAATAGGCAATTTAGAATATTCGTCAAACCAACACATATAGTAGGTACACATTGTATAAGCGTAGCGTAACGGTTATTTATTTATTTAAAACTCTTAAACTATCATTACAGGTTATGACAATCACTACATTTATATTATGTAGTATATTTACACCTCATTGTTGACAATCTCATTAAAATTCCTTGTATTAAGGTTAAAATAATTATTTTTAGTTACTGTAATTTTGTACCATAGGTAGGTACTGTTATTTTTTATGCAAAACACTGTAACTTTTTAAATCTGACTTAACTGGCAACAATTGTCCGTTCATTCATTTGAAAATATTTGACTTGGTCGCATATTCATTGTTTACGTTTTAGTTGTCATCTCGTATGTGTTTTATGATATTGTGGTAATAATACTATTATGGATTTATAAAAAGTATTTGTATTATTCAAAATAGTCACTGTTGAGATCCTGTGGCATAATGTGTTGTGCGGTTGAGAGCTGAAAATCCCATTAAACAAGCAAACAAAATACGCAGGAACTATTGACCTTCCACCGGTATTTTTTCCTATATTGTTTGCTGAATATAAGTTATGAACCGGATATTAATACGTAACAAATATTGCTGAATCACTTTCTAGCGAAAATCAGACGTAGAAATACGTTTTAGGGAATATTCGGAAAATGCATTGAGGTTATTGTAGTGACGTGAATATTATTGTCGATAATTTTACTTTAAAGATTTCCTAAAGGCAACATGAAAAGAATTACCTTAATAGATAAATCGCATAGCTAGAAAAAACGGGAGTCCAATTACTCATAGTCACATTTGCAAAAACAAACTATATGGAGACAACTTAGGGAAGATAATATTCCTGCATTACCTATTTATTATAGATAGAACAGGTGAAATGGTATGATAATCATCATATCAGCTAAAAAAATCCACTGCTAAAAAGGCATAGACTTCCACAAAGACCAATTATATACCGCCTTCAACCAACGACTCCCAACGACCTTTACTAGCATTATTGATATAATGTTGTGTGCTTGTAGGCAGAACATAAATGGATACTGTACTTATAAACAAATTATTTATCTAACCTAAGCTAACAAAAAGAAACTTCAAGAAGAATGGCGTGCAACGGAGGAGGCCTACAAACATCATTGGGAGAATAAAGATTGTGAAAAAACATGCTTACAAAATAAATTAATTGGAATTTGAAACTGGTGGCTTTATTTGTAAATTATACATTTCTTTACCTATCTTTTTATACCTATTTGCCTCATTTGCCCTGTGGTCTGAAGTGCGACTGTTACACTAGACGTCCTGGGTTCGATACCCAGGTCGAAATGTGTAGGTTTTTCTACAGAATTCTCAGTAGTATCTTGGAGTCTGAATTTTGTGCCCGGTAAATTGTAACGGGCTCGCCTCGAAGTGAAACCTAAAACATTTAGTGGCTAACTGTGGGTGCACATTAATCTCTGCCTAATCCTTCGGCAATACAGGCGTGATGGTATGTATAAATTTTCTCTTCTCCCAGTTTTTCAATCCTATTTTCATCCTTGTATTTTCGCATCTTGAATCATGTAAAAATATACCTAGTTTTATTTACATACCTTTCCATGGTACGGATAAATTCGAGGTTAGGTCTATACCCGTCCGTTTTTACCCTGCTTTTGTGTATCGATCCAAATTAAATTGTATAAGTACCTACATTATGAACTAACTATATACTTACACTATTTACATAAATTACATAAAATTAATATATATGTAAACTAAAACTAAAAAAACTGCGGCGCGGCTATGCGTTAAAGTATTCATCGGCATCACTGTCGTCGGGTAACGTGCCCAGAAGGCTGGCAGCATTACCACGTTGAATGGCAATGCTTATACGCTCCCCTAGAAACAAACCAGCCCTCTGGTCACGCGAATTGTCGACTAGTCTCCTTGAAAGTTCTTTATAAAGGAGACGAGCACTCGGACCCCACGACCCGAGCGTTTCGACCCCAAACGGCTCAAAAATATAGTTACCAGAAAGGTTACTATATTTGCGCCGCTTGAGAGTCTCTGCAGCAGCAGCAGCAGCAGCGCCAGCGCAGCCAGCTGAGCTTGATAGATGTGATGGCGCAAGGGTATCAACACAGGTTGCGTCCCATACCAAAGGCATAAGAACTAACTTAAAAATAAGGATACATATTTTATATTATCGATGCCTGTCATCGATAAATTTTATCGACGTTGAAATAAATAGCTTAACATCACTGGTCCGAATTACAGTGTGCGCCAACCTACGTAACTTCGAAATGATTTTATTTATATGTCCTTTTCTTTCATAGTAAGTGGGTCCATAAGTTGAAGTGAAATAAATATATTGAGTTCAGTTGCAATTTTATGGCTTTCTCTATGTCATAATTATTACTCTATGGTTTTTTGCGGGTCTTGCTTGTGATTACATTAGTCGATTAGTCTACGCCTTTGACTATCTATCTATAAGGACCCGCCTCTCATGATCATTCCCCTCTGTCAAGGTAGTGGATTAAAAAATCTAACGCGTTTATCAAAACTGTTTCCGAAATCGATTTTTCATTAACAGAATCGTTTCCGCTCAGTAAGGTCATCATAAATGCTCCGTGTAAATACCGATATACGTGCAGTTAATGTATGCAAAAAAATATCTAATATCTTATTTAGTTAAAGATGGAGTTATTTTCCGTATGTAAGTATTAAAGTTCATTTATTTCTATTTAAATCACATAATACAATTTATTAATAAAGATCTAGGACGTTACCGATTCAATAATCGAGTATAAAATAATCGTTTAGTTCAAGCATGCACTCCCCACGAGACTACCCGCACTCCCCACGAGACTATCCGCACTCCCCACGAGACTAGCAAATTTTTTTTACTAACAATATCAGCCTTCTGCTAATACACGTAAGATTTAAATTTGAAATATCCATCAAAATGTCATTTTTTGATTTCGATTATATATCATCCAATAGGATGTCACCATTTCTGATTTCCAATTATAGGTCTTAATGCAGAATTACCGTTTTTTGGCAATTATAGGCCTTATATATATTATGACATAATGCATAAAACTCGAATTTTAAAAAGTGTAGCGAGACTATGTCCCTCTTTTGTTTTGTCATTTTAATTAATGATGTGATAGTGTTTGTTTACGATTTCGAATCGATATCGATATTATTTTCGTGTTCAATGTAAGACCAAATTATAATAATTGCTAAAGATCACTAAAGATGAATATCATGAATTTATGATATCACTATATTTTAATAAAATAACATTTTTGGAAATGACGTAACTAAGATTATTGATTATTTTTGATATCCAGTATTAGATATTTTATTTGTTACTTTTTCAGATCTACAAAAGACCTTCATTTAAAATGATATAGGTGTGATTGATAAATAATAGCTTAAGCCGTTGCGGATAAATTTGTTGACAAAAGAATTTATAAATTAACATATTTATGTATGGTATGGTTAGAAGGTCTGGGGTTTCTTTTACCGCTTAGGTGGAAAACCAGCACATGTCCCGCCTGATGGTAAGTGTATATATAGTGTTAATGTACCCTATTATATGAACGCTTGCAACACCTGGGGTATCACTCGCCCGTTGCCGAACCTGTAAAAATCTTTTCACACCCGGTAGACAACCCACACCCGGTAGACAACCCACAACACCGGTACCCCCACTGCCAACATAACGCTTCCTCGCGGAGCTCTGGCGATCTTGCTCACTGTTAGGAACACAACATAGTACAGTCACAGATAATAGAATACTAGTAGTACAGTGCTATGTTATTTCGCTACTATTTTCTGCACAGTGTAGGTGTTTCCCCAGTTGGGCAGCTCCAATTGTAAGTGAGTTATTCAATTCCACTATGCCCTGCCTCTCGGGGTGTTTCTTCAAACACATTATTTTCTTTTTTCGATATCCGGCTCAAAGAAATAACGAGAGTACGGAACATGACATACCATCACGTCTTTATTCCCCGAAGGGTTAGACAGATGCGTACTTAGGGGGCGAGCCTATTGCCATTAATCGGGCATCAACCCTTAATTTTATAGAAAAACTCCAATAACACATTGCTCGACCGGGGAATCGAACCCAGGACCTCTAGCATAGCGCTTCTGTTCATATTAACGCGCGACATAATGAACAAAATCGTATTTACTCCTACTTATATCTCGTGGGAAAAAAATGCTCTGTCTAGTGTTATTCCTAATATATCAGCCTGGCAAAGAAAAGAAAATATCAAAATGAAAGAATCAAACTAATTGGTATCAAAGTATTTGTAACATAACGTCCCCAATATCCGCTCTATCTATACTAATATTATAAAGAGGAAAGATTTGTATGTATCAATGTATGTAACAAATAAACTCAAACTACTAGCCCGATTTCGAAAATTCTGTCACCATTTGAATGCTACATTATTCAAGATTAACATAGGCTATAGAATATGTATTTCGAAAAGTTTGCGATTTCTCTCACCCGTGCGTTTATTTTCCAATTACATAGTATGTTACACCTATTTATCTATACCTAAACAGTTCCTTTGTTTTGTATTTCATTAACATGCAATGAGAGCATTGCATTGAAAATAATTATGACGCAAGATATTAAAAAGGTGTGTATGGATGATTTTAATTTTGCAAATAAATAATTACATA
This sequence comes from Acronicta leporina, assembly GCA_947256265.1. Lineage (NCBI taxonomy): Eukaryota > Metazoa > Arthropoda > Insecta > Lepidoptera > Noctuidae > Acronicta > Acronicta leporina. The sequence continues at coordinate 8,919,428 of OX366514.1, forward strand.
TAAAAATAATTTGTGATGTTGTTACGTTTTTCTCCATTCTTCCTAACATAATCTATCGATATAAAGTATCGACATAGTAGCTTCCTAATTATTTTTATTGTATTATACGTTCGTATTGTCGTCAATTCTTGTATGTTGACGTATTTGACCTCTATGTGTGCGTAAATTGTGTTAGTGGTGAAGAATTTAATATGTGTGAGTTCGTGGCGATACAAAATGATTTTGAGTATGTGTGCAGCAATGTCTATGTAGTGTTTCCTCCCCCCGCACCAAAAGTGACAGACTTTTTTGTTCATAGAATTAGGCGCGTCACTTGTCCAGGGATAGATAGTCAAAGGTCTACGCCGATCACATTACATCTCGTCACATGAAACGATTGTGATAAAGCTAATGAATCATTCCGAATGTTTGGTATATTTGAATCCAACTTAGCTGTTGATGAAATGATCGTCAAATACTTCGGCACCATGGAATCAAACAATTTATAAAAGGTAAACTAGCCGTAAAACGTTGCAACATTTCCTCGCATACCCAACTTTGTCTGAATGAATTTACCAATATCTTTTTAAATATTGGTTTTGGCAACTCCAAATTGTTGGTAGTTATTTAAATCATTACCTGGCAACCCGAAAATCCCGCCGCCCGCTATGTTTGTTTTTTTTTTTAAACCACGACAAGACTGGGTTGTCAAACGCGACGAGCGCTAGCCGGCTTCGGAGATACGCGACAAACTTTTTCAGTAACTCCAAAAATATTAACAATTTCCAAAAATTTTCGATACTTAAATGTTACTTGTAATTATCCTATAATTCTGAATCAATTTTGAATGTTTATTGTGACAAATAAAAAAGTTATAAATATTTAGGCAAAGTTGTCACAATCATTTTGATCTTGTAGGTATGCCCAACTTTGCCCGAGCTAGCAATGTTGAATACACAACTGCTCAAAAAAGGAGAGTAATGTTTTCAGCGTGTATAATTGAGGATATAGATTTATTTAACTGTAAGTAATATAAATTCCATAAAACGTGTTTTCAGATAGTAATAGTTAATGTCTTCTGGCTTTTATGGGTGCTATTTTCGATAATTATAACTCAGATATGTAATTACCTATGTACTCACTGCTTTCTCACTGTTTTATAATACTTTAAGGAAACTCCAGGTCTCTTTGTAAGTTATATTTAATTTCTCCATTTTGTAAATGACTGTTTGTTTCTTGAATAAATAAATACCGTAAAATGGGGCTATTTGAAACATTTTTTTGCTTAACCACGTGTTTGTGAAGGGAACCATGACCGAATCAACTCAATGGAGGGCTTTTTGGGTAGTTCTAAATATCTCCCCTTGATCACTACTGCTACAAAATGTCTATCACTAGTATATTTGGAGATATATATTTTTAAGCATACTGTTCCAAATATCGCTTCTATGGGGTTATTTGATCTGTTCAAGTTTATTGGATCTCTTTCATAATTTATCAAGCGCCAAGCGATATTTGGAAGTATTCTAGGGTCACTTGGTTTGAGTTCTATGTCAATATGACGTTTTTTGGTCAAGAAAGTACCGAATTATTTGAAGTTAGTTCCAGAACATAAATTAAGGTTGTTGATAAATTGGGGATATTTGGAATTTGATGTACATGTAATGGAGTGTAACTTATTAAAGGTAAAGTGATATTTGGAATTTTTAAGGGTAAGCTATTTTTCAAGAAAGAGAGCAAGCTGAATGATAAATAAAACCAAATTAAGATAATGATATTTTTTATTAAAGATTTTTTTAGATATATTGAAATGTTAATCAGGAACAGTTTTTTAATACCTATTCTTAAGAGAAGGTATAAAAACTTAACTACTTAAATAAATAAATAAATAATCATTTATTTCTCCTCACATATAGGTATAGACAAATATAATATACATTATTCAAAATACCATTCTTAACTCTATGTGAGGAGCTGGTGTCTGAAATAGGTATATTAACCTGTAATACAGATCACCAGGTCCTCGACCCGTGACATTTGAGTAATATACAGGATAGGCATGTATAAGCAAACATCATTTTCTATGTACGGCAGGAGACAGTATGAATTTTGAACTAATAGCAATTTGACAATGTAACAAGAAACAATTTAAATTCGGATTCATTAAGCAATCTTTTGATAAGTCTTTAAATTAATTCATGGTTATTTCATCTTAATGTAGTATTGTTGAAAATCAAAAGTAATATTATATTATACCAAATGATAAATTTTCACAATATAAAATGAACAAAGTTATTCAACAAGACCTAGTAGGTATCGCTATTGCAATCGCTTTCAATCACCTTACTGTATGTCTATTCTGCTGAAATCTCACCGTGAAACTTCGGTGGCGTGACCAATAGTGACCGATGCTTGATTTATTTTTTCATGCTTGATTTATTCCTGTGGAAAAAAAGCGAATTCTCAAAAAGATTTTTTTTATGCTATGGACGACCATGTGTTGGTGCGCTACTGCAACAATAAAAAAGTTCAATATTATATTGGATCCAGTGAAAACATTAAAACTGAATTAAAACCTCACCGTTAAAACTTCGGTGACGTGAGCGTGAGCGCTGTCATCTGTCACTCTGACTGGTGCAATATGCAAATAGACATCGCGTCGGTCAATATTAGTCACGCCACCGAAGTTTCAAAGGACAAGATGAATGCAACAGAACATTCTCAAAAAAAAAATTGCATGACTTATTTAATCGCAGAGTTTACTTACCCTTAAATGGTCTGGGACTGTACTTTTGGGGCTATTTGAAACTATTACTATTTACCATATTTATGTGTCGAAAATAGTAGGGGGCTATTTGAATATTTTTTCCAAATAACCCCAAAATCGATCTCAAAAAGCCCCACTCACAAAAAACAGGAACTGTATTTAGCTGATTAGCGATAGAAAAAAAACATCTAACACCACTTAAATCTGCAGGAAACACACGTATATATAGTTTAATTGGCTTAGTACATACCTTTTTAGATTTTGTGTAGCAGATGAAAGTTTTAAGCCCACGAAAAAAAATGAAAATTCAAAATTTACAAAAGCTTTTAGCGCTCCATGTGGAATGCAAAACTAACCTCTAAAATATTAATTTGACGTTGACAGATAAGTTCAGTGATGCCATGTGGCAAAAAAACATTTCTACCGTTGACAGATAAAAAATAACATATGATCAAATCTTTTATTTTAGAAATTCCAAATAACCTCGCTATATCCTCGGTACATAAATAAAAAGAATTCAATTTAATTTTAAGACACAGTTTTATAGTAATAAACAGTATTAAATAGGTACATACATTTTAAGTCGTTTTACTCCACGGTGTATGCGACAACCCTATGCAATATCAAATAAAGTATGAAACTAACAGCAATGTCGAACACCATTGCCTAGCATTGTTTCTAGTGGTATAAGCAATAAGTGGCTGTTTTGCAATCCTTATCCCTAAGTCCTTCTAATAAGGGATAACTTAAAATGCAAGAATGATGTATTTAAGTGTACGTTACCCTAGCAGGAAAGTAGCTTCTACAGTGATATGAGTGGAGCGTATAATTAGTGCGTAATCTGCTGTAATTGTGCGCCGCTTAAAAAAATTGTGCGCTTTGTAGTTTTGGAAGAAAAATAGAAAAACGATTCCTGCTAGAGTAACGTTCCTACAGCAGGAAAATTCTAAACGAATGATCGGAATGAAAAATATTGTAGATATATGGGCAGAGAGCTTATACTTATTTGTGCATAAATGTGCGCCAAAAATATAATTTGTGCGTCTTCAGGTTTTCGAGACATTGCATTTCCTGCTGGAGTAATGTTTTGCAAAATCGTGTAAGTATCTCTAAAACCATTGCATGTGCTTCTGTAGAATAAACACACACGAGTAGCTCTTTGTGCGTATTTGTGACAGAATTAGATTTAAGAAAATATTTATAATTTTCAAGTAATAGCGCTTTTTTGAAAACTAGAATAAATATCGCAGCGCCGAACTGAGTAAACTTAAAGCCAGCTGAAAATTGTATACGGTTCTTCTTGACGCTTATAATAACCATAAAAAGTATCAAAAGTGTACATACATGGGTTTTAAATAATATTGCTAATACTCAAAACGATGGTGTCTTGACTTTGACGGCAAAATACAAGAAACCGGCACAACCCAAGATATGTAGGTGTTAACCAAAAAATTGTGCGTCTATTCAAGAATATATACTTAGTGAAAATATTCAGCTTGGAATGTTTCGCATTATATAGATATAAGCAAAAACTCAGCATGTAATCATGGCTGGTTATCCGACCAAATTCGAATGACCACAAAAAAGCGACGCATTCGTACATATTGCTAACCTTCTTAACTTTACAGACCTTCCGGTTGAAACGTTTTATGGTTAAGTACACTGAAGTAGAAAAGAGGTAAAACAAGAACTTTTTATTCGATTATATTCTACTAATTGTTTCCGTGACTGCACATGATTAAATACTTACTACATTATAAAAAGTAGCTTATGTGCTATTCCAAGGTATAAGCTAGAGTACTTTATTTAATTATTTTAAAAGAAGAAAATGTGTTAAATCATGTTTCTTAATAAAACCTAAAATTACTAACATTTCATAACATTTTATTGAATACAGCTTTTGACTTTATTGTATTTTGAACATTTATAGTAGGTATACTTATTAACACATTATATTATACACATATTATAAATAAATGGCGTTTTTCTCGACCTGACCAAAGCTTTCGACACCGTTTCGATTCCTCTCCTTGTGAAAAAGTTAAATAGAATTGGCATACGCGGTATTGCTCTTGATATCTTCACGGATTTCCTTTGTGAGCGAACGCAGAGGGTAAAAATCAAAGAACATATCAGCTCCGATGCTCAGGTTACATACGGAGTCCCACAAGGCAGTATCCTTGGCCCGAGTCTCTTCCTGATTTACATAAATGATCTATGCCGGTTGTCATTAATAAACGGCCGAATCTTTGCCTATGCTGACGATACGGCAATTGTATTTCATGGAGAGACTTGGGATGAGGCTAGACGTAATGCCGAACTGGGACTACACAAAATAAACCACTGGCTTAAAACTAATCAACTCACACTAAATCTTAGTAAATCAACATTTCTCCAAATCTCCTTTTCAGGAATTAAGCCTCCAAATATTGAACTAGAATTACACGCGTGTAACTCGACCTCTTCGACTGATTGTTTGTGCCCAAGTATGATTAAATCTTCCCATACAAAATATCTCGGTGTTATGCTCGACGAAAAATTTAGTTGGCATCAGCACATAGATATCACCACAAAACGTGTAAGGAAACTAATTTGGGTCTTCAAGAAATTGAGGCATATAGCTGACCTCGAATTACTACGCACTGTATATTATGCTCTGGTACAATCAGTGCTAGGGTACTGTATTGTTACATGGGGAGGTGCTTGCAAAACATTTATGATTCACCTAGAGAGGGCCCAAAGATCATTATTAAAAGTTATGACCTTCAGACCTTTTCGATTTCCCACTAAAGTCCTATACGACAAATGTGAAGTACTAACAGTAAGGCAAAACTATATTCTACAAATTGTTAACAAGCGTCATAATATTACACCCTGTAACACCTCTAACACTAAGAAGCGCACCATAACAAACGCCTGTCAATCCTTGCACTGTCGCACTGCATCTGCTAGACGGCAACACGTTTACCTTTCTATTTACTTATATAATAAAATAAACAAAATCCTTTGTATAAACCCCCTCACAAGTAATGAAACTAGAAAGAAAGTAAAGATCTGGCTAATGGCAATGAACTACAATGAAACTGAACTTTTACTGTCTTAATAGTAAATTAATATAGATCCAGGTATTCCACAATCTCACACACACACACACATATACACACACACACAAGCGCGCGCGCACACACATTACATACTATACTTATTATTCGTACATTCGCTATATCACTATTTTAAAAATATGAAAAATATTAAATTAAATTCTGCCTTCACAATTTATATCATGTAGGTATCAACAATATAGGTAATATTATTTTTAGTTGTAACAAAAACTTGTAGTTGTAACAATAAGTACTGGAAGAAGTCACTGACTCCTGAAACACAGGTATCCTAACCTAGCTCTGGAGTCAGGGTTTCATCATTATTTGTAACAGTTTTTGACAATAAATTATTCTTATTCTTAAATAAATATTCTGCGACATTTTTACACATCATCTAATATTATGATTGATTTGTTGCCATATTTACGTTAAGAATAAAAATTAACAGAATAAAAATAATAATTTCCACATCAACAAGCTCTTTCATTTGATATGGTCATAAGGTGCATTCTCAACGTTTGAACGCGACTGTACGGACACAGCTTAGGTATAATACGTAAAATAAAGAAGGTCATCGATATGTACGAATCCGTCGCTTTTTTGTAGCCATTCGAATTTAGTCGGATAACCAGCCGTTGTTTACATGTTTAATTTTTTGCTTATATCTACATAGTGCGAAATATTCCAAGCTGAATATTTTCACTATATATTCTTAAATAACCGCACTAATTTTTGGTTTACACCTAGATATCTTGGGTTGAGCCGGTTTCTCGTATTTTGCGGTCAAAGTTAAGACACCTTCGTTTTGAGTTTTAGCAATATTATTTAATAACGCATGTATGTACACTTTTGATACTTTTTATGGTTAATATAAGCGTCAAGAAGAACCGAATGGAGTTTAGGCGGGAAAATGTAAAGTGCACATTGTCGATTTTATATTATTTTTCAAAACTTGAATTTCTCCGAAGTTTAATGTGTAATTATGGTGGATAATTAACCATTAAGTGTTCATGAACGTGTGAGAGTGTAGGCAAATGATATAAAATTGAAAACGTGACTTTTTGGGTTCACTCCTAAACTCCATCGAAGCCTCAATAAAGTTTCTACCGTTTTATTGGGGCAACTGAACTTATACTTGACACTGGCGAACACAAGTGTGGTGCCATAATACAATCCCATGATGGGAAATATTCTTTGAATACTTGATTACTTGACACTGGCAAATACACAGAAAGTGTGGCGCCATAATTAAAAAAAAAAAAGAACCGAATACATTTTTCAGCTGGCTTATAAGTTTACTCATTCCGGCGCTGCGATATTCTTTCTGGTTTTCAAAAAAGCGCTATTACTTGAAAATTATAAATATTATCTTAAATCTAATTCTGTCACAAATACGCGCAAATAAAGAGCTACTCGTGTGTGTTTATTCTACAGAAGCACATGCAATGGTTTTAGAGATACACGATTTTGCAAAACATTACATACCATCACGCCTGTATTCCCCGAAGGGTTAGGCAGAGGTGTACTAAGGTTCACCCACAGTTCGCCGGTATGTTTAGGTCCCATGTAATAGGAGGCGAGCCTATTGCCATTAACCGGGCACAAATTCCTAACTCCGAGCTGCTACTGGGAATTTCATAGAAAAACCCAATAACACTGCTCGACCTGGGAATCGAACCCAGGACCTCTAGCGTAGCAGTTGCGCACAGGAGGACCACTTGGCTAATGAGTCAATAGGCAAAACATTAGGTACTCCAACAGGAAATGCAATATCTCGAAAACCTGAAGACGCACAAATTATATTTTTGGCGCACATTTAAGCACAAATATAAGCTCTCTGCCCATATACAATATTTCTCATTCAGATCATTCGTTTAGAATTTTCCTGCTGGAGGAACAACGACTTACTCCAGCAGGAATCGCTTTTCTCATTTTTTTCCAAAACTACAAAGCGCACAAATTTTTTATGTGGCGCACAATTACAGCAGATTACGCACTAATTATACGTTCCACTCATATCACTCTCGGAGCTACTTTCCTGCTAGGGAAACGTACACTTTAGTTTGTTGGCAACTCAACAACCGGTAGCAGCCACCCTAGCGCCTCCTACCGGATGACAGTGATGATTTACCTAGCTACTGTCAGTTCGAGAAGCTAAAAAGGCTGGACACTCACGGCTCACCCTCTTTCTTACTTGTATTTCCTATGAAATAGTTGCTCTGTTCTGTTATAGGTATTGTGTTGATATCGATTAAGTTACAGAGATATGTAAGCGTTAAAGTATTTTAGCTCTTTTTTGCTACCCAACTTCCCCAGTGTTGACTAACTAGTGTTGCCTTCAGTCTAGTTAGTCAACAAGTTATTTGCTTATATCACATAACTAGCTTCTGCCCGCGACTTCGTCCGCGTAGCGTGATGATACATAGCCTATAGCCTTCCTCAATAAATGGGCTATCTAACACTGAAAGAATTTATCAAATCGGACCAGTAGTTCCTGAGATTAGCGCGTTCAAGCAAACAAACAAACTCTTCAGCTTTATATATTATGTACAGATGTTCGATCGCCGCTCAAAAACTTCTGATCAGATTTTAACAAATGAGTAGGTACTGTAGATTTTTTAAATCTACTTATACCTGCTATGTTTGCGCTATGGGTCATTAAATAGCAGCACGCGACCACGACTTTAATCTGGACACCCCAATTCCAGCAGGGCTATTGGCTATCTTCTATGAAAAAATATTCGTATTTTATACTTCAAGAGTGGGGTACTTTCAAAATATTCTATAACTAGCTTCCGCCCGCGACTTCGTCCGCGTGGAATAGTTACTTAGTCTTAGCGGGATGATAGCCTATAGCCTTCCTCAATAAATGGACTATCTAACACCGAAAGATTTTTTCTAATCGGACCAATAGTTCCTGAGATTATCGCGTTCAAGCAAACTTGGCAGGTGGCAGGAAGCTGAAGGGGATCATCATCTCCTTACAGGTGGTAAGAAGATGATGATCCCCTTCAGCGGCTTGTAGTATGTTTTGATTGAAGCTCACTTCAAGATATACCCAATGTTGTTAGTTGAGTATTGAGTATCCGAGCGGAACTTTAGTAAAATATGTCACGGGAACAGGAATAATAAAAGAACGCTAAATGAGGATATGTCCTTTAGAGCGTTTGTTGGGTCCGAGCGGACCCAAGCTCGGTCCGCACGGATACAAAACAAACGCTCTAAAGGCTGATGAATAACGTATTTATTTGGTTAAGGATTAATAATATCATGTTTATAAAAACACCTACGCAAATAATGCATTTGGAATTTTAGAACAAAGTTAGCATAAAAAAGGTTATAGTGAGCCAACCTTAAAAGATAGACATATGCTGTCGTGGACTTTTTTTTAGAACTTTTAAAGAGGAACAATTATGTCATATATGATTTTTGCGAAACTTTAACCGTTTACGCAGCGCACGCATCGGAAGCTCTCCAACGGAAAAAAAAACGAATTTTAGAACAAAGTTAACATAAAAACGTTTATAGTGAGCCAACCTTAAAAGATAGACATATAATGTCGCGGACTTTTTTTTAGAACTTTTAAAGAGGAACAATTTTGTCATATATGATTTTTGCGAAACTTTAATCGTTTGCGCAGCGCATGCATCGGAAGCTCTCAAAAGGAAAACCCCCGATTTTGAAACATTCTTCATTGATGCTCCGCTCCTATTGGTCTTAGCGTGATGATATATAGCCTATAGCCTTCCTCGATAAATGAGCTATCTAACACTGAAAGAATTTTTCAAATAGAACCAGTAGTTCCTGAGATTAGCGCGTTCAAGCAAACAAAAAAACAAACAAACAAACAAACTCTTCAGCTTTATATATTAGTATAGATACGAAACATTCCAAGCTAAATATTTTTTCACTTATTCTTGACTAAACGCGCAAATTTTTGGCTTTTATCTATGTACCTATCTTGGGATGAGCCGGTTTCTTGTATTTTGGCGTCAAATAATAAGGCACCGTCATTTTGAGTTTTAGCAATATTATTCAATAACGCATTCATGTACACTTTGATACTTTTTATGGTTATTATAAGCGTCAAGAAGAACCGAATACAGTTTTCAGTAGTGACCGACCGAAACATGTTATTTTGCCGAAACCGAAGGTTCGGTTTCATTGTAGTTTCGGCCGAAACCGAAACCAAACCTTTTATAAAAAAAGTCCTTAAAAAGTCGAAAAAATTTTAGTAAGCCCGTTTTTTCTAAAATTAATATCTCGCCGACCTATAGTTACAGGTGTCTTTCGTGCTGTTTTGATAAATGTTTTAGACCATGCAAGGTTTGTTTTTTAGGCTCATGGCTACCGATTGAAAACGTTGACAGTTTCTCGTTTTCGGATTAACAATAATAAACGAATTTGAGTTAAAATTAATTTAATGTAGTTTGTGATTTCTATTCGGAATTCATTCAATAATCAAGAACTCTCAAACATTATAGAACAACTGAAAAATTTGAAGATGTCCAGGTTTCGGTTTGGGCGACAACACGATGGATATCGTCTAGTTTCAAATGATGACAGCGGCTTTTCTGATGCACAGTTTGAAGGACCTCCGCCCAAAATACCTTGGAAAGCAATATCCCTGGCAGCGTTCTTGTTTGTTGTGGGAACCACATTACTTATTGTAGGCATTCTGATTGTGACTGGACACATAGATACTAAGTATTCTGATCGTTTGTGGCCTATGATAGTTTTAGGCTGTATCATGTTCTTGCCAGGGGCATATCATATTAGCATAGCATATTATGCCTATAAGGAGTATCCTGGTTACAGTTTTGCCGACATTCCAGAGTTTGAATAGTGTTAGATTTAATTTTAGCTTGTAAAGGACATTGTTGTGTTCAATAGATCTGTAACTGTGATCTGTCACAATATTGCTATACTACTAAATAAGGGAAGATGCGGGACAGCCCAACACAAGTATTGTTAATTACTTACTGGTGCTGCCTCAATTTCTATGTTTTGTAATATTTTGTGATATAATAAACTTTTATTTATTATTTTATTTATTTATTAACTGTTTGGATGTTATTTTGTAATTAGTTTATTATTATTGTTATTATTTCAAATGTAAAAGTTTATGTAGGTACCTAATTGTTGCTTTAATTCAGTATTCAGTAAAGAAAGGCAGTATTATACATCAGCTTTTTACATATAATAGATCCAATCAACCTATGTGGATGCGTTTGCATGGAATATCTGATTAGATTTCTTACCTAAAAAATTACTTGAAAACATCACATAAATTTGACAGATTATGAAAAATCAATAATAGTTTAATTCAGCACCAGTAATTAAATACATTATCAAAACATTGATTCCATAAGGAATTATTTTACTTCAAATTCATTTAATTGTATATTTTAAATTGCCTACTTTTTGGTCAATTTGAAGAAGAGTGGGGAGGTGTTTGCCCTGCAGTGTGACACCATGGGCTTTTAATAATAATAATTTGAAGTAAAATGTGATGTATAATGCTGATTTTTACCAAAGTAATTAAATTGCTTGCTGCATGCAATGCATTCTACAAGGCCTTTAATTGCTGAGATAATATTGTCTACTACCTATATCTGTCTGTAAGAACACAAAAAAAAAATGCATATTGAAAATAATATGTGTGATGGACTCCAATATTTGGTTTTAAAGTAATGTATACATTTTATCTTCTATGTATCATGTGAATTTGAATTATACATAATATATGTAATAATTGTTACTTCTATATGTATAAGGCATGTAGCTTTCTACAATGTTCAATGTGTTTGAATTTCAAATACAAAAAAACGACCTGTTACACAGTTTACAGACCGAAACGCACATGAAATGGTTTTAAAGATACACGATTTTGCATAACGTTACTCTAGCAGGAAACACAATATCTTGAAAACCTGAAGACGCACAAATTATATTTTAGGCGCACATTTATGCACATGTGCTTTTATATTTAATATAAACCATAGATTAATATGTATATTTCGGTATAGATGGGTATGTCAAATGAAAAAATTATGCCTAAGAAAGTGGCACCACCTGGTGCACATAGTTGAAATTCTGAATAGCTAGATATAATTATAGATAGGTTCGTATATATATATTGGGTTACGATAGATAGAACTCGACGTCAATCACAAGAGCACAGCTATAGCGGAGGATACTTCAACTCAACACCAATAGCGATGAAACAACTTTCAAAGCAATTACAAGTATAAAATAATACTCAGTAACGCAAAAAGTTATATGAATCAAAAAATGCCTGTGCGCATCAAAACGGCAGACATCTTTTATTGACATTTTTTAATTTTTTTAAAATGTGTTCATGAAAGTTGCCGTCATTAAATAAATTTTATTAACTTGCTAATATAAGCCAAATTAATTACTTTTACTGACGTTTTATTAGCAAAATAATGTAATTGTATGCTTCTGTGATTATATTTTATTTTAAAATGATGCTTCAGAAGTTGTCTTTGTTGAGTTAAGATAACGATGCATAAAAAATATACTTTTATGGTGGAGAACACCCAACGTGAATAATAAAATGAAAAATATATTCTTCAAGAAATTAAAATTCTTTTTAGTAATAGCAACATTGTCGAGGATTTTAATTAAATGCTTCAACTATCAGCACTAGATGGCGCGAGACGAAAACAGTTCCAGCAATTATGTTCTAAGAGAATGCACCATGATATAAACTCTCCATACACAATATTTCTCATTCCGATCATTCGTTTAGAATTTTCCTGCTGGAGGAACTTTACTCTATAGCAGGAATAATTTTTCTCATTCTTTTTCCAAACTACAAAGCGCACCATTTTTTTATGTGGCGCACATTTACAGCAGATTACGCACTAATTATACTCATATCACTCTAGGAGCTACTTTCCTGCTAGGGTAACGTACGAAGCGACGATCAAGAAGCATTATTAATTAGGTAGTGAGAAATACATTCATATAGAACATATAGATATACATAGTCCACCATTGAGTTGGAAAGGAACAATGAATGAGAAAACCATTTGGATTTTAAATTATATTAAATTTACATCTACACTTGCGATTCAGGCAGTGTGGTGATGATGTCAGAGTCACCAGGGTCTGTAATTGCGAGTGTGCACACTCTGTAGTATTTTCCGCATGCGGTACCCAACTCGATGTTGTTTCCACTGTAATGGTGGACACCAGTCTTGGCAAGGAGTGCATAGTACTCAATTTCTGATTTCCTATAACAAAAGATTTATGGTAAAATCATTGCAATCCCAATTCCGTACATAAGACGCATTCATTTTACATATTATTATAATATTGTCTAAGCATTACAAAGTTAGCAATACAGTTGTGTAGTTGTAGGTACATCAGTATATTCAGTGGTAAATTTAAAAAAGGGCCACCACGCCGTTAGCGTCGGTATGGCTAGTCGCCAATGGCCAGCTGCGAAGTTAACATATTCAAGAATCGATATCTAATTGCTTATATTTGCACAATTCTTCAATAATTGCTACATGTGATACATTCAGAGAAATATGAATAGGTTTTTGACCAGCCATTCTGACGTCAGGATGGATGGTAGCCTCCGTGTTCAGTATTAAGAATGCAGAAAGAATTCGTGAAAGTAGCAATTAGTAAGCAATTATAGATATGACAAACTTTTAACATGGAGGCCACCAGCCATCCTCACATCAGAACCGCTGGTCAAAAAAATATTCATATCTCTCTGAACTGCCTCATTAGCCAAGTGGTCCCGAGCGCGACTGCTAAGCTAGAGGTCCTGGGTTCGATTCCCAGGTCGAGCAGTGTTATTGGGTTTTTCTATGAAATTCCCAGTAGCAGCTCGGAGTTAGGAATTTGTGTCCGGTTAATGGCAATAGGCTCGCCCCCTATTACATGGGACCTAAACATACTGGCGAACTGTGGGTGTACATTAGTACACTCTGCCTAACCCTTCGGGGAATACAGGCGTGATGGTATGTTATTTCTCTGAATGTATTGTTTTTAGAAGAATTGTAGCAAATAAACCAATGGGGTAGAAATTCTTGAATATACTTAGTACAGAGTCACTTGCCATAGGCGATCAGCCATTCTGATGCTAACTGCCACACCTGCGTTATTGATAATAGCTTATTGGAGCAACCAGTAACAACATGATTATTTTCTGGACTTCCACTGTTATTTATGAATGTGATCTCTTTTTAAGTAGGTACCTGTAAGTGCTATGCAGTTCTACAGAATGCTTCAGTAAATTTAGAGTGGTTCATTACTCTGTGTAAATTAAGAATTTAGAAAAATCAAGCCATTCTCACCTGTCAAAGTTCAGCAAATGGATTAAGACTACTCCATAGGTTTCCCAAGTGACTTCTGATCAGTCATGTTCTCTTACCTTTACTGTTACAATTTCAAGTGATATATTATCACAACACTTATTCGGTAATTTGTTCTTACTTATAGTTTATTAGTAAACATTTTGTTTTAAATACTTTATGTAGATTTGATGGCTACAACACAGCTATTGGGGTGGAAGTACAGGGCCAGTAGTTGAGCAGTGCAATAATATAATCATTAAATTACAATATAAACTAAATACTACATTGAACATGACTGGTCTCATGACACCATAAGGGAAACCATACTTCTTTGTCCGAAGACTCCATATGCTTCCCTTTGACAGAGTATTGGGAAACTCTACTTCTCAGTAGTCTCACCTTAGAGGAGGAGCATTTTTAGCAATGATGACCAATTTGGCTTTGCCCTGGCGGAGAGTCTTCAATGTTTGCTTGTACCCAAGACAGTACTTTCCAGATTTCATAACCAGGGCCAAGCGGGAGTTGATCGACTCAATGGTCTTTTTCTGTAAGGAATAATATAATAAACCTGAATAACCCTTCATTATTAAAGTGCATTATAAGTCTTCGATATACCTACACACTCGTGATTATTTACAATCAAAGGGTAGGGATATTCTACTGTTTGAAAGAAAAATAAAGTTAGGTTATACAATAATACAAAATGGTCTACAAAACGTGTACGATACTTTCTCAACCTTACAGATTATTCAATAAGCAATAAGCCTATCTTGTATCAATTGATATTGGACCGTAAGTCAAGATTATTCAACAGGTTAATAAATAATCATTTAAATAAGTCCGTCTCGAATTCTCAAACACGTGTATCACTAACCTGTTTTTTGGCCGCAACCATTGTGAATGTTGGTTTCACCACGAATTACTGTAATATAAACAATAAAATAAAATTAGTTTAACTTATTTCAATAAACACTTCAAAAATTGTAACCCAAAAATTATAAATTTACACAGGAGGTATGTACACACCTCGAACGGGTTGCAAAGAAAGGAAAAGGAAGGAAAGAAAAGAAGCAACGAATTACGAATCAGTCCGAATCACCACAGACTACTAAGAGATACTAGTATGAACGAATGACGATTGATGAACTTACACTCCTACAGACTGTATGAAATATGATTTTATCATGAAAATAATTGTAATATGGCAAGACTAAGGCAGATCATTCACCTGAACCCGTCAAATTTTATTGGATTTTCGCAGTTTGTAGCTCTAAAATACATTCTAGTTTCATGGCACTAGCAATTGCGACTGTGAATTTAAAATATTTGCCTAAAAATCCTCAACAAGCCAAAAACTTGCCTAAAACTGTGCCAACGGCGAAAATAGACGATTTACACAACTTTTAGCAACAATAACGATCGAATCGAATCGATGCTGCACGTAAAACATTCGACTGAAGACTAAAAATATGACTATGACCCACAAACTAATAAGAGACGCATACGCATCAGCATTCAGCACAGACTACTAAGAGATACTAGTATTAGTATCACCGCCAACTCTCAAACAAATTTACTGGACGTAGTGCTTTGGATTTTTAGTGTCTTATGACGTTTGTTTTTTTTTAATATGACTGCAAAAATCCTTAGAGTAAGAATATTATGACATAGAGAAAGCCATAAAATTGCAACTGAACTCAATATATTTATTTCACTTCGACTTATGGACCCACTTACTATGAAAGAAAAGGACATGTAAATAAAATCATTTCGAAGTTACGTAGGTTGGCGCACATTGTAATTCGGACCAGTGATGTTAAGCTACTTATTTCAACGTCGATAAAATTTATCGATGACAGACATCGATATTATAAAATACGTATCCTTATTTTTAAGTTAGTTCATAATGTAGGTACTTATACAATTTAATTTGGATCGATACACAAAAGCAGGGTAAAAACGGACGGGTATAGACCTAACCTCAATTTATCCGTACCATGGAAAAGGTATGTAAATAAAACTAGGTATATTTTTACATGATTGAAGATGCGAAAATACAAGGATGAAAATAGGATTGGAAAACTGGGAGAAGAGAAAACTTATACATACCATCACGCCTGTATTGCCGAAGGATTAGGCAGAGATTAATGTGCACCCTCAGTTAACCAGTAAATGTTTTAGGTCTCACTTCGAGGCGAGCCCGTTACCATTTACTGGGCACAAAATTCAGACTCCGAGATACTACTGAGAATTTTGTAGAAAAACCTACACACTTCGACCTGGGTATCGAACCCAGGACGTTTAGTGTAACAGTCGCACTTCAGACCACAGGACAAATGAGGCAAATAGTTATAAAAAGATAGGTATAGAAATGTATAATTTACAAATAAAGCCACCAGTTTCAAATTCCAATTAATTTATTTTGTAAGCATGTTCTTTCACAATCTTTATTCTCTCAATGATGTGTGTAGGCCTCCTCCATTGCACGCCATTCTTCTTGGAGTTTCTTTTTGTTAGCTTAGGTTAGATAAATAATTTGTTTATAAATACAGTATCCATTTATGTTCTGCCTACAAGCACACAAAATTATATCAATAATGCTAGTAAAGGTCGTTGGGAGTCGTTGGTTGAAGGCGGTATATAATCGGTCTTTGTGGAAGTCTATGCCTTTTTAGCAGTGGACCTTTTTAGCTGATATGATGATTATCATACCATTTCACCTGTTCTATCTATAATAAATAGGTAATGCAGGAATATTATCTTCCCTAAGTTGTCTCCATATAGTTTGTTTTTGCAAATGTGACTATGAGTAATTGGACTCCCGTTTTTTCTACCTATGCGATATATCTATTAAAGTAATTCTTTTCATGTTGCCTTTAGGAAATCTTTAAAGTAAAATTATCGACAATAATATTCACGTCACTACAATAACCTCAATGCATTTTCCGAATATTCCCTAAAACGTATTTCTACGTCTGATTTTCGCTAGAAAGTGATTCAGCAACATTTGTTACGTATTAATATTCGGTTCATAACTTGTATTCAGCAAACAATATAGGAAAAATTACCGGTGGAAGGTCAATAGTTCCTGCGTATTTTGTTTGCTTGATTAATGGGATTTTCAGCTCTCAACCGCACAACACATTACGCCACAGGATCTCAACAGTGACTATTTTGAATAATACAAATACTTTTTATAAATCCATAATAGTATTATTACCACAATATCATAAAACACATACGAGATGACAACTAAAACGTAAACAATGAATATGCGACCAAGTCAAATATTTTCAAACGAATGAACGGACAATTGTTGCCAGTTAAGTCAGATTTGAAAAGTTACAGTGTTTTGCATAAAAAATAACAGTAGTATGGTACAAAATTACAGTAAATAAAAATAATGATTTTACCCTTAATACAAGGAATTTTAATGAGATTGTCAACAATGAGGTGTAAATACTCTACATAATATAAATGTAATGATTGTCATAACCTGTAATGATAGTTTAAGAGTTTTAAATAAATAAATAACCGTTACGCTACGTTGGTTTGACCAATATTCTAAATTGCCTATTTTCCAAGTGAAATAGTAATTATTTTAGTTTTTTAACTTTCGTTTTATTTGACTCATTTTGGTGGCTCGTGCTCGCTCATGTTACAGGATGCAAGATTTATAGTTTATTATAATGGTGGGTTATCGAACAAAACATAGATACTAGTACTTCAGAAGTTCGGATATAAAGAAATGGCGCTAGCAGTAAAATATTCACTTTCCATTCGTCCAGTGCTTGCTATATGGGAACTTCGTAGTAATATATAACGGACCCTATTTGAATTACGATACCTAAATTCAGCAATACAGTAAATTTACTGTAATTACAATGCACCTGGCAACACTGAAATGGGCAGACTTTGGGGTAATACAACCAAATTTAGTCGTATTATTTTTTTCAATTGTCAGTTGGTTATATTTAAATATAATAAAAGTAAAACAAAAAGTGAGTAGTTTGTATCATTCTTACATCCTTTTCATGCCATAAGATAGAACGAGACCAAAGACAGTTTCAGGTTCATTTTTACCCGACTGCCGAAGGAGGAGGGTTGTGTTTGACGTGTATGTATGTATGTATGTCCGTAACTATTCAACGGTGCAACCAATTTAGATAAATGATACCTCATTAGATTTGTCTTGATGGCACGAGTGTCACTGGGTACATGAAATTAAAAAAAAACAAAATGGCGGATTTTATGCGCTGGCTGCGTGGGCTGAAAAATATGTTTTGAGCATTCCGTATCATGTATTCTCAAATTTTCGGTAGCAATTAGCGAAAGCATTACGTTACTTTATTGTTAAGGGACTTGTAGGAAATCATCTACTTTTTCATATAAATAATTTTTCGTAGTTTTGCACAAAAAATCCGGAAACAAGTTACGTAATTAAAATAACTAAAAAACCCGACTGCATCAAAACACTTTAAAAAAAAACTAAGAACAGCAGTTGTAGAAAAATCACCTCACCACCAATTTTGGAAGGAGGCAGTAACTAAATTAGAATAGAATATTATATATGTGGATTCGCATATAACTGAAAAGTCTGTGCCCTCTTTAGTAAATTTTATTGTAACACTAAAAAGCTACATGAGGCTGTGGCAGACTTTTAAAGGTTATGTAAAGATATTGAGACCTAGATATTTTAATTCAGATACTATTGAAAACTTTTTTGGTCAGGAAAGGGCATATAGTTACGTTACTGCAATAATGTATTTTTTTGAATAGGTAATGAAAATACTTTGTGTCGATAAAGTATTTTCATTTTCAAAATAAAAATCTGAACTGCCACAGCTTCATTTGCACCTTTAAATCATTATTGATAACCAGGATTATAAAATTTCATAATCAAACATTTAACTGTCAGGATGATCTGGCTGATCAAGTCAAATTTACAGTAATTGCTTATGAAGAATGAGAAATAACAGACAACATAGAGTCGGGTCATCCAAGTACAGAACAAATACTTGCGGTGCCGTGGGCCTATACTGCAGGATGGGTGGATATGGAAAATATGAGATCAAATGAAGCTTATATGTGCTTCCTGTAAAAATAGTCTCACAAGTGAACAAAGTACATAATATCCAAAAATGGTAAGCAAACGGGAATATACCATATCCAAAAACCGGTCAAACTACCCATCCAAAGAAGCAGGTGTTTCGGTACAGTTATAACTGATACAATTGAATACTTTGAACATAATGCCCATCTTGATAATGTAGCATTGAATGCAATAACTATAATTTTATCTAAGCATTCATTTGATTTCCTTGACTGTACCAAACACAAGACAATGGTCCTCAATTACTTCATTTCCTTAGCTGGTTTTCTATAGTGAATTGATGCAAGATAGAATAGAATTCTGAAGGGCACAGATTTACTTAATAAGGCAATACAATTGTGACTTGACTGCAATGCAAAAAAATTATAATTGAAAAATAAATCATTTAATAATGTAATGTGTTTTTTGATAATAAATTTTGTCCAATTTTTCCCTAAAAAATAATGTAAAAAAATGAACCCTGGATAAACGTGGCATTGGCTGTACTCGTTGAATTCATTTGCCACAGCTAGTACGATTTTGCAGTCATATTAAAAAAAAACAAACGCCATATGACACTAAAAATCGTCGAGCACTACGTCCTAGGCTTGTTTTTTTTTTATTTTTTTTTATGGCGCCACACATTTTGTGTATTTGCCAGTGTCAAGTATTAGAGTACCTAATCAAAATATATTTCCCACCATGGGATTGTATTATGGCACCACACTTTTTGTGTTCGCCAGTGTCAAGTATAAGTTGTTGAGTTGCCCCAATAAAACGGTAGAAACTTTATTGAGGCTTCGATGGAGTTTAGGAGTGAACCCAAAAAGTCACGATTTTCAATTTTATATCATTTGCCTACACTCACACACTTAATGTTTAATTATCCACCATAATTACACATTAAACTTCGGAGAAATTCAAGTTTTGAAAAATAATATAAAACCGACAATGTGCACTTTTCATTTTCCCGCCTAAACTCCTAGGCTTTTTCTTGCTCGGACTATGAACGGAGCGCTCCGTACTAGTACAATCGTTCAAATGTACTAGTTCGGTCTTCTAGTACTATTAGTACAGTAGCTCATTGAAGGAAAGTGAACAAAATTAATCACTGGGAGCATAGACATAAAGTTCAAAATAGCTTTGTTCTTGCTAGTGAGCGACGGTTAATAGTACAGTCGTTCAAATGTACTAGTCGAGATCAAATGAGCGGTGAGCGACGGAGCGCTCCGTCGCTCACCGCTCAGTTCGTAGTTCGTACAGAACTAGAGAGCCAGATACTACGACGAACGACGAAGTACTAAAGGAATGATGTACTAGAAAGGAAAAGGAATAGTTCGTACTAGTCTGTGTCGGGAATCAATTCCTAATAGTACATAGTACATGTACTATACAACTCTAAATGGAACACGCCATGACAAAATATAACGTAAACTAAAATGATTAAAAGTAAAACTTAATTTTGCTTGTTCTACTTCGCTAGTTTGCATTATTTACGTCACAGACTACTAAGAAAGAGATATGATGTAAGTTAAATGCTAGCATGGTGCTAAACAAGAAAGTAATGTTATACAGATAATTCTTCAATACACCGTTATACACCATGGATTCCTGTAAATTCTACCATTTTGGCAACACCAAAAACAAAAAACGAGTACAATAGGTAATGTAGCTTTTGCAGCAAAAATGTAACATTTCACGAAACGAAACGTAACTTACGAGTCAAGAGCCCTGGCAAGAATGGCAAGGCAAGGCAACACTGGACAGTAGACTTTTTTTTGTAGTTTCAACTAGTTTCTCATTCTGTCAGTTCTGTCACAGAGTACATTTTATAATTTACTTGTTACAGTTACACTGTTACACTTGATTGATGTCTGATGATTTACCTTGATTGATTGAGGATTGCAGCCCGTGGCAGAACCAACAAAAGAGAGAAAGTTAAACTTATTTGTTGATATTATATATAAAATCGGACTGGCTTCAGAATCGAGTTATTTGATAGTATTTATTGGAGTGATAAGGAAAACATCATTTAATCTTTATCATGTCTAAAAAAATTGAAAAAAAAGTTAGAAGTTCTGAACCCTCTACAATTGGCAAATTCTATCTCTTAGCATATAATGGTATACAAACTCTGGGGTAAGTTTTAATTCAGTTACAGTTTCATTGTTTCCCAAACTAGCACATTGGTGGAAATAGCCTCTTTTGTAGGTTTTAGTTGTAAATAGCAGAATAAAAGTACAGAAATCATTAATTTGATAGTCGCACGAGGCCTCTGCAACTGTTTGTAGATGTCGAAGTTAGATTGTACAGTAATCCCCAATGTTTTTGGTTGGGCTGAAGTTGTGCAACCACCTTCTTGAATATGGTACAGTCAAGTGGTGAATTACTTACCCAAATATCCTTATTAGTGTTAGATCACTAAGTAAATAGATTTTTATTTTATTCATATGCATGACATATCACCAATAGTGGTCTCCACTCGAGAACCTTTCTGCCCCACCGGCCGTCAGTTCTATGAGCTATGTGTCCCGCCCACTGGCACTTAAGCTTGCTAATCCTTTGAGCAATGTAACTATTTCTTCTATGGATCTCCTCATTTCTAATTTGATCGCATAAATTAACGCCAAGCAACGCTCATTCCATAGGTCGCTGAGTGACCTTGAGCTTTCACATGAGGCTCATAGTGAGCGACATACATTGGTATGCAAATTTAAATAAGTAAATAAGTGATCTAAAATATTTATTTATTTAAAACAGGGTTACACCCATAAAAGCCATTCTGCATTCTGCGCATTGTATATGTTCAAACCGGCCAAAAAGATAGAATACTGTATAATATGTTGTTTTTTATTACTGCTAGCTATTTTACTAAAACAACAACAATGTTTTAGTGTGCTAATTACCTATTTTTTGCAACAATATTGTTTTCGTTAGCAGGTCTATGTAATCACTAACCATTTGTTTCAGATGGTCATACATGCTATTACAAACAGTATCACATTTCTTGAATCGTGGCACATTGGATAGCTTCTGGCCATTAATTAAATGGACTGTTGTGATATTCCAAAATGCTGCAGTACTTGAGGTAAATAATATCTTATTAAAAAATATAGGTACCTATATTATTTATTGAAGTGAATGAGTGGTGTGTCTCCCACAGTTGCTAGGACTCAGATGAGGAATCTTAGATTAATAATTTTTACTTTACAGTTAATTTCTTCACAGCCAAATTACTGTTTAAACAGCAAGTTGAATACTGTTCAGTCTCACCAGTCTGCTAGGTAGTGATACTTTAACAAATTGATGATTGCTTAGAGAGCTTGTCCAACATCCAATTTGGTGATGTTCATGTAAAAAAAATATCGATATTTTTTTCGATATAATATATCGTAGTGTTCTATCGATATTTTACGATATATCTAACAAATATATCGATATAATAATAAAAAGGGGTCAGGTTAAGGCTGATTGTTTCGCTGAGCCCGCCAAATTCAAATTACAATTGGTTATTCGCAATTTGTAGGTCTATAATACATTCTAGATTCGTGGCTGTAGTAATTGCGACATTAGCTATACAATATTCGCAACTGAGCATAAAAGGACCATGGGCGATTTAGTATGGACTCCGTCCCCACCTCCAACAGACATGGAAAGCGTTTTAATATGTTTATTAGGAGCTAGAAAAGGCACAACAAAAGTATTAAATGCGAAATCCATGGGGTATCTTAAAAAAATAAAAAAACGTTTCGGCAAAAATGTGTATAACAGTAACTAGTTTTATACAAAATAATATATATTTTTTAAATTCCCCTTTACTGGACACTAACTGCCTCATTATCCTAGTGTTCCTGAGTGCGACTGCTTACATTTTGGTGGTGCATTTTTTAAAATGTCGGCATCTTTGGCATTCGGCATCGACCTTCCAACAGATTTGGGACGTTTTTAAAAATACTTAAAAATCCAAATTCCGTCCAAACCCCACATATTTGAAGAATGTTGCCTTAATATAAAATTATCTGCATAAAGAGACCTTTCAAATGAGATATGTCTGAAACCTGTTGGAGGGTGGAAACGTCTCTTACAGACGATATAAAAAAATACTTACAAATCCATATTCCGGCCAAACCCCACATTTTTGAACAATGCGGCCATATTATCAAAATATCTGCCTAAAAAGACCTATTTAATGATATATTATTATGTCCGAAAGCTGTTGGAGGATTGGCACGTCTCTTACAGACGATTTTAAAAATACTTACAAATCCAAATTCCGTCCGAACCCCACATATTTGAACAATGCCACCATAATATCCAAATATCTGCCTAAAAAGACCTTTCTAATGGCATATATCTGAAACCTGTTGGAGGGTGGGGACGTTTCTTCCCATTGTCCTTTGCTTAATAAACGTTAAAGAAATACATATCGATTTACAATTCAAAATCAGTTTCCGATTCATCCCATTCATTTTGCTTCCACGAATGCACAATTCATCAGTCAAATTTATCAATACTTATGTTGCTTTCCTTATATTCTTGCTCGATATTTTGTATCTACTTTATTGTACCTATAATGGCTTCCAATCCAATAACACGATACCGACAAACAATAATAATAAAACACTAACGAACAATAAACTGCCTCATTAGCCAAGTGGTCCTGAGCGCGACTGCTACGCTAGAGGTCCTGGGTTCGATTCCCAGGTCGAGCAAAGTGTTATTGGGTTTTTCTATGAAATTCCCAGTAGCAGCTCGGAGTTAGGAATTTGTGCCCGGTTAATGGCAATAGGCTCGCCCCCTATTACATGGGACCTAAACATACCGGCGAACTGTGGGTGTACATTAGTACGCCTCTGCCTAACCCTTCGGGGAATACAGGCGTGATGGTATGTTATGTTATCGAACAATAATAGCAAAAACACTAACGTACAATAATAGCAAAAACACTAACTACCAATAACGAAAATAACAAAACCGAAATTAACGATTCTGAACTCGACTGTATTCTCAGAACGCAATGAGCGTGTGGTTCACATACGGACGTAACACACACAGTTGCAACTGTTGCAAGGATGCGAGCGGGTAGGAGGCAGCGCGCGGGTGACCGCGGTGGGCGCCTCTAGCAACCGCGCTCTTCCATCTTCCCCTATGATACCCCAAATTGCACTCTGCGCAGCGGCTACTACCGACCCTTGCGCAGCTATGCCTGCGTAAATTTTTGCCATCTTTATTTCCGACTTTTCCATTAGATTTTTGTATCTTTCATACAAACCATGTCCTGATAATAACGAACACAGTGAAGAATAATAATTATCCAATTTTGTGCAGTTGTTCGGAAGTTATGCGGTCACTCACACCTACGTACTATACACTTCTGTGATTAATGTTTGTTGGGGTTCCGTACCCAAAGGGTAAAACCATAGTATAAAGAAGAGGGAGTAGGCTATCTCCGGCCCAATTCGCGATATAATTGCCTACTGTCTTAGGGTTGTCACTTTTAGCTAAATATTAGGCGCGGCTGTTCGCGCTTCGCTAGCAACCGCATGAACAGCGGCAACGTCAAGTCGCGGTCCCGACTCGCCATGTCGCCGCTAGATGGTACAGGCGGCAACATAGTCTAAGAGCTTGTGTTTAATTTATTTGCTTAGTGCTTTATACAAGTCAGCTTTTTGATTTTTTTTTATTATGCATAATGTAGTATTTTTACACATAAAGGACCACATTTATTTTTAATTAATACAAACATATCTATTGAATCACACATTTATTACAAAACTAGCTGACCTGAGAGACGTTGTCCTCTCCGGGTTTCAACTAACTACCTCGAAAAATCTCATAGAAAAAAGGATTCGGGTTTTCCATATTTTTAATACACTTAGCGCCATTGACTTAATTTACAATTCTGAATTTTAAAAAAATGTTCGCAAATATAAATAATAAACAGACATACCTACATAGATAACTGATAATAAATTATTATAAATAACTGTTTCGGCATCAGTAAAGATTAACGCACGTTGCAATTATTATTATTATTAAATGACCCATTTTTTAAATTTAAGTATTATACATAGGTACATACGTGGTATATTATTTTATTAATTGACTAGCTTCCGCCCGCGACTTCGTCCGCGTGGAATAGTTACTTAGTCTTAGCGGGATGATAGCCTATAGCCTACCTCAATAAATGGACTATCTAACCCCGAAAGATTTTTTCTAATCGGACCAATAGTTCCTGGAGATTATCGCGTTCAAGCAAACTTGGCAGGTGGCACTTGACAGGTGGTAAGAAGATGATGATCCCCTTCAGCGGCTGTATGTTTTGATTGAAGCTCACTTCAAGATATAGCCAATATTGTTAGTTGATAATTGAGTATTGAGTATCCGAGCGGAACTTTAGTAAAATATGTTACGGGAACAGGAATAATAAAAGAACTTTAAATGAGGATATTATGTCCTTCAGAGCGTTTTTGGGTCCGAGCAGACCCAAGCTCGGTCCGCTCGGATACAAAACAAACGCTCTAAAGGCTGATGAATAACGTATTTATTTGGATAAGGATTAATATCATGTTTATAAAAATACCTTCGCAAATAAGTGCATTTGGAATTTTAGAACAAAGTTAGCATAAAAAAGGTTATAGTGAGCCAACCTTAAAAGATAGACATATGCTGTCGCGGACTTTTTTTAGAACTTTTAAAGAGGAACAATTCTCTCATACATGTATTTTGCGAAACTTGAACCGTTTACGCAGCGCACGCATCGGAAGCTCTCAAAAGGAAAAAAAAAACCCGATTTTGAAACATTCTTCATTGATGCTCCGCTCCTATTGGTCTTAGCGTGATGATATATTAGTATAGATTAGATGGAAACTCTTTAGAATATACACTATAGAGGTTTCACATTATAAAATCAGTTACTTTAAAGCTGGATGCTATAAAAAGAAAAGAATAA
The DNA here is from genome assembly GCA_947256265.1 of Acronicta leporina. Lineage (NCBI taxonomy): Eukaryota > Metazoa > Arthropoda > Insecta > Lepidoptera > Noctuidae > Acronicta > Acronicta leporina. Next base: position 8,945,658 of record OX366514.1, read on the forward strand.
TTGTCAAAATTGTCAACTCAAAATGACACCTGATAAGGAATCAAATTTAATTGAGGTAATAACGATGTCGTGTTAGTCTTCTAGAGAATAAATTGTCATTCTTTGTTTACTTCTTTACCCTACTCAAATATTTAGTTTTTACACCGGCTGATGCTTGCTGGATAAGTCCTATGTATGTCCCGTGATGCCTTGTATAAGTAGAGTTAGAATAACTGTACTAATAATCAATTCCCGTTCACAATAATGGTTTCTGATTTCTTTGTTTTATTTTCTTGTTTTATCTTATTTAGTACCTGTTAGTGTAATTTTTTAATTTTATTTCTTGATTCTGTTATAATGTTTGACCCGTGCTAGTCTAGTACGGAAATACTTAAAAAGTAAATTTGCTTCAACGGTAATTGTTGAAATTCTACGTTTTCAATCTTTAAAATGTTAATAACTTTTGATAGAGTGAACCCATTTTAATGAAATATAGCCTAAATGTTAATCCATGAAACAGGCTATGAATTCCTGTCCACTTCCTCCAAATCTCTTCGGTAGTTATCATTTGATGCGCGGTCAAACATACAGACAAACCGACAGACAAACAGACAGACAAACCGACAGACAAACAGACAGACAAAAGTTCCAAAAATAACGGTAATGGATTGTGTTACTGATTCTGAGTCCCCCAAATTAGTTTTTTTGTAAATATAAGCAATGTACAGACACGGCTCACTTACATTCTTATTATATGTAAGATTACAAATTAGCTACAGAAAAATACTTTCTTCGGTTTCGACTATTACGAAACGCCTTGTTATTAAACTTTAATGTGTAATATATCCGCATCCTTATAAATAACTTATGCAAATATAATTTCGGAAAACATGGGCAGGGCAGTGAAAAATGTAAATCTTTTATTTGTTCATAAATAGACATGCCAATTTTGCGGTTTATTTGATCATTTTTAAATGCTTTTTGGAATATCTGCTCCATCCTCTTAATATTTTCAACATAATAATACGTTCTTCTGCGATTATCAGACATTTTGATGATGATATTGATGAATAAATCATTTAGCGGTGCCGAAAAGCCGTGACGCGCGCGCGAACCTTTTGCAGTGTTAGCCCCGACTGGCGCACTGAGAAACGGGTCGAGATTTTGTTAAAGTGTGCGTGCGTCGACACATAGATACAATAGCGCACACATACAAGCCGCGCGCGGTGCGTTTGTATGAAGATAACCTACTTCTCCTCTCTTTATACTATGGTAAAACGGGACCCTATTACTAAGACTCCGCTCTCCGTTCGTCTGTCACCAGGCTGTATGTCATGAACCGTGTTAGTTAGACAGTTGAATTTTTGACAGATGATGTATTTCTGTTGCCGCAATATCAACGAATACTAAAAATAGATAATAAAAAATACAACCCATACAACAAACGTGATTTTTTTGCCATTTTTATAGATAATAGTACGGAATCCTTCGTGCGCGAGTCTGACTCGCGCTTGGCCGGTTTTTATTTATATAGATGTAGGTAAAGAAAAAGAAGGAGATTTTCATTAATGGAGATAGATTTGTAAACTCAAACCAAACAGCATTTAATTGATCTGCTTTGTCTAGATAAATATAACTCATTAAATTAAATAAACTTGTATGACTGAAATTTGTATTTGTTTTAGGTGGTACATTCTCTGGTAGGTTTAGTGCCTTCTGGAGTTGCGGTGGTGTTGCCACAAGTTTATTCGCGTGTCTTCCTAGTATGTGGGTGTTTATTGGCTACTGAAGCAGCTACCGTCAGCCCTGGTCTGCCTCTTTGTATAATCGCCTGGTCCATTACAGAAATTATTAGATACGCCTACTATGCACTCAACTTGATTAATTGTGTACCACAACCGCTGCTGTTTCTCAGGTAAAACATAGTTGTGTATTCCGTTGTTACATAATAAACACAATTATTCCTATATATAAATATAATTAAAGTGTACTTATATATATATAAGTATATATATTACAAGTGTAAATAATTTGGTGTTACATGTTTTTGGAGATCTTCTTACTTAGTGGCCTTTTACAAGCATTGCAACATGGAGGGCTTATTATTACATTATTTATACTTACTTAATTTAATATCTATTAATCTAGGTATAGGCATAAGTACTTATCTATAAAATAACTAATATTGTTGAAGAAGTTATTAGGTACGTATTATTTTAGCATCAAAAATTATCAGTATTGACATCGTCAACTTATCAAATTAGGCCTTAGCCTTTGCCACTTTTTTGAGTTCTTTCTGCTGTGCTTATGTCATTTAGATTTCTCTTAAACGTTTACCTACTTTATTTTCTAATAAAACTTATTTTGTTTACAGATATTCTACGTTCCTAATACTCTACCCAATTGGTATAACAGGAGAGCTTATGTGCATGTATCATTCCCTCGACGAGATCGCGGAGAAACAACTACTTACAATTTCTATGCCCAATGCGTGGAATGCTGCGTTCAATTACTATTACTTCCTGGTCTTCTACATGTTGTTGTACATTCCCATATTCCCATTCTTATTTGGTCATATGTTGGCTCAGAGAAGAAAAATGCTCGGCAAAGACACAAAGAAAACAATATAATTAAAAATATAAAATATTTATCTCACTTATCACATTGATAAGTTATAATAAGCAATCTCTAATGTCAATCAAAGCATTTAGTTTCAGAGTATCTAACTATAGGGTGCTATAGGTATTCGAATGCATAGGTAGGACGTGGCATAGGTAGGTATCCACAATTTTGTTACCGGGACACTGGTATCTACACAAATAATTTTATTTAGGTTAAGGCTGATCGTTCACCTGAGCCCGCCAAATTAAAATGTTAATTAGTTTTTCGCAATTTGTAGATAAATAACAAACACATTTTTATTCATGGCAGTAACTAAGTACATCGTAATTGCAACAATACAATATTCACAACTCAGAATTAAAATCATTCCTTAAAAACCGTTATTGTAGCTAAAAGTAGGTAGTGTAAAATGTAAATCGTCTATTTTGTTCGTTGGCACAGTTTTAGGCAAGTTTGCCTCATTAGCCTAGTGGTCCTGAGCGCGACTGCTACACTAGAGGTCCTGGGTTCGATTCCCAGGTCGAGCAGTGTTATTGTGTTTTTCTATGAAATACCCAGTAGCAGCTCGGAGTTTGGAATTTATGCCCGGTTAATGATAATAGGCTCGCATGTAATAGGTACATGGGACCTAAACATACTGGCGAATTGTGGGTGGACTTAAGACGTACGCCTCTGCCTTCGGGGAATACAGGCGTGATGGTAGGTATGTTATGTTATGTTTTGGCATAATAAGGATTTTTAAGCAAAGGGGTCAGTTCTCAGTTTTGTTATTTTGTATAAGTTGTTAATATCGCAACTACTACTGCTATGAATCTTGTTGAAATGTTTTTTGTTGTAGATCTAATTTGTTAAGAGGGAACTCTAGTGGGCCTTTCACCATACAAATGTATTCCGCTGTTTTCTTCGTGGATAATGGTTCTACAGCAATGATTTTTTCCCAAAAAATCTAGGGCGTGCTATTACATGTCCCTATTAATTCCTTTTTTCAAAAAGATAATTACTAAAAGAATTGTAACAATCTAAAAACTCGAAAAAAAGGCCCGTTTTTACTGCCATGTTCAGACGACTATGACAGACAAATTTGGTAAGTTTTTAACTAAAAGTAAAAAAATAGAAGCATAGATATACTTTTCCTCTAAATTTTGATAAGTATAAAAATTTTTTGGATCGGTCCAGTTTTCATCGAGAAAACAGCGGAATACGAAACGATTTTTAGTCAAGATTTTTGTAGGTAAAATCAGCCTGAGCTGCAATTGTCCCTTTCCCACTTTACGGGTGGAGGTTGGAGTAATGACGACGGCAATAGTTTCTTTAAATACCTATTTTTCAAATTCCTCGCGACTAGAGTTCCCTCTTATGACCTACAAATTTCGAAAAAAAGATTGAAAATTTTAATTTGGCGGGCTAAGGTGAACAATCTGCTTTAGAGGGTAGCGGTCCAAATATGGTTAAGGGTGAGTTGGGCACGGACATACATTGTTATTTTAATTTATTCTTGAACGTTTGGGTTATGGGCAATGACTTTTACAATAAATAATTAACTATTGTTGTATTGTTTTATTTGCGTTGTCATTGCAATGCATAGAAAGTACCTACCTATGTATGTAAACGGTCAAAGTCAAAAATACACTTACATGTATAGTCTTGATCTTTTAGTATGTACTTAATTAAAATACTTTGACCCTACATATTAATATTGTCAAACATAGAGTTAAAATTCTGTTTTTTAAATGTATAATAATACATAATGTGATAGTGTGTGAGACTCTCGTGGCTTACTAATAACATCAAATCGATCTGCCAGGCAGTGTCTCTGTTGTCATACGCACACCTTCATATCTACCTATAACAATCGTTAGTGGTAATCAGAAATCCAGAGCCCTAATAACCAGTATATAGGGTATGGCCAGAAATTGGTTTTTGCGGAGGTCTACTGGCAGTCGCTTCGTATGGAAGAACCTACTGGTATTCGGCTGCATCTTGGTAGTCAGAAAGTTGACCCCCAAGTTGCGGATAGGCATGATGATTTAGGGTGCAATAGGCACAAGTCCATTTAACCACATCGTTTTAGGTATAGGTAAGTAATCGCTAATAACTGCCTCGTTAGTCTAGTGGTCTCAAGTGCGACTACTACGCTAGAGGTCCTGGTTTCGATTCCCAGGTCGAGCAAAGTGTTATTGGGTTTTTCTATGAAATTCTCAGTAGCAGCTCGGAGTTTGGAATTTGTGCCCGGTTAATGGCAATAGGTTCGCCCCCTATTACATGGGACTTAAACATACCGGCGAAGTGTGGGTGTACCTACCTTATTTACACCTCTGCCTAACCCTTCGGGGAATCGGGCGTGATAGTATGTTATGTTATGATAACGCTGAAAATAAGGCTTTTGTAAATAAAACAAGGTGAGCAGATCTAACCAAACACGGTTGTCCAAGTTGAGAGTTCGCACTGCTACACAATCTAGGTAGTTAGCTATATATTTTTTTCGAATAAGCTGATTCTCAGGGCCAAAGCTTTCGCCTGGTAAAGTCGCGGCGACTTAGTGTTAAAAAATCCCTCCTGTACACCTAAGCCCTGAAGGAGATCTACAACAGACAAATCTTCACGGTTAGGTATCTACTTATTGAGAAAAAGTCGTGTCGAATGCCGTTCTATAGGTACAGCATGCGGCTAACGTCCCTATACATCAGAGGTTCGCAAACTAATCTCGTTTACCGCCCCCTTTAGGAATTAATTATTTTTCAGCGCACCCAAATTTACCAAAAAAAATTTTTTTGTGGCCCATTCTTCTGCCTACCTCCAGCGCCTACAAGGGAGCGTTATCGCCCACTTTGAGAAAGACTGCTATGGTTAGAACAAAGGAAAGTACCAGTAGGTACCAGGTTTCAGTCGCTACGAGCTCGACATACCCTGCTGCTTCCCCAGGTGGGTGACGATCCATGAGGATTTTCCGTAGCTAGGTAGGTACTTAGGTTCTATTAAAAATGGTGATCTATCGACTAATAATTTGAAACCGTGTAAGTAGGTACCAAGACGGCGGTTTCAAATTATTAGTCGTTTCCATAACGGAGCCCGCAAGGATATTCAAAAAATTTAAACGATTTATATAAATATATAGGTAGGTACATCACACATTACATACATATAAATATATGAATACATCCTCGATACCTTTTTTTTGTTTACGGGGGGAAACCTTCAAAAGGCCGGTCTTCGGGACCGGGTAGTGTGAAAACGGGGGGCACTGTGACCTCTTAAAAGACCACCCCAGAACTGTAAAGGATCTGTAAAGAGAAGGAACTGTAAAGAGGTCTCCCCTGAACCTCATTGTGTACGGTAACACGTGACCACTGTGCTAACGTCTTCTCTAGAGTCACACAATGGTCGAACAGAGTCCCCTCTCTGCGCGACTGCGACTCCTAAGGCCCACCTACCTTGCGTAATACATCCTCGATACCCACACTTCGGGAACGGGTTCGAAATCATCACTTAGTCAGACCCCACCAGCCCTATTTATGATGTTCCACGAGACGTTCCGTAATCGGTTTCATGATGAATGGTAACAAAGTCCCACTCATTATATTGATAACTTAGTATAATTAATCGTAGGTAGCGTCCTTATCTATGCTAAATTAAAAAAAACAACAAGATTATTCTTATGACAACGCAAACAAGTATTGACGTAACTTATCGTTAATTCCGATTTTCTATCATAAAACTCGATTAACTTAGGTAGGTACCAACAGTACCAAGTCCTACAAGCGTAATACTAGTAGTAGGTATTTCATCAGATCACCTAAGTCTTCAAAAATTTATAAACATAACGTTATTATTTATTTAATTGAAATAAACAGATTATGTTAGCGTCAACCTCATCAATTATGATCTATATCTGTAACGAATAATCGACATTGATTTGTAATGAGGACTAAGATAAAGCAATTTGGTAATACCGATATCTGCTTATGAAGGATTGAGGTGTATTAAAACACTCATATTATTACTGAAATCACAATCATTCAGTCGTTTCAGAAGCACCATGGATAAAAGATATACCGCCTTGGTGCTCGTTTTCTTGGTAGCGGCGGCTGATGCTAGCGCTATCAACCTGAAAAGCCTGCCAACTACGCAATTTTTGGAAGACAGGTAAGTTCATTTCCCAAGAATATTCCACAAGTGGATAATTAGAAAAAAAACTGCGCGGCAACTCAGTGATTGGATTTTGAACTGGGCGACCGCGATGGGTCGCGCATTAAATTTCCCCGCAGTACCTATAACAAATAATGGCCTGCCAAATTCAAGTTTCAATTATTTTTGCGCAATTTGTAGATCTATAGCACATTCTAGATTCATGGCATCATTCTAGGTACCTATGTGCGACATTAACTATAGGTACAACAACCACAACTGAGAATTAAAACCTTTGCATAAGCCAGAACTTGCCTAAAACTGTGGCAAGGGCCAAAATTGACGATTCACATTAATTTTAGCTACAATAGCAAAAGTTTGTGTGGATATTTATGTTGGTAAAGTTCGCGCAAAATAACTTGACCCAAAACTAATGGAGAGGGGGAAAGTTTACGCCTCGTTTACGCAGTAGATACATTTGCGAGCAAATGTACTAAAAAACGACTAACTGCGCATCCACCATTTTAGTTCAAGTTATTTTGCGCCAACTGTATATTTGTAATTTTTATAATATTTACCTAAATTACAGATCCTAGTGATTACCTACTAAATATTTGGTAGGTACGCAAAATAAGGTTTATAAAAATACCCAGACCGGCTTCAAAAAAAAAAATGATCGTCTTCTGGCGAGGGAGAGTAGGCTGTGTTCATGTTCCGTTCTTCCACCGCGCATAATATAACAAACTAGTCTGAAATACAGACTACATAGTTTGAATCACTACATACTTTTCAGGAGTGCCAGTAATGTTTTATTTATGCAGTCAAGTAAAGAATGATCTCACTTGGTATATGCATACTTACAATTTCTATGCCTATGCACTTGGTGGTAATTATCTCATTTTCATAATCAGCAAACTCCTATAATTAGCACGCGGCTAACTAAGGTAGAGTCAAAACTTTTGGGGTGGGCATCCGCGTGGAGACTGCGCAAGAACGCTAGGTAGTTAACACGTTCACTGCGTTACGAGGCGTAATATACCTTGCACGATGTCCGCGCTCAGTGCGTCGGTGAAATAGCTATTCCTTCCGGTCGTGCGGATCAAATTTCAACTAGAAATACTAATGTATGAGTAAGATGGCCATAGTAAAGTTTGAAGACCTTCTTCAGTAGTACTTATTTTTGAATTTAAAACATACGAGGCGATTTCGACCCTGTAGCGACAGAATAGTAAAAATTCACTTTAAGTGCGGTACGAGGCATATACCGCCTGGAAACCATCTCGTACGAGGTTATCGATATAATTTCGATATTGTTGTGCAAGAGTTGACAATTGACGGACGTTAGTTCATGTAATTATGGATGCAATGAATAAAGCCGGTAATAGGAAGAGTTCGAGGAGAATCTTAGAATTATCTTTTAATAAAAATTCACCTACAAATGAAGAATCGTTATACCTAACAAAAAAGTGTTTACAACGAAACAAGACACTTCGGCTTGTACTAGAATTTATACTAGTCCTACTTCAGGTCACACATTTCAGCAACTTAACAACATAGTAGTGTCACGGAGGTCACTATCTAATAGTTGTGCAAGTGGATTTTAATCATCCTTACAAAGTAAGTGAATTTGTTGTTGATTTATCAGCGACCAACCCTCAAAATGATTCTAATTCATCAATTTTAAATATTTTTAAGTTTTTTTAATTTATGCTACTCGATAACTTAAAAAATTGTTTTATTTACATCCCTATAATTTTATCGATATTTTATACAATTGTGCAATACGAGGTTAAATGTGCCATGTATTTGTTTTGCTTTTAGTGCTAGACGGGGCGAGAAACACCTCGTAAGTTAATTAGTGGCATAACTATGTCATTTTTAAACCAATCCCTGGGCGAGCTGACATATAGATGAAACATATCTTACTTTATTCACTTGTGCTATGAAAAAGAAGTAATTAGTAGTTTTCATTAAAATATTCTAAATTAAAGAGGCAGAGTCGTACGAGATGCATTTAACCTCGCTCCGCACTGAAAATAAGTTGAGTACGGGATGAGAATTGCCCCGTAACGCACCTGTTTGTAAGTACTTAAAATCACTAGCCGCAGTGAACGTGTTAAGTAGGTACTCTGTCAGGCTTAGTATTCGTGGCGCATGTCAAGAATTATAGCAATCGAACGGAAGACACGGGAGTCGGTACGAATCCGACATACCCCGCCGACCCCTAGGTGGCGGATGATCTATGAGGATTTCCCGTACGTAGGTACTAGGAAAAAAGGTAGGTAAGTAAGTAAGTAGGTAGGTACTCTTTTTACACTTGCAAGGCCAAGGATAAACCATGATGTGTCGATTTTAAAAGAAGCTTTGACTTGTAAAAATGTTTTAAGTAGTTATGTAATACTTACCGAAAAAAAAAATCATTTTATAGGGACCGCAATTGGGGTGATCTTGGTCAATCTGCTACGGTCAACGACTATGTAGACAACACTATTAATATGATAGTGCCCTTCATCGAGCAGCATGGTCTTGACCCCATGGAACTGCCTGACGTCATAGAAGGTTTTGAAGTTGTAAGTGTTAAATAATTTAAGGCTGATCGTTTCGCTGAGCCCGCCAAATTCAAATTACAATTGGTTTTTCGCAATTTGTATGTCTATAACACATTCTAGATTCCTAGCTGTAGTAATTGCGCCATTAGCTATACAATATTCACAACTGAGCATTAAAAACTTTGCATAATAAACGTTAAAGAAGCTAAAAGTAGGGTCAATTGTAAATTTTGGCCAAAATTGACGATTGACACTACTTTTAGCTACAATATCGATTTACAAGCAAAGCTTTTCATTCATTCAAGAGGCAGAACTTGGCAATGGGTGTACTTGGGTGGTTTTCAAAAAAATTGTTCGTTGCGTAATGGAATTCCACCCAGAAAGAAAAAAACAATATGGAAATTAAACAAGTTATAAGCTAACGAGTTATATCATGTTTTAAAAAATAATGAAATTTATTATGATATGTTTCTAATTTAACGAAAAATACATATTTTAAGAAGGGATGGTTACTAAAAAGTTCCGTTACGCCACAAAGTTTAGATAAGTATTAAAACTCACTGGTAAATCAAATAAGTTTTTTTTTTATTATAATATATTTTAACAAGAACAGTCTTCAAAATCACAAACTTATAATTAGTAATATAAGTAACATCAACGTTTTTTCTACAAAAACTATTCCTCTACGTTACTTTATGGCACGTTTCATTGCACAGCCAAGCCTCTACTTTGGCACTTTTCTATAAAATATGATATAAAAAATTATGTTTCATAACACATTTAAATAATATTATTATAAATAATTTAATTCAGAGTAGTAATCTTATGAGAATATTTTTAAATTAAATCTAAATATCACCATGAAAGTAGGACAAGTGACGTTAATGGAACAAATCCTCACGTTTAGGAATTATAAGGCAGAGTTTACATTACTTACAATTAATCAACTTTAAAAGTAATCAAGTAAAGTCATTTAAACCACTATAAAATAAATAACATTTTGAGGAATTCTTAACACATAATGTAACGTAACATACGTATTCTTTTTCTTCTTCAGTTAATTCGTTTATCTTGTTAAAATGCTTCTTCAGTCTTTAAAGTTCCTTTTTTTTATTAATTTCGTGCTTTACTGGGTCTTGTTTTGTTTTCTCCCGGTATCTTTTCGACCGCTCCGCTGCCGTCAACACCATAATGTAATCTAAAAAAAATAGTCCAAAGCTCCATAATTTACGTTTTAATTATCGAAAATAGTGATTATTACAAAAATCTGTAACTATTCGATCGATTAAATTATTTTAATTAAACCTTTATGCCTTGCACAATTACTTTTCACTAAAAATAATCAATCAATCTCTCAACAATTTAATTTTTTGTTTTTATTTCAAATTGTTTTGATTATAAAAACGATACATGTGTAAACCATGCTTTAAAATTCCACTACGTCACATTTTGCGTTCCGCTAGTACAATACGTAGCGTATTGGACGTGACGTATGATGGCTTCACAAAAACAAACTCAAGAAATCAATAGTAAAATGTAATTTAACGGAATGTTCCACTTAATTCCGATTAAAGACACTTTTTTTCTAATTAGCTATAAAAAGTTATTAGTCAAATAAACATTACTTACTTAATAAAATCAAGTTCGTAGTGGAAAATGCGAACAGGACTTCGTGACGCCCGAGCGCTGACACTCAATAATAGACAAAATTGCTGTTATTTAACAAATGTAGTGGACATGTACGTTCTTAAATGCTGCCAACACTAAAAATATACTCTTAGTAACATTCAATTTTCTACTAAAAATCGGTAAAACAGTGTAGCGTATATGGAATTTTCCATCAACGTAATTTTGAGGGACAAGATAAAACGTGTATTTTAAATAATTTTGTACTCTAGTATCCTATGAATTAAGTTTATTATTCAATTTAGATCATATAATCCTGCCAAATTACATAAAATTACTGAACAAAAAGTCGGATAACAGTGATATTTTACGTTCGGAACTTTACAAAACCAGCGTGGGACACGTCAAAAATGATCTTTTATCTTTCTAATAATGATTAATTTAATCAATATTACACAGATTTTCGTACTACTGAACATTTGAATAATAAATTTAGAACGTATTTTATCGTTTTCTGATTAAAACACTAAGTTTGAACTGCATTTGCCTGAAGGATAGAGATTTGAAGTCGTAGGACACGCAATTTTCGTATGAACATTTTTTTTGAAAAAGACCCACTTACTTATTTGAAATAAAAAAAGTTTTTTGTATTTTTTTTTTATTATGGCGCCACACTTTTTGTGTATTTGCCAGTGTCAAGTATTAGAGTAATCAAGTAATCTTTTCAAAGGATATTTCCCATCATGGGATTGTGTTATGGCACGACACTTTTTGTGTTCGCCAGTGTCAAGTATAAGTTCAGTTGCCCCAATAAAACGGTAGAAACTTTATTGAGGCTTCGATAGAGTTAAAGAGTGAACCCAAAAAGTCACGATTTTCAATTTTATATCATTTGCCTACACTCTCACACGTTCACGAACACTTAATGGTTAATTATCCACCATAATTACACATTAAACTTCGGAGAAATTCAAGTTTTGAAAAATAATATAAAATCGACAACGTGCACTTTTCATTTTCCCGCCTAAACTCCTTTATTGTATTTGAACTTTTGAAGATGTCTGTCACCATAGTATCAGTAGATAACTATTAGTAGGGTTTAGCCGGGAAAATGTTTACCTATTTTTAAAATAGTTAAAATAGTTTAAAATAGTTACCTATTTATTTAAATAGAAGATACCTATAAAATGAATTTAAAAAAGTTTTATAGATAGATACAAGATGAAAATACATATTTTGTATGTTGTATCTGTATTTCAGATACTTGTATCTAAGATAAGTTACATCTCTGGTTCTAATAACTATCTAAGTATGGTACTACTGAAGTGGTTCTAATGTAATTTGGCGAAGATCTAATCATAAAATGTTGAAGAAATGACAATAACATGTACCTACAAACGAGAGAGAAACGACAACATCGTCGAGTGAAGAAAAAATATTTTTCTTGCCACTTGTGTTGAATTGAAATACCTATACCTTATAACATTTTTTTTTTACGTGGGAGAGCCATGCTTCGGCACGAATGGGCCGGCTCGACCGGAGTGATACCACGGCCTTACTGAAAACCGGCGTGAAGCAGCGCTTGCGCTGTGTTTCGCTGAGTGAACGAGGTTACCGGAGGCCCAAACCCTTAACCCCCCCTATGATGCCGCAGTTGAATAACAATTTGCTACCCCAGGAGGGTACCAACTGCGCTAGCGTTGGAGAATCCCTCTCTGGGCGTTCACGTTCAGGACACAACACACCTGAACGTGGACGCCCAGGCTGCCCCTCGTATTCTGGGGGGAGCAAAACTGCGCTCAATAGCACCAGAGGCAAGAGCAGAAACACTTCGGCACCCCCTGCTACACTGGCTGTGGACTTCTGCAACATCAGGGGATTACATACCAATCTCAATGCTGTCCACCACCACCTCGAGACAGCAAAGCCGGCCTTGCTCTTCTTGACCGAGACGCAGATATCGTCCCCAGCGGACACATCGTACCTTACCTACCCTGGGTACGGACTTGAACACTCCTTTTTGTTCAAGGCCGGAGTGTGCGTGTACGTCAGAGACGATATCAGCTCTCGTCGCCTCAGGAATCTTGAAGGTAGGGACCTGTCCACCCTATGGCTCCGTATAGATAGCGACGACCATCCCCGCGTCTATACTTGCCTTTCTAGGTCCCATAGCGGTGATTTCGAAACTGACTGACTCTTTGAGCAAATCCAAATAGCTTCGGACTTCGTGCAGCAGCAGATCCCCTCAGCAGAAATCGTGTTTCTTGGCGATTTTAATGCCCACCATACCGACTGGCTCGGTTCCAATAAGACCGATCATGCGGGGAGATCTGTTCACGACTTCGCCCTGGCATATGGCCTGACACAACTGGTCACCACGCCCACGCGAATCCCAGATGTGGAGAGCCAGAAGCCTTCAATGTTGGACCTTCTGCTGACTTCTCATCCGGTCGGCTATCATGTATCCGTAGGCGCCCCGCTTGGTTCCTCGGATCATTGCCTTGTCCGGAGTACGGTGCCTCTCATGTACTCGTCGCGTTCGCGAGTTGTACGTAGCCGCCGTGTGTGGCACTACAAGTCAGCTGAATGGGATGGGATGCGGTCATTCTTTGCGTCCTACCCTTGGAGACAGGTTTGCTTCTCGCCGGATGATCCCAACGCCGCTGCTGATTCTGTTGCTGATGTGGTGCTGCAGGGTATGGAACTTTTCATTCCATCCTCTGTAGTCCCCATTAGTGGCAAATCTCGACCTTGGTTCGGTTCGTCTTCCAAAAAGGCCTCTCGTAGGAAGCAGGAAGCTTATCGAGCCTGGGCTGATGCGGTGGCGGCACGGGATGTAAATACCAGCGCATTAAAAAAGAAGTATAACTTTGCCTCTAGGTCCTTCAAAAGAGACATTGCAAGGGCGAAGTCGGTGCACATCGGTAGAATTGGTGAGAGGCTTGAACGCCTGCCTTCGGGAACTCGTGCGTTCTGGTCCCTTGCCAAAGCTATCGAAGGAAGTTTTTGCAAGCCATCTTTTCCACCTCTTCACATGGGAAATGATTCGTTGGCCCATGACGCAAAGGAGAAAGCCGATCTTCTGGGCAAACTCTTTGCGTCCAACTCAACTTTGGATGACGGGGGACAAGAGCCGCCTACCATACCGCGGTTCGATGGCTGTATGCCGGATATCCGGTTCCACCAACGCGCAGTGCGTTTAGCACTTGTATCCCTCGATATCCATAAGTCAAGTGGGCCTGATGGAATCCCTCCTATTGTGTTAAAGATGTGCGCTCCTGAGTTGGCACCAGTTTTAACACGTCTTTTTCGGCTCTCTTACTCTTCTGGCGTTGTCCCAACATCATGGAAGACAGCATTGGTCCACCCGATCCCTAAAAAAGGCGACCGCTCAAATCCATCCAACTACAGACCGATAGCCGTAACCCCCCTTTTCTCGAAGATAATGGAGTCCATTATCAACTGCCAGCTCCTTCGGTACTTAGAGGATCACCAGCTGCTTTGTGACCAGCAGTACGGCTTTCGTAAGGGTCGGTCGGCTGGTGATCTTCTGGTATACCTGACACACCGTTGGGCACAGGCGATCGAGACTATGGGGGAAGCCTTGGCAGTCAGTTTGGACATAGCGAAGGCCTTCGATCGGGTATGGCACAAAGCGCTTCTCTCGAAGCTCCCTTCCTACGGGCTTCCCGAGAAACTGTGCGGATGGGTCACCAGCTTTCTTGCAGACAGAAGCATTAAGGTCGTAGTTGACGGTGAATGCTCTGACTCCTTGTTCATTAATGCTGGTGTCCCTCAAGGCTGTGTGCTATCGCCTACTCTGTTCCTCCTCCATATCAATGACATGCTGCAAATCAGCGGCATTCATTGTTATGCGGATGACAGCACAGGCGATGCTTTATATACCGGCCGTGCTAACATTTCTCGGGAAACCGTCATCGAGAGCCGAAACAAACTTGTGTCTGAAATTGAGACCACCTTGGAGAAAGTCTCAGATTGGGGAAGACTTAATTTGGTCCAATTTAACCCTATTAAGACACAAGTTTGCGTGTTCACCGCTAAAAAACTACCGTTGGTCGTATCTCCTCGTTTTGAGAGCACCCCCTTAATTGCCTCAGCCAATATTGGAATTCTTGGCATAGACATATCGAATCAACTCCAGTTCCGCGGACATTTAGAGGTAAGGCTAAGTTAGCCTCAAAGAAGCTTGGCGTGCTTAACAGATCGAGACAGTATTTCACTCCGGCCCACCGCCTATTACTTTATAAGGCGCAGGTCCGGCCTCATATGGAATACTGTTCTCATCTCTGGGCAGGAGCACCCGAGTACCAGCTTCTCCCTCTGGACCGCATCCAACGAAGAGCGATTCGAATCGTCGACTGCCAAGTTATTTCAAACCGGCTTGACCCCTTGGCGCTGCGTAGAGATGTGGCCTCGCTTTGCATCCTCTATCGCCTATACTATGGGGAGTGCTACGAGGAATTGTTCGGATTGATCCCTGCAGCCTCTTTTCGCCATCGTTCTACGCGACAACAGTTCCATCCCCATCATCTTGATGGCTGGCAGTCCACAACTGTGCGTTTCTCTAGAAACTTTCTGCCTCGCACAACAAAACTGTGGAATGAACTGTCGCCTGCAGTATTTCCGGACCAATACGACCTTCAAACCATCAAGAAAAGAGCGTACTCCCTTTTAAAAGGCCGGCAGCGCACTTGTGACTCCTCTGGTGTTGCAGGTGTCCATGGGCGGCGGTGATCGCTTACCATCAGGCGATCCGTGTGCTCGTTTACCTGTTATCACATAAAAAAAAAAAACATAAAAAAGGTAAAACCGCTTTCAAAATTAAAACGTGAGGAAATCTGCATGATTTTGAGATTTTATCCACAAGTAATGAAGACTGCAAGCCCCATTTCCTCCTAGACGGGAGATATGGCGACTACATGTAAATGTAAACTTGGTACTAAAGGGCTCCTTTTGCCGTCATTTGTTTAGGAGCTGGTTAGGCTTCTAGAAGTGTCTTGTTTTAAGCCTAGGTAAAAATCAGGACTACCCCTGTGACTTAATTATGATAAATGAAAGCAATTAAAATTATATCCTAATAATTTTAATTGCTTTGTGACAATTTATGAAACACAAACGTGAAACACGTTTCATACTTAACGATAACGCGATGATATTTTACGTAAGTATATCTTAATTTTTTGTTTTTTAGAGGCCCTTGCTGATAACGTACAGTGCATGGTTGAAGATACACGATGGTTACATGACCGGGTTGGTGAACGTTGCTCGCTCCGGCGACCAGGAGGTTAATTACTTCGCTAAAATGTTGCGTGTCCGCGTGAAGCTGCAGTTTACTAACCTGGAGGTTAGATTTTATTCCTTTTTAGACAGATCCAACATACCTGCCGTAAATAAATGGAAATTTTGTTGTGGTATTTCGTGATCAACATTATAGAGCTGTGATACCCATAGTGATCTATATCGACCCCTAGTCGTCGACGCCGTCCTACAAGGGGTCTATGTCAGCGGGAAGAAAAATTATGGTCCATGAGATCTAAATTAGTATGAATTTGCAAATAATTAAAATGAGTTACGAAAACGGTCTACCCAAAACCGAAAAATATGGCAAGTGGTCGACAAGATAAAAAAGTTTGGGGACATCAGCTGTTAAAGTGTCGACTAATTTTATTGTGCCATATGTACCAATATTTGAGTCGGATTAAAGTACCTATCGGTATAGGTTGGTATGGTAATTAGGTAGGTTTCAGGTCTAGATACCCGAATACTATTTTGTAGCACATGACTTAGGTAAGTATTGTTACGAGCTGGGGTTCGGGATAAATTAATTAACGCTAATTTTACCGAAATAAACAAATACTTTAATTTACTTAACAAACACACAACAGAAATCACAAATAAAGTCACTACACTATCACTTGTCGCACTGTACTGTTACACTGAGAATCACTTGTCTTCACTTTGATGTTCACTTCACCTTGTCCAAAACTAAACTGCTCTAGCCGACCCTTACGACGGCTATTTATATCAGTCACGAAGATTCTAGTATCGAACAATCGCGAAAAGCCTACAAAATGCGAGTAGGTACTTGATCGTCTATTGTTTACGGACATTGACCTTTGAACCTGACCTTGAACTATTGTTATTACGTGAGTACGCATTCGAGTACTTTCTTTCGAATATTCTACATGCTTCTACGATTTATCTAGAACCTTCGTGACCAACTACGTCATTCTAATAGCTCTTCGGCGTAACACTGCCCCCTCCTAAGACATGCTCGTCCCGAGCATGCATCATTAGTTCCGTAATAACAGGCTAAACGATCCACGTGAACTGGTTTCGGAGCACCTATTGATCCTTGCTGTATCCGGTAGGTGACATCGTTGATCTTAGTCGCAGCTCTATAGGGGCATTTTTCCCGTAGCTTGGATGACTTTCCTTTGACGCGCACCGGGTTATTTAGCCGCACTAGTGAACCCTCGTCGAAGCCTTTGTTGTTCGTCTTACATTCATAACGCGACTTCATTCTCTCATAAGTTGGTTTGGCCGATTGACCAACTCGTTCTGAGCTACTGTTTCGTACATCATTCAGATCCGCTGTCAGCATCCTCACGGGTACTGCTTCCTTAGCCTCTTGCTTCACTCCAGAATATGCATCATCTCCATTCTTCCTCCAGTTTTCAGAGCACGGTCTACTCGGAGAACATGCACGGGATCTACTTTGCTTCGGGCAACTCATCCGGAGGTGGCCTCTTTCTCCACATATATAACATCTTGGAGCAGCTATCATTCTCCTTTTTCCATCCTCCTTTCTCCAGCAACTGGCTTGAAAGTGTCCTCGCTTACCACAGACGTAGCATCTAGGCACTATCACACGTTCCCTTGAAATTTTGCTGCGCCTCGCACAACCCACCTGGAAGTGACCCTCTTCTCCACAGAGGTAACATGTCGGTAACACGACTTCCCGGATACGATAAGCTCGATAGTCCTGCCTGACTGCCTCCACTTCCAACGCATGGGCTAAGGCGTCTTTCAATGTCCTGTGATGACCAAGTCTCACAGCGGCTCTGACTTCTAGGTCACGGATTCCATCGATGAACGCCTGCACCAGATTTCCGTCGATAAGCACAGGTGTAGACTGGTAGGCTTTCCGAACCAGCTTTTCAATTTCTACGGCCCACTGCTGCAGGGTCTCTGAACCGCGCTGTACCCGATCCTTCAGCTGTGCACGGAACACGTATTCAAGATGGGCGTCACCATATCTCGAGTCCAATGCCTCAATCTGCTGATCGTACGTCATGCTGTCGCCGATGGCCTCCAGTACTGTTAAGGCCTGACCACGGAGGCAAAGGGTGAGTGCCGTCTTAGTCTGACCTTCGTCCCACCCGTTTGACGCAACAAAGGCTTTAAATTGCATTTTATACGCGGACCATGAAGAGGTCCCATCAAATGGTGGCACTTTGAATCCACGTAGGGAAGAGGTTACGGGAGCAGCATCCCCGGAAGCAAAACGCAAGTTTCGTGCCTCTAAATTACCCAATGCCTTTGTCACGTTAGCAATCTGTTCCTCGGTTTTAGAAATCCGGGTCTCGTGCTGTTCCACCTGCTCCTTCATAACACCAAGCTGTTTGCCAAGAGTCCCATGAAGGTCTTTTATGAGGAGCATCTGATCCTCTTGGCGTTTGGCCTGCTCCTCTTCCCGGCGTGCCTGCTCCTCTTTGTCACTCTGTAGCTGCTCCCGCTGTAAGCGAGCCTGTTCTTCCTGACGGCGGGCCTGCTCCTGCATCATTGCCATTAAAGCCGCCAGATCAACAGCTGGTACCGGAGAAGTTCCAGATAGACCAGCGACTGGGTCTGTTGTTGGTTGTAGATGACCCGCAGGAAGTGCCGGAGAATCTCCAAATCGTCTCTGGTCCATTCCTTGCTGCCGCTGACTTCTGGTACGGATACCTTCCGTATCGTCCTTCGGCAAAACCGGCATAATTTATCCCACTTCTGACACCAAATGTTACGAGCTGGGGTTCGGGATAAATTAATTAACGCAAATTTTACCGAAATAAACAAATACTTTAATTTATTTAACAAACACACAACAGAAATCACAAATAAAGTCACTACACTATCACTTGTCGCACTGTACTGTTACACTGAGAATCACTTGTCTTCACTTTGATGTTCACTTCACCTTGTCCAAAACTAAACTGCTCTAGCCGATCCTTACGACGGCTATTTATATCAGTCACGAAGATTCTAGTATCGAACAATCGCGAAAAGCCTACAAAATGCGAGTAGGTACTTGATCGTCTATTGTTTACGGACATTGACCTTTGAACCTGACCTTGAACTATTGTTATTACGTGAGTACGCATTCGAGTACTTTCTTTCGAATATTCTACATGCTTCTACGATTTATCTAGAACCTTCGTGACCTATCTAACGTCATTCTAATAGCTCTTCGGCGTAACAGTATATAACTTAAGTAGGTAACCCTAAGTGATGTGCCAAAAAAATTTAGTGGTAGGTAACGGGTAAGGTAAAGTAGGTAAGCTGTATATTCAGTAAACAAGCAGTAGCTAAATACTAGGTACCTATATCTAGTATCACTGCTTTTGTTGTTGAATGAATTTACAGGACGGTAGAATAATATTTGAATACGTACACAGCTCAGTTTCTCAGCAGAACTTATTCTACGCACTGAGCTGATGTTTTATCTAGACCCATGCTGTAGCCGCCGACATAAGACCGGGTCCCATCTAGATGGCAGATGGATTATAAAAAATCAAACTAGATTCGTAGGTACTCGTACCCATCAGATATACCTCAGTACTCATCATTTTTAAAACACAACGGTTACTACTCAATACCTACTTTATTGCATTCCATAATGCATTTGCATTGCATTAAAGTATCTAATATGGACCCTGTCGGGCACCGCAAATTTTATAAGTAGGTACTCTACAGTTTTGTAGAAGAAGAAAAAGAGTGTTTTTGAAAATATGTACTAGGTATATTCTTTTGTATGATATAGGTAGTTACGTTATTCTAATTTCTAATAAGTATACTTACTATCTACGTAACCTGTTTTTAATTTTATTATTTCATTTTAGTTTGTATACAAGTACTTGGTGCAAGCGATGAACATTGGCCCCACTGGTGGTATCATCGGTAGTCTCAACCGCTTCGTCGTTATTTTTGACGTACTGATCGATTTTAACAATGACGAAGTTCATCTACAACAGTTCAGGCTCACCGATATCGGGTTAGTAATTTCAAAAGGTTTATCGATTAGATCATACCCCCACGCATGCATTCACACACGTGCGTAGTGGTAATTATCTAATTATAGGTCATAAATAAGTTATATAATAACCATAATAACAAAAGCCAATACCTACAGCCGCATATGAAGCCTCAAAGGCCTAAGCTAACGTGCCCTGTCTGTGTCATCCCTAGGTAGTTATTAGGTACCTACCTAATGTATGAGTGAACAGATTTACCTGCTTTTATATAAAGTGAATGGAAAGAGTCACCTACTCAAAGAAATATGAACGACTAACACCTGCCTTCCTGTTCCTCAGCCGCCTGCGCGTGAGATTCACCGGCAACGTTCTCACAGACTGGCTGCTCACTCCCGTAGTCAACGTGTTCCTTAGAATCTTCGACACTATCATCATAAAAGTCGTGGAAGTCAACATCCAGTCCGCTATTCAAAGTGGAATCGATTTCATCAACGCCAATGTGAAAGACATTATCAACTCTATTGAAGCATACAATAAAGCCATTTATTGAATTCTCTTTTTAAAAACATCATAAGTTTGGAACCTTTGATAAATCGACATAAAATTGTAACAAATTAAAAATATTATTTTGAAAGTAATGTTTTATTTATTTTGGTAGGTATTTTATGGTTTAAGACATTTATTTCTCATAAAGAATTCAATTCGTTCATCTGAGAAATACAGGATAACTTAATTTAAACTTAAACATAAGTAAACCAGCATACAATATGACGTATAAAGTATCATTGTTATCAAAATATTTTACACATTGCGAGGATACATCGTAAAGAAACAAAAAATAAAAATAATGCGGGTATTACTAAATTTGAACATTACCCAGTGGCCAGTGCAACATCTTATTCAATGACGATGGCCTTTATTAAGTACTAGCTTCTGCCCGCGACTTCGTCCGCGTAGCGTGATAATATATAGCCTATAGCCTTCCTCAATAAATGGGCTATCTAACACTGAAAGAATTTTTCAAATCGGACCAGTAGTTCCTGAGATTAGCGCGTTCAAGCAAACAAACAAACTCTTCAGCTTTATATATTAGTATAGATATCAAAATCCTTTCTGGGATGTCTACGTCATAGTAGCTATATGCATGCAAAGTCTCAGCCCGATCGGTTTAAAATTGACAAAGTTTCATACAAACTTTCATCCCCTATTTTATCCCCTTGGGGGTAGAATTTATCAAAATCCTTTCTTAGGTAATGCCTACGTCATAACATCTACCTACATGCCAAATTTCAGCCCGATCCCTCCAGTGGTTTGGGCTGTGCGTTGATAGATCACTATATCAGTCAGTCACCTTTGAGTTTTATATATTTAGAAGATAGAATAGATGAGGAAACGATTGCTGTCGCATAGAAATTTAGAATAGCAACTATTGTACGTGTCTGACTAAGATTATAACGTTACGTTTTATTTACTCAAAAATAATAATAATGCGGCCGCTACACTATGCTCCTTGCGCTGCTCATCGCTATGCTCTTCGCAGTTCGCTCTGCCACTGTTTGCCGCGATGTTGCCCTCTCTGCCCACACACTGCTCTACTCGCGCAAATAATCGCGACGCCCTCACTAGAGGTGTTATATTAGGGTGATATCAAAGTAATACTATTATTTAATATATTCACTAAGCCATATTAGCATACCATACCTATTACTGGGTAATAGTCAAATATTAGTCAGCCATTTTGAGATTCATATTCTCTCCGTATTCGTTAACTCTAACATAATATTGATATCATAACTATTCTCAGAATAGGTACGATATCAATATTATTATTCCTTACGAATACGGAATTATTCTCTTTCTCTATAATATACACAATTTCTCTATAAGGTACACAAGATATTCTTGAACATTCATAATTCTGGTTTGCCTATTATATTACCAAAACGAAACGGTGATTAAATTTTCCGTCATACTTTAACAGCCGTGCGGCAACTTCCCGTAGCGCACTCGTCGACGCACACAGCCGCGCAAGTAACCGCGAATACTCGGTGTGCCTATTATTTGACTAATATCTGGTAATAGTCTACGCTAAATTAATATCTTACATATAATAAGAATGTAAGTGAGCCGTGTCTGTACATTTCTTATATTTACAAAAAAACTAATTTGGGGGACTCAGAATCAGTAACACAATCCATCTCATTATTTTTGGAACTTTTGTCTGTCTGTCGGTTTGTCTGTGTGTTTGACCACGCATCAAATGATAACTACTGAAAAGATTTGGAGGAAGCGGACAGGAATTCATAGCCTGTTTCTTGGATTAACATTTAGGCTATTTTTCGTTCAAATGGGTTCTCTCTATCAAAAGTTATTAACATTAAAAACGTTGAATTTGAAAAATAACCATTGAAGTAAATTTATTTTTCAAGTATTTCTGTACTAGACTAGCCCGAGTCAAAAATTATAACAAAATCAAGTAATAAAATTAAAAAATACACTGATAGGTACTAAATAATAATAATAAGGGACTAAATAGTTGCGTTCCACCCTAACGCGAGACGTAATATTAACCTCGGTTATGAACTTTAACAAGACACATAGCAATGAAAAACTAAACTCGAAACATCTTGGGTATGGCTGTCCCATCAAGCCTATCTTTGTGTCTGAACATTTGTCACCCCTTAATAAACAAATCCATGCGGCTACGAGAAAGGCGGCTACTGCAAAGGGGTACAAATACGTGTGGGTGCGCGACGGTAAAGTTCTAATAAGGAAAGCTGATGGAGAGCAAGCCAAGCATATGAGAAGCCTAGAGGCTGTGGCATTGCTCTGAAGCTCTCTACAAAAAACACGCCATAACGTCGTATGTAAGTAACAAAAATTCAACGTCTACTACCAGAACTTTAGAGGTATGAAAACAAAATTGAACAAAATTGAAATGTCCACACGACTGCTCAAATACGATGTTATTATTGGCACAGAAACCTGGCTGGATGATAGTATAAGAGACGGCGAAATATTTGATAACAGGTACAACATTTATCGTGGGGATAGAGCATCAACAGCCAATAGAGGCAAAAGAGGAGGAGGTGTAGTGATTGCTGTTTTGAAGACAATAGACTCTGCTCGAATGCCGCAATGGGAAACAGACTCCGAAAACCTATGGGTTAGGCTCAAGGCTGTCAAATGGAAAAAATGCCAAAACTTAAATATCTGCGCGGTTTATCTTCCTCCACCAGTTCAACAACGTATGCTAGACACGTTCCTTGACAGGGTCTCCTCGGTCATCGACACCACTGGCGACGAAACCCTTATAGCCGGAGACTTCAGTCTAAGTTTCATTGATTGGCAATTAGACAATACCCTTCGACATACTTCCAGTACCACTGTATCTAACTATGCCAACTCATTGGGCTACTCACTGATAGACTTCATGTCGTTATGTAACATGGAGCAAATTAACGCAGTTAAAAATTGTTTTCAAAAAACTCTTGACCTAGTATTTTGTAACTTCTTTGGAGGATTTGTAAGTGTATGCAATAACCCTCTTTCATTGGTGGACGTCTATCACCCTCCGCTCGAAATATCATTAAGAAACACGTCTCCCACTTTATTAAAGAGTAAGATTCCAGTTAGATTTAACTTTAAAAGAGCTAACTATAAAATTATCAATGCTAAGATTAGTGATCTCGACTGGAGCCGGATTTTCTCACCGAGCTATATAGGCACCTTGGGGATATGGTTCGCGAACACGTCCCTAAATCAAGAAGACCGAGTGATAAGTATCCCTCCTGGTTTTCTAAACCTCTCATCAGAGTCCTAAACGAAAAAGAAAAACTCAGAACACGGTATAAAACATACAAAAACCCAAGGGATTACTTTGAATATAGACTACTGGATTGTAGATCGAGGGTCATGATGAATGGCAGTTATAAAGACTATATGAGCTTCACTGAAAAGAGTATAAGACACAACCCTAAAGTCTTTTGGTCATTCGTCAAAGCGAAAAAGGCTAAACGGAACGACATTCCTTCTGAGATGTGTCTGGGAAATGAAACGGCATCCACTAGTGACGAAATTTGCATCCTCTTTGCTCAGCATTTTTCCTCTAACTTTACTTCTTCGACCGATTCACCTGATTTAGTTGAAATGTGACTGAGGTATCATCAGCATGTACTAGGTAAAGTAGGCTTTACGGAACGTGATGTCCTTAAGGCCCTAAAAAAACTTAATGTCTGCAAAGGGGCAGGGCCGGACGGTTTGCCACCAATATTTATAAAAAAGTGTGATCTAGTCTGGCTTTACCACTAAAATTAATATTCAATTACTCGATTACGACATCACAGTTTCCTATTGAATGGAAGAAGGCTATTGCGGTACCGGTTTACAAAAAAGGAGATTTTAGTGACGTGCAGAACTACCACCCTATTTCACTACTCTCAGTCTTTGCAAAGATTTTTGAAACCTTGCTATGTCCTGTACTTACATCACACATTAATGCACAACTAGTGGTCCAACAACATGGTTTCTGCGCTCGTAAATCAACTACTACTAATTTAGTCCACTACGTGAATCAAATTAGCGCATTAATGGACTCTCGCACGCAGGTCGACTCAATTTACACCGATTTCAGCAGTGCGTTCGACAAGGTGGACCACAAAATCCTTCTTAAGAAGCTTGAATATTTCGGCATATTTGGCCAGTTACTCCTTTGGTTTAAATCCTATCTTACTGAAAGACAACAAAGAGTGGTTGTAAAGGGATATGAGTCACCAATCTATTTCTCTACATCTGGAGTCCCCCAAGGTTCACACCTGGATCCAATTCTATTCTTAATATTCGTCAATGACATAGTTCTAGCAATTAAACATAGCAAATGCTCTATTTTCGCTGATGACTTAAAAATCTTCAAAGAAATAAGCACACCTTATGACGTCCAACTACTCCAGACTGACCTCGATGCAGTTCACGATTGGTGTCTTCAAAACAGGATGACTCTCAATGTGAAAAAGTGCTACCACATAACATTTACTAAGAAACGGAGACCATTACCAACGTCCTACTCAATAAATGGGGTAGCACTGCAAAAAACGGACAAAATACGTGATCTGAGAGTTCAACTCGACTCTAAACTCTCATTCACGAACCACATCGACATCATCACTGCCAAAGCTGCAAAAATGTCTGGCTTCATAAAGAGAATATGCCGAGATTTCCAGGCCATCGCAACCCTAAAAGTGCTCTTCAATACTCTTGTGAGAAGCCTATTGGAGTATGCATCCCCAGTTTGGAACCCCACTTATCGTGTCCACGTAAACAGGATTGAACGTATCCAGAAAAGCTTCACCAGATATCTCCGTTTCAAAAGTTCTAGTTGTCCACGAGATTCCTCTTATGACCAAAGACTCAGCCATTTCAAAATGTACTCACTCGAACACCGAAGACACGTAGCTGACCAAATCCTACTTTACAAGATAGTAAACGGCTTGGTGAACGCTCCTGGTCTTTTGGCGGAAATAAGAATAGCTGTACCTCGTCAAAAAGTCATTAGATCTGGTCGCGAAACAATAACTTTCGCCACAACTGCTAGTCGTACTAACCTTGGTGTCTCAGCTCCCATGAACCGTCTTATGAAGAATTACAATAACATCGCAGCACGAACGGATAGCATCGACATCTACTCTAAGCCCTTCCGTCAGTACCGTAGGAGACTTTTAACCGCCTCGGAGTCTCATGACGTCTGTGCGACATCAATCACCGGGTAATCTATTGCATCCACTCCCATTTTCTCTTCGATATTTCTATTTCTAATATTATACTATAATTCTCTTGTTAAACATTTCATTACTTTAAACTTTTAACTGATTAATGCACACAGCCAAATGCCAATCTCCAATTCGATTTTTAACTTAATTTATAAATCTTTATTTTTTTTTAATTTAAGTAAATTTTTAAATTGATTTAATTTGTTATATTTTAATTAATTAATTTTTGATTGATTTACTATATAATTACTAATTTACAAATGTTTTGATTGATTTACCATGAATTTTTTAATCTAATTTGTGTAAGTCTAATTCAAGAATGCTATCTTACTTGTCCCTTTATCATTCTGTGAGTGTTGTGTACTTCTGTAAGTGACCAACTCACTATGCCTAAAACTATTTGTAATTTTTTGTTTATGTATGTCCTAGTGAGTAAGTCGTTGAAGTACCATAAATATTAATAAATAAGATTAAACAAGAAAATAAAGCAGATCAATCAGAAACCATTATTGTGACCAGGAATTGATTATTAGTACAATTATTCTAACTAAGTAGAGTTAGAATAATTGTACTAATAATCAGTACAGGGCATCACGGGACATACATAGGATTTATCCAAAGAGCACCAGCCGGTGTCAAAACTAAATATTTGAGTAGGGTAAAGAAGTAAACAAAGAATGACAACTTATTTTCTAGCGGACTAACACGACATTGTTATTACCTCAATGAAATTTGATTCGATAACAGGTGTCATTTTGAGTTGACAATTATTGTTTTCTTCTCTAAAGCATCCAACCATATAGTAACTCATTTTATAATGTGAAACCTCCATAGTGAAGATACAGTGCGCACACTTTATATCAAATCAAATAATTAATATACCCAAAGAATATACCACATATTATAATTATTATGTATGTATAATAAAAACTGTCTTACTAGCCAAGTGGTCAAAGTCTTACGAGCAAAGTGTTATTGGGTTTTATCTATGAATTTGTGCCCGTTTAATGGCAATAAGCTCGCCCCCTATTATATGGGACCTAAACATACCGGCGAACTGTAGGTGTACATTAGTACGCCTCTGCCTAACCCTTCGGGAAATACAGGCGTGATAATATTATAAAAAAAAGGCAACGCGTTAATAAAATGCCGAAACAGTTAATTGAGATTTTTATCTATGTAGGTATGCCTGTTTATATTTCCATTTTTCACGTCAATACCATGTGTTTTTTTTTAATTAAGTAATTTATAGGTCAGAAATAAGGTATTCAGAGGTCAATGGCGCTAAGTGTATTAAAAATATGGAAAATATGGATTTTATGTTATTGAAACATGATGATAGTTGAAACTTGGAGAGGACAACGTCTGTCAGGTCAGCTAGTATACTAATATGAATATACAGCTCGTATCATAATATCTATAAGTACCTATTACGAATATATTAGTTACACCTCTAGCCAGCCACTTGCGGTCGTATCGCCGGTCCTTTGACTCGCGCGCAAAAAACCGACAAAATACTAAATAGGGAGCGGTAGGCACGACGAGGAGCATGACGTGCGGCATGACGAGTAATGTTGCCACACATAGTCATTGCCTCCTTTCCTCGTTACTTCCCATGCCACTCGTCGAGTGTGTGGCAAGCCCATAACCCTTTGGGGAATACAGGCGTGATGGTATGTTATGTTATTTATATAAATAATAATATTAATAAATATATAATATAATTAAAAATTAATATAATAAATATATCATACCTATAATAATATAACACTATGAGAAATGCTGTAGAAACGGGAAAAAGTTACCTATTCCTTTTGAGGGTTTCATAGGATTAAAGTTACGTAAAAAATATTAATAATTATGTACCTATGATGGAATTGTTCTCATAAAAAATTTCCAAAAAAAGTCCGTGACAGCATAATTATTATGTCTATCTTTTACTGTCGACTCACTATAACCTTTTTCAAAGAGTATAATAATATAGCTGTACATCTTTTTCATGAGACTGTTTATCCAAGATAAGTGGTCGATTTAGAAGGGAAAATGTAAAGTACACATTGTCGATTGAAAATCGTGACTTTTTGGGTTCAGTCCTAAACTCCATCGAAGCCTCAATAAAGTTTCTACCGTTTTATTGGGGCAACTGAACTGAACTTATACTTGACACTGGCGAACACAAAAAGTGAGGTGCTCTAATACAATCCCATGATGGGAAATATTCTTTGAAAATATTACTTGATTACTCTAATACTTGACACTGGCAAATACACAAAAAGTGTGGCGCCATAATAAAAAAAAAAGATTGGTCAAATCCGTCAAAAAAAAAACGAATGTCAATGTCAAAATCTTTATCTAGCTGTCTGTCTAGAGGTGGGTAACTCATCAAAAATACGCGAGCTGCAGATCAGCTCATGACTCAGGTGAGTGAGCCGGCTCAGTGACTCAGCTCGCAGATCAGCTCCAGATGTACCTATACAGGTTTATGGTTCGCGCGAACCGTCTGAGCTGCGGCAGTTGACAGTTCTTTTAACTCGGTTCTTTTAATTTTACATAATTATTTAGTGGATTTATCATATTTTAAACCGAAATAATAATTCATTCTAAACCATTTTAAACTAAAAAAATCATTCTGAGCTGGCATGGCATAAAAAAGAATACCTCTTTAGACAAAAAATATCTACAGAGCTTTTTGAGTTGTACAATTGAGGTACAAATCAATAAAACGTTTCAGAACGAATGATTCATTCAAAAAAACTCCGCCCTAGCGACTCTGACCAAAAACCTATTGATTGAATTGAACCTCAAATTGTAGATCAGGATCACTCACTGACTCACTCACTATTCACGACATATCTGTGGAGAGATTCACAAGTTCAGATCAGATCAATGAGCTGAATTGAGCCGTGAGCCGGTCGTTTTGTTGCTGAGCTGTGACTCAACGGCTCAGACCCGTGCGATCTGACTCTTTGAGCTGACTCAGAGCTGAGTTACACACCTCTATGTCTGTCTGCTGAGAGTGTCTGGTGATTGGCACACATGTTCTTGCTCTATTTTTTGGGTATCCACAAGTAAAATAATTACATTCGCTTTTAAAAAATAGCCTTGAGTTTAGTAAAAGTCGTGTTATAATGGGAAAAGCTAAGAAGTTAAAACCTTCACAAGTAGGAAAAAATTTAGCTCTAGCAGATCAAATAGAAGCAGTGAACTCCGTCAAAAATAAAATCAGAATCAAAGAAAGGAACAGGCACGATGATGATGAAGAAGTAAGATCCTGTAACACATTTGAGGGCCACTTGCACCAACTTCTTAAATGTGTTTAAATTTAAATATATTTCAAAAGTTGGTGCAAGTGGCCCATAATTTAAGTCTTTTGTGGGTGGCTGGAAATAGGCCTGATACAATTAATTTATCTATAGTACATTTAAATATGAAATTACTTTGACAAGATGTAATATATGGATGCAGCAGCAAGAGGTACGCAAGAAATATGCAAGAATTGTAACAAGTATATAGCATTTTATAGTTTCTGTCTATCTATATAGGGTAAAAGGTGTTAGTGTGTAGGTATGTATGCAGTAAAATTACCCAAATGTTTATGTATGTTTGTAGGTCTAATGGTAAATAATGGCATACTAATTGACCCAAAACTAACGGAGAGGGGGAAAGTTTGCGCTGTGCATTTGTGTGCAAAATGTACTAAAAATCGACTACTGCCCATCCACCATTTTGGTTCAAGTTATTTTGCGCCAACTGTACTTGATTTTTAATAAAATACCATCTCTTTTTTTATTGTTTAGTTTGTTAATGCTGACTTATCCAAGAAAATTTTAAAAGCTGCAAGAAGGCAGCAGGCTGAATTAGGGGATGATGAAGAAGGGTTTTCTCCTGCAAAACATGTGACTTTACCTTCAACATTCAAAGGTAAGCTAATTGGCTAAAGATCTCTATGAGAAAGCTTAAATATATATCAGTATTTAATGTGTGAATATTTAAATCATCCAACAAAGGTGCAGAATCTGATGATGATACTGGATCAGATAAAGATGATTTGGAACCAGATACATATTATGATAATGTGGAAATAAATGCAGAAGATGAAGAGGCCCTTAGAATGTTTATGTCAGCTAAACCAGAGAGGACTCGCACACTGGCAGATATAATCAAAGACAGGATCACAGATAAACACACTGAACTACAAACTCAGTTCTCAGATGTGGAAACATTAAAACTACAAAACATTGATCCAAGGTATTGCTAGAAAGTATAGAGTAAACATTTTAATTTTTTTTTGTATAAGGTTCAAATCACCAATAAAGATTATGCAGGTCATTTTTAATTCTATTCTTTAAAGCAGTGGTTCTTTTTTCAATATTTGAGGCATATGCCTCAAATATTGAAAAAAGAACCACTCTTATCTCTACTGATTCGGTCATTTGTTTTGGTTCATATATACTTCTATCATGAAGAGTTTGTTTGTTTGAATGTGCTAATCTCAGGAACTACTGGTTCGAATTGAAAAAGTATTTCTTCATTTGACATAGCAACTGAGCATTCAGCTTCTGCGCAGTGTTGTGGGTTTGATCACAACATAGAGCAAATATTTGTATGACCTACAGGTTGTTCGGGGTCTGGGCATTTGTGTATGTGAGGATTTGTTTTTGTAAAAACATCCATGATACTGGAGAAAGTCCTTGTGTGGGGCAAATTTTTTCATTAAATAAATAAATAAGCGGCAGTAGCCTAATGGCTAGGGCGTCGGACTTGCGATCATGTGGTTGCCAGTTCGAACCCCACCCATTGCACTACCGACGTGAACCCACTCGTGACACAAGCAATCTAGCTTAGCACGCGGGGTTAACAAGAATACTAGTAATGTGTGACCCCCATTGCTAGCAAGCTTTTAAAAAAAATATATATATAAGCATCTTACAGAAATAATTAATTTATCATCAAAACAATCATAATGTAGATAAGCCTTTTGCATTAAAATAATTCTTTTCAGAATTAAAACAATGTATGAGGGTGTCAGGGATGTATTGCAAAAATACAGATCTGGTAAACTGCCAAAAGCTTTCAAAATGGTTCCACACTTACAGAATTGGGAACAAATATTGTACATAACAGAGCCAACCACTTGGTCAGCTGCAGCAATGTATCAAGTAAGTTTTTTTTAATCTTTATACATCAACTTAAATCAGTCTTATGTTATCAAATTAGTAACTGGAATGAAGAAGAAGCCAATTCTTTATTGATATCATGAAAGGGCCCTTTCCACTATTTTATAATCCTGAATTATATTGATTTAAGGCTACAAGAATCTTTGCATCAAACTTGAAGGAGAAGATGGCACAACGATTTTATAACCTAGTACTGTTACCCAGAGTTCGTGATGACCTTGCTGAATATAAGAGATTAAATTTTCATTTGTACCAAGCATTACGGAAAGCACTTTTTAAGCCTGGTGCGTTCATGAAGGGTATATTGTTACCTTTGCTGGAGGTAAGTTATGGAACTTGCTTCAATAATTTTTTTAAATAATAATTTTAATACATAGCTTCATGTTTTATATAGTTTGTGAATTATGAGCATTTATGTACTGCAGATTTATTGTTTTGTCACATCTTCTAGGCAGGAGACTGCACATTACGTGAAGCCATCATAGTAGGCTCAGTATTGGCACGGAACTCAGTACCTGTGTTACATTCAAGTGCTGCAATGTTAAAGATAGCAGAAATGGATTACACTGGAGCTAATTCCATATTTTTAAGGATACTTTTTGATAAAAAGTATGCTTTGCCATATAGAGTAGTGGATTCAGTTGTCTTCCACTTTATAAGGTAACTATATTTAACTATGATTATCTTAATGCTTAATTCATAATAATTGCATTGTATTCCACATTACAATTGATATACTAAAAATTTATTTTAACATTGTTGTTAAAAATAATTTCAGATTTCAAAGTGATCATCGTAATTTGCCAGTGCTTTGGCATCAATCACTGCTAACCTTTGTTCAGCGTTATAAGGCTGATATATCTACAGAGCAGAGAGATGCACTCTTGGAATTAATTAGAAAGCAGTCCCATCCTAATATCACACCAGAGGTATATTATATATTGATAAAAATAATTATTGCATCAAAACAGTTTCTTAACTTAAGGGTGGACTGAATTTCCAATACAAACATAATACCAAAATAAATCGTAAATCAAACACAAATATATAAAAACTACAGTGTGTTATTATTTGTATTCTGATACCGTTAATCTAGGTTCCTTCTCTAGCACAATTTTCTAATTGTTTAAATTTAAAAAAATATTTTTTTTCAGTGAAATAGTACTAGACGAAATGATATGGTAGGAACCTAGATGAACTGTATCTCAATCTGCATAGTAACACCATTTAAATAAAATATTGTTTGGATTATGATTTATTTTGGTCTTGTTTTTGTGGGCAATTCAAGTTCCGCTGGACCCTTAAAATCAGCCACTTATATACTAAACTATTTATAATTACAGATTCGAAGGGAACTGCAGTCCGCTAAATGCAGAGATATTGAAGTCAACGAATCTGTGGCAAGTGCAATGGTGGTTGAATGAATTGTCAATTTGATCAATAATAAAGATTATCATTTATCACATCTTTTTTCATTTTATTTAATAATTTACAGCATAAACAGTTTTTATCATAACATATCATGATTTAGTATTATTGGCCTATCAATTTGACTTGTCACTAAATGTATAGGTTGTAAAACTGACAGTCCACATTTACATTTTCGACCTGATATGTAGTCAAATGATCCAATTCTATTATTACATTTCTCACAATGTAGTTTACCCTTCGTCCACTGCTCTTTTTCAATTTTCTCTTTTATCCACGTAGGTGCTTTATCTTCGCTGATATAAATAAACCTCTTTGTATCATAACTTTCACATTTCTTGGGATCACATGTAAAAGAACTGTCGAGGATGCAAATTTTGTCTAATAATATGTGGCGGCATTTGTGGCATTTAATAACTAATTGTGAATTCATATTTTCATACGTGAAGTGTCCTGAATGTGAATATAATTGCAAATTAACACGGTTTCTTATTTTAGGTTAGAATGTAGAACGAATAATTATTTATAAACAAATAGTAGATTAAAATGTAAATAGTTATGTATTTTTCTTTTTCGTCTTGGTAAGTTTTTTAGTTTTTAATCCTTTTTATTTCGACTTTATTCAATAAATAAAGTCACACACAAACGTTACATTATAGTTTTTTTTTTAATTATGGCGCCACACTAGAGGTGTAACTAATATATTCGTAATAGGTATAGATATTATGATACGAGTGATTCGTGATAGGTATAGATATTATGATGATATGATACTGTATATTCATATTAGTATATATTAGTTTAGCGTAGACTATTACCAGATATTAGTCAAATAATAGGCACACCGAGTATTCGCGGTGACTTGCGCGGCTGTGTGCGTCGACGAGCGCGCTACGGGAAGTTGCCACACGGCTGTTAAAGTATGACGGAAAATTTAATCACTGTTTCGTTTTGGTAATAATATAATAGGAAACCAGAATTATGAATATTCAAGAATATCTTGTGTACCTACCTATATTATAGAGAAAGAGAATAATTCCGTATTCGAAACGAACAATAATACATAATATTGATATCGTAGGTACGGTTACCTATCTTAATCCCGAATTTTAATATTCCGAATATCATAATCCCGAAAACGTTTGGACATTCTTTCATAATCCCGTTTTTTAAAATTCCGAAGTTTTGTTTGCCATATAATCGCAACTCCGAATTTCATTTGCCCATTTATTCATTTGTACGACGTTTTAGAATCCAGACGAATGAGTTCCAGACACACGAAATCTGAATGCACAAATTCCAGATGACCGTAATCCATATGCACGAAAGCCAGATTTTTAAAACACAAATTTTTGAAATACAGTTAGTTGATATCCTGGAAGAATTACAAGGTACTTAACCTTAACCTATCTGTAATGGGCAAGTAAATCAATAGCAAGTCGGTTCTGGCACTCCCCGACCGCTACCGCGGCACGCTCGCTTCGCTCGCTCGGCTCGTGCAAGGGGTCGCAGTTGTAACCTACTGAGTTCCAAATAAAAAGATTATGAAAATTTGGTAATAGTTTATTTGGAAAATGGTACGATGGGCAACAAAAAAAAAGTCTTCTGAAAATTTGGTATTAAAAATAAATACTTTTTGGTAATTTGGTTTTAGTGCACCTGGAAATTGATTCATCCGGGAAATTTAAAAAGGAATTTTAAAAAGTTGTCATTCATTACATCTGTCTTTGAAAAGTTCTTTAAGATTCGGGTAACAGAAATTCGAGATTTCAATAGGTTACCCGTAGGTACCTATTCTCTCCGTATTCGTTACTCTAACATAATGTTCAGTTGCCCCAATAAAACGGTAGAAACTTTATTGAGGCTTCGATGGAGTTTTAGGTGTGAACCCAAAAAGTCACGATTTTCAATATTATATCATCTGCCTACACTCTCACACGTTCACAAACACTTAATCGTTAATTATCCACCATAATTACACATTAAACTTCGGAGAAATTCAAGTTTTGAAAAATAATATAAAATCGACAATGTGCACTTCATTTTCCCGCCTAAACTCTACATTGCTCTACCTACTTACATTAGTTTTTTTTTCTCCTGTTCAGGAGGTCTTGGCTAGCACTTGGGTGCATCCGCCAGCGTCAAGTTTTGTACATTAAAGTTTTTTTTTTAAATTATCGCGTCATACTTTTTGTGTATTTGCCAGTGTCAAGTATTAGAATAATCAAGTAGGTAATAATTATTTCCCATCATGGGATTGTATTATGGCACCACACTTTTTGTGTTCGCCAGTGTCAAGTATAATGTTCAGTTGCACCAATAAAACGGTAGAAACTTTATTCAGGCGTCGATGGAGTTTAGGTGTGAACCCAAAAAGTCACGATTTTCAATTTTATATCATTTGCCTACACTCTCACACGTTCACGGACACTTAATGGTTAATTATCCACCATAATTACACATTAAACTTCGGAGAAATTCAAGTTTTGAAAAATAATATAAAATCGACAATGTGCACTTTTCATTTTCCCGCCTAAACCTCTAGCACCTTGTTAGCACACTTTTAACTAATAGTGTTGGGGTAGTGAATGCTGTAGTGGTTCGAGTACCGGACTGCTGAACATGAAGTTGTGGGTTCGATTCCCACAGAACACAAAAATGTATGTGATGAATATGAGTGTTTTTGTTCGTCTGGGTGT
Source organism: Acronicta leporina (assembly GCA_947256265.1). Lineage (NCBI taxonomy): Eukaryota > Metazoa > Arthropoda > Insecta > Lepidoptera > Noctuidae > Acronicta > Acronicta leporina. Next base: position 8,980,885 of record OX366514.1, read on the forward strand.
TTCTTATGTATTATAAGTATGTATTTACAAAAAAAAAAAATATAAGTATTATATCTGTTATCTAGTAGATACCCATAGTACAAGCTCTGCTTAGTTTGGGACTAGACGGTGCTGTGTAAAAAATGTCCCAGAATATTTATAATAACTAATAGAATATTCCAAGTCAAAGAAAATGATTGCACTTCTGAATCCCATGAAATCGATGCAGGAGTGCCACAAGGGTCAGTGCTTGGGCCGGTCTTGTACACTCTGTATACATCTGACCTTCCACAAAGTCAAGGGATTACAATTGCGACCTTTGCAGATGATACAGCATTGCTTGCTTCGAGCCCATGTCCGGCCAGGCATCTAACCTCCTACAAAGTGGACTACATAAAATTGAAAAATGGATGGCCAAGTGGAGAATTGCTGCTAGTGTGTTCAAATCGGTGCACGTAACCTTTACTCTTCGTAAAGATTACTGCGCCCCAGTTACTCTAAACAGTACTCAACTTCCCCACCAAAGCTCAGTAAAAATACTTAGGAATGCACTTGGACCGCAGGCTCACCTGGAAAAAACACGTCCAAGCAAAAAGAAATGAGCTCAACCTAAAGTATAAGGGTATCTATTGGTTGCTAGGTAGGAACTCAAAGCTATCAACAGACAATAAGAATCTCCTATACAATGTAGCACTAAAGCCAATCTGGACTTATGGGATAGAACTTTGGGGAACTTATGGGATAGAACTTCAGCATGCAAATCCAATATTATGAAAATACAAAGGGCGCAAAATTATATCCTAAACAAATAACAAACGTGTCATGGTTCATCAAAACAAAGGAGATCCATGAAATCCTGAACCTGCCAATGGTTAAAGAAGTGATAAGCTGCCATGTGCCAAATCAGCTAGCGGGACAGCTTACCATACCTGAAAGCATTCGTCGACTGAAGAAGAGGCGAGACATATTTGACGAGGCTAGTCACCTATAAAGTTGACTACATAACATCAAGGGCAGGCTCCACTGGGAGTAGGCACCTACACAACATCTCTCACATATCTCATCTGCTCATAGTTAATCGACTGATTGCAAGATATGTTCATAAATAAAAAATAAAAAAAATATATCGTACCAACATACATCAATGAGTTACCAAAACAGGTTCACAATCTAAGGGTAAAAAGAAAGGATTATTATGAAAAGTCCTATTGAAACATTACTTGTCAATGTGTCCATAGTTGAGCTAGTGCAACGTAGTGACAATAGAGTACCTACAATAGATTCAGCACAAGACAGAAAAAAAAGTGTATTATTAGACTATAAGGTTAAAGGTACCTAAATTCAGATGATGGCAGATGTAAATGTATGCAAAGCCTATAAATATTTTCCTTATTTAAAAAAAATGTGACCCAGGGGTTGGGGGCAGAGGCTTGTATAGCTGACCACAAACTACTAAGAGATGCCGCATTAGCTGACTAATAAGAGATGTATGTACGGCTTGCTTGCAAGTAACGTTTTTGAAAGTTACTAACTACTGTTAAGTTAGAAACTTAATAATTACTCAAAAAAGTAGAAACGAATGTTATATCAATATTAATCATATTAAACACGAATAATTATGTTTATTGCTATCATTCACAATAACCTTACGGTGTTATCTGTACTAAAAGAGTTACCGTAAACATTTGGAAGATTTGTATTGTATCGCTATCTTCGCTCACCCCCTTGAGCTCACCATCAGCAGGTATTTAAAACAGGGGCGTTCAGGTAAATTTACTGCCTACAGAGGGCAGGCTAGTTAGCGACGTCATTGGGTCCGATCGGACCCAAAGTACGCTCTGATGAAAAGCTTGGTTTTTTGTTTTGGGTCCGAGCGGACCCAAAATACGCTCATCAAGTTTGGAGCTATATTAGAATTAGAAATGGATTCCAAACATAATTTAATAAATAACCAGCAGTGATGATCTCTTCTTTGTATGGGTCTCTATACATCAAAGAGGTCAAGCTGTATGTCAGGACCCGTTTAATTAATTGATTTAAGAAGTTCACCAATTTTTAAGTTGGAGCATATAATTTCGAAGAGTAATAACAAAATTAAAATCTATTCAGTAGTTTTTGCGCCAACCCGTAACAGACAAATAGACCAGAATTAAAAAAATCGCATTATACTATCGCACGTTTTTATACCTTAGCCCACTTGTTTTTTTTAATATCATCAATGTGCAGACTCAGGTTTTTTACAATATTATAATAGTAGAGAAGATAACTATGCTAAGACCCAGTTTCACCAATTTCTATGTAACAAGGCATTAACTAATCAGCATTTAAAATTAACAAAGCTGTTAAAATAGGATGTGTCCCACGACGAAAATGTAACAGTGCGTTACTAAATCAAGCTTTTATTGAATGATACACAAAGCATTCACTCACATTCTAATACGATCAAAACAGTAATTCATAGCAACGTATATCAATGATACTGATATGTCAAATATTGTAACTAGTCGTATAATAATGTAATACGGCCGAATTTATTACATCGTTTTATTTGTCTAATTCAAAAGCAACCGGGGTATTTTTAATTTTGATAGATAAAACGTCAACAATAAATTGTCAATAATCATTTTTGTGTTCTGTTGTGCGGATTTTTTCATATTTTCAAATTATAATCTCTGTGAAAAGTACCTTCACCCATAGCCCTCACCAGAAGAAATATCTAATAAACATTCGCGCTGAATTTTTCTTCGAACGAGAACTAAGTTTTGGTATAGCTCATCATTGAAGACAAAGATGTTATGAAGAATAAAATATGATGCCACTGCTAATAAAAACGAAGATTGGAGCAAACCACAATCACTTCTTCGAGCTTTTTCAATGCCATGGTACTCAGTGTCATGGAACAATTCAATCATGTGGGGATAATATACAATATAATATTCTCAACAGGTAGGAACTAATTTTGAGTTATCTATATGAACTAAATGTTTGTTACTATTTTATTTCAGTGTTTATTACTTAGGTGAAATGTTTAAAGTATTGCACGTTTTTCAGATACGATTTCCAACTTCGATAAATGACGAATTGGTGCAAAGCAAAACTGAATTACTTATTGATGACAAATCACTAAAAAACATGGTGAGGCTGAGGCAGCGATGACACAGTAGCTATAAGAAAAATCAAGACAACGGAAAATGAAGAAGGAAATATCTACTCCAAATTAATTCGAAATAAAGTCGAAAATGGCTGGTTAATAACATAATTATGCAGTTTTATTTATTTTATATAGTAATTATATCTTTACCAAACTATAAAAATAATAAGTACAGTATGCATAGTATTTAAAACTATATAGTATCCTACACACCAATAGGCCTTAGGCAAAACTTCCTGTTTAGGCTAAGTGTTGAGCTAAGTTACTAGTAAAATGTTATTGCCTTATTGGTTTTTTTCTATGAAATTCGCAGCTCAGAGTTTGGATTTGTGCCCGGTTAATGGCAAAAAGCTAGCTCTCTATTCATCCAAATTTTCTAAAACAATCCAAATTATAATGATTCGGCTTAATTAGACCTTCATGAAAGGATCTCCTTTATTCTTTCAAAACGATTTTGACAGTACATAAGTCACAGTAACACTGTTAAAAATTTAATAGACCCGCAGAGCAGTGATTAGATTTAACAGCTGATTAAGCAATTTAACAAGCCATAAGCATGTGGTGGGACACTCACAAACCTTAACAGTGTGTTAAAATATTAACAGGCTGTTAAATTAACAAACATAGTATGGTGAAACTGGGTCTAAGAATAGCTCTCTGTAGCATAAATGCCTTATTTGATTACCAGGTTTTTAATTTATAAGTAATTCTTGTTGCAGACTTACAATAATAAACTTGTTTTTTATAGTCTTAGAGCTATATAAATCACTCAATTTTATCGGTTTCATTGGATTCATTATTGTGGAAGTTCCTTTAGATCAAATATTTGTATGTGTGATATGTGTGTGTGTGTTAGTTAGCATGTTACGGCAATCGCAATCTCATAATTGGAAAAACTTTATTTGACCAAAAGTACCAATTTTACTACCAAGACCAATCAAAATATTTGTCACAACATAGCGGCTCTGGCTACTTGCGTTTGCGTATGTTTTAAAATAATAAATATTCTGCGACATTTTACACAGCACCATCTTGCCCCAAGCCCAAACTAAGCAGAGCTTGTACTATAGGTACTAGACAATGGATATAATACTTATATACTTTTTTTTTATAAATACATACTTATAATAGATAAGAAACACTCAGACGAACACAAACACTTATATTCATCACATAAATATTTGTGTTTGGAATAGAACCCACGACCTCATGGTCAGCTGCAGTCCGGTACTCGAACCACTAAACCACAGAGATCGTCAATTCTATAGTACCAGTTTGTTTTAAAGAGTATAAATACATAATTATGATTTTTTGTTAGAAACATTAATTGCGATTGTGATATAGATACCTACTTAGTGTAATTGTGTAGTGTAACACTGTTAACAACGTCTAAAATAAATACCTACAAATTGCGAAAAACCAATTGTAATTTGAATTTGGCGGGCTCAGCGAAACGATCAGCCATAAATATTGTATTCATAAACTTGACAGTTGAAGGGTTACCAGTTTTTGGCAAAAAAAAGATAGTGAGAGTGATAGAGAAGTAGACAAGTGATGTAAGAATGAACGATATTGAATGAACTTAAATAATGTAATTACCCGAACGAACTTTTTATTTATATTTAATAACTTGCCTTCAAAACACAAAATAAACGATTCAAAATTGTAGAATTTGTTTCTCACTAGTATGGTAGGTAATCTATAAAATGTCAAAAATGACAAAAGTAAAAAAAGTAAAATTGCATGATTTTTATTTTTTATTTATTTATTTATTTATTATTATGGCACTTCAACGACTTATTCACTAAACAGTATAGAATATGATATTATACAAACACTTTGACGGTGAATTCGTCACTTAAAGAAGTGCACAGCACAATATCTATATATTACTACTACAACTACTACTATATTACAACTTTTATAATGCCAGCATTATAAAAGTTGTGACAAAACTACGTTTTTTTTATATTACGTTTTTTTTCATATTACCTTACGAACAGGAATTGACAATAATACATTTATACAAACCGAGAAGATAGATATTATGCTCATCTAAGTATTAACGTAGTAGAATATCGGTCATATGAAAGATAAAATTTGCATTAATAATATGTTATGTTGTTGTGTTATGTTTTGGTTAGGTTAAGGAAAGGGCCTTCTTCCTTCTTCCACTCTTCCGGTTTGCTCTGCAGTGTGGTGAGCTGATGGTGAGTGGCGACACTGCAGTCCTTATTGCCCCAAGGAGTCGGTCAGGGCCTCGTCTCCAGTTTGTTCATATTGGGTAGCTGGAGTGGCCTACCTTAATTGGTCGCTAGAGCTATATGCTCAGGGGTGGAAGGGTCTAATGGCATAATAGCGGGGAAACCCAATCCGGGTCTCTTAGAGACTCACAATGATGAAACCGAGGACGCACCTCTCGACACCCTTAGCCATTCACACGTCGTTGCCGTCTTCTGCTTGTACAGGCAGTTGTGCAATAAGACAAAGTCAAAGTCAAAATGTTTTATTTCAATTAGACCATTATTGAAGGTAGGTACCTACTTTTGAAAAGTCAGAACTAGTTGCACCGTTCCAAAAAGTGGGTCATACTTAAGCAGAAGAGCCGGCAAGAAACTCCATAGATACTTTCTTTTTTAATAATCACAATTACAATACTTATAAGCTTTACAACTTTGTTTTATACTACAGTTGCTGAGAATATTCCTGTACCCAATCGGAAAACTTCATGGCTGTATGTACTACCATGGTGCAGTTGCGAAGTGGGGGTTGCGGGTGGGTGCCCCATCCTATATCAGATCAAAGTTATCCAAGAGGCATTTGCGCGTTGGACCTGTGTCCCCCCGCAAGCGTTCTAAAGGACCGGGTGTTCAGGACAGGATGCCCAGGCATGCCGTGATATCCAAAAGGAGATACAATTTTGTAATAATAATAGTAATATCAACAGTTTATTTCTTCTATTAAACATCTATAAATGTCCCATATTCCACTTTAGCGTAATGCAAATGGGACTAATTAGTGTGATAACACTGATTAATTAATAATTGAATGGAAAAAAGTCGATTGCCGCACAATAAAGCGTCCCTTCGCCCGTAAAAATTATAAAAAAGTGAATTGCGTAAAAAATATAGTTGACATTTTGTTCTTTGCTGCCGTCGATATTATCTATCGTAGACACTTATAAAAAAGACTTTTAGGTCATATCTTTTTGTCATGAACGTTATAATGCCTTCGATTACGTTATACATTAAAAAAATCATAATCTTATCAGAACAAGGTTTGTTAGATTTATTTCACAATTATGCACTAAACGAAAAAAAACTTCTAATCAGTCGAGTCGTTTGCGCGACAGTGATGATATTTTATACATGCGATACTTGATTTCTATTTACAGAAATCTGCAGATCAACTAATTTACAAGATATTTCTTATCATGAATAATTATGAATTTATGCATAACAAGGTTTGTTCCTACATCAAGCTAAATGATCCAGTTTATGGTGATCTATAATATAAAAATGAATCGCCAAATGTGTTGCTAAGCGCAAATCTCGAGAGCAGCTGAACCGATTTCGCTAATTTTTTTTTATAAGTAATATTCCTTGAAGTACGGGGATGGTTTTGATTGGTTCTTACGGAGAAAAATTTTACAAAATGCCTGAAAAAGTTTAGAAACAACACTTTTCTATATTCCCATACAAAAGATTCCTAATACCTAATACTTAAAAGTCAATTTGAACTTTAATACCATAAAGTTTAAGGGCCACTTGCACCAACTTCTTAAATGTGTTTGTAATTGTATTTAAACACAATTTTTCATAGAAATTTTGTATTTAAATACAATTTAAACACATTTAAGAAGTTGGTGCAAGTGGCCCTTAGTGTTAGTAGCGGGGTACCGGGTAGGCAAAACAATTGAGTGACGTTAGTTTCAGAATCGACTGTAAAGGCGGTACGAAGTTCGCCGGGTCAGCTAGTTGTACATAAAAATGATTTTCTAAATAGGTAGGTAGGTACAGCTGGGAACAAAAATAAAACAACATGTCGCATGTGCGTGATAATTTATTCCACTGAACTTATTCCACGAAAATTTTGCGCTGTTCAATGAATGCAAACTTTTGATAACTATGTGACTAATGTGCTCTGTTTATAATGATCTAAGTATATGTACATGTAAGTATTACCATGTACGATTTACGCATATTATTATAACAATAATGAACAAACGTTCAATAATTTGTATAAAAAGTATACCTAAAGCAAAAATTTGTGGCTTATAAATTAACTGTCATAATATCGTTCCAGTCAGTGCTTAGAATAACGTAGATATAAATAAAATATCGTTGTTACTATCATTAGGTAATAGGTTAGAAAAATAAATAGGTAAATAAGTAATTGGTTGGAGTGAAGTTCTTTGAAAGCATGCCTTTAGTTATCTCTACACACTGAATCGTATGAAATATAGTGTACGCGGATGAGTAGGTATATTCTGGTTAATATTGATCGTATAGAAATAGCTGCTGCATGCATACCTACATAGGTACTTGTAAAAAATAATTTATTGCTTAGTAGGTACAACCTATTTCAAGTTGTATCAATATTATATGTGTTTCCGGGTTTCAAATAAAAATAAGTCAATAACTACTAGAATACCATTACAATCAAAATATATTGTATTTTACTTTTAGATAACAACTTAGATTTTATTTTAGTTTTATTATGACTGAAAAATAGGCAACACAGAAACCTCAAGTACGAACCTATAAAGAAAGAAAATAATCTCTTTTTTGCCCGGGTTATTGAAACAGAAATATTAGATTCACTTAGTCGAAAAGAAAACATAAAAGTCAGTAAAATTATCACTTCTAAATTGAAAATACAAAATAGTTCAGGTACTACCTACCTACCTATTTGTCTCACTTTGACACTTCACTCACTCCACGTTGCTCGCGGCGGTCCGAATTGTCCCATAAACGTTATAAATACCACAAAATAAATCGTAATTCAAACAGATTTTAATTAAATTGTGTTATTATTCCGATTCGGATACATTTTTCCACCATTTTGTGCAAAGTAAGTAGGTACTTCAGTGGAAATAAAGGTTGAATTTTCGATAATTGTACGAAGATTCCGGTCATTTATTTCCAGTGAAGTACCTAGTAGTAGACGAAAGGTAGGAACCTAATAAAAATAATATCACAATTTAATTGTTTTTTTTCTTTACGATTTATTTTGGTAGGTATTACGTTTGTATCGAAAATTCAGCGTCCGCCGCAACTTGAACAAAAAGAATTGGATGCAAAAAAGTTCAAAGCTTTATACTCTCATGGAACTTATATTTATATCTCGAACACAATGTTTTATAGTAGGTAGGACTTACGGCAGGCTCACTTTTTTACTTATTACCTATCCATCATTGTTTGATCTTAATGTATATACAACAGTCAAATCATAAAATTCATCAATACCTACTACATATAACTATTGAAGAATTTATGAACAGCAGAATAGTTTCAGTAAATATTGTAGGTAACTTATTAAAAGTCGTCACGATTCAGTAAACACGCAACATGCTTTAGAATATGTTTTGTCAATAACAGAACTCGTCCATAACAGAACACAATGTACAATTTTTTATATATTAATGAGATATTTAATAATAAGATTTTTGAAATTTTAGGAGATACCTTACACGTGTTTTGCTTAAGTATTTACTCATACATTCTGTAATGCTCTTCAATAGGTAATTAAAGTGGTTAGGTAATTTATATAGATATATAAGAATGCAGGGAGACCTTATTGTCGATGTTTTTTATTCTATAAATATGTGTTAGAATATAATATTTACTCCAATCAGGCTTTGAATAAAAATAAAATATCTGCGGGTAAATTCTATATGAATGGTACCTAATTATATAGTTTTTAATATAGGTAATGTAAGCACAAGGGATGACTAAGACAATTACAATAATACAGTGCAGACTGCCGTGTTGTCTGTATATATATTTTAATAAAAAATGTAGCTCATATTTATTAAGTTTGAAAGGAATACTCTGTGCCGAAAAATAAGCTCCTGGTCTTTCCTTTTTATATTACTGCAGTTTATGAAACTCGTATCTGATCTAGGATCGTATCTTATCTGATAGGAAAGTAGAATTACTTTTAGTGGAAATACACGGAAGCTGAAGCTTTTTACAAGCACACAGAATGTATAAAGCAATACCTATACGATTAGCTTCTCAAAATAATTTTACGTGCGTTTAATTTTCAGCTTAACAATATAAAATTTCGATCACAGACATAATTACATAATACAATACACGCGTTAACTTTGCGCTTATGTTGTTGAAATATAAAATACTTAACTTATCATTACAATATTCTAATATAATTGTGAGATTCTTCAAAGCTGAAACAATCAGTTTTCTGTGACTAAAATATATCAAGGCAACAATTTTTAAATGATTAAGCGAAACATGTTTCGCGAGGTGACGATTTATTATCTCTTATATTTACGTAAGTTTGTAATCCTGAAGGGCGTTCTCAGCTATGATTGCGGCACCTAGACACTATTTCATACAATTACCTAGTACTGGTAGTACGGCTCCAAAATATTATATATAAAAATGTTAATCAGTGACATGTGGATGCCATACTTCGTTAAGAAAGTCACGATGTTCCTATGATAATTGTTTTTTACAGTAACATACGAGTGCAGCACTGAAACGATTCAGATATTAGTGGCTGAAAAATATTGACATTTCGCAAAAGGCAGTTCAGTAGGTACCTACCTATAGTTTGCATTGTATAATAAAACAAACCAAACGCGTAGGCATGACATGTCTTGTAGGCCTTTTAGAGACTTACTACAGTGATTAGAAGGAATTAGAAAATACTGTATATTTTAAATTTTATTTTACGCGCTTGTCATTGAAGCTGAATCAGCAGCGAGTCCTCAAAATGTTTCAGAAATACTGTTATTAAAGAAAATGACCAGCGTGCATTACAAATACACTGAAAAAGGTAACACGTGTATCCTGTTGTTTTATAGTCGGGTGTGTGCACGTGCCGGCAAACACATAAAGCATTATGACTACGTTTAAACATTATTATAGACAATAGTAGGTATATCTACGATTAATTTATCGATGGTAATAATATTTAGTTTTAGTAAGTATCTATAATCTTAAGTTATCGGCTTATGAACGAAATAACACCCTGTGCTTAAGCGCTATTAGTCAAACTTCATCTAACTCTTCTAGCGTGTTGGAATTTTACATACTTTGTGAAGGCCCTACTAAGGAAATATTAAGAGTTCTCTTGCTCTAGATGTATGAATAATTACAAATGGTGCACGGAGCACAGTGTACATTTTGAGAACTATTGTGGTATATTTAGTTGGGGCACAGATAGGGACAATGGACTGAATGGATGGTATTTAAATTAAATTCGTTGTGAATTGCGTTTCATATGACTGGGTTGAGTAACATGTATCGTAGATAATTAATCACCAACTATATTGACATGCATTGAATAACCATTGGTTTCGTGTTTGCGTAGTGCATTTGTCAGCAACCAACGTTAGCTAACGATCTTGAAAAGATTAAGAAATACTTTATTATTAATTTGTATATAAGTAATTGCTTGTTTTTTTATTAATAAAACAATAGGTTATATAAATGCAAGTAAACTCATTCAAAAGGTATCATTCGGAAGGACTTTATAAAAATATACAGAACAAAGGCATGCACTTTTACTTCATTGTTTTATTTGTGAGTTGTTTTTTTCTGTGACTGTAATGACCATACATAGATACTTATATACCTATCGTCATGGATAGTTTGTAAAAAAAGTGATTTGTGGCCCAGTTAAATTATGTCACATTGTTATATACGTACAAATAACGGAAAATGATATCATAAATAAATTATTAAGGGTCGACACGCATATAGGCGTTGCGACGTCGCATCGCCATAATCTGCGACGGCACACGGCGGAATGCAGAAATGTTCGCGATGCACCATGCATTCCGGCATTAGTATAACTCAAGAACAGCTTTAGCGATTATTATGAAAATAACGGGACGCGAGTGAAACTGAGGGCAACAGATAGTAATAAAAGATCTAATTCACTTATAACGATCCACGGTAGAGACTATATCTAGCAACGTTACTGATCCTGGGGAATATGGTCACCTCACGATACCTATATATTATAGTACGTACCCTACAGCACCCTGAAATATCAACGCGCGTCTGAAGTTATCCGCAAATGGTAAGTGCAAAGTTTGCCGTGGTAAATTTCAATATGAGAAATCGTTGTAAAGACAGTTGGGGTTGTAGATGTTACGCATTTGTTATTATTGTCGTTACTGATTTGGATATGTTTGCATTATTTTGGATTAGTTAATGAAATTATTTGATTTGCGCGGTTGTTCGCAATGCCTAACTTCAGACGCGCGTTGATATTTCAGAGGTAGGTACCTACTGTAGGACACTTTGCGACGTGTCGCCGCAACACAACGCTTTATGCGTGTCGGCCCTAATAGATGTTTAATAATAGAATAGTGTGTTCTACCTTAAGAGTAAGTTTTATCGTTTAAATTAATCATTTTAGATTATAATTCGTAAAAGATTGGTGATAAATCACAATGAAATATATTAAAAATAGGGTTTAAATTCAATATTCCCACATTTTAGGAAGATATTCATGGAAGTAAGCGATCTGTCCGATGGTTTCTTTATTGATGTTTATGCATTAGGTAACTGATCCTTTACATTTGAGATTTTATTAATCGTCTTATTTAGATGGATGTTTTTATTCCAAATATGCACATTATTTAGGTAAATTAGTTGCTATTCAATGACATTCAGGCAAATTGAATCTCTATAACTACTAAAGCAAACAACAATGCTTATTATAGAGCTAGATTGCTTGGCATATGATACTTAGTTATTCAAAGCAAAGCTATTAATTTTGTTAAACTAGATAGATTGAAGAATATTTTGGGAATTGACCAATTTACAAACCTAAGTCTACATAATTATCATATAATTATAAATATTTACAATATTAACACCTACTTAGCGCAGAAAATTAAGTGTTGAACTAAATGTGCGATTTTTTTTATTCTAATGCCTTATTATTTTTAAGTACACGAGTGCCTATTCTAATGTTTTTTTTACACCTTCTGTTCAAAATATTATCTTTATAATTAGGATGAAATTAAACTGTTTCTCGAGCAGATTAGGAATGTGTGTATTTTTACACATTTTAATATGCATAAATGATTAGGTGCTGGAACATTATTGTCTTTAATATTTCAATTGAGAAGAATACAAGATATGCTTATTAAAATGTGTATGTATGTGTAAATAAAATATATAACATTTAATCAATATTATTTTATCCAAAAAATAATCCTGTAAAGTTACTAATTACGCTGTTACGATTTTACAACTATGTATTTTCCTACCACAATGATGTCATAAAAAATGTCTACCGTGTAATCCTGAGAGTAATTGCCAAACGCACGAAAGTTGATTTTAGTTTTGTAAGTGTATCGTGATGTTATAGAATATTGATTCCAAGCATTATGTTTCCAAGATTGAAAATGAGATTCAATTATTTAATAAATTTAATCTAGTTATTATATTGCTCAGATATAACTTATACGTACAATTTAAATCATACCTATGTTTAAAATCAGAAATGTAATGAAAGTCGATGATTAATCGGGAAATGGTAATGTTATGTGTAGAATAGGTATTATTTGCTATCAGACGCGGGGCGTCCCGTCCGGAAAACCTGAAGACTAACATAAAATATGTTAGTCCTTTAGGTATATTATACTATATCTGCATATAAAAATTGCCTACACTAGGTACATGTTAAAACGGAATAGCATTTATCAATAAAACTTTAGGGGAGGCAGCCTGTAATCACCATAAATATATACCTACGTATAACCATAGAACCAGGTGATTTGGATATTTTCTTCAAAATATAGGTAATCTGTTTTGTAAAAAAAAGCATTGAAATTGATCACAAATACAGATATCATCATGGTATGCTTTCAGTAAACATCTAGGTAATCACATTTTAACAAAAATATAACACTTGAACAAAGTAGGTTTTAATATAAAATGGAATGATTTTATGATATGACGCTTTACGATATGACGATCACATGAGTAATTAAGTAAACTTCAGAATCCTAAGTGCGACGACATTTTTTTATAACAATATAATATAGTTATTACATGGATGTTACAAGCCACTAACGTTAAAACCACGATGTAGTTCCTAAACATATGGTGGGTTTTATTATTGCTTATAATGATATATTGGCCAAATCTCTTACCTCGTAACTAGGATACATATTACAACATAAAGTTAATATTTTGAGCCACAATTAGGTATAGTAATTACATAAATTAAGACGAGAAAAGAGATCATGATTTAAATATCAAGTATATGTAAGTATTGAATTCGTGACCATTTAAGATCGGATTGAGTAGGTACTTTACGCTTCTTTATTCATAAATAAGTACTTTAGTAAACAAATACGAGAAATCTAAAATAGTTTAATAAAATATTTCTGTAGTTATGCATCATTGAAGACAATGCGGCAATTAATGTGTATACGCGTGACGAGTGAAACTTCATAAACGCACATCCTCAAGGAGCATTTCATAATCTCGTTCATAGTAGTGTTACACATTACCTAGCTACTATGTAAAGGCAAGGAGCAAGGACGGGTAGAAAGCGTTTATCGTGTAGGTACTCGCTTCTGGAAATACAGTTCACGGTATTTACGTAGTCTCTCAGTCTTATAAGCCTCCTTCTGATTTAGCTGAAGTCTAGAATAGAATAATTACGTCAATACATTAAGTGAATTTGGAGAACATATGCGGATCCGTTAACTTAAATACATTAACCGGAATGGTTGATGAAACATACGGCTAGATAGTGCTTTCGTACACATACCACCCATACGTAATATATTATGTAAAAATTTACTTCTCTTAAAAGCCTGTAAATTACATACATAAAATTAAAGCACCCAATATATCCACCACTTATTGCATTTCAAAACCACTCATGTAGTCGTACACTACCTTAATAATGTGAAACGACTTGTCTCTCCGTCGTATTTTAACCGAATAAACCAAAGCCGGCTCGCTGGACAATCTTAAAGTTTTTACTAAAGCGAACATTATTGAAATTTTAATACAAATGGACTCGGCACGGGCTGGCCGATGCCGCCCGCTCGCGATCACGAGGACGTGTTTATTTAGGTTTAGTTAACGGAAGTACAAAATTGGTCCATGTGTGGGGTGAGGGCCGTGTCAGAGATAGCCCCGGACGTGATCGTACCGGGTGCCCGCGATGCGCCGGCAGAAGTGAAAGCGCGCGCGCGGCAGGGACGGGCGCGTGCCGCCGGCCACAGGCAGCTCGGCCGCCGGTGAGCCCGCCAAGGAGCTGCACGACGCCGACTCGGCGAGCGAGCGCGTCGACGGCCGGGAGCGGGGAGCGCTCGTCTCGCCCGCCTCACACTACCTATAGAATGAGTGCGAGTGCGGCGGCGGTGGCAGCGTCGGCGGCAAGGGCGCGTGCGGCTCCGACGCCGAGCGCTGCACGCCGGGCGTGCGGTCTCCGCGCTCGCCGCGTCCGAACCGACCTCCGTTGCGCTCTCGTTCCCGTTCACCGTTCCAGTTCCACTCCCACTGGTAAAACAAAAAAAAAGATCAATAACTAGTAATTTTTACGAATAAGCAATAGATAGCAGGTATCACCTCATTTGTTTGAGGCACCGAAAGAGAGGCTTTGGGTAGCACCGTCGAGGGGGTGTGAGCTGGCTGCGCGTTGAGGTGCGTGGTGCCCTCGCGCGCTTGTAGCAACTGCAGAATACGTCGCACGTCAGCGGTGAGTCCGGATTCAAGCATGGCGACACGACGACTTATCTCGTCTAGTCTAGTAAGTACAGTCGCTACAGACGCTGCTGTTGCCGCGGCTCCCACGTTTTGATACTGTGGCGAAATGCTATCCTGTAACACAAACATTGATTTAATTTATAAATATATAATTAATTTTAAAATTTTAACATAACATAACATACCATCACGCCTTTATTCCCCGAAGGGTTAGGCAGAGGCGTACTAATGTACACCCACAGTTCACCGGTATGTTTAGGTCCCATGTAATAGGGGGCAAGCCTATTGCCATTAACCGGGCACAAATTCCTAACTCCGAGCTGCTACTGGGAATTTCATAGAAAAACCCAATAACACTTTGCTCGACCTGGGAATCGAACCCAGGACCTCTAGCGTAGCAGTCACGCTCAGGACCACTTGGCTAATGAGGCAGTTAAAATTTTAATTTTTGTTTTGTTTTAATAAGTATATTAAATTAGTCCTGGTACATTCTGGTTTGCGGATTTGCATATACTTATGAAATTAAAAGAAAGATGTCAAAAATTGCGGTTTCTTATCAGCTAAAAATGGAAAGGCCATAATAATATATAAAGACATAAAATAAAAAAAAACATATACGGTAGGTATATGTTTTTTTTAGCTATACCATATATATATAGCTACGACTTTCTGTTATGAGATAAGTATTTCAGATTGAGCGGCTATCACCACGCACCTGTGCGGTGGCAGCATTTTGTGCTTTTTCATGAGATAGAGAAAGTGCGGCTGGGCGGCCGTTGGAGGCCGTCTGGTGTAGGTTGACGGCGGAGTGCGGCGCGGAGCGGCACGACGGGGTGCGCGCGGCAGGCGGCGGAGCGGCCGGCGCCAGGATGTCGTCGCACGACACGTGCGGGCGCGCGGCCGCGGCCGGCGGCGACGGCGACGCGTTCGTGTAGTACGAGCTCGGGTTGGTACTGAGGCTGGACACGGGCAGCGTGGCGCTGTGCGCGGGCGTGCTCACGGCCGCCTCGCCCGCCGCCGCGCACCCTGTCAGAGGCGACGTGTCGTTCAGCGGACCCACCGATGACTGTCGTCTCACCCCTGCTCGACTTCTATACGTTTGAGGTGTGGATTGAGCTGGAAATTATGCGCATATATAATTTATATTGACTTTGCCAATTGAACACATTATTGTTCGAAGTACAATATAATTATAGTGGTATGAGAAGTGACTAATACTTTACACACTATTTACATATTAAAAAAAAAAGTTATTTGATAACATGGTTTGGTGACTATACTAGTATATTATACCGTGTTTTGATGTATATACCTACATAATTACATTTCTTGATACCATTAGGTACCTTGTTTTTAACCAACTATGAAATAGGAACATAAGTTTTCATTAATATAATTTTATTACAAGCTCTAGATTTTTGGTTTCAGTTCCGGTTGATGTTGTGTGGTCATATTATACAGATGAACACTATAGGTACATGAACGTTATACAACCGGTATTTTGATGTGACTTAACATTTTTTCTAAACCGTTGTTGAATCATGCACTATAAAGTAGTATAATTATGCATACTTACAGTATTTGTTGTGCAGTGGCTGATGTGTTTTATGATGGTAGAGGTCTGGGAAGCTCCGTTTAAGTTGCGCTAGCATGCCTGCACACAAGGGCCGCGCTCAGAGCGGGGCGGGCGGTACCGGGGGTGCGGGGTGTGCGGGTGGCTCGCCTGCCTCTCTCAAGTGTGCCGAGAGCTACGTGCTATCACGAAGCTCTCTCCTATCACTTAGAACACAGCGGCCACTGATGGCGACGCCAAGTGTGTTCGCCAAAAGTGCCATTAATCCATTACGTGTCGAAGTGCCACGCCGCACCCCCTCCCACGATACCAGTAAATAGGAATACAAATAAATAAGGAAACAAGCGTTACACATGCTGCCCTAGATGAAATAAAATTTAATTAGTATAATTTTAAGTATACGTTTGTATTTTTATACTTATTTAATGTCCAAATGATTTTAAATGATCTTTGTACATCTATACTAATATATAAAGCTGAAGAGTTTGTTTGTTTGTTTGCTTGAACGCGCTAATCTCAGGAACTACTGGTCTGATTAGAAAAATTCTTTCAGTGTTAGATAGCCCATTTATTGAGGAAGGCTATAGGCTATATATCATCACGCTACGCGGACGAAGTCGCGGGCGGAAGCTAGTATTATATAAATTTTGTATACAGTTAGATTAATTTCGAACCAAATACGTAATATGAAATTTCTGATTTTGATAAAAATCTTTTTGCAAATCAAAAATAAATAAATTCGAAATTAAAAAAGAAAAACATCTCAAGACGGGAATCAACTCCCTTACCGAGTTCAAATAGAAGTTGTAACGAATCTTCAAGGTATTATAATAAAGAAGAGACTTAAATATGGCAAAGGGAAATGCATATTGGTCATCCACTTGCTATGTGTAGGTCATCTACTCTATGAATAGAGAGGAAGGTCCACCACAACATGCCACCCGTGTTTGTTGTCACTTTATATAAAACATTGCACACGGGCGTATGTGGTTTACTGTCATAATAAAAAGAAATAATCAGATCATTCCATAGGAATGAGAATGTTGTCTCACCGGTGATAGAGTTGAGAGTGGTGGAGCGCTGTTTACTAAAGTTGAAGTTGAGTGGGGTGACATCCTGGCCCGCCTTGTCTGTAGAAAACTCTAAGATGCCGCGGCTGGCTGGAGACTCCGTGTCGTCATCACTGCACTGAGAGTCCTATAAATAAATATAAAAATAATTGTTTATCTTGTATATCTTCTTCTCTACTATTATAGAATTGTAAAAAAGCTGCGTCTGTACATTGAAGATATTTAAAAAAAACAAGTGGGTTAGGGTATATAAACGTCTCCGAACCCTTAAATGTGATTTTTAAAATTCTTGTCAGTTTGTTACGGGTTGGCGCAAAAACTACTGAATAGATTTTAATTTAGTTATCATTAGATATTAGAAAGTATGTGCTCTAAAGTCTGATATACTACTTATCTCTAATAATTAAACGGAACCTGAGATACAGCTTGATCTCTCTAATGTATATTACCGATAGAGACCATACAAGAAGAGACCATCGATGTTGGTTTTGAGCTTCAAGTGAGCGAAGCCGCGGGCAGAAGCTAGTTTTTTATATTATCCTGGGAATGTATGGCACGTTGTGTAGCCACGTGTCTGCGAATCATATAGCGATTCATTAAAAGCGTTTTTGCTGGTCTAGGATGGGAACTCACCACTTTCTCGGCGAAGGTCTCGGTGTGCGGGCGGCGCGTGGTGCGCGCGTACGCCTCCCGCAGCAGGCGTGCGTCGCACGGGTTCTCGTACCGCATGCGGCGTTTTGGTTCAATTCCACACAGCTCTTCCTGCAATATACACATCCTGCATGTGAAAAACAGTCGCCCGTCCAATATGCTACACTAATAGGTTCCCTAGGTCTCACCATCTCACCGCGTATTTCGATTATAAGCGAACATGCAAATTAACATAAAAAATATCAAACATATTTTCCATCATATCCAACCTAAAGTTTAAGAAGTTTATTTTTATTTTATTATTTTTTTTTATTATTATTATTATTTTTTTATTTATTTAATTACAAAAAAAGCAGGTTTAGAATTTTGTTTAACAATTTGAAATCCTGCAAAATATGTTTTTAAATAATAATAATCATCGTAACTTTTAATCAATCTTATTTTCCGTACAACCGACATCGCATAATCGCTGGAAGTTGAGTTGTCTACGCAGCGACGTAGGCGTGCTACGAACAAAGCGTAGACTTGTAGCGCGTAGCAGTGCTACAACATGCTACGCTGCTACGAAACACTGACCTAATTTATATTTTTGTGAAAATTTACATGTTCATGTTACTTTTTATTATACATGACTGTGAAGTGTGGATTGTATGTATTGTTAAAGCAGTACTTTTCCACTATTTAGGTCTTTTCTAGGCCTTTATGGATATGTTACGGTAAATTTAGCTCAAATAGTTATTTAAAAAATGTTATTTAACGTGTACTAACATCTCTCATGTTGTAGGTGATTTCGAGGTTATTAACGAAGGAAGAGCGGAACTCGGGGTAGAAGTCGAGTACGTCGAGCAGGTCATCGCGGTGCACGCGGTGCAGGTCGCAGTAGGTGAGCGCGCGCACGCGGCAGTTGCTGCGCCCCACCGTGCTGTGTATGCACGGGTTCTCGCCAAATATGTCGTCTTTACCTTGTAGTATAAACGGGTACATTAATGACGGCCATGGTACGATTACAAGGCAAATTATTTGTGGTACTGCCTTTACATTGAAGAGATAACCATTAAATAAAAATAAGTTATCTATCTTTTATTTTAATCTACTAATTTTCACCATTAGGTACATGACAACCCAATCGTTTTAATAAAAATATTCAAATATTTTAAATTGTAAAAAAGATACATGACGTAACTTAAACGCTTATTTGGTAATTAACAAGTGTAAAACAAACTTACCTAATATGGCCATAACAATGTCGTCCTTTAAAATTTCAATAGAACCTCTGGATATGAAGAAGAGAGAAGTGAGCACATCTCCGCGATGCACCAATGTCTCACCAGGAGGCGCGTGCGTCGTCTTAAACCTCAGCGAAAGCGCTCTGAAGAGACATACATTAGACATAAATATTATAATTATAAAGGGATTTTGTTTTCCAGAGAGTGAATTTTTTTAATTATTTTATTCCACGGTCCCACACTAGAATTGTGGGTATATTTAGAAACAAATTTTAATTATCCTAATCCAGAATTTGAAAAACTACATTAAACATTATTACTTGTAGTAGTTGTAATTTTATATTGTAGTTGCCCTAATTCTGGATTTAGTTAAATATTTTATAATTTTCAGTGTAAAAACTGCTAAACTAAACTAAATCGCTACGGCAACAATCTTAAAATGATTTTTATTTAATTATTTCTACATATTTACAGCATAGTTTTCTTTTTCTCTCCGAACCCTTTTCTAGCGTGAGGACTAATAAAGGCTTGTGAAAGACATTAGTCATGCAGAAAAGTAGACCGAAATTAGTTGAAAAAACGTTTTTTATTATAATTACTAGCCTATGACCGCGTCTTCGCTCACTTGATGCTCAAAAACCAACAGTGGTTATCTCTTCTTTGTATGGGTCTCTATACATTAGAGAGGTCAAGCTGTATTTAATGTTCTGTTTAATTATTTGAGATAAGAAGTATACCAGTTTTTAATTTGGAGCACATACTTTCTAACAGTGATAACAAAATTAAAATCTATTCAGTAGTTTTTGCGCCAACCCGTAACAAACAGACAAACAGACAAGAATTTTAAAAATCACATTTTTGGGTTCGGAGACTTTTATATACCCTAACCCACTTGGTTTTTTTAAATATCTTCAATGTTCAAAACAGACACAGCTTTTCTACAATTTTATAATAGTAGAGAAGAAGAGATACAGTCTTTGAAAAGTTTATATTACCTTAAACATCCCGGACTAGCACCATCAAAAGCTAAGCAATTTGCAAGTAAGTTCCTATTGAGATGAAGGCAGATGTCTGCTTGGAGACACTCCGGGAAACCTTTGAGTAAGCTGGACGTATCGATGCCGTTCGTATAGCTCCAAGCGTGTTGGAAATATTCCTCCAGTCTTTGTCGCAAGGGATTTGTTATCTAAAAATACAATCCAACAAACATTTTATTAATTCAAGCTCCATTACATATCAAAGAACTGTTGTAGCGACAAAAATATGTAGAAAAAAAATAGAGTAGATACTTATGTACATACTAGAGTTTATTGCTTTGTAAAAAATTAAAAAAATTATGTGCAATCTCTTTAGTTTCATACCTGGTGAAATCGAATAAATTCTCGTACTCTTAATATCTGTGTATGATAACGAGCTGTTCCTGAATAAAGTCTTTGGATAATAGCCGAGACATTACCGAAGATACTGGCATACATGAGAGCTGAAAGAATAATATATTTAAGAGATATTGCTCGTTAATATATTATAACTAGATTCCGCCCGCGACTTCGTCCGCGTGTGATAGTTACTTAATCTTAGCGTGATGATAAGATCAGCCTATAGCCTTTCTCAATAAATTGGCTATCTATGACTTTTGAATTACAATATGAATTTTTCAAATCGGGCCAGTACCTAGTTCCTGAGATTAGCCCGTTCAAGCAAACAAACAAACAAACTCTCCAGCTTTATAAATTAGTATAGAAAGTATAGAAATAGTACAGATTCCGTACGTCAATAACATATCGACTATATTTATTTTTATTTTTATAGACGTTGCCCCGCACTAGGATTTTCTGGTGTATAGTGTGTGCGTTTACAAACACAAATCCTCATATACACAAAGGCCCAGACGCGGAAATTACCTGTAGATCATACAAATATTTGCACGGTGTGGGAATCGAACCTACAACATGTGTCGCAGAAGTAGATCCGCGCAGCCTAAATGAAATATACTTAATAGCATGTTGTAGAAATCAATTGAATCTTCATTATTAATGTTGATAAAGTTCTTATTAACCATAACTTGAAAGGTGCCGCTACTTTAAATTTTGGTGTCAGAAAATATATTTTTCACTGTAAATGCTCTTGTAAAATGTGGGTACTCACAGCCAACTAGCATAACAAATATCGTAAAACCCTTCTCCATGTCTGTATTAGGTGCAACGTTCCCGAAACCAACGCTTGTAAGTGACGTGCATGTGAAGTATAAAGCGGTTATATATCTAGACCTGAAAATCAAGATTCCCGTATTAGTAGTGAATTCTAAATGTCAATTATGAATATTTATGTATAAATTACCTCATGGATGGACCAGTGGAGTTGTTATAAGAAGCCTGGACATCATTAGCGAGTGCGTCCAGCCAGCCTATAGGTGCGTGAAGCTGTGGGCGTTCCCAACTGCCTATTGCGTACCTAAACGTAAAGACCAACACGTATGCATAAAATAAGCCATGAATGTTAAATTAAAGTATGTATAAAAGGTTTTGCAAAGAATTGGCTATATAAGTATAAGAATGGAATAAAGCTTTGGTTTTAATGTCTCTCAATATTTTGATTTGTTACAATCTTCTACTTGCGTACTCATTTACCACGTCATACATTTTGTATAGTGAGGGATATAACATTACTAGGATATAAGACAACGGTTTTTTTTTCTAACCCGTTTCGTCCCACTGCTGGGAAAAGTTCGGCTTTCTGTCACGTATTCTTATTTCATTAGCTATAAACTGTAAATATCACTCACCATAAGCAGGCCAACCAATGAGCAATAAGTACAAAAGTGGCCATAAGTAGTAGCAGTACGGCGGTTCCGTATTCAGAGTATCTGTCAATTTTGCGTGCGACGCGCACGAGTCGCAGCAGGCGCGCCGTCTTCAGCAGACCGATGAGAGTCGTGGTCTGCAAGCAGCACAACCACACCTCAGAACGTTCCGTGACGCGCTGGCGCAACGCAACTTAGCCGCAAACCCAACTCAAGCGTTATATGAAACGTTCGCTTAAAACTAAATAGCATCAACGAGGCCTCGCAGCGAAAACCACGCTAACTAAGCAAAAACTGGCCTATGAATGCTGCTGAGCTCAAACTTAGATATAATATGTATGTCGTTTGCAGAATTAAAAGCGATTATTTTAAAACTATAAAATTAGCTGGCTTCGTACATAATGCGGTGCATATACTGTCTGATAACTAATATCACTTCACTGTCAATTACGAATATATAGTCCCTCTACAATTTACTGACCATAGTGCCTAAAACCATGGCATTGAATCGTGAATGTATAAAATGGTCGGTGTGATTGAAATTTTAAGCGAATACAAGAATTGGAATGTATGTATATACAAAGTTTAATTATTTTTACCAAACTTCGTGCAATTTAGAAAACGCTTGGCAGAAATGTTTTGCAAATATCAGACTTTACAGATTTTGAGAACTTACCTAAAATATACAACTTTTTCCACGAAAATAGGATATTTTGTGAAACAATTGAATATTCCGTTATAATTTCAAGAATTCCTAAGAGAAGTCTTTACTGCTCATGTCATAGAATAGTTCTATTAATACTTTTTACGAAAGACACTTTATTAATTTGAATTTAAACGCTAATTTGTCAAAAAATTTACATTAAATGTTTAAACAATTATATTTGATGTTTTTATTGACGGCTAGATAATAAAGGACACAGATTTGAGATATGTTCATAATAGTAAGTAGTTTTTATATTCACACGTGTGGTAAGTAAGTGCTGTTTACTTTAAGGGAAGCATAGCTTGTGAAGCTGATGCTGTTCTCGATGCATTGATGAAAGACTCAAATTATATGTTCTGAAACGTACCGCTCATTACATTAATAGGTTCTTATAGTGTTGAACGGTGGTCTGCGGATAGTTTTAGTTTTGATTTAGTTTTATCAGGTTTGGATTTGGAAAAAAAGGAAAAACAAAAATAAATGAATACATTCCAAAAATAATTTATTTTAATTTAAAAATAAAATAGGTATCCTTATGTATGTATGAAAGTAAATAACAATGTAGATGTCAATTAAAACCAATTATTTGTAAATATGAACAAACACAAATTACGATGATTAAATAAATCAAAGTGGGTTTACAGATCAGTGGCGGATATAGTATTGTACATCAACAAATTGCTTGATGTAAGGTGGGTGCTTTAATATAATGTAAGTTCTGGACTGACACTATAACTTGGTGCTTTTTTATGTCGTGAATAAAGCCGATATATTGATCGGTACAAAAAGTCTGGGAAGTGTGAGCGTAATTGCTACCAAGCTCTGTGCATTTCGTGATTCTTGTAGGTACTTTTACAAAGAAAAGCCAATGAAAAATGTTCCGCCCTTCTATTACGCAATGAAATCATATCCGCACAACAATTATATATATTTCTTATTCCTATATCAACTCCTAATGTTACCTACTTGATGCTTGCTAAAATAAACAATTTACGGTATTTATGCAATTGAGGTAAATCTACACGTAGTTGTTTGTATAAAACAGTTGGTATATAAGACATTTTAAACTATTTCAGTAATTACGCAAGTAACATTACAAATCTAGGTATATTATGTTACTTTTTTATGTGCTAAAAGCTGTAATATGATGCTCCAATTTAAATAAAAGACAAGCCTTTTAACTTCATATCCGTATTACCACGACGCATCTAATTCCACGATACCTTGTGGTCGCCTGTAATACGTACTACATACTTGAATTCCAATTTTTTTAAGGTTCAGGCATTAAGATTTACAGGAATATTTCATTATAATTTACGCTAATTTACTAAAACGCTACGCAGAGCGATGTTCTGAGTAGTTCAGTCTAGCCATGTTGGTAGTTAGTCGCTATCCTGCGGCGGCAAGCTCGTGATACAACTAGTGAGCTTCATAACATGGCGGAAACGGTGATTGACTTTGAATGATAGACTTTTGCTCATGGGAAGCGTCCTTCTCTTCCATTAACGCATTCACTTAGTGTATTCAAAATGGCTAGTGGAAATTAATGAAGAAAATATGTCAACTAAAAATATAATAAAATTGAGTGGCAGCAACATAAAAATAGTTCACAAAGATGGTATACCTCATCACTTTCCAGCCCCTGCTGTAACAAGAAATGGTATTACAAATTCAATACGCACCCACCTTCGGGCATTCTCCACAAAGTGACTATTAAACAAATGCCAAAATAAATCACGACTGGTTACTAATCTTCAAAAAAATCAATATAAGTATATAATCAAGTAATAAGTAGTTGTCTCAAATCAAAATAAAATCACAAATCAACTTTGCTTACGAACAAAACATACAGAATGATATATGATTATAGTTGGTTTACATTTTGTTTTTAAAATAATTTACAAAATAGCTAATTGATCGGAATATAAAGTGGAATCATTAAATGATCGGCTGTGGTAACCTAATCGATAGTGACAGTTGCATTGACTGCATTCCACAACTACGTGACTATAAAATAACCAGATCTTCATTTGTCCGAAATGACCGTTCATCCCGAATGAAGGAATCGTTCACTTTCGATAAAATTGTAGTAGTTTCTTTCTTTAAATGTTTATCGTGCAACCCTAACTTGACCTAGTTCGCTTTCATATTCTTATGACCTATTTTACCCTTCACTATGCGGAATATATCGTGCTTCGCCACCCTAATCTTGTTGTACTGTATGGCCTCTACTTGTGACCACTGTGGTATATTTATACACAAGTTTAATTGCATAGACATTTTGTGAACTCTCAAGTAGTTTTTAGTTCGGGATTTCAAGAGCTGTAACACCGTTTCGGACAACTGATCGTCTGGATATCCACCGTGAGAAGCAAACTTACTTAATTCACGCTCCAAAACCGACTTAAGTCGATTCTGGCTTGTGGCGAGTGTGCCTGATATTGCGACAATCGATACGAGTTTGCAAATCACGGTAAGACCGTTGGTGTTTTGTCTTCTATTCAGCCATTCCTTTTATTGTCTAGTTCTAAACTTAAATTTGTGTAAGTATTGTATGCGAAATGAAATTCAATGTGTACGTGTAGGTTGGGAGGGAGGTAAAGCAGCTCACTTCGTCGGTGTCGGTGCCGAAGAGCAGCAGATCAAACGGGATGGCGGCGACGAGATCGATCAGAAACCATCCTCGCAAGTAGTGCATCGCAATTTTAGCAGGGTCCGACTCCACTTCGTCAGCCACATTTACATACGTGGTGCGGAAATTTATCAGGATGTCTATTATGAAAGTTACGTCCACTGTAAATAAAACATTTTGTGTAAACCTTTATTACTCGACTTACAACGTGACCAGGCAATTGTACCAACAATAGTAACATGAAAAAAAATATAACGTGTTTTTGTAATTATGACTTACTGCGCAAAATAGTTGTATGAATATTTTATAATTTCAGAATGAAAGTTGGCCGAGTTATATAGAATTAAAGCATAGCTCAAGGTTTTAACAGTTCTGTTGGCTGGTGTCCATATGAAAATTCTAGATTTTAGGTATCGAGGCCAAATTACAATGCTGTGTCATGTAATATTTGAATAGAAATGTATTACTGTATTTTAAGAAATGAATATTACCAATCATATCGATGACTACGATGGGGTCTTCGCCGAAACTACGGGAACGTTTATCAAAGTCCGGCTCGTTCAGTTGAAAGGCAGCCACGTATGGAGTAAATATAGCCGTGTAGATCACCAATATTAGGATCAACCAATCCCAAGCGGCCTGTAAAACAGTTTGTGCAATTTTAGTAGAATCCAGCGATTGAATGAAACAATACATTTACAACAAAACATTTGAATTTGAGCGTGTTGCGTGCCGACAAGTAAGGCTATAGCGCGAGGCCAATGCGACGAACATAAGTTATACTTTTCTTAAAAAACTTTATATTTGAAAACTAATTAATGTAAAAAATGTAATTTGTAAGTCAGGAAAGAAAAAACATGATTAATTATATTAACATCGCTTGCGGACGTCGTTTGTATAGTAACATGATGTATCACGTTCACGTATTACCTTGTAAGGAGAATGGTGGAGGATAGTGCAGGGATGAGAAGGCTGCGTGGTTCCCTTGTGGCCGCCCGTCGCGCCCAGAGACAGTACCTGCGAACAATGACATCACAAGTCTTTAGTGAATATAACTATTACGGCTAACATGCTTACTGCAACAAACAGACAGATAAAAATGCACTAACTGAGTACGTTTTTGTTAGGGTTGCTCAAAATTCATCATTTGTTATTATTTGTGTTTAGTTTTTGTGTATAGTCTAACAGGTCTAACAGTCTATGTAAAGTAACCTGTTAGACTATATAAATCTTAGGTAGAGAAATATATAGGCAATTAAAGTTTCAGTTTTTTTTTCGAAAACTCACATTTTACGAAACTCGTTCAAGTTACCTTATGTCACAGATTAATCAAATAAAACGATAAGGGAATGTCATCTTTATCTGTTGTGAGATAATAAACGGATCAGTGATAAATAATAGTCTAGATTTTGCGAATAATTGATACCTACCTGAAGCTTTCGGCTATTATCCGTAAAGCGTAAATAAACATAATTTCCATAGAAGGCTTTGTACAGCTAGTTTGTGTTTCAGCTCATTTAATTATTCGTAATTATATTTGACCGCACTGGTCTTTTAAATTACAGGAAACTTTGATAAATTTCATCTTTGACGATTTTAGGCCTTGGCTAAGTTAAAGGCGCTTCACTTAAGTTTGGTGGTTTTATCAAATTAAATTACACACTCTTATAAGAATTTAGCTAATTAACAATCAAAATATAGAATGCACTACTTCATACTACAGTTAAGTTCAAGTAAGTATGTGTTTTAAGTGCGTACGATGCATTTTTATGTCAACAAAGTCATTCCGGATGAAATTTGAAACGTGAGGAAAAATCATAGGTTACTATAAAAAAATAAAAATGTCTGAGATGATTCAGATACTGTGTAGGTAAGTGTAAGTATTTGCTGTATGCACGTTTAAGTGACAAATTATTTAAAGATATTTAATGACGCGCGAAGGTCATGCCAGTGGAAAGGTTAAGTATAATAATAGTTTAGATATCCATTGTAAGTTGGTTATTTACCAAGAAATACCAACAGTTAAACTGAGCTTGCCCTCCGTTATATACGTTAGGTATATTTTAAGGCATTTACGGTAAGCTCTTTGGCAATTCATTAATTATAATTATAGACGTTTTAGATAAAATTAATATTTTTCACTATCAGTATAACGTCGATATCATATAAATAATATCATGAAATAATAATGACAGCTATCGATTGGATTGGTCCGGATTCTGGAGCGTGTGAAATATGTGAATAGTTCATTCGCAACTTCACGCAGTAGTATTTATAGTACCTAGCAGTATACGGTGTTCGCCCCTGTTATAACACAGGTTTTTATTGAACAAAATTGTTGTCCAACAAAAACTAGAAGGAAAAAGACGGCAGCGCGTTGCAACATAGACTTGGCCATTCATCTTTCTTCTTGGATTGCTTAAAATTTAAAGTTAACAAGAATTTGTAACACAATATCTGGCAAAGAGATAAATGTATTACCTCCTTGCCGATGGCGGGTAACCCGTTGAGGCCATTACAGGGCGGTTCGAGGCGAACGACACTCTTGCGTGAGCCACGGAAACCGGTGTCACGAACACGCACTGAGGAGCGCCAAGTGGAGGGCGGCGGGTCATCGCGAGAGCCGCGCGCGGATGCGGCGCGCCGCGAGGTGGTGAGCGCAGCGCCGCCGGCGCCGGCGCACGGCGGGCTCACGATCAACGGCACGTCCGGCGGCCCGCGCTCCTCCATGCCGCTGCCGCACCAACGTCCTCACCGGAACCCACCGTGCTCCGACGCCTCCAGGTGCTCACATTCCAGCACGGATTGCTCGTAGGCCGACGCCGACTCGAGGAGTGCAATTGCCGAGTTTTGCATAGATGATCGATTTATTGCCACGTACACTTCTGAATCCTCGTCCTCTTCTAGGTAATCCGAATAATCGGAGTTATGTATTAGTAAATTATCTCACACTCTGCATGGTAGAAATGACAATATTTTACGATGGTATGGTTTTATATAATTATATTGAATTGTAGCGGTATGGTATAAGAATTTGCAAATGGAAACGTAAAAGACTATATTGTATATGTAATATTAAGCACCAGCTTAAGTTTCCACATATATCGGCTAAGACAGTAGTTCAAGTGTATAGAGCACGTCTAATAGGCACAGCTGCGAGCGCCTGAAAGCGGAGAACGAGGCCGGGCGTCATTCAAGACACTGTGTCAATGGGTAGTTGGCTCTTTTCATCTTTTTGTGCACGTGTTCAATGTGCACAAGACGTTTCCCTTCGTTGTTGGAGCTGAGAATAATGACGGGCACGCGGAGACTGACATTTAACGACAATAAGTGCTATGCGAATGAAACTTATTTGTAATAACAGGTTGTTGCCATTATTATTATTATTTAAATAGCGTCTCGATATTGTGAAAAGACATCGATTTGTCTATTTTAGATAATTCGGGTCTGCGAGGTAATGTAATAAAAATATTTCGATGGTGTTGGTGTTTAAGCGTCATTTTGAACCAAGCTGCGTAGCTAGCATTAGTGAAGCTATTGTTTTTATTTTAGTTTTTAGGCATTAATTTTTTAAATGTCTTTCAAAGACCTTAATAATAAAATCCTACGTTGCTTATTTAATGTAGGCACTACGGCCGCGAAAGTTTAGCGCCACCTGCGATATTACGTAAACTAGCTTTACTAGGCCCAAGACACGAGGTGAGAACGACACATACCTCTATAACAAGTATGTAGTTATATGTTCTCGAAGGGAGAGCGGTCGTGTAATTCATAAATAATGTGGTGCTTTGTTTGTTACAAAGTGACTTGAAGGACTGCAAGCTCTTTAGCTTGCGGTCCTACGCAAAGGCGTCGGATACTCGTGCTATAATGCCAATACAAGGAACTGGGTTGACTTGGTGAATGTGATAGAATATTTTTATTTTACGATCGCTTATTTCATTAAGTCATTTTCTTCTTTTCTACTATTATAAAACTGTAAAAAAGCTGTGTCTGTACATTGAAGATATTAAAAAAAACACGTGAGTTATGGTATATAAACGTCTCCGAATCCGAAAATGTGATTTTTAAAATTCTTGTCTGTTTGTCTGTTTGTTACGGGTTGGAGCAAAAACTACTGAATAGATTTTAATTTTATTATCACTGTTAGAAAGTATATGCTCCAACTTAAAAACTGGTGAACTTCTTATCTCAATTAATTAAATGAATCCTGAGATACAGCTTCACCTCTCTGATGTATAGAGGCCCATATAAAGAAGAGTTCATCAATGTTGGTTTTATCGTTTTTACTCCTGATATAGCTTCGCGTGAGCGAAGCCGCGGGCAGAAGCTAGTTCAATAATAAAAATAAGTTTTAATCATGAAATACCTTCGCTAACGTCGGTCGGCGATCGGATTTTTGGGTGTTTAGTCCCGTGCAATGTTTTTTTAAATGTTGCGAAACGAAGCAGTATCCCGTTACCTGTCACATTCATTGTTTTGATCCGAGACGATGATACAGTTGGCATAATATGTTGGGAATGGCGGAATATATCAAGGTCAACAAACGACTTTATGTATATTACGTTATGTAACAGTGTCCAGTAGCAAGACGATCAGATGTAGCTACAGATGAGTATAAGCTGTGTATTACGTCAACAATGCGAGTTTTGATGGATATTGTACGCATCGAAACTGAAGCCTACCGCACAGAGCCCCGGGGAATCCTAAAAGAATACGAAGAGTCGTGGGAGGGGCTGCAAGCTCTGCATAGTTTTTACAATAGGTAGTCGCCGCCATAAATATAGACGGTACAATATCTAGACGTTTGTCTTGATTAACGTCACAATAAAGCTTCCAAAGCGAGTAGCACGGCTTTATTATGGCAATACGATGTAAACGACTAAAATAAAATATAAAAATGCTAGATAATGGATAGATATTTAACTACTCAGTCAGAACCAACAAACCCTACAAGAAATTATGAAAGAAGAATAATACGATGATCTTTCATAAAATGTTGTAACATTCGTTAAATCTAAAAGCATCGATTTAAATGTGATAATATGTGTGAACTACCTTCTTTTACTAAGAAGAGAAAAAAGAGTTAAATAACGTAGACAAAGGAAACCATACCATGGTAGTCATAACTCCAAGCATGGATCGCGTTTTTCCCACAAGATACCAAAACAAAGCAATAATAATCGAAAGAATATAAAAGGCTAAGCTCGCAACCAAACCAAGGAAGAATAACACCTCTCAATAATCGACGCACTATTCACTGAGCGAACTAAGCACAGGACGGCACCACACTCGATATTAATGACTAGTCAATAAGTCTAAGCAGTAATTCACCACTTTTAGGTATATGTGTAAAAATAACTAAGAAACACCTATCGCAACGCAACTAAATCCGCAAAGGTCGACTGCAAAACGATAATAATAATTTTTACTTTTTAATGCAGTCGATCGATCAAGCGCTCGACTCGTTTACAGTACACCGGCCCGTTTCGTGGGATATGAGCTAGTTTCTGTGTATCGTGTTGCAAATATACGTTTTAGCTAAGAATCGCGGCGATCGTTCGCTAAAGGCGAGGCGCCTAGGAACGATGTTAAGATAACAATTTGATGGCAGTGTGAGAAGCGGCAGAGTCCGCAGCGTGGTCGCTGAACGTAAACTCGATGGGGCACTGTAGCGGCGCACGCAAGAGGTCGCTGTGCGCGCGTCGAGTCCGTGCGCGGCGCCGAACGGCGACGGACGCCACCGGAGACGACCGAGCACAGGCGTGACCTCGCACAACCCCCTTCTATCATCGAATATTTCAGCTGAAACGCACCGTGTCGCCATGCCACTGCTAGCGCTGCTCGGAATCCCGTGATATGCCGATAATAAGACCCCTAGGGTCTACAAACAAATGATTCAATTTATTTATATGGATATGCGTGCCTTTTGTTGATTTATTTTTCTATTAATATATGTGTTGTAATTTATTATCTTAGGGAAATGGGCATGAACAAACATTGATGAAGTTAATGTTATGTTCATAAATTATGTAGAATATGTAAATACTACAATTAGCTTGCCAGGTGAAAGAGAACGAAGAAGGTAAGTTTAAGTTATCCATTATAACGATGTATTTTGCAATAACATTTGATAGGAGGCCGATATAAGAATACAACTGTTGTTACAAGGGTGTTTATTATCATTATCGTCTCCAGTTCGTGTGATCCAGTTATTGGGCATAGCTTCCTAAGCTCTAGGCCCTAGAAAGCTATGATATCATCAACCTACAGCTGCTAGGGACCTGCGGACTTACAGAACATCAACGTAGCTGCAGTAGGGCGGGCTTTTGACCTGCCATAGCCCGGACTCAGCTTGCTGTCATACTGTACTGTTACTCTCAGATTATCATCCTCCGAGCCTTTTACCAACTATTTTGGGGTCGGCTTCTAGTCCAGACCAGATGCGGCTGAATCTCAGCATTTTACACGAAGCGACTGTCATAAAATTTTGCCAACCCAATTTTTGGCAATACTGATATTCGGAGGCTGATTATCAGGCTGTTTTGGGCTCCTGACAATCACTAATTAACAATTGACAAAAATGTTATATATGTATGTGATAACCGAGCACCAAAGTGTTTCGATTTATTAAGAATAGTCACCCATCCACACACTGAACGCGGCGAGCGCAGCTTAACCTTGCAGATCATTTGTTCAGCTTAGTTTTTACTTAGCCACGAGCCCCATTATTGCAGTGTTACTGAGATATATTATTAATGGTAAGAAGCAAGACATTCTATTAGTAAATATATATACGTAAAAGATGTTTTTAAGATTTTTGCTGTTAATTGTGAAATTATTGAAAGTTTCCACATGTTGCATTATACTGGGTGAGCCCTGAGGTAGGCATGAAAGTATGAAAGTTTTATTAATAAAAGGGCGTAGATGGAAAAAAAGTAGTAAGAGTCTTACTATTGAAAGGAAAGCGAGGGAGTCTAAGAGGTGAAAACAAGACAGAGAATGATAGGAGAAGGAGAAAGCTGTGGCGATGTTGAATATGGAAAAATTACATTTTAGATTCAGATTATGGAGAAATTAACCTACGTACTGAAATATTTTTGTACGTCATAGGCACAGGAAAATATCAAAAGATATATACCTACATAACATAACATACCATCACGCCTGTATTCCCCGAAGGTTAAGGTAGAGATGTACTAATGTACACCCACAGTTCGCTGGTATGTTTAGGTCCCATGTAATAAGGGGAGACCCTATTGCGATTAACCGGGCAAAAATTCCAAACTCTGAGGTGCTGCTGAAAATTTCGTTGAAAAACTCAATAACACTGCACTGGAGCAGTCGCGCTTAGGACCACTAGGCTTATGAGGCAGTTCAATATGAAATATACCTTATATATAACTCTTGCATAGAAAGGTTTTGTTTTTTTACATACTAGCGGAAAATCATTATAAAATGTTGTTTTCATATTTTTAAGGTGTTTCATATTTCATACGTAAGATGGCGTACTCAGCACCGTAAGCAACATTGATATATTTATTTACTTTGGTTTTGTCTTATTTCTTTGGTCTCATAGGTTTGAATTTGAAAATAAGCAAACAGACGTCTTTAAATTAAATATAATTACATGCCATCACGCCTGTATTCCCCGACGGGTTAAGCAGAGGCGTAAACTAATGGTACACCAACAGTCGACCGGTATGTTGAGGTCCCATGTAATAAGGGCGATCCTATAGCCATTAACCGGGCACAAATTCCAAACTCCGAGCTGCTACTGGGAATTTCATAGAAAAGCTCAATAGCACTTTGCTCGACCTGGGAATCGAACTCAGAAACTCTAGCGTAGCAGTCACGCTCAGGACCACTAAGCTAATGAGGCACTTAAATTAATTATAAGAGCAGATTTTAGGCCGTAACGATTGTTTATGTCAAAAGTAAGTAAGAAAGCAAAGTACCTAAGTAATTCTCCGGGAACATCTTTTATCTCGAGGTCGTCATCATTCATTAATCATCTTTATTTAGTAGGCAAAGCCGTAGCCAGGAATTCACTTCTAGTTTCTAGTTCTGGAGCAAAGGAGATAAGTACCTAACAAGTTTATTCTCAAATATATTCTCAAATAGCTCCAAATGTTAGCTCCGAAAAGAATGGCCTGAATTCTTTCTGAATTTTTCCTTCAATGAAAGAACTTTAATAACTTCAAGGTTAGCATGGAAAATGCAAAAAGATAACTCCGAAATGAGAGTCTATAAGGTGGGTTAGCTAAGGCATTGCGTTAGATACCATGTAGTGGGGCAGGTATTTTCTAAATTTATTTATTATTTATTCATTCATCTTAAACATCTATCTTTACACTAAAATGACTTCAAATATTTTAGATCTATATTAATTTATTCCGCCCGCGACTTCGTCCGCGTGGAATAGTTACTTAGTCCTAGCGTGATGATTATGTAGCCTATATGTTGACCCGACCTGTTAGTAATATTAATGCAAAATTTAAAGTAAATCCATGCAATACTTTTTGAGTTTAGCCCGGACATACAAACAGACAAAAATTCTAAAAACTATATTTTTGGCTTCGATATCGATTGTAGATCACGCCCCAAGTATTCTTTAAAAAAATATTCAATGAACAATTTTGACTTTCCTACGATTTGATTATATCTGTATACCAATATATAAAGCTGAAGAGTTTGTTTGTTTGCTTGAACGCGCTAATCTCAGGAACTACTGGTCCGATTTGAAAAATTCTTTCAGTGTTAGATAGCCCATTTATTGACGAAGGCTATAGGCTATATATCATCACGCTATGCGGACGACGTCGCGGGCAGAAGCTAGTGTAGTATATATGTATAGATTGTCCTCTTCCATCTTCCAACTTTGCTTTGTCCAAACAGGGCCCATAAATTGTGAAATTGCAAATAATTTTAGGCTAGTTTTTAATCATAAATCTCTTGGAACTTTACGATTTTTTCAGCCGACCCTACATTCATTGAAAACATAAACTCGCTTTCACGTTTCTTAGTGAAAGTGTTGCAATAATGTATTAAGTAGACGATGTAACTGCGTGACGGTGAAGATGGGCGGTGGATTGGCGAGGGCTCCGAACCGGCCTCGGCGTCGGCGATTAACACGCGATAGTTCAAGGACTCGCCGATACACAAAAGATAGGCGCGTATACCACGTATAGATTAACCCCTTTACTATTACGCAACTAACCTTTCAGATTTGATTCTCGATTCTCGAGGCTG
This sequence comes from Acronicta leporina, assembly GCA_947256265.1. Lineage (NCBI taxonomy): Eukaryota > Metazoa > Arthropoda > Insecta > Lepidoptera > Noctuidae > Acronicta > Acronicta leporina. The sequence goes on from OX366514.1 coordinate 9,015,861, forward strand.
CTGAAATTAGCAAAGCTGATATTAAGCTTAGGTACGAGTATATGCTTAAAACTTTTTCCATCATCAACATCTTCATAGACCTATTAAATATTTTATTTGTCCACTGTTGCATATCGTCGTAGATCTATCCACCTGAACGCCAAACTATGTCTAAAAAGTATTTTCCTTTTATATATGACAAGTAAAATAAGATCGCCGCGTTTAGAGCTTTTTACGACCATTCTTTACTTACTACGAGACCCCGCTATGTCTCAGAGGAGGAATCATACGAATACAAATTTTAAAGGCAGTCGGAAGTCCGCGAACTGATCTTTTTTAAGTGGCTAAAGGCAGTCGTTTTATGTAAATAAAGTTATTTTTGTTGAAATTGATAATACTTAATCACTAAACGCAAAACCAGCTAAGTGGTATGTCTCCAAACCAAATTTCTATTTTCAAACAAAGGAAAATCCCTACGCTATTCATGGATGTTAGGTATTTTCCCACCCGAGAACTTTGATCTAAAACGGAATGGGTCACCAACGGGAGAATCTTCAAAGTTCCAATACACAAGTTCACTCACAGATTGTTCCCGGTGGTTCATTACAAGTTTTGTAGAACCGGCTAGTCGCCATTGAGTAATAGCATAGTAGAAATAGTTTTGTAAACTCATTACAGAGGTACAGGATTTCACGCTCGTTATTACCATCGAATCGTCGGCTAACTACGGGTAAGTATATAGATTCAGAAGTATCTTTTCGTCGTTGTCTTCGAAGTAAATAAGCAAGACAAATACATAGTTGTAACGAAGATATTTCGCTCGGAAGCTACTTCGGGAATTCAGGCCATTTAAGATAGATGCTTATGACTACCTCATCATCATCAAGTTTTAATTAAATATTTTATACTTAATACAGGTACTAAGTACGCCGTCTTGGCGTAGTATTAATACGGCTTAGAGGAATCAGCTTGAGATTTAGGCACGCGACATTAAAATAAATTTACATCTATATTGTCTAACTTGAGACACGAGTGACACTACCTATATATTGTAATGTCGAATGACAGAAAGGATTACGAAATCAGTACCGAGATGGAATATATGAGTGGCTGCCTCTTATATTAAGAGGTACCTACGTAATTCGAATTGTGAGGTTGAATGTCTAATGTCTAAAACAATGAACATAAGTCACTTTATGAGAAGTCTTTTTTGCTTATAACTTAAAGTAGGCTCCTATGGTAGATTAAAATTGCATGGTTATCGATTATACCTACTAGGAAAATGTTGGCCAGTGCAATCAAAATCTACTAGGTACATAATAAATGAAGGCTATAAGTATTATGTCGGCGGGTTTCATATTATTAGAAAATGATTGTGTTGGTATTTATAGCCGAACAGTATTCTCTATTGGTGATTATAAGATTTTTCCATAGATAAAGATTAACCTCAGATGAGAATATAATATGTAATGTAATTTATAACTACCGTAGTTACAATGAGGGTAGCTATAGTAAAGAGCTTTAAATGATTACAACAAAGTTGAATGTAAGGTTTTCATCGTACGTACGTAATGGTACGGTAGATTAACGGTATCTCAATCCGAATAATAACAGATTTTTATAAATTATAGCTCCCGCCCGCGACTTCGTCCGCGTGGAATAGTTCCTCCATAAATTGGCTATCTAACACTGAAAGATTTTTTCAAATCGGACCAGTAGTTCCTGAGATTAGCGCGTTGAAGCAAACAAACAAACAAACTCTTCAGCTTTATATATTAGTATATAGATTGTTTTTGTTTGGATTATGATTAATTTCGACATTACGCTTTTAAGGGCAATTTAAGCTCCGCCCAACCTTTAACAGATGCTTGTCGTGCGTTTTTCATACGCACTTACACTACTTTTTCACACACATTTACAACTAGGCATGGGCACTGTACACATACCAATGACACTATTAGGGCTTTAGATCACGCGATAGAAAGCCCGCGTAAGGTATGAACTTACTCGTGAGCTCATATTGAGAGAATTACAAATTTGACGGTGTTACCGAATATCATAAGCGTAAGCTTTAAATTGTTTTGACTTGGAAAACAGTTTTGCTTCGCATTTCGTTGGAGTGGTATAAAGGACGAAGAAATACTGGTCAATTAACCACATTCACGTTTCTACAAATTATACATATTTTGTTGATAAATTATATTGATAGCAGTTCGTTATCTTAGCAACGTACTCAAAGGCGCAATAAGGTCGTAAATAGATGGATCGATACATTCTTTATAACCTATTTTGCTTTGTCTATCATAGGCATTGGTTTTTATGTGAAAAACTTAGTTTGACTAGTGAATTACTTTAAATTTGGTGTTTATCTAAACTTATCGTCATACGAACACCTAGGATAATCGCTATTGGTAGTCAGAAACCCAAAAAGTCTGACTTTTATTTCCTTCGAATATTAGTATAAGAAGAAGTTAGTTTGCAGACGTAAAAAAAATGAATTAAAATGATATTAGGTTTGAACGCAGTCGCTTTAAATAAAACAGTCGTATCTCGTTACACTAGAAGCCGACTACAGCACAAGTAGTTGGGAAATGAAGAGTTATTGCAATTTTAGAAGAGATCTCTTGTACCAAGACATTTTTTTTTCTATTGTCTCTCAACTTGCTAAGCTGGATTGATTGTAGCGTTGTGTTTGGTATTTAAGGGCCCCAAGTCTACGATTTTATCGTGTGACAATTGTCATTCAATGACTACAGAATTGTTAGTTTTTGACAGTTTTGCAGTTTTGTCTACGAAATCTGTCAGTTCTTATGTCATTGAGTGACATTGGGCCACCATTTTGATCATTTTGGCCTTATTGTTACATACCTGTATGAACGTAGATGCTTTAAATATTCTCAAAATCCTATTAAATAATTCCTTTGAGTATGTTTAGCTATCTTTTTTAGTTTCAAAATTTGGCATGGATAGCTAAATCTTCAAAAAAATTTTTTTTAATCACACAATCTGTTGTAATCTTGCCTCATTAGTCTAGTGGTCGTAAGCATGACTGCTTCGCTGGAGGACCTGGGTTAGATTCCCAGGAGTCGTTATATTGGGGTATGTATGTACATGTATAAATTTCTCAATAGAAGCTAGGAGTTTGGATTTGTGTCCGGTTAATGGCAATAGGCCCGTCCCACCTCTGTCTAACCCTTTGGGGATTACAGGCATGATGTTATAGAGGTCATGTTCATAATACGGTTGGTTCATATATACTTAAGTAGATGCAATTTTTCATATTTCATTTTTCCACCATATTGTAGACGTCCTCAAAGAAGGTTAACAGCACTCTAAACCGATGATCATGTATGAGGAGGTTAAAGTGACGTGCCAGGATATTAGCAAGTGGAAATCTTAAGAAGCGGCGGTAGCCTAATGGCTAGGGCGTCGGACTTACGATCATGTGGTTGCCGGTTCGAAACTCACCCATTGCACTACCGACGAGAACCCGCTCGTAACACAAGCATTTAGCGTAGCACGAGGGGTTAACAAGAATACTAGTAATGTGCGACCCATATTGCTAGTAATCTTTTTTTGTTTTTTTAAATCTATATTATAATTTTTTTTTTATCCCACCAATCAACGCACTTTACTATAAATCGATACTAAGTAGGTACAATGTGGCAGAAATACCTAAGCACATTGACATAATAAGAGTACTAATGGAAGTTGGCTTCAAAATTTCACCTAACGTTATAAAAAGTAAAATAATTATTTAAATCGGTTCTAAGTGTTGGTTATATCGAGTAAAATATCAAGGGAAAATATTGATGAATATTGAGATATTATTAAAAAATAAATAATAATCGGAATACTCTTTATCATAATAATATCTATTAGGGGATTTGTCGTTTTATCATCATATTATACTTATTTATCAGTTATACATAATATATAGTGTAACAGTGACATGACAAATAATTTTTACGTTGTTATTGTCGAGTCATACTTAGTTTTCAAAAAATAGTTTTGTTATTCTAAAACGTTAATACCCAAGAAGAAAAACACAACTATATATTGTACATATATTCCAGAAACAAATGTTATGGCATTCTTTACATATATTTTAAATATATTAAACTAATTTATTGACGGATGTATTAGTTTTTGTTTACTGTAGACTTTAAACACGTGAAATAGACTCAGTTCTGAAAAACTAATGTCTATAATAATTCGTTATTAGCAGAGCTGTCTTAGGGCATTCCGAATGATTCGGAGGCTCATACCCATAACAAAATTTAAGACAAATGAAAAAATGTGAATAAATCATAACTTACTAATAAATAATAGCGTACTTGTTACTAATGTTGTATGTAATTTTATGGGATTTCACCAGTGTAACGGAAGCGTTTACCCAATAATGTCAGTTAAGAGAAAAAATTAAGACTACTTAAAAAAAGTACTAAATGTTCAATATTTGCATCGATAAACATCGTTGCCAAACTAGTGAAACATCAACCGTGTTTTATATCGGTTAAAGTAGAGTTTACTTTGACCAACGGTGGCCCGTACAAAAGAGTATTTGTCACACACGGAAAAATAACGTTTCCTCAAACACTTTCAAAATCCACAAACAGAAACAAGCGATTGTTGCGATTGTTTTCTTGTGTTTTATGTTATGGATACAATGTTTACATATTTTATTTTAATAATACTTAAAATATTTATCTATACTTAATATTACAGAGAGGAAATATTTGTATGTATGTAACGAATAAACTCAAAAACTACTGAGCCAAATACAAAAATTCTTTCACCATTTATAAAAATGCTACATTAACCAGAATAACATAAGCACTAGTATCATTTATTTTTTTGATTGTGTGCGCGTATAACGTCTTTATTCGTATTAAATAAGTCGGTGTATCTCTGTGTCCGTACATTTGTGAAGTTGAATACCAGTGCTGCAAACATACGAGGCTCTAAAAGTGAAGCTAACGACGTACTCACCACCTTCTCCTCAACGATATCATTGTTGTTGTTGTTGCTCCCATATTTTAAGGCACCGTTTTCCATGACCACAACTGATCGTCGTGAATTTAACAATATGTTTAACACTATTTGTCTTCATTTAATACACATGATTACTTCTATACTATACACATAATATGTTCAATGATATTAATTAATACTTAGGTATTTTTTATGTTTCTAACATTGCTTATGTGTTATATTGTTTTGTTTATCTGTAAGTAGTCGTATATTTTTGGACCTGAAATTCAAACACGTAAGTTCAGTTAAGAAATTAAAATAAGTTTCAAATATTTTCACCATTCAGAATATTTATTTTAATCGCAGGTACTTATTTAATCAAATTTCTGTTACAAATCAAAGTAAATAAACAATCGGAATCTTATAGTACGTAGTTAGTAACCTACATTTTTTAGTTGGTTTGCCGGTCACAACTGATAATCTGCATTTGTTTTTTAATTTCTATGTCGTTTTTTTGTACGTCTTGCTTGAAATAATTACAGACGTTACATAATTGAACTGATATTAATATGACATCCGTTGCTACGTTACTTTTCTTTGTAAACACATTTCTTTGTTCGCCAAATCACTTTGATAATAAAATCAGACAACAATTTATTGGTTGTCCCAATTCAGTTTTCCAAATTACAGTTCAAGTTTATAATTTGATTAAGTAGTCTTTCAAACTTCACAGCTGAACATTCACGTTAGCGAAAAGTTTTCGCATCGATAGGTGTATAAAAGATTTACCTAACGATTTTAATTTTTAAATTGAAAGGCACGATTGTTTTAGGACACATGATATATGTTTAATAGTGTATGCAGTTTGTTAACATGACATCGTGTCGGGTTTATGTCGCGGTGCAGGTGGCGCGTGGCGGCGGTCGCACGGGGCGCGGGCGGGCGACTCGCGGGCCGCGTCATACTGCGGCGGCGGGCGCGCGCGGGCCCCGGCGCGCCGCATACCCGCACTCTGCGCTCGCCATCGCCGACCACCATACCACCGATACGCACCATCGTTTATTATTGACAGACGACCTTGCCCCACATTATATTTTCTCCACTAAAAGGATTTATTAGGTCAATGATGGACGGATGTTGAACATTTGTGTTAAATGGAAAACAATGACTGGCCTGATAGACCCTGCCTTGAACATCACACGACAAAAATAAAATGCCTTCTTCTCTATTGAAACTTACTTTGTAATAAAAAGTTTTTTGTCTGAAGTTTGACATACCACTCTAACACACCTGTAGCCTCTCAGCGTTTGGCAGAGGTGTGCCTTTGACGTATAACTACATCCTCAGTTCGCTGGATTTAATTCCCACATTATACGGGCCGAGCCTGTTACCATAAACCGGGCACAAATCCAAATAACGAGCAGCTATTTACTAATAGAAAACTAATAACACTTCTCGGCCTGGGAACCGAATCAAGAACCTCGCACGCTCAGCAGTTAGACTTAATTAACGATGACAACTTTTAACTACTTATCACAGTAAAAAAGTTGTCCAACATATGCGAAGTTTCTCTTATTTTAATATCTTCAGATGATTCACCAAAACAAACTCCTATCTAGAAATATGTTTGTCTAAAAATTATTCAATTCAATCTATACCTCTAAACTATATTTACGAGTAATATCTGTGTACCTACTTGATATGTAACTTCAAAGGGAAATGATAAAAAATATGATATTTGTTTGAACAAATTATTATTTGAACACAAGTACTTAGCTGAAAGACAAACATAGATTCCAGTTAACAGCGAGGATAGGTAGCTTTAGGCGCTGCCTGCTGTAGCGCCTAAAAGTGTCGAGAAGCAACAATGTGTTGAGTGTATTGTTTCTAATCTATCGCAGATTCATGTTAAAGTACCGTTAAAATATGTTATTACCACATTATTACACATTTTAGCGGTCATCAGGTCTTTTTCAAATTATATCAGTGTGAGACTTAGAGTTATTTAAAAATAATCTAACACTAAAAACAGTGTACGTATGCACTATTACATATAAACGAGTTCCTACCATCATGCCTGAATTTCTATCTGAAGGGTAAGGCAGAGGACAGATCGGTATGTTTAGGTCCGATGTCATTATGGTAGCTATTGAGATTTTATAGAAAAATCTAAAAACATTTTTATTCGACCAAGGACCTTTATCGTAGCCGTCGTGCTTAAAACAACTAGACCAATGTGACAATTACACTTTTATAACCGTGATAAATTATAAAATTACTGATAATAACATTATACACTACACATATTGTTATTAATATTAGTCACATTTACACGATGTTATAGTATTATGATATTAGTAACATAACAATTTAAATAAATTTCTATTGCCATGCACTTCTCATTTCAATAAAATGTTAATGCAGGAACTATAGTAACTACTATTATAAATACGTGTACCATTATTATTTGCTTTATTTAGATAAAAAAATACCAACTATTTGAAATAACATGAGGCGCAAACAATATTGCTTGCTGTATCATGATTAACATGCCTGGAAGCCGAGACGGTTTGCTCTATTTATTCTATGTAATGTTGGATTTGACGGACTGTACTTGTCAAGACCCTCTACCAAAATCTTTAAAGAATACGGGCATGGTTGTAGATGTTATGAATAGTTGATATGTTTTGGCCTAGTAACGTAAACCTTTTTGTCCTACTACTTTTCGCTTCAGTTACATAGTGACAGAAAAAAGCAACCAGCTCAAAATGAAACTGGGTTGGATAGTCTATGGCAGGACCGATGATTTATAGGCTAAAAAATAAAGTAGGTACCAAGTAGATCTCACGAAATGGTAGTTAAGCCTGCGTGTGGACGGTTTAGAACGTAGTTCCTGACCACCTTTTAGACCGGCAACATCTGACTGGGTCTGACTGGCTGGCGACCACCTTTGTAGAGTCTTTCGTAATGCACATTTGTGTGTGTTACGAATTTTGTATATGAGAGTCAGTTCCCTCTCTTGAATTCTGCGGATTCACTAGTTTGACGGTCGGTTTGCCGATGTAAACTTTTAAAAATACAATGGCGCGGTGCTAGACAGAGATGGGGGATTGTTTTTTTTCATATATTTTCCAGGAGAATGGAAGATATAGTAAAAAAAAAACATATGGATAGCGGGAAGGCAAGAAGAATAGGTTTTCTGCATTTCCAGTATTAGATGACTGTGACACAGCTTGGTTTTGGGGCAGTTAATGGCAATTGTCTTGCCTCCTACTACACAATATAGGTGAAATTGTGGTCGTACATTAGTCATCTCTACCTAACCCTTCAGGGAATACAGGGGAGGTGGTGTATTACGTATTATAAAAACAGTTGATATAAATTGGCTATGTGTTCATATTTCTGCCACCTTATCTTTCGATTCATTGCAATTAATCCAAGAAAGTTGCAGTTGAAAGACAATTACAATTAACTTGCTCTTAGATCCAGGTAAACAAGTCAGTAACTCATACTAACAATTATCTTTCGTTACCTATTTCCTAAAGTAAATACTACTGACGTGAGTTTCATCGTCTGATATCGAATTAATCTTGTTTATTTTACAATAAGGGTACACACAGATGGGTGTAATGTAGACTTGTAGTTTGTTTTTCCACTTGAATGGAAATTTGATAACTAGATTATATATAGGTATTTAGACAGGGTTTATTGCACTTTAATATATATATATACTTTAATATATAATATATTTCAGGGTACGAATTTTGTATATGAGAGTCAGTTCCCTCTCTTGAATTCTGCGGATTCACTAGTTTGACGGTCGGTTTGCCGATGTAAACTTTTAAAAATACAATGGCACGGTGCTAGACAGGGATGGAGGATTGTTTTTTTTCATATATTTTCCAGGAGAATGGAAGATATAGTTAAAAAACATATGGATAGCGGGAAGGCAAGAGTCCATGATTAGGCCCGCCTAATCATGGACAATGACATGGACATGGACTATGACAATTATTAAGGCGGTGTTACTTTACAACCTCTCTAACGATTTTCGTCGACAGAGGTGGAGACAAATAGCAAGGGTCTTTGGTAATACGTTGCATGTGAAGAGTTCGCGTGATGCGTGTCGGCTGCCACCCACTCCTTCTAGTACCGACCTAGACCTTGCAAGACATGGAAAATGTAGATATCAATGTCTTACCGCGTCCGTCCGTTGCCTGTTCCTTTATCAGTCTATTGGCATAACTTTTACTGTTTAAGACGACCTGTTGTTGTTTTCTCAAGGTCAAATCATTTACTTTTCCACTGCGGCACGGGGTATCGTATCTATTAATTTTCAAGATCGATTATGGTAAATGATTGTCAGTCTATGTTATAAAGGTTTTTCAACAAAAAAATGTGTTGTTTCCAAATTAATCGAAAAGTACATACTAAGTATTTGATTTTTATTGAAAACGCAATGTTTTGTTCGAATGCTGACGATTGCGTAAGAACCTCTCGTTTCACAAACATTTCCCACTCCCATTAGCTTCCCAATTCTGGAAACAGTATTTACTTACAATATTTACTTTTCCGTACCCTTATGTTTTTAGCAAAATGAAGGTCGATTAAACGTTTAATTAAAATGCACAAACCATTTGGTTTTATCTTTATACTTATTGTGTCGCTATGCCCGTTATTGTACGGGCTTCCCGAACGTGAAGCTTTCCTGTAAGCGCGTTATTTATTTGCGTGTTACGTTAACAGTACGTTGACGTTCACTGACCGGTGCTCGTTGTAAACATGAAACAAACAACGTAAAATTTAATGAACTTTTTACAGCCCACGGGGATGAAAAATATTTTTAAATTGTTGACGTTGTGAGAGCATGAAAGCATACTTATGAGTTTGGACGTGTATTTTGTTGGTAAAATATGAGTAGGTAAATGTGACGGTTTATGTTATTTAATATGACATGATTGAAATTTATTATGAAGCATTACCTACAGAATCTACTTATTTTGTATCATTTCGGTTTTTTCCTGATTCTGTCTGAAGTTCCGGTTGTAGTAAGTATTAATAACATTGCCAAACAAAACCATATTCGCATTAGGTATACACATACACATCCAGACCCGGAACAACTACCTGTACTTGTAGGTCATTCAAATATTAGTCCGTGCGGGTTGAGCCATAGCTTAAATCTGAGACACTGCGCCATTCTGTCAAGATAATTACATTTTCTTTGCATGACATGGCCAATAATATATTTATTTATTTAAATATATACTATTATTACGTCGGTATGATACCTACATCATTTAGTGTGACCATGTCAAAAGCGCAAAACGTGTGTTGTTACTATATGACATCACATATATCAGATAGATTAGTGTCATTTAGATAAACATGGGTACTCTTAATTGTGTGTTGATAGCTGAACAAGGAACTCCTGACTGATTGCATTTATATCTCTCTAGCCAATAGGCACTGACATATTATGTAATACGTAATACCACGATAGTGTAAGGGTAAAAAGAATGTGCCAGTCATGATTTTTTAGTATGTGGATTAGATAATATGTGTATGTTGTGTCGATGAAGTCATTATTTTGATTAATTTCATTTATACATGTAGGAAGATATGATCTGAACGGGTCTTCACGTGACCCAGAGCGCTGGATTAGGTATAGTTTGGTCAGAAAATCAGCATTGCCATCCAACGTGGTAATGATTTTTTTATATTTATCTCGTGTTATTTTAGTTATTTAAGTTGTAGACAATTTATGTTACGTAAGTCTTTAGCATACTCTATACTGTAAATCCATATAAAAAAAATTAAGTACTACTTAATTTTTTAACTGCCTCATTAGCCAAGTGGTCCTGAGCGCGACTGCTACGCTAGAGGTCCTGGGTTCGATTCCCAGGTCGAGCAAAGTGTTATTGGGTTTTTCTATGAAATTCCCAGTAGCAGCTCGGAGTTAGGAATTTGTGCCCGGTTAATGGCAATAGGCTCGCCCCCTATTACATGGGACCTAAACATACCGGCGAACTGTGGGTGTACATTAGTACGCCTCTGCCTAACCCTTCGGGGAATACAGGCGTGATGGTATGTGTTAAGTACTACTTTGAAAGATATGTCATTTTTAACTTTGTACACACAAAACAATAAATTCTTTCAGAAGAGACTGTGACACTGTTTATATAGACTGTAATTTATCAGTACATTTGGTGGTTTCCATTGACCTTAAAAATATCCCATATATATTTTTTCTTATTATATAGGTTACATGATTGTGAGAATGCAATACGTAATGATTCAATTGCTACATGTAGGTACATTATATCAATACTGTGATGTGGTGGTGCTCACAATATTTTTAGTGTTTTTCTTAATGAGTTTATTATTTGAAATATACTTTCAATAAAAATATATAAGTACCGATCCTATTATCAAATTGTCCGTTCGTATCGTTGCCCCGCCTGCAGACTACAGATTAGCCGTCTTATAAAGATTATGGCATCGTACACATTATAAATAATAATTATCACGAAAACAGAGCGTTATGGCCGCGCGATTCAGTCGCGCGATACTGTCCGTCTGAACGAAACGCGGATAGAGTACACACTGCGCAGGAGTACCAAGCCATTGAATATTATGTTATTTTCAAATTAAATATTAAAATTAATAAACTATTTATTTATTAATAATATTAATTAATATAGTGATTGACAAAATGGGTACCAAAAAAGATGCAACGAAACCTGCCAAGAGTAGTACTCCTCCGCCTGAACCAAAGAAAGTGCCAAACGTGTTTCTAAGATCATTGTTTTGTTGGATGTTGCCTATATTCTATTTTGGCAATCGAAGAGACTTGGAAGAGGTTGATCTGGTGCCCCCTAAAAATATATATGATTCCAAGATTGTCGGTGATATACTGGAAAGGTGAGCGCAACACAATTTATTAGCATTCGAAATTTCTTTTGTGTAAAGGTTCTTTTTAATTACATTAACCGCCTAAATAATTACTGCCGTACTCAACGACGTTAGTTAACGTTAATAAATAACATGTTTATCGTGGTCAGTATGTCTTGGACTATTTTTCTACATATTGGCCACTTGTAATCAACCGAGTTACTGTCCCACTGTTCGGCACGGGACTCCTCTCAGAGTGAGAGTATATGAAGTTCACTACGCTAGCCTACTGTAGGTTGGTAGGTACTATTTCTTATTAGGTAGTAATGATATCTCTGAGTGCGGCATTTAATATATTGCACATTAATGGACGTTAAACGTCCATTAATTTAATCTTTTTACAGTACGAGTATAAAGAGTTCTTTATTATATCTTGTTTAAAATTAATTCACTTCCTGACTTTTTTTCTTATTAATACAAAAATTCTAATCTATCTGTAAGTTAAGTTACATAAATCACACAACAAACAAAGGCTTGTAATAGTCTCTCATGTGCATTAATGCTTATTATGTTATACTGATATTTACTTTATATACTGATACAAGTTAGGAACTTTGTATAGGATAGGGGTTAATATTTTATTGATATCCTATTCCGTAAGAGGGGGAGACATCATCCTCTATATTGGGATGTTAGGTATCATTGAAGTATTAGGGACTTACAGTCTGTGCTCTTATGGTCTTATGAAGGAATACATCATTGTACAATTAAGTTCTGGTTTTGATATTTGTTAGTCCACACGCCTACAGATCAAGCTATAAAAGTCGCACCGTGAGTGTCCACGTTTCGGCTCCGTAAGTAATAACTGGTAGGACGCACGCATTGTAGACTTTCGTCTTTAGACACTGTGGTATGGGTGACGGGAAGACGCAAAAATTTGCCAAATTCTGCACAGACCAACTGAATCCTCTTTTCGGTTAAACTCTGAAATTGAATTTAGACATACAAGATAAATATTAGAAGGAAGTTCAAATGGCAATATTCTTTATTCTACCGCAACATATGTTTCGATAAAGTCTATAAAAGTTTGAAACTGATGGTAACTATATGAACGGGTTGCGCACGTATCCGTATTGCGCATCTTCACGTGTGTGATATGAAATTTTAATATAAAGTTGTAAAGAAGAGTTTCGTTTAAAAGTGAAAAACGCGCTGCGCTCCGCCGCACCCGTGTTCGTCCGAGTCTACAAACTCTTCTATGATATAAACATGAACATACGAGATTCACCGTACGAGTACGAGATTTACCGTAACATAAAAACAAAAGCCGCAACGTAAGGTCTTTCTGACCAAAGTTATATATTTATTTATCACGAAATATTTTTTGGGAGTAGGTTATTTTAATGAATTGGATGTTGAAAATTTTAGGATTTTCTCCTGTGTCGTTCCACACAAATTCTCACATACACAAACGCCCAGAACCGAATCAACTATCTGTAGGTAGGTAATATAAATATTTGCTCCATGTGGGGATCGAACCCAGGAATCCCAGGCGCAGGATTTTACAAAAAAAAACTTTTTTATAAACCTTGTGCTGACAATTAGTAACAATAAAAAACAGTCAATTCTGTGTCGCCGGTCTCAATTCATGATCTTACTGTAACTAACAATTTTCATTATTTAACACAGGTATTATGTATTGAAAATTATAAACATAACAGCAGTAATTGTTTAGCAAAAAAAAGGGAAAGCGATGCATTCTTAATTTCACATTTACCTCGGTAGGTAAAGCGCTGCGCAAGAGCAGGTTATATTTATACACTAGCTTCTGCCCGCGACTTCGTCCACGTTAGCATGATGATATATAACCTATAGCCTTCCTCAATAAATGGGCTATCTAACACTGAAAGAATTTTTCAAATCGGACCAGTAGTGCCTGAGATTAGCGCGTTCAAGCAAACAAACAAACAAACTCTTCAGCTTTATATATTAGTATAGATTTGAAAACGTAGCTTTAAATGTGTCTATCGACCGCTTATTTCATTTAGACGTGATATATACCTACCTAGCTAGGTATTACATAAAAAAAAACATGCAAAATATTTAACGGAATTGTTACACTAGAAAACCTTTATTGTTATGTTACGGCTGATAAATCGACAAGCTTTTCTATATCAGCTGATTAAGACGTTCACTGCTGTACTTTTTTAACATTTATTATAATACCAATATTAGTTAGATTATGGTAATTTACATATAATAAGATGCTTCCATTTATAATTGTACGCATACAAAAAAATGCAAATGTCTATGCAGTGACACAGGCAAAACAGAATTTTATCAGTAGTTAGAAGCTTGTCTAAAAGTTAAAATATCGGCTCAAAGTTAGAGATCGAAAATGAGAGATAGAGTACTTATAATTACACGCATTTGAATTTCAATAGGACTAAGGTCACTCTAATGATTTTCCCAAGCTATGTATAAACGAATACACATACAACTTTCACTATGTATTTTCTTGGTATTTCAATTAATTTTAAATTAAAATTCTTAGAGAATACCTAAGCTTAACATATTCCTCATGGTATGTTTTGCTTAATTAACATATAGGAAAATTTAATGAATTCTTTGGTAAACTTAACTTCATTATTTAAGTAATTTCTGAAGAAATCAGGTAATGCAAAAGCTGTTCTATTTGTGGCAAACTCTAATATTGAGGCCCTTTGACGTCGGTACGAGGGATATGAAACATGTTTAGTTATACAAGTCGTTTCGTCGCGCACAAAGCCGGGCCCATGATATACGATTCAGTGCAGCCCAAAGGCTTCCTCTAAGAATAAGAAGAAAGTCTATTAAGTCGTACATTGTGGTTTAGAAGCAGCCATAGGCACCTTTGATCTGAAGAAAATAGGATCTTTATAATGTGCAACTGAAATATACATGATGTACATATATGAAAATTCTGACTGGCCCTGAGGAAAGGACCATTAGTATTGAAGTAAGCTAATTTGGGTGAAAGAAATTACATACCTTTATTTTTACAAGTAAGAAATATTTGCCTGAAATTCCGTGTCTGAGCTAAGAATCGAGCCGATCACAAATACGTAAATACGCATATCATGAAAACAAACTACTTGTGTTATTATTATGATATTTAATCGATATCACTTTTCGAGAGAAATGATGTCTGAAATTTAAAAACGACATAATTTTACAGACTGTTCACAATTTTAAATGCAAAATGCAACGATCAGAAATAAAAAAGTATAAAAAATAACGGAAAGGTTAATTTTATTACTTTACTTACAAAACTTATTATAAAGCAAATTCATAAATTTAATACCGTTGTCTTTATTCGGTGATGCAGTTATATAATATTTTTTTAAATTCTGAATGTATACTATGAATAAAATTGTTCATTCTATCACGACTAATTCATTTGCGGTTTCACTGGGTGTTGGTCTTGTCTTAGATTCAGAGAGACTAGGTCCACGACACTAGGTCCTATAAAATAAAATTATTAGTAACTGTCATAAATGTATTACTTTTCATACACCTACATGCAATTTACTTTATATCCTAAGTGAGAATACCAATACGCCATTTAAAATATGATTAACTACTGATAATACCTTCTAACGCCTATATGCTTATTATCAAGTGCTGGGCGCGGCCCATGACGATCAAACCTAAAGAAATTTACGCTTTGATTAATTTAGTTGCAGATTTATTATTATGATAAACAGGTCGAGATACGCAATTGCGCATACTCGCATGTCTAGAGTTGCATGCATATTTGATACACAGTGAAGACGGAAAAAAAGATATTAATCAAATAGGATAAATTCACCAAATCCTTAATTTTCTATGGTTTTACTACAGTATAATTACTCTTATTAATTTACTTTACGATCGGGCAACAGATTAATAAAATGAAGACAGGCTTACCTCGAGATTAGGTAATTATCAGGTTTTACTTTTTGAAAAAAACCGGCGTAGTAAATAAAACAGCTGTTTTGTAAACCGTATTAGTAGCACAGAGCATTTGTATTCATGTTAAGTGTATCTAATTGTTTGAAGCCATACGGTATGTTACAATCGAGTGTGATAGGATTAAAGCACATTATTACAGTTTCCTCGTAAGTGTTACAGTAAACTGGGCTGTTCGATTATAAAGGTACTATAATGGGAGTTATCTATGCTATATTGTCCAATTCCTTTGCTATCAATTCATATAGCAGAGCAGATCCTTAACTAATTCGAATCTTAAAGTGAAAATAATAAGGTCCATTAGCGGCAAGCAGCATTTTCGTCTGAGCTGATATACTTACGCTCTCACCCTCCGTCGTAAAGAGTGGCCAAGAGATAGGTATTATTTAAAATATGGTTATATCATCTTTCTGTGTGCTCAAACATTGAATGCAGGAATAAATAGAAATTGAATACTGGAGCGACTTGCTCCCAGGCCCTAATAGTTATAACTAAAGTAAATAACAACGTGATTTTGACGTATCTACATGGAACTTTCATAATTAATGCAAATGTTGGTTTAACTTTCCAACTGGTGGTAAAATACCCACTTTGATGAATCATAATAAAATCTGAATATAATTCATATTGAAAATCATAAATCGGCCACTTTGTTGACGAGCCAAAATATAAATTTTCAGTATAAGCCTATTGTGCGATTGTATATTATTGTAGGTAATGTATGTAAAATGATAAACCATAAAATAAGGGCACTGGCCTCATAATAATATGTACCAAAAACCAAAGTCATGCTGATCTTTGATTTATTTACCTTTTCCATACAACGGAAAATTCTCACGGATCTTCCGCTGCCTTGGGGGGTGGCAGGGTATGTCGGACTCGAATGAGGCTTATAGGCAGTTGGCCATGCGATTCAAGACAATCGCCACGACCATGAGGGATTGAGCGTTCTCTGGACTCCTATAAACAGCGAGGGCACGCCTCACATACTAGTTGAAGGCGCGCGTGTGGCAAACACACGTGTCACCTACTGGGGCCACTGTCTGGTCGGGCGCATTCCACAGATAATAGAGGCAGGAGGTCTGTCTACGCCTTCCGGCACCCAGTACGTCTATTGTAGGTCGGGAGAGGGGTGGACAATTCTCTATCCCTCTGGGCCGCCTCTTTTGCAAGCGTAATTATTAATAATAATTTATTACCAGTGTTAGGCTAATCTCTTGTAGCGACTAGGTATCTACTACGTAATACATATAAAATATGCCCATAATTTCATTATTATCTCCTTAAATATTACTGAATAAGATTGGAAATGCTTCAGCTGTCTAGTAAATAACAGATTCCTATTTGATTAATACCATCATCTTATCAGCAGCCTTTATGATCGCTTGTAAACGATTATTATGGTTATCAATAAGCTTAGTAAATAATGGAAATTATGACTGCAATAAGTATCTTGTTACAAACGTACAAAATCAGATGTCCATCATGGTCAGTACATTTATTGTAAGATCATTTAGAACAAGTTCAAGTTCAAATGTTTTTATTTCAAATAAGCTTTTACAAGCGTTATGATTCTCGTTGCACTGTCCAAAGAGTTGATCCTATGGAGACGAATCCGGCAAGAAACTCCACGGAGTTAGTTAGGAGTTCCATGGAGAAACAGAAGTTAGAATAGTTAGAATTAAATAGATATAATATAAGTAATCGAAAGGTCTGAATTATTTAGTAGGTTATCAGTAGGTACACAATGCAATGAAAACTTGTAAATCGATTTTTTATTGGTCCATAACATACACTAGCGTGTTGTTGACCAATCGATGATAATAATTGTCTGAATATGTTGCCCAGTAGCTTATCATAGTTTTTTGAATTCATTTTCCAATTATTTTTTTGATTAGGCTGTAGCAATCACCATTCTATAATTTATGAAATTTGGAATAATTATACTTTTATTGTTAATTTGTTAATCGTGTTGTTGTTGGGTTTGGTAACCTACTAAAATATAAGTAGGTAAGTAAGATTAAAGTTTACATTTATGTATTATACGCAATAGTTTTGGAATAATAGGCAATCGAGAACGATAGTAGGATCATATAATTATTAATTCTGCTGTCACAAGTTCTCGCCCTAATAGGTGCCGTACAGCTCTGGGCGTATATCAGGGAA
Organism: Acronicta leporina; assembly: GCA_947256265.1. Taxonomy (NCBI): domain Eukaryota; kingdom Metazoa; phylum Arthropoda; class Insecta; order Lepidoptera; family Noctuidae; genus Acronicta; species Acronicta leporina. Next base: position 9,033,864 of record OX366514.1, read on the forward strand.
TCTCTGCCTGTGAAATAAACAAGCGTGATGGTATGTTAAAAAGTTGTTTCGTCATCTTTCACAGCTTGACTTTATCCATTGGGTCTACCAAAGTTTGTAGCATCCGCCACGGTTTTGTGCTTCTCACTAGTTATTTAGACAATATATACCTACAATAAAAAAAAAAAACAAGAAAAATAACTATATAATTATCTTGCCAGTTGTAATTGCCTATAATTGAGTAGACATTATGTAGAGTTTAAAGCTATGTGTATTTTTTATCTTAGCTCGTAGGTAAATAACGAGGTATTAATTTAAAATTTGTGTAGAAGTCCGCCTTATGTACCATCAATGTGCATTGAAGAATAAATAAATACTTAATAATTAGTATATCTTTCGGTTTACTTTGCTACAGCCCTTGGTGGGTGTATTATTGCTGCGATACAATGGAGCCAGTAGGAGATTAGCAGTTTCAACCGCCAAGGCCGTTTAGTATCTAGTAGCCGCTTTTTTCTGCATATTTAGCAGCGGGAAAATGTTGTGAACCTAGTAGGTACTTACATATCTGACGAGTAATTCTGGTAAATAAAAACAGATCAAAATACAATTCCAATTCAGTCATCATCGTTACAAAAATCATCAAATGTTGACATTTACGACTTTGAGATTAAGTAGATTAGAATTAAATTAATCGGCCTGATGTAAATTCAACTGATTCGAGTATTTCGTGAACGCACGACCGCATTACTAGTTGCATTTGAGTCGCAAGAAGCGATGTCGTAGCGACATTCGCCTTAGATCGATCGAGAATCTATATACTAATATATAAAGCTGAAGAGTTTGTTTGTTTGTTTGTTTGCTTGAGCGCGCTAATCTCAGGAACCACTGGTCCGATTTGAAAAATTCTTTCAGTGTTAGACAGCCCATTTATTGAGGAAGGCTATAGGCTATATATCATCACGCTACGCGGACGAAGTCGCGGTCAGAAACTAGTCGCTAATAAAACACCGACTGTAACACGCGCTATTATTAGCTGAACTGAAACCAAGCTTTAAAACTATTGGGACTTAACTGATAAGTAACACATTACTAGGATCTTTCTATAGAAAGAAGTCCCGGATAAACTGTTTATGGTGTATAAATGTACAATTGTTCTTAACCTACTAGGTGTACGTACCAATTTGTTAAACACATTTTACAATTGTTAAAAAAACTATAAAATTAGAGTTTACTTATGTAAGTGAACGTTGTAATATATTTAATTTAACCTTGTTATTCAACTATTGTATAACATTCACTTATTTAAATTAAGTTTTTATTTCTAAAAAAAATTTCGCACAAATTTCGGGCTAAATACACACCACTGAGTTTTCAAACCGCGTTTACGAATTGCATAATTACCTGCTTTATATAATTATATATACTATCCAAGTGTCCATCAGTCTAGTAGCAGGTAGGAAGGTCGTGCTGAGCGTAGACCGTGCTTGATATCTTGTCTCTGGACTTTTATAATGATTATGATCATTACGCCTGTATTCCCCGAAGAGTTAAGTACACCCAAAGTTCGGAATTATTAGGTCCCATGTAATAGGGGGCGAGCCTATTCCCATTTACCAAGCAAATCAACTCCGAGCTGCCACTGAGAATTTTATAAAAATTCCAATAGGTAATACTTTGCTCGACCTACGAATGGAAACTAGGAGCTCTAGCTTAGTAGTCACACTCAGTACCACTAGGTCAATGAGGCATTTTTACAGTGATACTGAAGATAACATAACGATGTACCTAGGTAATAGTGGAATGTATGACTTTGTACCCCATTTTACGATTAATTATTAACAATATTATTACTAAACTAAGGTGCAAATCATTTATTTATAAAAGTGAAGAGACATATTCTGTTTAATATTGTAATACAATTTATTTAAAATAAGGTATTTTTTTGTTGTTGTATTATCCTTTTGTATGGTACATTATAAAAATATTTAACGGCTGTTTCTTCTCTTGCTAAATTGGCCGATATTGGCCTGATAGTATGATATTAATTACAATATCACATTAGAAAATTGCTAAGAATCTGCCGTGGGCTCATCTAAATATTAAATATAAAGTGGAATTGCTCAATATTGTTACTTTTGATCCCTGGAGAATTTTCTCAAAATCTACTTTAAAATAATTACAATGACATGATGTAACTGTTGCGTCTTTTTTTTCAGAAATTGGCTAGAGGCAGAAAGAAACGCAAAACTGTCTGGAAGAAAGCCGAAATTTGTGAAAGTTCTCATTAAATCTTTCATTTGGTCTTACATGCCTGGTGGTATTATGCAATTTCTTTCAATTGCTTTTCGGTAAGAATTAATTATCATTTATAAATATATTACGTTAATGAATATGAATTTAGTAGACAAATTTTAATTATCTTTAACCGTCGGTATTACCTATCTATAGAACACGTGATAAATTGATTATCAGTCAACATTGACGAGCATTATTTTTCACGCCCAGTACGCTGTCTCCGTTGCTGTTCAGTGAACTACTTCAGTACTGGACGGTAGACTCCACGATGTCTCGCCAGACGGCCATATATTATGCAGTCAGTATGATCTTGGCCAACTGGATGGCAGCTTTCATGAACCATCATGGAGTTCTTTATTGCCAACAGTTCGGAATGAAGATGAGAGTCGCTACCGGCTCCCTAATGTTTAGAAAGGTATGAAACATGTAACGTATGGAAAAATTAATAAGTTAAATTAGTTATGTATACTGTGTACGATCTTTAACAGATAATTTCGCCACAGGAATAAATATCATAAAAAGGGTGTAAAAAATTATTTATGTTGTCAGTGGCTTAAAATATATAAGGGACGACGTTCGTGAATTTGACTTACCTATATATTCATCTAATTTAATGAAAGATTTGACTAAAACTTGAACGATCTTGAACTTAAAATGATACAATGTTGTAGATAATGCGCATGAGCAACGGTTCTTTGGGCGAGACGACGGCCGGCAAGGTGGTGAACCTACTGTCGAACGACCTGCAGCGGTTCGACCTGGCGCTGATGTTCCTGCACTACGTGTGGATCATCCCTATACAGGTGGCCGTCGTGGTCTACCTCGGCTACCTGCAGGCTGGTGTCGCTGCATTCATTGGCTTCGCTGCCTTGGTCATCATTGCGTTACCTATCCAAGGTTACTGAGCTATTTTGTTCATTCCAGCAACATAACTTGTCGATATTCACTTAACAATGCAAAAAAAAATCCTTAGGGTTCTATTTGGCTAAAGAATGAAAAAACGAGCAATGAAAAAAAAACGTGCCGAGGTATTGGTCATGGATTAGGGTTTATATATTAGTTTTAAGTAGTATATATATGAGCGTATTTAGCCCAGAAAAGCTTGATATTTATTAGAGACTAAAAGTCCTCTCTCTCACCATGCACTACGATACGATATTAAGTATATCTTTTTTCTGTCATAAAACTTCCCAGGGTCTCTATTAAAACCAAGTTTTACCGGAATCGGAGGACAAAAATCCATTTTTATTTACCTGTATACATAGATTAATAAATGTTAGTAGAGATAAGCAAGATTAACCAATAAACGCAACATCAAATACTGAAAAGGGTGACGACCATTTTTATATAGTCTTTAGAGCATCTGCTATAAAATAGAATAGAGTAGGGAGTACAGCTGAAAAAGTTACTAAGCATTCATAAATTTCAGGTGGTCTGGGTCAGTACCTAGGTAAAGTTAGACTTCGCAATGCAGAAAAAACGGATAACAGAATTAAAATAATGAGTGAAGTTATAAACGGAATTCAGGTGAGTTATTTTAGATAGAATAAAAATGTAGACATAGGTACTTACGTAAATTAAAAGTCTAAAATGAACGAAGTTTACGACTGTTTTTTTTGGTTAATGAGTTGTATTAAAAGAATAATATTTAGTATATATCAATGAATTGATATATACTAAATATATTTGTTAAATTACTAGCTTCTGCCCGCGGCTTCGCCTGCGTGGACGTTATAATTGGGTCAGACCTAGATAAAAAGCAGCCCATGTGTTATTTCACACTATAATCTATGTCTGTATCAAATCTATCTATCTAGATCCGTTCATTCGTTTTGGTGGGAATAAGTAACAAACATCCATCCTCACAAACGTTCGCATTTATAATATTATTAGGATTCTTCTCTTGCTACTTAAAACACAGACATATGTATTTAAATTAGAAAAGGAAAATGATTAAAATGTATTTTTTAGGTTATCAAAATGTACGCATGGGAAATTCCGTTCCAAAAAGTAGTGGGGGAGAAGCGGCTGGATGAACTGAAGGAAGTAACAACAGCTACTATACTGAGGACAGTGTTCATCGGCTTTATGATATTCACAGAGAGAGCCGCGCTCTTCTTTACCGTGCTGACCTACGTCTTGTTAGGGAACGTGATGTCTGCTACTGTCGTAAGAACCCACCTTATCGATTAGTCTTAAGCAGTCCACTGTCCTAGCCACCAATAGAACGTTTATGTAGCGAATAATTTTGGTTTTCTGTTATTATAATTTAATTCAATTCGTCACCAGAACCCAAAATTCAGCTTTTATCAACAGCGTTTGTGCGGAGAAGCCATATCGTTAAAATCGTCTCATGCAGACAAAAGCATTACAATAAAATCACAAATCGTGTTGAACATAAAACGTTATCTGTGGTACATTCCCAATTCAAGATTGGCTGCATTTTATTGTCTTCCTGTTGGAGTGGATTCCTGTTTCTTGGCACCGAGGATTTTGTGATTTTGAGCGTCTATTTTAGCAACATGAATTAAAAAGCACAATAAAGTACTGCATTACGTCTTGGTAGTATCTAAAAAACATTAGTAAATTATTGAATGCCGAGTCTTACATTTTATTTGAAATGTAGGTCATTTTTTTTGGATTCTGCACAAGCTCAGGTATTCTGAGGTTTTTACTTACAAGTACTTATAGTACAGATTTAAGCGCAGTGGATTGCACTAGGATTTCATTAATTGATTTCGATTAATTGCTTAGCATAAACATAACTTAGTAATTTTTTTTCAGTTCTACCCATTACAACAGTTCATGAGCGCCGCTCAAGTGAACATAACGTTGATCCTGCCGATGGTACTATCGTTTACTGCAGAGCTGTGGGTATCCCTGGGACGAGTTGAAGAGTTTCTGAACTTACGTATGTAATCAATTTGTACCTAAAGTAAAAAAAAATAACGTAAATATAAATGGTAGCTCTTGCGCACATGGTATATATTCTAGAGTGGTGTTGTTATAAATGTATTTTCTCTGACAAAGTTTTCCGGCAGCAATATGTTGTTGGTTTGAGGGGTTAACCTTTATGGTGCCATGGATGTTTCAACTTTGGCTGTAAGCTCGGCAACTTTCGTCACTTATTTAGTTTTATCTGTGTGTTTAAGGATTTTTTTCTTGTCGACGAATACAAAAGCAAAAAGATCTTATTACAACAGTTATTATTGAAACCTACATACATTTACTCATTGTATGATGACAATATTCGTTTATTATCAAAAAGTATAGTCATTATCTTATTGGCCAACATGAAAAAATATGAGGCCGAGTTATCAAAGTAGATATGTAATTATTTAAAAGGTACGTGTAACATTAGTCTATTTCGACTTATTATGACAAAGTAAAAGTAATACAAATAAAATTAAAATATATTTATGCTATCACGCTTAACCATTTCATGTCCTTTCTTTTGAGAATTGACCTATATTATGAATTTAAGGCGATATGCGTCATTATAAACCTTACACTCCACTGTGGTCACATTCGGTAGCATGTTCGGAATATGTTTGTCTGACTGTCAATCCTTTGCGAAAGAACTGTAAGGAGATTCAATTTGTGCCTCGTTACTAGCAATACGGTCCCCTCTAATAATATGAAACCCAAATTGTAACCAAACCGTACCTACGTTAGAATTTTCGAGAAAAGAGATTGTATTATTTTTTTGACAATTCAGAATATTGAAGGAAAATATAATCGTAATTATTAGAGTAACATCATAAATCATCTAATATCACTAACTAGGTATTGAGACTAAATAGGTATTTGCTGAACGATACGATAAAACAAGACATGTAGAAAATTTTAGCGTTACGTTGTGGTTGTTAGTTACCTTAATATTTGCATAGAGTTGCCAAAACTATATTTTTAATTTACAGAGGACAGGCCCGACTTATCGGGGAAGTTGGAGTGGCCGTCGTCCAATTTGTTCCGCAATTTAGCTATGAAGAGTAACTCTGAGGAAAATTCCGTAAGACCACTTTCTTTCCATCGAAAATCGGATGCAATGGTCAACAACAATGGTAAGAGATATCGAATACTGTATGATAACGATAGATTGGCTCGAATAAACAACGGTTATGGACATAGCAGTCAATTTAATCCGTTTTAACGGTACACTCCACGTGATTCAGTTTATCAACAAATGTTATTGATACACAGACAATGTGATAAGTACGTACGCACCTGTTGGTTTGTGAAAACTTTCAAGGTCGGCAGAACTACCTCAAAGTAATTTTCATATAGTTACTAGAATTTAAAGGTTTGTGATGTATAACTGTCGGCACGTTTGGCGTAGCGGTTGATTGATCGATTTCGGCGCTATTTTTAATATCTATATTCCCACAAAAGGTGGCCTATGTCCTTCCTCAGGATGCAATCCATCTCCTTGCTAAGTTTTATAAAAATCTATTTAGCAGTTTAGGTATGAAAAGGTAGCAGATAAACATACCGAGTTACTTTCGCATTAAATTATCAGTATGGGTAGATCAATCTGCATGCACTCTTAAATATTTCTAGTAAATGTGATACGTGCATACAATATGGAATTCGATTCCCAGGTCGACCAAAGTGTTATTGGGTTCTTCTATATAAGGCTTGCCCCTACTACATGAGACCTAAACATACTAGATACTGTGCCTTACCCATCCGGGAATAGTGGAATGTTATATTATGTTTTCTAATTCCAGCTTCAATTAATACAAATGCAAGAAGGACGTCAAATACCAAGTTTTCAAGGAGTATTTCATATCAGGACGACTCGGCCTTAGTGTTGAATGACGTGTCAGCTAGCTGGACCGGGGATCCCAACTACATGGCTCTTAAGAACATCTCTATGCGTCTACGTAGAGGAAAACTATGCGCCATTATAGGACCAGTTGGATCTGGCAAAGTAAGTTCTAAATTTAAATTTTTACTTTGTATTACTATTGTAATGAGAAGAAGGTTATGCTTGTTTTTCAACCAAAACGTATTGTACAAATAACAATATTATGTAAAAACGTGAGGGTTTTTCTTTTGAATTTTTGGTACAAGCTTTATCACGGAAACCAAAATTATTCATTGCTACTTTTTAAATGTTTACACACCCTCTACTTTCCTAAAATTGAGTGTGTTTTTAAAATAATCATAATTATTTGAACACTAGTTATTCTAGCTAGTTAACAATGATTTGTTTTTCATTCTCAGTCCTCGATTTTGCAACTACTACTAAAAGAATTGCCATCAGCGACTGGCACTGTTACAATATACGGTAAGATGTCGTACGCTTGCCAAGAGGCGTGGCTGTTCCCCAGTACCGTTCGAGAGAATATACTTTTCGGCTTGCCTTTTGAATCCGAAAAATACAAGAGGGTACGTAAATAAATTGTGATTTGCATATAATATGTATTTTTCTGTTATTCGTTCTCTTTTATTAGAACTATCAATACGAATCAAGATAGGAAAATTGTGTCATGGATACGCTCCTAGTTTAAGTGATAAAACTTATTTATCACAGCAATAAAGGTTACAACGACATTAAAATTAAAGTTATATAATTATGTTTATATGGCAGTATTCCAAGAAAAACAGTATGAGAGTCGATATTGCATCGAGAAGTGTGTTAAGATATTAAAACTGCAAATACTTAAGTAATTATTAAATACGCACAAACATGGCACTTTAGAAATCTTCTACTACTCTTAAATGATAATGATAAATGTTAATTCTGTAAATAGATATTTGATGACACTTTTGCAAGTCAGTGATTTATATTAATTTCCTAACTGACTGCCTCTGAGAAGAAACGCTGAAAGAAACTTAGAGAATTGTACATATATACAGAGCTTAATACATAAGTTGTTCGTTATATATACGTATTTTGTTTGTGACGTATAGGTGTGCAAGGTGTGTGCACTCGAGAAGGATTTCAAGCAGTTTCCGTACGGCGACCAGACGCTGGTGGGGGAGAGGGGGGTGTCCCTCTCAGGGGGCCAGCGAGCCAGAATCAATTTGGCGCGCGCTGTTTACAGAGAAGTAAATTGATTTCTATTTTGTTGCACAAATATTGAACTGAAAACAGGGAGGCTCGGAAATTAAAAATATTTTCTTGGACCTGTAATTTTATTATAAAAACATTGCTTTTTCTTAAACATAAAATTCTCACACTTCCATCACTTTATATATTGGAAATGGCTTTATTTGTTAAAAGCAACCCTCACTTGTTTCCTTGTTTATCAAACCATGTAACACGTAATCGCCGCGATAACAGCAGACTTTGTGTTTACTCGGCTAAAACAGCACTACAGCATAAAAGTGTAGTATGTAAGGCTCCGCTAATTTATAACAAAATTCCAAATGCCGTGTTTTCTTTGTTTTGTGTTTTCTTTCAAATGTTTTCTTAAATAGGTTTTTACTCAATTGCTTAACAATTGAGTAAAACCTATTTAAGAATACATTGAAAAATATATTTACTGAATAATGCTACTATCACATTAATGATTTTTTTAATGACAAAGGTTTATGAGTGTAATGAATATATTTATTTTAATCTATATATTTTGAATTAACAATTTACTAGTGTGCGTATATATTAAAGTGTGTCTGTAACGGCTCAATATTCCTCAAATGCTGCTCAATTTAAATTTTTAGATCGTTTGTAATAACCTTAAATTAATTGATTGACTTTGTATAACGGACAATTTGATATTAATTTATTAGCATGACATTCGATTAATTTTATTAAAGACAATAGTGTAACTTGCGTCTATCGTAACATAACATTTGCATGCAATGATGTGGTAGAATATAATGGAACTGACAATGTACCTAATTTAGACCTTAAGGACTTATATTCAGCAAATAAAAGATGATTTGATTTGATTTGATTGCCACATTAGTCCTTCAATGTCCGTACATCATTTATTGTATATGTGTACTAGCGCCCCGTGCACAGTCGCCTGTGTTAATTTTCTCGACGTTTCCGGTGAATGGTTCGAAAAAAACTTTTATAAAAACACCATTATAAATAATTATCCAATTTGATGCAAAGTTGTTCAAATATGCACATAAATTATACATTCCGAAGATTTATTTTTATTTAGATACACACTATCTCGCACCCCATAAATACAATTTCTCATTAATATGTTGAGCTGGAATAAACATACTTAGATACCTATTAGAAAAGACTGTGTGGTTTTCGTAAAAGTATTCACATACACACACGTACATACAGTCTTACACGATATTAATTCTATATTCTTTAAATAAAAGCAATGCTCTTAAAAGAATCTGAGTAAATTGTGTAAGAATAAATTTTCAAAAAGTGATTTCAAAGAATCACTATTTCGCTCTTTCAGGCCATTATTTTGTCTGTCTACACTCTACACTGTGGAATCGTGGATGTGGGTAGCAAAAGCTAACTACGGAATAAATGGAACGAACATAAGGAACTTAAGAACGAGATGGGTCCGTTTTTTGTGCCAACTTTCTTCTTGTTTCAAGATATTTAATTTTCGGTTCCCAGTTTTTACGATGGTTCCAACACAACTTTTAATACAGTGTTTTTTAAAAATGCATGGTGTACCTTCGCGCGGGATTCTCTTCCGCAATTGCGTTTAATGATTCGCAGTGGAAAATGAAAAAACATTCCGTATTTCCTTTTAATTTTGGCTTGGTCGGAGCTAAATTTTGGTCAACTTTAGTATTGCATGTATGGGATGGCATTTTCAAAGGCTTAAAACAGCATATTTTAAGTTATCAAAAGGCTTCTTTACGTAACAAGATACCATTCTAATAAATATTGACTTTGGGAAATAGTATAATTAATTCACCTAGGGCAATAGTACAATTAATATAGTATTATATTATTTTTATTTTATTTTAGTTATTAGTGACACAAACTAATTAGATGCTGTTTATGATATTACTGTCATTTAAAATTGAGTTTTCGAACATGATTACTAAATCTTATTCACTGTCTAGGCTGACATCTACCTGCTGGACGATCCACTATCGGCAGTGGACGCAAACGTCGGCCGTCAGCTGTTCGAGGGATGCATCAACGGGTACCTGCGCGGGCGCACCCGCATCCTCGTCACTCACCAGATACACTTCCTCAAAGCCGCCGATTACATCGTCGTATTAAATGAAGTTTGTACAAAAAATATTCGTCAATTTTTTAAAAGGTTTTTTTTCGGCTCTAGTAAAATAGGTATTAATAGATAAAAAAGATAGGTGACAATCGTAAATACTGACATGCAGCCGCATTTGGTCAGACTGGAAGCGTTTATCAAAATAGTCTATATTTTGTATTCTTATAAAATGCCATTTTCATTGCCAAATTCCATTTCCGGCTGGGATAATACATTTTATAGATAATTTATAAGCCTAGTGGTCCTGAGCGCTGCTACGCTAGAGGTCCTGGCGATTCTCAGGTCGAGTAAAGTGTTATTGGGGTTTTCTATGAAATTATCAGTAGCAGTTCGGATTTGTGCCCGGTTAATGGCAATAGGCCCGTCCCTTATTACATGGGACCTAAACATACCGGCGAACTGTGGGTGTACATTAGTGTACGCCCCTGCCTACCCCTTCGGGGAATACATCCATCCTAAGGCTATCTGGAAGAAATTTCAATAAGCGATAAGATAAACATGGTAATTTTTTTATTTCTTGATGTCATGTGTTACGTATCTTTTTTGGTGTAGGTACAATCAAGTAGATATATAATTAATAAATACAATTCTCATTTTGTTTTGTTAAAGGGTCGCATTGAAAATATGGGAACGTTCGACGAACTGGTGTCGTCGGGCAAGGAGTTCTCCATGATGCTAGCTCAGATACAAGAAGGCAAAGACAAAGACTCGGAAAGTCTAGGATCACGAGTAAGTTAAAATTTCTCACAATTTCAGGCAAAGACACCGTCATGGAAAGTCAATTCTATATTAAAATTACCATTACATTACATAGTAAAATAAGAATATCGAGACTATACTACTGGGTAAAACAATTTTGTGTTAACTTCCTTAGTATTAGAACTGATTGGATTGCAATTATGCATTGCAACATTCCAATCTGTGGTGTGTTCTCTACAAGTTTATTGATTGTTGCTACTGGTCGACCCTGATGCCGACCCACAACTCGGCCGTGCGATAGTGTGCATGCCGCCTTTATGCTATTGTTGATGTAGATTATGGTAATTATTAAAATTGCGGGCAGTTTTCTTAAACTGAGGAATATCAAACTGGAGCGTGCGAAGCCGACGGCCGCACGGCTCGAGGCAAAACGAACAAAAAATATTTTCAATTGAATTGTCTCCCGTTCTATGCGAGGTCCTTTCTAAGTATAAATATTTATAATATACTATAATAAAAAGAAACGCACTAATTTACACAATATTACTTGTGTAACAACAAGTAAGTATAGTTTTTTTTTATAAGAAATAAATTCTCTTTAAACCGAAGTAGGTACCTACAACACATACATTATCTGATTGCAGCAATAATGAAAATTTGACAAAGTAAGCATTTGTTTTTCACCATACCTACGACGTCTCATTTTTACAAAATGGGCTCAACTAAAAAGTTCACAAGTTCAAATTTGATGGTACGTTTATATATTATTATATTTCTATGATCTACGGTTAGTTGTTCCGGGTCTGGGCGTTTGTGTATGTGAGAATTTGTGTTTGTGAACGCACCCACGATACAGGAGAAAATCCTAGTGTGGGGCAACGTTTTTAAAAAAAAATGAAATGAAATGAAAAAAATGACAAGTACATCAATTACCTGCCTATTGATGTAGTACTTGTGAACTTTTAGTAAAGTAAGTTTAAGTCTTTTTGGGTACTTAGAAATAAGAGAAAATCCACTGCTTGAAGCTTTTACGATATTCAAAAGTCAGAAGAGGTCAAAAGTGTTTTTGTAAGTAGAATGGCCCTAAAGAGTACCCAAGTACCACTTCAACCGTGCTTAGGATGTAAGCGCTTCGTCTTTTATGATCGCATCCTCACCCGCAACCCTAAAAATAAAAATTATTCCCAGAAGATCTTAGGAAATCCTTTCATAGTAGCGACCCCAAAAGTACCCCCGCGTATAAAAATGACACTTTCATTTATGTACGGATACAGGATTTATCTTATAAATATAAGAAATTATGTAAAATTCATACCATTGGATTTATAAATCTTTTGTGTTGATTTGAACAGGTTTTTTTTTATAAAACTTTATTCATATAGATTTTCTCTCGTATTGTGGATGTCTTATAAATTCCAAAAAATACACATATATATAGTTATTTATTTGTAGCTATACCTAAGTATAAACATATCAAATCTAAGATCTTCGCTATCAGAAGATATTTCTGTCTAATTTATAGGTAGCAATTAGCAGCTAGCAAAAATAAAACAACAGTTTTATAAATGAAAACTCTCGCCATCTCAGCAGGAAGAAAACCGTGTTGAAGTTACTTAAAATGGTTATACAATGTTATTGTGTTTATGTTTTCAATTTTATTGTTCCCGGCCTCACGAGATGAGGTTCGGCGATCGCCTCAGGCGTGAAAAGAAACAAAACAAAGTGAGCGTAAATAAAAATATTGCATTTGCAAGAAACAATTTTCGCAAGTTCATACTTTTATTATTATTTTAAGTGCTAACAGTAACTGTGCCCCGCGGCATTAGCTGTGTTTATCTGGTTTTTCCAAAAACCTGGAAATTTCCCTGAATAATTACTTAGCGTGATATCCTAACATTTATTTTTATACGCGCCATACTTTTACGGCAAATGGTAAGTAATATGATTAATCATGGAAAATTCAATTAAACGTTCTTGTTATGAAAGAGAATAAAAAAGTACTTCAAAACATTACTTAGTGTGAACTTGAGCTAAACTACTTACTGTGAGAATAAGGAACAGCATTGTCGCAAGGATTGTTGGTGGATTCACATGTTTTTCTTTTGTGTAACATCCGCATACGTAAATAATTAGTGATTAGTTTATTTGCAAATATTATTTACAGTAGATAAATTTATTTTGATGTTGTTTCTCTATTTGTTTTCAGTGTACCTAACCTAACCACCTCTTTAAAATGGAACAGATGCAAACAAAACAACAGCTTGTATTTTCTAAGATTTCTTAATTCGAATATGTCTACTTATATAATATTTATTATGATATATACGCATAATATTTCGCTGTTATATACTCGTAAATATGTAGATTTATGCAAGCGTTCATTATTAAAACACGACACTTTCTATTTCAAAAAGCATAACGGTTGCATGGATGGGGACAGCTACCACCACTACTGTAACAAACTAGCTTATAGAAAATCCTACTGGGTCGTTTGCCACCTGGAGAGGCGCCAGGTTATGCCAAACTCGTACCGACTTCAAACCGTACAAGCTGCATTTCTTTCCCGTGACATTCACCACGATCGTGGTGGCTTAGATTAGAGCTTATAACCTCACGGCAATACAAAACTGAAACTACCGAACTAGCAGTGCTGTTGTACAACACTCTCTAGAATAAAAATCTTTTATTTTTGTCTAACAGAACAGCGAAGAGACTATGATTAAGCCGGCCTTAAAGACCATGGTTAGCGTTAACGATACTGAAGAGTTGGAGGAGTTCGAAGCTCAGAAGATGCAGGAAGAAGAGCGACAGTCCGGCAATCTGCGCTGGAACGTGATCTCCTCTTATTTCCGAGCGGGCGGGAACGTCTGCTTCATACTGTTTGCTCTCTCTATCGTAGTATTGTCCACAACTAGTGCAGCTGCTGTTGACTACTGGGTCAGTTATTGGTAGGTGCTCAAACTAAATCAAATAATGTATGCTTTTTTATTGGTGAATAATTTTAATACAAACCGAGCATCGTGAATAATGTTATAATATACAGATTGAATTTCTACGAAAAAGTGAATCTTTTCTGCAATATTTTGGCAATGACCTTTAAGACGTAAATTCAGAATGTGAAGACAAATTTCGACATCCGCGGGTGGGACTCGCGGTGGCTTAGTAGTTAAAGCGTCTGGTGTAGGTATCTAATCAGAAGACGCAGGTTTGAATATTGCCCGCAAGTCGAATATTTCCTTCATCAAAATACCTTTATAATTATAAGCATGGAAAATGCAAAAAAGTCACAAAAAGATAATGACCTGATATCATTTCATAAATATTTCGTTCGGATTCGATTCCCAGGTCAGGCAAAATAATCTTGTTTTTTTTTTCTGTTTGGAAATTATCAGCCCTCAATTGGTTGCAGTTAACGGCAATAGCAATAGGATTGCCTCTATTACAATATAGAATCTAAAAATATACTGGATGCATAAGTATGTACAATCATACAGCAGTAAATACACATCTGCTAAACTTTTCGGGGTAGTCGTATCATATTATAATCATAATCAAAATTACGTGTAATGACGTAATTTTCCTTTAATCACAATATAATATCGAAGGTTTCGACCAAAATTTATCACTGATAAAGGTTAACCATTGAACTGTATTTTTTGTAGGACGAATCAAATGGCTGTTTACGAGGAGTCCCTGGGCGGCGCTGCAGTAGGTACGTAAAAAAAAATATTTCAACGTGATTAGGCTAGATTAGATTACAATAATAATGAACACATCATTTAATATCTACAATAAGAGAAACATGGATCTGTAATAACAAAAAAATAATAGGGACATCTATGCATATATTTGGGCAGTTTAATTATATTGGACCTTGAAGGACCTTTCTTACCATACAAGGGAAACTTAAGAATGGAATATGGATTCATATTATACTCACACGGCCAATTCTGATAATTTGAAATGTTTTAAATTATGGTTCTGATCAAAGATCGCTATAATTTTGTTCCAATCTAGTTTCAGTGGCACTAGTCATTACTGATGTCAAACGGTAATAATCTAAAGTGTAATAAACAAACTCACGGCTGTTCCTCCTATGGGTCGACACAAAACAGCACGTTACGGCCTATGATTCTGATTCTACGAGATCGGAACTTTATCTTAAACTTCGTCAGTTACTAGAATAGACGTTTTGATGGTCACGTTTACTCATTTTATGATATTATCCGACGTGTACAATAGCTTACGTCGCTATCTTACTTTTTTTAACTTTATTCGTTCCGTTTGATTAGGAATTCTTATTTTTTTGGGTTTGTATATCTGCAACTGCAAATTTAGTAATTAAGTAAATAAAAAAGTTATCTTCAATAATATATTCTTTGTTTCCAAGTAATAGGTTTAAAATTGTGTGAATAATCTTATAGATATAATACTTAGGTCAGTTTAATAAGATTTTCATAATACCTTCTCATTTGTGTGTTTTCAGACTCAAGTTTGGACGTGCAAGTTGGTCCGTTTACGGTGGGACAGTATCTCATAATCCATGGCTCCTTGGTGGGGATCTGTATCCTGATGGTGATTTTCCGTGTGTTCCCCTTCGCCCGGCTCTGCGTGTCTGCGTCCAACAATCTTCACAACACCATGTTCTCCACTATGCTTAGAGGAATTATGCGGTTCTTCGACACCAGTTCTACAGGTTAATTTTTACTCAGACTTAAATTTACCCATTGATATGAGATTTCCTACGGTTGAAATTAAATTAATTTGACTACTGCGAATTTAAGAATTAAGTTTTAATAGCTTTTCTATTTTTTTATTACAGGCCGCATATTGAATAGGTTCACAAAAGACATGGGATCTCTCGACGAAATTTTGCCCCGAACTCTACTAGATGTATTACAGATCTACGGAACTTTGGCCGCCATATTGGTTCTTAACGCTATCGCTCTGTATTGGACCCTGGTGCCTTCTGCTGTACTGCTCATACTGTTTTTCTTCATGGTTCAGATATACATGAAGGCAGCTCAGGGTATTAAGCGTTTAGAAGGAACAAGTAAGTTTGATGCCTATAAATTAATTTAAACGTCATATAATCGTACAATATTAATATATAATTTCCTAGGTATTTTCTTATACACACGGCCACTTGTATGGCCAGCTATTAAGGGCTACTTATTGTTGTTATTAAATAATGTTTTTTTATTTAAAGATTTTATTTGTTTCAGCTAAGAGTCCCATGTTTGGTGTGGTGACTTCATCACTCAGTGGCATATCTACTATTAGGTCATCGAATGCCCAGGAGAGGCTCATCCACCAGTTTGATTCCCATCAGGTAATTCAAATACTAAAATATAGTGTGCTATTTGAGCCTTGTTTTGGGCACTACTACTATAGTAAAGACAACGCATAGCCTTGAACTATGAACGAATTGGGCCATATCCAGTGAAATCTTTCACTCTTTGTAGTTGTTGATAAAACTATAATATAATAATTTATTTTATAATTTATTAAGATCGAAGACTGCTAGGCAGCTATTCAAATTCAATTCAAATCCTAATTTTCAATATATTTTAATAGCAGCGTTAGTATATGAAATTATGTTTGTAAATGGAATAATTATTTTGTTTCAGGACTTGCACACTTCTGCATGGAACAGTTATTTGAACGGCGGCATTACGTTCGGCTTCTACTTGGATACGATGTGTTTGGTCTATCTCACTACTGTTATATTCGTCTTCCTCTTCCTTGACTTCGGTACGTAAACAAATCTCAAACCTCCCAAAATGTGGTGTCATATCTTTTGTTAAAAGCCAGTGAGCAATACTATATCGTCGATTTGGGTCAGCTATACTAAGTATAAAAATAACAACACAGGGACTTACACCATCATTTATGTTCAATAAACATACATACACGGATCTTTTGCTGATCTTCGATCTTCTTGTCGCGTTGAGTGCGCGCCGATGTCAGTGCATATTGTCCATTTACATTAACATCATTTGTATGAACTTAGCGTTCAGTACGTAAAAATCTATACTAATACTAATCTATACTAATATATAAAGCTAAAGAGTTTGTTTGTTTGTTTGTTTGCTTGAACGCGCTAATCTCAGGAACTACTGGTCCGATTTGAAAAATTCTTTCAGTGTTAGATAGCCCACTTATTGAGGAAGGTTATAGGCTATATATCATCACGCTACGCGGACGAAGTCGCGGGCAGAAGCTAGTAAACTATAATTAGCAAGAGAATACAATCGTTGTTGTAGCCATGTTGCCGTTATTCCCACTTAGGTCGCGACCCGAACACGTACAAAATAACGGACCCAAAGTACACCCAGTCTCGGAACTAATATCTGTGGAACACAGACTATTTGCCTTACCCACGAAACCTTAGTAACTATAACCGCAACTTAACTGCCAAACGTGCAGTAATTTAGAAGAACCATCCAACATTACCTAAAAACATTCTACCTCGTCACACTTACCTACATTACATATCAAACCTACGATTGCATCTTTATAAAGGTTACAATAAGCAAATATAATAAGCTTACCTGCGTTGTGGTTGAAGGTGACGCGATCCCAGTGGGCAGCGTGGGCCTGGCGGTGACGCAGAGCAACACGCTGACCGTGATGCTGCAGCACGGCGCGCGCATGCTGGTCGAGTTCCTGGGGCAGCTCACCAGCGTCGAGCGCATCCTCGAGTACACGCGCATCGAAACAGAGCCCAACTTGTTTGAAGGAAGTCAGTTCATTTCATAATAATTATTCCTTATACTTTCTTCAAGGTATACCTTCTTTGCCACGAGTGCCACGACATAATTAGTAATTTTATTATTTTGGCTTAGTCAGTATGCGATACATATTATTGTTTCGTGACACACTGTAGTATATAAGGTATGTTTGGTATAATGTAACCACGCCATTCACATCTTCTCAATATAAGAAGTTCCTAAGATGACGAGATGAGTACCTATATGGCTTTAAGGTCTTTAAAGACGTGATATGAAGGGTGATGTGAAGGATTTAACATACCATGTATACTTAATTGCTAATTAAATTAAAAGAAAATAATGTAGGAATCGTAGCCATTGCTGGCCTTATTTTATTAGTTAAGCGATAAACTACCAATAAAATAGAAGGTAAACACAGTCGCAATAGAGTTACGCAGTCTACTGGTGCGAAAGGCAATATTGAAAACTTGAAAATTTAATGTCCTATCCAATCCCGCGGCCCCGACAATAGGCATAAGAAGAAACATCATGTATCTGGGGAGCTTCAGCATAACATAAAATTGGTATAATTTTAGAAATTTGGACAATACAGGTGTGTTAGTTCACGCCCGTATTCCCCAAAGGGTTAGACAGAGGTGTACACGATGAACACACAGAAATTTACAGAAGGAGGAAAAAAAAGTGAGCGCGAGGTTACGCTATTTTAAATATCTGTGTAACTGAGTATTACACCTAGGCAAAAACTGTGAAATAATTAAAGAATACATAATAGTACGTAGTACTACGTACCATATATTGTATCCATTATTTAATTTATATTTAGCCAATAATTATATATTTTCAGAGATCGCCATGCCGCCAACTTGGCCGTCTCATGGAAAAATTGTGTTCCAAAATGTTTCTCTGCGATATGCACCAAACGAGGCACCTGTATTAAAGAACTTGAACATTGTGGTGGAAAGTGGATGGAAGGTACGAATGGGTTCATTCCTAGTTTACTAATAATGGGTGAGTTAAATAAAACAATTTCGTAACGATGTCTTTTCTTCGCTCAGGTTGGGATCGTGGGACGCACAGGCGCTGGCAAATCTTCGCTGATATCAGCTTTATTCAGATTCGCCTTCGTCGACGGATTAATATCGATTGACGGACTTGATACTTCGCTGATTTCGAGACAGGTACGAATTTCACGGCATTGCCTACTTATGCGCGGCCGTGTAAGTGGCGATTATATTCTAACTTATGGTTATTTGCAGGGGCTGCGATCGAAAATTTCAATTATTCCACAAGAACCAATCCTCTTCTCTGCGACAATTAGATATAATTTGGATCCGTTCAACATTTACAGTGATGAAGACCTGTGGAGGGCTTTGGAACAGGTGAGACTCGGAAATAAAAGTTGGGTTACCTATTAAATTAATATTTATTAAAGGTTTTATTACATTTCAATATTGCAGGTAGACTTGAAGTCGGCTATTCCATCTTTGGATTTCAAAGTAACAGAGGGAGGGGCAAATTTCTCAGTGGGGCAGCGACAGCTGATGTGCTTGGCGCGAGCTGTTCTCAGATCCAATCAGATATTAATTATGGATGAAGCTACGGCGAACGTGGATCCTCAGTGTGTATTTGGAGTATTACATGTATAGTTAATATCAATGTGGCAGAGAGTGACGTTTTTTTGTGTTGCAGGACGGACAATTTTATTCAAGAAACGATACGCCGTCAGTTCGTATCGTGCACTGTCTTGACGATAGCTCACAGACTCAACACCATCATGGATTCAGACAGAGTACTTGTCATGAGCAGCGGAGAAGTTGCCGAGTTCGACCATCCGTACATACTGCTGTCAGACCCCAACAGTCACTTCTCGTCCATGGTGCGAGAGACCGGCGAAAAGAACAGTGCCAACCTATTCAAAGTAGCCAAAGAAGCTTATTTCCAAAGCAATCTGAAAGAAAACTCAAGTTGAACAAACTGTTGCACTCAACATAGAATATAAGTTATTATTAGTATAGTGCTGTATATATGCAATCGGTGCGTGATAAATGTACAGATGATCGAGAATTTTTACATCTAATAGGTATATTTATTTTACACATTAAACCCGTAAAAATATACAATTGTTTTATATCTTAAAACCTTTCTAAAACGGGAATGGCGTTCAACACAGCAAGCGGCGACGGGGATGTTTGCATCGAAAAACTTTGTACGCTAATATTGCTATGATTAGCATCAAGCAAAGTAGAAAGCCCTGGATTTTGTGGTCATCGTAGAACACTTCCCAACTGTCGTCGGTGCAGCCGTGACAACAACCCATCTTACATTGTAGATATTATGCATTATCACTCTAGCCTATGTTCATAGTGACGCTTGTTTTCTTTAGGTTTCCTTTGAATTAAACTTAATAATTTACATGACTACATAATTTGGAGTGATATTTGATTTGATATGTCATTAAATCCCCACTGAAATTGACGTTATTTGTGGTAATAAGAAACTGAAAGAGGATTTACAGTTTAGATCTTTTTATTTTCTGTATACCTAGTCTTTGCATTTCGACAGTTTACGTGGGTAAAACTAAAAAAGTGGTTAGATAAAAAATATCTTAACCCTTCTAAAGATTGCAATTTGTATATTATAACGCATTATACTTCACACCCGTCCAGCACTATACGATACGCTATAACGTACCTTGACGAGAAAGAACGCGTATAGCGTTCTTTTAGCCAGTGGGACACCAAAAAGATCTTACCATCAAGCTAGTCTCATATTTTCTCGCTTCTTACGAGATGCCTATTTCAATACCAGTAAGGAATTCCCTAACCCGTCTCCACAAAAGGAAAGTTTTTCCCAAGAGTTCCTCTTGAAGTGATCAAAATATAAATAAAAATAATAAAGATCTGCCCCTTAAACTGACGATCATGCATGAGGAGTTTAACGAACGTAGATAAGGCGAAAGTGGTATGGCAGGATCGTAGCAAGTGGAAATCGCCGATGGGAGACAGACATGATGAAAATATGTATGTAGGTACCTATGTATGTGTCTGAAACCACGCGGCCCATACCGAACAAGTTTTTTTTTTTTAAACTTACTAGCAATGTGGGTCGCAAATCACTAGTATTCTTGTTAACCCCTCGTGCTAAGCTAAAATGCTTGTATTACGAGTGGGTTCACGTCGGTAGTGTAATGGGTGGGTTTCGAACCGGCAACCACATGATCGCAAGTCCGACGCCTTAGCCATTAGGCTACCGCCGCTTTTAAGATTTTATTATTAAGATGTATGAGTTCAAGTACCTATTACTTATAGTTTCGATACATTTTGTGTGAAAATTAACTATTGTTTATTTGTCAGTAATGAATTAATTGGCGTCAATTCTGGAGAATGTATATATGTCGCAGTAAGATAGATAAAACCGTAATATAGTTATATCCCTAGGGATATAATTATATACCGTAACATAGTTATACGAAAGAAAAATAATTCCATTTTAAAAAATCCATTTCGGTTCTGGCACTCGCCGGCCGCTGCCGCAGCCCCGCTCGCTTCGCTCGCTCGGCTCGTGCGTCGTTGGTTATAGTTCTAACCTAACCTAATCAAATTAAAAAGGAGGATAACGACTTTATTTTTCTTTCGTATAACTATGTTACGGTATATAATTATATACCTAGGGATATAACTATACTACGGCTTTATCTATCTTACTGCGACATATATACATTTTTGGGTAGCTAACTAAAAATTACTACCAAATAATTTTCCGAGATCAACAACAGGTTTTGAAAGAAAATAAGTAGGTAGGTAAAAATTAAATCTAAAAATAACTGTAATTACTAGTGAATTAAAATTTAAAAGTAGTTTTGCCCTTTTAATAATTACATTGTCTAAGCTAGTGTTAGTCAGAGTCGCATCAGGGCCCAAGTAGAATAAAAAAAAAATAACATGAACGCCACATACTGAGGTTTCAAACACATTTAAAAATTCAATTTTCTCAGTAGCTTTATGCGGCCGCTACACTATGCTCCTTGCGCTGCTCATCGCTATGCTCTTCGCGCTGGCTGCAATATGCCGCGATGTTGCCCTCTCTGCCCACACACTGCTCTACTCGCGCAATTAATCGCGACGCTCCTCGCTTGTCATTTGCATTTGTTGGACAATGGACGATGAAACTATGGCAGCGTGCGCGCTATGCATTTTTAGTATAGCTAATTAAATAAATGTAGTAAAAAGAAATATACATCGTCGTCGTACTCCTCGCCAATGGAGATGGTGGATCACATCTATTCATGCGGACTGCGACCGCGTGATTATATGGCCAGCCACTCGCACTCGTATCGCCGGTCCTTTGACTCGCGCGCAAAACACCGACAAAATAGGGAGCGGTGGGCACGACGAGGAGGATGACGTGCGGCATGACGAGTAATGTTGCCCTACAATGTCATTGCCTCCTTTCCACATTACTTCCCATGCCACTCGTCGAGTGTGTGGCAGGCCCATTATGTTCGACCATACGGACGGGATGGTCAAAATTGTAGCATTTTAGATCCTCTATCACGATTCACGTCTTGCTAGAATACGTCGAGTTACCAGTAACCCTTTATATATCTCCTATGTACCTAGAGACAGACATCGGCCAGCTACAATGTTATGATATTAGATTGATAAAGTTCTAGGTACTTTATCACAAACTGATTGACCGACAACGTACACCGACCGGTGTTTAGTTAATGAAATTTCACACAAGCGGTGCTTATATAACATAAGGTCAGCACTAAGACGGAAATTTGGGAAATTCCCAGTGGATAGGGATACTCAAGATCATACACGGCTATATATAATTAATGTTTCTTTGATTGTCCTTATATATTTTTTTGTTATTCTTGATAGGCTTACGTTTATATTGGTCTTATACCATTGATCCAACAGCTATGAAATTTTGGTGAATGGTTGTCTACCCGCCTTTATGACCATATAAAATGGTTAGTGAAAGAGGAATTGCGCAATGCGGGAGTCATCTAGTAATGATGTAAAAAGCACTTACGACTTCCATTAAGATTCAACACTGGTTACAGTACTGACATTGGTATAGCGACCACGACAGGTAGATGATCACCATGACCAGCATCACAGTGAGATACAACACGTGAGGGTTCTTGAACATCGAGTTGTCACAACAAGGGTCCGGCCCATCGCAGCACCCCATGTTTGTAATAGAATAGTAACATGCGCTAGCCCAAATTATTTCATATTACATGTTTTGTGAAACTGTTTTTTTTATTTAGATATTTTGTAAATAAAATCTCAACTGATTTTTGTCACATTCTTGTTGTTTACCATTATGACAAGTTGTCAAGATACTACACAGATAATAAAGAGATTTTATCAATAAAAAAGAAACCGCTATTTAAATATCTGTAATAAAAAAATTGAAGTCGAAGATGAAGATCTGTGATTTTTTTAAAATCTATTATAACATAAAACAAAGGCAAACGTATGAAATATTCTGTATATTACCTTCTACTGCCGGCTAAAGTTATCTCCGGATCATATATTTTCCACATCGCATGTGCCTATTTCATAATTTCTTTTTCTTCTCTTCTCGACTATTATAGAATTGTAAAAAAGCTATGTCATGTTTGTTACGGGTTGGAGCAAAAAGTACTGAATAGATTTTAATTTTATTATGACTGTTGGAAAGTATTTATGCTCCAACTTAAAAACTAGTGAACTTCTTATCACAATTAATTAATCTGATCCTGACCTCTCTGATGTATAAAGGCCCATACAAGAAAGAGATCATCACTGTTGGTTTTTATTAAATTATTTTTGGAATCCATTTGTAATCCTACTACTGCTTCAGGTAAGTTATGCCGCGGGCAAAGGCTAGTACTGAATACATTTGCCAATTGTTAATTAACTTGAAAGGGTTACTTATACAATATTTTATTTTATTTAGTGCCTTTAAAGTGCGTATATATAATTTGGTATTGTATATAGACGTGGCGGGCTACTTCAGCGACTTGTTGTTGCAGCGAATGTTATGTCTTGGTTATACCTAAACGAAAATATTATATACATCGCTACGATAGGAAGAATATTAAAACAAAATATAATTCTAGACAGTTTAATTAAGCTTCTTTGTGATCACTGTCGTATTTAGCTTTAGCTACTTCAAACAGAACCTTGGACATATTTTCCCCAGTCTCTTTGACCATGGAAGTGAAACTGCTGTTGGGATTGGTGAGCAGCACGTGCGGATGGTCGAACTCGACGGCTTCGCCCTGGTCCATGACCAGCACGCGGTCCGAGTCCATGATGGTGTTCAGTCGGTGCGCGATAGTCAGCACCGTGCACGCCGCAAACTGACGGCGGATCGTCTTTTGGATCAAAGCGTCAGTTCTGAAATTAATGTAACAATTGTTACGTACGTAACATGATAATGTCCACTTTGATATTAGATAGGTAATGACGGAACGGAACTAGTATTTGGTGCATGAAGATGACGAGTGAAATATATTGTGCATTCAAAATCAACGAGAAAAAATTTAAGAATATTTTCCGTTGAAATAAAACTATTTTTACAGTTTTTATCGCGTTGTATTAATATTCTTTATTTTCTGAATATTTTCCGTCCCATATCGATGTATAGAAATCATCTTGCGGTTGATTTCAGAACTACCGGTAGTTTTTTAATATGCTTCTAAATGATTATATAAGCCTAATTACTTTAAAGAGTTAATTTAATAAGTAAACTTAAGACACAACTTAATAATATGCTGATTACAAAGACAAAACATAATTTGTAATCATAATAGATAAATACAATAATAATAGTTGAAGTGAGAAATTTTGATGACCTTAAAGATTTCAACAATTAATTCCCAATACTAAGTTTTAACTTCAAATCTACTAGGTATATACTTACTAGGTACTACTATATTGTAATTGTGCATACATACATACATGGTTGGTTGGTTTCATCAATATAAGAATGGGTCATATTCCTTATACTCACTGAGGGTCGACATTAGCAGTGGCTTCGTCCATAATGAGGATTTTATTAGAGCGTAAGATGGCTCGAGCCAAGCAGACAAGTTGCCGCTGTCCCATTGAGAAGTTACTGCCACCTTCGGACACTTTATAGTCTAGAGCCGGTACACTCTCCTTCAACTCCACCTTAAATGACAAAGTCGCTTTAAATTAACTTCGTAAATGTTAAGATCGCTGAGATACATTTGCGAGTTAAGTATAATGATGGTTCTTGTGGAAGTCTATGATAGTTGCCCTGGGCGTCCTTCAGCTGACATGATGATAATAACTTTGCAAGTTCCACCAAATCTATTAACAATATTATATAATTTCACCTTATTATATTTGATGTAAATGCGGCTTTGACATGAGACATTGAATTTTTAATCCCAAACCGTTGCCCGGTTTAAAATTGTGCTATAAAATCTCTCAACCGATCGAAAAAATCGACCTAACATTACGTATAACTATATTTTGTACGAGAGTCGTACGGCGCGCCCGCACACCATTCGGTGACACTGACTGTTACCTATCTCACTGTAGCTTTTTCCTGATAAAAGAAAAGGTCATATTATAACAGATGCCTTAACTTTAACTTATTATTGCGATCATTTTCATGTTGTGAGAAAGGGATCACGCCATTTACACACAATAACACACACACACGGATTCAAGCTTTCGGCAATCAAAATATCAAGTTTATTTTCTTCACCCTACCTGTTCCAACGCTCTCCAAATATCATCGTCGCTGTAGTCGTCGAAAGGATCCAAGTTATATCGCAGTGTTGCCGAGAACAGGACTGGCTCTTGTGGAATAATTGATATTTTCGATCTCAAAAGCTGCGAACGTAAAAAGTTATGGTTACGATAATGTTCGAAATAAAAACTTATAATCCTGAACTTTACACTCTAGAACAAATTGCCGTTGTTGAATATTTTTTTAAATATCACTCGTTGCCCTATTTTTGATTGAATTTCTCTGAATAACACTTGACTGCCTCGTCGTAGTAGTCATAAGCAAGTTGATCCTTGTGATATGATCCCACATCGAGAACAAAAAAGAGTATTGAAATATTTTTTTATACCTTTTTAGCGATTCCATCCGTATCAAGGCCGTCGATATTGATGCTGCCAGTTATGTTTGAAAGTCGGAACAAAGCAGCTATCAGCGAAGATTTACCTGCTCCAGTTCTACCCACCACACCGACCTAAAATATTTATTAGGTAAGTACACACAGCATACATTAGATACTTGTTTTTAACGTAATTAAATAATTTATTTTTCTTACTTTCCAACCGCTTTTAATTTCGAAGTTCAAATTCTTTAGCACCGGGGCTTCATCGACTGCATAGTTAAGGAAGACGTTTTTGAACACCAAATTGCCTTTAGTAGGCCAATCTTTTGGAGGTTCGGTTGCTGGAAATATTAATTTAAATTAGATATTTATTTTAAGATTTTAGGGGGTCGCCTGGGCCTTTAGACAGGTTGTAATCTTATAGTTATATATATTTTAATATAAATGACAAAAGATTAAAAACTGTCTCTAAGTATGGAAATTACCTCTCAACAAATGGGACAAATATTTGTTTTTTAGATTCGTTAGTTCTGTTGCTGGCAACATGTCTAAGCCCCTGATATTAAGTGCCGATGTATCGACGATGTAGCGCGCTTGCAAGTTTTTCACTCGTGTACTACTTCCATACATTATAAAGATTAATCATTGTATTCAGTGTTCCTGAATGAAAGAATGCTATAAAGCCAATTCAGTTATTGCCGCAAGTCAACAACATTTTTCTTGTTTAGTGTCCACAACCTAAAAGAGTGTAGAAATAGCAAACATTTATTTTGCATCTTACATCCATATTCCATATTTTTCTCAGTGGGTAGCTTAGTGTACTCGAGTAACCTCTCGACTGCTGTCATCTGTCCCAAAAAGTCAGCTGTGTTCCGCGCCGCCATCTGCAGCATCATCGTCAGCACCATGGACTGACTCACTGCCAAGCCGACGCTGCCCACCGGAATCAAATCACCTGTTTAATCGGTTATTTTTATATTTGTATATTTTATTGGTAGTGAAAAATAGAATGTTTGTTTTCGAGTTTTAACACATAACTTGGACATAGATCCAAGAATACTTACCAAAATCACCCAAAAGGAAAATTCCCATTACAATTCCAAGGTACATCAAACAAAGACCATCCAAATATAAACCAAATGCCGTTGAACCTCCCATGAAAGTGTAGAAGGCACTAGTGTGAAGGTTCTAGAATAAAAAAACAATTCTGGTTTTTTAGAGTAAAAAAAAGTATATATGTTTCAACAACAAGTTTAATGTAAAATATTATTTACCTGAGCCTCGTCGAACGACTGCAGGAGTCTATGCTGAGCATCTGAACTTCTTATGGTTGAAAGTCCAGAGATAGTGGAATTGATCATTCCAAAAACTGGGCTTTTAGCTGTTATAGAACAATATTTAGTGATCAACAAAAGGTTATTAAAATGAGACAGAAATAATGAAAATATTTGATGATATCACAGATCCTTGAAAGTCATATAACGAGGTTATAATAATTGACTTCAAAATGCACAGAATAACAGTATTATTGTTTTACGTAAAAAAAATCCCTAATTACCTTATTATGCTGATTAATATAATTTAATTATGCGTAATTTAACTAAAACATTTCATTTATTAATATAACGCTGATATATATCCAATTCGAACACGAATTATATACTATATACTACTTCAACTTTCCCAAACGGCCGCCCTTTACTTACTGGTGCCTTCAAGTCGTTTCACAGCCTGAGCGGCGTTGAGGTACCATCGCAGCAGAAAGACGAATACAATCATGAGTACGGCGGTGGGTATCAACGTCCAGGGCAGAGCCACGGCATTCAGCACCAGGATACTGGTCAGCGACAGGTACATCTGCATCGTTTCCAGGAGACTTCTTGGCAAAAGCTCGTCCATTGCACCCATGTCCTTTGAGAATCTGTTCAGAACACGACCTGAGGACGTAAATTATTATTTAATCACACATAAACATGTTTTTTTATTAAATTCCTCATATCATATCAAATACAATACAATTAAAATTCTTAAATCCTTTCTTTTAAAATTCTTAGGTCCTGAGCGCGACTGCTACGCTAGAGGTCCTTGGTTCGATTCCCAGGTCGACCAGTGTTATTGGGTTTTTCCATGAAATTCCCAGTAGCTGTTCGGAGCTTGGAATTTGTGCCCGGCTAATGGGAATAGGCTCGCCCCCTATTACATGGGACCTAAACATACCGACGAACTGTGGGTGTACATTAGTACGTCTCTGCCTAACTCTTCGGGGAATATAGGCGTGATGGTATGTTATGTCAATTTTAGAGTACTTTTATAGTAACCCTAACAGGACTTGGTCCGGCACGAGTCAGCCTCACAGGTCAACACACTAATAATTTTGTCAGCTGAGTTTTTCTAATAGTTTTTTTACCAGTAGGCAGACTATTAGGCATGGTGTAGTATAGGGAAAATTAGCTCTATAACAATAATTGTATTACTTACCTGAAGGATTGGTATCGAAAAATCTCATTACGGTCACGATCAAAGTTTCGTAAATAATGTTATGAATATTTTGCGACGCCCGCATAGTCATCACTACGAAGGAAATTATTCGGAATTGTGAAATTATTATAATCGCCAATATCACGCCGCCGTAAACGTACAGGTACTGGGCTGTCGTTAGTAAGCCTACTTGTGCGTCCATACTAGTATCTGTAATAAGAAATAAAAACCAGTCAAGTACAAGTTAACCTTAGGAACGGGGGGTTCCTTATAATGTACCAACATATGCGATAAAAGTACACTGGCAAATGGCAAAGTTTGCGAGATGCATAAATCCAGATAATGGAGGCTATGGTTTAGGAATGTTGATGATTAAAGTATTGTGGCACCAATCGATAGAGTAAAATATATCTACCTAACTATCAAAACCCCATAAATAACATTGCGTATTGAAACTAAGAAAATCATGAACAATTGTAATAATACACAGTCTCTCCCCTCGACCGTAACGCCGACTCATTGAGTCGGCCGTCAAAAAATGCGCATTCATACCGGCGACTCATTGAGTCGACGGTGGGTCGGGTCGTATTTTACGTAAACTAAAAGTATGGAACTCCGAAGGTCGATAAGGGGAGGGCAGGCTGGTTTATCTGTTACAATTTGTATTCGATTTCTATTTAATTTGATTATTATGTTTCTAACAAACACGGAATTAGATGTGGGGTGGGCATGAGTTCTACAGCTGTACCAGATTTTATGTCAATGGTAGTTATTGAGAAAAACAGGCATGACAAACACACAGGCACCAAAAGGTGACCATACTAAGGGTTCCACTAAGATTCTTTCCGTTCAGAGCCTAAAAGTAATAGATTATAAAACGTCATAGTTCTATATTCTTTATCTAAGTATTAATTTGAATAACATACCTGGTTCTTGTCCTTCAGTTAGAGATAGTTCATAATCGTTGATTTGGTTAGTCCTGCAATCAAATTTAGTTCGATATACATGCTGTATGGACTTACTCTAACAAATTAGCAAAAATCTATAATCACAATGGTGCAGTTGGTGTAAAGATCTGGATGTTAAATTCTGAATTCCAATCAATTTCGTCGTCTACGCTGGGTAAAGTGGAAATGTTACGCGACCCGCGACCGTTGTGTGCCTGTTTCTTAGTTGGACTATTACTTAGTCGTAGTCGTAGCTAATGGCTATGAGCGAAACCAAGAAGGCTGCCTGGCAATGTTTTTGTTTGTTATCTTTTTGTGAATATTTTTACTGATTTCTGAAGCTTACGTTGAAACGTCGGGATCTGATTTTGCTATATAACGCGATAAAATCCGTCAGTTGTTTTATTTCAATATGATTTTTATTTATAATTTAACTGTTATGGATTTAAGTCTGAAATAAAGATTTATTACAATTATAGTAAAAAAAATATTAGTCTTGTGATCCTAAGTGCGACTGCTATAATAGAGGTTCTGGATTCGATTCCCAAGTCGAGCAGTGTCATTGGGTTTTTCTGTGAAATTCTTAGTAAGATATCGGAGTTTGGACTTGTGCCCGGTTCATGGCAATAGGCTCGTCCCTTATTCGATGACATCTAAACTTACCAGCTAACTGTGGGTACACTTCTGCCTAAGGTTTCAGTGGATGACAGGCATAATGAATGTATGAAACAAAAAAGAGATATTTACCAGAAACTTAACCAATAATCGGCGGTGGTGGCAGCGCCCTGCGTGATGAACAGCGTCAGTATGGCGAGCCCCACAATGAGCCAGGAGTTGACGGAGCGCAGGTACTGCGACACAACGTCCCATTTCAAGCTGCCCGACGCTCTCTCCTCTGCCACCAACACCTGTGCCTTCTCCTCTCCTACACTTTCTTCGCTTTTAACCGATATTTTCGATAGACCACGCTGATATTGCGGTTTGTTCTGATCGGGATACAGAATTACACATAGATTAATATCACGAAGCGGAATATTTTCGTTAGTGTTGTTACCCTGTCAAGTAATATATTTCAAAATAAATCTACCAGTGAATCGGGTAAAATACAATGGGGAAATTGGACATTAATATGAAATAAACAAACTTACGAATATTCAAAACTTACAAAATAGAAAATAACGTATCAACTGATTTACAAGATTTGAGAAAATGCCAACACAATATATTAGGTACGTTAATTTTTTTATTTATTTATGCGATATGGAGAAATTAAAGTTCTCAGCTTTTCCAAGTCGCCAGTAGAATGTGAATGTAATTAGGTACTAGTTACTGAAATAAAAGTTTTCTTACGTTTTTAGTGTTGGTTACATCAGCTTCGCTGGCTTGGTCCGACAGTAGGAGCGAGAACTCGGTTCCATACTTCACCAGCTCATCATATGTACCCATATTCTCAATGGAACCCTGTTATTAAATATACTTGTTTTTAGGTTAAAACGAAGACGTACAACTGCAGGATTTGTTTTTAAAATAAGTAACCCTGGTAGTCCAGTGTCGCTAACAGAAGTTAGAAAGGCACAATTTTAGTTTTCATGAAAAACTGCTAAGCTAGAGACAGGTCTATGTAGCCGTAGCCGGCAACGCGTTCAAATGGCCTAAAAAGTTCATTTTATTTTTATTTATATCATTTGAACCCCGCAAGATATCGAAATGGAGCAACACGACAATTTCAGTTACATTTCCTGTGTTAATTCCAAAACACCACACATATATTTAGAATGCGTTTTAATAATTCCATAGCTATCTTCGTCGGTAAGTATTATTATGAATCATAATACTTCATGTTTAACATTTTTTATTTATCTTAATATTGATGTTCTACTATACTCGCCTCATTGAGAACAACTATAAAGTCAGCGGCTTTGAGGTAATGGATCTGATGTGTGACCAACACGCAGGTACGTCCGCCCAGATACCCTTTGATACATCCATCAAACAGTTGTCTACCAACGTTGGCGTCCACAGCTGAAAGGGGATCATCTAGCAAGTAGATGTCAGCCTGAAACCGACCTGTATTATTAGTATTATTACCTATTATCTTATTTGGTGCATTTAGTGTTATGAACATTATAATACCGAAACAATTTTTATATTTTCAGTTAAAAGAACTTAAAATAGAAAAATTACACGTTATCTAATCAATTGGAACAATTGATTAGGTAACGTGTAATTTTTCGTTAATTTTGTGCTAAAGTGCAGTAGTTTTCGTCATGTAAAACATGATTCAATGTTTTATATAAAGTCATGTCTGTTGAAGCTAGTTATTTTGTACTATTAGCTAGACTTATCAGTTAATACATCGGTCAATAATCTTGTGAGAGATAAGATATAATGAAATAGTTATTATTAAAAAATAACACTACTCGACTTTCATATGCCTATAAATGTCACAAGTATGTATAAAATATCTTTAGATAATTGTGCGCACATATAGATTATAGCATGTTAACGCTGATACTCATCGCTTACCTCACGGTATATTGCTCTGGCCAGATTAATTCTAGCTCTTTGTCCACCTGATAGCGAAACGCCTCGCTCCCCGACTAGTGATAAGTCACCATAAGGGAATTGTTTGAAATCTGGCAGCAAAGAACACACCGTGCACACCTACAAGAAAAATAATCAACAAATTAAAAAAAATCATTTAGCGCCTAAATGAAGAATATGACGTTACAAAAAAATATCGTCGTTCTTTAGACTTATATATATATATATATATTATTTTAAATCATTAGCGCTTCTAGATCAATTCCTTCAAACCGAAAAATTATTATATTTTACTTATTGCTTAGCGGCAGAATATTTCACTATGCAATTGTACCACTCCAGACGAACTCCAGTCTTACCCCACATCTTAAAACACAATCAAAACAGATACATACCTGTTTGTATTTTGCAACATCATATGGCAGGCCAAATAATATATTCTCACGCACTGTCCCCGGAAATAGCCAAGACTCTTGACAAGCGTATGAGATTTTCCCTTTGACGTTTAAATTACCGCCACTTGACGGCAATTCTCTTAACAACAATTGAAGTAGAGACGTCTGGGAAAGATTAGTGAAAATAAATATAGTTATAAAATTAATTTGACTGCCTCGTTAGTCTAGTGGTCCCAAGTGAGACAGCTACGCTTGAGGTCCTGGGTTCGATTCCCAGGTCGAGCAGTGTTATTGGGTTTTTCGGTGAAATTCTCAGTAGCAGCTCGGAGTTTGGAAATTGTGCCCGGTTAGTGGCAATAGGCTCGCCCCCTATTACATGGGACCTAAACATATCGAACTGTGGGTGTACCTTAGTACACCTCTGCCTAACCCTTCGGGGAATACAGGCGTGATGGTATGTTATAAAATTACAATTGTACAATATTATTATTATCTAATACCAATGTGTTCTTACTTTGCCAGAGCCTACCGGTCCAATAACAGCGCATAATTTTCCCTTGCGTACGCGCATCGATATATTTTTAAGAGTCATATCTGCAAATTTGTCACTGCTGGTCCAAGATGCGCTAACTTTATTCAGTTGTATAGGATAGTCAGCCAGATTTGACTCTTCCAGCTCTTGTTTTGGAAGCGAAATGTCACTTTGAGAGTATTTCTTGGGTAGCACGATGCCTGATTCGAGAGGTCCTTTCTTGTGGGTAAACAACGTTTTGTTGGCATCTATCCCTTTAGGTGTAACTTGTATATCTTTTCGCTCATCTGTTTTCAAACCATATAATTATATAAATATGTCGCAGTTGGATTATATAATTCCCTCTTTTACATAACCGCTAGCTCTTTTACAAAACAGCTCTGTTATTTAAAAAAGCAGAACGACGTTCAGCGGTATTGCATAATTGCCGGCCTTCAGCACGCAGAATTGCATGAATGTTTTGCGTTCATCAATACGGCGGATGAAACGTGAGACTGTATATTTTAATTTCAAAATTCGCCGCTCATGGTGCTGTATGGCATAATAATGGTAAAAGCTACCCTAATTTCTTCAATGATATTATAAGATAAATCATTCTACATAACTACTAAATGTGGATAGCAATTTTGCTATACGTATCGCATTGACAATCCAGCTGGACGTTGTACACCTGTTTTACATAACAGAGCTGTTTTGTAAAACAGTGTATTATATAATTCTATTTTTGACATATAAGTACTTATATCATACAACACATCGAATATCACATATATTAACATTCATTGCTATAAAGGAGATTATTTATCTTTAATTTAATGTAACATATAGGAAATGTCGAAAAATAATTTTATTGGATACAATAAGTAACAGCTTTGCCTCGTGGTACACCCTCATTGATCTCGTTTTTGGCGATCCCGTAGTAATTTCTCAAAATCCTTTCTTAGCGGATGCCTTTCGTCTGATAAGGTATAATTTATATAGTTATATACCTACCTTATTTCTATATGTATAGAATCAATATATATAAAAAATATAGGTTTACCCATAATGAGGACGCTCTTTATACGGTCCAATGATACCAACATTTCAGACACACTGGCTATTGCGAATGGTAATATTAACGTTACATTCATTTGAATGATACTGAAGTACTGTTGAATAGGATAAATCTGAAAGCAAAGACATAAGATGCAACACAGGTGTTTTTGTAATAAATAATATTCAAAACTAACAAAATAATTCCGTTCTTACTGTAGTAGCACTTATCATGTTACCGGTGAGTGCGAGAGTCAGTATTGTTAAAAACAATATAGTTCGTTCAGTGAACAACATAAACCCAAGAAACTCGCTCCGTATGAAGATCGACTTTCTAAGGGCACTCATTTCAAACGCACGCGCTGCCTTCACGACCATTTGGAAGGGTTTTTCCCAAGCGTACATTTTGATAACCTGAAAAAGAATTAGTTCCGTATTATACCTAATCGACCCTGATTAACTGTTACTTCCCTATTAGGAGTACCTATAATCTTATCAAGAATACGTGTATTGAACAATATTAAGTCGTAGCTTATGGTTGATTAGAACACGGAATAAATATTATTTACCTGAATACCATTTATAATTTCACTCATCAACTTAATTCGCGTATCTGTTCTCTTGGCCGTTGAACGTCTAACAACAGCTGTGAGCTTTGTCAAACCGGCTGCAATGCAAAACGTACTTTAGTAAAATGAGCAAGAGCGTAAATTGTAGTCAAATGATAGGGAAGTTATTACCTTGTAGAGGTAGAATTAACAAGACTACTCCAAATAGGCCGATGAACGGTGCGTAGCCCGCGGCCTGATATAAGAAGTAAAGTACGACAGCGACTTGTATGGGCACTATCCATAAGTAGTGCAGAAACATGAATGAGTAGTCGAACCGTGCCACGTCGTTTGAGAGCAAGTTCACCAATTTGCCACCTGCCACCTCTCCTACGGACACTTGACTCATGCGTAGCAACTAAAGAATAGAATGATAGAATTTTATTTCGTGGTTTTCTTCTCATATTTAAGAGCGTGTAGTGCCCTACTAATTTAGCATCAATCTCTATTAAACAACAATTTAAGAGATTACGTTACCAAAAGTTCAAGTTAACGTAGTTATTAGCGCCAAATAAAACAACATGTCGATTGGTCTTACCTTCCTGTATAAAAGCGACGAGCATGCTACTTTGAGTTTCATACTAAACCGACTCACGAACAATGTGTTATGGTGTTGGCACATCATGCCTATAAAGTTAATGCCAAGCATGGCAAACGCATAGAAGCCGGCCTCCTGGCGGGTCATCTCACTGTCTACAGACCAGAATGACAGCAGTTGAGAGAATAACAGCGGTTGACCCGTTCTGCAAATATATTTGAGGGTAAGGTTTGAGGTAGAGTTGTTACAGTAGATCATAATTTTTTTTAAGTATATTAAGTACATTTTACCTACATTTGCAAACGCTACCCGCGTTTGAAAATGTAGGTAAATTGTACTTTTTGAGAACTGGTTCTTATAAATAAATATTCTGGGACATTTTTTACACAGCACCATCTAGTCCTAAACTAAGCAGAGCTTGTACTATGGGTACTAGACAATGGATATAATGCTTATATACTTTTTTTGTAAATACATACTTATAATACATAAGAAACACCCAGACGAACACAAAGACTTATATATTCATCACATAATTTTTTGTGTCCTGTGGGAATCGAACCCACGACCCCATCGGTCAACAGTCCGGTACTCGAACCACTAAACCACAGAGGCCGTCAATGTTATTATGACTATGTTACTTTTAAAAAGTCATGTTAGCATCCGAGCTAGTTCGAATATCAACCATTGGTACCGTCACAGCTAGGCACGTGAGCACGTCACTGGAACCCGTCGACATCAGCGTTTGAAATGATACCACAATGTGTAAGTAAATTACTCGAGCTAATTGCATTTTTACACTTAGTTGCTTCTTTAGTAGAATTATCAATTAATAATTTTATACAGTACTTTTTTAACACATAGACGAAGAACACGAGACAAAAATTAAGCGGCGGTAGCCTAATGGCTAGGGCGTCGGACTTGCGATCATGTGGTTGCCGGTTCGAACCCCACCTATTGCACTACCGACGTGAACCCACTCGTAACACAAGCAATCTAGCTTAGCACGAGGGGTTAACAAGAATACTACTAATGTGCGACCCACATTGCTAGTAAGCTTTAAAAAAAAAAAAAGTTGGAAGTAAGCAATTTACGTCGCTGAGTTCCATCGCTGGAAGAAATTGAAAAGAGAGAGAACAGTTTACGTGGGAGAGCCATGCTTCGGCACGAATGGGGCGGCTCGACCGGAGTGACACCTCGGCCTCACAGAAACCCGGCGTGAAACAACGCTTGCGTTGTGTTTCGCCGAGTGAATGAGGTTACCGGAGGCCCAAACCCTTTTAAAGGGCGGGCAGCGCACTTGTGACTCCTCTGGTGTTGCGGGTGTCCATGGGCGGTGTTTATCGCTTACCATCAGGTGATCCGTCTGATAGTTTGCTCCCCTATCGCATAAAAAAAAATACAAAATTTTATTCTGCCATGATCAGTTGACCACGGTGCTTTGACTTTTCGTAACCAATAAATAATCATAGTGCGATTAAGACGAGGTGTCACTGAGGGCACCTTGTTATTAGTACATACCTTACTGCAGATATAATGAGAATATATATTGCGCCTGGCATGTACGCCAGCCAGTAAGCCTTCCGTATCGCCGTCCATAACGATGGCTCTCTATTATCCCTCGTTGCGTTTTCTAACTCCTCGAACCAGTATCTAGAATTAATAAAGATTTACAATTTTACAGACTATCATAGGAAAAGTGGCTGCAGTGGTAGTGTGTACTACGTTCCACTGAATTTTACCTCGCATACAAGATAAAAATACCTAGAGCTTTTTCGAAATACAAAACAGATTTTTTTCGCCTATTAGTGCAATAAATATTTATTCTTTATGCTCATTAATCTATTAGTCCTAAATGCGACTGCTACGCCAAAGTTGCTGCGTTTGATTCTCATGTAGAGCAGTGTTTAAATGTTTTTCTATGTAATTTTCAGTACTTACCTAAATTTGATTTATACAGAAATTTGTACAAAGGTACGTTTAAGTAAGGTAAGGTAAGTTTGGATTTGTGATCGGTTAATGGTAATAAGGTCGCCCCCTATTACATGGGACCTAAATATAACGGCAACCTGTGGGTATAAAAGGCCGGTTCCCAGTACCAAATCGGTCCCCTCGACCCTTGCTCGAGTCGGCCCGAGCCGAGCCAGTAGCTTTAAATTAGTCCCTAAATAATTTAAACCAGATCCAGGCGTGCCTAGCTGTCCCCTCAGCAACGCCCTAAGCCGACGCCCAAGTGCCGTTAGGGGACGCCCTTAGCTGCTGTTGCTTAGTTATAAGTTGCTCCTGGCTGTCCGGTTACGCTGTCAAGATTCCCTGAATCAACAGCTATTGCCATATAGAAAAAAAAACAAATCGGTAGATAGATTCTCTTACTTGAGTTGTGCATGATGACATTTTCAACAATGTGTATCATGTGATTAAACAGGGTCAAAGATATAAATTGCAGTGAAAGAAAAGAAAATATAATATGTTTAAAAGAGTCAGGTATAATAACTTTAAATTGATAGTATACAATTGCCACTGGCGATATTATTGCATGGTAGCTGGTAGTAAAATAGGAAACCATTAGGAAAATATAGAAACGTAACGCTTTGCCATAACGCTTAACACCCGAGTATCAGTCGATGGATAACAAAGTCCATAATTTAGTCATACATAAGTAACTAGATAGCGATTTGATAAATACTTTAAAATAAATAATCTTATGAGTCATATCAATTTTAAAACTAGTCTAGATTGTATTTAGATACTGATAAAAATGCTATTAGGTTAATAGTACATTATTCATCAAAGGAAATAAAACACATTAATAACGAGAGCAGCATTATTCACTAATGTTATTGATCTATGTTTTCTTCAGAGGGATTCACTAGCTCACGAGGAATATAAGCGCAATATTTATATTTATAATGGAGTAGTAATATTTTATATGACAGAAAATAATTACAGACGTATTTTAAATACTTGGTTGAATGTATATTACATATAAAAATGTATATATACTTCATTAGTATTTACTTTTGAGGAAATTATGTTATCAAACCTACACGGTGGTGCACCCAAGTTTCTAGGGCATTGAATATTAATCATTTAATGATAAAAGTGTGTTGAAACCGTGCGGTTTTTGGGGCAAAAGAGCTTAATCAGTGAAGATAAAAAAATCTTTGCTACGGAAAAATCAAATTATAACAGGGTATTTCATTATTTCGATACCTTAACATGAACCGAACATTCTTTCTCTTGCCAAATAGCTGGATCTCTATATGGAGTGAGGCCAAGCCTCGCATCCTACTCGAAGGCGTACTCGGGGCCAGTTTACTAAGTGGGCTGGGGGCTCCCCAGGTTAACCGACCGGAAACCACAGCTAGCCTGGGAGACCAGAAATCTGTTTAGGGCTTGAAGTGATAGGTGAGCATCCACGGCAAGCAAATTACAATTGCAGTCTCGTACTGCTATTGCGACAATCAGGCGTTGGCGCATGTGACACGCCTACTTTCGCAAAACAGTTAGGTTTTGAGAGTAGCTGTGTCTGCCCAAAAATGAGGACGTTATGCCGCCTTTCCAGCCAGAATCCCATGACGGGTTTTGTCTACACTATTGTGGCATACCGTAAAGAGTAGATTACCTACTGCATATTCAGAAAAATGCGAAATGTGATGTTAATCCCAAGAAACCAAGTTTTTCTCGGCGTTTATAAATGGTTAAAGTCAAGAATTAAAAAAAAATATGTATGTATTATGAGGCTCTGAAAGGCTCTTCTCCCTGCCCTTGTCCCAATCTATTTGGGGTCGGCGCAGCATATAAT
Source organism: Acronicta leporina (assembly GCA_947256265.1). NCBI lineage: Eukaryota > Metazoa > Arthropoda > Insecta > Lepidoptera > Noctuidae > Acronicta > Acronicta leporina. The sequence continues at coordinate 9,072,734 of OX366514.1, forward strand.
TTTCTTCCATTCATCCCTGTCAGCCGTCGTCTCAGCATTCACTCCCTTTCCCATTATGAGGCTCTGAAAGTCTAAGACATAAAACCACTTTTCCCGCGAAGGGAACTACAGATTACCACTTATTGTGCATTTATGACCAAGGAATATACCCGAAAGAAGAAGATACGAGAACATTTGCGTAATTTTCTTTTTATTTTATCGTTTGCAATGTCATTTTATAGGCTCATTTTCATTAGTCGTTAACTCAGTCGTTATTACAGCATACCAAAGACGGGCTATCGACTAATGAAAGTAGGCTTTCTTTGTCTCAGTCGATATACGGCATTCAGGTATTCCCCGCACGCCGCCAAACGCCAATAAACTTCATCGGTTGGTGTAAGGTAAGCGTGGCAGTGGGACTTACTTTACGCTGATCGTTTTACCGAATTAAAAATGCTAAAAGCTGCGGCCCTATTGACTAATGAAAACGGTTATCGCATGCTGGACCTATGTTATACTAAACAGAAATCTCCCGTACCCCGCATGCGGGCCCTATAGACATAGAAATGCGAGCACTAACGACCAATGACAAGGAGTTATGAACGTTAGTTTTATAAACTGAAAGTTATACAACATTAGTTTTAGTATATGTGAAACGTGAGACACGTGTCTAGTATTTTTATGTAAAGAATCTATGGATGTACAAAATTTCAAAACTGTATCACGAAAAATCACAAAGTCCGAACAAAAACATTCTCACCGCGTCTTGTTACCCCCGCCCCGCTGTGCGCCCGCGCATAGTGCCGCTATGATCTACCGTGACATGTGTTGTGCGCGTATTATTGCAGAAAAATATTTAATATCGCTCGTCAATAAAATTTTTGTGGGACAAAATATAACATGGTGTAAAAATTATTGGAATGGATTCAGTTACTTATTCTGAACAAACTATAATTATTCAGGTTTCGCATATATTAAAAACTAGCTGCCCGCGTCTTCGCCCCCGTGGAATGCGGTCTGTCATCACATCCCACGGGAACGGGATAAAAAGTATCCTATGTCCGTTTCCTGGTTCTAAGCTACCTCTCCACCAATTTTCAGGCAAATCGGTTCAGCCGTTCTTGAGTTATAAATGAAGTAACTAACACGACTTTCTTTTATATATTAGAGATATATAGATAATGATTTGTACCATAATGTCATGCGTAGTAACAAGTGAACCTTTTTTAGGTAGGTAGGTACATTACGTGGTTGCAGGTTGGTTGTTCTTTGGTTCGTGCCCCCGCCATTGAATTTATTACTCTGAGGCTCCCGCACGAACCAAGGAACAACGGAAAATAAAAGCCTCTCGAAGGGTTCCCCGGCCCTCCTCCGCAGGCACTCCCCTCGAATCATGCCCGTTTCGTTAAGTCAACTAAGTAGGTAGGTACTGAACCGCCTATCTATCGGAATCGAATAACTATTGTAAAATTTCGTATTGTATTATAAAACATTAAATGCCCACATGTATGTATGTGTATGGGACACATAATATTAAGACATTATAAGTACTATCTGAAACCGGCCGCGGCGGGCGAAACCTAATGGTAGGTATAAAAACTGGTTTTGCATATGATAAGTACGGAAGTAGGTACTCACAAAATACAAATAAGCGAGTGTGTGTAAGTATTATTTATTCTTGTAAGTACATTTATTATTTAACTAGCTGGCCTGACAGACGTTGTCTTCTCCAAGTTTTAACTAGCTACCACGACAAATTTAATAGAAAAAAGGATTCTGGTATTCCATATTTTTAATACACAGCACCATTGACCTCTGAATACCTTATTTCTGAACTTTAAGTTACATAATTTCAAAAATTTGTTCACATGGTATCGACGTGAAGCATGGAAATATACACAGACATACCTACATAGATAAAAATCTCAAATAACTGTTTCGGCATCAGTAAAGATTAACGCACGTTGCAATTATTATTATTATATGAACCATTTTTTATTTTATATATTATACATACATACGTGGCTTATTATTTTATGATTTGATTAGATGTAAACTCTTTAGTTTTTCAAATTAATTGTGCGCACTGTATCTACACTATGGAGGTTGGCTGGATGCTATAAAGAAGAAAACAATAATCGTCAACTCAAAATAACACCTGTTAAGGAATCAAATTTCATTGAGGTAATAAGAATGACAATTTATTCTCTAGAAGACTAATATCTTCTAGAGAATAAATTGTCATTCTTTGTTTACTTCTTTACCCTACTCAAATATTTAGTTTTTACACCGGCTGATGCTCAATGGATAAGTCCTATGTACCTATGTCCCGTGATGCCCTGTTTATGAAGAGTTACAATAACTGCACTAATAATCAATTCCTGTTCACATGGTTTCTGATTTCTCTGTTTTATTTTCTTGTTTTATGTTATTTAGTACCTGTAAGTGTATTTATTTATTTTATTTCTTGATTCTGTTATAATTTTTGACTCGTCCTAGTCTAGTACAGAAATACTTCAAAAGGAAATTTACTTAAAATGGTTATTTTAAAAAATAACCATTTGTATCAATCAGTGTATCAGCAGAAGCGTCGGTAGCCTAATGGCTAGGGCGTCGGACTTGCGATCATGTGGTTGCCGGTTCGAACCCCACCCATTGCACTACCGACGTGAACCCACTCGTAACACAAGCATTTAGCTTAGCACGAGGGGTTAACAAGAATACTAGTAATGTGAGACCCGCATTGCTAGTAAGCTTTTTTAAAAAAAAAGTGTTGTATCAAACCATTGCAGTGTATCAATCAAATTCAAAGGTTTCAATGGTTAAAACGTTAATAACTTTTGATAGAGTGAACTGATTTGAATAAAATATAGCCTAAATGTTATTCCAAGAAACTCACTATGAATTCCTTTCCACTTCCTCCAAATCTACAGAGAACAGACCGACGAAAATTCCAAAAATGATAGAAATGGATTGTGTTATTGATTCTCAGTCCCCCAAATTAGTTTATTTTTTGCAAATATAAGCAATGTACACACACGGCTCACTTACATTCTTATTATATGTCATATGTAAGATTATGGTATAATAGTAGCCGATCGGTATCGGGACGTTCCAAGCTACTGGCGGTCAGAGCTCTACAGAAAGAAACCTCCTAATAATACTACTGATTTCTGCGTCGAGCCCTTGATCCGACACAATGATTAGTATCTACAATAATCGCCGAATCCATCCATCCATCGTCGACACGTGGGGGGGTGGCACGTGTCGACTATCTCTCGTGCACCAAATTGAGATACTTTATCTCAGAGGGGCCAAGACGAGCCAACTACCTACCTTTTCGAAGCGCTTCGTCATTATTTTGAACCCTCATAACTAGGGTTTGGATTATACCAGATAAACAAAATTCTCGAGATATGATGTCACTGGTAAACTTATTAAACACTAGCTGACCTGAGAGACGTTGTCCTCTCCAAGTTTCAACTAACCACCTCGAAAAATTTGATTTCTGAACTCAGACCTCTGAATACCGTATTTCTGACCTATAAATTACTTAATTTCAAAAATTTGTTCACGTGGTATTGACGTGAAGCATGGAAATATAAACAGACATACCTACCTACATAGACAAAAATCTCAAATAACTGTTTCGGCGTCAGTAAATTAAGATTAACGCACGTTGCATTTTTTTTTATTATTATACATACATATGTGGTATATTCTTAGGGTATATTATTTAATTATTTGAATAAATGGAAACTCTTTAGTTACTTTCCCAAATAAAGTGTGCGCACTGTATCTACACTATGGAGGTTTCAAATTATAAAATAAGTTACTATATGGCTGGATGCTTTAAAGAAGAAAACAATAATTGTCAAAATTGTCAACTCCAAATGACACCTGTTATCGAATCAAATTTCATTGAGGTAATAACGATGTCGTGTTAGTCCACTAGAAAATAAGTTGTCATTCTTTGTTTACTTCTATAACCTACTCAAATATTTAGTTTTTACACCGGCTTGTGCTCGCTGGATAAATCCTATGTATGCCCCGTGATTCCCTGTGTAAGTAGAGTTAGAATAACTGTACTAATAATCAATTCCTGGTCACAATAATGGTTTCTGATTGATCTGCTTTATTTTCTTGTTTTATCTTATTTAGTCCGTGTAAGTGAATTTTTTAATTTTATTACTTGATTCTGTTATAATGTTTGATCTATGCTAGACTAATACAGAGTTACTTGAAAAATAAATTGACTTCAATGGTTATTTTTATAATTCAGCGTTTTCAATGGTTAAAATGTTAATAACTTTTGATAGAGAGAACCTATTTGAATCAAAAATAGCCTAAATGTTAATCCAAGAAACAGGCTATGAATTCCTGCCCACTTCCTCCAAATCTCTTCAGTAGTTATCATTTGATGCGCGGTCAAACATACAGACAAACCGACAGACAAACCAACAGACAAACCGACAGACAAACAGACAGACAAACCGACAGACAAACAGACAGACAAAAGTTCCAAAAATAATAGAAATGGATTGTGTTACCGATTCTGAGTCCCCCAAATTAGTTTTTTTGTAAATATAAGCAATGTACAGACACGGCTCACTTACATTCTTATTATATGTAAGAAGATAAGATATAAAATTTACATTGCACAGCTCATATACTTACTTTACATATTATCGATATCTAAAAGCCCAAACCGAGCCTCACTGTTAATCACCAAAATTCATAATGTGTGTGTGAACACTGATTTTCCAAAAATAGAAATAGTAGGATTTAGTAGTAGCCTTAAAACAATTGTAGAACGAATCTGGGTATTTGTAAACAAATATATTAAAAACTACAGCGCTTAAAGTGTGGTTCCTCAGTCCTCACACACCATCAGCCAGATCTCGGAAAGAACGTGAAAATTTAAGTTATTGTGACTGCAGATATTTAGTAAAGAATTTGTAAAGATATTTACTAAATAATAGGCCACAGAGCATCAAAGATAAATAATATATAACGACTTAACTGTGGTCCCTCACAGCCGCAATTGAAAGATAAAAATATTACGGAAACAAATAAATCAATTGTTTCTTTTTCTACATAAAGTTTTAGTAAGTCTCAAAGCATTTTGCAATAAAGAAAAAAATAAAAAATATCGACGCAATTTGAAGATACCGATAACTAAAAGTGGTCCCTCAATCCTCACACCCACTAACATTTGTGCGTGCTCTTGCTGCTGGTGGGAGGGAAATCAGACAATCTAGTGTGCTTAAATTTTTGTAGAAATTTTCTACTAAATAATAGGCATCTTAGACTGAATTTCTTTCCTCTTAGCTGAAATAATATACATTTTTTAATTATATGTAAATAGATGGAGTAGTGTGACCACACAATGAAACAGTCTACTATTATACTTCATTTATTGTAGCATTAGACAAAACCAAAACAAGGCACAAATTCTTTACTAAATATCTGCAGTCACAATACCTTAACTTTTCACGTACTTTCCGAGATCTGGCTGATGGTGTGTGAGGACTGAGGGACCACACTTTAAGCGCTGTAGTTTTTAATATATTTGTTTACAAATTCCGAGATTCGTTCTACAGCTGTATTAAGGCTACTACTAAATCCTACTATTTTTATTTTTGGAAAATCAGTGTGGTCCCTCAGTTCACACGCACTTAATTCGAAATTCGGCATGTATACTTCGACTTTTAATTGTATTCAGTAACTTGACAGTTCGAAGAGAAATAATGATACCACACTACAACTAATAGTGTTGGGGTAGTGAACGATTTTGCGTAAAGATTGATTGATAAAAATAGTTTAATATAAAATTAAACTAAAAAATCGTAAATAAGATGTAAAATATAAGAATAATACTTCAAAGTAATTTCCTTTTCTATTTCCTTCTAATAAAAACCAACCAAAAATAAAAAACATATAATTTAACTTTTTTTACTTTTGTAATTTTTGACATTTTATAGATTAACTTACTACTGAGAAACAAATTCTATTATTTTTAATAGTTTATATTGTGTTTTGAAGACTAGCTATTCAATATAGGTACATAAAAAGTTTGTTCATGTAAGTACATTATTTAAGTTCATTCAATTTCGTTCATTCTTTGACCACCTTACTATCTTTTTTTTGTCAAAAACTGGTAACCCTTCAACTGTCAAGTTACTGAATACAATTAAAAGTCGAAGTTTATGTAACTTTTGTATTAGTACACAAATGTTGAATGAGTTCTAAAAATAGGCACTCCTTGTTATGAATAATAATAATTTCATCCAGGTCAGTGCCTTGTATGTATTTTACCTACATACAAGGCACTAACCTGGATGAAATTTCCCGACTTGTAAATACAACAAGATGTGAACTCCGTTGTCAAATGGTCACATGGTAACGGTATAGTACTAAATTCAGATAAAACGTAAATTATAATTATAATTTTTTCCCAACTCAACATTATAGATCTCATATGTATAAACTTACGAGCTATAGATACTTCGTGAATTTTACCACTTAAGTTATAAAATCACTATTGTGTACACTACTTAATACTAGTTTATACTTCTGTAGTGGAATCTATTTTGGATTATGCTCTTGATTGCTATGGCCTCACATTTAAAACCTATATTGTTAAACTGGAGAACATCCAAATAAGATTTATATAACTTATAAAGCAGTTCGCTGGTATATTTGGGTCCCTTGTAATAGGTGGTGAGCCTATTGCCATTAACCGGGCACAAGTCCACCGAGCTGCTATTGAGAATTACATAGAAAAATTCAAAAACACGTTGCTCGACCTGGGAATCAAACCTAGGATTTCTAGCGTAGCAGTCGCGCTTGGGATCACTAGACTAACGAGGCAGTTAATTATAAATAAAAATAAAAATACAAACTTCTGGCTTCTCACATCCCTTTTTAGTCTTATGAAATATTTAGTTCTTATTAGAGAAGAAATATCTATGATTTTACTGGTATTCATAAGTTTGATAAGACAAAAGCACGCATGGTAAGCACAAACATCTTATGTGATGCAGCCACTCCTATTCAAATATTTACGCAGAGAAAGGAACATAGATAATATCATTCGGACAGCCGACAAACATGACATGTGCACAATATTGATTTATCCGAGAGGGTTCTCATTGTTTACTGCACATTGCATTGCAAATCTTTGAATAAAACAACGAGAAAATATTTTTTCTGGAACTAAACAAAGTACAACGGATGTATCACGTTGTATTTACGTTACGCAAATTATTTATTTAGAAGGTCGATTAGACTTTATAAAACTTGATAATATTTTCGAGTATGTGCTAATATTATAATCATCACCATCTTACCTTTCAAAATATTCACCTTGTCTTTCAGAATCATATACTTTGCTAGGTACTATTAAATCGTTTTCTTCTACATCTCTTCTGTTTCCATTTATGAGAACAGGACACATCCACCAGATGAAGATACGGGAAAATATGTTAGGCTTTGTTCTCTTACTTTTTGTTTCATTTTGAGTATTTTTATTTCCACTTTCCATGTTGAATGTCTCCAAAAATTTTACTTTACACAATGTTTTTTATATCTTTGTCACAATAGTATAATGTTTTCGCGGTACTCTACATGACGCCAACTTTATTACCGCGTTAATTTCAAACTGAATACTAAATATAGCTGTTTCGCGACTAGGTACCTACCTAATCGTGAGCGGTACCAGTGATAACAGCTCTAAAGATACATAACACACCCGTATTTATCTCTAGATTATACCTTTATTCAATAGTTGGTACTTTTATTATCAATTAATTATCACGTTATTGGTGATTAGCCTAAATCTATTTATTTACTGATTTCTGACACTTACGCGAATTTTAGACACTGAAATGAAACTACTTTTTACGGATTTTATCGCATCGAAACGTCGGGAATTAAATAATATCAATATACCACGATAAAATCCTTAAAAAGTAGTTTCATTTCAATGTCTATTTATTTAGTCAATTATTAAACGATTGTATTTTTTTTTGTGTTTTCAGTCTATGTCGTACTAGCTGCTGCTTCCAGTTTCACTCGCGTCTCGTTAGATTTTTTCTTCCTGAAGTTTTTTGAAGGTATTATAATTATTCTGCTATTCGGAGGACAAATCCAACAAAACAAAGATGATAAAATGTCTCCAGTCGTTCTTGGGTTATTTATAAATGATATAACATACGGCACGAAACGAGCAACAGCTAAACACTTCAAGTATTAATATACTTTTCGTTCATTAATTAATTTAATATAAGTACCTATTGTAGTTTGGGAAGTCAATGCCTTCGATTTGGTCAGATTTTTGTTTTCGCCGCCGACTTTCGAAACTGTTGTGAACATTGTTTAGTTATTTCATTGCATATAATGAACTTGAATGATGCTAATTTTTGTCATAAGTATTGAAGTCTTTAGACTAGTTTAATCAAAACATAAATTTAGTACTTTACTAGCAATGTGAGTCACACACTACTAGTATTCTTGTTAACCCCTCGTGCTAAGTTAAATGCTTATGTTACGAGGCTTAGGCTACCGCCATTTAATTGCCGTGGAACTAGTGAACCTATTCTCCAAGACTAGTTCTTGGCACCTAATACAATCTTTATAGCTATTCTTGTGATCATTGCAACTGTTACAAGTTAATAAATAGGAGCTTTTATAATGTGGTTAGAGTAGTGATATGAACTATTGGACTGACATTAAGGGCTCAAGTTCAATCCAAGGACCGCATCTCGTGTCTTTTCAGATATCAAGTGCGTATTAATAGCTAATTATCACGTACTTAAAAGATGAAAGGAAATCATCCGGAGTAAATGTGCATGCTTGAGGCATTTTCTCGACGGTGTGTGAAGTATAAACCCTAAACTATCTCATTCTGATAGGAGACTCGTGCCCAGCAATGGGACAGTATAATGAGTTGATTATTATTTAATTTGTTACGCAGCGATTATGACATCGCTGACAGCCGGTTACAATTACACCAATTAAACTAAAATTATATTATTGTTACATTTATTGTATGTGTCATTATTAACCATTTATAAATGAAAAACAATAAACATAAGGTCTAGGTATTAATAATTGCGTCGATGTCTTTGTACAAACATATATTACAAAGTTTTATTTAACATTGTTCGAATGCACCGGACAAACTTTTGATATCAAGGAATCACATGTGCATTTAGATTCTATTAAATTTTTTTCTATATTTTCCACTAACATTTTGACGTGACAAATAGGAACTCTATCACAATCACATGTCGTAGACGTTTTTTGAGTAACAGATCTCGTTACTCTGTCACTAAGAAAAGATGTCTTGTACTCGTCTATGGGCACAGGGAAGTAAATGGAATTGGTAAGCTTAGCCGTGCCGACTCCTGCTTGCGAGTTAACGGGGACAGGGCTGTCAAACCAATCGCTTCCACTAGTACAAGACGCTTCCAAACTTAAATTCTCTTCGTAAGTGCTTGTAGTATGGTGAATTGTATTTACATTAACGAGGGAATTTTTCAAAACTATTTCATCTTCATTTTTAACACTAACTTCGGTTTCACGTACAATTTTGTCCTCTTTTCTTTCACATGCATTTGTTATATCATCTACGGCGACAAGATCAGGCATTTTGTGATAATTCACAACATCACCGCTTTCTTTGTTGTGGGCGCTTTGCATTATGTAAGATAAATCTTGATTACAATTATTATAGTCAGATAAGAATTGTTTCCATATATTATCTATCTTATCATTATTAGCCTGAACGACAGATTTCATGCAAACGCAAGAACCAAGAGCGCTGTCGCAACTGCAATCGACCGTATAACCAATATAGGGTACATTATTATGGATATTACTTTCATCAATCATGTCTTTGTGTTCATATTTGTTATTAATAACATTTTCATTCATTTCTACATCTGTCAGAGTCTTCATTTTATCTGTTGGAAGGCATCTTAACGATTCTTTTTTTATATAATTTTTAGAAAATTCACAACTAGTATTAACAGTTTTAATTTCATAATCTGTGTAAAGATTAACTAGTACTTCTTTTGTTCCAAACATTTCAGAAAAATTATCTTCATCTGTATTGTAACAACAATCACACTTATTGTACATTACTCCATTAGATTTGCTGTCTGTAATAATAGTATCCGTCTCGGTAGTTTGTGCATTTTTATTACCCAATTCCATGATGTCACAAGATTTAGCCTCCATTCCCAAATTAGGGGGTACTTGAGATGATATGTTTTCTGTAAGGATCATTGACTTGTTTGAGTTTTGTTTCGAAGATGTCATTACAACAGGTGAGTTTTGAACTCCAATCATTTCATAATTCGGTTTGGAACTAGAACTATTTGTATCTTTTTCGGGTAATTCTGCTGCAGGTAAATCTAGGTCTTCTATACGCACACTTTTTTTACGCGCATCAGCACTATTTTTACACCTACATATATCTTTTAGACGTTGGAAATCACTTTCAATTAAGTTGCATACTCTGTCTAAAATATCTGGTAAAATTATATCTTTATTATTATTTAAAACACATAGACACTGGACACGTTTTATTTTAATTTTTAGATATTCTTGTAAAAGACCGTAGGCTCTGTTCCAACTTCCATCATTCGGTAAACCTCCTGGACAACTACATTTCATTTCGTTAGCACAGTCTGAAATAACTTGTTTCACTCTTTGTAAAATAGCAGAAAATAAATTTTCTTCTTCTTCTGGTGGTATGCATGACTTACATGAATATGATTTAAATTCCTCTAACTTTCCCTTAAGATGATCCTCTAATAAATGAAAAGCATTTACTTCTAAATCCTTAGAATCTTCCATAGTAAAGCTGTTACAACAAACACAAGATTCTAAAGTATTATCAATATATTTAAAACTTTGTGAATCTAGACCTTCATCTTTACGAGTAGCAGAATTGTCTTGTAACCGATTTGTAAAGAAGTTATTCATAAACATTTTAAATTCTTCAAAATTAGCGGTACATTCACATTTTTGGTTTTTGTTATATATACTTTGCTCATCACCATCAAGAGCTAAAACTTTTGGTTTCGGTATCGAACCAGATGGATTAATATTCCTTTGAAGTTTTCTGCGGTGTTCAACAAATTTATCTTTGGAAATCATTAAATCTTCGGCGTTATGATCTACATCTTTCATTATTCTTTTTGTTTTTTGGTCTGTACACAAATCGTCTAGAGTAACACCCAAAAATTTTATGTAATATTCACAGTTTTTTGGAAATAATTCTGTCTTTTGAGTGACATTATTGACGTCTTTCATTTCATTTTGATCTTTTGCAAAATTAATACTTTTTGAAGATATTTTTTTTTGCTTTAAATCTGGAGTATCTTGTGTTTGGCAAACTTGAAATTGATTTAAAATTTCTACTTTATATTGATCTTCAGTCTGAGATCTTTTATGATCTTTTTGCATTTCTTGATAAATTTTACATTCACAAGCATTTGAATTTATACATTTAATCGGAATGTTATTTTTAACATTACTTATTTTTTCCTGGTTGTTCTCCTCTCTAGAATCAATATTGGGTATACATTTACAAATATTTTCATTACTTTTATCCAAATTAACGGCACCCATATATTCTGACTCAGTTGTGAATGGCTGCATAAACTGGGCCGAACCAGTTTGTTTATTATTCTCTTTATGGGTGTTTTTACCACTTTTATTTATTTGATCTTTATTACTTTCTGAGATTGACAAATTTATTTTGGAATCATTTTGGTCACTGACACGCATGGACTCTCTAATTGCAGTTTTAGAATATTTACTTAGACTGCTTTTAATGTCTTTGATACATTTTTCTTGGGGATCTGCTAAGTCAAACTTCCATTTAGTTAATGTCTCTAAAAGTTTATCTATTGATGTGTTAGATGGTTCTTTATGAAAACATTTACAGTTACTATCGCAAAGTTCTGATATTTTGCTGCCATTTTCTTCGATTTCAGGAGACGGGAGAAAATTGTTTATTGGTTTTGTTTGTTTTACTATAGAATTTTGGGTTACAACTTCTTTTAATGATTTTTGCTTCCATGAAGATTTATTATCATAATTTAAGGGAGTATTTTGAACATTTTTACCGTTTTTTTGTATTCCACATAAACATAAATTAACTGCATATGCTTGGCCGTGGATTGGTTTTTTGCTTTGCTTGGTTGGTTTTTCATTGGTGGAAGCTCTTTTTGCAAAGCTATTAGTGTCCAAGGCTTTTTTTCTGAAAACTCCCGATTTGTTTTGAGTCCTTGGAGAATCATCTCTAGTAGCTTTATAGTTTTTAGTGTCCCTTTTGCTACTTTCTCCGTGGAAGTTAGAAATTTCTTTCGTTACAATTGGGAGATTTTCATTTTCTACAACCTAAAAAGTTACATAACAGTAATCAATTCTTATGACATTGGTTAACCAAAGTCACATACAAATACCGTAAATCCCATAAAATCGACTTACCGAAGATCGTTTGACAATTTTCGTAATTTTTTCTTCCATTAATTTTAAATCTTCTTTTTTTATTGAGTCCTGCAGTAAATAATGCAGACATTAAATTGACACAATAAATAATTCCATTCCTACAGAAAAGCATAATTCTCTAAGGAATACGAATACTCAGTAATAACGACATTACCTTTTTCAGGTCTTCGATTTGTAGTCGTAACTGTGTGACATCTTGGATGGTGCGCTTCCAGTACGCTGGTGTCGTTGTCTCACATGACTGCTTAACGCTCGCCATAAGACCACCAAAAGGTGTATTCGATGATGGCATCAGACATGAATAGACGGCAGCTAAAGATATAGTAAAATATAATTATAACATCTTCTTATTATCTATCTAAAATTCTCGTGTCACAGTGTTAGTTACCATACTCCTCCGAAACGGCTTGACCGATTTTTATGAAATTTTATATGCATATTCAGTAGGTCTGAGAATCGGGGCGGGAAGCTAGTTATGACATAAATATCTATTAAAACGATATCAAACAACTAACTTCTTACAAACTTGCATACGTACTAATGCAAAATAATACGTATTTCTTAATAATGTATGATAATATTAAATACTTATATGATAACACTAGAAACAGACCCTCTGCCGTTGCTGGTTTACATGCACATGGTGGCGGTCCTGACGTAACGATCTCCTTCGCCCGCTGCGCCAGTTGTTCAGCTCGTTCTTGAAACAGCTGCTCGGCCAGCTCTGTAGCCATCTTCTGTGCACGCCTCTCCAGGGCTCTTTGTTGCCACCCTTCTTTCAAGTCATCTTCTGGCTCTGGTATCATTTTCGCTACGTCTGCACAAGACTCTCCAACCCACTACAATATAATTATTAGATGCTGCGCTTAAAACGGACAAACTAAGCAGATGAATTGTAAAATGTAAGAAAATGTTTTACATGAAACTTGTATATATAAATGTTGAATGATACCTTTGCATGATAATTTTCTATAGCTGTTGCGATGGCAATGTCCAGTTCACCCATTAACAATTTAGAGAAGAAATTTCTTAAATTCGTCTTTACGACACTGGCTCGATCCCAGTTATGTTTGTCCTCAAGGCACTTCAACAGTTGACATGGCATCTGCGAGCCGGACCCACCGAGTTCCATCTGCAAACCTCCGAACAAATCCGCTAGCAGGTTGGAAAGTAGCCGGCCCCGCATCGATGTACAAGAACACGACTCCTACAATGATTATAATTTAAAAGAACAGTTGTCAAATTATATATTTATCTACCATTAATTAATATTGGTATACTTACGTATCTTATTTTTGCGTCGTTTTGGTTTTATTGGTAATTTTAAAATGTAAATATTTCTGATAATTATACATATTTAAGTAATGTTTAAAAAGCCGACCGATAAATAAACACTTAAATTACCAGCAGTTTATCTTCAGGCGCGCAGCGACACAAAGCAGCTAGCGAGGGCGTCCGCTTTACCTCCACTGTCTCGTCAACGGGCATCTTGCACCGACACTCCATCACCTGTTCCTTCAGCCCGTTCAGCATTTCCTTTTTCTTCTTCAACTCGTCAACCCGCCCCTGCATCCTCATGTCGCACATCACCTTGCAACCTTCCAAATCTTCTACCATTTCCATTTTTTCTTGACGTAGCTGCTCGTGCTATAAAACCAAAACGGGCGTGTGTAAATAAGAAATAAGTATAGATACCGGCTGCGGCGGCGGCTCTTCGAAGAAATATAAAGTTTACCAGCATCATATTCGCGACTGTAGCAAAGTAAAATATTTTCTAGATTGCTGCTGCTATTACCTAAATTCGAACAATAATCCTACCTCATCACATGATCATACCTACTTGAAACTAAATTATAGCGGTACTACTTAGATTTGATAGCAATGGTCAACAATGCTTAGCTAAATGAGATATATTTTTTTAATTTGCTTAAATTGCTAAATTTTTATTTGCTAAAATTTCTATTTAGGCATACCTACTAAATATCTGATAATTTATAAATAATAAATTACACCTGTCAATGACAGGTGTAATTTTATTAATCTCATTATTTCATCTCAATTGACATTAACAGACATTTACCTATATCTATCCGTGTAAAAGCATAAAAAAATTACAGCAAGTATTATTCTAACATACCATCACGCCTGTATTCCCCGAAGGTATAGGCAGAGGCGTACTAATGTACACCCACAGTTCGCCGGTATGTTTAGGTCCCATGTAATAGGGGGCGAGCCTATTGCCATTACCGGGCACAAATTCCTAACTCCGAGCTGCTACTGGGAATTTCATAGAAAAACCCACATAACACTTTGCTCGACCTAGGAATCGAACCCGGGACCTCTAGCGTAGCAGTCACGCTCAGGACCACTTGGCTAATCAGGCAGTTTAAATTTCCATTAAATTCTATTTGGATGATAAATTACGACAGTACATAATTTTATCGAATGTGTTTAAAAAAGTGTACACTCATGCTTGCTTACACATTTTAATCTAATTTAACTGACGATAATTATCATACCTAAGATATTCGATGATGCATTTTTGTTACGCACTGTTTTTACAACTTTATGAACGTTTATCGAGGTATTATCTAAAAGATTATTTAAAAAGTAATTTAAAATTTTCTTCTAATGAATATTCTACATATTCATTAGAAGAAAATTTTAAATGACTTTTAAAATAATCTCTGTAATACCTCGATAAAGGTTCATAAAGTTGTAAAAACAATGGCATCATCAGCGAAAACAATACCGATAAGCGAATGACTGCTTTAGATGCCCTAGAGGATTAGATATACGGCATACCTGAAAATAATGAAAGCTGACTTTGTGAGAGTTTCATTGCATACGCCTTCTTAGTTACACTTACTTTTATTACCGACGGAACGAAGTTGGTATATGCGTTTAGGGTGACAAGTCGTTTGTTTTTGACGAATGTTACCTACAAGAAAATCCGGCGGGGAATGTTTTAGTTCTACAATATACATCATAGCGGTTCTATACTACATTTTAATTGAAATTCAGGACAGAGATGGCAGTCTCGACGGATTTTCTTGTAGGTAAGTTTATGTATTATTTTATAATTACGACGAATTATTATTAATGGTAATGACGACCTCCGTGGTTTAGTGGTTCGAGTACCGGACTGCTGACCATGAGGTCGTGGGTTCGATTCCCACAGGACACAAAAATGTATGTGATGAATATAAGTGTTTGTGGTCGTCTGGGTGTTACTTAAGTATTGTAAGTATGTATTTACAAAAAAAAAGTATATAAGTATTATATCCATTGTCTAGAACCCATAGTACAAGCTCTGCTTAGTTTCGGCCTAGATGGTGCTGTGTAAAAATGTCCCAGAATATTTATTTATATAATTATTATGTGTACAGTCTATCCCAGTTAACTTGTCTTTTTTGGTAAACAAATATGGCGTCCTAGTAACCAGAGACAACTGATAGTGGTTAGATAATGTTGGGAAATCATGAATGAATGACTGAACTAAATACTCTTAGCCAAGACTATTGAAGAAGGATTCTCACCTTGACGAGTACTGATTTGTTTTTTAATTTTAAATATGAAGTGAATGTGTGAAGTGAATATGAAGAAATAAAACGACAACTGCAAAACATTAATAAAACCTCTGGTTCGGTGCATCTGATGCAGTATCATTGTACCCGATAGAGTAAACCCACCCCCACCAGGTGCCCGACAAGGCAGTCCACAAGGACTTTCAATTAGCTTGCCCACCTCGACGAGCAGCACTAGGATAGGAATGCCTACGGAGAATCTGCATCTGGCGTCCCCGCTTCGCAGAGGATCTGCTTCCCCGTTTTCCATCGGAGTGGAATTGGACCCTCGTGCGCTAAGGAACTCCCTCAATCGAGGCCCGCGAGCCGCCAAGGCCGGGCGACCCACTCTTTGCCATGCAAGCCGTCGGGTCCTGGAGCAGTATTTCTGGCCTTGAGACTTCAACCACCACTCATTTCTACGCCGTTCACCTCGGGAACAACGTCGTCACTGTGGTCCGCAAAAAGTCGACAAAATTCCTAGCTACAACTATTATTGTTCTTAATTCTAATTCTTGTTAATTCCATCTTTAATATTTCATATTCTGATGTCAGCACAGGGTTCATGATTAAAAACGTAGTATGATAAATAGCAAAAAAATGCTATGGATAATATTGTACACAATATTATTTTTGTGAAGATAAGGACTTTTTGGATTGTTTGCTCATTCACATAAATCAAAATCATTCATTATTTTGTCATATCCCCTAAAATTCGTAGATAATCTAGAGTTTTGAAATGTCAAATTGTCATGATTATTTTATTCTGTGAAAATGTAATTACATAAAATTTCGTTTTTATTAAAAATAATAGACTTTTATAGTGATTTCGAAGCAGTTTTTGGTGTAATTTAAAGTGTATGTGTATAATGTAAGTGTTAATAAAATCGTTTCCTACATCAAGTGCGTGATTAAAGAAAAACTTGTGATTTTGGCATCGGGAAGGGTTTGTTTACCAAAAAAGACAAGTCCTAAAAAACGGACTGTAGGTAGCCATTTAGTCGGGGGTTTAAAATGTGGTTTAGTCCTATTACGACTACATTAGTCGTGGGTTGTTCCAGTATTCTCGTTATGGCGTAAAAAACTATTTAATGAAAACATGATGTGGAATGTATTTTAGATTATCACTTTTCCCTCTTGGATAGCACAGAAGTTAGAAGAAGAAGATTCAACTCATTGTAAGACTTCAATAATAAAAAAGTGCTATAAAGTCAATTGACAACCGGCTCGTTAATCTCACTGTGAATAATTATGACCATTCAGGTAGGCGCCGGAACATTGGAGTTAGGCGAGCATGATTGATGGCACACACAATAAGGCTGAGATCTGGATAGGCAATTCTCCTATTTTATTGCGTAAAAATCGTCATTCACATTTCATTGATAATTGTTGGTATTTGATAGTCAAGTCTTGAAAACCTGTCAGTTCTTATGTCATTTAATCTGACTATTCCGACAGATGCACGATTGGCTTATCACGCATTCGCGCCGCTGTCCGGCTTGACTATTCTGACACAATTTAAATAGCAGACTTTGGCACCACGTAGCAACCGAGGGATGGAAGAATAAATATTGGTTGTCCACCTTATGTGCTAAGTTGTCTAAACTCTATAGTCTCGGCCCGAATCGGCTATTTTAATTGTATAATTGGAGGTCCATTTATTTTAAATATACGGGCGCCTAACTAAATGGTCATATCACAGTGGGTTTAACGAGCCGGTTGCTGATTGATTTTATAGCAGTATTTTAATAATAACTGTTTTGACACAACCGAATAGCAGACTTTGGCTCCTAGGCTGAAGTAATTCTTACCACCGTGGGTCGAATACAATGAATCGTAGGATCATAAAGATTGACACAATAAAAGAGAGACATGTCTTACTACGGTAAAGGTAGACGGCGGATATTGTAGTATAAAATGGAAAATTGAATGAAAAGCCAGTACTAACGGTTGCAATAGAAATATAAATCTTCATTTGTTCAATAAGTTGCTACAGTAAGTAGTATATGGAGTACTTTTAATGTGTCTGTTATAAAAACCTTTGTGAAATTAAAAATAATATAGTAGGTAGGTACCTACCGTAATTAATTACTATCAGAAATAATCGAAAGTCCTCAGAATGTTTGTATGTTAAGTTTTAAGTCGATAATAGATATGTTAAATTTTCCTGAAAAGAGAATTACAATACCTGAAACTATGGTCACCTGAACTGAACTGGTGGTGGTTCGAACTGAAACATATTTGCACAAATTATTATTGTGTGCGTGTGCGCGCTGATATCGTAGTCATTGTAGTACGACTGCAGGGTACAACTATATTATTATACTCTTTGACTGCAGGTCTGCAGTACAGCAGACACGAGTTTTGCGTTTAGAATTAATTAATTTCATGAATAAAAAAATGGTTCCGTGTCTATGGCTAGGGTTTGGTTATTTTATCTATGACTCGAAATTCTAATTGCCGTGTTTGAGGTCTTGCGCTTATTCAGTTACAAGTTGTATTATTATTAGATAACATAACATATCATCACGCCTGTATTCCCCGAAGGATTAGGCAGAGGCGTACTAATGAACTTGTATTATTAGATAGAATATCTTATTGTCTGCCTCATTAGCCTAGTGGTCCTGACCGTGACTGCTACGCTAGAGTTCCTGGGTTCGATTCCCAGTTCGAGCAAAGTGTTATTGGGTTTTTCTATTAAATTCCCAGTAACAGCTCGGAGTTTGGAATTTGTGCCCGGTTAATGGCAATAGGCTCGCCCCTTATTACATGGGACCTAAACATACCGGCGAACTGTGGGTGTACATTAGTACGCCTCTGCCTAACCCTTCGGGGAAAACAGGCGTGAGTCGTGATGGTATGTTATGTTTTATATCTTTTTGTGATTTTTTTTGCATTTTTCATGCTAAGGTTATAAAGTTATTTTAGTGAAGGAAAATTTCGCCTCGCAGGGCGGATTTAATAGGAATTAGATAGAATTCCCTACATCAAAAATATTTTATATTTTAGTTACAATACTGTTTTTTCTACTGTACCTACAGAACAGGTTTTAGGTAAGTACATTGTATCTGTAATTAAGTAGGTAGGTACTTACTTGAAGGGTTACGTTATCGTATTAAAATATACGAGTACCTACGTAGAAAGAGTCGGTATACAAATGTACGTAGGTATGTGACCTACATCCCTAATCTCCTTACTTAGTAGGTCAGACTTAATGCAGATGTTTCATAACTTTCATGGTTCTTACAATCAATAACATTATAGGAACCATGGCAAGTTTTTTTACAATAACTTAGGAATCTCCTTCACAAAACTTTATAACAAGTAGGTCCCCACGAAGTTATGTTGTTTTTAGCTATTAACGTTCCAGAGTAAATAATACTTATAATAATAAATACAACATTAAGAGCGGCGGTAGCCTAATGGATAGGGGATCATGTGGTTGCCTTGCCAGTTCGAAACCCACCTATTGCACTACCGACGTGAACCCACTCGTAACACAAGCAGTTTGCTTAGCATGAGAGGTTAACAAGAATACTAGTAATGTGCGACCCGCACCACACAAACACATGACAAATGCAACAACAAGTAAACATTTTTTTTAAATCGTCACTGCTTTATTCTCTGAAGGGTAATACATAGGTGTGCCGTTGCTGTATAGCAATTAAATAGAAATTCGAACTGAAAACTAAGAAAATTCCAATATCACTGCTTGACCCGGAACACTCAACAGCCCCGCTGATCATCACTAGACTAATGAGGAAAGCAGTTCTGTCAATCTATAATTGATATTAGTTATATTATATTTTTATATGAGACATTAGAATCCACAGAAATTATTTCTGTAATTTATATTGATCGTAGAAAGTGAAAAGTTTAGGCCTTAGAAGTTGTGTAACTAACTAGGAGCAAACTAATTAATATAACCGGTGTAAAACGCCTGCCGCATTTTACGATCTGTGTTTCATTTGTTACGTTAAAATACTAATAACATTCAATATTTTCTTGGATAAATTTAGTTATCCGGTTTTATTAAAGGCTAAAGGCTTGCTTTAACAAAATAACCACACTAACAACTATTAAATAATTAATACATAGTTTTCGAGTTGCGAAGGGGTCAACAGACGGCTAACTGCGTCGCCAGTTCCTATTTTTTTTAACTTAGCTGGACATGCTACCGCTTGTCTAAATGGACAAGTTTTGTGAGAAATTTGTATGCTTACCGACAGAAATTTGCTGAGATACACAACAGGTATTGGAAAATTAGATACCTACTTAATATTAAATAAAAAAAATAAAATCTGTAATGATTCGCGTATAAAAAATTTGAAGTATTTTTGCCCTTCTACCTACATTAATTTAGTTAAAGTGTCAGCTACGGATATAAATAAAAGTAAATCCATTCAATGAGTAGTTTTTTAATGTGAAGTTTTAGGTTATCAATGAAAATACTTTGAAATTAATTTTTCTCAGAATACTGATTTGATTTTTGGCCATACATATGGGGGGTTAAAATTGTAACATTTTATAGCTCCTACCATGACTTGGAACACGTCGAGCTACCATTAACCTAGTTGATATAATAAATAATTGAAATATTAAGCCGTCACAATATATGTCACAAATCAATCAGTGAATCGCTAAAACTGACAACAATAAAACGGTTCAAATTATTACAAAAAGATAATTATAGAAAACTAAAAGATAAGATCTATCTGCCTACACAAACTTTAGACCTATTTACCCAATGTCTATAGAGTAAAAAAACCTACCTAATGTTACCTACATTAGGTTCACGATACCTACTCACACGTAATAATTGGAATTTTCAGTGTTTATACAAATACACCTTGACGTCCGGTGTGCTGAGCCCTTTTTGGGATATGATTAATGTATCGTCGCTAAAAACAAGCCACGTACCTCTTCCTTAATTCGCACATTCGCCTCGTCCTCTTCGAGCAACTCATTAGAGACCTGCGCTATTTGCTCACGTAACCCGCTCAGCTCCGCACGCATTGCTCGCTCAGCCTCATGCGTCAGCGCACGCGCCGAATCGGCTTCATTTTCCAATGATATCAATTTACGGCGTGCTTGTTCCTCTTTAAACTGAACAAAATAAATGTCATGTAATTTGTTACTTCCTAATTATTAACATATATGTATTATTGTTATTATTATAGGTAGTTGCAGGTTTCTGTCTTATCTACTAGTAACCTTTACCGTTAAAAACCACACAAAGAACAGCGAACAGGTTAAATAAAATATTACAAATAAGTAAATTTAATTAAAATTCCGCGAAATAATATATTATTGTAAACACGTATAACACGAATGATTACATCATCGGACCTCTGGGCTCTAAATACATCAGTCAACTATGAATGTTAGACCGGCTAGCATTATAAAATGGTGCTTGGAGCTCAAATCTGACGACCAAGAGCCACTTATTATTTTTCTTGTTCCGACAATTTTAGAATGTGCGCCCTAAATGATTAGGGCATTATTAACGATCATTAGGTCACCTGCAAGTCTCGCTCGTACTGCGCTGCTCTGCACTGGTACTCTGCCAGTGAGGTCTCGTCCTTCGCCGCCTCCTCGCTCAACCGCAGCTTAGTGCACGCGCGGTCGCACAGCTGCTTCTCCAAGTCAGTCAATTGTGCTCGTTCATTTTCTACAGTATCCCCTCTGTCTTTCAGTTGTGCAGCTAAACTTGTACAAGCGGTCTTGAAACTATTCCGTTCTGCTATTAGTTTTTGGATCTGCAACCATTACGTACGTCGAAGGTACTTTGGGGAAAAAAAATGGATGAAAGGTGCCACAATATCTATTTAAATTAAAATGATTTGCCGAAATGTATGCGCATAACCTCCGAACTACTGCATCAAATTGTATAATATTCGTTATTGTCAGAAGAAGGCTTGTACCTGTGAGTTTTTTTTTAATCTACCGGAGAAGCCGCGAAAATTTACGCATGCGAAGCTGCGCACGTGTCAATATAAAGTATAAATTTTCCTGACTTATTAATTTTACAACACTCCCAAATCGTTTTCGGTATTTTAATGTGGTGATAATAGCTTACTTAGAATTAATTATACAAATATCTTACTTGTTTGTTGAGGTCATCTTCTTTTTCCTCGGCGAGTGTAAGTCGCCTCTGGTAGCCGATCTCCAGGTCCTTCCATGCAGCTTCAGCCCGTTCCAAAAGTTCGACTCTCTCAGCTTCACGTCGCGCCAGCTTGCTGGCACGTGATCGAAGCTCCTTAGTGGTCGCATCCAATGAAGCCAACCGCTCCACGCACGCAGTATCCAAGCAACATGCCTAATAAATAAATACAAAATTATATTATACAATATGAAATATAAAAAAGCACAACACAATAACATAACATACCATCACGCCTGTATTCCCTGTAGGGTTAGCCAGAGGCCTACTAATGTACACCCACAGTTCGCCGGTATGTTTGGGTCCCATGTAATAGGGGGCGAGCCTATTGCCATTAACCGGGCACAAATTCCTAACTCCGAGCTGCTACTGGGAATTTCATAGAAAAACCCAATAACACTTTGCTCGACCTGGGAATCGAACCCAGGACCTCTAGCGTAGCAGTCGCGCTCAGGACCACTTAGCTAATGAGTACAACAAAATAATGAGTACATATAAGTCTGGTTTCTACGAGAAATGCTCTTGTAGAAATCGGAGAGTTAAGTTAAAAGGTAATACAAGGGCTCGGAGAAAATAGGACATGATAATTGCACGAGGTTGCGGCAATAATAGCAGGCAATATCAATTACTACATTTTTAAGTGATTATTAATGATCAATTACTGTATATAGATATTATGTACAAAGTTGCTACTGTTGTTAATGCTCATTTGGATAGACAAATTGGTAAGAATTACCAATATATATAAAATATATATTTAAAAATGTACAATTAAAACTGCCTCATTACTCTAGTGGTCCTGAGCGCGACTGCTACGCTGAGGTCTTGGGTTCGATTCTCAGGTCGAGCAGTGTTATTGGGTTTTTCTATGAAATTCCCAGTAGCAGCTCGGAGTTTGGAATGTGTGCTCGGTTAATGGCAATAGGCTCGACCCCTATTACATGGGACCTAAACATACCGGCGAACTGTGGGAGGACATTAGTACGCCTCTGCCTAACCCTTCGGGGTATACAGGCGTGATGATGGTATTAAAACTAATTGGCTGACTGAATTTTAACAAAAACGTTGCCAGTTCTTTATTAATTTAAAAGAAAATGGATGCTCCGTTTACTGAGCATGTAGGTACCGGTGCAAGGAGGTTACATTATTTTATAATTAGGCGGAATATTTATAAATAAACACTCATTTGGAATTTTTATGACAGATGTAGAACTGTCCAGTTTGAGAGAGTTTCTGATAGACTTCGTTTGTAGGTATAAGGACTTCGCCCCTTAAAAGATTAAACTTAAAGTTATGCTGTGAATCTAATTTTAATAAAATGCCTCCCTATAATTCAGGTCCCTATAGTACTAACTGCGTCAATTTTGCTCATCGTGTCGGCTTGTCCTCTTTGTCCTTTCTTTGGTTGTTGCCGTGGTTGATTGTCCAATCGCATTATAAGTTTTGTATCCACTGGTAATTTGACAACTGGCCCGCTTGAATGCGACCCAAAACTTCCAATACTCGCATCAGTGAACTTCGAGGCGGTAGGATCATGACAACAGTGAATATTTGTCGCTTTGATCGACTCATGTACAGTTCTCTGTAATTCTTCTTTTTTGTTTATTTTAGACATGCAAGTTGCAGCACACTGGTTGAAAACATCTTTTCTTTTTGACTGAACAAATCTAAAACAGGAATACCTAGAATCACCTATGTAGTAATTGCAGGTATAATATGGCGGGTAATCTGAGATAATTAAAAATCCCTTATGCACTATAAATTACCAAGTACGTTAAAACCCTGGGCCCGCATCACTCTCCATGTACATTAGCATAGCAATTACCGCATTGCAGCAAATGAGTTGCTTTAAATAGAAACATGGTGTACCTGTAAAGGCTATCTGCGTCATGATGTCCGAGCTGTTGCCAGGCGAGCAGCGCGCACACCAGGTGCTGCTGCTCGGGGTGCTCGGCAATCACGGTGTTCAGGTCCCGTGAGTCGGTGTCCAGCCGCTGCTGTGCCGCTTTTATTGAATCCTGTCAAAATACAACACACACATTCCGATAAATAATCGAATAAAACTTTACATACGATACCATCACGCTTGTAGGTATTCCCTACAGGGTTAAATAAAAGTCCCCAGGGCGAGCCTATTGCCACTAGAACTAGATAATAAAACTCTCTAAAATGTTTAACACGAAACCAACGCTCGTTAAGTTACAATGTATTTCTCGAAAAAAATTATCGTAGGTAATTGTTGTCTACTATCCAATAAA
The DNA here is from genome assembly GCA_947256265.1 of Acronicta leporina. Lineage (NCBI taxonomy): Eukaryota > Metazoa > Arthropoda > Insecta > Lepidoptera > Noctuidae > Acronicta > Acronicta leporina. Next base: position 9,097,228 of record OX366514.1, read on the forward strand.
CGAAGCATCCAATACTTTTTCTTCTAAAAAACTATACGAGCGTGCCTATAAATAGCTCAGTATAACAACCTTTAGATCCATATAGGGATTCATTTCGAGAGCCTTTGAAATGTTCCATAGTATCAGACTGCTCATGGACGTGGGTTTTTTCAGTGGAATCGGATCCTTAGGCGGCGTCTCCCTCTTCCTTACTTCCTTAGTGTTTGTTACTGGATGCGTCTCTTCCTGTAAAAGTATGATAAATATGTAGGTAATGAGACTTGTGACTTGGTATTCCATTATCTTGCGTAGATTGGTTTCATCAAGTACTTTGGATCTATAGGGCGGTTCGTGTGGTAACATTTTTGCCTAATAGGAAACTGCGAGTTAAACATACTACATGTATGTATATTATGCTATTTTTTTTGTTCCTGTATTGGAATTGAGCGTGTATTTTACTTATATTTTTCCTTTTGCTTTGGAAACAATTCATTTTTGATCACACTGTAGAATTAAGTACCTAAATATCTATTCTGTACTAATCTACTTCTGAAACAAATAAAATATAATTTATTGTAAACCTTATACTATGCGAGGATTCCGCTCGCAGGCAATGTGTCACCTAACCTGATGGTCGGGTCGTACTGCGGTTCGATTGAACAAAAACAAAATGCACACGTCTATTTTTATCTTACCTTTTTTATTCTTATAATTCTGCATGGTGAAGACGGTATATCATGTGACTTATGCATTGCATCTAAAATTTCGATCAATATACCCGTAGAAACGCGGCGAGCTTCAAAATTCTATTCTTAAAAGAAGTATAATAATTTCTTAATTAGTTATAGGTACCTACTTCATTCCATTAGGTACCAATTTTATCAGATACTATAGTGAAACTTTTAATCTGGTCGCCTTCAGACCACGCACTGCTAATGGGTCAAAACGTGTTATAGTTCGGCAATGTGTATGTAATATATTTAATATTATATTACACAGTATTGTAGTCTGATGTAATAAAACCAGGTAAATCATCTAATGGTTTTTATATTTATACAGGTGCAGTGGGCCCCCGATAACTTTACGTGAATAGAGCTATTATTACTCCGAGCCTGTAGTGACGCTCCACAGGACAAAGGCCTCGCAAAGCTTTTCCCACACGATCCTGTTTGCTGCAAATATAGGAGTTCCTTTCGGTAGAAGCTGTGTATCAGCTACATTATCAACAACAAACATTGTTTTTCGTACAGTAGATTAATACTTGCATGTACAAAATATCTAATATGTAGGAGTAGTGTTTTAACATATTGTTAGCCTATTCTACTGCTTTCACAACTTGTATTTCTTTGTAATACTTACCAATTCAGTTTTCTTACTAATATTATGATTGTTTACTTCCTCTTGTTTTGTTCCCATTTCAAGTTAAACATAGTTCTGTTCCGAAAAAGGGTGTATTTATTTTTTATAAAAGCTACTCGCTACGGAAAATAACATTTTAAATTTTACAAATATTTTATTTCTAAATTCACAGATATTGACAGATTAATAGGGTTGCCGTTCCATCTTTTATTTTATTTTATATACAACTACATAGGTACATTCCAGCCATTACCACGAGTTATGTTGAAGAGGAACTTTTTGAGTTTATGCTATGCTATTTTATACTTTGACTATAGATAGATAGTCAAAGATTTTATAGAAGCAATAGGTAACTGTAAGACTCTGTAAGATGATTGTAATGCCAAGAAACATGATTTTAAGGCATAGATGATCAAATTGATATTTAACATAACATAACATACCATCATGCCTGTATTCTCCGAAGGGTTAGGCAGAGGCGTACTAATGTACGCCCACAGTTCGCCGGTATGTTTTGGGTCCCATGTAATAGGGGGCGAGCCTATTGCCATTAACTGGGCACAAATTCTTAACTCCGAGCTGCTACTGGGAATTTCATAGAAAAACCCCAATAACACTTTGCTCGACCTGGGAATCGAACCCAGGACCTCTAGCGTAGCAGTCGCGCTCAGGACCACTTGGCTAATGAGGCAGTTAAAATTCATATCAGTTTAAATTGATATCTTGTGCAACAAAATGACATTATAGCGATTGCTCAGACCACAGTAGCGTTTAACAGGTGGTTACGACAAGTTTTCTCTGTTTACGTAGTTGTGGAAAGTAGGAGTCCAAAGATAGTTACAGTGTAGGCAGGTAACACCGCTGCGCGCTGGCTCACCACTCGTACTTACTATTCCGAGTTCAAATATAACCGAACGTCATATATAACCGAACATCAGACGTCATCAATAAAAAATAAAAAGGAAAAGGATCATTCAATACCTACCTACTACAGAATTGGAGAAACAACTAAAAAATGTATGTCGTCTCCGAAAAACATGTCAATTTTTTTCTTGTTGAATTCATCATAGTCGGGCCCGATTCATCATAGTCACTGAAAACGTAAAGTTTGCGATAACTTACTGCAGTAACAATAACGGTTTTTGTAACCAAAATAAAAACCAAAAAACTTTCATATCGAAAGATCTGTACCTATATGAACACATAACATGAAAAATTACCAAATGTACATAAGAAAAGATTCTCATTTTAATGATTATAATCTTAATAAATTCTCATCGTTATAAAATATCATGCAGGTGATTCACCATTACGTGCATTCGAGCACAATGCACTGTGGCCCGAAGATAAAACGAGAAAGAGTGATTGCACCCCGTCGCCGGCGCCGGCGCCGCCGCCCGGCTCCCGTCGCTAACGGTCCTTGCCTTCCAAGTACAGCAGCATTAACTACATGGATGCTATATTTAGCACAGTCACCATGCCATGTACAGCATTTACTTGCAACCAGTACTAGAAGCATTCAAAATAGAAAAACTAGACCCTAGTCCAGTCACACGACTCGGTGATGCATTTTTAGTCATGCGCTGTAAATTTATACTAAGAAGGTAATATCAATTATTTCAAAACAAGTGCGAGGAAAACACAGAGCCGTCGCGGTTTTAATATATTCAAACACCTACTGCTTCTGGTATTGGACGCCCTATTGTTCCTAGAAGCACAGCAAGTAAGTATATAAGTGACTGCAGAAGATATCATTGTTTGCATCCAACCTGTTAATAATTATGGTTCAATATCGTGAAACACGGGTTTCATGTATTGCTAAGCTTAATAATTGCTGACTTTAGTTCAATTATATAAATTCGAGGTCGATTATTCAACTAGATAAAAACATGATAGCAAAGGATTACTTTTATATTTGGTAAAACGTAATACTACTCTCGTGTAGTCAAGACTACATGGGATTGATCTTTTAAGTCAAGTAATTTGATTTTATATTTTATTTACACTATTTAGTTTTGATATTGGTTTAGGTACGTACGTAAAATCCATGAAGCCGTTTCGGCTACAGAGCGTACCAAAGGTAGTTAGTTACATTACATACATACATATACACTAGAAAAGAATAGAGAGAATTGTAAGATTCTGTATAGTAACAACGTTGTGATAAGTGGTAAATAATAAGTAATACCTAGTAACTAAACAGTAATTAATATAAACAAAATATAATGTTCAACCTATTAAAAGCCAGTACCTAATAGAAGTATTATATTCTAAAAATACATTCGTCAAGATTCCACGTAATTGCCTTAGTGGTTTCCTAATAACCGCACGTGCTATTCAATATCGAATTATCAATCAGCATCCCAAATTAAAGAAAATATTAGCTTAACTATTTACCATGAAACTATTGAAGGAGGAAAATAATTAAGAAAAGTACATTTTAAATAAATTAATAACACATTAGTGACGGCCTAATCAGTATCGAATGGCAGACACGAGTCACCATTAACGAGAAAACAAACCCCAACAGTTAATAGGTTCACAATTTGTTCGCTTAATTTCAATTTTAATTATGAGTAAGTACCTACCTACCTACTAGCCAAAAGCATTTTGAATGTAGGCCAACATTCAATATATATTAGTTTCCGGATATGCATTATATTTGTATCAGAGTTGATGACAAAAAGTTGTGGCCTGCGACAAGTTTAGCTACCTATATGTATATTGAATTATTTTTATTTAAAGTTTACTCAACTATTTTTTTACTGCGCATTAGCGATTTTGATTGAGTAGGTATATAGGGTATGTCGATGTCATAAGCAATGTGTCAAAGCCGTCAGTGTTGAGGACTGAATTACCAATTGGATTAACTTGACAATCGAGGGCAAAAATTAATCAACGTGAAGATCCGTTATTTGAGAATGGACGAGTACCAATACTGGGTCTCGGTTTTTTCCAGTTCGATTGTACGAGTATGTATCATATCAATACAAAAACGAGAGGCAGCGGTGGGCGCGGGACGCGTCGACTGCGCTCGCGCAGCAGCCGCGGACAGAAAAGCGGACACTCATTCAGACAAAACAAATTATGAAGGCCTCGATGAAATTCCAACTTGTTTACCTTTACAATATTCATGCCACCAATCAGATTTGCATAAAAAAAAACTTAACTTAGTAGAAACAAACGGATTTCTTTAGACACGTAGTTACTTTATAATGATTATGCTGGTGTATTATGGGGACTTTTTAAGTAGCTGCCAGGCTTACATATATAGGTACAGAATCAATACTTACAAACAATCTATCAAAGCTAAGCAATAATACCTTTATAGTATGAAATGCAGTAAAATGCAGAAAATGACAAGATTTAAGTATGAATGGTATTAAGCAACCCATTGGATCTCCAAAAACGGAAACCAAGAAGGATGCAAAAGGTCTTAGTAAGCCGGTACGTTTGAATAATGTAACCCGTTTGAGCGTGCGTTGTCCGGAGCAGGCGCGGGGAGTGCTGAACGCCGCCATTGGCCGTGATGCGGCGTGTCAATAGAGCCACGTATTGTGTCCGACGCATTGTTACCGACCGGTCAGATGACCCCACTGCACGCCACAATAACACTTCAATACGCTGATCACATGCCACCGGAACACTGATCTACTCCGTCAATACCGTCACCGTGATGTTAAACTGTATCCCAACATTTTGAATGACGACGTAGGCTTGGATGACCAACGTGAGAAGCTTGGTAGCAATGACGTAGGCACCACGCCTTCCACTACCGCTTGCTCGCGATTAACTATTAGAAAAATAGATATATGTACGTAGTGCCTACCTATGTTATAAATATGTTGTATTTACGTACATGAAACACTTCTTTCATCCAGAGCATCACGCTCGAATTCTCCGAAGGGAGCTAAAGCATGCTAATGTAGTACACCCACAGTTCGCCGGTATGTTAAGGTTGAGGTTATTGCCAGTAACCGTGCACAAATCCCAAACTCCAAGCTGCTATTAAGATTGGCATAGAAAAACCCAAAAACACTCTAGCGTAGCAGTAGCAATCAGGACCACTAAGGTAATAAGCCAGTAGATACCACGTAAATTAAATTTAAAGGCTTCTAGAGAAAAAAAGGTCATTTCAAATTAATTATTGTGTTCTTACTTATTCGTGAAACTATGACAATATTAATAATTGATAACAAAAATTCTTATTCAATAGGACTGGCGCAATAGAAGTCCTTGCTATGTTTCTTCTCAAAGAAGGTACTGCAATCACTTAGATATTAATTCAATTATTAACTGATATTTTATCGATAAACTATTCCCAGAATCAGATTTAACGATCCATTACAGAATATATGATTATAAAATGAATATCTTTAGGATGTATCTTTCGTGTGACCTTACCGGTTTTAATCATTTAAATATTTATAATAGCAATGTTTCAACCAAAACTAGTTTATCCGAATGAGTCAGCTATCGAAAGTTTTGGAGATTTTAAGATCGGTTCGTGTAGATAAAAGCAAACGGGTGGTGGTGAAAATGAGTTAGAAGAAATGATATCATGTATATATACCACGACGGTTCATTTCACTGCGATGAAAGAGTATATAATATACCTCCTAATCATTAAAAAATATTTTACTTAATTATAAGACGAAACTGGAAACCAGATTGAAATATTACACATAGGTATATAAGCAATACTTAGATGTAGTTCTTTGGTATGAAAGGGACAAGTATATATATGTAAGTGTATTTACAAGTTTTAGTTTCCAATCAGTAGAACGCAACAAGTGGAACTTGATTAGTGCTCTCTGATAATGTCGGTGTCAGTAGGTACATCGGCACCATCGATGGTAGTTGTAGTCACAGCTTTTGTAACCAACTCGGTAAGATTTTCTGGATACATAATCTATATTTTAAATTTATTCTATGATTTGGTGTTGCAAATAACTCAACTGTCCCCAAATCACCAACTGCTTATCATATCGCTCGGTCCAGACGCACAGAAAATAAATATTTACATTGTACATTTTTTGTTAATGATCTCCTAAATCTCGCTCAATTTCCTTTGTCTGTGGAACCACTCAACAAAGCGATACGATATATACCAGGGGTTAACAGCATACGTACTGTACAAAGTGGAGCAGAAAAATACCAGAAAACTGAAGTGTGACAAACCTCGGGATTCATAACGCCAGACACTAAAACAAACATTTACAGTTGGGAAAGAACTGTATACGTTTTATGTCTCTACTGCCACAGAACAAGCTGTTTCGGTAGCTTCTTACCGAAATGGCTTGTTTAAAATAAAGTCGTTACTTATTGTCTCTGATCTCACCCCCCGCCCTCTCTCTCCAATTAATTCCTGGCTACTACTAGTCTTGCCACATGCTACAGCTCAGAATGACAAAATTCGTCTAGATCTCACGTCAGATTGTAGTCTGCATTTAAATACAATTTAAAATAAAATTTGAATTAATTTTATAATAATAATATCTTCATAATAATTAATATAATATCTTAATAATAATTAATATCTTAATTATCATCTCATACTGTAAAAAGAAAGAAAGCAACACTATCAGTTTGACCCCAAGATACCTACATTACTTAATAAAGTTCACATACTTAGCTTTATTACATGTTACTATGTATGCATCATGTGTATTTTTTATTCTTAGTTTTTTTGCAACTTATGTCTGGTTTTCGTCAGAGCACTAAAATAATGATACTGCGCAAATTTTTTTTGGTCTTAATGGCATCTTGGACTGGAATTCACTGTCGCAATCCTGATCTACGATCCAAATCTACTCGCACATACTTTGTAACCCATAATGCATTAGTCTAGCTTCCCCTGCCAATGCGAAACGTAGCGTCCCTCCAGGTAAGAACTCAGCAGACACATCAAAGAGATCAAAAAGGCAGGCATCAAAGGCAGGTCGCCTTGCAGTTCCCCCGCTCCCTTTCTGCCTCTCCCTTTACGTGCGGCAACTCGCCAAAGGAAATATTGGTTCCTACTCGCTTTCACTTTTGACCATGGACATAACCATAGCCGTTGGTCGCCCCTCCCCAGTCCATGCAACGCACACATTTCAAAACACCTTTAGGTATTCCCCAGAGTACCTATACTATTAGGTAAACAATGGTGCCTGAGACCTCTTAAGGTTATCCTAAATGTCAGGATTAAGGAGCCACGATGGGAAAACCAATAGTATTATTTTGACGCGAACTGAGACCGTACCATGAAGTGTTATTGCGATCGTTTTGCAATTGATAAAGAGGGATGCTGCTAAAAAAACATACTGTTGAAAAGAGACAGATAATATAGCCCATAATAAACAAATGATTAACTCATTACTGTCTCGCTAGGCTCAAGCCACCGTACTTCCTTCACCATTATACCAATTGTTAAATTTATAAACTAAATCAAAAAAGGAGAGAAATATAGGAATTTTCGTCGAATCTAATATTAACATTCGTTACCTAAGCATGACTTTTATGTAGTTACAGGTTAATCAAGTTTTGTAGAATTTTATCATCGACTCGTGAAATGAAACACAATCATGCTATAAAACCGGAATAACTAGAACACAACGTTCATTTTCGAGAGCTTCGCTGGCACCCTGGGGTCAAGTTAATCTGTAACTGTTGGGAGATTAATACAAATTTTGGAACTTCACACAGAATATAAAGATTAATCCAACTTTTCATAACGTTTTGACACCATTTAGACCTCTCTAAACCTGTAAAATTTGTCCTATTTATAATGATAATGTTTCGTAGATATAGGCGAGATTTTGAATATAAATGTTATAGCTAGTGTCGCAATATAGTCTGAGTGGAATGTTTAACCAAAATCAATTCCATCAAAATCATTATAGATTAAATATTATAGCTATGCACCTAACATTTCGGTATGAGTACCCGACTGCTAGAAAGAAATTACATTTGCCAAAAATGCTGGCCTTTTAAGCAATATGAGAAGCAGTTGTACAGGACAGACATGACGAGCTTCTTAATCTAAAAAGCCTACGTCATTTAACATATGTATCTCTACCTCACTTTGAAATCCGTGTGGACGTTGTCACGGATACCTATCCCTTACCTGAGGCAGGCGATGGACTGTGAAAATAAATCTATCTAGAAGTACGTACATGTTTGTACTAAGATGACAAGCACACCGGCCGTCTGATGAGCGGAATCCGCAGCCTTAAACGACAGCGTCATTTGGATATTTTGCGGATAAATATCAACAAGACCGTAGAAAGTTATTGTATCGCTGCTATGCGAGCTTCCTTTAAACTGGGGAATAAAGCCATAGTCCATCTAACCAAGGGTGAAAACACTTTCAAGAGTGTTATAGATTCGTTAAACTCTGTTTTCCTCAGACATTTTCCTTCATCGTTCAACCAACGTTGATCAATCTGCATGGTTTTAAACTGTGACAACCCTTCATAGCAGGTCAGTGCTCTAATCTTTCTCACATTTACCTAAGTAGAAATAAAACAATCAAATAACTAAAGCGCGTAAGGGCCTTGGGTTCAAGAAAATAGCTTTTGCATTGTGTCTGTAACTTGTAACTAAGGTTAGCATGATTAATAAGGTTTAACCTTATTAATATATAAAAATACTAATGTATACACCGCGGGAGAAAGCGGAGTATGTTGAACTCTTACTGACTAAAAATAACATCGATGTTCCTCCTGAAGATATAATCCTGTGGTTGGGGCTCGGGGCCAAGGGAATTGCAAGCGCATTCGATCCGACCACGACAAGTTTAATTCACTACAATCTGTAGACCCTACAAAGCTGGGGACTGGGGACTAAATTAATAAGATATATGTTCTGTATTCTCAACATAACAATAACAGTTCCTTAATAAAAACAACATATTTATTTCAACAAAGGCAATTACAAACCATAATTGCTATCCATACTTAGGTTTACGGCTAAGACATGAATATTTGATAAACCTTCAGTAGAATTCAGCATACCGGGCGTGTATGCACTGTATGCAGTAGGTACCATAAACTATGTGATATGAAAACCATTTTCCGGAACTACGTTTACGTACTTTTAACATTGATATTAAAAGCTTAACGTGACGGGGACGAACTCGTCGATGGCGCCGTGAATTCGTAGCGCTTTTAAGTAGGTATTAATACGCACACACGGCGCGCGCGCAACTCAGTAGGAGGCAGCTTGCGCTTGCTTCGTGTCGTTGCTAATCAGGCGTTTCGCCTAGTTGCCGGCTATAGTGCTACGACCGCGACTGTTACTACACCGACAAAAATGACGATATTCACACCGAACTAACTTTGCGTAACTACATACAAAGACGCGAACTCATAAACTATTTTTTTATTATTCAAAACATATTCATTCTAAATTCAAAATGGTGAGTGGCAATAAAGATCCGAATGATCTCAAAAAAGTGCCACCGAAGAACCGTGAGAAGAAAACAAATAACTACAAGAGGGCAAATTGGTTTTCAAAAACATGGTTTGTCTGGATGATGCCCACTTTCTGGAGGGGTTACAAGCGGGACCTTTATGACTCCGACCTCACCAAACCTAAGGACAGCCACCTCTCTGACAAGCTTGGCGACCGCCTCGAAAAGTAAGTACTTAACGTAACATTTTTAAACATGTTCAAAAAATATATTGTTCAAACTTTACAGCTTTTTGCACTTAAATACACAAAAATCACTGTGAATGTTGACCTTTAGCTCGCAAGGTGATGCGTAAATAAAAAAGAAAACCGCAAAATAAGTTGTGTGCATACTCCTCTGGCTTTTAACAAGCAAGACATGTTAATAAAATCTTTGCGTCCAGGGCCGTATACAACCACATTACGTACAAATTATTAATATTATTTGCATAAGAAATATAAATTCAAGATGCTGACCATTTGTGAGTATTTGCAATCATTATAGTTTCGTCAAAATGTTGAAGACGATATAGTTAGTAACTTGTAATAAGTACTTGTGTTCTTATGATTGTAAAAGTTTACATAAACGAACGGAGGGCCGTGCGTCTGCGGTAGTTGCTCAATAACACCTGCGATACATACACAATAACGAAATCATAAACATTTTCCATTTTTTACCGTTTTAAGTACTGAAGATATGTTATTCTAACGTGGGTAGGGTGCAATTATTAATCGTGTGTTCTCAGAAAAACTATTAAAAAAAATTAATGGAGTTATTGTTAATTGGAACCTATATCAGTTTTATAAACAAAATAATAACAATATGTTATAGTGATATTTGAATTATTATAAAAATAGCATCATTAGGTTAGGTAATATTTGAATCAGCTTTTGTAATAAAGTTATTTGAACGTTTACATACATACTGTAGGGATATAGAACTGCTAAGTAGGTTTGCCAATTGACTGACACTAAAATATGTATGCAGTGCATCAAGAGGAAACCCAGATACCTACTTTCACAATAATATTTAAAATACGTACGTAAAACACGTACTGCGTTCAATAGTACGTCTCGCAACAAAATATTCTCAAACTGGTAAATAAGTAGACATACGAGTTTGTTTCAACAGTCACTGATCTTCTAAAGCACAGCCGCGGTTGATCCGAATCTAAGAAAATATGTGTGAAGTAGCTATTATTTAAACAGCATTTCAACTTGGAATGGCAGACTTATGTTCAATTTAGCTACTCTTTCATTCCTAATAAATATTCCTAAGTTTATACTCAGAAGAATAATTCTGGAAAATATAGTTTTCTTAAAGTTTCTTGATTCTACTCTTACTTAATTTATAGACGGGTTATCTCGGGCTATCATCTAAACTTGACTTGATTTTACGGTTGAAATCCTTGTACGCATCTGTAGTTAGTTTAACCGAGCCGAACGACCGCGTAGATAATATCACATACACAAGACAAGTGTTTGTTGTGAAAAAAATAAATAAGAACAAGAAGCAGTAATGCGAAAAATATACGACCCCAACTGTCTTCACACCGAGTTTTTATATAAAAAACCGGCCAAGTGCGAGTCGGACTTGCGCAGGAAGGGTTACGTACTATAAATCGCGTTTGTTGTATGGGAGCCCCCGTAAATATTTATTTTATTATGTTTTCAGTATTTGTTGTTGTAGCGGCAACAGAAATACATAATTTGTAAAAATTTCAACTGTCTAGCTATCGTGGTTCTTGAGATACAGCCTGGTGACAGACAGTCGGACGGACTGACAGCGAACTCTTAGTAATAGGGTCCCGTTTTAATCCTTTGGGTACGGAACCCTAATTAACACCTCAAAACCTCTTGCCTGACTTCGACGCACAGTTATTTTGACCAAACGTGAAATTACATGAGTGACATTTATGGCACAGTACATAAGTGGAGCGGTACATACCTAGATATATATAATCCTGTTTATTTTCTTAAGTAGAATTGGCATTCGAATTTACTACGATCAGAAGTTGCACTACAACTAGGAGTGTTATTCTCCAACAATCAGTGGTCAAATGTAATTAAACGTATAGACTTATACATTGTATTTATAATAAAAGCTTAATAAAACTAGTAGGTAGCTCAAATAATAATAGCTGGATATCTACATAAAAGGCTATTAAGACCATAAATGTTGTTATACATAATCTAGCGACCCACCCGCGGTTTCACCCACGTTACCCCGTCCCTAAGAGTCGTAGCGTGATATTTATTAGTTTAAAAGATTCCTCCTGAACTACTCTATCTGTTAAAAAAAACTGCATCAAAATCCGTAGCGTAGTTTTTTTTATTTTGTTTTAAAGATCTAAGCATACATAGGGACAGAGACAGACAGCGGAAAGCGACTTTGTTTTATATTATGTAGTGATTTCTTTCTATCAAGCTCAAACTAGATTAAAGAAATACTACGGTAAAACCTACTCATTTATACTTATGTTGGCTGTATACAAAATCGTGTTATTGCCAAAGTAAGGGAAAACAACACTGAACATGTTGAAACAAACACTTGTACGAAATAAAAACATCCGAACAAAAGAAAATATCCTGAAATAGGTAGGTATATATTTTATATCTATATCCCTAGTTGAAATAATTATCCTACGAATACTTAATTAATCAACACCAAACCAGGTAAAAACAACAATTAACAATGCTTATAAAATCATGATGCGATTTACGTAACAAAAATATACATATTTTATAATCACTAAAATTTAATAATACGGAGGTGGGAAATTATCTGTCAAGATTTTTTAAGTTAATAAATTTATTTATTTATTATACCTGTCTTCTAGATGCACATTGTATACGCCTGGATTGTTCTACGTCTCTAATTTCGATTCGTATTGTTATGAAGTGAAATCAAATTGTTATAATCTAAACACTAGTTCACGCCTGTATTCTAGCTGTGATGCTAATGTACATGTCGTAATAGGGAGCGAGCCTATTGCCATTAATCGTGTACAAAACCAAACTCCGAGATACTGCTGAGAATTTCATCGACAAACCCAATAACACTTTGCTCGACCTGGGAATCGAGTGCAGCAGTCGCCCTTAGGACCACGACACTAATGAGGTTTTATCTAAAAAAAATAAAAAATGTGCACCATCATGTCTTCAAATTATAAATATTCTTGACAGAGAGTTTAAACTTCTAGCATTATCTTTTTTCATAATGCACACAAATCTATCATGGCTCGATGGCAACTATTGTATGTATAACTAACTGTTCCATGAATACTGTTTGATTCTATATGGAATAAATATTTGTCGTTGTCTGTGCACTTGTAGACTACGCTAATCCTGAGATCAATTTTAAAACACCAATTAGGGCTAGAAAAGAAGTGAAGTATAGGATTCGGGTTATTTGTCTTGAGTGGAGACACTTGATTGATCAATCAATCAATCATGAAAATTGTCGATATCTCGGTAATTTTAGTATATTATAATATTAATGTATATTATAATATTAATACTCCATTTAGCATACAATTAGACAAATAATGACGAAATAATGAATAATTAATTGTTAATTTGTAAATGTTAACTAGTTTTATTTTAATGTGAAATAAACAATGCACTACTACTTAAACTACACACAAACTATTTAAGACGCTTATATTGAAATTACGATGAGACTGAGAGAAGAGAGTGCAATCTCACAAAACCAGTTCGGTTTTATGCCTGGTCGCGGAACAATGGACGCCATATTTGCTATTCGCCAATTATGCGAAAAATACAGAGAGGCACATAAAAACTTGCACATGGTGTTTGTTGACCTCGAGAAGGCATACGACCGGGTACCACGTGAGGTTTTGTGGTGGGCCCTTAAGAAGAATGGTGTACCTGGGAAGTACCTGCAGTTGATTCGAGCGATGTATGGTCGGTGCAGTACTCAAGTTCGATCCACAGCTGGCACCACTGACAGCTTCAATGTGGCTGTAGGCTTGCACCAGGGTTCGGCTCTTAGTCCTTACCTCTTCCTGTTAATCATGGATGCTCTTACGGCGGACATACAGGGGGAGGCTCCCTGGTGCATGCTTTTTGCCGATGACATTGTGCTAGTGGATGAGAGTGGTCCCGAGGTCCAGAGCAGGCTGACGGTGTGGTCCCAGAGACTGGAAAGTGTCGGATTGAAAGTAAGCAGAACCAAAACAGAGTACTTGTTTTGTGACTTCGGCGGACTTTCCGGTACTGCGTCCATATCTTTGGATGGATTGTCCTTATCAGTTTGCTCCGACTTTAGGTATCTTGGGTCACGTGTACAAAGCGATGGCGGAATTGACCGGGACGTTACATGTCGAATCAACTCAGGTTGGATGAAATGGCGACAGGTCACGGGAACAACCTGTGATAGACGGATGCCTCTCAAGCTGAAGGGCAAAATCTATAAATCCATTATAAGACCTGTCGTGTTGTATGGATCAGAGTGCTGGGCCGTTAAGAAGATGGATGAAAGAAGACTGCATGCAGCGGAGATGAGAATGTTAAGGTGGATGTGTGGAGTGACTAGAATGGACAAAATAAGAAACGAGTATATTAGAGGAAGTCTGAAAGTGGCGCCAGTGGCAGAAAAGCTGAAAGGGAATCGTTTGTCTTGGTATGGGCATGTGATGAGAAGGGATGAAACGCATGTGACTAAAAGAGTGATGAGTATGAATGTGCAGGGACAGAGAGGTAGAGGGAGACCAAAGAAAAGATGGATGGATTGTGTTAAGGCCGATATGATGGGAAAGGGAGTGAGTGGTGAGATGACGGCTGATAGGGATCATTGGAAGAAAAGAACATGTTGCGCCGACCCCAAATAGATTGGGACATGGGCAGGAAGAAGAAGATATTGAAATTACGATGACAATTAAATATTTTTTTTGTAAAATGAAGTATAGACACCACGCATATTACACCAGTTATTTATATGTAAGCATTATATGTATATGAACTTTATATTTAACAAATAGACTGCCTCATTAGTCCAGTGCCCCTAAGTGGCCCCAAGCGCTACGGTCCTGGGCTCGATTCCGCAGCCGAGCAAGGGTTATTGGGATTTTGTATGACATTCTCAGTTGCAGCTTGAAGCTTGGGATCTGTGCCCGGTTAATGGCAATAGGCTCGCCCCCTATTACATGGGACTGTGGGTGTATATTAGCTCGCCCCTGCCTAACCCTTCGGGGAATGCAGGCATGATGGTATTTTATATATAAACTTTATATTTTTTAAACTCTTTCCACTGGCCCTATTTGGCAGGGGACCTCACAAACATACAATTAATGGATATATTACTTTACCAACAATATCACATTCTACAGATATTTTAGAGAAAGTATGATCAATCAAGTTGAACAGAAAGGTTAGAGATTGTATATAAGATTAAAACAGAAATCAAATCCTGATTTCTAAAATACCAATGATTGTATCGTTTTCTAGTTTATTTTATGATTTTATGTTAATTTAATATGATAATGTCGACGCAAATGCAACAGTATTATTTCAGTCAATAATTAAAATCATATTAATGTATGCATAGAAAGTGGGTGCTATAGTGCAGAAAAAAATACATCGGTTAAAAGACAATATTTATAAGCAACATTTAAGTACCAAGTATACTTCTCTGAGGTATTATGAAGTTAGGACATAAGTTAGGATATTATGAAGTTACTTAAATTTTGCTTATGTGCCTGTAGGTACTTCACCGAAAGGCAAGGTTTCTCCGCCTTTACCATGCACAATAGGTAAATCAAATCAAATCAATATTTATTTGTGAACATAGGTACTACCTAATCTTTGAAAATCCAATAAAATTGTGGCCGACCTGACATTTTATATACAGGCGTTTATATACCTTAACCCATTTGTTTTTTTTAATATCTTCAATGTACTGCTCTTTTACAGTTGGCGCAAATTAACTTGAACCAAAATGGTGGGTGCGCAGTAGTCGATTTTTAGTACATTTTGCACGCAAATGCACTGCGCTAACTTTCCCCCTCTCCGTTAGTTTTGGGTCAAGTAATTTTGCGCGAACTATAATATAGTAGATCTCCAAAATATTTCTTTACGTCAAAATTGTCATAAGATTTCATGAGAATCATCTTTATATCAGTCGAAAGAAGTCCACTGCTGTACAAAGACCTCCAAAGACTTCCACATGGACCGGTTGTATGCCTCATGCATCCAACGACTCCCAGCGACCTTCACCAGGTCGTCCGTCCATCTCGTTTGAGGTCGTCCCACACTGCATTTTTCGGCGCGTGGTTCATGGGAATGACCTAAGTTAATTACGTATTTAATTATATACCAACATGCCTGTATTCCCCGAAGGGTTAGGCAGAGCTTACCTATACTAAAGTACATTGTTGTGGACCCTTATTCCGCCGGTATGTAAGGTCTCATGTAATAGGGCGCGAGCCTATTACCATTAACCGGGTGCAAATCCGAACTCCGAGCTGCTACTGAGATTTTTTTTCACCTGTAATTTCATAGTAAATCCCAATAGCACTGAGAATCTAGCCATCTAGTGTAGCAATCGCGCTTACGACATCAGCGCTGGACTAAAGAAGGAGCGTTTCATATTAAATTTTCGAATAAATTCGTGTAGATACTTACCTACTTGATTACATTAAAATCCTTATTTCCAACCTTCAGAACTCTTAGCTAATGAGCATTATTAGATAACAATGTCTCACTATAGGTATAACCATCAAAGTAAGACAGGTTTATACATATTTCGGAGTGTCATCCCCTCTTCTTCTTCATGTTGATAATAAAACAGGTAGGTAGGTATTACCATCCCGGTTTCTGCGTTGGATTAAACGACAACTTATATATGTTCATAGTCAAAACAGTTAAACTTAAGGTTGGTTCGAGTATTTCTGAACCGGTCTTTCATGAAGATCACGTCGTATATACATTTCCGCGTTGAGCTTAACTACTTTAGAGGAATCTTAGTGCTTCACGAACAAAGTCACCTTGTAACCGTTAATTACTTAAAAATAATACATTCAAAGATTCAGTTTGTATTATAATAAAAAATAAAGTATTTACACAAAATTCAAAATTCACAGGGGTGCAAATTAATATGATAAATTACCTCGGTAGTTTACGCGACTTTAGCAGTAGTTTTTAGGACCACTAGACTAATGAAGCCTTAAGGTCTTGGGTTCGATTCCTAGTTCTATACAATTTTCTATACAATTCTCAGTATTAACTCGTACTGTGGGCGTAATAATATTATTTATAGGTAGTTCATCTCTGCCTAATCCTTTCGGAAGAAAATGGTGTGATGTTATGTAAAATCTTACCTATAATTTTTATGCATATAGGCAACACCACTTATCCCAAACTTCATATTCCGATTCACAAATAATATTGTATCTCTCGAGTATCGCTTTTACATCTTGTGATATGGAAGCAAGCATAATAGTAGGTACCTACCTATCAATGGAGTACCTATCCCTATAAAGCCAAAGGTATGTAGGTATAATATTATTATCTTCAAGGAAATCCTATGTGACTGTATAAAATACAGAATAATAAACTGAATGCAACTAGGAAATAATAAATTCATTTGAATATAATTATGTACGTACGTAATTAGTATCTAAATTTAAGATACTCGTTTTAGAGCCACAACTACAATAGATGTCTTTTATATCCCTCGTTAAATAAACGTTACGTACAAATTATATTTTAATGATTAACAGTAATTACTGTATTATTTGTTAGTATCCGTTAAGGTCGCTCTACTTGACGCTTACCAGTTCTCATTGAATAGGTACAAATTTACTGCCATCATTCTTGAAAAATATTATGTCATGCGTGGACCTGTCTTTATTTCTGAGTATTCTTGTTTCTAGAAATAAAGGTGACCTAAATGCAAATAGTGGAAGAATGTTAAATATTGAATTTTATATAAAAAAATGAATAAAACTGGTGAAGAGAACGTCGATGTGTACGCTCGTGACTCGTGCTTCGTAGAATCTATTTATTACATAAGTCGGTAAATAATACTTATTCATACATTTAACTCTCGAGCTTTATTGCTATCGGAAACCGCTTAGTCAATTTAATAATCATATTCGGGTACTATGCAGTAAACTATAATAATGAGGACGTAAGAGCCGGTTAATGTTTGGGAAAAGATCTTGCTCACCGGTAGGTACTGCACATTGCGAAATACTCGAAGTAATTGACTAAACAGACACGCCTCGAGCGAGGGTCAACTTAAATGCAAACCGCTTCGGTTATATTAAAATATTGCGAGTTTTTTTCCACGCACAAGAGTGTTGGCACTGTTTACTAAGAAATGTATTACTTCAAAACAAACCATTTTGAGAAGGTAGAAAATTAGTAGAATTATTTTAATTCTACAACTGATAGAATACCTTGGCAAATAATAATTTGAATTCTTTATGAGGTGTTTAGTTATTTTCAAACCAGTTATTCATATGCAGATTAGGGTGCCATAAGAAAAATAACGAGTTTAAGAATGCCACGTGAGTCCTTACTGCATGCGCAACTTCTTTGGGATCATTATTCAGGTACTGATAGCGACTTTCAATAGCATTATTATTCAAGTGCGTAGTACTCGCAACCGGCGCGTGTGTACGTCAACAAGATGTATTAATGTGGATGAAGCAAGAGGTATGGAAAAATCGTAGCAAGTTACGTTCTGTAGTTTATGCCTACCCCTATAGGAAAAGACCGTGGGACTACGTATGTGTATGTAGCATTTAAAAAAAAAAGAGAGAAGTCTACAATGAACTACAAGTCACGTCGCACTAGTCTATGTTTAGTTGTTTACGTGTTTACAACAAGCGTAATAATAAACGCTACCCTTCACCTTACCCCACTTGAGGATTCCACAGTATGTACTCTTACTTGTTCCATTCACTTGTCGCACTAGCGCGATAAACGTTGATTGCTTTGACAGTGCGCTAGGCAGCAATTATATAATACCTCTAAAATAGATTACTTCAAAGATTAAAGACGATGGGTGCTGTATGATGCGAACGTCACAATTAAATAATATAAATATTATGTTAATAGGTACAACTGTTAAAAGCAACAACGGTGGGTAGGTACAACAACAAAAAAACAAGAAACATTAATTAATACGTAATAATAAGTTCAGGTGCAGGTTGTGGCGTCATTATAAACATATTTCTATAAAAAGAATGCAATACGAATTAATAAATGATATATGGAGTTGGAATAAGTGGAAATACCAATGTGGGATGCCTGCAAGGTACCTACATAATTCACCAACTAAATCAAAGACGTTTCACAGAAAGGTCGTTAGCATAAATAATTAACTTTAACAAAAAAAGAACCGCCTTAAACATTTAGAGTTGAATTTTCGGAGATGGTAGTCGGAGTACATGACTCCATTTTAATGTGAATAGTGGGTACTAGGTATACCTACTCTATCAAACAAGTTAAAAAATACATATAACTAATATAGATAAAAGAACTATGTATGTAATTAACTGCAGCCCGCGGATTCATTCGCAACCCAAATGATTTTTTGAGACCTTTCGTCTCAAGAAGTCCATTAGGTTGCGAGTTAGGGCTAGGTTAGGTCATTCCTCAGGATTTTATCGAAATCCGTTGTCATCAGATATAAAATATTGAAATAAAACAACTTTACGGATTTAATCGCGTTATATCAGTAAAATAAAATCCCGACGTTTCTGACCCTTTACAGCGTCCATGGTCACGCGCAGAGTCTGCACGTTTGCTATATTTCAATATGTTTAATTTTCGCGTAAGCTTCAGAAATCAGTAAACAGGTATAAAAAACCAAGTCCAAGTCGGAGTCGCGCACCGAGGGTTCCGTACTTAAAAATATTTTTAAATGATGTAACTAAATATTTATGCTTTTCGCCATTTTTCCTTTATCTGTGCTATAAGTCGTTGCTTCATACCAACTTTCAAGATTCTGAGTTCACGGGAAATAATCTGTAGATTTTGATTCCCTTTTGTCTTGCTAGAATGAACCAATTTGAAATAAATATGTATAGCTTAAATGTTACCCCAATAAACAGGCTATGAATTCTATTCCAATTCCTCCAAATCAATTCAGTAGTTATGTTTTGTGTTCAAACACACTGACATTAAGAGATTGAGCCGTGACTTGTGATACTGCATATATGCATTCCTCTACAATTTCTCTAAACGATTCAGTATTTTCCAAGAAATCTATAAAAAAATGTTCACAGAAATCCATCAATTAGATCTTGAGTTATAAATGGACATATAGAAAGACTCACGTACAGACAGACAACAAACCTTATTTATTCGGCTTCAGTATTGATTTATTAGTCTCCTCCGTTTATTTTTCCCAATTATCTTACAATTACAGACATGACTTTTCTACAATATATAGATTATAGTTTCATAGTCCTGCCTCTCTCAATGTACGGAGTAAGAAATGAATAACTATCACCCGCATTCACAATAATGCTAGGACATAAAATAAATTATACTATTAATAACTAATTATGCTAATCAATGAACATTCATTGCCTGTTCTACTTTTCCGCGTATATTTATAAACGGTTTGAGTTATGCAACGCAATGCAACAACAATTATGCTATTGGTACTCGAACAATTAGTCACGTGATGTCTGGTGGTTTATTAAATAGGAACCTCTATTCTTAAAAGTCAATATTTCCATATATTGCATGTATCGCGGGAATCTTTTAGGGAAACTACAACTTACAAAATAATTCGTTTTTAACCCACTACTGAAAACTCACATGAACTGAGGAATGTCATGTCAATTAATAGAGAAGAATATAGAACTCCTACAAAATGTGAGCATGACTAATGATTTTTGTGAAACCAGTTGATGACATAACACTATGTGAGTTGGTGATCGATGCCAATTCCCCACAAATAGATAGATACACAACACAGACGAAGTCGCGGACGGAAACTAGTCATGAATACAATATAGCTACTTAGCTTTCAATGAAACTCGTTCACAATAACTACTTGTCAGAGGCCACGCGATGATGGCTGAAAACATTTGAAACTACATACCAATATAAGTAAGTACAGTGGAAGTATCATTTCGATAAGTTATGTAAAAATATGTGTAGGTACCTAAATAAATAGAAGTTTGTTTGTTTGATTTGGATTTTATAAAAAATAAATATAAATAAATATTCTGGGACATTTACAATACACCATCTAGTCCCAAACTAAGCAGAGCTTGTACTATGGGTACTAGACAATGGATATAATACTTATATACTTTTTTTTTGTAAATACATACTTATAATACATAAGAAACACCCAGACGAACACAAACACTTATATTCATCACATAAATATTTGTGTTCTGTGGGAATCGAACCCACGACCTCATGGTCAGCAGTCCGGTGCTCGAACCTCTAAACCACAGAGGTCGTCAATTTTATAAAATATCATTTTTCATTAAACTGTGACGCACATTCAATGGAAAACTGGAAAACATTTTCTTACTCAAATTACATACACTAAAAAATCTAAGGTTGTTTCAAAGGTGAATCATTAACAATCCACCTACTGTAATTTCATTACCGGTTTGGTTCGACTGGGAACGGATTAACGGATGGATGCTTGGTGGAAAACATGCGCTATGATCAATAGTGCGATTAAAAGCCATTTTCTCCAAAGAACCCCAGGTTAACAAATCGTATTGTGTTACGAAAGTATGAAGATTTTACGTTTATTAATGTTTATGTACTTACTTATATTTAAACAAAGAAGACACTTTTTTTTCTATAGTAGGTTCTGAAGGACCGGTCGAAAGTAATCCGCGTGACTGACAAAAGCAAGGTAAAATGAGAAAAGCTGCAATCTTGAAACACTTGACATCTTTTAAAATGCTAATAGCTAGGTTGCATTGTCTTCAAACAACCTCAGATAATAAAAGAAAAAAACAAATAACTAATTTTCTAACTGAATTAATTAATCAAATAATAACATTGATTAAGGTTTTTTAGACACTTTAATTAGATATTTTACTGTGATAACAATAATTAGTGGTTATAATAATAATTACATCTTTTTAACAAAAACTGGGTAATCTTTACGTCACATCAGCATTAAGTATGTTTTGTAATACTAAATAGGTATCTTTGCAATACATAATTATAATTATTTTATTCAGCCGATATCGCTCCACTTTAGGGCAAAGGCCTCTCTACCCTACTCTCGGTTTAGAGCTTTCTGCGGCCAATCCTTTGAATAATGGTCGTAGTAGCTCGTCCCGTCATCTTTTTCTGGGCCTGCCGCGAAGTCGTCTTCATTTGTGTGGGTTCCACTCAGTGGTGAGGTTTGCCCACAAATCGTCGACAGATGTGACCAGTAAATTGAGCTGGTCCACTTTAAGCTTGCAGCTGTTTTCCTTAGAATGATTGTGGTAACTAGGTATTAATCATTTTACAGAAAAAAATAATGTCTTTGCTTATTGCTCGTCGAAATTTACTGATAATGCCAACTATAATAATGTATGTGTCTGGCATAAATATACCAGACCTACACTATAATTTGAATTATTCATATTCATTCATTACACACACATGACGAGTCCTCGAATCATCTGCCAGATTTTCGCAAAAGCACAAAAGAAATAATAAGTACTTATACCTAATTGTGTCGACACACATTATAAACAAATAAATATTTTCCTGGGACACTTAACACATGAACACATCATTATATGGAATTCATAAGCCAGTATACGAACTCGGGTAAATTACAACAACGCCGTCATGTTCGCATTAACGGCTCAGTGGTCACTCACAATGATGACATACGATATTTATATAATCAATACACACGTTTGTGTAGACTTCAGGTAAAAAAATCAATCAGAATAAGTGGTGTATCTGTATATGGAAATGGTCAGTGTAGCCCACTGAGCGGCCGACACTAGCATCACGCGTGAAACCCCAATACAAACACTCGCTGATCTGCAAATTTAACATCAACTATTATTATCATCATGATAATAATTCAAAGATTTTCAACAAGTAAGCAAAATTTGCACTGTACTTATAGACTACACGTTCCGGTATTGCGAAGACATGACCTTAAACACCGTAACAAAATTAAACATAATTATATTATGACACCTATCCCATTTATCATAATCGCTCTAAGGAAATCTATAGGCAAAGGATAAAAATGTAAGAACAATTAAGATCAGCATCTTGCATTAATTAATTATTGGTATTTACCTATTGCATTATTAGCTGTAATGCACAAAGACAATCAGTTTTACTGTTGTTTCGTTTTTTAAATGAATTGTTTAATCTACTAATTATGACGATATTCTCAGGATTAAAAATAATTCTACGTCCTACTTAATATAAACAATATAATAATAATAGACAAGCAACTTCCTTGTTGACATTTTAATGCAGTGCGCTGAATACAGATTTTTCAGGATATACACATATGTCGAATATTATCTTCGTGAATCTGATGATAAATTGTAGAAGTGTTAACACTGCCTTATATGTCTCAAATGTTATGTACATACAATATTTCACACTTCAACAAAATAATGATAATAATAAAACAAAATATTTTTACATCGGTTTATCCTTCAAATAAGTCTGATAGTCTTTTCTTAGAATTAAGCATGGTGTGAATTCCCGTGTAAGGTTTGATCATGGTATTCTTTCCACGTCGTGATGCGTATTCTCAAACATTACAGGAAATCACAACATTAGGAATTATTAAAAGCTAATTATCTACAGCTGTGATGCGTCGACTGCTCCCCAATCCGCCAAGACGCCGTTCTTAAAGAGAGCCCGTACATTACATTAGTTATTCTAATTGTCATACGTAATAGCTGTTACTAGTTGGTTTCCTGTCTAATTCAGCGTACCGGGTAATTGTGATTATGTACCGACCTTCTCATTGGGTAATGTGGACGATGGCGGCGGCACATCGATAACCGTCCCAAACGACAGGAACGAACCGTCATTAACCAATTCAACATGAGACTTTGGAACCGTTTCACTGAACGCATCCCTGGATATGACAAAACCTATACGATGGTATAAAACCTTTCTTCCAATATTCAACCACTTATTACGTAGTAAATTAAGAAATTATGGTACTTTGGTGACTTTATACGAAGAAGAAGAAAAATTAACATCTAACAATAATAAATTAAGCTTCGATTTTCAAAATAAGAAAAACAAGGAGCAATATCTAACAATAACTTGACATTACCTTGGATCGGTCAATGTATGGGCGGGTTCTATGGGTGTATCTAAATTATTTGCTCACGTCATAATACTCTAGTTTTAGTACCTATATGTGAATGGGTTAGCCCGTGTTTTTATACCACGTTTTTTCAGGTCCATATTATAAGTTGACTAAACATTAATACGGTGACCTTTTAATTGTAATTTACTCAAAAATCTTACGAAAATTTTCACCGGTGGAAAAATCAGTGAATTATAACGTAGTAGTAGTACTGCAATTTACTTGTTTTAGTTTAACTTAAATGTAACTGGTTTCAATGACAACTACTTAAAGCCATTAGGTTAAGGTATGACTTTCGCATGCACAAAAAATATTTATTTAATAACCTGTTTGGTGCCGGACATACTTACTTATTAGTTTTAATGCCGAACAAGACCTCAAACTTAACCTATTACTGTCTGCGCATGTGTGACGGGAAATAAAAAACCTCATTATGCCAACAAGTTTAATTATATTTTCTCGTTCAACAGCGTACAATGTTGACAAATTCTAAATCAATAACGAACTCAAATACAAAATCAATCAGGTTTTCTGAGACTAGTTTTCAAACGCATATAAAAATGCTGTCTTTTATCTCTTTTGACTTTTGGCATTTTCTATGTTATTATTATAAAGTTATTTTAGTGAACTAAGAATTCGACTGCGGGCAGGATTCGAATTTTCCTTCAAGAAAATAACCTTAACGACTATTATTAAAAAAAAATTGGTCATCGACCTCCTAGCTTTTCTCAACTAGTAACTACCTATGTGGGAGTTGGTTTCCAGTCTAACAAGAAGCGTCTGAATATTAGTATTTTAAACGCAGCGTTTGCCAGGAGCAAAAATTGGAGAAGATGTTAAATTACAACTATTTCACTATTTCTTTATAAGTAATTATGATTGTTAAAAAACGGTTTTATTTAACAGGTGAATCGACTGTTGAAAATATGTCTTCTAGTAACTGAAAGAACACCATCTAAAACTTGTTTTGGACACAAACAAAGGCATTAGGTACCGTTTTGGTCCTTTTAGGAATACTTTGATTATAAAGAAAACTCAAGGACCAGAAAGCTCACGCACTCGACATCGCGACATCTCATAAAATACTTGTAAAGGTTTCAACATGATGTGAGTACTACTTGTAGATACGATTCTTTGTCACAAAGAGTCTGACTTTGTTCCTTTACAGATTTATCCCAAGAACATTGATTCATTGTAGACCTTATTATTTTACGCTCAGTTTCATTTTTCATGAAACTAAGACCTGGTACATCTAAAAAATCGTATTCATGAGGTAAGAAATAATGAATTCTACATAAACTGTATATAAATGCATTCTGCCCGCGACTTCGTCTGCGTGGACTTCAGATAAAAAGTAGCCCATGTGTTATTCCAGACTATAATCTATCTCTGTGCCAAATTTTATCCAGATCCTTTCAGCCGTTCTGGCGTGAAAGAGTAACAAACATCCATCCATCCATTCTCACAAACTTTCGCATTTATAATATTAGTAGGAAGAAGGATTAATAGGATATAAGTAGGAAGATAGTAGGACTAAATATCTATTTAATGAAGGTATATTATTAAATTACGCACTAATCTATAGAATTAAAATATTTTAATCTAAATATATATGTAAAACTTTCGATGCCTAGTCGATGTCTATTCTCACGAAAAACCGGTGTTGTACATAAATGTATATTTGCTTAAATGTACGATTGGGAATGGTCCACGTTGCCGTTATGTGAGCCAAGCCGGCTGTCGCCAGCGCATGCGTGATGCGGCCGCGAGTGCGCGAGCGCGTCGGCTGCCTGGGAGGTGTGCCATGCACCACACAAAGACCTAGAATCTCTGCGAATGGGAAGTACTAATCAAGGCAACTTACGACTTGTTAACGCATTTCCACACACAATTACATTGTGTACACATCGCTGTCCAGGTTACTCACCATTTTATGAGACCGAGACAATAAAGAGTAATCGCGAATCCAATTTCTCTATTAAATTCATTTCCAGACGCTTCGTAGCCGCATTGCGGATTTTCAATATTCATTGGAGCGTTGTTAGTACCAATATCAGTTTTATCAAGCGCAGTTGTGCCAGCTACAAGTTTTAAAAAACGTTACCGGTTTAATTGACTATTCATGATTGTTCACTACAATCCTTTCTCTGCGCCGAATTATTTGGTATTTTCCCTTGTACTGTGTTATTTTCTCGCATCGATATATTTACGTAATTTAATTCTAATGAATGCGTTGAATAAAACTGGTTGGATCACCAGTCCTCCACATGGTCAATCAACTACCGTCAACAATCGCGCGACGGTCCATGTACTTCTCATATGTACACGATGCCTGTACCTTCGTGATTCATTCTCAGTTCCATATTACTTTACCGCACACATAATACATATTCGCTAACGATTTGCATTGTATTTAACACCTGTTGTGATTGCATTATTTACCATTTTAACGACTCGGCACTATTCAGAAGCATCGTCCCACGTCTTATCAAGGGAAGAAAACTTGGGACAAACTTTTGCAATTAAAAATTATAAGTCTGATTTTAAAATGTTGTGTCTACACTGGAGCTGTATCTATAATGTCACGCGATTGGGAACTAGTTGGCTGTACACCTATAGTTATTTATTATTAGGTGCTAGTTTTAAAAGAAAAAGAACAGGATGAATGTTGCAGTACAACTTTTACACTATATGAATATTGGCAATGCTTTGAATAAACAATTTTCTCAACAACTTATCTCACAGTTTGGCGCGTGAGTTTGCATCAAATTATTAAACAATGCGTGTTCGCCGCGAGGGCAGCGAAGCTCGCATATCACGACACATACGGGTGTCTGCATCTACCATAAAAATAATACATGATTGAAAGACTGGCATGAAAAACAAAGTTGCATTCGATTACTATAAGAGGATGTGTTATATTGGGGACTAATTAAAGACCATACTGGGACTTATTCCAGATTAAGTTCTCTGATCCTTACTAACTTTTGAGCTATGAGAAAGAAAGAATCATTCCCACCACTAGTTTCAGTGGTAATTAGTTATAATAATGGAGATTGAGCACTAGAATATTTCAATTAGTCACTCATTATAAAAAGTCATTACTGTTTATAACGATTGCTTAGTGTTTATACATTAGTATTTAGTAGGGCTTCAATAGGTACAAGGTTGGTGTGAATTGCTCGGCCGACTTCCTTTGTTATAATGTTGATCATCAAGTAATTATGCACCGTGTACACAGCTGCAGCACGCTAGTCGATGACCCTAGATGTAATAGATAATAATTTAATCTTGTAAAAGAAAATTATGTTGAAAGTGGGACATTGCCAGTGAGATGTACATAATACCTTGTCACATTAAATGACAATAAATGACACCTCTTAATTTTTACCCGACTGCATCAGAAGGAGGGTTATATTTTTCAATTGTATGTATACAGTATATTTCATTGTCACGCTCTGTAGCCGAAACGGCTTGATGGACTTTATTAGCTTGAGAAGTGTCGTTTGATTCGTCTCAATTTTGAGAGTAACCCTGACCGACCGATTTTTGTCCTGATGACCGATGTTGAGCCTGTCCTGTTTTTTTTCAAAGCCTGGTTATTTGGTGAACCATTTAAAATAAGTACCATATAATATAATTCCGGTTTCTGTTTCTGTGTCACTCCAGAAGGGACCTCTATCTTTCTAAGAAGGGCTACTATTAGAAATAATTAAAATAACAGAGGATAAGAGCAGTTGAAATTGAGCACCTTGACTATAAATTTTAGAACTACATGTAGTATTTAGCTACTACATATAAAATACTACTGAATTTGCTATGGCGCTACTCTAGGTCACAGCTGACAGTATATATACAGTGTAATAACTTAACCACTAAAAGTAATTAAAATTAGAAGATGTTATAGAAAACAATTGACACCTCAACCCGGAGCCAATTTGCCATAAAGTTTTATTGTTTTGAACTTTGCTTGTGACGACTTGGGCTACCGATGCAATAGGGTATATACTTATCGTTTATTAATTTCTAGGTACTATAAACGAGATATGTACATTTACTATTACTTATTTTATAAGTAAGTTAAATAAGTAATAGCTGGCTCCCACGTCATTTTGAGAAACCATAATTGCCCTCAGTTTTAACCTTTCTTATGGTATATTTGTAGGTTTTGTAATGGTATGTATACAAAATGAAACCTCTTTGAGAAGTTTCTTTCCTAATTGTATGCATAAAATATCTTTCACAACAATCAACCACTACTCATACTTGGTACTCAGTCTCGATTCTGATCTCTCGTTCCTTTCCATTATTATACACAAACTGTTGTTACTGTTTGTTTATCCTAAATAAATTGCATAACTATATCACAGCTAATAGAATACTAGACTATATCATTCAAGTTCTAACGATCTGGGCCCATATAGTTACACATTTCAAAGTTTTTTCTAGCTGTAATTATCAAAGATATTCACAACTAATAAATGTATATAAATATTTTACTGCCTATCAGGAAAATACTTTTAATTTTTCTTTGTAATTTTAAAGTACGAAGCATGGGCCTCTTTCAATTACAGTATAATCAAATCTCTTGAATAACTTACTCACATAATATTTCTTACAGTTGTACCAATAACGTAATAAATTAACATAATTAAGCTCAAATGTATATATTCCTACTACATTCACACTGTGGATAACATTAACCCCTACACTGTTTTCAATATTTTTATTTTTATATCCTTCTGATTTTATATCAGATCCTACATGAGTACCTACCTGCTGTCGTAAGACAAATGCTAGCTATATAAACGTATAATTAATACGAGGATCAATTAAAATTTAAGTAGGTGGTATTTGTTTTTTACCCTGTGTTGTAACGGAATACAGTTCCTCACTTCACTTCAGATAGGCATCCTGTAAGAAGCGAGAAAATATCTGACTTGGTGTGTTTTGGCATTGGCGAGTGAAAGCCAGTTCCCCTTCCATTGCTGCGACTGTGGCCGTCTACAGTCTGCACTCTTTTAAGGCTGTTATGCATCAGAAACTCCTGAGGTGGTATAGTCGTCCATGGGCGGCGTTGACTACTTACTATTGGGCGGGTCATCTGCTCAAATATATACATATTTGTATTTAGATACAATAAACTAAATATTTATTTATTTTTATTTTTTTATTTATTTGTTTATTTCAGGTGACATAGACCCATAGAACTTATACTACTACTACTAATTTATACTATACTTGACACTGCACGAAATCTTTACCTTTACTCACCTTTGCTTTAATAGTAGTTTTCAAAGTAACCTAACACAGAACACCGTAATAAAAAGTATTTATTGCTTTTCAGTTTTTCCGTCACCTGCTTAGACTATACATATATCCATTCACCTGCTTCATTTTTTTGTTACATAATATGGAATTATTATCTTTACCTTAAGTAATAATGGATACAATGACCGAAAGTCACTAAGACAGACTTGTAGGTAGTTGAAAAAAAAAATCTGCTTTTAAGGTAAGCTAATTAAACATCGTCACTTCCTCTTTGCTTCCTTATTTAAATATACTTGTCAATGCAATACATTTCATAGTGGAGGTGATGAGACTGCGCCGTATACGCATTGTAGTATTGGTACATACCGGTATAGTCGGTCACCTGACTTGTCGGGTTATTATAGCCTTCAGACCAAGCGTATTCATACTGTGAACATCCTTGTTTACAACTTTATAGTAACACTTGCTTTTGCCCGCGGCCTCGCTCACCTGAAGATATAGTAGGATTAGAAATGGATTGAATTTACGGTCCTTGGATTGTTTACCTTAAGACAGTTATAACTATTGAATTTAAATCTTAGTGGCGATATACATTATCAAGACCCGGTTGTAGATGTATCTTAAAATGAATTGAAGAAAAATAAATAATCATTGCTATGACTATAAGTTCTGACACTTTTATCGAAAACTATTATGTAACATGTTTTAAATTGTGTAATAAATTTTCAGATCTGTTTTGTGCGTAGTAGTGTCCATTCTCAAATTATTAACTGTCATATACTAATTTAACTTCTTATTCCACCAATATTTGAAGCGTAACATAAAACACCAGTACTTATCTCGCCCAAATTATTAAGTCATAATTAAATGTCATATTTTAACTCCACAGTCGAATATTTTAAGTAAAATATCCATAGATTATAAGTATCTTGGTAGATAGGTACTATCTTTTTTCTTGATAGCCAATAAAGAATACAATTGGCTATTTGACAGTTTTCGGAAATATATTATATTATTTACGTAGGCTTATTTTATACCTATTAAAATTGTTTTCTTTTCGAAAATAAGTTATTTATTAGGAAAAAGCAATATTTTATATCCATTCATTTTAAATTCGCGCGAAAACAGCCGGTCAAGTGACATTTTCCTTCTGTGACGTCATAACTCAATAAACAAAAAGCTAACCTAACCACGAGTGACCACAAAGCTTTTTATAAGCGTATTTTGAATGAAAAGTTTAAAGATTTTTTACTAGAATGGTAAATACCGAGAATTTTGCATTTTACTATACACAAATTTCCCTCCCTCTTTAACTGGACATATCCAATAGCGTCGTCACCATAAGACTGTCGCGAAGATCTAAAATTATAAACATAATCTTTTAGTAATTTCAAATCATTTCATAAAATTTTCACTATTTGACCTAATTTAAATTATATATCAATACCTTGTTCATTTCGGTACTTACAATGAAGTTTTCACATTCCGAAACTCAGCAGAGTAAAAGTTAGGATTACAAAAGAAATTTGCGACCATAAATGAATCTACTTTAGGCAGATTTGCACTATCGGCTTTAATATATCCTGATTCCATTTCGCCTGAAACCTCTCACAAGAACAAATCGAAATATTTCTGTGTTAATTTAAAAAAAAGACACACGGCGCTATCTAAAATTATTTTGTTTTGTGTAGTATGACGTCATACGAAATTCAATCATGGCCGCCCGCGTTTCGCATCTTTACAAGATGCGAAACGCATCGCATCCATAAATAACGCATCCATAGATAAAAAAACTCATTTTATTTTTCAAAAATAAAAATATTTAAAATTTATTTTCATGCCAAATATGTATTGTATAATTATTTTTAACCTTTAAACTACCATAAAAAACATATTTCATTTATTATCGTACCAACTGTCAAATAGCCAATTCACCCCAACATATGAAATGGATTTCGATCAAAGAGGTCAATATATTTTGAAGGTCAACAACCAGAATCTAGTAACCATTGTTAATTTTTATTCACGGAGATGATAATGATGCAAGATAGTCGAATTTCCACAAACAATCATTATCTTGATCATATTTTTTTTAAATCTCAAATCGAGTTGTTGGTTTGGAATTCAATTTAGTTCGGTCGATTAGATTATTTTATGCTGTTTATGCTAAGGCTTATAATACAACTATATACATAGCTACGAAGCGACGGTACTTGTGGTAGTTTATATCACTCTTTTGTCTAACTGCCCAAAGTAGATTTTGGTAATTCTTTTTCTTCGATCGATTCTGATTAAACAAAACGTGATTCTTGCTTAAACATTGCTAAGGAATCCTCAATATCAATTTCCGCTGATAATCCAA
Organism: Acronicta leporina; assembly: GCA_947256265.1. Taxonomy (NCBI): domain Eukaryota; kingdom Metazoa; phylum Arthropoda; class Insecta; order Lepidoptera; family Noctuidae; genus Acronicta; species Acronicta leporina. The sequence continues at coordinate 9,128,946 of OX366514.1, forward strand.
AGGGAATCTAAGTATGAACTGATTCCATTTTGGCCCTAGTGTTGCTAAATGCAGAATAATTACTAATATTTCCATTTTGGCCCACCTACTAATGAAAAGAAAAAGGGCACCATCTATAACTTACTGTACAACATTTATTTTAATTAACAATACCTACGTAACAAGAAAACTCAGCTTTATACATCATTTACTCAGTGTAAACTCAATTCATTCTGCAGCTAGTTACGTGAAGTATTTATTAGATTGGCTTTGCACATACTCGTACTATCAATAACCATTTTTCTTCTATTCACGAGAAAAGTAGCAGTTGAGGGGCACGAAACGTTACCAAACTCTCTTTAAAATACAAAAAAAGTACAGGATATTATTTTCCTTAATCACATGTTTAAAAATTTTCTGCGTTACACATACAATAATATATTTTAATTTGCCGCGTCCAATCAATTTCACCATATATAATTCAGAAGTTCAGATTATGTATATCAACGTTAAAATGACTACCATGATATAATTCTCCAAAAGTGGCATTTTAGCGCCCCTGATGTTTTCCAAGAACATCATACAAAAAACATATTTTAGTATATATTCTCTTAATTTTTTTGCCGTCTCTCATTATCTACAAATTCATTTAACGGCCATAAAGATTTAAAGATTTCTTTTTATAAAGGTCAAGAGTTTCTACCTAAAAGTTGTTGGTCACGTAAAAGACGTGTCAAGATTGGTGGCGGTTGTAATAATAATAATCAGTCATTAGACAGGTTGTGTTAAGCGACCTAGCTATAGAGTGTAGATGCTTACTTGTGATGGTCTGAAATAAGGACAAGGCGAAGCGACGGCGACGACTGCCCTCCGACAGCACGGAGGACGTACTGTCGCGATCATGTGACTACAAAGTTAATGAATACTTGCAAACGAGTAGCATTTCATTTGATTAACTATTATTTTAAATACTACTACTTCACTGGAAATAAAAGACCGGAAAATCGGCCCAAACTCCATAAAATTATCAAGAATCTGATAAGTTTAGAAACTTAAATTACTAAATCTCGGTCTCTTAACTCAAGTAACTGTTAGTGTGTGAATAATCCATTGAGTTTCTTCCATCACATTCTACATCTCAATAGCGACACCCTTTGATAACGCTTATTCAATTCATTCATTGTTATAACACGTATTGTATATCATTACAATATTATGTCCATATCGCGTCCATCCTGTATCAATTTCACTCACTTTCACATACATCGTGCATGATAAATATACAACAGGATGGAATTAATAATCCCGTATCATCAGGTTTTAATGTGAAAATATCCCACGCAAATGTAAAATATTAGCTGATTATCATAAGAATGCCGTGGAGATACATTCGTAGTGGTTGTGATACAGAGCGTAGAGAGTATTATCTCTCCGGATTACACCTTCTATTTTAGGAAAAACCGGTTAAACGCAATTTAAAATCATTTGGTAGGGATTGATTGATGAAACATTTAAATTCTAACATAACCAACGATTCACAGTTGACAAAATTATATATTATTTAATATTTTGGCAATCGTTAAAAACCTTATTTTAAAACTACGAAAATATGTTTCTTTTTTCATACTTTCGAGGTGGTCTCTGCTGCCGAGTTCGTCTGTTTTTGTACCGGTATTATACATAATAAGGGATCAACATTAAAAATATCAATGCCACTAAACCCCAGCAGGTTTACTTAGGATTATACGATCGATAATTTATTAGATCAACAAGTCCATTGTCCATTAGATCAACAGTGTAGACTAGAACAGCTACGAAGAAATTATATGGATTAAACATATAAATGTCATAACATGTTTTGTTTTGCGGTTCTTTTATCTGTTGTAGCTTATCTGGAATTTACATTTCAATCGTATTCCGATAATAATGTGCTCGCTAGCCGTTAGTTTAGTGGCGTTGCCGTTGATATTTTGAACGTTGATCTAGTGAGTAACTCATCATCCACTATGGTATGTATCCCATTGATGACACCGCATTGCCAAATATTCGGCCGCTAACATTATTCCGGTTTTAAGTAAGGTTAGTAATGTGGCCAATCAAATTACTGGTCTCCTGATGACAACGCGCCACTGCGTCGACTATAGGCGCTTACCACTAGCCAAATACTACTGCACAACATCAAAAACTTTATTACCTTTCTGCGAGGACTTTCTAGCTGCTATTAGTTTCCTTCAGTACCTATGTCTGTGAACTTTATAGACTTCGTCTGCTTCACAGACGTGAAGCAGATAATTTGTACCCTACCTGTTACGAATACTCACCGCCAGCGGTTGTGTGTTGGTCCTGCACTACTCGTATATTCATCATTATAGCTTGTTTACTAATTCATAAGTGGTGGCTGGCAGTGCCACATGACTGTAATGACGCAGATCGCGTTAGTGTGTCAACGATCGACATGGGAGTGTACGCATGCGCATGTACCGGTTAGCTATCATTTTATTTAAGAACATCGGATGTGCTTTCACCTGTCGTGTACTTTATTTGCATTTGCATATAATTATAAGGTTATTCTTATCTTTAGGATTGTACTTTCTGTTGGTACCTGCTTACGTAGTTACTTGGAAAATATTTTTTGTTTCTTGCTTTCGTATCTAATTTGTCGGAAGATTATTTTGTCTTTAACCAACTTCAAAAAAAGAGGAGGTTCTCAATTCGTCAGAATCTTCTTTTATGTCTGCCTGAACTGCCTCATTAGCCAAGTGGTCCTGAGCGGGACTGCTACGCTAGAGGTCTTGGGTTCGATTCCCAGGTCGAGCAAAGTGTTATTTGGTTTTTCTATGAAATTCCCAGTAGCAGCTCGGAGTTAGGAATTTGTGCCCGGTTAATGGCAATAGGCTCGCCCCCTATTACATGGGACCTAAACATACCGGCGAACTGTGGGTGTACATTAGTACGCCTCTGCCTAACCCTTAGGGGAATACAGGCGTGATGGTATGTTTAATGTTTGTTTAATGTTCTTTTATGTCGGTATATTCACCGATTACTCGAAGACGCTTGACGCCTATCCATAGGAATACATATTAATTTCATGATATTATTGAAGCCATACATTACAAAATTAACTACGTCGACAGTTACACAGAATTTGGTCATAGATACGAACATAAATGGATGTAATGATGATTTCTATGCAAAGGTTTATTGTAAATATTATCACCAGAATGCGGTTTAAACCGAGAATTACGAAACACCTATAAGACGATGTCCACAACAAGGAGGGCGAGCGGGTTGTTCGGTCAACTGAGTTGTTTTTAGTTATCATATGCATCGTAATAATGTATTGCACAAAAGCTATTGATGATTATTATGACTATGATTCCATAGCTAAGTTTGAGTTTGTACGTATTTTGGGAAAAAAGTATTCAGCCGCAGGGAGTATCACAAATAATAAATACATTGGTTTGAATGTTGCTGCAGTAGACACAATAATCTTAGGATATCTTATTGTAATTCTATTTGCTAATCTATTTTTTATAACATATATGTAGTAAGGAACAGCATCATAGGGTCAGCGTATCAGGGGTTGAACCTTTCTCAATCCCTGTTACGTTGACCTGATCTCTGTAAGTGTCCGACCACAAAAGGAAAGGCAGAACCGACAAACGAATCGGAGACAAGTGACACAAAACTTATGAATATCATGTTTTATGTACTGTACTGCCCAAATGAAGCAGCAATTTAGTTTATAACTATTCCACTGCTGGGCCTCAATATGTAGTTCGATTTTTCTGTATTCTACGCATACAACATGAATGCGTAGAATACAGAAAATCGATCATCGATCATACAACAATAATACAAGAGAGAAAAACTCTCACGATCAACGAGTTGTTGTATTTTATAAACAGAGTGTCACGATCACGAGTCAAGCGATTCTTAGCGCGTAGAGTACATTTGTTCGTCGGCCATCGGCTAGTATTATGTGGTCAAACGATAGCGCCACTGTGTGTCGTACAACTCACACCGGCTGTCGTAAGAGCGTCCTACGAGCATCAGTCTAGCTTGCATACTTTTAAATGACGCATAGTTCACAACATTGTACAAAGCAATCGTACAACTGGACGATATACGAGTATAACTAACTCAACGATCAACTATAATCTACTGATGACGACACGGCGGAACCAAAAGACCCAATTTCAAATCATGGCAATAATAAACCTGACTTTATGCGTTCATACATTTCTAGATGCTCATGTAGCAATGTAAATAAAATAATTAGGTATTCATGTAAAGTAAATAGCAATGCGTAAGGACTTCGAAATATTCTTAAGATGTATATCGTCCTTTTAAAATTCAAAGATGATGATATCATAGAATCAGCAGAACTTAAGACATTAGTATGCCAAGTCTTGTTAAAATATCGAATCAACAACTTAGGTAATGGTTCCATAAATTGAGTTGCGGCGTCAAGACTTCTCAATTGTTACCATAAAAAAATAAAATGTCTGAATATTGTTATTCAGGAAATTGAGCATAGGTAATTGTCTAAATATGAAGTAAAATCACAATGTACATAATGTAGTATCGCACACAAAACATATAAATCTCTTTAATGAGTTTATTCAAAATTACTGTATGAGAAAACACTGGAAAACTTAAAAAAAAAAAACTTTTTACACATAAGTGCTTTCACCATACCTACTTTAAAAAGGCAACTGTACGTCACTGTGGGACTATGGGAAACAAATTGTACCTTAGTACTCTTAAGAGAGTTAAAAACATTATAAAAATTAACAACTGTAGGTAATATTAAAGACTAGTTGCTCTACTAATTACTAATGAGACACTTTGTTACAGAAAATGGCTGGAAGAAATTGCACTGGCGAGTAAGCAGGGTCGTAAGCCATCGTTACTTCGTGCAATGACCAAGGCTTTCTGGATGAGTTACGCGCCTTCTGGAATTATGTTCCTCATACAAGCACTCATACTCAAGTGAGCAATTTTATTGAACGCTGAAAGAAGTCACGCGAATATCACATTATGGCAATTACCAATGACTTGGTGATACTTGTTAAATGGTTGTAGCTCGGGTAAATTCCAGGTGCAAACCTGCAATTTTTCTGGTTTGTCTACAAGTGACAACGTAAACACTATAAAAACATTACCATATATAATCACAGCTATAGGATTTCATTTATATATTCCATAAAGGAATATTCCCGTAAAACTGTACTGCAATTGTCACCCAATTGTCATAGTTATTTGTTGTGCAGAATCTCTATCAAAGACCACAAGCCTCTAGTTCCTAAAGCTATGACTCATTTGTCTATAAACTAGTTAATATTTTATTAATTTCACAGCGGGTTACCCACGGACTTACGCGTTGTGGTTTAATTTTATCTAATCCCGTACAAATCTCCCTAAATCCCGTCTTAGAACTCACTACGTTTTATGTATAAGAAACTTGTGTGCAGAATTCCATACTTCTAGACCCACCCGGTTCAGGATGTTATCTTTATAAGATGGTATTATTGTAGTTACCATCATTACCATTACTTGCTCTTTATCAGGCCTTTTCAACCAGTAGCGCTGAGCATGATGCTCACGTACTGGGAGCCGGGTTCGAACATGTCCTACGAGCAGGCAGTGTACTGCGCGACCGTTGTCATCATGATGTCACTGTTCATCGCGTTCCTTAATCATCACGGCACATACTCCACACAGCAATTCGGCATGAAAGTCCGCATCGCCGCCTGCTCACTTATTTATAGAAAGGTAAGATTATCATTACCGGTGTGAAAACGGGACCTACTTGTATATATAAATTCCCTCGACTTCCAAATGTATATTTAGTCAGTACTTACCTATTTCCTGATAAAACCAATGACGTACTTTTTACTCTAGTTTTATGTACATATCCATTTTGGCTTCGAATAACTTTAAAATAAAAATAGGGTACATCAATTTATTAATGTTTAAAAATTATTCAATGGTTTATCAACTTTAGAGGAAAATATAATGTCTTACCTTGATAAGTCTAAACAAAGGTAGTATACACGGCCTACTAAAGCCTACCTGTATAATATATTTTATGCGAAGTATCTATGACAAGCAATGAGGATTTTTCATATAATTATTTCACGATGAACTAATCATATTGACAATAATTTATACATAATGTTGCCTTAAATTAAAGACATTTTAGGGCTATATTTTACAAACGTTGGTGCTTAAACCGATGAAAGTATAGAAAATAACAATAGAAAATTTTGCTGGTGACCATTTGAATTTAAATGACTTTCTGACCGGTGAGAGTTAGACATGAATCTATCTAAGACGGAAATTTGAATGAAAATCTTTAATTCATTAGGAACTAGATTTTATGAATACTTCGAAGACCGCAGAACGCCAGTGATGGGATTATTTCAGAATACCTACGAGGTATAAACTCCTCTACTAACCATCAAATAAATCTATCAAAAACGTTGTGTTGGCAATTTAGTTTTAATATATAAATCTGATTATAAACGTAATAATAATAATTATTACTATTATATTTGTTCTGGATAGGTAATGCGCATGAGTTCCGGTGCGTTGGCGCAGACTACAGCGGGACAAGTCGTCAATCTCTTGTCAAACGACGTGAACCGTTTCGACTACGCCTTCATCTACACGCACTTCATCTGGATACTTCCACTTCAAGTCATCGTCGTCTGCTACCTCATATACTTGAAGATCGGCTATGCTGCTATCGTCGGTGTCATTGGCATTGTGTTGCAGACCATACCGGTTCAATGTACGTATGTTTTTCATGTTATTGTTTTGTCAGGATGTTGAGCAATTGTTCGTTTAGGACTGAGAATACAACAAAGAAAAAAACGGATGAGTAGCGAAACATAGTTTGCGTTAGTTGCTCCATGAAGTGCTACATTGTATATAGTCAGAAAGACTATGTACCAGATGTACCATTTATTATTTGAAAATCTTTATCGATATATCCTGTAATCATGTATTATATTTCGTTTAAAGCGTTCCAAAAGAGTTATGTTTTAGACCAATGCCTTTTATGAGATTTTTGGGCTAGGCATAGGCTGTAACGATTATAAACCGTAAAAAAAATACATACATAATTACTGCTTGTTTGTTTCTTTGTAAAATGAACTTATCATTTTACAAAGAAACAAACAAGCAGTAATAAAACGGTTCCCAAGAATTGTTTCGTATTATATAATTACAATTAAAAGGCGTAAGATCCATAAATTCACGACGCCTGATGGGAACGTGTTTTAGGCGTGCAATGCGTCTTTTAAAAAAGGTGATAAAAATATAAAACCTGCTTATTATTTTTGCAGCTTACATGAGCAAATTGGCTGCAAGGTTACGAATGAGGACCGCGTGCAAAACTGACGAGCGCGTGCGAATTATGGACGAAATTATTAATGGCATGCAGGTATGTGGATCTAGATTTCCTAACGTGATAATTAGGTATTAAAACCGAACTAGGTCGGAATCAACAAATGTACAGATATATTATTATTTTTTGTTAGACGCATATTTTGATGTAGCCTCAATCAGTAGTTCTAAGTCTACGTAGAAATATAATAATAACGGTGGTCGCAAACTTGCAATTACACCTCAAAGGTATACCGCTAATTTTTATTTTCTTTCTGTTTTAAAGTTATTTGCGACAGCTGTATAAACCTTTTTGAGAGAAGAAATACTTTAATTCGACTATATTAGCAAGAACTACCGTCACTAATTAAATTCTAAGAAGTAACTGCCTAAAGTGCAGCGGATATATCTTCACTATGTATATCTTCACCTGTGGAATGTTTTTTATACATAACACCATAACTTTCCAATTGTTCAGGATATTCTCCGAATCTTTACATCGATTCAATCAAACATTTTTTTTTATTCTTAAATAACATGTTTGACCCTCATATAACCTAGATGTGTCGAGCTTTCGATTCTGTTCGAATGCAACAAAATAAAAACATAAGGAAAACCCCGTGTTATTTTATTATTCGGTGACATGGCGCCCTTCATTTATTACAGCTGTCTTTAGTTATTGTTTAGTCTGGTTTATTAATGCGCCGAAACAAATTTTCCCAATAGGTACCAAGAAATCTCAGCTGAATATCAATCTTTTTTATCTTATCGTATTTTTATAGTGTTTATAATATGACTAATACAATATTTATTCAAATTAACTTAATATTTTAACAACTTTTTTATATAACACACCATCATGCCTGTATTCTTCGAAGGGTTAGGCAGAGGTATTCTAATGTAGTTACTCTTACAGTACACATAGCACGTGAATATTGTGCTTTGTCAAATGTAGTGGTGCAGCTACTAAAATTATAAACCAATTAAATTTAGAACTGACGTCTCATGGCGACAATAGTACGGTAATATCCTGTTATTGACGTCCATACTGCGTGCTTTAGTTATCGCTCACACTCTAATTGTTTTCCACCTTTATTTAAAAACTGATCAAGTACGTCCAATTTTTATAGGTGATAAAAATGTACGCATGGGAGAAGCCATTTGAGCAGGTGGTAGTACTAGCTCGCAAGAACGAGATCAACTGTATCACGTCAGCGTCTTACCTTCGAGGAGTGTACCTCAGCTTTATGGTGTTCACCGAGAGACTCACCCTGTACATCACGCTGTTATCGTACTCGCTTTTTGGTTATCAAGTTACTGCAGACATTGTAAGTATTAATTACTTATACAACAAAATCTACTAGTAAGTATATATACCAGAAGACTGAGTAACTGATTAATTCAAACATTAAAATGTTAATTGAGTTGATTCATTAATTAAAATTGCTATTGTTTTTTTTACGTGTCTTATACGCGATAATTATCACCTTTATTTATATACTTACAGAGGAATTTTAAAGTTCAAAATACTAGAAAATTTAAAAGTACCTAAGTATACTATGTATTAACCTACACAATCATTCATACAAAGCACGTTCAACCAAATCTCACCATACCATCTCTTATTCGCTATATTTTATGGCGTGCAATGCAGTGCAGTGTAACATAATGATGTAATTTGCAGGTATTCCCACTGGCGCAATTCTTCAACACCCTACAAGGAACCCTATCGATAATCATGTCGAATGCCGTGTCATTTTTGGCAGAAGCGCTGATATCAGTGCAACGCCTCGAGGCGTTCATGTTATTCGGTATGTGAGACCAGAAGGTCTCGAGATTCCACTAAGTGCATGCCATATTGCACGCCGCTACTACTTTCTCCTACGAGCCCAAATTATTACGGTGACTCGATGCTGTAAATAACACTAACAAATTACTCTGACACTAAAAACTCTGTCTTCCTATTACGTACTGTTGCCGATCGACTGCATGCGTTTAAATTACATCTAATTACTTACTTTGAACATTTTAAACTTTAAGTACTTATGTCATTTGGGTAGCGTATTCTTCGGTACCAAAACAAAAGTTATTGTCTGTCATTTGTGTTATACTTATGTACGCGATTCTAGCCATTCATATTAAATATAGGAACATCTACAACATAAATTATTATGGTGGTAGTAACAATGATACATGAATAATTATAATATTTAATAACAATAAAAATATTACTCGTTGGACGCAACTGCTATCAAACTGAAAACGTCAGTAAAACTAATGATTTCCACAGACGTTCCCGTTGTCACAAATATTCAACATAATCCAGTTGACCCTGGCTTTGTGTTTGGCGAAAAGCTTCCTAATTATCGTGGAGATCATAGACATCTATTCGCCGTATTGAGGCAATTTCACGTTTGGGTACGAGATCAACAAGAATAGTATTGAGTGTATATGTCGTAAACGATGCACTCGATGCGTCACTACCGCTCTAACGAATATTTGATTAACCGACGTTTATTGTGTTAACTCACATCCTGTGATGTCATGTTTTCTCGCATCTTGTAGTGACAGATACTAACAATCATGTATGAACTAACATAAGAGGGTGTTTTTGTATGTACTAATAACTGTTTCTTATAACACTTTAACTATAAGATTGATATATACATTTGAGGTTAGCCGTTTATTAGTAGGTACAACCTATATTACCTACATATTATATATTAATTTTCATAGCGGGTTTCACTTCGCTGTGCATGATGCCTGATGACTGGGCGTTGAGGTGCACGCTAGGGGCGACCAAAGACCTAATGGGTTAAAAAGGCCATACTTAGCAATCCTCTCGAATCAATTTATATTTAGAAACTATAACAACATGTCAGGAATGTGAATCATAGGTACATATTTCGATTTATCAACAGCGGCCTTTTTAGCCCTGCAGGACTCGACTACGATGATAGACTTTTTAATTTCTAAAGGTCAATTTATACGGAGGGCATATCTCGTATAAATAAAAAAGTTTCCTCAGTGAAACCTAATGTACGATACCTGCACTACATATTTTCGCGTCGCCTTTGAATATTGATAGTCTTCTAGTTGACACAATTTAAAGGCGAATACATGATGATTGTCGCATAAAATATTCGTGAAAAATTTGAGCTTTTGTTTTCTACTTGAATATAACCGCGTGAGTGCGAGAATCGGCTGAAGATCACATCCATATTCTCGCCACAAAACGTACAAGAAACTCTCTCCATAAAAATGGGCCTTAAAGAAACAAGAAGAAACGCGATATTGTAAATTTAAACGACGGTAATATGCATGTGTAGTGCACAAAGAACTGTTTATTTATTGAATTAGCGCGTAACGTTAATATGTTTGATATAAACAGATGAACGAGAGGACCTGCGCAGTGTGCCGGACGTAGACATCGCTAAATTAGTACAAAGTGTAGAAAATCAAAAGAAAACGAAAAACTTGAGCGAAGTTGACCTTCGTCCTAACACCTTTAAGAAAATCGACGAAGAGGGTATTTACAATCCTGGTAAGTCGTGTCACCTCATAAAACAAAATACTATTTGTATAAGAACTGTATAGAAATATTATCCATACTTGAACAATATAAATCACAGAGGTCAAGCTGTATCTAAGGATAAGTTCAATTAATTGAGATAAAAAGTTTACCGGTTTTTATGTTGGAGCATATACTTTCTAACAGTGATAAGAAAATATATTCAGTAGTTTTTGCGCCAACCCGTAACAAACAGACAAACAGACAAGAATTTTAAAAATCATATTTTTGGGTTCGAAGACGTTTATATACCCTAATCCACTTGTATTTTTTTAAATATCTTCAATGTACAGACACAACTTTTTTACAATTTTATAATAGTAAAAGAAGAGAAGAAGAAGAAGTACTTAGGTTATTAGTACACACATACATTACTATAATTATCTTGAAATGCTTTTGCTAGTTCATGTTCACATCAATTTTACTTACCAATCGTTGCAGAGACTTCAACTTACCGATGGCATTATTTTATTGTTTCCGTATAAAGAATAAATTTTAGGGTAGGTTTTTGTTAATTGCGAGTTGGAATTAAAAAGAAGTCTAAGTCCGTAGTTGGTATTTTGTCTGCCAATACTGCAATTTGGTAACTTGGATTGTAATTTAGTTCCAAAATTCGGTGCTCGTAGCGCTGTATGTCATGGCAAAGGTAAATTAAAAGCTCTTCAAAATAACTTTATTTTCATCCATGTAAGTATGCATAATGGCTAGAAATCGGCCCTGGCTCGTCGTGTGTTCTAAGTTCTAACCTAATCTAACCAAATCAATCAATCTAAACAAAACTAAATTTCACTGCCAAAATATAACTAAATGCTGCCGCAGATAAGTAATTCTGCAAAATAACTAAACGCGGGTAGCGGTAAACGTGCTGTAATGACAATGACAGCTACAATGTCGCTGATGTCCATGGCCGGAGGAAGTCACTTAACCATCAGGTGACCAGCACGTTCGTTTGCCCCCTCTGATATAATAAGCTAGACGTTTTACAGCTGTTCCATAATAGAGCTATTTTGTAAAACCGCTAGCGGTTATGTAAAAAAGCGTATTATACAATCCAACTGAGACATTTTTTTAAATCGTTCTAGCAATGTGGGTCGCACATTACTAGTATTCTTGTCAACCCCTCGTGCTAAGCTAAATGCTTATGTTACGAGGGGGTTCACGTCGGTAGTGCAATGGGTGGGTTTCGAACCGGCAACAACGTTTTCATAAGTCCGACGCCCTAGCAATTACCCTAGCTACCGCCGCTTAATATATTTTAACAATAAAAAATTATATAACTCTGCCTCTATCGCAGTGACCAAATTAAAACGGAAATGTTTTCTTACAAAATTCGTGCCAATCAAATACTTACTTTCGAGTAGGAAAAAAACTTCATGTAATCTACCGATGCAACTCATACTATTTCTCCAATGTGCTTTATCAACATAAAGCACATTGGAGAACAGAAATAAAGTATCCCATTTCTAATCAATGTCAAAAACAAACATTCAAAAACAAACAATATTCGCGAAGGAAATACCTAACCATTGGCGCGGTCTCTTCAGCAAACTGATCAATCGGACGTTCTGCTTGTAATGTCTAATATTTTACATAACTATTGTCATAAATAGCGAAGCTATCTATTATAATATCACGAAATACGAACGAAGTAATTTAAGGACTGGTTTCACAGAATCAAATAATAGTATTCTCACTTTTCTTCCAGGATTTGAATGCAACGAAAAAGGTGTGATGAGTTCAACTCTTTGCCCAATGCCGGTGAATCCAGATACAGGAATCCTGATCCAAAACGTGAGCGCCAGCTGGACTGACAATGGACCAATCACATTAAATCAGTTAAACCTTATGGTACCTAAAGGAAAACTGTGTGCCATTATTGGATCTGTTGGGTCTGGGAAGGTAAGAATACTGGATAACAACAGTCAATCTCTAACTTTAAATAAATCAAAGATATAACTAGTTATAGGATTGACTGACAGACCTACTTTGAAAAATTATATTATTTTCTGCTAAAGCTAGAACTCGTGTATCTAATATTAACAGTTACCTACTGTCGAAATGAGGCTTATAGGTAAACTTACTTAATTGTAGATATACCTGTGTAACTTATTTCCGCATTTCGAGGTACGAGTATCTAGATAAGAAAATGGTAAATAAACAGCGACAACCAAAAATACCAGTTACGTATAGTTAGTTAGACTTAGTATTTGTAAGTACATAAAAAACTAAACACCTACTCATTATAGGTAGGTATAGGTATCTCCTTAAATAACACAACGTAAGTAGGTACCTACAATATATCAGTACCTATGACTATTTTTTGCTGACAATATACGTTTTTACAGAGTTCGGTTCTTCAATTACTTCTCAATGAACTGCGATCTACCAATGGCCGAATATACCTATCTGGACCTCTATCCTACGCTAGCCAGGAACCCTGGCTTTTCGTTGCTACGGTTAGGCAAAATATTTTGTTTGGACTACCGTATAACTCCAAAAAATACAAAGAAGTAAGTATCAGTATTATAACATATAATAGTCGCGGTATTTAAATATATAATTTAACCCCGACGACGTCCGCCCTGGACAACGGATGCTGTATAACCCGTAAGAGTTTCGAAACATCGAAAATACTGCACTAAAATCTGACAAAATTAGTACTTATAGTTTAATTCAAGGTTCACATACTTACATGAGTATTGGATATTTAGTTGATATTCATCTTTAGAGAATATGTATTTAATAAGTACTCCTTAATGTATGTTGCTTTCCAGGTGGTGAGGGTCTGTGCTCTCCAGAAAGACTTTCAGCAGTTTCCGCACGGTGACCAGACGCTCGTGGGTGAGCGGGGAGCCTCCTTATCCGGCGGTCAAAGAGCTCGCATCAATCTTGCCAGAGCCGTTTACAGACAAGTGCGTAAAATAGAGGTTTTGTATTTGCCTCATGTTTTGTATTTGCCCGGGATTTCACTTGCGTCTCAAAGGAAATGAAATCGCGGGCAAAAATCTTTGGGACTTTTCGAGATAAAAGGTACCATATGACTTTATCCAAATTTCAATCTATCTCTATAAGTACTTTACCAAAACTGGTTCAGCAGTTTATGGAAACGGACTAGTAAACAGACAGACAAGGTTTCGTTCGCATTTATAATATTAGTAGAGCTTTGTATTTCAACTGTTTATTTAATGGTACCTACCGAAACCCTTAAATACTTAACAAAAATAATTAAGTACGACTTTTCCAACTTCAGCCACATTAGCTTTATCGCATCGCATCGAATTACATATGCAATGCACATTATTTACTAATAGTGGTAAAAGAGCATTTACTTTAAATATAGGTACCTACTTTAGTACTGACCATTACTATCGTCACTGTCCTGTATAATCCTAAGATTGGATGCTCGGTCACCTAGCACGTTGCACTATTATGGTAATACCCCAATAAAATAACGCTCTTTCGCTACGAGGCTTACCATAAACTTTTACTACCGGTTTGTATTTAAAGCCCTGCTAGCTGGTATAAGCCGGGGGCTATAGAGGTCATATTAGCAATTCCTTTGGATTCAATTCAAATTTAGAATTCGTAGTTGATCCTTTTATTAATCTCTTCTTCTCTACTATTATAAAAAAGCTGTGTCTGTACATTGACGATATTAAAAAAAACAAGTGGGACAGGGTATAGGTATAAACGTCCCCGAACCCAAAAATGTGATTTTTTAAATTCTTGTCTGTTTGTCTGTTTGTTACGGGTTGCAACAAAAACTACTGAATAGATTTTAATTTTGTAATCACTGTTAGAAAGTATATGCTCCAACTTAAAAACTGGTGAACTTCTTATCTCAATTAATTAAACGGATCTTGAGATACAGCTTGACCTCTCTGAAGTATAGAGGTCCATTACAAAGAAGAGATCATCACTGTTGGTTTTTTTTTTTTTAATTCATTTCTAATCCTACTATAGCTTCAGGCGAGCGAAGCCGCGGGCAAAAGCTAGTATTAAATATGATTGTAATGCTCCTGCTCCTGCGTCTTATAGGTACGCATATTATTGTACTTACCCAATATTTTAACGCGCCAATATTTTTTTAGTTCATTTAGTATGCTCCTTATTAATTATAGATTAACATTAATGTAGGTGGAAGTGCACTAATCTATAAATATATAAAAATGAATCCCTGTTTCCCTTGGTCAAGGCATCACGCGGGAACGGCTGGACCATTCCTTTTAGTAGAACTTCCGGTTAAATTTGTGAGTTTTTACGATTTCACGCCGAAACCGCTGAATTTGATTAATTTTCACTAGGAGAACCATTGGACCTTACAGAAAGAAGCACATAGGCCACCTTTCATCTCAAAAAGTTTTGCGCCAGCTTGGACAAGTACAACGATTCTGGCTGTACTAACAACGTGACGGTGCTCGTAAGAAACTTCTTAGGTACTTATTGTTTTTATATGTTGTTCCAGGCAGATATATACTTGTTGGATGATCCTCTGTCTGCGGTGGACGCGCACGTGGGCCGGCAGCTCTTCGACGAGTGCATCAGCGGGTACCTGCGGCACACCACGCGCGTGCTCGTCACGCACCAGCTGCACTACCTCAAGGCTGCCGATTACATCGTCATCATGAACAACGTAACTTACACAACATTAATTTATTGTTTATTACCAAAGTCGTAGTTCCGTTGCCACTTTTTTTATGGGATAGAGGGGCAAAAGAGCAGACGGATCACCTGATCGTAAGCGATTACCACCGCCCATAGATACACCACAGAGACACCACAGAGGAGACGCCACGCACCCGCCGTTTTTAAAAGGGTTTGGGCCTCCGGTATCCTCCCTTACTCCGCGAAACACAAAGTGTTGCTTCACGCCGGTTTTCTGTGAGGCCGTGGTATCCAGTCGAGTCAGCTCATTCGTGCCGAAGCATGGGCCTGTATATAAACAGTGAGAAGCTACTTCCTTCTCATCCTAATATTGAGTACTTAGTAAATACATATTTTGATGAGGAAGAAAGAGTTAAAAAAAAAATTTGTTACATTAACCACAAATTTCCGTTGCCACTTCAGAGCATATAAATATGAATAACCAACACCTTAATTTATTATTAACTGCCCACTATTCCTAATTGTAAATCTCTAATCACATTATTAGGGATCTGTGGACGCCAAAGGAACATACGACGAATTAGTGACTACGGGCAAAGACTTCGCGAAGTTGCTGTCGTCCAGCCATGATGAAAATGAAGACAAAAAAGAATCAGAGAAAATACCCCCTCTGTCTCGGCGAACATCTGCTAGAGTAAGTAAAAAATTTAAAAATTTCAATATACCCCTGTATTCCTCGAAGGCTTAGGCAGAGACGTACTAGGTCACAAATTCTAAACTCCAAGCTGCTACTGAGAATTTTATAGAAAAACCCAATAACAATTTGCTGGACCTAGGGATCGAACACAGGACCTCTTACGTAGCAATTGTGCTCGTGACCACTAGGCCATGAGGCAGTTTTCGATGATAATATTGGTAGTATTCATTTATACATCTCATCTCTGGTAAAAAAGAAATAAAGAGAATTTATTTAAAACAACTACCCATATACCTTGCTGTTAGATCAGAAAATGTGTTAGATATGGATATAATTATGTGACCTTATTAACAACTCTGATACACTATTACGTGATGCTCATCGTACCTACGTGAATTACGTGATAAGATTTTTGCAAGCTCAAACTAGATCGTGGAATCCTGAACTAACCTCTCTTCCATATCAAGTTATCAACTAAAGAAATACTAAAATCAAACTTTAAACCTTAATAAATAAGCATCAGTTTTGAAACAACCTAGTCATACACCTTGATTGAATTTAAATTTATTTATGGTTTCTCGGAAAAGATCGTGTCGATGGAATCAGATACATAAGTGAAAATTCTTATGACTAGGTACATCAGTATTCATTTAGTTTATTGAATTTATTAGGAACTTGCAGGAACCGTTCGGTTTGATTTCAGTTTTTAAACAGAATGTCATTTATAAACATTGTGCCATTCATACTTTGAACTAGTTTAAGCAGTAGATACACTTTGCTCCAAATTATTGGCATAACTATAGCCTAAATTTATGATTTATTTATTTATTGTTAGGCACTTCAATCACTAGTATATTTACAAATTTTCAATGATACAATTTTTGTATAGTGTGAATTTGTGACTTGCAGAAGGTACGTCGTGGCAGATAACATAGTATTTTTTCATACAATATATAAACACAATAGAGTTAAAATATGAAGTGTAATAATACACCCACAGTTCACCTTTAGATATGTTTAGGTCCATGTAATAGGGGGCGAGCCTATTTACCATTAATCGGACACAAATCCAATCTTTTGGTTACAACTGAGAATTTCTATAGCAATATCGCTCTTGAGACACTAATGAGGTAGTTTACTATTATTGAAATTTACAGAATTCTCTATAGAAATACAGATTTGACTTTATCACTTTTTGATAGTACATAGGTTATAATAAACATAACATAGGTACCATCACGCCTGTATTCCCCGAAAGTTTAGACAGAGGCGTAGTTATGTACACCCATAGTTTACCGATATGTTAAGGTCCCATGTAATCGGGGGCGAGCTTTTTGTCATTAACCGGGCACAAATTCCAAACTCTACTAGACCTGGGAATAGTACCCAGGATCTCTAGCGTAGCATTCCCGCTCAGAACCACAAGGCTAAAGAGAATATATAAATAATAAAAAAATATAAGTATGTATAACGGAACTGGAATTATCAAGTTTTGTAAATTCAGCTATCAACGACGCGTCGTCCGTCGCTGTGCGAGTCGACGGGCGGTTGCGAGGTGGCACAGGAGATGGAGGAGGAGGAGCGCGAGTCGGGCTCGATGGGCTGGCGCGTGTACGGGGCCTACCTGCGCGCCGGCGGCCGCACCCCGCGCTTGCTCTTCATGATCCTGCTGCTCGTTGTCGGACAACTGTCCGCCACGCTCTGTGACTACTGGGTTACATTCTGGTAAACAACAACTATTACATTCATGTCTTACTTAACAATACGCCTGTTTCTCCCAAGGGTTAGGCAGAGGCGTACTAATGTACACCCACGGTTCGCCGGTATGTTTAGGTCCCATGTAATAGGGGGCGAGCCTATTGCCATTGACCCGGCACAACATCCAAACTCCGAGCTGCTAATGGGAATTTCACTACTTTGCTCGAATAGCCTGGCAATAGGGCTCAGGGAACTCAGGACCTTTAGCGTGGCAGTGGCGCTCAGGACCACTAGACTAATGATGCAGTTCTTACTTATCATGTCTAACTTTCTCCTGTAATTTAATTGAACCACCTCAAGAGGCCATGCTGAAATATAGGTACCTATACATGTAGATACCTATATTTCCGCATGGTTTCGATATTACTGCCTGTGCTGTATATGCGTTGAAATAAGAATATCGGCTTTGCCTCGAAATTAGTCACTGCATGTAAAACACTGATATTTAGCCGCATGGTAGACTAGGCTAGGAGTATGAAATACGTTTGCTACATCTACTGACAAATGACAATAATCGACGTTATGTCTCACATAAAAACTAAGATAAATAATACTATAATACATACCTACACTGTTTAAAAAGAGCCTACCCGAATATAATAGAAAACATTAAATATAATTGTCTTCCAACATTACCTGCCCCAAAATCTAACATTTTCTTTAAATTTGATAAAACCATCATATTAGTATGTTTGACACCCAGGGACGGTGTCGCTGGCACCGTAAGTATTTCCATTTCAACTTCTTCCTTTTTTAATTTTAATTTCGCTTTGTTTTTCTTGTACAGTGATAATCTCTACTATTATAAAATTGTAAAAAAGCTGTGCCTGTACATTGAAGATATAAAAAAAAACACGTGTGTTATTGTATATAAACGTCTCCGAATCCGAAAATGTGATTTTTAAAATTCTTGTCTGTTTGTCTGTTTGTTACGGGTTGGAGCAAAAACTACTGAATAGATTTTAATTTTATTATCACTGTTAGAAAGTATATGCTCCAACTTAAAAACTGGTGAACTTCTTATCTCAATTAATTAAACGAATCCTGAGATACAGCTTGACCTCCCTGATGTATAGACGCCCATACAAAGAAGAGATCATCAATGTTGGTTTTCCCATTTTTACGTTTTTACATTTCATGCGAGCGAAGCCGCGGGCAGAAGCTAGTTATTATATAAATATCTAGAACTAGATCTCGATACCTAATAATACCTTCATGGCTCGGACAGGGTTTTCTTAACACATTGTCTATGTGTATGTGTGGGCATACTATAGGACGCCACGGTGTCTGTACTTTGAACTTTACCTACCTAACAATTTTTGTCAACCACTATACTTTTTCACAGGACAAATGAAGTTACCACGCTTAAGGAGGCCGCTAACAACAGGAGTACTAAAGACTATCACGTGGACCAGTCACCGCCGCTAGACAACGGCACGTTCAACTTCTCAAGTTACTTCTCTGGAGTCAACCTTGAACCTGGTAAATGCACATACCATTTTAATTATTAGTCTTAATAAATCCGCATCATCTTGAAAAAGCACCGCAAAGATTGGCCACAATCACTTAAGTCTCTGTCTATCTAATATGTATTTTCCATTCACTACGTAATCAATAGTAGTTTTAGCGGTTACGATAAAGCGTTTTAACTCAACCACAGCTGCTGAATTCTGTCATTGACTAATGGTGGTCCCCACGAAACATAAAAAACAGTCCCTGTCCCTGTCCCGGTCCTTAACAGCACCCAAAGTAGTCCGTGAAGACATGACAAAATTATTAAATAAAAAACGAGTACCTAGTTGAAGACGAGACGAGACACGATGCGTGAAAATCTTATATCAGATAAACAGCTCGTGATCAATGGCGAAACAAAAACTATGAAAAATAGTCCCTCAACACAAAAAAACTTCGTAACTGTATTAAATTTCAGCCATGAGATAATTTATTGAATTTTGCTTGCAGACCTGGACATCCACGCGCATATCGGTCCGCTGGACACTTCCCAGTACCTGTACGTGTACTCAGCGCTGATCGTGTGCTGCATTTTCTTCATCACGGCGCGTGCTTTTATGTTCTTCAAAGTGTGCATGACGGCCTCCCGTAACCTCCACAACGACATGTTCCACTCTATGCTCAGAGGCGTCATGAGATTCTTTGACACTAACTCCTCCGGTAAGGAAACATGTCTTAATAAACAAATGTGCACCAAGTGAGCTATTCTGTATCTAAGAATTTCACGTTCGTTCACAGGTCGTATACTGAACAGATTCTCAAAAGACATCGGTGCGCTGGACGAGTTGTTGCCTCGCTTCCTCTTGGAATGTATTCAGATCTACCTGGTGATGTTCAGTATCTTGGCGTTGAACGCTGCCGCTCTTATATGGACTCTGCTGCCTACCACCATTATTTTGCTATTGTTCTACACAATCCTTCAAATATATCTTAAGTCAGCTCAGGGTATTAAGCGACTAGAGGGCACGAGTAAGTATCAGAAAAAATGTGCTAATATTTTATTTAAACGAACACATGTATAGGACATGTAGACGATTGCAAACTTCAATACATATTTATCTGATCCCTTAAAATGCTTAGAATGCTGTACATATTATATTTAAGATAAGTATAATAACATACCATCACGCCTTTATTCCCCGAAGGGGTTAGGCAGAGGCGTACTAATGTACACCCACAATTCGCCGGTATGTTTAGGAGGTCTTTAGCTATGAAATTGCCGTTTTGTATGAAAAAATTTAACGAATTTTTTTCATGTATTTTTTATTTGTATTAATCGAAGTAATCACCCATGCAATCAATGCATCTTTGCCAACGCAGTGGCAGTTTATTGATGCCCTTCTTAAAGAAATCAGCTGGACGGGAGGCAACAAATTCTTCAAAGGCATTTTGTACTGCCTCCCGGGTATTGAATTTTTTTCCCGCCAAGAAGTTATCCAAATTCTGGAAAAAGTAGTAGTCTGTAGGCGCAAGGTCTGGTGAGTAGGGCGGATGACGGAGAACTTCCAACCCCAGTTCTTGCAACTTGGAGACCGTCTGCTGTGCAGTATGAGGTCGCGCGTTATCGTGCAGGAGCAGCGGAGACGAGCGATTGACCAATGCTGGTTGGAGATCTGCCAGCTTCTCCATCATTGTGTTCAGTTCTTCACAGTAAACATCTGCAGTAATGCTCACCCCGTTTGGTAAGAAACTGTGATGAATCACACCGGCGCTAGACCACCAAACAGTGACCATTACTTTTCTAGGGGTAAGTTTTCGTTTAGGGCATTGTTTAGGTGCTGAACCAGGATCCAACCAACTTGCTGAGCGCTTGCGGTTATCAAACAGAATCCATTTTTCATCGCAGGTATCAATGCGGTTCAAAATTCCTTCATTTATGTGTCTGTTGAGCAGTGCAAGGCACGTTTCGACGCGTACTTCGCGCTGGCGATCATTGAGTTCGTGGGGCACCCATTTGTCAAGCTTTTTTACCTTGCCAATTTGACGCAAATAAATGGACCAATATTGTTTTGACGCTAACGTCGAAAGCTGCTGCTAATTCAGCCGTCGATTGTGTATCATCAGCTTCCACAATCGCCTTTAATTCGTCATTGTCGACCAAAGTCTTCGGACGACCGCGAGGTTCATTTTTCAGGTCGAAATTCCCAGAACGGAAGCGAGCAAACCAATAACAGGTGGTGCGTTGGTTTGTAGTGTTAGCTCCATAAACGTCGTTGATGTTGCGTGCCGCTTGTGCCGCGTTGCTGCCACGACGGTACTCATATTCCATAATTACTCGAAATTTTAACGTATGCATGATGACGAAAAAGATTGAAATGCGATGAAAATGTAACACTAATCAATAAACAAAACTTTTGGAAAAATAATTCCATGTTTTTAAAATAAAATTAAATTGAAATTAGAATTCTTAGGCAAACAAAAATTATTTTGATTTGAAATGGCCAGTACTGCAGAACGGCAATTTCATAGGTAAAGACCTATTATTTGATAAAATTTGCCAAAAGAGATTACCTATACGATTTACATACTCAAGAAGGATATGGGCCGCCTTTACTGAAAAATCTTTTGGGACACCAGTGATTACCTATAAATATGTGATATGGATTGGTACCTTATATTTATCAAAAACATTATTTACAGCTAGAAGTCCAGTGTTTTCACACATGTCAGCTACACTCAATGGTATCAGCACAATCCGATCAGCTGGCGCAGAACAAAGATTAATTCAAGAATTTGATAGGTTCCAGGTACGTAAAAGAAGAAGAGAAGACAAACATTTCTCTCGTTTCGATTTCGTTTCAAAAATAAACTAAACAGACATCGACCTTCTCAAGACCTTTTCAGTGAGATGATTTTATAAAAGTAGTACATAATATGGAAACTCGAAATGTAGTAGACAGCTTTATTTACCAACATTTTCCATAATATTTTCTCAAACACCGACACGACCTCTGTGGTTTAGTGGTTCGAGTACCGGACTGCTGACCACGACGGTTCGTTTCCCACAGTATTTATTTTTGGCTACAAAGTAGTTAACACCCTATCTATCCTGTGTCATAAGGGTAGTGTTGGTTACAGGACATCCACACGTCAACTTGGAGCAGCTACCTGGCGAGCGGAGTGACGCTCGGTTTCTGGTTGGACTTCATCTGTGTCATTTACCTCACCATCGTCATCGTCGCTTTTCTTGTCATCGACAGCAGTAAGTAACACAATTAGATTATTACGGGAATACCAATCAAATATAGGTGTCCATCAATTATTTGTTTTATTTTACTTATTTATGTAATGTCCTTATTATAACTGCCTCATTAGTCAAGTGGTCCTGAGCGCGACTGCTACGCTAGAGGTCCTGGGTTCGATTCCCAGGTCGAGCAAAGTGTTATTGGGTTTTTCTATGAAATTCCCAGTAGCAGCTCGGAGTTAGGAATTTGTGCCCGGTTAATGGCAATAGGCTCGCCCCCTATTACATGGGACCTAAACATACCGGCGAACTGTGGGTGTACATTAGTACGCCTCTGCCTAACCCTTCGGGGAATACAGGCGTGATGGTATGTTATGTTATGTAATGTCCTTATTGTTTAAACAGCCTTTAATTCATTGTGAACAGAAACGATATTCTCTGGGAACGTGGGCCTGGCGATTTCGCAAACGCTTATACTGACTGGGATGCTGCAGTTCGGCGTGAGACAGACCGCTGAGGTTATCTCCCAAATGACCAGCGTTGAGAGAATACTACAGTACACGCACATTGAACGAGAACCTAAGTGGGACAAAGGAGGTTAGTAGTTTGTACCTACCGATATCTTATACTATATATTATAGGCATAGTCTAAGACCGATACAGTGAAGATTGTACCATCATTTATTTTAAAAGAGTGTCCATGGAGTTTCTGGCCGGATTCGTCTTCATAGGATCAACCTCTGGAACCGTTCAACTAGAATCATAACGTTTCATATACGCTTGTAAAAGCTTACTTGAAATAAAAACATTAGAATATACCTATTATTGGAGATGTAACCATAGGTAGAAATACAAAAATCGGTTAGGTTAGAACTGTGCTAGCACTAACCCGATCCGCAGCCGGCGCGCCGGACGTCGGAGGAGGGCCGACAATGCCCTCTTCCAGCCTCTGTGAATGGGTCCGGGGGTGGCAGACGCGGGGACGTCCGCCACACCCCCCTTATAAGACCTGGGGCGGTGGCGCGTAGTGTTCCACGCGCGCCCCTCTAAGGCGATGGGGGGGAGTCCAACGCCTCACTCCCCCCTCCACAATAAGCGGACGGGGCCCGCTGCGGCGGGCCGGCATCAGTCGGGGGCCGCGGACGAATTTTCTGTTTCCCGCAGCCCCCGACGAAAACGTGCAGGAAGGAACACCGCGTGGTTTTTAGTCGGTAGGTCACCCACTCTGGGTGGAGTCCGACACGCACCGCCGACTCCCCGGGCGGCGGAAGTCCACGAGGATTTTCCACACGCACAAAAAAAAAAAAAAAAGAACTGTGACGACCCAATGGACGAGCCGAGCGAACGAAGCGAGCCGGGCCGCGGTTATTTTTGCCAGTGTACCTACATACTTACACACAATCGGCCCACCACACGACATATCCATGACTCCACCCCGAGGGGTGACCTACGGACACACACAAAACCACACGGGTGTTTCGCCTCACCACTTTTAGCCGAGGTTACGGATTGAGGTCACATTCCTCTGCGAAACAGCCTGTGCCTGAGCCATCCTTGTCTGACAGATAACTAACCTCATTCAACTTTTACAGAAAGAGAGACACCCAAAGACTGGCCAACGCGAGGACGCGTCGAGTTTAAAAATTGCTACATGAAGTATACTCCCGAAGACTTGCCCGTGCTTAAGAATCTCAATTTAGTTATAGAAAGTGGATGGAAGGTATGTTAAAATATATTTATTTAAATAATTAAAGTACGGAATTAGGGTCAGTTCAAAGTATTCAAACTAAGAGAGTCAAGGTGAAAAGAGTGTTTTTTCCATAAGTGTTGTGTATTATGTCATTCCCAAACATAGGTATAGTTTCTCAAGCTGGGAGTCCCGTTCAGTATTGTACTGTAGAGATTTTCGTAAAAGAGTGATGATACTATGGGTTGACTTGGTGGAAAATCGATAAAGAATAAACAATGATTCAAATATATTATTGTATTGAACGGTGAAGTCAATGAAAATGTGTATAGCATTCGTCCCTTGGTTTTCTTCTAATACAGAAATAATTTTAATCTCCTCGAGCAGTAGGAGTAGGAGTTTACAATGTGTTCAATGATAAGACCTGTAGGTACCTGCCTGCAAAACCACTATACCTAATCGATTCAGGTCTTGCGCTTATTCTGATGTACGTTGTATATAATATCCTAGTAATTCCTTGTTTTTTAGTTTAAAAATAAATTATATTCTGCATATACCTGTCATGATAATTATTGAAAGAAGCACGAACCCGATGTAAAACTTTGTTATAGGTCAAATTTTTGGAGGTCTATTTAGAGCGCGCTTTGTGGTCATTTAGTGGGTCACAATGATAAAAACATTGAGAATGAGAAACGATAATCTAATGTATACCTAGCTATAATTTGTGTTATAATGTTTCGTAGGTGGGCATCGTTGGTAGGACGGGTGCTGGAAAATCGTCACTCATCTCCTCGTTGTTCCGCCTTGCCATCGTGGAAGGTGAAGTCCTCATTGACGACATCGACACAGGCTACTTAGCTTTACAGGTAAACACAATAATATTGTTAGGTACACATAAAAGGTGATTCAGTAGATGACAATAAAAAGCTGAAAGCATCGATGAATATTGAGATCTTTTAATGTGGACATGAGTGTTAAACAATAATTACCATTGAAGTAAATTATTACTCTGAGGTAATTACTTTACTAGGAATTCAGAACTGTAACCGTACGAATTTCGCACGTAAATGTTGCTAGCTTAACTAACATTTATCGATGAATGTACTGACTCTTAATTCCTCGCGTGACCGTAGCTCTTTAAGGCATTTCAACCCAGTGACGGCTATGTAGTAACTCCTGATAGGATACTAAAAACTGTGTAGGACAGCAATAGATTTAAATTTATTATTTATACTTTATTTTTTTACTTTATATATTAACAGGAGTTGCGGTCGAAAATATCCATAATACCTCAAGAACCAGTGTTATTCTCAGCAACTGTGCGCTACAACTTAGATCCGTTTAACAATTACGACGACGATCAGCTTTGGCAGGCGCTGGAAGCCGTGAGTAACTATACCTAATTACATATTTTATCAACAACTGTGTGCATTATTTTCTTAACACTAATGCTAATTTGTACAAAAAGGTACCTACTACCTACCGGCACTGAGTCGCGACACTGCAGCCCGGTTATTCTAATCCTAAATAACATTATTACCGGATTCACACTACACTTAGGTACGTGTTGTGTTGTGAACTTGTGAATTTGTGATGCATCAGTAGGCGGCATGCTTAACGGCGTTATATATTTTTACCCACGAAATCGAAACAGAGGTTTGTTTGGCAATGATGATTGTTTGTTTCTGTGCGCCAACGAATATTGCCATAGGTATATCTTTAAAACCAAATGTCTATGTTTGACCAAATGAGATGTTTTCTGCAAAGGGTTGCTGTTCATCAGTGATTGTACCTATTTAGATATATATGTGTTATTTTGTTAACCCATGAGATGGCGCTGCAGTGCCTAAACATTTTTCACTCATAAAATGCATTTTTTGTACTTAAAGGTTTTGTGATCTATGACGGAAGGAGATGTATGAGTTAAGGATGAAAGGTTGTTTGTTGGTATACGCAAATCATCCTCTAAACTGCTTGTTGGTGATTTTACAACAAATCCATATCTGTGTTACCTACACAAAACCGATCCAACCGATCCGACCACAGAATCATACGATAGTAATAATTCGTAGGTACCTATATTTAAAAAAAAATATGGATTTGTATATCTGATCATACTTATTGCTCCACGGATAGGGCACACCTTCTTATATCAAATTTACGCTTTGTAAATAACCCATGATACAGAAGAAATGTTAGTTTTGCGTTACCTATTATTTAATTTTTAGAATAATAATTTCGTGTATCGAATTGACTAGGTGGACCTAAAAGCTGCGGTACCAGCGCTAGACTTCAAGGTGTCGGAGGGTGGGTCGAACTTCTCGCTGGGACAGCGGCAGCTGGTATGCCTCGCGCGAGCCATCCTGCGCGGTAACCGCATACTAGTGCTCGACGAGGCGACAGCCAACGTAGACCCCAAGTAAATAACTAGATATTCCTTTTTTGCTGTATTTGTACCTGGTAAATGTTAATAGGCTCTCTTAGGTACCTACTATCACGTTTACCCAATTTTTTTTTTTATGTAGGTAAGTACCTACCTCTATGCACAACCTCACTAGACGATACTCGTATCTGTGGATTAACCATCTGATTTATTATATTCCAGAACGGATGAGTTTATCCAAAGAACAATAAGGTCACGCTTCGCGGACTGCACCGTGCTCACAGTGGCTCACCGACTGAACACCATCATGGACTCGGACCGGGTCATGGTGATGGACTCCGGGCGGCTGGTCGAGTTCGATCACCCCTACAACCTTCTCAACAACCCTGAAGGACACTTCACCAAGATGGTGAAAGAAACCAGTGAAAAAATGTCCGCACAACTATACCAGATAGCAAAAAACACATACGTTAATAGTGGCGGAGTTATTTAACAAACAGTGCGCTTTCTTATAAGTATTTTAAGTTATTTGTAATAAGTACTTTAAATTGCCATCGTGTTGGAATAATGTTTTTGGACTTTGATAAATCACATTAGGTACCTAGATGTTAACGACATGGCCATGCATATTTATGTTCTTGCTGCTCAGTCCTGCTACATTGCGTTATAGTAAGTTGAAGCAGTTCAATGCTTAGTTTACTCTCCGCCAGTGTACATAAGCAGTCCAGTCTTGTCCCTCGTGCCTAGGGCCCAGGCCCAGGGTGGCAAGGAAGGGAAGGAAGGCCCCGCGGGGGTATTTAAAAAAATACAATTATTCACTTTATAAAAGGGCTCCAAAATCTGTTATGCCCAAGGGCCTATGGATAGCCTAAGAAGGCGCTGTACATAAGGACATTTCATAGGTGTTTTATGGAGTAGGAGTAATAAATATTTATCAATCAGCGTATATTATACTTTTTATTTGTCGATCAATTCAACATTTTTGTAATGATTTTTAACCCAATAAACTCTTTCGCACTAGTAGCTAGTGATATAAGTAGAGCGCCTCTTAACTAGCAAAAGCTGTTTTAGAAGGAAATCTTAGCGACGCATTATTCCAATGCACATTATAGAATGGTTAAGAATGTGAGTTTAGTGTTAAGTAAAGTGCAGGAAAAAAACTGTGTTATTTATTTTATTATGAAATTGTATCATATCCATAATGATTTATAAGTTTAAAAAATGACCATTACGAATGCCATAGAGGTTATCCTCGA
Organism: Acronicta leporina; assembly: GCA_947256265.1. NCBI lineage: Eukaryota > Metazoa > Arthropoda > Insecta > Lepidoptera > Noctuidae > Acronicta > Acronicta leporina. The sequence continues at coordinate 9,156,973 of OX366514.1, forward strand.
AAAATATAACGTAAAGCTTTATAAGTATCGTTTTATTTGTTTGCTACTCGTTTGCCTTGTCCACTGATCTCCGTAGACCGTAATACTTTATTTATTTATTTAATAACCAAATTATATTAACAGTGTACAGTACACTAAACATACAAGTTATAGGTTAGATATTAGTACCTACATCGAAATTATAATTTAATGAGATTGATATTATAATATTACAAGATCAATAATATAACGTTGTGCTCATATATAGACTAACATTTGGATATAGAAAAGCATTGAGTGGGTACAACATACTCTATTATGTTTACTATAGAGGACAGTTAGTAGGTGTTATGGAAGTTAGTGCGGTTAGTGGCTTCGTTATAAAGTCATCCTTTCTTTTACCCTTTTTATTGAGATAGATAGCTGCATCCAAAACATAGATACCTAGGTAGGTATTGTTATTGTCACAGAAGCAGCTTCTATAACCGATCGAAGCTTCGTACTCAACAAAAAGGAGGTGAACTTCCGTACTTTTGTACGTTCGGAATTACTTAAAATTCACACCCAAAATTTAAAAAAGTAAGTATAACTTTGAGATGCAAGCATGTACCCTTACAAGGCTTACACTTCCCACTAATGAAACTGTCACCGTGTGTGCACTGTATAGACCACCACATATGAATAGAAAATTATTCATTCTCCAAATAAACAAACTCCTAACATACAATCTAACGAGCAACCAGCAATAGGTACAATCAAATTTTTATCATTAAGTATCTAACCAATATTGTCTCAGTGCCGGCGTCATCCAGAACGATGTTAGTTCCCATTACGGCCATCGGAGTGGATCATACAAAACAAGAATTACTACATGTTTTGTACAAAGAGCGGATACTGAAAATTTCATAGAAAAACCCAATAACGCTTTCCTCGACAGAAACTTCATAGTGAAAATTCATCATTCCATGTTTATAAACAAACATCTTCAGAAAGAAACGATACGCGGCGCCGACAGTGGCGAAATCACCACCGTTTTTGAAACGTTATGATTCTAGTTGCACGGTTCCAAAAGGTCGATCTTATGGAGAAGAATCCGGCAAGAAACTCCATGGACACTAATAAATAAATTACAAACTTCACTGGTACAATATTGCGATAACAAGATGTGAGGACATTGACGTTGAAGGATGTCCAAGTTTGACCGAGGTCGACTATATTAAACGAAGATTCAAGTTATTTGAGAACCCGATGTTAGTCATTTCTAGCTATTAAATAAACTATCAGACTATGTGGTAAAAACGCACACCATCAAAGCGACAAATGAACTAGGTGTCTACTTAGTGTGCTACATAAACAAGCTACAACGTACACACATTTACAGTTTTTGTTGTGGTAAATAATACTAACCATATGAAGATGTCGGAGCGAGACATGATTGCGGATGGTCTGTCGCCCTGTTGCGACGACGGCGCCACCTGGTGGTGCTATATGTTATCAATTGCGACCGACGACGGTTGGAAGGGGAACGACTGCATCGGTGAAGCCGAGGTGCGGCAGCGCGGAATTACATATACAATCTGAATTCTGAGGTTTACATGTGCTACAGTACTCTCCATAAACTCCAATCTTTTTGACGCGGGACGCTGCGCAGAATGCATTTTAAGGTATCTTATGGAAAGATGGAAGAGCGCCGGCGCACGGGGCGCCCACCGCGGTCACCCGCGAGCTGCCTCCTACCCGCTCGCGTCCTTGCAACTGTGTAAGTGTTACGTCCGTATGTGAAACACATGCGCATTGCTTTCTGAGAATACAGTCGAGTTCACAATCGTTCATTTCATTTTCGTTATTTTGTTATTGGTAGTTAGTGTTTTTACTATTAACATTATTATTGTTCACTGTTGTTTTGTTATTATTGTTTGTCGGTATCGTGTTAGGGGATTGGAAGACATGCAATAAAGTAGATTAAAAATATCGAGCAAGAATATAAGGAAAGCGACAGAGCTTTTGATAAATTTAACTGATGCATTGTGCATTCGTGGAAGCGAAATTAATCGGATGAATCGAAAACGGGTTTTGAAGACGAAGACGTTCATTCTTCCGATAGAATGGACCTCTTCTTATGAGTGTGACTTTCAGGAAGGTGTAACCCTCCTTTAAATATTTTTTTGATATATAATAAGTTATGCATATGTATAAAATAATAATCTATCTACTTACTGATCTAAAACTAAATAGGATATTTGCATTAGTAGTAATGTCCCACTCGACTGTACCATGCACAAGAAGCACAAACTAGCAAGAAGGCGGGTGCAACCACTTCAGTCCGACCAAAAAGATTGGGGTTTTTTATTATTTTTATTATGAAGGCACACTTTTTGTGTATTTGCCAGTGTCAGGTATTAGAGTAATCAAGTAGTATTTCCCATCGTGGGATTGTAATAAGGCACCACACTTTTTGTGTTTGCCGCCAGTGTCAGTCAAGTATAAATTATTCAGTTGCCCCAATAAAACGGTAGAAACTTTATTGAGGCTTCGATGGAGTTTAGGAGTGAACCCAAAAAGTAACGTTTTTCAATTTTGTATCATTTGCCTACTCTCACACATTCACGAATCTTAATGGTTAAATATCCACCATAAATTATACATCAAACTTCTGAGAAATTCAAGTTTTGAACGACAACGTGCACTTTACATTTTCCCGCCTAAACTCTCTTGGGGATTACTGTACTCTTTATACTTTAATTCGACTTCTAATTGTATTCAGTAACTTGACAGTTTAAGGGTTACCAGATTTTACTGGTAAAGACAGTACAGACAAAAAAAAGATAGTGAGGTGGTCAAAGAATGAACGAAATTGAATGAACTTAAATAATGTACTTACATGAACAAACTTTTTATGTATATTGAATAGCTAGTCTTCAAAACACAATATAAACTATAAAAAATAATAGAATTTGTTTCTCAGTAGTAAGTTAATCTATAAAATGCCAAAAATTACAAAAGTAAAAAAAGTTAAATTATATGTTTTTTAGTTTTGGTTGGTTTTTATTAGAAGAAAATAGAAAAGGTAATTACTTTGATGAATTATTCTTATGTTTTACATCTTATTTACGATTTTTTAGTTTAATTTTATATTAAATCATTTTTATCAATCAATCTTTACGCAAAATCATTCACTACCCCAACACTATTAGTTGTAGTGTGGTATCATTATTTCTCTTCGAACTGTCAAGTTACTGAATACAATTAGAAGTCGAAGTATAGTACAACACACACACAACTCTAGTGTGTTCGTAAACCTTGGTTCTCTGTCCTCAGACTTGGTAAGATTGCGATGCGACAACCATTCTAATAAGAATGAGGTTAGGCCACACTACATCTCCGGCACATCTTGCACGTTTACTTAGTATAGATCAAAGAGTATAATAATATGTTATAGATAGTCCTCAGTGTGAATGTGGACGTCTTTGGGGATCTGAACCATATATTCTTTTCATGTCCGATTCATGACCGTACTTCCTCTATATATTGTTTGATATCCCTCCGTGTTCCTTTCCCTACTTCTGTAAAGACTCTTCTTTTTTCTTTTAACCCCTCCATATACAGTGTTCTTTCGGATTATATTTATGATAATAATATTCGTATTTAAAATGTATAAATATTTAACTATGTAAATAACAGGCTGTGCCTAGTATTTATCTAAAATTTTTGTATTATGTAAGTATTATAATTTTTTACACATTCCTGGTCCTGTTTCCTTTTTTTCCAAATTCCTTTATATTGTCTTTTCGCGTTAAATGTTTCCTTACATTTACATTCAAACAAACAAAAAACAAAACTTGACGCTGGCGGATGCACCCAAGTGCTAGCCAAGATCTCCTGAATAGGGGAAAAAAAAACTAGTGTGGTGTGTCAGACTGTCAGTGTCAGCCTTAGCTGTCTGTCTCAGCCATTACATTAATTTTCAATTTCAATGTCATGTCATTCATTTCCATTCATTGTTGTCCAGTCAAATTATAGGCTGATCAGGTACCGAAAAGAGAATAAAATAATTTAAACAATTTTCTAGTTATCTACTTTCTGTAAGTGTAAATTGCATTTGCGTACTAACAAAACTATGAGATCAAATAAACTTATCTGTTTTTATTTCAGTTGCAATGAATTCTGAAGTAGTAGTTACACCTCCACCGGTTTCATGGGCGCAGAGAAGTGCTCGTGTATTTTTGACGTTTAACGTAGAATGTGAGAAACCATACATTAAAATTGAGAAAAAAACGGTCTCATTTAAAGGAATCTGTACTCCAGAGCAAAAGCTACATGAGGTTGTTATACCATTGTATTCAGATATTGATCCGGACAAAAGTTCTTACACAAACAAAGGGAGGTTAATCGAAGTTGTTTTAGCGAAAGCAAAAACTGATGAACCTTTCTGGCCTGCCCTAACAAGTGACAAAAAGAAACACCACTGGCTCAAAGTTGATTTCAATCGTTGGCAAGATGAAGATGAGAGTGGAGATGACATTGTTGATATGAATGACATGTTCTCTAGCAAATTGGGATTTGGTGATGAAAATGATAAAGAAACAACCAGCTCATCTGATGACGAAGATCTTCCAGATATAGAGTAGTGGATCTCAAGTATTACAGAGCCAAAAAAATCAACTAGTTTTAGACATTTGTTATTGTGGACAATATTAATTGTGCTTTTATACGAAGATTAGTTGTGGTAGTGGTAGCTCTTAAATGTATTACATAAAATTAAGATATCTATAGTTACTTAAGTTGGGTCTACATGCATCTCATAGTGTTTGTTTATTGATTAAGTTAGCTATAACAAAATTTGCACTAAGCCATAAATTTTATGAATTTAGCATTAATATCCAATGCATACAATTGTCACCCTTCAACATATTAATCAAACAGTCAAAATGTAATTGAAAAAAAATTGTATCATACCTCATCAAATAAAATACAAATTAATCATTCCATAGTTTAGGAGTGTCTTTTTTAGAAAGAATTACTGTTGATCCATACTTTACAAGTGATGTCCAAAATATGGTATCCTCCTGGTATTTATAGTTTAGTAGGTTATTTCCTTCATAACATAATTATGTATAGTAGGTATGTTATTCTATGTTTTTTTTTGGAATCTAATTTTCAAAGCGGCGGTAGCCTAATGGCTAGGGCGTCGGACTTGCGATCATGTGGTTGCCGGTTCGAAACCCACCCATTGCACTACCGACGTAAACCCACTCGTAACACAAGCATTTAGCTTAGCACGAGGGGTTACCAAGAATACTAGTAATGTGTGACCTACATTGCTAGTAAGCTTTTAATAAAAAAAAATAAAAAAAACTACACTATATTCACACTGCTCTAAGGAAGAAAACAATAATTACAAAAATAATCATCAGAATAACAGATACTTAGGTATTATGGAATCAAATTTTCATTGAGGTAATAACATTGCGGTTATTAGTCTAGTGAAAAAGTTCTTCATTCTTTGTTTTATTCTTTACCATACCCTAAAATTTCATCAATCAAGTTTGGGTACAAACAACAATGTGTTCTGACTTATCTGTTTTATCTTCATTTTATTAACTAGTGAATTTCTTTAATACCATAATGAAACAGGCTATGAATTACTTTCCACATCCTCCAACAATTCAGTAGTTATGATTTTTTGCATTCTATCACAGACTGTCAAAAATTCCAAAAATGAATGAAATTCATTGTTACTTATTCTCAAATTAGATTTTTGCAAATTTATGCAATGTACTTAATTTGGGGAAATGAGGATAAGTAACAATCAATTTCATTCATTTTAGGAGACACAGGTCACTTACATTCTTATTACATGTAAGATTTTTACAAACTTGTGGTGCCTGCCAACAATCTAATAATATTGTCTGTATCTAGTTACATTTAAAACAATGTAAATTATGAAAATCATCAAATTAGTCAACAATCTCTGATTAAAACTCGCAGAACAAAGACTACAACCTATTCAAGCAGCTACTACCGTAAGCTGTCAGGTTGATTTTTTCCTTACTATTATATAATCATAAAAAAGCTGTATGTACCTTGAAGATATTAAGTGGGTTAGGTTATATAAACGTCACCAAACCCAAAAATGTGATTTTTAAAATTCTTGTCAGTTTGTTACGGGTTCGCGCAAAAACTCTTGATAGATTTTAATTTTGTTAACACTGTTAGAAAGTATACGCTCTAAAAACAGGTGAACTTCATATCTCAATTAAACGGATACTGAGATACAGCTTGACCTCTGATGTATAGAGACCCATACAAAGAAGAGATCATCACTGTTGGTTTTTGATTAAACTAGTATGGATCCATTTCTAAAACTAATAGGTATAGCTTCAGGTGAGCGGAGCCGCGAGCAAAAGCTAGTACCTAGGTACTTTATCTAAATTAAGTTACAACGTATCATTATAATGTTTTTTATTTGCCTTCATTCATTAATCTGTATATGTATTATATGAAATCTAACTATTATAGTATAGGTATACATTATATAATCTATGCATTATATTATGTACATTCCAATGTTTTGGGGAAGCAATTAGGGTTGCCATCCGCCCGGGTTTCCCCGGATTTGTCCTAATTTAGAGGGCCTCCGGGGGGGGGGGCTTGGTTTAACTTGAGCCGCCCGGGACTCTTTGTCTCACTCTATGTGTGTGTCACACTCATTTCTGACTCACTGTGTCACTTTATGACTTTTCAACTGCTTTTTATTACATGGACTATGTATAAAAAAACCTGTTGACATGTCCGGGTTCTGGACTCTAAAATCGCTGAGTTGCTGAATGAAAAGAGTTGCTGAAATGCCGCTTTTAAGGGGATAATAAACAATGTGATAAAAAAACCTGTCCGACCTGTGAAAGTATTTTTAAGTACATATATGTACCTACATATCGAGATCTGGGTTCTATTTAAATTATTATTTTCAGTTTACATGAAATAAAATCGCCATCATCATCACCGGGGATCATAAGAATACTTACGGTGGCAGAGATACCGTCCCCGAGTGCGAAACATAGGTAGGTACAGAGGGCTATGGTCGATTTATCACATTTCAAAATTTTTCTAGATTTTGGGCTAATGTTTACTTTTATGAATAGTTAATTGGTGATATTATTGGGATACTTACCTAAATACCTACTTAATCCCCTTTCAGATAACGTTTATTTACCATAGTAGTAGTAGGTATACCTACACCATGAAATAGGTTTCTTGAAGTATTGTATTTTTTTTTAAATATGTAGGTAATTGAATAAAGAATGTGCACGTGTTTTTCAAATTTGGTCGTTTTTCTTGGTCAAAGTTGAGAAAAAATTGTTCTCGTTACTCAAACTTTCACCACCATTTTTATTTATTGTTTACTCACCGTCATTCGCCACTACCCCGTCAGGGAATAAAAAATGGCTTGTGTTTAAACACAGCCCAAAAAAGTACCTATTTTGTTACCAAAATGGATAAATGGTCACCAAAATAAATCCCCATTTTAGCGTAAAATTAAATAAATTGACCAACGATGCAGGTACGAGTATAATAGGTAGAATTCAGCTCTAGCACTCGCTCGCTTCGCTCGCTCGTGCGTTGTGGTCACTGTTCTAACCTAACCTAAACCAATTAGGTATATATTTTGGAAAGCATTTTGGTGATCAATTTACTAAATTTGGTGATCATTATATTTATTCCCATAAAAAATTGTCTGGGTGTTTTTTCACAAAAAATGCAACAGCAAAATCGGACTGTTCCACAACTTCAAACATTTTTGTTTTTATATACGGCACATGTAGATGTGAAATGTTATATGAATTTAATGAGGAATCCAAAAACATATACATACATATTAGTACGTCTGCATTACAAATAATCGAGAAATCTTCGAAAGAATCCATCTGTCCCTTCACAGCGGGGTATGCCGGGGAGGGAGGTGCCAGAGGAGGGGGTAATGGCGCGCGAAGGTCGTGCCAGTTTAAAGGTTAACGTTGTCCTACGAAAACCATAGTACCGGAAAATCCGGTATCGTCACGGTGAATTTGATATCTTACATAAGACAAAATCTACTAATTTGTGTTTTTTCTACTTTCCAGGCAACATTGTGATCGTATTTTGATACCGCTGGTTGCGGAGATGGGCGGTGGGTAAATACCCAGTGGAAAAAAAATCCAGGTAAATACCCAAATTTCCACGGTAGTAAAAAGTTGAATATTTCATTCTTGTCCGTTCCATAAATTTTTATGTAATCGTGTTGGATAGCCTTTGGGCACTATCTCATGAACGCTAATCGAATAGAATAGAATAGAATTCTCAATGTATGGGAATGACACTAGCTTACGACAAGTAATTTGAGCCAACGAATAGAATTAAAAATTGGTAGCCAAATGTCCATTTAGTCTATTCGTTTAAACGAAACGCTAGAGAAGTACAATAATCTCCATAGAAATCCTAGTCAAGTGGCACTTTTGACAAAAGAATTCGCTTGCTAGCGATCGACACGTAGCGAACGACAACACCTTGTAGATAACGCTACAAAATGGCGGATCTATGATCAGCTGATGGTGAATTTGTTGTGATTGTGTTTATTATATGCGTGCTAAATTGTAGGACATGGTTTCATATTTTTTTATTAATTTAAATAAATAAATATATTATTACATAATTATAACCAATAAGAGCACTTGATATTTATTTTTATTTGTAAGTAATTATATATATTAGCAAATGCTTAATGTGCATGTTCCAATGGAAGTTCATTAGCTGCACTTCCAGCCTAAAAACAGAGGGTAATTTTAAATACAAATAAACTTTATGTATGTTCAACAATCATTGATAGGATATTTTATAGTAATTCTGGCGTAGATACCAAAAAGCAGCTAGTAGGTAAATAAGGAAGGGCTAAAACTAAAATGAAAGCCTTGCTCTTGCTTTAGCTGATGATTTATTAACAGCGCCACCAAGATATTTTTCTATTTTCTATTAATTCCTGCCACAGCCTACCAACTTTGATCCGTCCTTGAGGACCTGACTGGAGTGTTGAGAGATCTGTATTCTGTATGTCTAAAACATAAACAATTTTAAGTACCTACCCAAGTATTTTAAGTGGTCTGCCCGCCATATGATTCGGTGATGTCATTTTTTTAGGTACGTAACATACCTAAGTACTTATATTAAAATTACGGTAGATATAACTAATGCTTCGAGTACCTAACACAAACAAATTAAATAATAATAATACCTTGCCGTAAAGTCTATTATAGCAGAGAACTGTTCCGGACTTGCTCTTAACCTTGGTTCCTTATCTAAAACAAAAATAAATAGGTTGTTTACATTAACTTAAAAAATGTAGAAGGTAAATTTTAGTAAGTACACACAATTAAAATAATAAAAGATTTCATCCAAACTAGGTATTAAATAATAGTATTTAATTGTACTTACCAAATACTTTAAAATTTCTTTTTCACAGGGAAACTAAAGGTGGTTCTTCTAATATTGTAATATAGTCTTATCAGAGAAAACAAGATAAACAAACTATTTCTTACTTTCAAAATTATTTGAATTTTAGCGCTCTTTTCACACTATCAAAACGAAATCATAGACTACGTCCAACTTTTAGCGTATGATGGAATAGACTGAGCGTTCGGCAAGTCCTTGTACACTTGGGTACCAAATTGTTAGCGTTAACGTTAAGGCTTTAGCGTTTTTCGACATAGAATAGATACGGAGTGTTTGGCACTTGTCTAAGCCCTCTGATATACCGGAACGAGGCGGTCGACGATGGAGCACTTGCCTATGGGTATAGGTGGACCATCCACCATTATAACAGTGGCACTGTGCTGTCTGTTTTGTTGGCCGATGATGGAATGGGCATGGAGAAATTTTATCGGATAATTATTACAACGAATACTCTTCGAAATATATCTGATAAAACAATTAAAACATTGTAACTCTGCATTTACGTCTATCTTTAGCTTTGCCTCGCCAAGTGCGTCATTGTTTTTGTCCCTTTTGTGTGCCTTATTTACCTCCAATGCTTCAAGCTGGTTTACATTGGTACCTACCGACCAAAACATGCAAGCATTTCTTCATACACGACCGGATTGAGCACGATTGAATGACACTTGGTATTTATAACCGGAGAAGCTCCTGAACTCAGGATGGTTTAATATACAATCGCATCTTTGATAAGCCTAGTTTGTTCGGGGCCAGTTGAGCCTGGACTTGATGTAGGTGTAAAGTTTAGAGTAAGTATACCTTAAGACTAATGCCAAGAAGCTCAAGGTGGTTAGTAACCTCAGCAGCGTCATCTTCCTACCCTTGTCAAAATTGATTTGGGGTTGGCGCAGCATGTCCTGTTCTTCCACTTATCCCTGTCAGCCGTCACCTCATCAGTCACTCCTTTTCCCATCACATCGGCCTTAACGCAATCCATTACACGTTTCTTTGGTCTCTATCCCTTTGCATTTCATTTCACCTCATCACCTGCCTAAACTGAGGGAAACGATTCCCTTTCAACTTATTTTTCAAATTTCAGACTTCCTCTAATTTTCAAATGATCCTATTGGTCTCTTCTAGTCACTCCACAAACCTACCTTAACATTCTCATCCCCAATGTATGCAGTCTTCTTTCATCCATCTTCTAGACGACTCAACACTCCCATCCATACAAGTGAGTCTTAGTCGAATTTAAGTAGTTAATTTAACCAAGTTGGTAACATCCCAGAGCCTGCTTTCAGAGCTGTGTGTTGTGTGCTTGGTTATGGAAACTTATGAACTCTCAATAAATGTACTGGCTCTTACTTACGCTTACCCAAGAATATCAGCAGGCAGTCTGCAGCCAGAAAATCGTTACTGGGAGAATTGATATCCGTGAGCCCAGGCCAAAAAAAATTTTTAAAGTGTCTATCTATATAATCCGCGACGTTGAGTGCACTTAGTAGTCTAGTCTGTGCCATCTGTGGTTGAGTGGTGTCAAGTGACATGGGTGCCGACGTCGTAAATTTTTCTTGTGCTGTTTTCTAAATAAAAATCGAATTAAATATCTAGTTAGTTAGTCAAAATAATAAGTAGCAATGTAAATAAGCTTCTAGGGGGCTGACTCATAATTTGTTTTGGTATATTGCTGCTCGTTTTGCGAAGTTATAACTCTTTAGTTTGACTATCCTCTGTGAAACTGAAAATAGGTACCTACATAGTAGTTAAAAAATGTACAGCGAGCGATCACGAAGTCTTCGATTGTGTGATACCAACATTGTAGGGTACATGAGCGTAGATGTCCGACGGGATTATCGTCACGATTTATCTCAATTAAAGTATTTATCCTCAATTCCTAGAGGCAAACTTTGTTTTAACTTAAACCACAACATCGATAAAGCTATTAAACGTACTAGTGACGAAAATAACGAAAAAATATCACTCATGCTGAAATTTCTCCTGGATCAAAGACTACGGTTGGAGTTCCTCTATAACCTGGATAAGACATTCATTACTTACCGCAGAAGTCTAATAAGCGTAATGATCAGCACATATAGTCGAGAACCAGTTAGCATTGTGGCAAGTTTATTCAACAATTGTATATATATGTGTTCATTGGAAAAACCACAAGGCCAAAAAAACATTAAATCTGATCAAAATGCTAAGTATTGTGCTTGGGGCTACAAATTTGAACAATATATGTTATCAGGTATGATTCATAGTCATGAGATTTTTTTCCATAAAAAGAGATTTCACAAGATAAAGTTCTGAAATTTTACAGATGCACCTACTCTCAAACCAAATATAGAAAAACCTGTTATAGAAAATGAAGAATTTTCACTTTATTACACTTCTCAGCTTGGAAAACACAGGTTATTTTATGGAGCCCAAATGGATGGAATGCTAGCGACCAAGACAGCATCAGGAGCCGCTGACTCTTCTGACTTAAAAACCAATCTAACCTACCTAAGAAACAACCATTTTGTTGAATTAAAAACAAATAGGGAAATACATAGTCAGAGACAGGAACAGAATTTTAAGTCAGTATTATTATTAAATGAAACATTAAGTATGTACATGAATATTTGAAATACTTTTTTACACAGAAATATATATTTATTTTGTATTATACCTATGTATTTTTTTAGAAGATATAAAATGCTAAGATGCTGGTGTCAGTGCTACTTGGCTGGGTTAAAGGGATTACTTGTTGGCTACAGAACTGATGATGGCATAATTCAGAGGGTGCAATGGTTTGATACTGATGATATTGTGAAATACTGTTGGGTATGTGTACTTATACTCGGCTTATGTAGGCTTAGCTTATAACATAATATCTATTATAATTTTTACATGTAGTAATATTTTTTCCAGAATGAATGGGATCCTCAAATAGCTATTAACTACCTCGATAATTTTTTATCTTATGTTGAAAACTGTTTCAAATCTATGAAGGAATCTTGTGATGATAATTTTATGACTGAGCCACTGACAATGAAATTTGATATTGATGCATTTCAAAAAATAACTGTAAGCAAAGATATCTATCATGAACATGTGATTTTACCTGATTGGTATGTTGATAATATTCGTGATCGTAAATAAAGTGATATACTTTATAATATTATAAATATGCCTGTTTTTTATTGGGAATACAATCATATTTGTGTTCCTCATCTAATACCCATATAAGTGTTTTGTTGCAGTACTGCAATCAAAGAGTATAATAATATAAATAGTTGTACAAGAGAGCCCTCTTGAGCCAATTTGAGGCATCCCCATTTGAAGTTATGAAGCGACATCTGCATTTACTAATAGTAACAAACAAACGCTCTATAGATAGCTATAGGTAGGTAGATAGATATATATAATACATTTATAATACGTTTCCATTTATTTATAGATTAATGGTAGAATAATATTGGTTTCCAAATATAATCTCCTATCAGGACGAAGAAGAGATCTTAACTCGAAGTTTGAAGTAGACAAAACACTAAAAAAAAACAAATAATTCATCATATAATGAACACGAAACACTAACATAAGTAAACACAAGTTTCAGCGACCATATTGTTTAATGTTGCCAGTTAAATAATATGAAAAGTATTCACAACAATGTTACCATAAGCTACAGTGCTATTGAAATAAAATAATGTGATATTTTTTACCAAACATGTTATAAATGGTCTGTACAATAAATACTATGAATAATACTATTAATACAGAATTAAATTCCCGCACATATTAAGGCTGATAGTTTGGCTGAGCCCGCCAAATTCAAATTACAGTTGGTTTTTCGCAATTTATAGGTCTATAACACATTCTAAATTCAAAGTTGTAGTAATTTCGGCATTAGCTATACAATATTCACAACTGAGCATCAAAAACTTTGCGAAATTGCGAAAAACCAATTGTAATTTGAATTTGGCGGGCCCAGCTAAACGATCATCCTTAAACCTATTTTTTTATTGCATTACAGTTTGAGAGAAGAGACATCTATCGATAGACTTGAAACTATTAGGTAGCAGTGTTTCTCTGTTATGCAAAGTAGATGGCATGTCTGTATTTATTGACGTGATGCATGTTCTAAGTGTCCCCGCCCTGACTGCAATGTACAGCATGCACAGGGCCCATAGCTAATTCTATTGAGGGGCTCTTGGTTTGATATGGGTTCTTAATGACTCTCACTAAAAGTAGAAGAAAAAGCGACGCTAGCGCCATCTAAAGCGGTAGTTACCGGCCAGCACCCCTCCCCGCACCCTCCTGCCCGGCCGCTCACAATATTTGCGCGTGTGGTACTTGATCATAATTGTGTTGCGGACTTGCAGATGATATCTCCAAGTTACAATATTAATTAAAATAATTTTGATAAAAATTTAAAACCTAGTCATGAGGAATAGGAATAACGCATTTATTTGGATAAGTATTAATATGTATGTTTATAAAAACACTTTAAATACAATACTGCACTCCAAAACTCAAATCATTTTTTATATTTTTTATTTTACTTATTTAACTCAAATCACTGATGTCAGAGGAGGCGGCGCGATGATTTCGACTCTTACGATACAAATTGGGTGGCTGAAACTACAGACTACACTCGTTTTTTTTTGGAATTTGGAAGGAGGAATGGGAGGCCTTTACCTTTACCAGCAGTGGGACGAATCGGACTAAGAAAAAAAAACTCCAATAATGCATAATTTTAGAACGTCGATTACCTACCCTATAAAAGGTAGGTGAGTCAACAAAAGCCTACAAACTGTACTTGCGCCCACTATGGGTGCGTCCCACTTGGCGTTCACAACGATCACGCTCACGACCGCAGTTTTTTTTTTATTATCAATGTCAATTCTACGGCAAGTGTCGTTGAACATACGACAAGCCCTAATTATAAACGAATTCTGTCTATAAGTACTTAGGATTGCAGGGGTATGGAGGAGGCTATGCCTACGAAGCAACGCAGACGGTACCCGCAGTCCCAACCTGCCTACCAACTCGGTGACGTCAATAGATCCGTTCATAATGTTAAGCAATGAGGAAATATCGGCTATTCTCCGCCGCTCTTTTAAGGGAAGCATGTGGAATTTTCTACGAGTAAAGTAGCCTGGTAAATATGTTTTAGAACGATATTGAATGTACCTCATAAATTTCTTTTGAATGTTCTCTAAACGAGATATGTATGTGTCGTAGTTGGGGTTCCATACACCATACCTGTGACACATATTCTAGGTGACTACGGACATACGCGCAATATAGAATTCTTGTAAGTATTAAGCATTTTAAATAGTATTTTTTAATAATGTCTCATTTCTGGTGGTGGGTTACGGGTTACATACCTAAATCTCTAAAAATGAAATAGAAAATCTATTTTAGCTCATATAAGTTCATTATAATTATGTAGGTACCTAAAATATAGTATTTGAAAAGATTTTAGTCTTATCTCTTTGGTAACATAAACTTCTGCATTCAGTCTTCTGTCTAATATTCTTCAAATAAAATTGTCAATTTATTGTCAGAAAGGCCTATGTCAAACCAAAACACATCACGTTGAAGAAAAATCTGTTAACATGTAATAATTAAAAAAAACAGTTCACATAATAATTTATAGACAAAAATGGCTAAGACATAATGAAAAATTGAAAGAATGGTGAAAAATGGGTCAAATAGATGAAACAAGATCTGCCTCGAAAATGGCCAAAAGTGCATCGGCCGTCAAAAAGAGCTCTTCCACGAAAGGAAAAGGAGCTAAAGGAGGCGGAGGAGGAACTGAATCGTTAAGTTTTTCTGACCCCAAAGTTCAAGGAGTTTTACTAGTTGGTCTACTGGCAGTGCTAGCGCTGGCTCTGTGGTTCGGTTTCACACGCGGTTGTTTGCGTCGTCGTCGAAGAAGACGTTCATCATGTTGCTAATAAAGCAATAACAAATGTCCCTACAACAGGTAATCGTACCTATAACACTTGATTTCTGCCGGTATAATGTCCATGAAAACAGAATGCTCGCATAAATTAGAAATATTCCTATGATGTGTTATAGGTACTTAATAAGTAGTTTTGTAAAGTTCCCTTGGTAGATTCGTTATCTCGACCTTAACCTATCTGCAAATTTAGGTATACACCGTGTTAAAAAAAACCTGTCCGATCTGAAAGGGATCTGTCTGGTCTGCAAAGTATACCAATCACAACGAGGAGCCGCCGAAGGGGGCAGATTTATTATTCTTAACAGGCTCACGCTTGAGCTTCAGTTCGCCTGATGATAATTAAGCGAAACTGCGATCTACGATAGAGGGCGCTTGCCTAGAAGAAACCGGTTCACTCGTGATATTTAAAGACACCCCGATTATATCTATCGGGGAAGACCCACTGAGCAGCAGTTCTCCGCCCAGCAACTCGCCTTTTGAAAAATGAGTTACAATCTGATGAGATTTCAGAAAATCAAATTAGTACCGCTTTCAAATGTCGTTCTCGAGAGTATTTTTCAATGAACGTCGTAGCAGTCCAATTTGAGTTACTTGCAAAGTCACATTGCTAACATTAACACCGAATTGCATTAATTTAATGTCAACAATATCATTGAAAATCTCTATAACCATGTATTCTATTGTTCTACTGTCGGAACAAAAACACATTCAATTATGAGTAGGGAGGGAGGAACTAATAATAATCATTAATTGTAATTCGTACATCACCACAAAGACCCTTTTATTTGTGAAATAGAATACGTAAATTAACATTGCATTCGAAATTATAAAGTATACTATTTTTCAGAACATTGGCGCTTGGTTTCCTTGACAATTTATGAAGCTCCACCCAGTGCCAGCTAAAGCTTTCCAGCAGCAGCCTGAAATTAAACGCAATAAGAATAATCAATAATAAAACGTAAAGATATCACATACATATATTGCATAGATCGATCGATTGTAACAATAAACTTTATTAAATATGTTGACTGTTTTTTATTAATTTCAATTCATTCGATTAAATAACAAAACCTAAGAAATCATTATAAAATGCCGTTATTTTAAATACACTCGAAACAAATATCATAAATATGTATACTTCGACTTTTTTTTTTATTATGGCGCCACACTTTTTGTGTATTTTCCAGTGTCAACTAATAAAGTAATCAAGTAATCTTTTCAAAGAATATTTCCCAATGGGACTGTGTTATGGCACCACACTTTTTGTGTTCGCCAGTGTCAAGTATAAGTTCAGTTGCCCCAATAAAACGGCAGAAACTTTATTGAGGCTTCGATAGAGTTTAAGAGTGAACCCAAAAAGTCACGATTTTCAATTTTATATCATTTGCCTACACTCTCACACGTTCACGAACACTTAATGGTTAATTATCCACCATAATTACACATTAAACTTCGGAGAAATTCAAGTTTTGAAAAATAATATAGAATCGACAACGTGCACTTTTCATTTTCCCGCCTAAAACCTATACTTCGACTTTTAATTGTATTCAGTAACTTGACAGTTCGAAGAGAAATAATGATACCACACTACAACTAATACCGTCTTATTACAAAACACTGCTTAAATCTGGTTTTAAACCAGGACTAATAGATCTTGGTTTGATACAGTACTAAAGATAAAACGCAGTACAATAAGTGTGCTTATTACAAATTCAAGACTATCCGAGCGAAGATCAGTTAAACCGCAGTTCATCCATGGTTCAAATAAAATCCACAGATGATAAGCAATAAATTACAGTCTTTCATTCGTTCTTACTGACTTCATTCCAAGTGACGTTCTGTTTCTCTAGACATTAATTATAGTAACACTTGAAATGCTTTTAATTCTTTATCAATACAAAAATATCATAAATAGTTCTTTCTGTATATTGTAATCTTTTGAGCAAGCATAGCTTATACTTTTGACGCGACTTTATAATCAAGTTGTTATATTTTTCTACAACTCTGAGTGAAACGGAATTAAAAGTCGCGCGATGTCCATGACGACAAAAATGTTTATGTTGAGTCCTTTATTACTTAACTAGCTTCTGCCCGCGGCTTCGCCCCCGTGGAATTCGGTCATCACATCCCACGGGAACGGGATAAAAAGTATCCTATGTCCGTCTCCTGGTTCTATGCTACCTCTCCACCAATTTTCAGCCAAATCGGTTCAGTCGTTCTTCAGTTATAAATAGTGTAACTAACACGACTTTCTTTTATATATACTAACTAAATGGTCTTGTTATTTGTGCATACTTCTGTCTCTTTAATTCAGTATTTATATTATTATGTGGTTAGAGAGACTGTGTGTGGTACGGTGTGTGTACGTACGGTGTAATTTTATTTATTAATTTATTTTATTTTTATCAATAAAAATAAAATAAATTAATAAATAAAATAAACATTTTTTATTATATTATTTAAAGTATTTGTCAAAAGAATTCACACGATAACGACGTCTAACATATTGCTGACATTGGACAACGACCAGATTCTGGCTATATTAAAGTAGTTTCAAGGTTAGTCCAAAGATAAACTAGGGGTTTCAGTGGTTTAACTTTGGTACCATAGATAATGCTAGCTTTGGAGATAAACAGCGTTTTGTAATAGCGTTTTATTTAGTTCATAGTTTAATCATAGTACTAAAGCCGGTACTATAACTAGATGGTTGAGTCAGACGACGCTGACACACACGTCATGCTCGTGAACGGGCGCCGTCTGTCGGGACTGGTCGGCTCTTGACATGCTATGGTAATCACTTTTCTTTTCTTTGGAAGGCAATTGATCGTAGTTTATTAAATTCAATTGTTATCAGCACATCAAGCTGCACGATTCTCACATTATAACAACTAAATTGTAAAATAAATCAATGTTATAATCTTTGTTGAAAGGATCTATGGAGTTTCTTGCCGGTTCTTCTCCATAAGACCCACTATTTGGAACCGCGCACCTAGTTTTTGACAATTCAAAAGTACCTGTATTACTGGTCTAATTGAAATAAAACATTTGACTTTTTTTTTTTGAGTCCATGTTTTGGAATAAGGCCGATAGTGTTGGGGTAGTGAATGATTTTGCGTAAAGATTGATTGATAAAAATGGTTTAAGGCGCTGACAAGAGCTAAATAGGCATATCTCAAACAAGTTTTAGCCAAATCCATACAGTTTGTGACAGCGAAAAAAATGTATGTTAATCTTGAACGTATTCCGGAGAATTTCGTTGAATTTAAAACACGTTTTTGGAAAAGTTTTCTCGATACAAAAAAATTGTAAACTAACCTCTTAAAACGACCTTCCAATAAAATTATCTGTAAGTACTACTAGTCAATGTTAGTGGGTAAAACTAATAACAATAACGTATCATATATACATAATTTCGATGTCTTATATTTTCGACTACTTAACTTTTTATAAGTAATTAAATGTTTTATGGTTTTGTTAAAAGTTGCGAACGTCGCGTCATCGTGCTTCTCTTTCAGTTCTATGCAGTCCGACAGTCGTGAGCGCATAGACGCGCTGCTAGATGGACGTAGGTATGTCGCTTTGCCCCGCGCGCTATCCGTTCATTACGTATTTTTGCCGTATTACAATTTCAAACATAACAATACCTACATACCTATTTTATGTTGTTCCCAATAAAATTAACACAAGACATTGCTAAAGAATATAACTGTATCTACTATAAATATAGTTCTAAACTGTAAATATAAACATTTAGAGTTCTACGTTGTAAATATAAATACAGTTCTAAGTGTAGTGTTCATATTTTTATTTTTATTTTTTTATTCAGCCATTGTCGTCCCACTGCAGGGCAAAGGCCTCCCTTCCCTCTTTCCATTCGTCACGGCGCAACGCTATTTTGGGCCAATCCTTCCAGAAGGAGTCAAGCTCATCCCGCCATCTCCGTCTAGGTCTGCCGCGTTGTCGCCTACCGTTTTGGGGAACCCACTCAGTAACTTGTTTGGCCCACAACTCGTTTGACATGCGGCAGACGTGACCAGCCCAGTTCCATTTTAAGCTAGCAGCTTTTCGGCCTATGTCGGCAATCTGGGTTTTGGAGCGCAGTACACTATTTTTGATGCGGTCTGTTAATTTGACTCCCATCATACTGCGCTCCATGGCTCGCTGGCATACCCCAAGGGCGGACTTCTGATGTTTTGTCAAAGACCAGGTTTGTGTACCGTAGGTGAGGATGGGGAGAATACATACATCCATGAGTTTTCTTTTTAGAGTAAGTGGGAGGTTCCTTTTCATGAGATCTTTCATGGACCAATAGCTTTTCCAGGCGTTCTCGGTGCGTCTTGCAACTTCTTTAGTTTGTCTCGCCTGGAAAGAGACTAGTTGGCCCAGATAAAGGTACTCATGGACGTACTCAATCTCCTCGCCACCGACTTCTAACCTACGTTTCGCGCTATTCGTCATGAGTTTGGTCTTTGACATGTTCATCTTCAGTCCGACCTCGAGGCTTGCCTGGTGTAATTCTGTGATCATAGAGCCAAGTTCTGCTGCAGTAGAAGAGAAAAGGACAATGTCGTCAGAGAAACGAAGATTTGTTAATCTTTTTTCGCCGACAACAATGCCCCTCCCCTCCCAAGTGTTCATATTGGCTGTGAAAAATGGGAAACAAACAAAAATGCCGGAGGCCAGCCAAAAAGCGCTTTTACACTACGAACGAAAACATCTCATGGAAGGAGTAAAGTAATTACAGTTTTTATAATGTCATATAGTTTCTACAAGTGATAGCGTAAATTCGTCAATATGAACAGTGTTCGATTGGTCTAGTGGTAAGCGCAGAGATTCGGAATCCGGAGTTTCGAGTTCGCTACTTACTGTCGACTATTATATTTATTTTAAGATTTTATTTTTATTTTGTTATGTTATGATTTTACTTTTTTAGAATAATTATTAATTTATTTCCTTGAATTATTTAATTTCCTTTACAGGAATGACAGACGTTTGGCGAACAGTTTAGAAACAGGTCAAGCGTCGGAAATTGTATTTTTATAAGTATATAATTATGTATATTATACGTAGCGTAGGTATAATTTTATTATTTAGCGGGGATAACGACAAAGAAATAGCATCCCCTTTACTTTAAGCAAGAAAGTCACAAATAAGTCCAGTTATAAACGACTCACATTTGCATAGACCTATGAATATCTTAGAACTGGACGTATAGGAAAATACTCGCAGCTTTGTCTATTGTCTCTTGCCCATTGAACAGGGTCAAAATAAGTTAGCTAGCGAAACTCCGCAGTCGTGATAAGTCTAATTTGAAGCGGCGGTAGCCTAATGGCTAGGGCGTCGGACTTGCGATCATGTGATTGCCGGTTCGAACCCCACCCATTGCACTACCGACGTGAACCCACTTGTAACACAAGCATATTTAGCTTAGCACGAGGGGTTAACAAGAATACTAGTAATGTGTGACCCACATTGCTAGTAAGCTTTTTAAAAAAAAAATCTAAACATGATCAAAAAGACACAACCAAGTACGTGTCTTTTTGAAAATTCTGTTTTCTTTGTTTAAACTTCACAGTCGTAATGAATATCGATATCTAAACCCACAATATAACATAATTTTCTCAGCTAATATTTTAAGTAACAATTCCACCAACAACAACATCACTATTCCACAACCCGTACGTTCTTGTGGTATATTTAAAAAATGAAAGAAAAAACTGAAAATAATATTATTAATAATATAAATTCTTAATAATATTAATTCTTTAAGAAGTAGAGTACAGAACCTTGATAGTATAGATACAGTGCGTATCGTTTATTTAAGAAACTAAATAATTTATAAAAATCTACTAAAATGATGCAAAGTCTTTACAATACAACGTTGATATTCAGAAGTAACTTAGATAATGAGTTGAGAGTTCAGAAGAATTAACTAAAAAGTTTGACAAAAACCCACAACGTACTCGTAAAAGGATTAAATAACATTTTCGAAACCTCCGACTAACACACAACGTACACATATTCACTCACCTCAGAAAATCTGGAGGAAGCTGTTTTTAGTTCTACCAGACTCATCACTTAATTATTTAATAGGTTTTAATTGAAATCATAAAATATTTAAAAATATAAAGATACTAGTTTTTGTCCGCGGCTTCGCTCGCATAAAGCTATATTAGGAGTAAATATAAAAACCAACATTGAATTATTTGATATAAGAAGTATACCAGTTTTTAAAAAACAGACAAACAAGACAAGTTCGCAGACTTTTATGATAGGTCTTTACCTATGAAATTGCCGTTCTGCAGTACAGTAGCCCGATTCACGTAATTAAAACCGTAGCGATGTCGCAGCGACTTAATCGTTGAAACAGTTTTCGTATTCACATCTGTAAATTGGACCGATTTAGAAGTCGTCCTATTGAAAAATCGTTGAACCGTATTCACACATGATCGCTGACCGAGAATTGTTCTAAAACGTTGACAGGACGGTATTCACATAATAAAACGATTTTTTGATGGATCAGACGCCAACGACATAATGTCAAATTTCAGTATTCAAATATCGTTGAGCAAAAGTTACAAATTTGAGACGTTTTTAAGAACATTTCAGTGTTTTTTCCTGCGACGGGAGTGTTTGTGAGCCTTGTGCTGCCTAAAAGTCCGAAATGAATCTCGAGCTTGCTTATTTATTGTTATACGAAGCCGAGAGAGACGATCGGAGAAGGGAGCGGATAAGGAGAAATAGATTGAGGTGTGCACGGTGGGACGCTTTTGAGATGCCGGAGAGGGACTTTGTAAAGACTTTTCGGCTCTCTAAAGTTTTAGCAATGAGCCTCATTCAGGATATCTCTCCTCTTATAGAGAGAGAACAAAGACAGTATACATTAATAATTCTATAATGTCTTGTGTGGATTGTGTGTAATCAATAAATTTACTTTCTTTCTTTCTTCTTTCTTTCTTTCATTAACAGTGCAATCAAAAGTAAGTTATATTTGATCACATTGCTTTGGGGTATGTAGGTATAATACTAATAAAGGAAGGTATAATCTTTCATTTATAGATGAAAATCATATTTTAATCCCACATTTATATTTGTAGGTAAACAACTACCTAAGCTTAAAGCTAGTATACTCATTCATACTATAGTTAGTAGTTATATTTTTACTTTTCACAAAAGATCCCATTGGGTCGAGGTGCACGGAGGCCTTGCTGCCTCGGCCCTACACAAGATAAGATAGTAGTTATATAGGTAGCATAAATTACACAGCGAATTTTTTAAATCAGAGTTTATTCATTACAAACAAAAATACAAATATTTTCTCTCTAAACTATTATTATAGAAGTATAGGAATAGGTAGGCACTATTAATTCAACATATTTTACTGCCTATGTTCCAATCCTTAGCCGAGCGATAGGGGCAGGGATCCACAGCCTCGCTATTCAAAATATCTGCGAGCTCCTTCCACAGCCTCGCAGATAGAGCCCGCCTCTCTTTACTGCGGACTCGTCCCAGGGCAAGATCCCTATGCTTGGCCATGAACTCTACTAGAATCTCCTGTTGCCGCAAGGAAACTGGTTTCATTTTTTTGATCACACTAATATAATTTCAAACTAAAGCCGCGATAACGTTTTCAATTTTCAAGCACGGACTGACACTTCATTGACAAATATTCGACAGTTCTCTCTTTTTTGTTTTTTTCTTTGCCTTGGACACAGAACCTTTTTTACAAAATACGAAAAAAAACATCATTTCTACTGATATTTGCGTGATTGTGGCTATTTGTATGTTTTGAAGCAAATTTATTTTAATTATAAAATAAAATAACAGTAATTTCAGTAAAAAAAAGTGTTTTGATAACATGGTAGAAAACATAAATATGTAACTGGCAATTAGGTCGTTCAAGTCGTATCCTATTGAGCTGTCGTCCTATTGATCGGCGATCGCCGAAGGCGTGAATAGCGCTGGACGCCAACGATTTTTCAATCGTTTGTACACTACGGGCTACAGGCCATTTCAAATCAAAATAATTTTTGTTTGGCTAAGAATTCTAATTTCAAATTAATTTTATTTTAAAAACATGGAATTCTTTTTCCAAAAGTAGTCATTTGTTTATTGATTAGTGTTACATTTTCATCGCATTTCAATCTTTTTCGTCATCATGGATACGTTAAAATTTCGAGTAATTATGGAATATGAGTACCGTCGTGGCAGCAACGCGGCACAAGCGGCACGCAACATCAACGACGTTTACGGAGCTAACACTACAAACCAACGCACCACCTGTTATTGGTTTGCTCGCTTCCGTTCTGGGAATTTCGACCTGAAAAATGAACCTCGCGGTCGTCCGAAGACTTTGGTCGACAATGACGAATTAAAGGCGATTGTGGAAGCTGATGATACACAATCGACGGCTGAATTAGCAGCAGCTTTCGACGTTAGCGTCAAAACAATATTGGTCCATTTGCGTCAAATTGGCAAGGTAAAAAAGCTTGGCAAATGGGTGCCCCACGAACTCAATGATCGCCAGCGCGAAGTACGCGTCGAAACGTGCCTTGCATTGCTCAACAGACACACAAATGAAGGAATTTTGAACCGCATTGATACCTGCGATGAAAAATGGATTCTGTTTGATAACCGCAAGCGCTCAGCAAGTTGGTTGGATCCTGGTTCAGCACCTAAACAATGCCCTAAACGAAAACTTACCCCTAAAAAAGTAATGGTCACTGTTTGGTGGTCTAGCGCCGGTGTGATTCATCACAGCTTCTTACCAAACGGGGTGAGCATTACTGCAGATGTGTACTTTGAAGAACTGAACACAATGATGGAGAAGCTGGCACATTTCCAACCAGCATTGGTCAATCGCTCGTCTCCGCTGCTCCTGCACGATAACGCGCGACCTCATACTGCACAGCAGACGGTCTCCAAGTTGCAAGAACTGGGGTTGGAAGTTCTCCGTCATCCGCCCTACTCACCAGACCTTGCGCCTACAGACTACTACTTTTTCCAGAATTTGGATAACTTCTTGGCGGAAAAAAATTCAATACCAGAGAGGCAGTACAAAATGCCTTTGAAGAATTTGTTGCCTCCCGTCCAGCTGATTTTTTTAAGAAGGGCATCAATAAACTGCCACTTCGTTGGCAAAGATGTATTGATTGCATGGGTGATTACTTCGATTAATACAAATAAAAAATACATGATAAAAATTCGTTTAATTTTTTTCATACAAAACGGCAATTTCATAGGTAAAGACCTAATAAATCCTAACCCACTTGTCTTTTTTAGAATTTTATAATAGTAGAGATAATTCCTATACATACTTGTTTTTTTATTCGTCCTGTCTAATTTGTTTCTAGCTCTTCGTACAGAGCAATAAATACATACCAGCGCCATCTATTGCCTTGATTGTTCATTCTTGATCGCGTCACTGTTTCTTATTAAGTAGATCGCTGTATCACCGCTCTTTTAAAAAAACGCTTAGTTATCGGAGTAATAATGGGCGAGGCTAAAATACCGAAACATCGAATTTCATTTAGCTGTTGTCAGCGTCTTAATATAAAATTAAACTAAAATATCGTAAATAAGATCTAAAATATAAGAATAATTAATCAAAGTAATTTCCTTTTCTATTTTCTTCTAATAAAAACCAACCAAAAATAAATAACAAATTAAATTAAAAATTAAAAAAATCCCCCGACACAAAAATAAACCTGAATC
The DNA here is from genome assembly GCA_947256265.1 of Acronicta leporina. Classification (NCBI taxonomy): domain Eukaryota; kingdom Metazoa; phylum Arthropoda; class Insecta; order Lepidoptera; family Noctuidae; genus Acronicta; species Acronicta leporina. The sequence continues at coordinate 9,182,084 of OX366514.1, forward strand.
CCTATAAAAAGAAAAAAATAATCTTGAAATTATAACCCTTCGTAAGTACGTATAAAGTTTTTTGATTAAATTTTGTCGCGTCGGGGGACCGCTCTCTAGCTCTCGCGTGTCTGCCCGCTCGGGTCGGGATTCAGGTTTATTTTTGTGTCGGGGGTTTTTTTTAATTTTTAATTTAATTTGTTATTTCACACTTTTTGTAGGGACTCCTTAGTTATTTTGTTTAATTTCTTTTATTTTCTTGCGTTTTAATTAGGTATTTTCTTCGTTTAGTTATTCAACTTTTGTACAATTATTTCATAGCTATTAGATATCTTATATCATAGTGTATAGTATTCTACTAGTCAAGCCCTTTCATTTGATACCTTTATTGAGGGAGTAGTGAAAAAATTTAATCTATTCACCATTTCGTGGAGGCCGCCATGTTGGATTTGAAATTTTTCATAGTGTATAGTATTCTACTAGTCAGGCCCTTTCATTTGATACCAATATTGTGGGAGTTGTGAAAAAATATGTAAACCGCCATCTTGTGGCGGCGGCCATCTTGGGCCGATTTTCATCAAACATAGCTAAGAACACTCCCCACTTATTCACCTTTCAAACAAAAAAATCAAAATCAAAATCGGTTCATCCATTCGGGAGCTACGATGCCACAGACAGACACACACACACACAGACACGTCAAACTTATAACACCCCGTCATTTTTGCATCGGGGGTTAAAAACATAATTTAACGTTTTTTTTACTTTTGTAATTTTCGACATTTTATAGATTAACTTACTATTGAGAAACAAATTCTACTATTTTTAACCCCCGACGCAAAAACGACGGGGTGTTATAAGTTTGACGTGTCTGTGTGTGTGTGTGTGTCTGTCTGTGGCATCGTAGCTCCCGAATGGATGAACCGATTTTGATTTTGTTTTTTTTTTAATAGTTTATATTGTGTTTTGAAGACTAGCTATTCAATATACATAAAAAGTTTGTTCATGTAAGTACATTATTTAAATTCATTCAATTTCGTTCATTCTTTGACCACCTCTCTATCTTTTTTTTGTCGAAAACTGGTAACCCTTCAACTGTCAAGTTACTGAATACAATTAAAAGTCGAAGTATAGGTGTCTCAGGGGACAATTGAATCGGCGACATGCGGCGCGACGTAAGTGGGGATGTGACCAGCATAACTGCTGCACATTCGTGCAAACATTGTATAAAACGCTGATGCGTCGCGCCACCGCCCAATGGCGGAGTTATAGAAAGTAAATCATTTTAAAACGAACAGGCAAATGAGAAAATTTGAAAAAGAGATGAGAAAATTCACACTAGGGAAGCTGCGCATGGGTCGTTTGAAAATAATAATATGTACCTATTTATTTTCAGTGTTACTTATGCGTAGATGCGTAGCTGTGTAGGACCTACCTATTTAATTTATTGAGGAACGTCATCCCATGTGCCGCTGCCATTGCCCCAATCATAATCATCTTGGGCACCATCATCATTTTGCTCATCCTTTTCGGTAACAGCTACATCCTCAGCACCGCCATCCTCAGCACCGCCATCCTCAGCACCACCATCCTCAGCGCCGCCATCCTCAGCACCTCCGTCCTCAATATTTTCATCTAAGTGCAAATAATAACACAAAACCAAAAATTATAGAAATGGGTTGTGTGTTACTTATTATCAGTCCCCGAAATATTTTTTTTGGAAATTTAAGCAAATTAAAGACACAGGCCCACCGCGGTCACCCGCGCGCTGCCTACTACCCGCTCGCGTCCTTGCAACTGTGTGAGCATGTGGAAGGCATTATGCAATATAGTAGATAAAAAATATCGAGCAAGAATATAAGGAAAGCGACAGAAGTATTGATATTTTGACTGATGAATTGTGCATTCGTGGAAGCGAAATGAATCGGAAACTGGTTTGAAGAAGAAGACGATCATTCTTCCGATAGAATGGACATCTTCATAAGGGGGTGACTTTTATTGGAAGGTGTAAGCCAGCTTTAAATAAATAAATATTTTAGATGTCGGTATATTATGATAAGCATCTGTATAAAATAAAAATCTACCTATCTAGGTACTTACTGATCTAATACTAAATCCGATATTTGCATTAGTAATTTTCCACTCAACTGTACCATGCGCAACAAGAAGGCGGGTGCAACAACTTCAGCCCGGCCAAAAAGATTGGGGACTATTACTGTACTCGTGATAAACCCGTGTTTCGGACATGACAAAGCTTAATAAATATTATTTTCAGTACAATAAATATATTGTACTTCACTCACCATTTTTTTTGGATGGTGCGCCTTTCATCATTTTAAGTATATGCTGTTTTTCCTTGTTAAGGTGCCTTTTGCCATTAAGGTGCATGGTCATTTGTTCCGTGCATGTAACCGAAGTCTGAAATAAATCGGGAATTGTATTTATTTATATACAATATTTTTTCTTATTAAAACATATTATCGTTGTACTTAATGACGAAGAATTCATACCATCACGCCTGTATTCCCCGAAGGGTTAGGCATAGGCGTACTAATGTACACCCACAGTTCGCCGGTATGTTTAGGTCCCATGTAATAGGGGGCGAGCCTATTGCCATTTACCGGGCACAAATTCCAAACTCCGAGCTGCTACTGGGAATTTCATAGAAAAACCCAATAACACTGCTCGACCTGGGAATCGAACCCAAGACCTCTAGCGTAGCAGTCGCACTCAGAACCACTAGGCTAATGAGGCAGTTTTATGTTAGTTGTTGTTAATGACGAAGAACTACCCAAAATATATAGTTATATTTATTTAATGGTGACTCATTTAGTAATAGAGCAAGATCCCAGGGTCCCTACACATAACTTACTTTTTTTAGAAGTAAAATGCATGGGATAGAGTAGTGTCAGTAATCAGTATGTACCAGGCCACTCAGAAAGTTGACACAGAAAATGTGGCTTAAAACCTGATGAGTCATTTGATCGACTTCGAATTGCTTTTATGGATGAAGGACCTTCAAAAGCAACCATCTACCGCTGGTGTAGCGAGTTCAAACGCGGTCGTCTTACTTTGGCGGATGAACAAAGGAGTGGTCGTCCTACGTGGTCGAAGAAAGTGTGTTGGCAGTAAAAAAATAATTAAATAAAACAGACGAATTACGTACGAAGAGATTCAGCATACTCTGCTGATTGGTTCAGGAAGTGTTCACACGAGCACCTTCGCGTAAGGAGGATTGTTTCCCGCTGGGTACCGCACAACCTCACCGAAGCTCAGAAGCAGGCCCGTGTGGATTGGTGCCATGATATGATACAAAAATTTGATGCAGGCTCGTCACGGCGCGTTTACGACATTGTGACAGGTGACGAATCCTGGATTTATCAATACGAGCCAGAAACAAAGCGTCAGTCGACAGTTTGGCTGTTTCAAAATGAACCTACGCCTACGAAAGTGAAGCGATCGTGGAGCGCAGGAAAAAATTTGCTCGCTAGTTTCTTCACTTTGATGGGGTACCTAATTTCAATTCCACTAGTAGACCAAAGCAGCATCAGCGCCAAATGGCACAAAATGCCTGCCAGAAGTTTTCTCTGCAATGAGCAACAAGCGACCGAACACTGGGCTCCGCGGGGTCCTTCTTCACTACGACAACGCGCCCGCGCACTCTGCGATCAAAACGAGGGACTTCCTGGACTCCACACCGGTCAGTCTTGGGACACCCTCCTTACAGTCCTGATTTGGCTCCGTATGACTTCTTTTTATTCCCTAAATTTAAAAATCAGCTCAAAGGGATGTGTTCATCGCCGGAAGACGCGCTAGCAGCGTTTGAGAAGGCCGTGGAAGAGGTGTCTGCGGAGGACTGGAAAAAATGTTTGAAAATTGGTTCAGACGCATGAAACTTTGTATAGAGACTGGTGGAAAGTTCTTTGAAAAGATTTAATAAAAATATTTTTTTCATAAAGTTAGTTTTTTAGTTTCTCAAATCTTTCTGAGTGTCCCACGTACTTGGCCATCTGTCAGGTAGTAGGAGAATTTAAGAAAACTGAGTACTACTTTTACTTGCCATTAACACCTGGTACGTAATAAATGGCTGCAGGGCCAAGGTAGCAGGTATACAAAGTTCATATATATATAGTATGTATGAACTTTGCATACCTGCTACCTGGGCATGGCCATGTATGGGCTGAGAAATTCCTGAGAAATTTAGTAATGTCTGGGGGCCTGTGGTCTTGGACTATAATAGGCTAGAGAATACAATACCTTACAGATTTCACAGTACAATTCTGGCTGGATGGGTTTACTCTCCTTCTTAGCTTCTCCAACAGCATCAGACTCTTGAACAGGTTTGATGTTTTTCTTTTCGCGACGTATTAGTTGCCGCCTAAAATAAAATAGATGTCAAGATTTTTATTAATTTGAGAAACTGAATGTAGCTCATATAACATTTGTCCTCTTCTGAGGCACTGGAATCTACTGTCATTTGATCCTACAATTTCACTGAACTTAACTATCTTTAGCGCTGATCCTGGGCTCTATCAGTGAACAACACAGACTTTGCGACTGGATTAGGAAAGCTAAAGTCCGCAGGTCTTTAGGTTTCCTGATGCAGTCACTACCAGCCGATGCGGTCTCTACTAACGTCACGGTAAGGCAAAGTTTGTACTGTAGGTATATCACCTACAGTACCTACACATTTAGCGTACCGTTCGAGGAGTGAGTGTAGTCTGTGTACCTAACGTGTTGTACAGTATGATACTTACACACGAGCTTCCATTCCTCTTTGGAGCAAAAAAGGATTCTTCGGATTTTTACGACCCTCCACAATCCTTTAAACAAATAAAATATAATTATTTATGAAAATACCTATTTGTACCTTCTGCATCAAGCAAAATAAATTAAGTACCTACTACAGAATTCTTTATGATAAAACTATTTTAAAGTAGGTTTTATTTATTTACATTATTCTCTTTTACTACCAATATTTTTACATTCTCAAGATCATTTACTCACGCGCGATGCAATTTTCCAGCGTAGTGCAAATCTGCGTGGTTCTTTGAGGTGATTTGCACATCACACAGCTCGCAATACAAATCGCGGGACTTTAAGGGGAGCTGCAAACACGAATATACTTATTTGTTAGGGTAATTAACTGGTTTAGATTTATTAAAAATAACATTAACATAACATACCATCACGCCTGTATTCCCCTAAGGCTTAGGCAGAGGCGTACCAATGTACACCCACAGTTCGCCGGTATGTTTTGGTCCCATGTAATAGGGGGCGAGCCTATTGCCATTAACCGGGCACAAATTCCTAACTCCGAGCTGCTACTGGGAATTTTATAGAAAAACCCAATAACACTTTGCTCAACCTGGGAATCGAACCCAGGACCTCTAGCGTAGCAGTCGCGCTCAGGACCACTTGGTTAATGAGGCAGTCTTTATTTTATTAAGTTTAAAAATACTTAATAAAAAACAACAAGGATACGAAATAAGTACCTATTAGGGTTTCTGGGCCAGAATTTCCGGGAAATATGGCCTTACTCGAGACGAGAAAAAACGATAAATCAGAAGATCACAAAATAACTTACAAAATTAAGTAAAAAATATGTAAAAAAAAATATAAAGATTTCAATTTTAGTGAAGAAAAATTCAAGTCAAATTGTTTAGCATGTGTTAATTCCACATGTAACAAAAATCACTAATATGAATTAGAGTTTTGGGAAAACTAAGCGGGGGAAACATTGCCGCGTCGTCACTTTGCTCTTCAGACAGAATAAAATCTCTATAGAAATGGAAATAAAACTACTTTTTACGGATTTTATCGCGTTTTATTGATATTATTTAATTCCCGACGTTTCGTTTCCAGCATCCATGGTCACGAGTAGGCAGGTGTTGGACGTCTTAATGTTAAAATTACAAACAGCTACCTTACATTTTTGTTAATTATTAGCGATCCGATTCACGCACGAGCTCAGCGTATCCTTTGGTCTTGCATTTTTGGGCCTGGATGATGGAAAGGATAACACTGACTATATCTTGAAGCTTGCTCTCTCTCTCAATTCACTCTTCAAACTCAATCAAAGCTTACTTCAAGCCTATGAAGATCAGTCAGTTCTTACCGCTTGTCAAGTCTCATATAAAAAAAGAACACATCGCCGACGTCAAACACCATCCTTCCACGAAGACACTTTGTAAACGTAGGTACCCCAGAGAAGGCCCAGTACTACTTCAGATTTGATAAAGCAAGTCCTTGCAAAAAAAAAGCCGATTCCTGCCCAAGCTGATTTGCGAATGGCTGGGTTTTACCACCTGCTAGGAACCCCATTAATGCTTAACGTGGGGAATAAAATATTATCAATATAATAAGGTACATCCGTAAAAAATCGTTTTATTTCAATTGTAAGGATCCTTGAACTCTTTGTAGTTTTTCTCGAGTTCCCGGGAATCCGCGGGGAATAGTGGTCGAGTCCCGAGAAAAAAATAAGTCGAGAAATCAGAAACTCTAGTACCTATTTACAGTGGCGTTCATAAGTCCAGTAGCAGTTTCGCAAAACTAAACCATAAATTTTGTAGGACAAATATTTTTTCGAATAATTTAGATAAATAACATCAGATTTAACAAAAAAAAACCAGTTAGTAATAAATTTTTGAGAATCATCAAATCAACATATTTTATATCTGTTACCTATCACAATCGAGAGTTTTGTACAGGAAATTGTTGGGCGTCTCATCAAAATGAAGCTACTCACGGAAAATTAGCTTAGTAGTACCTAATCAAATGAAAAAATTTACGGGGGATCCCGGACTATCATACGTCACAAAGGGGAAAAAAATTAAAATATTAGTGTGTAATAAAGTGTAGGTACTTACTTACATACTACTACTACTACATCTGAATAACACAGGGTATTGTTCAAATATCACGGACGAATATGCGGGCAAATGTTAGTATAAAAAAAATGATTTATTACCTCTCCAATACGCTTAGACCCAAACTTGGATTGCTGCGCTATCCATTTTTTCTGGTTCTTCAAATGATTTTTGGATATGTAATGTAAACTTGCTAGAAAACCAAAACAAATATGTATAGTGATACACAAAGCTTCTTGGGTGGGATGATTGGACCATCATCTGAATATTAAGAATTAAAATAGACGATAAAAACTAAAACACATAAGGGTAGGTACCTAAGCAAGAAGTACTGTACTGTCGTTGCTACCATGTTGCAATTGCAACATGGTACTTGAATACAAGACCCTTTCCTATGAATATATGGTTGTACATATTGTGATTATAAACATTTGAATGCCACATTTTGCATGACGATTTTTTATATGTAGGTAAGTATACTACTACTACTTCAATACAATTATCTTTTCGTTAGAGCAATGTTCGGTATTTTCATAGTTTATGAACTTTGTTATGATTAATGTACGCCTGATGAACATCACATTACATAACACTTTTGTACGGATTCCTCGAGACTAAAATTGTTGTGCCCTACAGGGTCCATAACGATTCTTGTCTAATTACACCACCTTATTGTACATTATGGTATGCAATAAAGAATATGAATATGAAAAAAAAAAATATGACTCTCACTTGTATCAGTATTTTTAGATTTTTATTTACTTACTTAATTTTTTTTTTTATATTACTTTACTTAACTAACTGACCGACGAAGGACAAAACACACAGGATTTTAAGAGGGAACTCTAGTCGCGAGGAATTTGAAAAATAGGTATTTGATCTATTGCCGTGCGTCGTCGTTACTCAAACCTCCACCCGTAAAGTGGGAAAGGGACAATTGCAGCTCAGGCTGATTTTACCTACAAAAATCTTAACTAATCATCGTTAAGGTAAGTTTTTAACAAAAAGTAAAAAAATAGAAGCATAGATATACTTTTCCTCTAAATTTTTATATAATTTTTTTTTTGGGTCGGTCCAGTTTTGATCGAGAAAACAGCGGAATATGTCCGCTGTTTTCTCGATCAAAACTGGACCGACCCAAAAAAAAATTATATAAAAATTTGTCTGATAGTCGTCTGAACATGGCAGTAAAAACGGGCCTTTTTTTCGAGTTTTTGGATTGTTATAATTATTTTAGTAATTATCTTTTTGAAAAAAGGAATTAATAGGGGCATGTAATAGCACGCCCTAGATTTTTCGGGAAAAAATCATTGCTCTAGAGCCATTATCCACGAAGAAAACAGCGGAATACGTTTGTATTGAGAAAGGCCCACTAAAGTTCCCTCTTAAGAAATTCCTACAGGTTTAGAAAAAAACTAAAATTACTAATTGGGCGAAAGACGGCTATTTACATAAGTTATTTAATAGATACATGTAGTTATAACTTACATTCAGTAAAATTACTAAGTCCCTGAGCACATACCCCGCAAAATTCAGGCTCCATAAGGGACAATAGGGATCTAGGAAGCCCTTTTAAATTTTGTCTTGGAATGCCACAACCTGAAAAAAGTCATTATTACAAAAACAAAAGCGCAAATGTACGTTAAGTATATTTACCTGGCGTAGTATAATATCGGCGAAGCGGCGGTACCCTAATGACTAAGGCCTCGGACTTGCGATCATGTGGCTGCCGGTTCGTAACCCTCCCATTGCACTACCGCCGTGAACCCACTCATAACACAAGCATTTAGGGGTTAACAAGAATACTAGTATTGTGCGACCCACATTGCTAGTAAGCTTTTTTAAATATATATATAGACTAATATATAAAGCTGAAGAGTTTGTTTGTTTGTTTACTTGAACGGGCTAATCTCAGGAACTACTGGTCCGATTTGAAAATTCTTTCAGTGTTAGATAGTCTTTTATTTTTATTTATTTATTTTATTTATTCAATATACTAACACTTACAGGCTATTCTACACGTACAAGTTATAGGTCAGAAGTAGATAATTATGTCATGCATATAACTATCAAAAGAATCAGGAAGGCTATACCTATATCAATCCGGGATCCCACCGCGGATGTCCGATATTGGAGCCTCCCCGAGGACCCCAAGTGCAATGGGCGACTGATGACCCCGTGTCCGCCGCCCAAGGCATCCTTTGCGGCGAGAGCGGTGCATCGTACCGACACTGCTCCCCTCCCCTGCAGCCCCACGCCCCTTGTATAAACAGTTCTGAGCCTGCAACCCCACCGAGGCCACGGAAGGCAGGGAGAGCAGCGTACCGTGATCATACTACAAGCACTCCTCTCCCACCGCGGCCCCGTAAACCTACAGCCGCAGAGACTCCAATACAACATCGCGGCCCGCCTCAGTTGCGAAAACTCCCATACAACACCGCAACGTACAGTGGCCGCTCCAATGCTGGATTCTTGAGCCAAGCTCGCAAGAGCAGTAGTCCCCGCGTTCGTCGCTGTACACCTGGCGGAAGCGGGTGACGGAGCGCGGCGACTGGCCCGCCCCGAGGGAGGTGGAACACCAGCGGAGAGGCTGCACTCAGCGGCAGTGGAGGAGTGGAGGCAGCGCCTAGAGCGCCCGGGCGCTGGCCTCCGTGGAAGCACTCAGACCGGTCCTGCCGGCATGGGTGGGCCGTGGGCAGGCGTCACGGCGTACTGACCTTCCGGCTGACGCAGGTCTTGTCCGGACATGGGTGTTTCAGCAAGTACCTGTGTCGCGTCGCGGGGAGGGAGCCGGACGCCCGCTGCCATCATTGCAGCGACTGCCCTGAGGATACGGCGCAGCACACGCTCGAGCAGTGTACAGCGTGGGCAAAGCAGCGCTGTGTCCTCAGGAATGCAATTGGAATGGACCTTGCGTTGCCGGCCGTAGTATCTACCATGGTCGGCGACGCCGAAGCCTGGCAGGCAACGGTCGCCTTCTGCGAGGAGGTTCTCTCGCAGAAGGAAGATGCAGAGAGGGTGAGTGAGAGTGCCTCCACCCTACCCATCCGCGCCCGGCGCACTCGCACCGGGCGTAGGAACAGGGCAGACAGTGCCCTTTTGCTTTTTTTTTTTGGTGAGTGTGGAAAATCCTCATTGACTTCCGCCGCCTTGGCACTAGCCGCAGGAAGTGGGGGCCGAAGTCCCATCGGCTGTCGAGCACCAATTCAAGGTACTTCATGGTGGACTCGACAGCGATCCGAGCCGATCCGAAACTATCTATCGAAATACAAGATTTAGAGACTGCGTTTGTACTGAAGAAATGTTGGCGATATTTCTTAGGTAATATATTTATGTATACCTATTAATTTGTTTACAGGAAGAGATAAAACAGTCACTTTTAGTTCACATATATGTATTTAAAAGAAATAACTTCCATCTTTTTATAATTTCGAAAACATTTAAGTGGCCCCGACATCAGACAAATGTGAACAGCGCCATTCTTAATCATCTATAGGCGAGCGAGATCCTACTTTTTTCCGGGCGTAGAGGGCTGGCAAACACCCGACATTTCTTGTCGGAGCCGACACAACATCGGTTTCCGATAAGTGTGAAAACCTTCATATAAAGTGCTCTGCCACTATAACCTCCGATTAATATACGGATCCGACACCCGACAAGTGGGAACGAGCTGTTACTTGTTTCACTGTAATACGAATACCAATGAATGTGGTACCTAAGATCAGGGAGGCAGTTGTTCATTAGTAGGTAATCTCATTTCTAATTAATTCTCTTGTAGTCTCTAATTAAATTAGAGACTAAAAGAGAATTAATGTTTGAGTGAAACAACTAGCAAGTTAGACTTTAATTTGCTAGATGTTTCATTCAATCATTCACGCATCGCGCTTTAATCAAGCGAGCATGAATGATTGGATAAAACAATTAGCATATTCAAAAACTTACGATACGAACTTACAATAGCGGTATTTGGGATTCCCGGTCTTGGCCGAGTCGCCCATAAATTAAGCCGTGACAGAGATCGAAAACTATATACTATAGCCGAGAATGACTGGGACCGAGACCGAGATCTCGGTCAGGCCTTACTTAGACGTAGAGATGTGATTAAAAGTTCAAAAATGATGAATTGTTAAATAGGCTTGTCCCTTTAAAAAAAAGTGTTAAATTAAACGTTACAGTTTTAGAGTATATAAGAAAAAATGTGATTTACTCTTTCGTTTTGTTAATTTTATTCGTCTGGTAAATTTGAATGTCTTTTGTAAAAAAAAAATTTTCACTAGCTGACCTGACAGACGTTGTCCTCTCCAAGTTTGAACTAACCACCTCGAAAAATCTGGTTTTCCATATTTTTTATACTCTTAGCGCCATTGACCTCTGAATACCTTATTTCTGACCTATAAATTACTTACTGGTTTCTGACACTTACGCTAATGTTAGACATTGAAATAAAACTATTTGTTACGGATTTTATCGCATTTTTATCAATTTTAACGCGATAAAATCAATCAATTCAGTTTTATTTCAATATAAATTACTTAATTTCAAAATGGCTGGATGCTTTATAGAAGAAAACAATCATTGTCAAAATTGTCAACTCAAAATGACACCTGTTATCGAATCAAATTTCATTAAGGTAATAACGATGTCGTGTTAGTCCGCTAGAAAATAAGTTCTTTACCCTTCTCAAATATTTAGTTTTGACACCGGCTGGTGCTCACTGGATAAATCCTATGTATGTCCCGTGATGCCCTGTATAAGTAGAGTTAGAATAACTGTACTAATAATCAATTCCTGGTCACAATAATGGTTTCTGATTGATCTGCTTTATTTTCTTGTTTTATCTTATTTAGTCCATGTCAGTGTATTTTTTTAAATTTATTACTTGATTCTGTTATAATTTTTGACCCGTGCTAGTCTAGTACAGAAATACTTGAAAAATAAATTTACTTCAATGGTTATTTTTCAAATTCAACGTTTTCAATGGTTAAAATGTTAATAACTATTTAATTATTAACATTTTAATAATTAAATAGTTATTAATTATTAAATAGTTATTAATTAACTATTTAATAATTAATAACTATTAATTATTAAATTAATAGTTATTAATTTAATAATTAATAGTTAATTAATAACTATTTAATTAACTAAATTAAATAGTTAACGTAGAATAAAGTCAATCCCGACTGCAAGATTGACTTTATTCTACGTTATAATTTATTTTTTTATGTATTTATCGATCATGAAAACATTTAAATGGTGTAGTTATTCAATATTACTTTACATAGGTCTGGACTACTAGACTTGTTTTTGTCTTTTTAGTTTTATTTAAAGTGTTTTTATGCAGTCGGGTTTTTTAGTTATTTTAATTACGTAACTTGTTTCCGGATTTTTAGTGCAAAACTACGAAAAATTATTTATATGAAAAAGCAGATTATTACCTACAAGTCCCTTAACAATAAAGTAATGTAATGCTTTCGCTAATTGCTACCGAAAATTTGAGAATACATGATACGGAATGCTCAAAACATATTTTTCAGACCACGCATTAAAGCGCATAAAATCCGCCATTTTGTTTTTTTTTTAATTTCATGTACCCAGTGACACTCGTGCCATCAAGACAAATCTAATGAGGTATCATTTATCTAAATCGGTTGCACCGTTGAATAGTTGCGAGCGGACATAGGAACGGACATACATACATACATACACGTCAAACACATAACCCTCCTCCTTCGGCAGTCGGGTAAAAAAACGAATTTTAGAACAAAGTTAGCATAAAAACGGTTATAGTGAGCCAACCTTAAAAGATAGACATATGCTGTCGCGGACTTTTTTTTAGAACTTTTAAAGAGGAACAATTCTGTCATATATGATTTTTGCCAAACTTTAATCGTTTACGCAGCGCATGCATAGGAAGCTCTCAAAAGGAAAAAACCCAGATTTTGAAACATTCTTCATTGATGCTCCGCTCCTATTGGTCTTAGCGTGATGATATATAGCCTATAGCCTTCTTCGATAAATGAGCTATCTAACACTGAAAGATTTTTTCAAATCGAACCAGTAGTTCCTGAGATTAGCGCGTTCAAGCAAACAAACAAACAAACAAACAAACAAACAAACAAACAAACTCTTCAGCTTTATATATTAGTAATAATAGATAATAGATATAGTACCTTTTACACTACAAGAAAATCCGGCGGGGGCTGCATTTAGTTCTACAAGACACATCATAGCACTTCTATACCTACCTACTAATTTTTTATTGAAATTCATTAGTGCTCCAAGACATAGCATTTCTATACTAAATTTTTATTGAAATTCAGAACCAGGAATGGCAGCCCCAACGGATTTTTTTGTAGGTAAGTAGTGGATATTGTGTCATGTCAAGACATTAAGTTGGGGGTTTCGAAAAAGTTATTTAATCCTTGTACAATTACTTTGGTCATGGTTTCTTTCAATTTTGAGCTTTATTTTAATATTCCGATTAATCCACTTCCTATCTAAACTAACAAAATTGCAACAGTAATGAAAAGCCACCGCTCAAACCCGACCACTATGAAATATATTAATATATTTTTTCATAGGGGATCGAAAGTTCGAAACTGCTTTTTCTTAACACAGGTTATTTCATAACTTAGCTTGGAGATCAGTGCATCACCCACATGATTGTAGATAGTACTTCTTATTATGTGAAACCATTTTTAGTGTGTAGCTGTAGGTACTACAATTGTTTATGAGTCAATCGATTATTACATATTATTATTATTTGTATCTCCTTTTGGATATCACGGCATGCCTCCCGTGAGGTAGACACCCGGTCTTTGGAAGGCTTGCGGGGGACACAGATCCAACGCACAGAGGTCCCTTGGAGAACTTTGATCTGATATGGGATGGGGCACCCACCCGGGACACTTCACAATTGCCCTGTATTCCGGTTGGATGCAGGACTATTGGAAAGTGGAATATAATTTTTCTGAGATTGTGGATGTTGGTGTTAGGTGGACCGATAACTTCTACTGCCAAAAGAAAACGGCATCTGCCTTGAAACTAGAATAAACATTTCTAAGTACGGCAGACGGTGACTTGCCACCACACTACCTGGGCATTAGATATGCAAACATAATTATAGGTATCTCCACCACAGTTGAGTAATAAATATATTTATTGTTTCACACTGGTATGTGGTCATGAGGGACTTACGCATCAGATATTTAATAGGCTTGAATTCCCTTGAGAATCGCGGCTGCTGTATAGGGGGACCTGCGGGGCCAAAACCTCGTCCCCACATGAAGGGTGGTCCTGCTTGAACTGGCGGCCCACGCATGCCAGAGAATTGAGGAGGGCCATTCATACCATATCTTGGTCCCCTTTGAAAACCTCCTTGATTATTATAATTCCTGAAACCAATATTATAATCTTTATTTAGGATAAATGTTGCAGGAATGCAGGATAGCATAAATATCTATTTTCGGATGCTTAGGTACATGGGTTATGCTGGCTCAACCATAAGTTATACATCAAAATGTTCTAAATAAATTGTAGTTCTTTAAAAAACTTACAAGAAATGTAAGATGGCATAATTATGTTAACATAACATACCATCACGCCTGTATTTCCCGAAGGGTTAGGCAGAGGCGTACTAATGTACACCTACAGTTCGCCGGTGTTTAGGTCCCATGTAATAGGGGGCGAGCCTATTGCCATTAACCGGGCACAAATTCCTAACTCTGAGCTGCTACTGGGAATTTCATAGAAAAACCCAATAACACTGCTGGGAATCGAACCTAGGACCTCTAGCGTAGCAGTCGCGCTCAGGACCACTCGGCTAATGAGGCAGTTGTTAGGCAGGCATAATTATGTTAATCACAGATTAAAAATTACATGCAACCTTAAAAATTACTCAAAGGGAAATAGTTGGCTGGAATGCCGTCATGACATGCCAAACTATCAATCATCATCAACCTATATACTGTACCACTGCTGGGCAAAGGAAACTGAGTGAGAGGATAGACTATTCCAGCATACTAGCTAGTCTACTGCAGGTTGGCAAGTTTCACACAAGAGATCAGTCAGGGGTGCAGGGCTCCTCACTGTGTTTTCGTTCATTGTTTATATGGTAATAACATGATACTGGAATGTCTAATGTTTAACAACACATAATCATAACATAAATAACACCTGTAAAATGCAAATATGCGAAGCCAGTGTGGGTCACTAGTGAGTTATAAAAGACACAACACTAATACTATTGGGCATTCAGGCTGATCGTTCGCTCAGCTCGCCAAATTCAAATTACAATTGGTTTTTCGCAATTTGTAGGTCTATAACACATTCTAGATTCCTAGCTGTAATAATTGCGGCAATAGCTATACAATATTCACAACTGAGCATTAAAAACTTTGCTTGTAAATCGATTGAATTGAAAAACCAATTGAAATTAGAATTTGGCGGGCTGAGCGAAACGATCAGCCTTAAAATCAAGTTAAGCTATTTACCTAAAGTCATTGTCGGGACCTGCAGATTCTATTATCTCATTATCTTGCCACATACAATCGTCCTGCCCCATTTGTCCAGCATTATAGTTCTCCTCTAAATTCATGTCAGTGTGAAACATAGGACCTGAAAACACCTCCAAACTGAAAAATTTTGAAAACCAATGGTGGATGTAATCAAAAAAGGCTAAACTACCATTGAAATAAAAATTTTGAAATACCCTCTAGTAAATTACTAATGAGAGACCTACTACATTGAATTGAAATTGGGACATCTCATATCACTATTTGTATATTATGTATGTATGTGTATTAGCTATTTATGAAATTTGTGTATTATTTAGTTTCTTTTGTGTACGCTAGACTACCTATTTTTCGCCTTTCCTTTCGCTTGAGTGTTAAGTGTCAAGTTTTATTGTCTAAGGTTTGTAAAAAGCGTTTCTAATCTACCCTCCAGTTTGACGTTAGTCTCATGATGAGGTAACGCTTGTCCCAGAGGGGGTTTATTATTATTATTAATATTGCAAGCTGTCTCCTTTTTTGGGACATTCAGCAATATGTACAATATGTAGGTGAGTGTTAGATGACTTGTTGAGAGTAGGACCAGTGTCGTAGTCTCAAATATTGTCAGTGCTTTATCACCAGTGTTTGTAAAGGATCATTTTAGGAGATTCTGGGGTATTCTGCGTTTTAATCTGCGTGATGTTTGGCTAGGTTCCATAAGAGGCTTAGCCAAGACGTTAGGGTGATTGGTCAACCTTTCCTTGAACTGTCCTGTTACTTTTATGATTTCTTCTTTTACAGTTTGAATTCTGAGGTCATGGTGCAGTTGTAAATTAGGTATGAACCATGGAGCGTTGGTTAGTATTCGGAGAGTTTTATTTTGACATCTTTGAATAATTTCAATATTTGAGTGAGATGCCGTTCCCGAAAGTTAGATGCCATAGGACCATATTGGCGTTAGTACTGCATTGTAGAGGAGTAATTTATTCTCTAGAGATAGTTGGGACCCACGACCAATGAGCCAGTAAACTTTTCTCATTTGCGAGCCGAGCTGTTTTCTCTTGGTAAAGATGTGTTTTTGCCATGTGAGCCTCTTGTCTAGGTGTATTCCAAGGTCCCTTACGTGATCCGACTGCGGTATGAAAACATTATTCAGTTTGACTGGGGGCCAAGAGTCTCTTCTGAGGGTAAAAGAGTCTCATTTTCCTTTATTCGAGCCCCCTTTGCAGTTTGGCCGCGGCTTCATAAGAGTCACTATGGGAAGCTAAGATTGCGGTGTCGTCAGCGAAGGTACCCGTTATTAGTTGGCCCGATACAGGTAAAGGAAGGGACCCAGCACACTTCCCTGGGGTACTCCTGCTTGGATGGAGCAAAGGTTTGTTTGTGCTTCACCGAGTTGAACCATGCACCTGGTCTATGGTAGAATGCTTCCTACGAAACACAAACTGGTCGTCAGGTATTAGGTGTTTTTCTTCAACGACATTAATTAGCATTCGAGAAAGGAGCAACAACTTATAGATCTTGGATGGGGCTGGCAGGAGGCTTATTGGCCTATAGGAGTTAGGATCTTTGACCTGTTTGTCAGACTTGGGAATCATAATTATTTGTGCTACTTTCCATTGAAGAGGGAAGAAACATAGCCTCGACGTTAGCATGGTTATTCCTGGCTCAGGTAATTCTTGCAGGAGACGATTTGTTATAAGGTCGTACCCAGGTGCCTTTTTTGGGTTTGCGTTTTTAATCGATCTCCAGACTTCCTTCTTGGTAAATTGCTCTGTATGTTCTTTGATCGGGGTTGAGTCGCCCAAGAAGCATAAGACCTCCTGCTTGTGTTCCTGCTCAGATTCGTTGGGATGTGGTTGGAATACATTTTTGAGATGGCTAGAAAAGGGTTCAGCTTTTTCATAATCTGAGCGAGCCCGTTACCGTCTGCTTTCCTAAGGGGTGGAGAGATTGTTGTTGGTCGTTTCAGCTTTCGTGCAGCTTTCCAAAGTGAGTAGTTGGAGGAGCTTTTGGCGTCTAAGCTTGCAAAGTAGGACTGAAAGTCATTGTTGCGCTCAGTTTCAGGATGATATTTTAGCTGTCTGGTCTGTAATATGGTTAAGATGTGCTTTAATTGTGGGAGATCTTGTTTGTTGCCATTGTTTACGAAGTTTTCTTTTCTGTGCCAAGACTTCTAACATGTGTCTAGCTACATAGTGATTGCTTCTGGAGTGTTGATTTCTTGGAGTACATAACCATGCCACGTTTTGAACACTATGATTGAAGAATTCGACTGCTTCTACAATGTTGTTTTCACTCTTCAGGAGGATCGGTTTGCTAAAGGCTTCGCAGATGAGATCCCAGAAAAAGGACCAGTTGGTGTGCTTATTGTGCAGTATGCATCTTTTGCTAGTTTCCTGAGCACTGGCATTTAATTTAATTAAAATTGGGGAATGGTCTGCAGATAAATCAAGGCTACTCTGACAGCTGACGTGATTTTTTGTTATGTTTTGCTTTTATCTTCGGGCCAGTATGTGGGTTCACCTATAGATACTATGTCCATGTTGTTAACTTGTATACACTTGAGGACTTGGTAGGATGAATCTAGAACCCCAAAAGGTATGCTTGGCGTTGCAATCGCCACCAGCAATGAATCAACTACCCATATTATATGGTTGATAACTTATACTTGTCATTTGTTTTTTGTGTACAATAAAAGATATTCTATTAATACCATCGCTAAACTGAACAACCATACACCATAACACCCTGTGTTGAACTGGCCATATGTTACCAGGTCTTTGCCAGCCGGCTCGAACTTGTTCAGGGTGGCCTAGCTTATGGGGCTTGCCCTAAGTCACTATGGCAACTCTCTGAGCCAGGTCAGCCAGGTGAGAGGTAGGGTAGCCCACAGAGGCCATGACCAGGTTATTACAACCTCCATGTCAATTAGATAATTCATAAATACTTAGGAATCAGAAAATGAGACTTTACTCCCTACCGATTAAACACAGAGATCACAATCAAGGAGGACGAGACTAGCAGGTTTTACAATTATGTTATCTACACATTAGTAAAATTCATGGCATACCTAACCTACATCAACTCACATAAATAATCATATTGGATAATGTCAATGTCCCACACATGATTCATTCATATGTATTACTCCAAACCAAACTATTATAGACATGCACTGCTGGATGTGGCAAGTCTGAACGGATAGAACAGCCTGATGTTTTAATTTTCCATGCACCTTAGCAATATCATATCAACATTAAAACCTAAAAGGTCAACACAATTTAGAATATTTAAGTAGTTTTCTTACTAAGATGGATAATATATCGTATCAGAACACCGATGACGGGCTTTATATCTCAGAATTGAACCCGCTGTATAAATTATTTAGATACTATTTATACTGAATTATATTACCACAAAAACTATTTCAGTGACATTCTTACCCGTTTAGGTAGAGGGTTACGCTCATATGTTTTTACAAAGTAAAACTTAGGAAATAATAAGATTACAAACAAATCAAAACTCTGACGAAAAACAGCAGTCCTCCCGTAACGTAACACAGACTATTAAGAGATGATAAGTTAATAGTATTCCAGTAACATCATCAAAAAATCACAGACACTATTCTTATCTATGCACAGATTAAATTTAATAGTATCTATGTCACAGTAGGCTTGTGTAGTACATGTACTATGTACTATTAGGAATTGATTCCCAACACAGACTAGTACGAACTATTCCTTTTCCTTTCTAGTACATCATTCCTTTAGTACTTCGTCGTTCGTCGTAGTCTCTGGCTCTCTAGTTCTGTACGAACTACGAACTGAGCGGTGAGCGACGGAGCGCTCCGTCGCTCACCGCTCATTTGATCTCGACTAGTACATTTGAACGACTGTACTATTAACCGTCGCTCACTAGCAAGAACAAAGCTATTTTGAACTTTATGTCTATGTTCCCAGTGATTAATTTTGTTCACTTTTCCTTCAGTGAGCTACTGTACTAATAGGACTGTACTGTACTAATAGTACTAGAAGACCGAACTAGTACATTTTAACGATTGTACTAGTACGGAGCGCTCCGTTCATAGTCCGAGCAAGAACAAGCCTATGTCACAGACATTAGACAGCAAAGAGTAGACCTTAGAGGAAGAATAGACTTACTTCAATGGAGTAGAATGGAGTAGACTGTCCACTGCAGTGTTGCCAACTCACTTGCGAAGTTCAATGGTAAATATTTCGAAAAATATGGCTAAAATAATGCTAAACAAACCGAGGATTACAGGAAAAATGCTAAATAAAATACCAAAACAATGGTTTACCCTCTGATTAGATATATACCTTACCTTACTGAGCGAAAACGGTTCTGTTTATGAAAAATCGATTTCGGAAACAGTTTATATAAACGCGTTAGATTTTTTAATCCACTACTAGTGTTGGGAATTTATCCGGATAAATACTCAAAATGGATAAATACTCATAAATATCCGTTTTTACTTGAGTATTTATCCAAAACAGTGGATAAATACTATCTCAATTTTTCGTTACATTTTATAATGTAAATTTTGACATTTTACAAACAAAAGGACTTAATATGAAAATTTGAATTAATATAGATTTGTACCAATTTAGATTTGTAACAATAACAAAAGCCATAATAAGAATTATTTTACTTAATTATGAATATTTTTGTCAATCACTGTCAAGGTTAGATATAATTATACATTTATGCATTAGGTACTTGAATCATTAAAAAAATACTATATTGACAACAATTTTTTTGCTCGTTATAAAATAAACAACGAATACACACGTGCACTCTCTATGACGCAAACCTGGGCACTGCCCGGGTGCATGCGGCGTGGGAGGCGAGGAATAGATAAGCAAAACAAAAGAAACCGTAAAAAGGTCACCAGGATTAGGTTGCGGTGAGAAGCACGTTGCTTCGTTTTGACATCAGAATTAAATAATGTAATAATTAAGTGTTTTGAGGCCAAAATACCAATAATAGACAATAAAATTATTTTAAATAACCATCCGTAGCGGAAAACAATAAATATCCATCATTTTGAGTAAATATCCGATAAAAATGAGGTAAAACGAGTATTTATCCATTTCGGATAAATACTAGAGTTATTATCTTCCGAGTATTTAGCCTCCGCCCATCACTATCCACTACCTTGACGTGACAGATGGAAAATTGGGAAAGATCATGAGAGGCGGGTCCACGGATAGATAGTCAAAGAACCCAACAGCCTATCACTTGGCCAACCAAAATCTAAAATAAAAATACCTAGAGCAATGACATTATAAAGTTAGTATTATATCATTGACATAGAGATACTCATGAGTAGGGCTGCCAACCCTACTATATAATATAGTAGTTTCGCCTACTGTAGACCTTTTCAGAAACATATAATATAGTAGGATCTATATATAGATCCTACTATATTATATGTTTCTGAAAATGTCTACAGTAGGCGAAACTACTATATTTTAAGCTTTGACTATCTATCCCTGGACAAGTGACGCGCTTAATTCTATGAACAAAAAAGTCTGCCACTTTTGGTGCGGGGGGAGGAAACACTACATAGACATTGCTGCACACATACTCAAAATCATTTTGTATCACCACGAACTCACACATATTATATTCTTCACCACTAACACAATTTACGCACACATAGAGGTCAAATACGTCAACATACAAGAATTGACGACAATACGAACGTATAATACAATAAAAATAATTAGGAAGCTACTATGTCGATATTTTATATCGATAGATTATTTTAGGAAGAATGGAGAAAAACGTAACAACATTACAAATTATTTTTATATGTAATTATTTATTTGCAAAATTAAAATCATCCATACACACCTTTTAAATATCTTGCGTCATAATTACTTTTAAATGCAATGCTCTCATTGCATGCTAATGAAATACAAAACAAAGGCACTGTTTAGGTATAGATAAATAGGTGTAACATACTATGTAATTGGAAAATAAACGCACGGGTGAGAGAAATCGCAAACTTTTCGAAATACATATTCTATAGCCTATGTTAATCTTGAATAATGTAGCATTCAAATGGTGAAAGAATTTTCGAAATCAGCCTAGTAGTTTTTGAGTTTATTTGTTACATACATTGATACATACAAATCTTTCCTCTTTATAATATTAGTATAGATAAAGCGGATATTGGGGACGTTATGTTACAAATACTTTGATACCAATTAGTTTGATTCTTTCATTTTGATTTTTTCTTTTCTTTGCCAGGCTGATATATTAGGAATAACACTAGACAGAGCATTTTGTTTCCCACGAGATATAAGTAGGAGTAAATACGATTTTGTTCATTATGTCGCGCGTTAATATGAACAGAAGCGCTACGCTAGAGGTCCTGGGTTCGATTCCCCGGTCGAGCAATGTGTTATTGGAGTTTTTCTATAAAATTAAGGGTTGATGCCCGATTAATGGCAATAGGCTCGCCCCCTAAGTACGCATCTGTCTTACCCTTCGGGGAATAAAGACGTGATGGTATGTCGTGTTCCGTACTCTCGTTATTTCTTTGAGCTGGATATCGAAAAAAGAAAATAATGTGTTTGAAGAAACACCCCGAGAGGCAGGGCATAGTGGAATTGAATAACACACTTACAATTGGAGCTGCCCAACTGGGGAAGCACCTACACTTTGCAGAAAATAGTAGCCAAATAACATAGCACTGTACTACTTACTAGTATTCTATTATCTGTGACTGTACCATGTTGTGTTCCTAACGGTGAGCAAGATCGCCAGAGCTCCGCGAGGAAGCGTTATGTTGGCAGTGGGGGTACCGGTGTTGTGGGTTGTCTACCGGGTGTGAAAAGATTTTTACAGGTTCGGCAACGGGCGAGTGATACCCCAGGTGTTGCAAGCGTTCATTTAATAGGGTACATTAACACTATATATACACTTACCATCAGGCGGGAAATGTGCTGGTTTTCCACCTAAGCGGTAAAAGAAACCCCAGACCTTCTAACCATACCGTATCTTAGAAATCATTTACAATGATTTTTGAAATACGATTTAAATATGTTAATTTATAAATTCTTTTGTCAACAAATTTATCCGCAACGGCTTAAGCTATTATTTATCAATCACACCTATATCATTTTAAATGAAGGTCTTTTGTAGATCTGAAAAAGTAACAAATAAAATATCTAATACTGGATATCAAAAATAATCAATAATCTTAGTTACGTCATTTCCAAAAATGTTATTTTATTAAAATATAGTGATATCATAAATTCATGATATTAATCTTTAGTGATCTTTAGCAATTATTATAATTTGGTCTTACATTGAACACGAAAATAATATCGATATCGATTCGAAATCGTAAACAAACACTATTACATCATTAATTAAAATGACAAAACAAAAGAGGGACATAGTCTCGCTACACTTTTTAAAATTCGAGTTTTATGCATTATGTCATAATATATATAAGGCCTATAATTGCCAAAAATCGGTAATTCTGCATTAAGACCTATAATTGGAAATCAGAAATGGTGACATCCTATTGGATGATATATAATTGAAATCAAAAAATGACATTTTGATGGATATTTCAAATTTAAATCTTACGTGTATTAGCAGAAGGCTGATATTGTTAGTAAAAAAAATTTGCTAGTCTCGTGGGGAGTGCGGATAGTCTCGTGGGGAGTGCGGGTAGTCTCGTGGGGAGTGCATGCTTGAACTAAACGATTATTTTATACTCGATTATTGAATCAGTAACGTCACCGATCTTTATTAATAAATTGTATTATGTGATTTAAATAGAAATAAATGAACTTTAATACTTACATACGGAAAATAACTCCATCTTTATCTAAATAAGATATTAGATATTTTTTTGCATACATTAACTGCACGTATATCGGTATTTACACGGAGCATTTATGATGACCTTACTGAGCGGAAACGATTCTGTTAATGAAAAATCGATTTCGGAAACAGTTTTGATAAACGCGTTAGATTTTTTAATCCACTACCTTGACAGAGGGGAATGATCATGAGAGGCGGGTCCTTATAGATAGATAGTCAAAGATTTTAAGGCATCAAACTCAAAGCAACTAATAATTCGTATCCAAATGTGTATTTGTAAGAAGAAACGTCATTATTTTTTTCTGGATGTCAACTTGACACTTGACAGTTACGTGCACTTTGAGAAAAACAGATTGGCAATTTCGAGGCAATTTTGCTCGCAGTAATTCCGCAGGGTAACTACGTAAAAAGTACCGTTACCGATCCCTAAATCGTCGCGCGTTGAGTCCCTGATTTGATATTTCATAAAGTATATCCGATCGAGAGTTGGTTTTTTTGTCACAAATCAAAGGGAATTTGCCGCAAGCGCTTGTGACGCATCTACACGTTTGCGCGCACACATACGATTGTCTTGTGTAAAAAATGAGTGACTGGTCAAATGAACACGTCTTGAACTTCTTGGAATGTTATGACAGACAGACTTACAGACAGAGCCATGCATTTTCATTGTTTATTTTCGTTTTTATAATAAAATTGCCTCATTAGCCTAGTAGTCCTAGGCGTGACTGCTATGCTAGAGGTTATGGGGTTCGATTCCCAGGTTGATATGAACTTTTTGTTGTAATATCATACAGTATGATATACATAGTTGCCAAGGTATCTTTAAACTAATATCAATTGTCAAACCTATTATAATTTAATGTTTAATAAAGCCAATATTCCGTTTGGTTCTATCTTTAGCTTGTATCACAGGTCCAACAAAGGTTCGAAACCCACCCATTGCACTACCGACATAAACCCACTCGTAACATTGCTGGTAAGCTCTTTTTTTTTTAAAACAAAGCGGCTCGCCGCTGGCCCCATTTTACATGGGACCTAAACATACCGGCGAACTGTGGGTGTTATTACCCCTTAATTTGGCAAAGAATAAAATCCAAAAAAATACCATTTTTATAATGAAAATTTATTGCAGACTTTCTTATGAGTTACGGAAAAAATATAAAAAATATATTGGAACTTCACGTTTCTTGAAAAACTATGTATGCTCCAGCATACATTGCTAAATGCACATAAAAACATTGAGTAAATGTGTTGTATGTCGGGGCATACGTAATTACAATACAAATAAAGAATGTAAAAAACCTCTGCCTCCCTCTTCGGGAACCCTTGTAGGAAGGTGTTAGCATAATATAATGATGATAAAAAATCAAGGTATCTGTGTTATGCATGAAATGCCAAGTCAAATGTTTGTTAAAATAAAGTCAAAATAATTGTTAAACATTTCTAATTATATTGTCTAGATTTTAGCATTACTGAGCACACAATATATGGTATAAAATGTCTGGGGAAAAGAACTTGTAGAAATAAACCAGTGAAGTTAGGACTAGATTGTCGGTGGGATTTGAGTCTTGTTCTGTAGTTGCCCTGTGCCAAAAAACCGCTTTTTTCCATTGATAATTCAGCGTGAACTTTGTGATTCGTCTGGGTCGTTTAGATACAGATACAGTGTTACGGTGCGATCTGATATGTCGGGAACGCGGCGTAAAAGACGCCGTTGGCTTTACGTGAGCTGCAGCTAAGCTAAGAGTAGGTAAATAAGCTACTTGTTAGTTCAGGCGGAGCAGGGGGTGCAGGAGTTGCAGGAGTAGCGGGAGTTGCCGGGAGCGATGGAATGTCACTCAGTATCGGCACTTTTGTACAATTTGGTTCTAGAGAAGGGCTTGAATAGATGCTTTGAAAAATTGGTGTGAAACGAACATTCAGGCTAGTTGTCTCGTCATCGTCCAAAATATTTAGTCTTTCTATGGAACTATCAATAGAAGGTGCAAAAGAAGTTGACACAGAAAGAGAGGTGTGCACACGTAATTCATCGTCAAGGTCGGAATGCTCACTACCGTCAGAGGATGCATTCTCAGTAGGCACAACCACGAGTTTGAAGCTTTTGCTGTCGATAAAGAAAAAAGAAGCGTGCTATAAAATCAAGTACCTAAACCCATTATGCAACCTCAAATGAAGGATGTTAACTAATTTTGATTATTAACACTCCACCGTCTCTGTCAAAAATTAAAAATACTTGTGAAAGAATTACTTCGATGCGTCAATTAGTTTCCGATTTAGAAGTAAAACAAGTTGTAACTGTACGACGAGGATCACCGGTTACGGTGTGACGTCATCGCACACGCTCAGTCTGGCTCACTCAGACGCGCACCCGTGCCGTCGAAATTATACCTAAATACTTTGAAAAACGTCCAATTCAAATACTAGGAAATCTAGTGTTGTGCCTAAATGTAAAAATACAACTACCACTTCGCCGGAAAAGATTGATATATAACGCGCAACCATTAATCCATCTATTTTAGGTAGATTATCCGATTGTCCTTTTTCAAATCCTTCATCCATTTTATTAATCGAATAATATTTACTATTATTAGACTATTACGCGGACGAAAACAACAAAATACTGCGCAAGCTATTACACCTACTACTATAACCGCTGACGACTTGATACTAAGCGGGCCGCGGCCCGTGCGGCGCGTTGTGACATGACGTCACAAGCGGTCACGTGACTATTAGCGGGACTTGATATTTTTCGAAACTTTGAAAGCCTATAAAATCAAAACTACTAGGTATTTTTGACTACAACAAAAACTATTGTATTTATATACATACAGGATTTACTGAGACAACATTTCAAGCGATTTGGCATACCTAGTAACATTCTTCATTGGCAATGTATGCCATGACATACAAACAAAATGGAGAGTGTCTCGTTAGAAACTTGGCACAGCATACATCATGTTAGTGATCAAAGTATTAGGCTATTTGACTATTTTTAAGAATCGTTTTAAATTATTCTTTATAACATAATAAGCTTATTGACTTGTCATTGATATCTCCGGGAAATCTTCTGTATTATGAGAAAAAATCAATATTAAAGTTTAAATTTCCAGAAACGCGGCAAAAACGCTGTTTCTGTAATGGCGCCGGTTTCGTGACATGCGTGACGTCACATGCAAGTAAACAGAGTTAATGACGTTTGTAAAACAGTGCATTTCATCGACTTTATTTAAATTTATTGAATACAATGGTCTTTAAGTGATGTGTAGTGCCACAATGTGGTACTTCTATAAAAAGTCCACAGAAACCGTTTATTTCTGTACCAACGAATCGCAAAAGGCGAAAAATGTGGCTACAGCTAGCTCGAAGAGATACAAATGCCATTCAATCACATTCAAATGTCTTTATGTGCAAAGATCATTTTGATGTAAATATCACTTAACTTTTTACATACCATAGATAGTAGATAGAAAAATATCGGTAATGAATAATACCAAATAACATCTTTAATTCCTAACCTCTAAAATGTGGCCTTAGATTTCTTAAAACATCCTTTTAAAACCGACATTCCAGAACAACAACTCACTCAGGACTTCAAATATTTTTGTATTAGGTTGTTTAGCTTCTTCTTTATAGTTTGTTTTAAAAGTCATGACAAAAGAAATTTTCATCAACATAACCTAAAATTAGCTCTTACGAAACTTACAAACTTAAGTATTATACTTAATACATTTATATACAAAATAAATAATTTCTATTGGGTACTTACACTGCTGTTTTTACATTTTTAAGTTCCGCAGCATAGTAATCAGCATTATTCTTGAAGACAAGTGCTACCAAAAATGCATCTATCTAAGGGTAGGTTGCTGCTGTCAGTTCGCACACAATTTGCCTCCATTTTGAGATTCAATACGAATATTTAAGCCAGCAGTTATAAAATTTATCAAACATTCAGAAATCACTCAAAAATCGAATATAACACCGATAAAACACAAAACACGAACTAGACTCAGTCAAGGAAACATTGTTTACTTGCGTGTGACGTCACAAGAATCTTAACCAATCACACGCCGTTGACCGTCACAGATAAAGTTTCAAAAAATATTATATTTTGTTTCGTGTAATCTGCAAGAAATATACATTTTTTTGTCTAAAATAAAGTGAAATATGTTATTTTACGCTATTTTCTGATATGATGACCACAATTTGGGATATATTTTTAATGTTTTCATTATTATCACATGCATACCATTACACACTAAAGCATACATTTTAATCATTATTAGACCTATCCAAAAGTATGTAATACTCATAATAATAATATAAATACCTTGGACAACACAGTGGACGTTCGACGGGTAAACATTTTTTGAAGATGTCAAACTGGATGTTGCTAGACATTTTTATGTTTTCTACCAAATATATTTAGTTTTGCAATATAAAAAAGTTAATTAATTACACGCAAGTTGCTTTTCGTATAACAATTTTTTTTAAAAGTTATGTATGATAGTACTTATAATGCTTAAATAAGGGGGGCCACTTGCACCATTTTCTTAAATATATTTAAATTCTGTTTAAACATAATTTTTCGTAGTAAATTTGTGTTCAAACACATTTAAGAAGTTGGTGCAAGTGGCCAGAAATACGCCTCTTCCAAACCCTTCGGGGTATAAAGGCGTGATGCTATAAATAAAAATAACTTAAGTCTGATCGTTTCGCTGAGCCCGCCAAATTCAAATTACAATTGGTTTTTCGCAATTTGTAGGTCTATAACACATTCTAGATTCCTAGCTGTAGTAATTGCGCCCTTAGCTATATAATATTCACAACTGAGCATTAAAAACTTTGCATAATAAACGTTAAAGAAGCTAAAAGTAGGGTCAATCGTCAATTTTGGCCAAAATTGACGATTGACACTACTTTTAGCTTGTAATTTGAATTTGGCGGGCTCAGCGAAACGGTCAGCCATATGCCAAATGTTATATCCGAGACTCTATGTCCATCACGTCCGTCATGCTTGCCTCTTCAGAACCTATATTCAGAACACACTAACGTACAACTATATTAAATACTCTTTGACACTAACTGACTCGCAATCGTGTGGCTGGCGATGTATGATTGAACATGTCTATAAAATACCGTAAATTAAATAATAATAAAGCGTGCGGACGCGGCATTATTACTGCCCATGAGGCCACCTCTACGTATTCAGTTACAGTTGCCGTCACTTGCCGTTAAATAATTTGAACGGAACCAAAATGGTGCAGGTGGATGCGCATGTGCAGTAGTCGATTTTTAGTACATTTTGCACGCAAATGCACTGCGCAAACTTTCCCCCTCTCCGTTAGTTTTTGGTCAAGTTATTTAGCGCTAAACAAGAAGTTACAACCTTGTTACAACACTACAAGTTCAATAAAAAAAAAGTAGAAAATTGGTTTTGGTGGTCGTGGTACTACCACTCTTTGGTACTACCTCTTCTTTCTGTAGTAATAGTAGTATTATCTACATAATTTTACTTGAGTACGTTTTACTACATGACACCGCTAATTATTACTATTGCTGTAGCATTACCACCTGGATTAGTCAACATTATTGGTATCCTATTTCTTCTTATTTACATGCTCTTGCAGCATACCAATACTTTGATAGCTCGGATCAAGTTTGATAACGAGTACATAAGTGAAATGGTGTAAAGCAGACTACTTCTAGTAAAAATGTTTAAGAAACTAAAGGACAAGTTAGCCGAGGAGGTGAAGTCATCGCCCCAAAGGATTCAGCAATTTGCTCAGGCTGCGCAGGTAGTTTGTGGTTACATGTAAACAATATTTTTTTGTTATCGTTTTATGATTTTTTATGCATTTTTCATGCTAATATTATAAGGTTAATTTAGTGAAGGAAAAATTCGAGTCCTGCCTGCCTGCGAGTCGAATTTTTCCTTCACTAAATTAACTTTATAATATTTTTTTGCCTACAAATGTACATAGAATTATTATTTTTGTAATATTTTTCCTGTTTCGTACCCTCCTAAATCTTACTTGTAATCTGTATAGATCTAAGAATAGTGTTCTGGGTTCACTTACTAATGTAATGTTCACACAGGCTGCTGTCACATCTGCCTCCAGCAGTATATCTGATATAACAAATAGTGATCTATTCTCTATAGGAGACAATGGTGAGTAAATAATAACATTATCATGAGTGTTGTATTCTGTTGTACTAAGTTCATAGATAATGACATTGTTTGTATAATTAAAAAGAGGTAATTCAATCAAATTAGCTACCGAAGAGTGTCAAATAAAAACAAAGGCTTAAAAACTACAACATGACAAAAAAAATAGGCTTTATTAAACCACTTGGGGCTTACCTATGAAGCGCACAGTTATTTCAACTGTACTATACTTATCTATCTAGTCATGTAAAATTTCTTTCATGTCTTTGAATTTTCAATTTAAAGTAGCTAGTTTCAATATTATTTCTGCGTAAGTATATGTAAATATCTGACCCAATTAATTGTATTACAAGTTTTTTAATGCTAATAATACTATAACTTAATAAATTATTTATTTATTACATATTGTAGATAGTCAGCAGGCTCGACCCAACAGAGAACCTACATCATCACAAAATAGTCAACAAAATACATTCCAGGATGTTGCTTTGGTCCAGCCCATTCAACCAAACGAATCAGACTTCATGTCTTCGCAAAATATACTTGTAAGTTTTTGATGTGATTTGTTATAATGGAATTTCCTATGAAATTCCATTAAAGTAGCCATAGAATTTTGCGAAGCCTTAACATACCAAGGAATGTGGTTTTATATCTAGTTCATTTTGTCCTTCAGAATATTTGGCTGTGTAGTGTGTAGTGGCTGAATGATCAACATTCATCTATACCACATGTTGGTTGGGGTGGGTTGTGTTATTATTTTATAATTTGATTAGATAGAAACTTTAGTTTGTCAAATAAATTGTGCGCACTGTATCTACACTATGGAGGCTTCACATTATACAACGAGTTACTTTATGGCTGGATGCGATAAAGAAGAAAATAACAATTGTCAAAATTGTCGACTCAAAAGACACCTGTTATGGAATCAAATTTCATTGAGGTAATAATAATAAACTGCCTCAATAGCCAAGTGGTCCTGACCGCGACTGCTACGCTAGAGGTCCTGGGTTCGATTCCCAGGTCGAGCAAAGTGTTATTGGGTTTTTCTATGAAATTCCCAGTAGCAGCTCGGAGTTAGGAAATTGTGCCCGGTTAATGGCAATAGGCTCGCCCCCTATTACATGGGACCTAAACATACCGGCGAACTGTGGGTGTACATTAGTACGCCTCTGCCTAACCCTTCGGGGAATACAGGCGTGATGGTATGTATGTTAATAATAATGTTGTGTTAGTACCTACTCTAGAGAATAAGTTGTCATCTGTTTACTTCTTTACCCTACTCAAATATTTACTTTTTACACCGGTTGATGCTCGCTGGATAAGTCCAATGTATGTCCCGTGATGCCCTGTATATGTAGAGTTAGAATAACTGTCTGTACTAATAATCAATTCCTGGTCACGATAATGGTTTCTGATTTCTCTGTTTTATTTTCTTGTTTTATCTTATTTAGTACCTGTAAGTGTATATTTTTAATTTTATTTCTTGATTTCTGTTATAATTTTTTGACCCGTGCTAGTCTAGTAAATTCTTAAAAAGGAAATTTACTACATGGTTATTTTTCAAATTCAATGTTTTCAATGGTTAAAATGTTAATAACTTTGATTGAGTGAACCAATTATCTATACACATCTATACCAAAGATAATAGAATACTAGTACAGATGCCTCATCCCATACAAAGAAATGGGACCTTCCTATCGGGCGAGATTCTTCAGGCAGAATTGATTTTCTTTTGTCGGCGATAGATGTCGCACGCAGCAAGCGCGTTGCATGCGACATCTATCGCCTCGGGTTGTATGTTAAGTGTTTACTATATGCATGCAACCAATAGATGGCGCTGGTGCGCAGGCAAAGGGACGGGACGTAGGTAGGTACCTTTATTCTCGTTATTTTTTAACGTAAATTCATGTAAAAATGTAGGTGTCAATTTCAAGGTTTCTCAGGGCACCTACTGATTTCATATATGAATTATACATATTTTTAAATCCAAGATGGCGGACATTATTTTTCAAAGTAAACAAAGTTAAAAGAAGGCACCAGACCTTTTAAAAGTTAACCGACATCTGTGTACCTATCTAGCCAGAAGACGCAGGTTCAATTCCGCCCGTCGAAGTTTCTTTTGTAATCTAAGCATGGAAAAAACAATGCAAAAATGTACTAAAAAATATTTATTTCTTTATAAATATTTCATTGATTATTTTGGGCTGGCTGGGGTCCGTGATAAAGACCGAAATCCACGCGAGCGAAGCCGCGGGTGGAAGCTAGTACCTACATCCCTACGTATATCGCAAAATGATAATAAATTAACGTTATTGTATAATATACCCACTTACTTACAAAAATGCCTACTACCTACATGTCGCATCGATTCGCAAGTGGCAACGAGAGATCTTCCCGCAAAAAAAAAATTTTTGGAAGAGATTAGGGTACCTACTTACTAAAAACTAGTTGTTTAAAAAAATAATTTTATTATTACGAGAACAAACATGATTTTCCAACCTGCTACTAATTGCAAGAGAATTTATACCAACACTGGCTTGTTTTAAATATTAATTTTAAAATAACGAAAGCAAACAAATAATGTTGTGACCTGCTACAAATAATTTTAATGGAATTTATACTTAAAGTCACTGAAATTAGAGATTGGTTTTAACTTATAGCTGTGTTGTAACTATGTTACTCGTTCGTTTCGCTATCTATAGGTACCTACATCACGGACACACGGTATCAGTAATAATTGCGACATTAACTATACAACATCCTTAACTGAGAACTGAAACCTTTCCACAAAAATCCTTGTCAAGCCAAAAACTTGCCTAAAACTTGGCCATCGGCCAAAATTGTCGATTTACACTACTTTTAGCGACATTAACGATTTTTATAGAAAGGCTTTAAGTGACCAAAATCTTTTCCAAGTATTGCAATGCGCGCTTGACTACGGACGTGTTTTGTGCTGCGCGGTACGAATATTAATTCGCGTTTTGCACGGTTGTAGCCGCTGCCTCGCTATATGTTCACAAGTTCATACAACAAGTCGACTACATGGATGTGGTTAGCATCTTGCAGATCTGCAAGTCTGCCTACAAAGAGAAGGAGGTAAACAGTGCTAAAGTACTGCTATTCAAAATCCTAGCAAGAGTCGACCAGATGCCGTCTCGCTGGAGGAACGGAATAGAATAGAGCGATCAGGACATCATCACCCTGCTAAAAGAGATCCATCACGTACAACCACGTCGACGTCACCAGGCTGTTAAAAGACAACGATCGATGTACTGACTTCTCTAACGTGAACTCTCGTCGCGGGGAGTAAAATGCCATCATCTTCTGCAGTTCTGAATCGGCGAGACCCGCTAATGCGTCACCAACCGCCGATTTAGCTTGTGAAGCAAAATGCGCCGTCGTCGAGCCTGCCTCAAACAAAGGCAACACGTCGCGCACGTAGTTACGTCGACCCCCAAACGTGTCGTAGGGTAAGCGACCAAATCAAATAGGGGTTAAGCAGAGCCGTAGCGAATCTACGCGAAAGGTTCTCTAACCGATGGGTCCCGAGAAGGACCAGGGCGACAAGGATGGCTTCATCAAGGTGGAGAAGAAGAAGAGGAAGCCAAACTGTCAGAAAAAGTGCGGAACCGCACAGACTGGACCGAGACAACTACTGCGTCCTGCAGTACCAGTGACACCGCTCTACGTGTCCAGGCTGCATTACTCCACTAAGGCCGAAGAGGTCGTAGGGTATATTACAGTGAAAAGCACTATGACTCTGAGGGTGGAGCGGTTGGACCTTAGGCACACCGTGAACTTAAATTCCTTTGTGGTTAGATTACCGACTGGACCTCTATGTCATCCTTCATGAAGGAGGAGTATTGGCCGAGAAGTGTAGTGTTCCGGCGCTTCAGAGGGCGCATACCTAGCACCGTACAACACTCACCGAAATAGTGATAATATATTTATTGTTACATGTATTTTATTGTAAGTATTTTATGTTTTATATGTTATTTGTACATTGTGTAGCGAAAATAAAAAAATAAGCCATTATTCACCACTTATAAAACGTATAATAAGGTATTTTACACCATGTAAGAAAAAATAGAAAAATGCATGTTTATGATAGATTTTTAAAAAAGTAAAAGAGAAACGTTAGTATTTATTTATAAAAATGCAATGTAAATTTTATAATTCAATTTCACAAATAGTCTTTTTTAATCTGTTTTAAAAAGCCATCCGCCATATTGGATTCATACGTGATGTCACTCCGATAGTTACTTGACATTACTTGGTCTTTTGCAGTTGTATTGTTTACTAATGAAGTGACGTCACGACCCGAAGTAGCATGGCGGCTAGCGTTTCCGCGCGAAAATTCAAAATCATAAATTAAAAATCGTTTTTAAGGCATTTTTCGGTTTTATAAAACTGAAATAAAAATTCTACTGGTTCATTACGATCTAAGGATTAAGTTAAAACAGTTTTCAAAAAAGGTGTAATACCCTATTTTGATATAACTTAAAAATAAGTTAAAACCGGAAAAACACAGACCTTGGTATATTTTTAAAAAGGCGAATAACAAAAAAGGGTGTCGTCCTATTAAATCGATTGCAATCGCTTGTTATGTCCGCGCGCACGTGATTTACGGAAAGAAAAAGTAAAATAGTTAATCATTAACACGTAGAGAAGTAAATTTAAAACAAACTACAAAAAAATAAAAATTTGCAGAGTAAGTGGAAGCTACACAGGTTCGTGTACGTTTTATAATAGAATATATCATCTAATTAAAATAATTCGTGACAAAAAAATTTACTTCTAAGTGGTCAAAATTCACACATGATTCATTTTAGTCAGTTTAATCTCATGAAATTGTTTCAATGCGTTTTAATAAAATTATTATCTTCAAATAAAGTGTCTATGTCAATTTCTTTCAGTAAAACCGCCAAATCAACAGTCTGTTTTAAAATTATACCAATTCAAAATGTATCTCAGTTTTCTTATTCAATAAGAGGGACGGGGCTCGAGACCAACACGCTGGCCTAATGCGAGTTGGCAGACTTCACACGCCCGCGCCGTCGTGAAAATCTCTCAGGCATTCAGATTTCCTAACGATGTTTTCCCTTAAATCTGGCTTGGAAAGTCCATCCAAGTCGTCCAAAGAGGATCTTGTTTTTTTTTGAAAATACAATCCCTAGTATTAGCCTCAGATCCAGAGGTTAAACACACTTGGATTCGAACTCGAGACCTTTGACTTGGCAGTCAATGGTCATATCACCAGGCTGCATGTTTATAATTATAATTAATTATCAGGTACTTAAAAGGTGAATGAGAATATTGTGAGGGAAACTTGCATGCGTGAAAGACCTTCTCGGCGGTGTGTGAAGTCTCTCTAACATTCCTCACTCAATCTGAGAGCAGTGCTCAGCAGTGGCAAAGTTAATTATTTCAGAATACTATTCTATTTGTGACCAATGCTATGCAACGGTCTGCAACAAAAAAAATATATAGCACAGTAAGCGATGTTCCCATCACTTTGGAAAAAAAAACTAACACAAACAGTTTTCGGTGGTTGTCAGACGTCATTGGAGTTGACAGGAATCAAAATTTCTAATAGGTACTGAAAACTAAACCAAAATTGTAAAATGTATAAGTATTTTTTTTGCCCAGCCTGTTTAGTCAATATTATGAAATTTTGATCGACAATCCTAGTTACGGAGAACGCTAGTTACAGATGACTACTAGGTAATCAACTATTCATTGGCTACGGTTAGTGCTCCATCTTGTAAACATTACCTATAATATTTGTCGAAAATATATATTTTTTAAACGTGTTAGGTATTTATACTTGTCCACTCTGCTCAACAACTCTTGAAAATCATTCACATTGTTTCATGCGACACCTATCGCATGTGTCATATAAGACAACTGCTTCGTGCTATTTCTTTTCATCTTGTGCTGCCTGTAGGTATCTATGCTCGCGCTCATTAGTAAAGCCCAAAATGTTCAGATAACAACGGTTACAGGTATCATGGGGTCTCATCCCGAACAAATGAAACATAGTTCAAATGAATTGTTAATAGATGGCATTGCATGTATCGATTCCCAAACCTCGTGTGTTTGGCTTCGAAATTCTTACGAGGCAACCCCTTAAAAAAATATGTACTTACTTAAATCAAATGTTTATACATAGGACAATATAATTTAAGTCTAATTTCTTCAATTATATGATATTCAATTAAATCCTCGTGATTCTCGCTTTCTTTGGTAAATAGATGGCGCTGTTTGCAGTTTTCGCTCATTTTACAAAAAGAAAAGATGGCGCTGTTCGCAGTTTCTGAGTTATAATTATTTCTCTTTTTTTTAAAATAAAGTATTAATATAAGAATATTATATTTCAGACGAAGTTTTTCTAATGATGTATTATCTTTTTGTACCATCGGGGGCGAAGCACTAATACATACGATAGTCTACTATGATGACAACACGAACATACCTAGGTAGGTAGGTACCTAGAAAGCGACTTACACCTAATAGGTAGGGTTACCTTCGTGTAGGTGCCTTGTACCGAATATACTTACATAATAAAAAAGGTGGGCTAGTAGATACCAACATAGTTCAAGTAGGTATCTACTAGGTATAGATATATATATATATCACAAAATAGGTAAATATCAGTATTCTATCATCAATAAATGCATCATGCAGACGGTCGGAATGGAACGGAACGCGAGTCGTAGGTATCATACCATCGCGTCTCGCTCGAGTTCGGTAGATATACACTCGGTAGTCCGACAGCTGCGAATGCGCCGTAGTAGGTACCTACCTACCTACGTAACGAACGAACGGTGTCGTGATGGTTTTGTGTTTGAAAGCCGTAAGCATACCTATATATACCATAGTACCTATATACCTACCAGAGAACGAAGAATATTAAGTAGGTACCTACCTATACGTACTAGTACCTACGTACGTTTAAGTATTTGTTTTTTTTAATAGATCGGTATTTCGCTTCTTCTACCGAACAAAATACCTACCTACCTAGATAGTGAATAGGGTAAAAAAGTGAGACACGTAGTAGGTACTTACTAGTTTTACTTAAGTACCTACCTACTTATGTACTTACGAAGTACTTACCTATCATATTAAAATAATTACTTATGATAGGTACTTAGATATTTTAAATGGTAGGTAGAGGTACCTAGGTACATATCTAATAAGATTTACGTTATCATTTACTTTTTAAGTAGGTACCTAAGCTTTTGTAGTGAATAGTAAGAGGTTTTCATTGCTGTAGGTAGCTCACACGCTATGCAAGTAGGTAGGTAGATGAAATTAAAATACTGTGGGAAGCCCTATACCGTGTTTACGTCACATGAGTAGATACGTTTATCTACTCATTGTCATGATGTCATATGTATGCGCGTAGGGATGAGATACACTTACCAGTGTCAAAAACCAAGTATCAAAATAGGTAGGTACTTACCTACTTGAAATTATTTGGCACAGCTAGAGTTCTAACCCTACTATATAATATAAATATTATCCTACAATATTTCTGAAAAAAGTATAAGTATTAGTAGGCAAAACTACTACATGTTTTCGTTATCTATTATATTTTTATGGGTAATAATTTTAGAACTACCTACTATTTTTGACCGACAAAGAGTTGGCAACCCTAGCCACAGCCCGCCTCGCCTCGCAGCGTAAGGCGCGGCCCGGCGCGCGTCGCGGCGGCGCGGGCGGCGCGGGTTGAAAATACTCGTAGTTCAAAGTTTTTTTTTTTTTGCCAATACGATTATGCACGTTGGGTGTATCGCAATATGGATCAATGTTCTATGCATGCGAGTATTTGAAAACTGTGAGTGTTCCTACATTAGCACGCCTCTGCCTAACCCTTCGGTATATGTATTATAATTATGTTAGATAAAAATGTATGGTCCCGGGTTCGATTCCTAACTAAACATTTATAGATCTATCTAAATTAAACCTTAATTTAAAACTTTAATTATTTAGTTAGGAATCGAGCCCTGGACCTCATAATGTTCACCTGTCACGTTCAACAAATACTAGACTATTTTTGTGAACCCCATGAAAAAAATTCACAAGCCGCCTAGCTGCATGTATGTGTCTGTGATGAACTGATGACTGTGATGTACTTAGGTATAAATAGCGAGGCGAACGAGTTACACAGTATAAGCTCTAATCTTAGTGACTTTAAGTATAAATTCCCTTAAAATTATTTGTAGCAGGTCACAAAATTATTTTTTGCTTTCGTTATTTTAAAATTAATCTTTAAAACAAGCCTATTATGGTATAAATTCTCTTGCATTTAGTAGAAGGTCGGAAAATCATGTTTGTTTTCGTAACATTAAATTTATTTTTTAAAGCAACTAGGTAGGTAGGTACCTACCTAGTTTTTAGCACATGAGTAGATCCTTTCCCAATCCCTTCCAAATATTATATTTTATTTTTTGCGGGAAGATCTCGTTGCCTTGCCACTTGAGTTGCGTTGCGAGTGCGACATGTAGGTAGTAGGCATTTGTAAGTAAGTAGGTAGGTAGGTAGGTACCTAGGTATATTTATACAATAACTTTATTATCATTTTGCGATAAAGATATATAAGAACTAGCTTCCGCCCGCGGCTTTGCTCGCGTGGATTTCGGTTTGTCACTCGGTCTTTATCACGGACACTTGTCAGTTGTCACCTCCCAGCCCAAAAGAATAAATTAAGTAAGTAAGTATGTACTTAAACTATTTTTTTGTAATATTTTGCATTTTTTTTCTATGCTATACAAGAAACTTTGAAGGGCGGAATTGAACCTGCGTAGAGTCTTCTGGCTAAATAGGTAGGTAGGTACCTACACAGATGTCGGTTGACAAGCAAAGTAGGCAGCTTGCTTTTCAATAGTTAAACTCGCGGTGGCTCAGTGGTCGTCTGGTGTACTTATCTAACCAGAAGACGCAGGCTCGATTTTCAGGCAGTCGATTTTTTCCATCACTAAACTACCTACTTACTTAGATCTAAAGTATTCTAGTAAACCGCGACAAAGTCTCGTTTTAAACGGCCGAACAGCGCTAGTGGTAGGCTAGGTACCGACCTACCTACTTGATCATTATTTTGTCGTGGAGTTATTTTAAAACTATGATATCTCCGATATTCATTTAAACCAAATGATGTCAATGGCAATTCTGTTCAAAATTAAATAGGTACCTACTTGTGATGAATAACGTATTTAAGTACCTATTTGGTTATGGATTAATGATATTAATCCATAACACAACAAAAGTGTAAGTATATACTACACTTTTGTTGTGTTAAACACCTTCGCAAATAATGCATTATTTTAGAACAAATTTGATTAGGTACTTACCTACAACAAAAAAGGTTATAGGTAGTGAGTCAACCTTAACAGATAGATAGGTAGGTACCTAACTAGGTATATTATGCAGCCATTGACTTCGTTTACGCAGCGCACGCAATGGAAGCCCTCAAAAGAAATAACTTTTACCCGTTTTTGCTACATTTTTCATTGATGCTCCGCTCCTATAAGTCATAGCGTGATATTTTATAGCCTATAACCTTCCTCGATAAATGCACTATCTAACACAAAAGATACCTATTTTAAATTCGAACCAGTAGGTAGTTCCTGAGATTTCCGCGGTCAACCAAACAAACAAACTTTTTAGCTTTATAATATTAAATAAAAAATAATAATTAGATGTTCACAATCTTGGATTTTAAACATTTTGTTTTTTTTTTCACAATAAGAAACTGTGAAATTGACACCCACGTCATTTTATATTTAAAAAAATAATGTCCGTCATTAAAAATATATTATGTCATTTATGAAATCAGTAGGTATCCTGAGAAACCTTGAAAATGACACCTACATTTTTACATGAATTTACGTTAAATAATAACGAAAATAAACTATGCGTAAGAAGATAGTTTTATAAAATTAAATGTATTACATAAGTACCTACGCGCTACCGAGAAGGAGTTAGGTACCTGTTCGGGGTGAGCGACCGTAATAACAATAAGTAGCAACTTTAGGTACCTACCTACATCCCGGCGCACCAGCGCCATCTATTGGTTAAATATATAGTAAACACTTGATATACAACCCGAGGCGATAGATGTCGCATGCAACGCGCATGGAACGCGCTTTTTACGTGCGACATCTATCGCCTACAAAAGAAAAACAATTCTGCCCGAAGAATCTCGCCCGATAGGAAGGTCCCATTTCTTTGTATGGGATGAGGCATCTGTACTAGTATTCTTTTATCTGTGCAGGTATGGACATTTAGCGCGACTCAATTTGAAATGACATTTTCTATGAACATAACGTATCTAATAGTACCTATTATATCATTGATCTGCACAATCACATTTTGCAACTCCTCTGCTGACGGAAAAAAGTGTAGCCCTGTCAGAAAAAATAATTCAAATCACGAAATAAATAAGAAACAAATATCGACCTATATCTTTGACTATCTATCTATAAGGACCCGCCTCTCATGATCATTCCCCTCTGTCAAGGTAGTGGATTAAAAAATCTAACGCGTTTATAAAAACTTTCCGAAATCGATTTTTCATAAACAGAATCGTTTTCGCTCAGTAAGGTCATCATAAATGCTCCGGTTAAAGTCCGAAATACGTGCATGTATTATAATGTATGCAAAAAAATATCTAATATCTTATTTAGATAAAGATGGAGTTATTTTCCGTATATAAGTATTAAAGTTCATTTATTTCTATTTAAATCACATAATACAATTTATTAATAAAGATCGAGGACGTTACCGATTCAATAATCGAGTATAAAATAATCGTTTAGTTCAAGCATGCACTCCCCACGAGACTACCCGCACTCCCCACGAGACTAGCAAATTTTTTTTTACTAACAATATCAGCCTTCTTCTAATATACTGTTACGAGCTGGGGTTCGGGATAAATTAATTAACGCAAATTTTACCGAAATAAACAAATACTTTAATAAACTTGACAACACACAACAGAAATCACAAATAAAGTCACTACACTATTACTTGTCGCACTGTACTGTCACACTGAGAATCACTTGTCTTCACTTTGATGTTCACTTCACCTTGTCCAAAACTAAACTGCGCTAGCCGACCCTCACGACGCCTTTTTATATCAGTCACGAAGATTCTGGAATCGAACAATTGCGAAAAGCCTACAAAATGCGAGTAGGTACTCGCATTACAGGTAGGTACATAGATCGTCTATTGTTTACGGACATTGACCTTTGAACCCGACCTTGAGCTATTGTTATTACGTGAGTACGTATTCGAGTACTTTCTTTCGAGTATTCTACATGCTTCTACGATTTATCCAGAACCTTCATGACCCATCCACGTCATTCTAATAGCTTCTCGGCGTAACACTGCCCCCTCCTAAGACATGCTCGTCCCGAGCATGCATCATTAGATCCGTAATAACAGGCTAAACGATCCACGTGAACTGGTTTCGGAGCACCTCTTGGTCCTTGCTGTATCCGGTAGGTGACATCGTTGACCTTAGTCGCAACTCTATAGGGGCCGCTGCATTTTGCCCGTAACTTGGATGACTTTCCTTTGACGCGCACCGGGTTATTTAGCCACACTAGTGAACCCCCGTCGAAGCCTTTTTTGTTCGTCTTACAGTCATAACGCGTCTTCATTCTCTCAGAAGTTGGTTTGGCCGATTGACCAACTCGTTCTAAGCTACTGTTTCGTACATCATTCAGATCCGCTGTCAGCATCCTCACGGGTACTGCTTCCTTAGCCTCTTGCTTCACTCCAGAATATGCGTCATCTCCATTCTTCCTCCAGTTTTCAGAGCACGGTCTACTCGGAAAACATGCACGGGATCTGCTTTGCTTCGGGCAACTCATCCGGAGGTGGCCTCTTTCTCCACATATATAACATCTTGGAGCAGCTATCATTATCCTTTTTCCATACTCCTTTCTCCAGCAACTGGCTTGAAAGTGTCCTCGCTTGCCACAGATGTAGCATCTAGGCACTAACACACGTTCCCTTAAAATTTTGCTGCGCCTTGCACAACCCACCTGAAAATGACCCTCTTCTCCACAGAGGTAACATGTCGGTAACACGACCTCCCGGATACGATAAGCTCGATAGTCCTGCCTGACTGCCTCCACTTCCAACGCATGGGCTAAGGCGTCTTTCAATGTCCTGTGATGACCAAGTCTCACAGCAGCTCTGACTTCCAGGTCCCGGATTCCATCGATGAACGCCTGAACCAGGTTACCGTCGATGAGCACAGGTGTAGACTGGTAGGCTTTCCGAACCAGCTTTTCAACTTCTACAGCCCACTGCTGCAGGGTCTCTGAACCACGCTGTACCCGATCCTTCAGCTGTGCACGGAACACGTATTCAAGATGGGTGTCACCATATCTCGAGTCCAATGCCTCAATCAGCTGATCGTAGGACATCTCCTTGCCGAGGGCCTCCAGTACTGTCAAAGCCTGATCGCGGAGGCTTAGAGTAAGCGTGGTCTTAGCCTGGCCTTTGTCCCATCCATTTGACTCCATAAAGGCTTCAAACTGCATTTTGTATGCCGACCATGAGGAGGTTCCGTCAAATGGCGGCACTTTAAATCCGCGTAATGAAGAGGTCGTAGGTGCAGCAGCCACAGCAGCCTCAAATCCTTTTCCTGCCTTTAGGTCACCTAGAGCCTTCTTCATATCGGCCATCTCAACTCTGGTTTCGGAAATCCAAGTCTCGTGCTGTTCTACTTTCTCCTTTACTGCACCGAGCTGTTTGCCCAGAGTCCCGTGGAGGTCTTTTATGAGGAGCATCTGTTCGTCTTGACGGCGGGCCTGCTCCTCTTTGTCCTGCTGTAGCTGCTCCCGTAGTAAGCGTGCCTGCTCCTCTTTGTCCTGCTTCAGCTGCTCCCGCAGCAAGCGTGCCTGCTGCTCCTGACGGCGGGCCTGCTCCTCCTGATGGCGGGCCTGTTCTTCCTTATCCTGTTGCCGCTGCTCCCGCAACATTGCCATCAAGGCTGCCAGGTCAACTGCTGGTGCTGAAGATGT
The DNA here is from genome assembly GCA_947256265.1 of Acronicta leporina. Classification (NCBI taxonomy): domain Eukaryota; kingdom Metazoa; phylum Arthropoda; class Insecta; order Lepidoptera; family Noctuidae; genus Acronicta; species Acronicta leporina. Next base: position 9,224,502 of record OX366514.1, read on the forward strand.
TCCAGATGGACCAGCAACTGGGTCTATTGTTGGTTGTTGATGATCCGCAGGAAGTGCCGGAGAATCTCCAAATCGTCTCTGGTCCATCTCTTGCTGCCGCTGACTTCTGGTACGGATACCTTCCGTATCGTCCTTTGGCAAAACCGGCATAATTTATCCCACTTCTGACACCAAATGTTACGAGCTGGGGTTCGGGATAAATTAATTAACGCAAATTTTACCGAAATAAACAAATACTTTAATAAACTTGACAACACACAACAGAAATCACAAATAAAGTCACTACACTATTACTTGTCGCACTGTACTGTCACACTGAGAATCACTTGTCTTCACTTTGATGTTCACTTCACCTTGTCCAAAACTAAACTGCGCTAGCCGACCCTCACGACGCCTTTTTATATCAGTCACGAAGATTCTGGAATCGAACAATTGCGAAAAGCCTACAAAATGCGAGTAGGTACTCGCATTACAGGTAGGTACATAGATCGTCTATTGTTTACGGACATTGACCTTTGAACCCGACCTTGAGCTATTGTTATTACGTGAGTACGTATTCGAGTACTTTCTTTCGAGTATTCTACATGCTTCTACGATTTATCCAGAACCTTCGTGACCCATCCACGTCATTCTAATAGCTTCTCGGCGTAACAATACGTAAGATTTAAATTTGAAATTTAAATCAAAATGTCATTTATTGATTTTCAATTATATGTCATCCAATAGGATGTCACCATTTTATGATTTCCAAATATAGGTCTTAAAAGGCCGTCCTAAAAATTCTCTCCATCGAGTTTAGGTAAATTCTATATTTGTGTGCGCTTTTCACGCACACATGGCTGCAGATCGAGCGTACGAGCCTATAAACAATTTTGATCCTTTCATTATTAAATTAATTTTCTAGTTTTTTTCTCGTTGGTTCTTTTTTGTATTTTAAGTTTTGTTTTCAATTTAGTATATTTCAATCAACATCAAAACTTTTAAGGGCGGAAATTGGGCTGAAAATTGTAATTGTAGCTACTCATTACAAATAAATACCTAGTGACGAGTTTAATGATTTATGGATTTTAACATTTTAAGGGGAGGAAACGGGGGTTGAAGCCTGAAGGTTAATATACTTATTAGTATGGGTGAATAGTTTTTAAAGGTAGGTATTTCAAAATGAGAAATGTAGCTACTCTTCATAAAAATGAAAAAATGTGTTTCAGGGTTTTTGAATTTTCTAACTTTTACTTTGGAGGGTTGATAGTTTTACCTATTTCTAGGCACTTCAAAATCGTGATATTTTATTAAATGTTTATCAAAACACATTTTGGTCACGACTGAAACCGCTCGGTTGTATGTACATGTGGTGATTTTGGTATGTAGTTTAACTTTGCTCAACTTCATCGTGAAAAATGTGAGATGTTTGCAGAACTGGTATTTGTTTTTCATAATTTACCATGCACGTAGAATGTGCCTAATGAAGGACCAACATAAGACATTAGTACTACAGTAGTAGTCACGGCGATAGCTACAATATTCATATCTTTGAATGTATTAAAACCTTTGCTTATAAATAATTTATTGTAAGATGAGGTTGCTTTTGACTAATGAACATAGCTTTGTAATAGGTGCTATGATTGCATAATTTTTGTTCAACAAGTTTTGTACCATATGGAATACAGCTGTCATCTTTGGGCGGATGCAAAGTACTTGGGCCATTTGACTTGGTCCAAAGACACCTTATAAGGATTGTCGACGACCCCATCATTACGTGTGATATCGGGCCCTTAAGCCTAAAGAGAGACACACATAGGGCGACGAACCTTATGTGTGTTTTACAGCCTATATTGCCCTACATCGTAACACTCGCATAAGATCGAATAATATTATTATTGAAATATCTACTATTACTGTCTGGACTTTAAAAGAGACCAAGATTCTCTGAGTTTATTTCGATGTTTCTTCTCAGAGGTCGTCAGTTAGGAAATGCCGGTGCCATCTAGTTAAAAATAATTTAAAACAATTACATGTAAAAGTGTCTTTAAAAATCTATTTACAGAAATAAATATAATTTATCATTTATATATGGACTGTGTTCTGAGGAATTAATTAATATAGTACCCACGGCCACATTTTACCATCGCACGACTCGACTCGTTCGAAGGTGAAACACACACCTTCAAACTAATATAATCACGTACTGTACGTTCCCAAGCAATTTCGTCCAAGAACAATCAGGCTGTGGGATGTTCTTCAACAAAAGAAGTCACTTTTCAATAGATATTACTGACGTCACCTATAGGACGTAAATTCATAATGTGAATGCAAATTTAGACATGGCAGGTGGGACTCGCGACGGCTTAGTGATCATAGCATCTGATTTATCTAACCAGAAGACGCAGGTTCAAATTCTGATCGCAGTCGATTTTTTCCATCACTAAAATAACTTTATAATCATATCTAGGAACTTGCAAAAAAATCACAATAATTAAAATAACTAAAAAACCCAACTGCATAAAAACACTTTAAAAAAAACTAAAAAGACAAAAACAAGTCTAGTAGTCCAGACCTATGTAAAGTAATATTGAATAACTACACCATTGAAATGTTTTCATGATCGATAAATACATAGAATAATAAATTATAACGTAGAATAAAGTCAATCTTTCCGTCGGGACCCATTCAAAATCGTGACCGTCTCTAAAATTCCCAGTAATGGAATAAACTAAGGTGTGTTATTTACTTGTGCAAGATTTCGCAAACGATTTAATTCTTGTAACGAATTACCTACGGACATTAACGAAGAAATTATTTATATGAAAAAGTAGATGATTTCCTACAAGTCCCTTAACAATAAAGTAATGTAATGCTTTCGCTAATTGCTACCGAAAATTTGAGAATACATGATACGGAATGCTCAAAACATATTTTTCAGTCCACGCATTAAAGCGCATAAAATCCGCCATTTTGTTTTTTTTTTTTAATTTTTGTACCCAGTGACACTCGTGCCATCAAGACAAATCTAATGAGGTATCATTTATCTAAATCGGTTACTCCGTTGAATAGTTACGAGCGGACATAGGAACGGACATACATACATACACGTCAAACACATAACCCTCCTCCTTCGGCAGTCGGGTAAAAAGATAGTTAACAGTTCATATCCATCTTGAAAAAAATAACCAATTTTTAATCTTGGGTTTGGTAAATTAATATGATTTTCGTAATCAGCCCCTGAGAATCCTTAAAATTGGCACCCATATCAATTTATTTAGAAAAGCATTTTCGTAATCAGCCCCTGAAAATCCTTCACATTCACACCCGTATCAATTTATTTAGAAAAACAATGTCCGCCATCTTGGATTTCAAAATTACTGTTATTTTCGTAATCAGCCCTTGAAAATCCTTGACATTGACACCCGTATCAATTTATTAAGAAAAACAATGTCCGCCATGTTGGATTTCAATGTTTATATCATTTTCGTAATCAGCCCCCGAAAATCCTTGAAATTGATATCTATATCAATTTATTTAGAAAAGTAATGTCCGCCATCTTGGATTTCAAAATTAATGTAATTTTCGTAATCAGCCCCTGAAAATCCTTGAAATTGACACCCATATTAATTTATTTAGAAAAGTAATGTCCGCCATCGTGGATTTCAAAATTAATGTCATTTTCGTAATCAGCACAATGAGAAACTTGTACCACCCATACTTCCTACAAAAAATACCAGACCATATTATATTATAGGGCTTTTCTATAAATTAGAAGTTATAAAATAATCAACGTATCAAGTTGTGTTAATCGCAGTATAATTTGGGAAAATATTTACGGCGAACAAGCGCACGCCTGTGACACAAAGCGATACGTCCTCTCGCTGGGAAGGCCCATTCGTGACTGGCGCGACCGGCATTGCGTGCTCGATATTATAGCACAATTATCGGTCTTTTAATCTTTGATTTATATTACAAGTTTCTGCCCGTGACTTCGTCCGCGTAGCGTGATGATATTTTATAGCAGCCTTCCTCAATAAATTGACTATCTAACACTGAAAAAAATTTTCATATCAGACCAGTGGTTCCTGAGATTAGTGCGTTCAAGCAAACACACTCCTCAGCTTTATATATTAGTACTAGCTTCTGCCGGCGGCTTCGCCCCCGTGGAATTCGGTCTGTCATCACATCCCACGGGAACGGGATAAAAAGTATCCTATGTCCGTCTCCTGGTTCTAAGCTACCTCTCCACCAATTTTCAGCCAAATCGGTTCAGCCGTTCTTAAGTTATAAATGGAGTAACTAACACGACTTTCTTTTATATATATAGATAGATAGATGACATAACTCGGATTTTAAAAAGTGTAGCGAGACTATCTACTTTAATTATGTCCCTCTTTTGTTTTGTCATTTTAATTAATGATGTGATAGTGATTGTTTACGATTTCGAATCAATATCGATATTATTTTCGTGTTCAATGTAAGACAAAATTATAATAATTGCTAAAGATCACTAAGGATGAATATCATGAATTTATGATATCACTATATTTTTATAAAATTTATAAAAATAACATTTTTGGAAATGACGTAACTAAGATTATTGATTATTTTTGATATCCAGTGCTATTAGATATTTTCTTTGTTACTTTTTCACATCTACAAAAGACCTTCATTTAAAATGAAGTAGGTGTGATTGATAAATAATAGCTTAAGCCGTTGCGGATAAATATGTTGACAAAATAATTTATAAATTAACATATTTAAATCGTATTTTAAAAATCATTGAAAATGATTTCTAAGATACGGTACGGTTTGAAGGTCTGGGGTTTCTTTTACCGCTTAGGTGGAAAACCAGCACGCTTGCAACACCTGGGGTATCACTCGCCCGTTGCCGACCCTGTAAAAATCTTTTCACATCCGGTAGACAACACACAACACCGGTACCCCCACTGCCAACATAACGCTTCCTCGCGGAGCTCTGGCGATCTTGCTCACCGTTAGGAACACAACATAGTACAGTGCTATGTTATTTGGCTACTATTTTCTGCAAAGTGTAGGTATTTCCCCAGTTGGTCAGCTCCAATTGTAAGTGGAGTTATTTAATTCCACTATGCCCTGCCTCTCGGGGTGTTTCTTCAAACACATTATTTTCTTTTTTCGATATCCGGCTCAAAGAAATAACGAGAATACGGAACACGACATACCATCACGTCTTTATTCCCCGAAGGGTTAGACAGATGCGTACGTAGGGGGCGAGCCTATTGCCATTAATCGGGCATCAACCCTTAATTTTATAGAAAAACTCCAATAACACATTGCTCGACCGGGGAATCGAACCCAGGACCTCTAGCGTAGCAGTCGCGCTTCTGTTCATATTAACGCGCGACATAATGAACAAAATCGTATTTACTCCTACTGATATCTCGTGGGAAACAAAACGCTCTGTCTAGTGTCATTCCTAATATATCAGCATGGCAAAGAAAATAATCAAACAAATTGGTATCAAAGTATTTGTAACAAAACGTCCCCAATATCCGGTCTATCTATACTAATATTATAAAGAGGAAAGATTTGTATGTATCAAATAAACTCAAAAACTACTAGGCCGATTTCGAAAATTCTTTCACCATTTGAATGCTACATTATTCAAGATTAACATAGGCTATAGAACTGTGCTATAGAATATATATTTCGAAAAAGTTAGCGATTTCTCTGACCCGTGCTCTTATTTTCCAATTACATAGTATGTATTTATCTATACCTTAATAGTTTCTTTGTTTTGTATTTAATTAGCAGGCAATGAGAGCATTGCATTGAAAATAATTATGACGCAAGATAAAGGTGTTTATGGATGATTTTAATTTTGCAAATAAATAATTACTTACATATAAAAATAATTTGTAATCGTTGTTACGTTTTTATCCATTCTTCCTAAAATCATCTATCGATATAAAATATCGACATAGTAGCTTCCTAATAATTTTTAATGTCTTTTACGTTCGTATTGTCGTCAATTCTTATATATGTTGACGTATTTGACCTTTATGTGTGCGTAAATTGTGTTAGTGGTGAAGATTTTGATATGTGTGAGTTCGTAGCGATACAAAATGATTTTGAGTATGTGTGCAGCAATGTCTATGTAGTGTTTCCTCCCCCCGCACCAAAAGTGACAGACTTTTTTGTTCATAGAATTAAGCGCGTTAATTGTCCAGGGATAGATAGTCAAAGCCAGTAACATTGAACAACGAAAAAAAAGGTTGACAAAAACGACTAAAAAGTTCTGACATGCAGCGTTATGCTGCAATTGGTATAATAGGGTATTTTACACCATGTAAAAAAAATATGAAAATGCATTTTTTTGATAGATTTTGAAAAAAGTAAACGAGAAACGTTAGTATTTATTAATAAAAATGCAATGTAAATTTTATAATTCAATTTCAAAAATCGTCTTTTTTAATCTGTTTTAAAACGCCATCCGCCATATTGGATATCGACGTGACGTCACTCCAATAGAAAACAATCTAGACTTTGTCGTCTCAGAGTAACAATTCAACAATAATTGTTTGTCGTGCTCTGTGTTAGTTTGATTAAAATCGCATCATGGAAGACGGTTTTTTGAAAGCAGAAAGTACAAATCTACCAATGATCAATACGTTGATGTTAGCAAATTTTTTTGCATCCAATCCCGATTTCTGTTCTGCCGAGTTGAGAAATATTAAAACAGTAATGTAAGTACCTACCTAACTTTGTCTAAAAATAAGACCCAGTTTCACCAATTTCTATGTAAAAAGGCATTAACTAATCAGCATTTAAAATTAACAAAGCTGTTAAGGCTGATCGTTCACCTGAGCCCGCCAAATTCCCGACAAAAATTGCGAAAAACCAATTGAAATTTAATTGGTTTTTCGCAATTTGTAGGTCTATAACACATTCTAGATTCCTAGCTGTAGTAATTGCGGCATTAGCTATACAATATTCACAACTGAGCATTAAAAACTGAATGATACACAAATTGAATCCACAATTTTTGTGGCGTTTTTATACTTTTATTATTGCATCCAGGCACAAGACACCAATGACAAACATTATAACTCATTATTTTCACAAATCGTGTTACTTGGTCTTTGGCAGTTGTATTGTTTACTAATGAAGTGACGTCACGAGCCGAAGTAGCATGGCGACTAGCGTTTTCGCGCGTAAATTCAAAATCATAAATTAAAAATCGTTTTTAAGGCCGTACCCTGACCAAATAACCTTGAGCATTCGTTCCCTCTTTGCCGCACCCCACCTCTATAATACTTCGTAAAACACTACTAGCGCCGTCTGGCGAACACCTTACGAATATAAGTAAAAACCACAGACCTCAGAATTGACAGAGGTGATATTCAATAAAAAAATATTTCTTTATAATAAACGTTTATTGGTACACCTAATTATTTTTTGTATAATGAATTCAGTGACTACAACGTCCATGAATACATACTTCCAACTTTTATTCTAATACAAGTATTGATGGTACTCTATAGTAAACGTTATGCGGTGTTTATTTTATACTTAGTCTTTACTGAAGGTTAGTTACCTGTTAGTTAGAGTTATGTAGACGGTGACTGAAATAGGTAGAAAAATTAAATAACGAAGTAAATTTTATCATCATTTATTACTTATTTAAAAAAAGTACCTAGCGAAATTGCAAACGTGGTACATACCGTCGTACCGACATCTAAACACTAGGTTTTAAAAATTTGATGAATTTGGGGGTTAACGACTGACGACGATTGTTGTCATCACATGAAAAATGATTTCTTTTTATCGTGTTTAAATATCGATAGCCCTCACGTCTGTGATAAAAGTAGTAAAATAAAACAACAAAGTCAATTTTATTATTAACTAGCTGACCTGACAGACGTTGTCCTCTCCAAGTTTCAACTAACTACCTTGAAAAATCTCATAGAAAAAAGGATTCTGGTGTTCCATATTTTTAATACACTTAGCGCCATTGACTTATTTTACATTACATAGTTTAAAAAAGAAGTTCGAATGGGAATCGCTCTCGCATGCTCCGCGATCCCATAAATTTCCATTAGGTGTTGCTGTGCATCAGATTGGTTATCCTTTGATCTAAAAAGATTATTTATTTTAAAATTAATCAAATCTTAAATATTTACAAACAAAAATCAATATTAACAATTACTGAAACACGCAGATAACTGAATCAATGTGAATGTGTCTGTAGTTTCATAAATCTGTGGCACAGGCATGATAAACGAACATTTGTGCGAAGATTCAATTTTTTTTTGTAAGTATATTTAAAATAAAATGTATGATAAAGATGAGATGTTATGACTTCACTAATTACTCACATCTTAGACCAGTAATTAGTAGGTTTATAGTAGAAAGGTAGGTAGGGTACATACGTGCTATCAACGTAATTTTGTTGAGAATCTTTAGATGTTGTTGGTGTTTCATCTTGACTATTACGGCTTGTTCTTTTAGCCCAGCTACAAAATAAATAATTGACAAATAAATTGCATTGCTTATAATTTTAAGAAATAATGATTAAATAATAAACATAAAACATACATACCATCACGCCTGTATTCCCCGAAGGGTTAGGCAGAGGTGTACTAAGGTACACCCACAGTTCGCCGGTATGTTTAGGTCCCATGTAATAGGGGGCGAGCCTATTGCCACTAACCGGGCACAATTTCCAAACTCCGAGCTGCTACTGAGAATTTCACCGAAAAACCCAATAACACTTTGCTCGACCTGGGAATCGAACCCAGAACTAACTAACAGGACAGGACTAACGAGGCAGTCAATTCAGTCAGTTTTTAATATAATATTTTTTAATTAATAAATAATTAATTAAATTACTACTTAATTAATTAATTATAATTACTAAAATTAGTTTTACCTATTTACTATAATTTTAAATAATAGTAAATAGGTAAATTATTTAACTGTCATTTATTTTACCCTCGTTCGCACATGCGCTATTTCTCCGCGGCTATTTTATTTGGCGCAATGGATTTTCAACGCAACCTTTAGCGCCGAGAGTCGAGATTCCAACAGTGAGTTCATTCCACGCGCTCGAATGCATCTATTGGATTCTGAACGCTCGGCTCAAGACCGAGTGTTGGAAATACATTGCGCGATAAAATCCTGCCGTGATATTTTTACGTTCTCACGAACTTTGGCTTAGAACTCATTACTAACACACTATGGATGAAAGTCCGAAATAAAGATTATTTTATTTATTTATTATTAGAAAATAAATAAGTAGGTACGACGAGACTGCTTACCGAGCTTCGTTCATCATCATCACTTTTGCACGACCTTGCCGCACAACTTTCTTGTACTTAGGCATTTTCACCGTTTATACAACAATAGCGTCTTTTCGCAAACTCAATAGTTCTATTAAACACACACAAAGCGTCCTTTCGCAGTAAATAAAACCATAAATAACTAATACAAAAACTATAAGTAACCAAAACAAACGTCAATAACAAAAACAATCAATAAACTAATATTATTTTTAGGTAGGTACTTATGTGACTGAATACGGCGGTCCGGTAACAAACGACACGTGTTTCACCCTCGGGACCTTGCGGCACACTGAATCTCAAGCCCCAGCGCAAGATATATAGTAGCAAGATTAGAATAAAATCTTTATAAAATAAAAGATAGCTCTTTAAAAAAAAATATTTCTAGGATAATGTTCATTATTAAATTGCCTATCCTATAGTGTAAGTAGCAAATCAAAATATTGGCTACTTTGCGAGAAGATGCATTTAATAAATAATTATTTTTCATTTATGTGGTTTCGTTGCGAGGTGTTTAATTAAACATTATACTACGTAAACAAAAAATTTAATCTACCACTTTGGAGTCAAGATTATGGAGAATTTTAATATATTTTTTGTTAGTAGATATTTCTTTTGGATAAAGAGTAGATAGCTCCAGAAAACTGCACAAAAAATGACTAGCGCTACGTTTTGCACGGGGACGCGCCTTAAGGCATTTTTTGGTTGTATAAAATTGAAATAAAAATTCTACTGGTTCATTACGATCTAAGGATTAATTTAAAACGGTTTTCAAAAAAAGGTGTAATACCCTATTATTGTATTATATGAGGTGTTTAAAATTAACTCTGAGTAATTTAAAGACTAGCTTAGGATATTATAAAAAACGATTAATAAAATAAAAATAAGAAATTACTATACGTATCGAAGGTAAGTATGCTATTTAAGCTATTTTTATTACGCACTATGCGACTGTAGATACTATCCTTCGCCGGGGGCTCGCTTTCCGCAGCGCGCACGCCACCTGCCTCGTGATTTACCAACCTACATTATCTACGCAGCTACGTAAACAGACTGTTGATTCTAATTTTCCCATCACATTTTACAGACTTTGGAATGCCAATTTATTAAACTATCTAACTCTCTATCTTTATTAAACGATAACAAATAGCTTAATTTGTTTATTTATTACTTAGATAATAAGGTAAGCTCAATAAATAGGTAGGTACTTATGCTTAAAAAATTGTAATCAATCTATTTACAATAATATAATTATTTAGCTTAATATTTACTAGAAGTTTTACTTTACCTATTTTAATATTTACAAAAGGTGTGGTTCACCTTGTTCAATGTACAAGTTAGCACGACGTATCACATTATTTTTCACTCTAATTAATGTGTCCCCGTCACTTAATAATAATAATATCGAATGCACTTGGGATACGGGTTTTTAATTCGCTCGCGTGTGGATTGTCGTTGAATTCTTGTAACACTCGTTCTTCAACGTCACCGCAGTGCCGTGGCCTGCCACCATCTACTTGACGAAGGCGAAAATGGCCATAATCTAATAAGCGTTGGCAGGCTTTTCAAAACTGGCACTCGTCGTTGGTCACCAATAGTCACCATACAGTTCGGTTACGTTCTGCGGATAAGCTCCAGACCACTCCCGATATACCTCACTATCACATCCAAGTACCCGCGATTGGTGTAACTGTAAACTGCATTTTGGTAACTAAATTACTAAATTGTGCAAGCACACAACACACGACCTCCCCGCGCGACGCGACTGATATCGGGCGAAGCGGGAAGCGTTGGAGCGGGCCGGGTTGAAAAGGATTAGCGGAGCACCGCCCGGCCGCCGACACACCAGCGCAGCCCCGCCTGGCACATGCTAATGGGCGGCGATGAATACTTGACACAATACGCCTTGTGCTGACATAATTATGAAAACTTAAAGATGAACTGCAGAGCGTCAGCACTAGTCACTTTTTGATAACCATTTCAAATATTATTTTCAGGACAGTCAGCGGCAAAGACGTTTATCAAACAGCTCATTTGCAAGTGATGTGTCATTCAGATTACCAAGCTATGAAACTCCCTCTATGTATCATCTTCAGGTAAATTAAATTTAAAGTATTGGCGGCTCCACGTTTCTCGGTAAATGTCCATTTTTTTAACTACTGATTCATTTGGTGAATAAAGGTGGACCACCATTTTTCTAATGTTACGTAATAAGACAAAAATTCAGTTAGGCTTATCGTTTTCATTTTTATTTCTTAATATATTTAGGTATTTCTATGTAATACATTATTATTTTCCCAATTAACACGAGTCTATTTTTTTAGTCTGATATTGAAGTATCGGCTAGTGAGGCTGAAGAGCGATGTTTTCCTAGTGGTCATGTCAGTCTTGATCGGGTAACGAAAGAGCAACTGTATGCTGCATATAGACGCACACAAGAACGATACACGAAGTACAGAACGCAATATGGAGATTTAGCTCGTCATTATAAATTATTAGAGAGAGAAAATGCTAAAGCAAGAGTAAGTATAAATATTAATATACCAAGGTTTCAATAAGAGCATTCAGTTTTAACAATATAATTTATTTTCAGAGTGTTTTAGTTGAAACACAAGACAAAGCTTTAAGAAGAATATCAGAGCTTCGTGAACAATGTGCTTTGGAACAAAGTGCTAAGGTAGGTACATATAATATATTTTTTGAATTGATCAACTGTTACTTACTTAATGATTCCTTCTAAATATATAAAAAAAGGATACCAGTGAGACACCGAGCGACACTATAGTACCTTTCCTCTTATCAATAAGTATGGGCCGAGTTTAGGCGGGAAAATGAAAAGGGCACATTGTCGATTTTATATTATTTTTCAAAACTTGAATTTCTCCGAAGTTTAATGTGTAATTAAGGTGGATAATTAACCATTAAGTGTTCGTGAACGTGTGAGAGTGTAGGCAAATGATATAAAATTGAAAATCGTGACTTTTTGCGTTCACTCCTAAACTCCATCGAAGCCTCAATAAAGTTTCTACCGTTTTATTGGGGCAACTGAACATTATACTTGACACTGGCGAACACAAAAAGTGTGGTGCCATATTACAATCCCACGATGGGAAATATTACCTACTTGATTACTCTAATACTTGACACAGGCAAATACACAAAAATTGTGGCGCCATAACAATAATTAAAAAAAAGTATGGGCCATGTGTTTTTTTTATTGCGTAAGGTCTCTATAAGTATTTATTATAATATAATATACCATCACGCCTGTTTTTCCCCGAAGGGTAAGGCAGAGGCGTTCTTATGTACACCCACAGTTCGCCGGTATGTTTAGGTCCCATGTATTAGGAGGCGAACCTATATTTCTATTAACCGGGCACAAATTCCAAACTCCGAGCTGGTACTAGGAATTTCATAGGAAAACCCGATAAAACTCTTACTCGACCTGGGGATCGAACCCAGGACCTCAAGCGTAGCAGTCGCGCTCAGGACCACTAGGCTAATGAGGCAGTAGTATAATAGAATATATTTTTATTTTTATAAATAAAAAAAGGTCGGAAAGATTCTGTTTGTCGTTCGAAATCTGCGTGCAAAAGTGCATTTTGCCCCCTAGCGTGGAAAGAGTTTTTAAAATTCGAACCTTACTATTCAATAATTTTCTATACCGCTGGGCTTTGACTATCTATCTATAAGGACCCGCCTCTCATGATCATTCCCCTCTGTCAAGGTAGTGGATTAAAAAATCTAACGCGTTTATCAAAACTGTTTCCGAAATCGATTTTTCATTAACAGAATCGTTTCCGCTCAGTAAGGTCATCATAAATGCTCCGTGTAAATACCGATATACGTGCAGTTAATGTATGCAAAAAAATATCTTATATCTTATTTAGATAAAGATGGAGTTATTTTCCGTATTTAAGTATTAAAGTTCATTTATTTCTATTTAAATCACATAATACAATTTATTAATAAAGATCGAGGACGTTACCGATTCAATAATCGAGTATAAAATAACCGTTTAGTTAAAGCATGCACTCCGCACGAGACTACCCGCACTCCCCACGAGACTATCCGCACTCCCCACGAGACTATCCGCACTCCCCACGAGACTAGCAAATTTTTTTTACTAACAATATGAGCCTTCTGCTAACAAGCGTAAGATTTAAATTTGAAATATCCATCAAAATGTCATTTTTTGATTTTCAAATATATATCATCCAATAGGATGTCACCATTTATGATTTCCAATTATAGGTCTTAATGCAGAATTACCGTTTTTTGGCAATTATAGGCCTTATATATATTATGACATAATGCATAAAACTCGAATTTTAAAAAGTGTAGCGAGACTATGTCCCTCTTTTGTTTTGTCATTTTAATTAATGATGTGAATGTTTGTTTAAGATTTCGAATCGATATCGATATTATTTTCGTGTTCAATGTAAAACCAAATTATAATAATTGCTAAAGATCACTAAAGATGTATATCATGAATTTATGATATGACTATATTTTTATAAAATTTAATAAAATAACATTTTTGGAAATGACGTAACTAAGATTATTGATTATTTTTGATATCCAGTGCTATTCGATATTTTATTTGTTACTTTTCAGATCTACAAAAGACCTTCATTTAAAATGAAGTAGGTGTGATTGATAAATAATAGCTTAAGCCGTTGCAGATAAATGTGTTGACAAAAGAATTTATAAATTAACATATTTAAATCGTATTTTAAAAATAATTGAAAATGATTTCTAAGATACAGTACGGTTTGAAGGTCTGGGGTTTCTTTTACCGCTTAGGTGGAAAACCAGCACGTGGCCCGCCTGATGGTAAGTTGTTACCGTAGCCTATTATATGAACGCTTGCAACATCTGGGGTATCACTCGCCCGTTGCCGACCCTATAAAAATCTTTTCACACCCGGTAGACAACCCACAACACCGGTACCCCCCACTGCCAACATAACGCTTCTTCACGGAGCTCTGGCGATCTTGCTCACCGTTAGGAACACAACATAGTACAGTGGTATGCTATTTGGCTACTATTTTCTGCAAAGTGTAGGTATTTCCCCAGTTGGGCAGCTCCAATTGTAAGTAGAGTTATTCAATTCCACTATGCCCTGCCTCTCGGGGTGTTTCTTCAAACACATTATTTTCTTTTTTCGATATCCGGCTCAAAGAAATAACGAGAGTACGGAACACGACATACCATCACCTCTTTATTCCCCGAAGGGTAAGACAGATGCGTACTTAGGGGGCGAGCCTATTGCTATTAATCGGGCATCAACCCTTAATTTTATAGAAAAACTCCAATAACACATTGCTCGACCGGGGAATCGAACCCAGGACCTCTAGCGTAGCGCTTCTGTTCATATTAACGCGCGACATAATGAACAAAATCGTATTTACTCCTACTTATATCTCGTGGGAAACAAAACGCTCTGTCTAGTGTCATTCCTAATATATCAGCCTGGCAAAGAATAGAAAAAATCAAAATCAAAGAATCATACTAATTGGTATCAAAGTATTTGTAACAAAACGTCCCCAATATCCGCTCTATCTATACTAATATTATAAAGAGGAAAGATTTGTATGTATCAATGTATGTAACAAATAAAATCAAAAACTACTAAGCCGATTTCGAAAATTCTTTCACCATTTGAATGCTACATTATTCAAGATTAACATAAGCTATAGAATATGTATTTCGAAAAGTTAGCGATTTCTCTCACCCGTGCGTTTATTTTCCAATTACATAGTATGTACCTATTTATCTATACCTAAATAGTTTCATTGTTTTGTATTTCATTAGCATGCAATGAGAGCATTGCATTGAAAATGATTATGACGCAAGATATTAAAAAGGTGTGTATGGATGATTTTAATTTTGAAAATAAATAATTACATATAAAAATAATTTGTAATCGTTGTTACGTTTTTATCCATTCTTCCTAAAATAATCTATCGATATAAAATATCGACATAGTAGCTTCCTAATTATTTTTATTGTATTATACGTTCGTATTGTCGTCAATTCTTGTATGTTGACGTATTTGACCTCTATGTGTGCGTAAATTGTGTTAGTGGTGAAGATTTTAATATGTGTGAGTTCGTAGCGATACAAAATGATTTTGAGTATGTGTGCAGCAATGTCTATGTAGTGTTTCCTCCCCCCGCACCAAAAGTGACAGACTTTTTTGTTCATAGAAATAAGCGCGTCACTTGTCCAGGGATAGATAGTCAAAGCCGCTGGGTCCACTGAAAATGCATAAATACTTATTTCATGTCAATGCGCCAACCACATTTTTAGAATAATCGCACTGGCCAGTAAGACGACTGCATGAAAAAAATAACTTAGTTTTCTTCACCATCATTAATAAATTGTTTTTTGATAAAATCGTAAGACATCTCATATGAGTGAGTCCAGTAGCGACGAAGATATAAATTTTACACCTGCAGAGTTAGTTCAAGCGGTACATAATGCCGAATTGAGTTTTCTGCCGGATAAATCGCGCAAAAGTACTTGCAAGCGTACAATTTGTTCAATGTTTTTCTTGCACCTAGCATTTTCCTCGCTGTAGTGAAGTGATAAGTTGTGTGTTGCGCTCGGTAGCAAAGTTATTCTGCGTCTCGTACCTTTGAAACCTTCGCAACGCTCAGGATTCAATACAAGTACCTACTCACGCCAAAAAACAACTTTGCAGCCTTGCATAACAAATAACTAATAACGGTAATAACATTTTTGTAGCAGGAAGTTTTTAAATACGTTATGTAGGGTATTTTATAAATCTTCGGTATTTTATTATATATTTTTATAGCCATGACGTATGGAGTAGAGTGAAATAGTGATAGACTTGATGTTGGCAGGGCTAATAAATTTTGTTTTGGTATCTAAGGTTACTGGTATGAGTGTAGTGATCTTTATTCACAGTGAATAGTGACATATTTCTCCTAAAAAAGAGTCTTAATTCTAGAATGTAGAGAGATGTTAGTGTTAGGATTCGGTGTTCAATAAAATGTGGTCTACAGCTTCCATGCCATTTATGTTTGCAAGGATGCGTATGCACTCTTTTTGGAGATTGAATACTCTATCCGCATCTTGACTATTATCCCATAGAATGATGCCGTGACGTAGCCAGGAGTGAGCGTAGGCATAATACGCGGTTTTTGCGTATTTAACGTCTCTATTTTTTTTCAGTTCGTCTAATGCATAGGTACGTGAATTTTGATAGTCTTCAGCAATAGTTTGGATGTGGGATTTCCAATTTAAATGTGTGTCGCCTATAAGTTTCAAATTGTCAACACAGTCTAGTTTAATGTTATTAAATGAAAAAATATTGATATAGATAGCTGCCTCATTAGCCAAGTGGTCCTGAGCGCGACTGCTACTCTAGAGCTCCTGGGTTCGATTCCCAGGTCGAGCAGTGTTGTTGGGGTTTTCTATGAAATTCCCAGTAGCTCGGAGTTAGGAATTTGTGCCCGGTTAATGGCAATAGGCTCGCTCCTATTACATGGGTCCTAAACATACCGGCGAACTGTGGGTGTAGGTACATTAGTACGCCTCTGTGTAACCCTTCGGAGAATACAAGCGTGATGGTATGTTATGTAATTGATATGGATCATTTTTGGTATGGTTAGGGGGCCGTCCTAAAAATTGACGCATTTTAGTGAATTTTGTTGACCGATTGTGAGGAATCTACAAAGAATTTATATAAAGTTATTAATTATTTGAAAAGAACTGTTCTTAAACCTGGCACAAGCGGAAATGGATTTTTCAATTTACTTCTATAATAATCGTAAATCCCTTTTATTGACAACTCCTTTTCCCAAAAAACGCGTTTCGAGTGAAGTTTGATGATCGGTTTACAAGAAAATATTAGTATTACTGAATATTAAAAAATCTATAAAACCCAGCATATGCTCTACTTGGCACAAGCGGAAGCACTTTTTTCAATTTTCATACAAAATATAGCAGGAAAAAAATATTTACGTAACGTAATTTTTCGTGAAAATTGCAGACAAATATGTATTTTTTTCTATTTTTTAGAAAGACATTTTGATTATTTTTTAAATTACTTATTAATCTTCAGTTATCCCTCTAATAGGATCAAAAATTACTTTTTCAAAAAAAATATATTTTGATTTAGTAAATCAAAGATGAAAAGACCTATAATTGTGCTATAATATCGAGCGAGCAAAGCCGCTCGCGCCAGTCACGTTTGGGCCTTCCCAGCGAGAGGACGTATCGCTTTGTGTCACAGGCGTGCGCTTGTTTGACGTAAATATTTTCCCAAATTATACTGCGATTAACACAACTTGATACGTTGATTATTTTATAACTTCTAATTTCTAGAAAAGCCCTATAATATAATATGGTCTGGTATTTTTTGTAGGAAGTATGGGTAGTACAAGTTTCTCATTGTGCTGATTACGAAAATGTTTATTTTTGAAATCCAAGATGGCGGACATTACTTTTCTAAATAAATTAATATGGGTGTCAATTTCAAAGATTTTCAGGGGCTGATTACGAAAATTATATTAATTTTGAAATCCAAGATGGCGGACATTGCTTTTCTATATAAATTGATATGGGTATCAATTTCAAGGATTTTCAGGGGCTGATTATGAAAATTATTGAAATCCAACATGGCGGACATTGCTTTTCTAAATAAATTGATATGGGTGTCAATTTCAAGGAATTTCGGGGGCAGATTACGAAAATGACATTAATTTTTAAATCCGAGATGGCGGACATTGTTTTCCTTAATAAATTGATACGGGTGTCAATGTCAAGGATTTTCAGGGGCTGATTACGAGAATGACAGTAATTTTGAAATCCAAGATGGCGGACTTTGCTTTTCTAAATAAATTGATATGGGTATCAATTTCAAGTATTTTCAGGGGCTGATTACGAAAATGATATTAACATGGAAATCCAACAGGGCGGACATTGCTTTTCTAAATAAATTGATACAGCTGTCAATGTCGAGGATTTTCAGGGGCTGATTACGAAAATGCTTTTCTAAATAAATTGATATGGGTGTCAATTTCAAGGATTCTCAGGGGCTGATTACGAAAATGATAATTATTAATGTTGAAACCAGAGATTAAAATTTGGTTAATTTTTTTCAAATTAAATATGCACTGTTAACTATTTGTGATTTTTTTGCACATTCCTAGATATTATTATAAAGTTATTTTAGTGATGGATAAACTCGACTGCGATCAAAATTTGAACCTGCGTCTTCTGGTTAGATAAATCAGATGCTATGATCACTAAGCCGCCGCGAGTCCCACCTGCCAGGTCTAAATTTGCATTCACATTCTGAATTTACGTCTTAAAGGTGACGTCAGTAATATCTATTGAAAAGTCACTTCTTTTTTGATGAACATCCTACAGCCTGATTGTACTTGGGATGTAGTTCCTTTGGAAACGTACAGTACAGTAGTTCCCAATTTTTTTGGCCGGGCAGAGGTTGTTGCACCCGCCTTCGTGCGCATGGTACAGTCAAGTGGAAAATTACTAATGCAATTATCCTATTTAGTATTAGATCAGTAAGTAGATAGATTTTTATTTTATACATTGGCATAACATAAAATACATTAAAAAATATATTTATTAATAAAAACAGGCGTAGTAAATTCTCAGTAGGAGCTCGGAATTTGAAATTTGTGCCCGGATAATGGCAATAGGCTCGCCCCCTATTACATGGGACCTTAACATATCGGCGAACTGTGGGTGTACATTAGTGTACGCCTCTGCCTAACCCTTCAGGGAATACAGGCGTGATGGTATGTTATGTTCGAGGTACTTACGACTGCGACTGCGTGTGATTGCGACATTAAGTATAATACCTATAGCTCTCAAGAGTCGGCCACCGAATTTCTAATACAAACGTAATACGTATTCGTAAACGTAATCGTAAGTAAAACACAATTTATTGGATTACGATTTATTATGGTATTATGTTTTTGCCGGCAATTCAAGCATTCAAATTTAGACAGCGCAATGCTTGGTAATTTAGTAGCTATTATAACGCTTTATATTTTACTAGCTTCTGCCCACGACTTCGTCCGCGTAAAGGAGATATAGGAGATATATGAGGATATATAGCCTATAGCCTTTCTCAATAAATGGGCTATCGAACAATGAAATAATTTTTCAAATCGAACCAGTAGTTCCTGAGATTAGCGCGTTCAAGTAAACAAACAAACAAACTCTTCAGCTTATATATTAGTATAGATTTAAAATATGCCATGATATATATTACAAACAAAATTATACAATCATAGCACCTATTACAAAGCTCTATGTTCATTAGTCAAAAGCAACCTCATCTTACAATAAATTATTTATAAGCAAAGGTTTTAATACATTCAAAGGTATGAATATTGTAGTTATCGCCGTGATTACTACTGTAGTACAAAACCAGTTCTTCAGACATCTCATCTCACACTTTCACGATGAAGTGGAGCAAAGTTAAACTACATACCACAATTAGCACAGATGTACATACAACCGAGCGGTTTCAGTCGTGACCAAAATGTGTTTTGATAAACATTTAACAAAATATTACGATTTTGAAGTGCCTAGTAAAAGATAAAACTATCAACCCTCCAAAGTAAAAGTTTGAAAATTCAAAATCCCTGAAACACATTTTTTATGATGAGTAGCTACATATCTCATTTTCAAATACCTACCTTTAAAAACTACTTATTCACCCATACTAATAAGTACATTAACCTTCAGGCTTCAACCCCCGTTTCCTACCCTTAAAATGTAAAAATCCATAAATCATTAAACTCGTCACTAGGTTATTTATACTCGTTATTATTAATCAGTATCTACAAAAATTACAATTTTTAACCCCAATTTCCGCCTTCAAAGTTTTATGTTTTGATGTTTATTGAATATTGTATGTATAAAAATATACTAAATTAAAAACAAAATTGAAAATACAAAAAAAAACTAACGAGAATAAAACTAGAAAATTAATTTAATAATGTAAGGATCAACATTGTTTATAGGCTCGTACGCTCGATCTGCAGCCATGTGTGCGTGAAAAGCGCACACAAACGTAGAATTTACCTAAACTCGATCGAGTGAATTTTTAGGACGGCCTCTTAGGTTAGGTTGAATATCGGAGGATAGACTGGTTGTCAGGATTATTGGGCTTCTGACCACAACTAACAATTGTCATGATTTCGCGTGACAACCGTGACCGATGGCTTAACGTGCTTTCCGAGGCACGGAGGGGTGTCGATGTTAAGAATGGTCACCCATCCACACACTGACCGCAGCGAGCGCAGTTTGACCTTGCAAATAATTTGATCAGCTTGTTTACTTAGTCAGTTTTGCACATAGTTTGTAACATTATTGTAAGCGACGCATTGTCATAAAACTAATAAAACTTAAATATAAATAGTATGTTTAAGATTATTTAGTCAATTAGCAGTATCGATAGTGACAGTTATAATTTGTAAAAAATACGGAGGTATCTGTCTAGTAATATCTAGTAAATAGAACTACTTAGTTCGCAGATACCACAGGTATCTACAGATATATTCTGCTATTTCAATTGACTCAGAATGACCGTCCAATGGCACTAAATGACATAAGAAATGACAGATTTCGTAGAGAAAACTGTCAAAAATCAACCAGTATGAAGTCACTGAATCACAATTCTGACACAACAGTAGTAGAATAGTAGACTCGGCACCCAGGTAGACAGATATACAGGTAGACGTTTGAAAGTGACCCAGTGGTCACTTTTAAACGTGTCATTTTGTAACGATATCGTCACGCCCAGTCCGCAGCTACTTCTCAGAGCAGATATTGTAATTTTCGGTGCATTATACACATATTCAGTGTCGGTGTCGAGTATCATTTTACCAGCGACCTCCAGTACAATTATATTTTAAGATTTTTGTGAGGAGACCTTCACCTGGCTTAAGTCGTCAAAATCTTTTGTTACTAATATTACTTAAAGAAACAATACTAATACTGGCATTAAAAAAATAGGTAATATTATGATATTTTTACAGGCCCACCTAGAGAAAGCTCTTCGCTTGGAAATTGAAGAGAAGTGTATGAAAATAGAAGCACTAAATACTCAAATTCAATTATTACAAAATAATTCAGACATTTGTAGTCATAACGATAAAAATGAGACCAAAAACCAATCAACCGAAGGTGATGGTGATGTACAGCTAATTAATCTATCCAATGATATTGAGGCCAATAGAGCAAATGAAGATTCATCTGCTGCCGAAAATGCTATGCTCAATAATAAGATAGAAAAAATGGAACAGTTACTAAATAAATACAAAGAGTCACTTAAATCAAGCAAAGAAAAGAATTCTCTGATGAATACTGAGTTACAAGTTCTATCCAATGAACTTGAACATAAAAACAAAGAAATTGAACAATTTAAGTTTGCTACAGAACAGTTGACAGAATCCAAACAGAAAATTAATGAATTAAATCATTTAAATGAAGAACTGCAAAATAAAATTAATGTCTATGAATTCAACAAAACTAGAGAACAATCAACACTAGAGATTGATTTCCAAAAAGCCCAAAATGAAATAACTGACTTACTCGGTAAAATAGATATATTTAGTAAAAGAGAAGAAGAGTATGCTATTTCCATAGCAGAAAATAAACTGAGTATACATAAAGAATTAGAAAGTAAAGAAACCGAAATAAAATCTCTCAAAGACCATTTAGAAGCAAGCAAGAAAGAAATTTTATCACTGAATATAGTTATAAGTGATTATAAAAATAATATGACATTATTGGAAGCAGAACGGTCCAAACTTAATCACGATAGCTCTGAACTGGCCCTAACAAAAACAAAAATATCAGAATTACAGTCGAAAATAGAAGAACTCTCTAAGAAATGTCAGAACTTGGAACAAATAAAAACGAAAGCTGATGAAGGGTATAAATGTCTCCAATTACAATTGAAACAAGAAACTGCAGAAAAATTAGCGATGATTGATAGGAACGCGTACTTAGAAAATAGAAATACGCAGTTAACTGAAGAAAATGCTAAGAAAAGTGCACAGATAGGACATTTAGAAAGTGAATTGCACAAAAAAGACAGAGCTCTTGAGGATCAAGCCTTCGAAGAAACAAAAAAGGACGAAGTTCTTGGTGAATTAAGGATATGGAAAGATAAATATGAAAAATTAGAATCAGAAATTCAAGAAGAAAGGGATGAATTAATCAAGTTGCAAACGGAAATTGAAAAGCTATTAGCAAATCATGAGTTACTGCAAACTCAAAATATTGAAGGTCGTAAGCTTGTAACTGATTTAAGATCAGAAAATACAATTCTGCATGAAAAGTTGATAACACATAATAAACTTAAATCATTTTGTTGGAGGCTCTCAAATGACGTTAAGGATATGAAGAAGCTAATTCACTTTATTACTAGTGAGGCGAAATCCATGCAAACGATCAACAATGAAGCATTTTTCGCTCTTACAAAAGAAATAAATTATGCATTGAACAATATTTCACACAGTGAAACTAATTTAAATACTAATAAATTAAATGAACTAAAATTGAAGAATAATACTTTACAAACTGAAATAAAAATAAAAACGGAGAAATATGAAACACTTTGCACTGAATTGAATGTATTGCGAGATGAAAACAATAACCTAAAATCAACTATAAGTGAATTAGAATTAGAGAAAAAGTTATTATATGAAGAAGTAAAAAATGGAACCGATCGCTATGAGACGACTATCAATGAATTAAATTGCGTTAAAGAGGAAAATGAAAATTTTATGCATAAAATTATTGAACTTGAGAACAATTTTCAAAACCTGCAAATAGCTATCGAATTTGAGAAAAAACAGTACTTAGGTTCCATTGAAAGTCTGAAACTATTAGATAACGAAAAACAAACATTAATGGAAAAGTGTAATGTTTTACAAAATACAAATAATATATTAACCAAAGAACTAGATTCAGTTAAGAGTCTGTATAGTAATACTTTGGAACAATTTGATGTTATAAGCAATGAAAATAAATATTTAATGGTTCAAGCAAAAGAATTAGGAAATAAAATTGATGTAATCAATAAATTACAAGAAGATTACAACAACATATCGCTTGAAAATATATCTTTAAAAAGTCATGCTGAAAGCATTGCGGAAAGCTACAAAAATTTGGAGATGGAAATTAATGATGTGAGAAAAGCACATGGCGAAATTGAAGTAGAGAAGGATCATTTAAACGTAGTCATCGAAAATGTTGTGTGTGGTTCATGCAAGAACACTCAAAATAAAGATAGTCAAACAGAAGATATCAAGGAACAATTGGCATCTGAAAAGACTTTAATAATCAATAAGGATAGCCACCCAGATAAAAAACTAACAGAATTAGTGGACATTAACATGGAACAAAGCATTGATACTGATGATGAATTATCCAGCAAATATAATTCCTTAAAAACTGATTATGACTTATTAAAAGAAGAAAACAGGCGCTTCAAGTCCGACATTGAAGGCCTACAAACATACTTAACAAAAATATCTAAAGAAAACAGTGTTTTAAATGACAAGCTCAGAGAACTAATAGCTACCAGTGAACATTCTACTGATAGCAATGATGTTGATTTATCAGAACTAAACAAAGAACTTCAATTGAGAAAGGAAAAACTTGATGAACTTTTGAGAGAAAATATGTTGTTGGTTGAGGAGAATTTAGAACTGAAAGATCAGTTACAATCCCAAAATTACTCTCAACCCGAAATAAATACAATAAAGGACAATGACAAAGATACTGTTAAGTACAACAATCTATTGCAAGACAAAAGTACATTAGAGAGACGTTTGAACGATTTGGAACAAATGAACAAATCAGTAAATGGAAATATGTTACAAATGCAAGAAAAGAATGAAAAATTACGGTTGTGTAATGAAAAGCTTGAAAGAAGACTTGATGAAGCTCTTGTTAGTCTAAGACATTTGCATTCGGTGCAAGAAAATACTGAGCTAGAGTATTTGCGAAATATACTTTATGAATATCTTACAGGTTCAGGAATACATTCCGTTACATTAGCTAAAGTATTAGCAGCCATAGTCAAGTTTGACGACATGCAAACTAAATTAGTTTTGCAAAAAGAGAAAGAAAGACAAGGATTCGTAAGTTTCAATTCATGACAGCTTATCTTTTCTGACATATTCTCTTAAATGTGAAAAATTATAAACATGTTTTTTGTTGCAGTTACGACAACTTGGCATTATCTGATATCAAAATATAAAAAAATGATTATTACTTTTGGCTGAGTAGCATCAATAGAGAAACTAATATAATTATGTCAGGGAAGTTTCTTCGTATTTTATACACAAATTTAAAACATTTTTAGTTCAATGTACATTATATTAATGTTATTACAAGGCTTCTAGTAGTATTTTATCTCAAAATAAACTCCATTCGTCAGATGACAGTTCAATAAACGGCCATTCGTATTTAAGTATGATTTAAATAGGGTCTTCAGCGTATTTAACTTTGACAGGTCTTTCAACGTATTTAACACGGAAATTATTTTGGTGCAAGACGAATGTTTGACTTAAATAAAAAATCGTGTTTAAATACAATTTAAACGTATTTAAGAAGTATTTAAACTCAATGTTCCATAGTAAATTTGTGTTTAAATACGATTTAAACACATTTAAGAAGTTGGTGAAAGTGGCCCTTAGTTACAGTCATTCTATCTCAGGAAGTCCTGTATGATGACCTTTATATAATTGAAATAAAGTTCAAATTTCAATAATTTAACGGACTTCGTGAAATAGAATATCTATACCTACTTACCTACTTTTATCAAAATAATGTTATGTAAATTTTGTAGCAGATCATAGTTACTTTTTATTTGTAAATTATTGTTATTAGTAAACTATTACATGTATATTGAATTAAAGTTATTTACAGAATTAAAGTTACATATTTACATTAGCTCTTTAGTTTTGTTCCTTAATGTGGTGTGGTAATACAGCAGGCTTTTCTGGAACTCCAGGATGGCTATCATGCACGCTGAGACGTAATTTTGTCATAGAATGCAAAATGATCTCCCAGCGCGATTTTATTCGGATGCGAGTGACTCGCACTATTGCTATACTTATTATTATTTTTATGTAAACTTACTATCTATACCTACTAATAGTATAGAGCTGAAGAGTTTGTTTTTTTTATTTGGTTAAACTACTGGTTCGAATTGCAAAATTCTTTTTGTTGCGTGCGCTGCCTGAACGGTTAAAGTTAAATATAAATCATGTATTACGGAATTGTTCCCCCTTAATTTCTAATAATCTCCCAAACTCAATATCAAGTAGGTAGGTATTGTATCATTACTCAAACTGAAATGAAGTGATATTTATTTCAGTAAATAGATCTTTTAAAGACACTTTTACTTGCCAATGTTTTAATTTTTTAAGTAAATACTAGATGGTAGCTTTTTACGTTTTCCATGCTGATTATAAAGTTACTACTAGATACTAGATGGTGTCGGCATTTCCTGGCTGGCGACCTCTGAGAAGAAACACAGAGACAAAATGAAAGAAACATGGTCTAAAAGTCCAGACAAAAGTATCAAAAATCTGTGTAATACAATGCAGAGCAATTTCTAAAATGGCCCTTTGAAGTCCTTTGAAGTTAGAATCCATATCGGCTTAGAGTGGACCAGTCCCAGCCAAACTGATCTAACTACCAAATAAATCAAGAGAAGAATAGCCAATGGATGAAAAGAAGGAGATACTGAAAGCAACGGATCTCACTAAAAAAGTACAATACCTCAAGTGTCTAACTAAGGCCTCTGCCTCGAATTTTGCGGGCAGCGGGGCGGCGCGGTAGCGGCAGGATCTTATGCGTAAAATCAAATGGAACGGTTCTCGAAAACAGCGGCGCGGGGGCGGGCAACGAGCGGTGCACTCCAGTCAAGCGGTGACCGCCCGCGTTGCGTTCTTTGCCCTATAGTAGGGATCCACTTCTTCTTTTGTCCACAATAAATCGAGCGTTAGGAATAAATTTGAATCAAAAAGATGTTGTCGCCGTTTTTCAGACATTTCGTTCGCGAATAAAAACAAATATCTCGACAACACAACCACGAACACAACACTACACCGCTATAGTGCCGCGCGATCTGCCCGCTGGTTTGGAGAACAGGTAAGCGTTGCCCGCCCCGCTCCCACGCCGCCGCCGCTGCCGCCCCGCTGCCCGCAAAATTCGAGGCAGAGGCACCACACAACACCTGTGTGTCCCCTGTTAGAGTCAATTCATACTAGTGCAAAATTGTAAAAGTTAGTAGTTAAATCACCCTTATTTCAATAACTTAATGCTCATATTTCTGCAGATTAAAAAAATAGGTGATCATTCCGCAGAATGCGAGCGACTATCGCCGCACGTTATTTCCGCAGAAATATGAGCATTCTACTGTTGAATTTGCTATATTAATGTAGCATCTGCTGTGCTATAGTGGCTGCGAAACCTGAGCACTTTCTAAGCAACACAGGGATATGCTAGAATACTGCCAAAGAGCCATGGAAAGGAGCATGCTGGCTGGGAATAAAAAAAAAGATATAGAACAGGTATGTCCGATACTTTCACTAAGATAGATAAAATGAAGTGGAGATGCAAAGGTCATATATTACAGGGACTTCATGGTAAATAGAGCAGAATATTGACATAATGGTACCCTAGAACGGGAAACGAAATATATAGATTCTGACTGTGACCAGGCAACCGGGAGTTGCACCTGGCCGGGCCTATCCACCTTGGTGGTGTGAAGATAGCAGATAGATTATGCGCTGCGGAATGATACCCGCACGCATATTTCCATTTCCGTGTACATTAGGAGGCAGTACCTACAGCCTTGCAAAAATTGCAAAAATCCGTTAAACTAAATGTCATAAGTTTTTTACATAAAACGCTTATCGCAACTGCAAATAAGTCATTCTACAAAAAAACAAAAAGTTCCATGCATCGCCTAGAACACGTGTTTGGAAGAACAGATGGCGTTGCAAATCCGTGCGCGATTGGAAGACATGTGCCTTGAATTGGACACGATTTTGTAAAAGCAGTAGCGCGACAAACCCGTGCGTATTTCAAGGCGGTACTGCCTCCTAATAATATACACGGAAATGGAAATAGGTACGCTACCCGCACGACCGCTGGCCTGCCGTATCCAGCTATACAGAGACAAGCCCGCCGCCCGCAGGCATAGGCTGGGTGTAAGAGGCGTAGCTCCGGACCGACTCCAGTGCCTTCTGACGAGGGAGCAGCAATTTCTTCTGGAGATCGCGCACCAGTGATGGAGTGTCAACAGGAATTTATGTATAGAATAAAACATGCTGCTCATAAATTGTCAGTAATATATTTTTTATAAAATATGGTTGCAGGGGTGAGGAAAATGGTCCACTGGCCAGCCGAAAGTGGGGTATATAAGCAGCACTCCCTTCGGTTGACCAGACTTGTGCGTGTGAACTGAGGGACCACACTGGATTTTCAAAAAATAAAAATAGTTATATTTAAGATTTAGTAGTAGCCTCAAAACAATAGCAGAACAAATCCGGGAATTTGTAAACAAATATATTAAAAACTACAGCCCTTAAAGTGTGGTCCCTCAGTCCTTACTGACCATCAGCAAGATTTCGGAAAGTACGTCAAAACCCAGAAAGTCTAGTGTAGTTACTTAACTTTTAGTAAAAAGTTTCTACTAAATAATTTCATTTATTGTAGCATTAGACAAAACGAAAACAAGGCTGTACGGTTAGATTAATTTTATCATCATAGCAAAAGAAACGCTCATGCATAAAAAAGTGATACCTATATTATATAATTATGCAAAAGTTTGTGAGGATGGATGGATGGATGTTTGTTACTTTTTCATGCCAGAACGGCTGAGCGGATCTGGATAAAATTTGACTTTGACAGAGATAGAATATAGTCTGGAATATGAAACATGGACTTTTTTATCTAGGTTGGACCTACTAAATCCTACTATTTTTATTTTTCGTAAATCCAGTGTGGTCCCTCAGTTCACACGCACCTGACCTGACCAGTAGAGGTCCACAATCAAGAAGAAAGGAAGTCAAGAAAATAGGATCCTTCCACCATTTGCCTGCAGATAAAAACAATACTCTTAAGTGTGTTTTATGGCGACATAAGGGTGATCTCCAACAATATTTAAAATTTTCCTACTAAATTCTAGCTTTAACAAAAATTTCTTAATTTATTACTCTCTATTTACACTTCCTGAATTACAATCATCATCTGAGAAATTGAAATCATCATCCAAGTCTATGTTATCCATTTTCAACAACATGTCCTCAATCAGTGATTTTATTTCTGGTGTTAATTTCTGCTGATCTTGGTTGTTTATACTCCTGAAAAATATCAATTTATACAGTGTAAACAATATAATATTACTGTCAAGCAAACCTGACTTTTAGCATGTGGAAAGCTTTGATGTGGAATGGGAGATTTAGTAATCTCTCATTCCACATCAGCAATCAACTTCCAGAAGCAAAACACAATGTGTTTTGTACCTTTACTTTTACTAAAATATTCTTTTTCTACCTAGAACCCTTTCTATATAACAGAATTAATGCTAAAATCCCACTATATGCATGGTATAAATTACCAAAAACAAATTACCCATTTTCTTTCCACTAAAAATTATGAAGACTGAATCCTTACTTACAACACTGATATAATTCGCAACACACACACACACACTCACACTTACTTATAGAAGTAGTAGTGGAAGATTGCATCAGAATTGTATCTAAGAAACTATTAGAGAATAACATGCCTATTGAATATGCTGAACTACTAAAACATTGCCTAACATCTGGCTTTATGTTGTGGAATAATCAATTCTACACGCAAATGGATGGTGTAGCAATGGGCTCTCCAGTATCTCCCATCGTCGCAAAGATTGTCGCTGATATCTTCATGGAAGATTTAGAGGAGACTGCCCTGCAATCTGCACCTGTAACACTAAAATTCTACAAGCGGTACGTAGATGATACTTTCACCATATTACCATATAGTAAAGTAACAGCATTTTTAGACCACCTTATCTCCTTAGATTCTAAAATTCAGATTACTATGGAGGCAGAGGCCAACAACTCTTTAGCTTTCTTAGATGTCTTGGTAATTCGAACCCTCAATAATACCTTGAGTCACACTGTGTATTGAAAGAAAACCCATACAGACAAATACTTAAATGGTGAATCGCACCACCACCCAACACAGTTATCTACCATTGGTAAATCATTGCTTCAGAGAGCGCATGGGATCTGTGATGAGCAACACCAGGCTGCAGAGCTTCAACATGTCCAGCAAGTGTTGCATGACACCAAGCTCCAAATACCGCGCCCTCGTCACAGAAACCGCGTGAAACGTGTCGTCACAGTCGAGTGACTACCTGATATATTGCCATATGTTAGAGGAGTCACAGACAAGATTGGCTATATCTTGAAGCGAGCTTTAATCAAAACATACTTCAAGCCGCTGAAGAAGATTAGTCAGTTTTTACCACCTGCCAAGTGCCACATACCTCTTCAAGATGCAGGAGTATACAAGCTTGATTATGATTGTGGTCTCTCATACATAGGCCAAACTAAAAGAAGCATAGGGACCCGTAAAAGAACTGTGTTAAAGAACTGCGTTAAAGAACACATTGCCAATGTCAAACACCGCCGTTCCAGAAAGTCAGCAGTTTGTGAACATACCCTAGACAAGACCCAGCACTACATCAGATTTGATAAACCACAAGTCCTCGCAACAGAAAACACATTCCTATCTAGGATGATTGGTGAGGCTATCTATATTAATCATTTCGTTAAGGGGTACGGTAGACTCGATCGAAACCTTATATGAATAACAAAACATTAAAAAATATTGATTTCGAATTGACAACATAATATTATATCTGCAGAATTCGGATCACGCGAATAATCATAAAATTATAATTTAATTTTCTCTACACTAAGGCCCACTTGCACCAACTTCCTACATAAACATACCATCACGCCTGTATTCCCCGAAGGGTTAGGCAGAGGCGAACTAAATGTACACCCACAGTTCGCCGGTATGTTTAGGTCCCATGTAATAGGGGGCGAGCCTATTGCCATTAACCGGGCACAAATTCCTAACTCTGAGCTACTACTGGGAATTTCATAGAAAAACCCAGTAACACTTGCTCGACCTGGGAATCGAACCCAGGACATCTAGCGTAGCAGTCGCTCTCAGGACCACTTGGCTAAAGAGGCAGTAAGTTGTATTTAAACACAATTTTTCATAGAAATTTCTTTTTTAAATACAATTTAAACACCTTTAAGAAGTTGGTGCTTGGACTTCCGGTTTGACAGTTGCGCGAGTCACAGTGTCGTCGATTTCATCCACAGTTTTAAATTGAAATGTTGGAAGAAAAATAAACTTTCTCGTCAGATAACTTATCAAAAGTGCCGAATAAGTGTTATTCCAACTAAAACACAACAAATCCGCTGGTAAACGCGATTATAAGCAGTGAAATAGTGCAAAAAGCGAAGTGATAGTGATATACAAACAAATATAACTAGGTACACACGGAAAAGCAAATTCGAACAACGACTTCCTGTTGATGGCAGTGACAAGTGACAACTGACGTCTATAGATAAATAAAAACAAACTAAACCGAAACTAGTGCTGTTATCCGTAGACTAAAATAGTTAAACGCATCACATTTAGTAGAAATAGTAGGAATAGTAGAAATTTCGAGTCAGAATGACGGAAAAAAAATCTGACAGAAGTAATTCTACCAAAAATGAAAGAGGAATTTGAGAAACAAACTTTAACAATAACGAAGAATGTTACAAATATAATTGACGAAAAACTCCAACAGTTAACAGTCGAAAACAAAGCACTCAAGACTGAGGTAACAGTTTTGAAGGGTAAAATACAATACTTGGAGAAAGAGACTAGAAGGAATAACATAATCCTACATGGATTAGCAGAAACTGAAAAAACGCACGCAGACCTTCTAAAATCGGTCATCGATGTATTCAACCGTGTGAGCGCGAAAAACATGGAAAAATGGGACAAATGGGAGATTAGCAATGTACAAAGATTAGGAAAAGAAAATCGAGATAAAAAAAGACCCATCTTAATAACTCTTACTTTAGCCTGGCGCAAGATTGAAGTCCTGAGGAACAATAAGATGTTCCCAGATAAACTATACGTAACGGAAGACTTTCCAAAGGAGGTTTTAACTAAAAGGAAGCAATTAAAAATCAAAATGCAAGAGATAAAAATGGGAAGCAGGCCTATATCCGTTATGACCGACTAATAGTGAAAGATAAAGGCATTGAAAAAAGAAAACGATCACCATCAGCGTCACCAAAGGCATCGCCAGGAGATAATGGAGAGGCAACGGAAACAGCCCCAAAGAAAATTAATAAAATTAACCCATTCAAACAGTTACAACGAACTAGATCAAACTCAACTCCGCTCCAGGAACAAACCACCAATAGGAATTACAGCACATCGGAAACTGGAAGAAAAGTAACCCAAACAATGAAAAAGAAAATAAAATAGAAAACATAACCGCAAAAGACTTTTCCCCAAGCCGGCTGGTCACCGTGGGGAAATATGACCGCCACCCTCCAGTTACTAATACCATAAAACAAAATACCAAAAAACAAACTACTAAAAAACAAATAATAAAAACTAAAAATACTAAAAACATATACATAGCAACCTTGAACACATTAACGCTCCGAACAGACGAACGACTTGTCGAGCTGGAAGTTGCACTTAAAGATATTAAATGGGATATCCTCGGACTGAGTGAAGTGAGAAGAGAAGGGGACCAAATTGAAGAACACAACGACTTCATTCTGTATTACAAAGGAAAAACAAAAGGACAATATGGCGTAGGATTTATTATAAAACGAGAACTAAAGAAACACATTCTAGAATTCAAAGGGATTTCAGACAGGATTACAATCCTAAACGTCAACCTACCTGACCACAAAAACAAATTTACTATAGTTCAAGTGTATGCACCAACAGAAGCAGCAGAAGAAAAAACAAAAGATGAATTTTACAACAAATTGTCAGAATGTATAGCAACAGCACATAAAAACATAATAGTAATGGGCGACTTCAATGGGAAAATAGGAGCTCAAAGACAAGGAGAAGAACTACTCATAGGAAAATATGGCTTAGGCAGAAGAAGCGCAAATGGTAACAGATTAATCACTATGGCAATGGAGAACAACCTCACTATCATGAACAGTTTCTTCAAAAAGAAAGTTTCAAAGAAGTGGACTTGGATCTCACCGGATGGCAGCTACCGCAACGAAATAGACTATATAACGAGCAACCAGCCCAAAATATTCAAAGACATCAGCGTCATCAATCAGTTCAACTTCAACAGCAACCACCGGATGGTTAGAGCAACTCTATACAACTGAACTCAAGAAATCTAGAACAAATTTCCATAGCCCCCAGATTCCCCACTTGAAATTCCATAGCAACAAAACTCCAGTAGACATAGGAAACCACAACAAAGTTCAAGAACTATATGATAGAGAAATAAACAAATTATACCAAAGGGAAAATAAACCAATAAAAACCAAAACGAAATGCAAATTTTTGAGCCTCGAAACAAGGGGACTTATTACGGAAAGAAGAGAATTATTACAAAACAAAAAAGACACATCAGTTCTAAAGAAAATAACAGAAATAAGTAAGAAGATTAGCCAAATGTTAAAGAAAGATAAAGCCAAGAAAAGACGAGCATGCGTCGAGTTCCACGTAACGAGAACTGGTGGTTTGAAAAAAGCTCTAAAAAAGCTCCAACTATCAAAACCCTGGATACCGCAACTCAAAAACAAAAATAAACAACCAGAAACAAAAAGGGGATCCATTATTAAAACCGCAACAGACTTCTACAAAACTCTCTACTCAAGTCAATCACTGGAGGAGTATAAAACAACCATGGAGAGGGAACAAGAGGAAAACATACCGCCCATACTAGAGCAAGAAGTTATTCATGCAATTAAAACACAGAAAAACGACAAATCACCTGGGCCCGATAGCATTACTAATGAGACAATAAAATCTGCATCTCCAGCCTCAACAAAAGCACTAACTGCACTATTTAACACCATTTTGGACTCCGAATACATACCCCATCAGTGGACTATAAGCACAATAATCCTCATACACAAGAATGGCGACAGAGACAATATAACTAACTACCGGCCCATAAGCTTAATGTCAAACATCTATAAAATATTCTCAAAAATAATCCTCAAGCGCTTAACAAAAAAGCTAGACCAAGAGCAACCAAGAGAACAAGCAGGGTTTCGGTCCGGCTACTCCACAGTGGACCATATACATACACTAAAGCAACTAATTGAAAAATGCCAAGAGTATGGATACCCACTACACATTGCCTTCATGGATTACAACATGGCATTTGATTCCTTAGAACACAATTACATTTGGAAGGCATTAGAGAGACAGGGAATAGATAACAAATACATCAGAATAATTAGAAATGTATATACCAACAGCTCGGCACAAGTAAAACTGGAAACTATTGGTGACACCTTCCCAGTGCAAAAGGGAGTCAGGCAGGGTGATCCACTTTCCCCTAAACTGTTCTCTGCAGTCCTTCAGGAAATCATCAGAACCTTCGAATGGGACAATATTGGCATCAATATTGATGGCAGGAGACTGAACCATCTGAGATTCGCAGATGACTTGGTACTAATAGCAGAAAACCCGAAAATATTACAAAATATGCTAAATGATCTAGCAGAAAAAAGCAAGGAAGTAGGACTAACAATGAACAAATCTAAAACAAAGGCAATGACAAACCAAATAGAATCTATCATCATGGTGGAAAATATAAACATAGAATATGTTAAGTCATACACCTACCTAGGACATCTCATCTCCTTTACAGACCAAATGGAACTTGAGATAGAACAAAGAATTTCGAATGCATGGAAAAGGTACTGGGCCCTTAAAGACATTATGAAAAACAAACTATACAGTATGGCAATAAAAAGGTGTATATTCAACACATGTATCATACCAATACTGACATATGGTTGCCAAATGTGGGCCACAACTGAGCGCCAACTCCAGAAAATGACTACATGTCAAAGGAGCATGGAGAGAAGCATATTAGGATACAGAAGATTAGACAAAAAATGGGCTGATGTAATAAGAAGAATCACTAAAGTAGAGGACATCACAATAAAAACTAGAAAGCTAAAATGGAAGTGGACGGGCCATATGCTCCGGGAAAAAACCGAGAAGTGGTCCAAAATACTAACAGAATGGACCCCCCTCCTAAACGTAAAAAGACAAAGAGGTCGACAAAGGAAAAGGTGGTCCGACGACATAAGAAAAATAGCCAGCCCACTATGGATGTGTCGAGCTAGAGACAGGGAGAGATGGAGAGAACTGGAGGAGGCCTATGTGTCACAAGACACACCAACTCAATAAACAATGGCATCCAATGTGCCAAAATTACGATTAACTTATAATTAATAACAATAGTAAAGTTATAATAACATTATCTAATTTATGTAATAGTTGGTAAGAAAGGCTAATAAATAAAAAAGTTGGTGCAAGTGGGCCTAAATTTTAGAAGTATAATAGATATGAATGGGCCTTAACATTTCAAAACAAGAACAATGGCGTCGGCTCCATCCCAACCAATAACCTATCTCACTCTGTCAATATTGGAAATGTGTTGAGTGAGACATACTCAGTACTTGTTTGTTAAAAAAAACAGACTATTGTATGCACTAAGTCATGTCTTGATTGATCTGAAATAAAATATTTGCCTACATATTCCACTGTCTTGCTGAACAATAAACACAATGCAATTGATATCATAAATTAATTAAGTAGATACAGATTACAGATTTTTACCTCAATATAGTTCGCCTTTTCCTTTCAGGTAAATCTCTCAACATTGTTTTAATATCAGTATTTTGGATGTCTTCTACTACTGGTGGGTCTTGACCCTAAAAGTAAGGTAAACATAGCATAACATAAAAAGTTAAAATTTAAATGAAGTGCTTGAAACATCTAGGTTACCTCAATGGGTTTGCAGCACTTAGCGCATACAGTCTTGATATAAGCACACTCACAGCATAACATATGGTAAGCATATTTTACTGTTTTCTGTTCGCAACCCACACACTTACGTGGAGCAGACAGTGGCTTGTACTTTTTATACTTTATCTTCCATTCAATTATGTCTTTGCAACGTTTGCACACGCCAGTCACTTCCAACGAGTTCAAAAATTTTGTTTTATAACTTGTATCATGTAAATCATTTTTAAATGCGGTTTTATTTTGATGCCTTTGGGGTCGTTTCCTTATATTTGCACCTTTTGCTGTACTCATTTTCTATAAAAAATCGATTTATCACGTAAGTACAAACGCAATTATGTGTTCAGATAAGTTACTAAAACTTAGCTTTAACCAAGAAATATAATCATAGATATTTTATATTTTAAGGTTATTTTAAAACTAAATACTAACCGTAACCACTATAGAGGTGTAACTACTAACTAATGTCTAATATATTCGTAATAGGTATAGATATTATGATACGAGTTGTATATTCATATTAGTATATATTAGTTTAGCGTAGACTATTACCAGATATTAAATAATCAAATAATAGCTACTAAGAGATACAAAAAACAGTATCTGTATATTGTAATACTGTGATATTATTATCAGACCGCCAACTCTCAAACAAATTTAGAGCGCTCTCGCACTTCTGATTTTTAGTCGGGCGATAGTTTGATCGTTCTGGGATTCACTATGGAGTTATATGTCAGTGCGCGCATTTGACGATTAGAATTCGACCGATCGAAATATAAAAAATGAGGACTACCGCGCACTTGTGATTTTTAGTCTACCGATAGTTTAGTCGCTATCGTAAGGGCTAACGCGCACTTGTGATTTTTGGTCAACCGATAGTTTAGTCGCTGTAGTAGACCTGTATAATTTCATGTCGAATTCTAATCGTCAAATGCGCGCACTGCCATATAACTCCATAGTGAATCCCAGAACGATCAAACTATCGCCCGACTAAAAATCACAAGTGCGCGAGCGCTCTAAGTCATAGTGAGACGATCTTGATCAAACTGCCGGTCGATAGTTTGGTCTTGAGGTACTGCGCGCACTACACCGATTTGTGAGTAAAGAATCGCACGCTTAGTACGAGAGCAGTGACAAAAAATGGTTCCTAAAACGGTGTTAACTTGTGCTATTATATTAAGGAGAAATATAAAAAAAAATATAACGTAATCAATTTTGGGTACATCCATTGAATAGTGATAGATTGATACATGGGAAATTTTACACCTGCCATCAAAAACTATTAAACCAAAAATGTTTTTCGAACATTATACATTAGGTACAGAAAATAGGCGCGAGTCGCTGCGCAGAATACATTTTAAGGTATCTTAAGGGAAGATATCGCGGTCGGCGCCCCGTGCAACCGCGCTCGTCCAGCGCGGTTGCACGGGGCACCGACCGCAGTCACCCACGCGCTGCCTCCTCCCCGCTCGCGTCCTTGCAACTATGTGAGTGTTACATCCGTACGTGAAACACATGCGCAATGCGTTCTGGGAATACAGTCGAGTTCATTATCGTTCATTTCGTTTTTGTTATTGGTAGTTAGAGTTTTTGCTATTATCGTTATTATTGTTCGTTCGTGTTTTGTTATTATTGTTTGTCGGTATAGTGTTATCGAATTGGAAGACATTATGCAATAAAACAGATAAAAAATATCGAGTAGGAATATAAGGAAAGCAACAGAATTAATGATAAATTTTACTGATGAATTGTATATTCGTGGAAGCGAAATTAATCGGATGAATCGGAAACGGGTTTTGAAGACGAAGACGATCATTATTCCGATGGAACGGACCTCTTCATAAGGGTGTTACGTTCATGGACGGTGTAACCTTGCTTTAAATAAATAAATATTTTTGATACATATATAATATTATGTTATGCATAATTATGTATAACATAAAAATCTATCTACTTACTGATCTAATACTAAATAGGATATTTGCATTAGTAATGTTCCGCTCGACTGTACCATGCGCAAGAAGGCGGGTGCAACAACTTCAGCCCGGCAAAAAAAGATTGGGGAGTACTGTAGTATGAATAAGCTCTTAAGTTTTGAACAGCTTGTATCTATTGTTGGACCATTCATAAAAAAAGAGGATACACGGCTACGGCTTGCTGTTCCAGTGGAGGAGAGATTAAGTGTGACATTGAGGTAAGTAACAAAATTATTTGTAAAATCAACATCTTTTTAATCTTTAAAAATCAAATCTGGTTCTCTATTTCTTCGATTTCAATGTTAGAAGTCATTGTGGCTCCTGTACTAAGACTATAACGATCGACCGACAGTTTAGTTTAACAAGTGCGCGCACTCACGTACAGCGCCATACTGATTGCGCAGTCGACCGATAGTCGGGCGATAGTTTAGTTGAATGCAGTGCGCGCGCTCACATAATCCTTCATGCACATTATCGGCGGACATACGGGAAATGTTCATGCAAGTGAAAGTCAAGCCAGAAGATAGAGACGCTCTACGGTACCTGTGGCGAGGCGACCGACGCGACTGCCTACCCCTCGACGAGTATCGAATGACGTCACTCATATTCGGCGCAACGTGTTCGCCCGCGACAGCTATATTTGTGAAGGATCACAATGCGAGAAGATTTCAAGACACGCATCCCGACTCGGTGAACACGATCATCGATCATCGAAATCATTACGTCGACGACCTGTTACAGAGCTACGACACTGAGACACAAGCGATCGAAAATGCAAGCGACGTAGACAAGATTCACCGCGCGGCGCACTACGAGTTACGACAATGGACGTCGAATAGTGAGACGGTGCTAGACGCGCTGTCGCCGGACGCAACGCAGCACAACGTCGGCCTAGCGAACACCGACAACCCGACGGAACGCGTGCTTGGCCTGGAGTAGAGACCGAAAAATGACGATCTAGGTTTTAACCTGAACCTAGCTAGACTTCCGCCAGACATCCTAGACAAGTCTAGACCGACGAAGCGTGAAACACTCAAGATATTGATGTCTTTGTTTGACCCGCTCGGACTCGCCTCGCCTGTGACTATACGTGCGAAGCAAATATTACAAGAAATATGGCGCCGAGGCACGGAGTGGGATGCCCCCATCGACTCTGACCTAGCCGAACAGTGGTCAGCATGGACTCAACACCTACGTCGACTCGGGGACATCAAGATACCCAGGTGCTACGAGATGTACAGCGCAGCGGCAACACTCGAGCTACATGTCTTCGTCGACGCCAGCGAGTCTGCCTACGCCGCCGCTGCTTATTGGCGTGCTACCACGAGCGACGGCCGCGTGCACATCACCCTTGTGGCCGCGAAAACCAAAGTCGCGCCCCGCTCGCTTCTCCAGCTGGCAGCGCCTACTGCGCGCCACGGCGCGAGTATTCCAGTTCATAAAAAAGTGTAGTGAACGTGTAAAAAGAAATAGTGACAGTGTAAACTATAAACGGTGTGCGCGAAATAAACAAAAGGACCCTCAGTGGCATACCCTCATGTGTAAATAGAAAAAATCAGTGTAAAAAGACGCTAAAAAGTGATATAGTTTTAGACGCGCCCATACCTATGGACATACAGTGTATGCTGTACGCTGAAGTGTTATTAGTGAAAGTGATCCAAAGTGATGCGTACGGAGCGCCCCCTCACGACCTGGACGCTCTAAGGAAGGGCACCCTACGCTCGCTGCCACTAGTGATAGACAATGGACTAATAACAATTAACGCGCGTGTTAGTGAAGACATTAACGACATACGTCGTCGCCCCGCAGTGTTAAGTGGTGATCATCATATCACGAAACTGTACATTGATTACGTGCACCGCCGGTACCATCACGTCCATCACGCCGGTGTAGAGACAACAGTGAATGAGTGTAGAACAAAATACTGGGTGACGCGCCTACGCCCTACCGTGCGGTCCGTATTAAGCAAGTGCCTGCCGTGCCGCCGACGCCGCCTACGGGCGACCTGCCTCCGTGTCGCCTCGCCCATCACCGACCCCACGACAGTGGGTCGGGGTACACAGAAAAGGTACGGGGTGTTGTTTACCTGCCTCACAACACGCGCCGTACACGTCGAAGTCACCGCCACGCTAAACACGGACTCGGCGGTCATGGCTCTCAGGCGATTCATAGCACGCCGAGGGCGCCCCAGTGAGATATGGTCGGATAACGGAACTAACCTGTACGGCGCGGACAACGAGCTGCGACAAGCGCTCGAAAACGCGACACAGTACGAGGCCACGAATAAAGCTATATCGTGGCGCTTCATACCCCCAGGCGCCCCGTTCATGGGCGGCGCTTGGGAACGCCTGGTGAAGAGCGTCAAGACGGCGCTGTACACGGTTCTGCACGAACGACGGCCTACAGAGGAGGTGCTGACTACACTACTACACGCTGGCCGAGGTCGAGTTTACAGTGAACAATAGACCGCTGACCCACGTGTCAGTCGACCCACTCGACCCTGAAGCCCTGACGCCGAACCACTTCCTCCTGCACGGCCCCACCTGGAACCCAGCACCCGGGACGTTTGATGACAAGGACTTGATCGGCCGCACACACTGGCGCGCAGCCCAGCGCCTCGCCGACATGTACTGGGGGAGATGGGTAAAGGAGTACCTGCCTGAACTGCGTCACCGGCGGGAGCCCCATGGACGAGGGCCGCCACTGAACGAAGGTGACGTAGTCCTGATTGCTGACAACACCCTGCCCGGAACGTGTGGCCCATGGGTCGTGTGGTCGCAACGTACCCCGGACCTGATGGGGTAGTAAGGACAGCCGACGTGCGCACCAAGGGAGGGCTGCTGCTGCTTGGTCATTCTGCCTACCTCGTGATCATCTACACCGTGAAGATATGAACCGGCTGCCAAGCGGTTCACGGCGGGAGAATGTGTAGAACGATACATACCTGTTGTGTACGACGATATAACATCGCTTATGTAAATAAATAAGCAATTAGATATGTATAACATTACCTACATAATAAATATGTAAATAGCGCATAAGTTGAATAGTATAAGAATTTTTGTTCCTTAATAAAAATCTACCCCTTCCATGAACGTTGTAATGGTAAAATAAAGATTATTTGGTTTGTTGTTTTCTTTTCAGATTCCAATTAGATAATAGTAAATAAGAATACATAATAATCTTGGTAAATAAGAATATAAATAGTACATAGTAAATATGATATAATGTCTTAGAATAAATGTAAACGTATAGTAGGATTAAATAAAGCACTACTTGCAACCCCCCGCTCACGTAATATAAGAGCGCGCGCTAGCCGCTCAAAATCAGTCATCAAGTAACCGGCATGGGGGAAACAAGTACGAATAATAGAACAAATGAAGCCTTCTTATTTCTTCCTGCGTTCAGACGTCGCCAATCCCAGCGGGTAATGTGCAGTCGTGCACAGTTGATTTTACAAATAATTTTGCTACTTACCTCAATGTCACACTTAATCTCTCCTCCACTGGAACAGCAAGCCGTAGCCGTGAATTCTCTTTTTTTATTAATGGTCCAACAATAGATTCAAAACTTAAGAGGTTATTCATACTACAGTACTCCCTAATCTTTTTTTGCCGGGCTGAAGTTGTTGCACCCGCCGTCTTGCGCATGGTACCTACAGTAATACTGTGGTACAGTCGAGTGGAACATTACTAATGGAAATATCCTATTTAGTATTAGATCAGTAAGTAGATAGATTTTTATTTTATACATATGCATAACATAATATTATATATGTATCAAAAATATTTATTTATTTAAAGGAAGGTTACATCTTCCATGAACGTAACACCCTTATGAAGAGGTCCGTTCCATCGGAAGAATGATCGTCTTCAAAACCCGTTTCCGATTCATCCTATTAATTTCGCTTCCAAGAATACACAATTCATCAGTAAAATTATCAATAATTCTGTTGCTTTCCTTATATTCCTCCTCGATATTTTGTATCTACTTTATTGCATAATGTCTTCCAATCCGATAACACGATACCGACAAACAATAATAACAAAACACGAATGAACAATAATAACGATAATAGCAAAAACACTAAATACGAATAACAAAAACGAAATGAACGATTCTGAACTCGACTGTATTCTCAGAACGCATTGCGCATGTGTTTCACGTACGGATGTAACACTCACACAGTTGCAAGGACGCGAGCGGGGAGGAGGCAGCGCGCGGTTGAGTGCAGTGGGCGACAAGTGCACCCGCGCTCGTCCATCTTCTCCTATGATACCTTAAAATGTATTCTGCGCAGCGACTCGCGCCTGTGTTCGTCCCGGCCAAAAAGATTGGAGAGTACTGTACCTAATGTATAATGTTCGAAAAACATTTTTGGTTTAATAGTTTTTGATGACGGGTGTAAAATTTCCCATGTATCAATCTATCACTATTCAATGGATGTACTCAAAATTGATTACGTTATATTTTTTTTATTTTTCTCCTCCTTAATATAATA
This sequence comes from Acronicta leporina, assembly GCA_947256265.1. NCBI lineage: Eukaryota > Metazoa > Arthropoda > Insecta > Lepidoptera > Noctuidae > Acronicta > Acronicta leporina. The sequence continues at coordinate 9,266,435 of OX366514.1, forward strand.
GCACAAAGTAACACCGTTCTAGGAACAATTTTTTGTCACTTTTGAAGGAAGATAACGTGTCTAACTCTATTTAACTTTATAATGTCATTGAAATGAAGCTTGTGATTCCCAATGACATTATAAAGTTAAAAAGAAGTAAACACAAGTAGCGCAAGGAGCATAGTGTAGCGGCCGGATTATGCGGCCGCTACACTATGCTCCATGCGCGGCTGCTCATCGCTATGCTCTTTGCGGTACCGCTATTTGCCGCGATGTTGCCCTCTCTGCCCACACACTGCTCTACTTGCGACGCAATTAATCGCGACGCTCCTCACTAGAGGTGTTATATTAGGGTGATATTTAAGTAATACTATTATTGAAATATTCACTAAGCCATATTAGCATACCATACCTATTCCTGGGTAATAGTCAAATATTAGTCAGCCATTTTGAGATTCATATTCTCTCCGTATTCGTTAACTCTAACATAGTATTGATATCGTAACTATTGACAGAATAGGTACGATATCAATATTATGTTAGAGTAACGAATACGGAGAGAATAGGTACGATATCAATATCATGTATTATTATTCGTTACGAATACGGAATTATTCTCTTTCTCTATAATATAGGTAGGTACACAAGATATTCTTGAATATTCATAATTCTGGTCTGCCTATTATATTATTACCAAAACGAAACGGTGATTAAATTTTCCGTCATACTTTAACAGCCGTGCGGCAACTTCTCGTAGCGCGCTCGTCGACGCACACAGCCGCGCAAATCACCGCGAATACTCGGTGCGCCTATTATTTGACTAATATCTGGTAATAGTCTACGCTAAACTAATATATACTAATATGAATGTACAGCTCGTATCATAATATCTATAAATACCTATTACGAATATATTAGTTACACCTCTAGCCAGCCACTCGCGCTCGTATCGCCGGTCCTTTGACTCGCGCGCAAAAAACCGACAAAATAGGGAGCGGTGGGCACGACGAGGAGCATGACGTGCGGCATGACGAGTAATGTTGCCACACACAGTCATTGCTTACTTTCCACTTTCCTCGTTACTTCCCATGCCACTCGTCGAGTGTGTGGCAGGCCCATTACGAAAAGTTCAATAACTCGAGTTTTGCGCCGAATTTCACAAAATGTAAGCGCTCGAGTTTAGACTGCCTGTCTTACTTCAATGACCAATACCTTTTTCTTTCTTTTTTACATTTAAGCAAAATCATAGTCTAAATAAAATACACCAGACAAAGACACATATCAGCCTTGAGAAAGAGGTTTCATATCGCTACTTCAACAATAACTGCCTCGCTGGACTAGCGTTCGTTGAACGTGATTACAAAGGTAGGTAGGTATATAAAATTAATAATCGAGCATATTATTTAGTTAGGCATCGAACTCGGGACATGAAAATAATTAACTTTAATTTAGCGATTTTAAACTGAACAATTCTTATAAAATATATTTTCTTCATTAAATTACCTTAAAATCTTAGCATGAAAATGCAAAAAAATCACAAAAGATAAATACTTATATTTGTAATCAATCAACAAAAAATTACCGGCAATTTATTTATTAATAGGCAAGACCGCACGATAAGTGATAACGCGCGTGACGCGCCGATAGATTTGGCAATGATGCGCAGGAGCGCCGCTCCAGATTAGCCTAATTTCTCATACAAATCTTCCGTTTCACGAGCCGCGCTCTCTCTCTCTTTCGCACTCATTGAATTTCGAACTTAGTCGTTGTACTGAACTTCGTTCTATGTGCGCGGCAGCTACTGGCGCTCCACGCGCTCCGCTCGGTAAACTTGACGCTTGCTGCGTGATGTGTCCAGTTTGAGCGATAGGGAATATAAATATTAGTATATGTTATAATAATTAGTGATGTTAGTATTACTAAATCGATGCGTAATTTCTTACGTAAAATATACTTATAAACTTAATAAAAAAACACATTTTGTAGAGTAATTATTTTGGGAGTTCACCGCTCCAGCGCTCCTTAGAGCGAGCCGCCACTGCACACTACAACTAATAAGTGTTGGGGTAGTGAATGATTATGCGTAAAGAATGAAGAATAAGAATGGTTTAATATAAAATCAAAGTAAAAATTCGTAATTATTATGTGAAATATAAGAATTATTAAAAGTTATTTTCTTCTAATAGAAGCAAATCAAACATAAAAATCATGTAATTTTACTTTTGTCATTTTATAGATTTACTTACTTACCTTACCTTACTACTGTATTCTACAATTTTCAATAGTTTTAGTTTTTTTTTTGTGTTTTGAAGACAAGTTATTACATCAAAAACATACATAACACAAAAACAAACATACATAGACATAAAAAGTTTGATAGTGTAAGTACATTATTTATGTTCATTCAATTTCGTTCATTCTTTGACCACCTCACTCTGAGCACCTCACTATATTTTTTTTCAGAAACTGCTAACCCTTCAACTATATTACATACTTAATTGATTACTCTAATACTTAACACAGGCAAATACACAAAAAGTGCGGTGCCATAATAATAATAAAAAAAAAACCCTTCAACTGTCAAGCTGTCAAGTTACTGAACTACAACCACAGAATAAAAGTCGAAATAAAAAAGCTGACCGATAAAATTTATTTATAGTTAAACTAGTATGATTTGATTTATTTGCAGATTTTAACCATCGGAACTTACAACTAGTATCTCTTGGTTTAGGCGGGAAAATGTAAAGTGCACATTGTCGATTTTATATTATTTTTCAAAACTTGAATTTCTCCGAAGTTTAATGTGTAATTATGGTGGATAATTAACCATTAAGTTTTCGTGAACGTGTGAGAGTGTAGGCAAATGATATAAAATTGAAAATCGTGACTTTTAGGGTTTACTCCTAAACTCCATCGAAGCCTCAATAAAGTTTCTACCGTTTTATTGGGGCAACTGAACTTATACTTGACACTGGCGAACACAAGTGTGGTGCCATAATACAATCCCATGATGGGAAATATTCTTTGAATACTTGATTACTTTATTACTTGACACTGGCAAATAAACAAAAAGTGTGGCGCCATAATTAAAAAAAAAAAACTAGTATCTCGTATTACTCTTAGTAGTCTGTGATCGGAACTGGATAACAGGTACTTAGTGAAATAATATTTCATGATTTCTTACAAGTTTTCTGCATTGCTTTTATAAAATGACCGTATCTACTCAAAAACTTGTACAAATAGCGGCGTGGGGCGGTTTAATTGTTGCTGGTTCTGGGTTTTATTTGCAACAAAGAATTGTTGATAGAGTTAGAAGTTATGATTACTATAAAAGTGCTTTGAAAAAGTTACGAACTCACTCTGGGGCCATCCACCACTTGGGAGAGCCAATCAAAGATAAACGATTTCAACTCACAGACTCTGAGAATAACTATTCTAATGGTCAGAATGCTAAATTTAAAATACCTGTGTCTGGACCTAAAGACAGAGGTACCTACTATTTTTGGGCAAAAAGAGATAATGAAATCTGGGAAATAACAAGAGCAGAATTAGAATTGAAATCCAATCAGGATGCGAGACTTCTAATTGTGAAATAAAAATGTGCCTGCAATGGGCTTTCCTATTCCTGCTCTAGATAATTACATTTTTACTTAGTACAGTAACTGTGCTTCTCTGAAGTTTAATTAAGTGAATGGGCAGTGTGCAGTACAATATTATGATAATAAAAGTGATAAGTATTCAAATTATCTTATATGTATGTTAATTTCATGCCAAATTGTAACACAGGTTACCACCTAGCTCAGGAGTCAGGGCTTCAATGTTTTAATGTAATAATACTACATATTTATGTATATGCAATGTAATGTAGCTATAAACAAGTTAAACCCATAAATTCCCATATTATAGACCAGGGGTGGCCAACTTGAATAGACCCAAGATCTCCTGTTTAGTAACGAAACCCTGTGCGATCTACAAATTACTAATACTTATAGAAATCTTAAATGAAACTGCATATTTCAGTACAAAATTTTATTAAGAGAAAAAACTAACTACTTATTGAACTACTAGCTTCTGCCCGCGACTTCGCCCGCGTAGCGTGATGATATATAGCCTATAGCTGTCCTCAATAAATGGGTTATCTAACACTGAAAGAATTTTTCAAATCGGAGCAGTAGTTCCTGAGATTAGCGCTAGGGTGTCCCTTATATGACCGATTTTTTTTTAAATTGCGCAATGCATACCCTCTAATTTTTTTATAAATGTTAAAACATACTCAAATATGAAATTTTATCTTTCTAGCGTGACGGCATCTCGTGCCGACCGAGCTACAAAGTTTATTAAAAATCATATTCGTCCTGTTATTTTGGTCTGCTGTAAAACTAATATAAATGTAATAAATTATGTGAATAAAATTTTATATAAAATAAGATAAATATTAATCTTTATTTAAAAACATAAAATAATAACAATCAGCCAGGGTAACTTCTTTTTAGCGTAGTTTTGTACATTTGTACAATCTGGATACAAGATTTTATGTTCCTAGACAGCGCAACAAGAACTGGGTTTGATCTTCTTCAGCCGTGTAATATTGACAGCCCTTTTAGCAGTATCATATACAACCGTCAAACTACTTAGGTATTCTTCTTCTAACCTCCAGGAAAGCAGTAGTAATCATATCAAGAAGATACATCATCCTGAAGAAAACTATCGTCGATCTCCATATGAGATAGAAATTGTTTTCCGATACAAAATGATCCCGCGTTTTTCTCTGAATGAAAAAACAAGTTAATTAATGTAAATATACAACAAAAAGTAACTTAAAAAAATACGAACAATTAATTTAGCTTACCAAAACAACTTTTGGGTCAATTCTGCCTTCGAAGGGATGAGCCTGAAAGCATTTGCCAAAATCTAAGCTTTTTTCTGTTTAAGTTGGCAATGATTTTTATCTTAGTTTGGGTTTGGTTATCAGCTTCATCATCAAAAAGTGATAGAATTACTGTCTCTTCACATATGTACCACCATCATTAGTGATAGCTAAACTTGCTTATGCATAGAAGCTTTAGAAATTGTTGCGTCAACTTTTTCGTACTCCTTTAACACCTTCAAGAAGCTCAAATCTCGGTTAGATGGCTGTCTTTAGTTGTCACTGTGCATTCAAGCCTCTTTCTCTTTGTCTTACATTCCTTCCCTCTACTACCAATTGTTATTGTCTAGATCTTTCTTCTTTCTCCGCCAATTTTTGTTTATACCTACCACCTAAGAAATCATACCGGGCGATCGCGCCTCCTCTGTTTCTTTAAAAAACACTGTCTGACTCTATTTTCTTTCTCTCAAAGGAACCGGCATGCGCAATATAGTGTTATCAGGATCAATTATAAAATTATTTTCACGGTTCTTGAAAGTTTCGTCAGTTTTCTTAATTTTTTTGCAGTTCTCTCCAAACATGATATAAATCGACAAGTTTCGTCACGCAGTTAGGTAATGCCTTTGTAGGAATTCTTGCTTTTTCCCCAAAATATAATGCATTCCCTAATGACAAGATTTACACTCATTGACAGTTACCTTGACTTCAAGAATATTATAAAATAAGACAGCGAGAACTTGGTCCCTTGAACTCGATTACATGGTAATTTTGCACCATTTATTTTATGGCTAGTCAGTTCTATCTTGTTTATCACTCCGCAAGCTCACTAGCATCTTTATACATTAAACAGTAGCACACTAATAATTTTAAAAATCGCGTATGAAATGACAAATGAAACACATAGTTACAGGTCGCAGCGTAGTACCGCGCAATTTGTATGGACAAGTTTAAATCGCAAGTCGGCACGGGTTATCGTTTATAAAACGGGCTAATATTTTTGTCTATACATTATTGGGTCATTACGAAAGTTTTAAGAAGGTATGCGTAAAAATATATCGAACTTGAAATTTAAGGGACACCCTAATTAGCGCGTTCAAGCAAGCAAACAAACTTCAGCTTTATATATTAGTGTGAGCATTGCGTTGGTCTACATAATCTTATTTAAATAAAAGAAAGTCGTGCTAGTTACACTATTTTTTTACTTGAGAATGGCTGAACCGATTTGGCTGAAAATTGGTGGAGAGTAGCTTAGAACCAGGAGACGGACATAGGATAGGACTTTTTATCCCGTTCCCGTGGGCCGTGATGACAGACCCAATTCCACGGGGGCGGAGCCGCGGGCAGAAGCTAGTTATTTATATTTTTAGACTAACATTAGCTGTTGGCCACCCCTGTTATAGACAATGCAAAACCTGGTCTGGACATGCAGTAATTTTGATGATATAATGCAATAACTGTTGTTAGTTTGCCAATATTTGTCTAATTTTTAATAGAGTATAGTCAATTCACAATAAAAAACTTGATTCTCTTGGTGCTGAATTCAGTCATGCATGAGCCAATGTTTCATAATTGTTATCATCAATGTTATTGACACTTTCCAAATTAATTTTGATATTTTTACATGGCAGTATTGCAATTGTTCAGAAAGGCTTTATACTTCAGAGGACTATATTATGTACATACACATATTTGGATATTGTAAGTGGTTGGTGTATGTATTTAAAGTTAAAATAAAGAATTAAAAAATAATTTAGTTAGAAAATAGTATAATAAATTGTTGACATTTACAAGTATCTGATTTGCTCTTTTTGTAAAAAATACCTACCAAAATATCCTTACACATTATAAAACAAAGTCCCCCGCCGTGTCTGTCTATTCGCGATAATACAGTACAAAAAAACGACTGAACGGATTTTAATGCGGTACGCTACGACTCATAAGCATGTGGTAATGCGGGTGAAACCGGGGGCGGGTCGTTAGTTAAAATATAATAATAATGGCTTGCCCGCAATCACTACATATTATAAAACAAAGTCGCTTCCCGCTGTCTGTCCCTATGTATGCTTAGATCTTTAAAACTACGCAACGGATTTTGATGCGGTTTTTTTTAATAGATAGATTGATTCAAGAGGAAGGTTTTAAGTTTTAACATCACGCTACGACTCTTAGGGACGGGGCAGCGCGGGTGAAACCGCGGGCGGGTCGCTAGTGACATAATAAAGTAAAAAAATATATCATGGTGTGTTAGTTCAAGTTATAAACTATCTGTAAGTACCTATTTTCATATAGAGCCGGCCAGCCGTTTCTGCTTAAAATATGAGTAACAAATATCTAAACATTCATATATTGTATACAGGGTGGAAACTTTCAGCAGGGCAGTAAGGTGAAGTACCTTAACTGTAAAATTGCAGCTACACGAAAATGGTACTATGAGACTATCCATTATTTTTTATTGAACTTTGATCCCCACACAGATTTTAAAAATGAATTTACTGTAAGCTTGAGAAAATAGCAATTTTACACAAAAACATTTTTTGATGCCAATCGATCCTGTTTCTAATACTGTGAAAAAACTTTTAGGGGACCAACCATCGTTGGGGTACTAATAAAGTCACAAACAGCAAAAAACTTTTCATGTACATTTTGTATGAAAATTTTTTGCATAAAATCTCAACAAACAGATCTCAACCGTCACTTTTTAGTGACGGTTTAGATCTTTTTGTTGACTGAATAAAAATATAAGTTTAAAAACAATTCAAATTTCCAACTCGTTAAATAAAATCAATTTTGGAGTTTAAGCGGGAAAATGTAAAGTGCACGTTGTCGATTTTATATTATTTTTCAAAACTTGAATTTCTCCGAAGTTTAAATGTGTAATTATGGTGGATAATTAACCATTAAGTGTTCGTGAACGTGTGAGAGTGTAGGCAAATGATATAAGATTGAAAATCGTGACTTTTTGGATTCACGCCTGAACTCCATCGAAGCCTCAATAAAGTATCTACCGTTTTATTGGGGCAACTGAACAACATATTATATTATACTTGACACTGGCGAACACAAAGTGTGGTGCCATAAAAACCCATGATGGGAAATATTACCTAATTGATTACTCTAATACTTGACACTGGCAAATACACAAAAAGTGTGGCGCCATAATAAAAAAAAAAAACAATCTTGACAGTTTGTTGCGTCAGAAAAGTTCTGAGTGTGTTGTATAATTTGTAGAGTCCGACCGAAACTGGTCTATCACTGAATATCTAATCTAATATATTATCTAACACTGAAAGAATTTTTCAAATCGGACCAGTAAGTAGTTCCTGAGATTAGCGCGTTCAAGCAACCAAACAAACTCTTCAGCTTTATATATTAGTATAGATTAATTATTATACGATAAGATATCGCATACCCACGGTAAAAGAATTACCTTAAAATACTAATAAATTACAAACAATACCCTAAAGAAAATTAAATACTACAAAATCAAATAATGTATCTATTTGGATACGAAAATGAACAAAAATAACTAAATTACAACAAAACTTATTCGAAAAACAAATTTAAAAAGTATTATGTTGAGCACAACCGTTCCGTAAGGAGCCGACCAAGCGTCTGAGCCGCGCGGCATGTTAAAACTGCGATATCTCCTAAGATATTAATTTTAATCCAATGACGTAAAGGGCACTTTTGTTTTAAATTAAATACTTCTGATGAATAACGTATTTATTTGGATAAGGATTAATATAACATAACATACCATCACGCCTGTATTCCCCGAAGGGTTAGGCAGAGGCGTACTAATGTACACCCACAGTTCGCCGGTATGTTAAGGTCCCATGTAATAGGGGGCGAGCCTATTGCCATTAACCGGGCACAAATTCCTAACTCCGAGCTGCTACTGGGAATTTCATAGAAAAAACCAACAAAACACTTTATTCGACCTGGGAATCGAACTAAGGACCTCTAGCGTAGCAGTCGCGCTCAGGGGCACTTGGCTAATGAGGATTAATATCATGTTTATAAAAACACCTTCGCAAATAATGCATTTGGAATTTTAGAACAAAGTTAGCATAAAAAAGGTTATAGTGAGCCAACCTTAAAAGATAGACATAATGCTGCCGCGGATTTTTTTTTAGAACTTGTAAAGAGGAACAATTCTGTCATATATGATTTTTGCGAAACTAACCGTTTACGCAGCGCATGCATCGGAAGCTCTCAAAAGGAAAAAAAAGGATTTTGAAACATTCTTCATTGATGCTCCGCTCGTATTGGTCTTAGCGTGATGATATATAGCCTATAGCCTTCCTCAATAAATGGGCTATCTAACACTGAAAGAATGTTTCAAATCGGACCAGTAGTTCCTGAGATTAGCGCGTTCAAGTAAACAAACAAACAAACTCTTCAGCTTTATATATTAGTACTAGCTTCTGCCCGCCACTTCGTCCGCGTAGCGTGATGATATATAGCCTATGGCCTTCCTCAATAAATGGGCTATCTAACACCGAAAGAATTTTTCAAATCGGACCAGTAGTTCCTGAGATTAGCGCGTTCAAGTAAACAAACAAACAAACTCTTCAGCTTTATATATTAGTATAGATATTCATATTCATATTCATATTCATTTATTGCGTTCCATAATGTACAAAAATATATAAAACAGATGGTAGGCTTAAATCTAGGAATCAATTATGGACCCTGTTGGGCACAGCACAGCTTAGTAGGAGAGAGGGAGACGTGTCTATTTGATATAGATAGATAGATAGAAGTATAGATAGATTTATCAATACAAAAATGTATGCGAAGTAGTTATTTGCTTAAATTGCAATTTATTGAGCAAGCATAGCTTATACCTACTTTAGACGTGACTTTAATCAAGTTGTTATATTTTTCTACAATTCGTAACCAAATAAGTAATTCAACAAAACAACTAAATGTGGGTAGCGGTTTTGATAAACGTATCGCAATGGCAATCCAGCTGGAGGCCACTCAGCTATTTTCCAGAGGTATTTTGTAAAGCAGCTAGCGGTTATGTAAAATAGCGAATTATAAAATTCTACTGCGATAGGTAGGTATATATAACAATACTAAATACTCCTCTAAATTTCTAATATTTTTTCAGATAGTTTATCACAATGTTTGTTGGGACATCAAGAGAGAAATTCTTCTATCACAACACTCTCCTGTGTCTTGTTAAGGCTATGCAAGGAAAAAATATAACTGTGGATCTTCGTAATGATTCCTATATCTGTGGACATGTAAACAATGTAGATGGGTAAGAAAACTATTGAAATGATCAGTACAATATTCATAATGTAAATGTTTAATAATAAAGTATGCCCTACAGATGATCTTATATGGGGTCTTATTACCTACTATTAGTGCATGTGACTTGACTTAATGTGACATTTTGTATATATATAAAGGTATATATCTATATAACACCAGGATTCCAGTGTGAACCAAAATTGATTTATCTGTGCTCAAGTATCTTTTCACATTGTTGTTATAATAAGTATAAGCAAAGGTTTTAATTCTCAGTTGTGAATATTGTTTAGCTAATGTCGCAACTACAACAGCTATGAATCTAGAATGCGGTATAGTTATGTAGAACTACAAATTGCGAAAAATCAATTGTAATTTGAATTTGGCGGGCTCAGGTGAACAATCAGCCTTAAATGTAAAAATCTGCCCGCAAAAAGAAACACCGCATTCGACGCGTTCTTACAGGTGACTGAATGAACTTGGGGACGATTGAATAATTGAATACGACACGTTGTATTGTCACAAAATATAATAATATATTTTTCAATCAAATAATAACTTTTTCAATAAATACTTTAAAGCCTAGTGGTCCTGAGCGCGACTGCTACGCTTGAGGTCCTGGGTTCGATTCCCAGGTCGAGCAGTGTTATTGGGTTTTTCTATGAAATTCCCAGTAACAGCTCGGAGTTTGGAATTTGTGCCCGGTTAATGGCACTAGGCTCGCCCACTATTACACGGGACCTAAACATACCGGCGAACTGTGGGTGTACATTAGCACGCCTCTGCCTAACCCTTCGGCGAAAAACAGGCGTGATGGAATGTTACGGTAAAACTAAAACATTTGCTCATTTTTATGGACGTACCTAATAGGTTTTTTAGATCTGTTTAATTGAGTCAATATTTACTTTTGCACTTTTGTTTTGTTACAGTTATATGAACATTACTTTTAACAACGCAGTTTATTGTGATCCTCAAGGAAATGAATTTCTTTGTGAGGATTTGTTCTTACAAGGTCGTAATATTAGATATGTACATGTTCCTGAAACTGTGAGTACTTAGGGTGTCTCTACTATAAAAAAATAAAATTGAACAATTGGATTATGGTAGGTATATACATCTCCGAACCCAAAAATGTGATTTTTAAACTCGTGTTTGTCTCTTCCTTACGGGTTGGCGCAAGAACTACTGAATAGATTTGATTTTTGTTATCACTGTTAGAAAGTATATAATATGCTCCAGCTTAAAAACTGGTGAACTTCTTATCTCAATTAATTAAACGGATCCTTAGATACAGCTTGACCTCTCTGATGTATAGTGGCCCATTACTAATCCTAATATAGCTTCAGGTGAGCGAAGCCGCGGGCAAAAGCTAGTATTAAATAATATTATTGTAAGGTACCGTAAAATGCTCTAATTTGGCCTACCTTCCTTTAGTTTGTATAAATCGATAATTTGAATTTCATTAATAAACAATTTTAGCTAGAGATTTTTGTCTACAGTACGATTTTTAACGCGTTACATTTGGTACCTAATTCCATAGAGTAATAATTATGATTCTAACGTTTACTGACTCAGTAAATGTTAGAATAAAATGACATTCATACACATCGTCGAATTTTTATCTGCCCTTCAAAATTGTCCTATGTGATTATTTTAAGTCGATATTTGGGATTTAGTTAGTTAGATTTTATTTATATTTAGTCGCGATTTTGGGAGCATACTAAATAAAAAGTCATAAATATGCTATTTACCTAGCTGTGTTTTGCCATTATAAAGAGATTAAATTGGTAAAATCAAGAAAGATAATTGGGATGCAAAATTATTATTTTTTATGAAAAATTATGCTTTTTATGAAAAATCTACAAGACTGCCTGAGGGTATGGTTATTACTTTTTAGTTAAGAAATCAAACAAGTGAAATCCTACGGTTTCATAAACGCACATGAGAACAAAGTTTTAACCTAGAACATGTTTTAATAAATACCAGTTTAATAATAGACTAAACTGCCTCATTAGCTAAGTGGTCCTGAGCGCGACTGCTACGCTAGAGGTCCTGGATTCGATTCCCAGGTCGAGCAGTGTTATTGGGTTTTTCTATGAAATTCCCAGTAGCAGCTCAGAGTTAGGAATTTGTGCCCGGTTAATGACAATAGGCTCGCCCCCTAACTCTCCTCTGCCTAACCCTTCCGGGAATACAGGCGTGATGGTATATGTAATAATAGACTAAAAATTAGGCAAATATGCAGGTAATAACATTAATATTTCTAAACTTAAATCAATTATTTTTTTATGGTAGCAGCCCTGAATTGATTCCTCCCCTAAAAGTACAGAAGTACATATTGTTGAAAAAGTATGCCTAACTTTGCCTTCTTAAAAGGAAAATATTATTTTGTAGACTTCATGACAAGTTTAGCATGAATACCTGCTGGACAAATACTTAATTCGTGCGGAATCTGTTTATTTGACACCATACGCATTGGCAAAGTAGAGGAAATGCCATTAACTTTGCCTGGCCATGTTGAAGCTTATTTCTTAGAAAATATGAGATGTAGGCATTTAATTGATTGTTTTGCTAGGAGCATATAGTTCAGATTTGCATTTTTCTCACGTTATTCTTATGACAAAAACTTTCAGAAAAACCTCTAAATTTGTGCAAAGTTAGTGCATTTTACGGTACAACAGGTGTGTATCAATTTTTAAATATCCTGAAACCACTACTAAATAATTATAAATTTTGTAACATGTTATTTTATTTTAGGCATCTATATTAAATACTATAAAACGCGAAATAGGTGAAAACAAAAAGCCACACCCTGACAAGAAAGACATCAACACCTCCAGAAAAGTTAAAAAGGCCCTCAAGCAGCACATGGAAACTGTAGCCTCTTTGGAGTAAATGAACATATTAGGGTATTTCAAATACCATTCATTTACCTATTTCAAAGATAGAAGATATAACAACGTTCAGACCAGTTAAGATATTTTTACCATGAAATCGCCTTCTCAAGATCTACCATCAACTTCTGCACGCGCTAGTGTTTCAAATAAAAATAAAACGAATATAAAAAAAAACTTACAATACCTTGGTAATTTTTTTGTGATCTATTTTGCGAACGTACACCAATGAAGTATTAAACAAGTAGTTTATATACGGAAACATCACAAATAAGAAAAATGAAAATTTCACGTATTTCTTAGACACTATCTCGATTCTTTTGTGTGGATTTTTTGGCTGGGTAACTAACACCGATTTGAATTCTCATTGAACAGAGAGTTACGTCGCACTGCGCGCTGAAATTTGAGTTCTATAGACTTAGTGTACCTATTAAATTTTTAGGTGTCAGTTTTTTGCCGGATATTGCTTCGGTTAGCTATTACCTACCTACCTACTATACACGAAAATGATATTTGAGTTAACTCTGCACAAAAAAGATTTATTTTAATTTTCGAAAAATTTGTATGGAACTAGTATGAAAAATAGAGACAAGATTTTGAAATTACTTGTATGGACTTTATGACAAAATTCCAACTTTAGTCAGCAAATCTGCTGACTGATTTGTTATTGGGAACGGCTTTAAGTGCACAACAATGATCCAATCATGTACTTTTATTTATTTCAGGTTCGTATATGTATAACAATAAAATAAAACTAAGGAAAAAATGTCAGTACTACAGGGAACTGGAGAGTATATTATGCGGTATACGTTACCCCAGCAAGAAAGTAGCTCTTAGAGTGATATGAGTATGAGTGGAACGTATAATTAGTGCGTAATCTGATGTACTTAAATGTGCGCCACAAAAATTGTGCACTTTGTAGTTTGGAAAAAAAAAAACGGGGAAAACGATTCACCAATAGGTACGAATGCGTCGCTTTTTTGTAGTCATTCGAATTTGGTCGGATAACCAGCCACTGTTTACATGTTTAGTTTTTTGCTTATATCTACTAATTGCGAAACATTCCAAGCTGAATATTTTCACTATATATTCTTGACTATACGCACTAATTTTTGTTTTACACCTACATATCTTGGGTTGAGCCGGTTTCTTGTATTTTGCCGTCAAAGTTAAGACACCATCGTAACGCATGCATGTACCTATACTTTTGACACTTTTTATGGTTATTATAAGCGTCAAGAAGAACCGAATACAGTTTTCAGCTAGCTTATCCGTTTACTCATTGTGGCGCTGCGATAATTTTTCTAGTTTTCAAAAAAGCGCTGTTACTTAAAAGTTATAAATATTTTCTTAAATATAATTCTGTCACAAATACGCACAAATAAAGAGCTACTCGTGCGTGTTTATTCTACAGACGTACATGCAATGGTTTCAGAGATACACGATTTTGCAAAACGTTACTCCAGCAGGAAACGCAATATCTAGAAAACCTGAAGGCGCACAATTTTATATTTTTAGCGCACATTTATGCACAAATACGATGGCGATTTAATTACCTGCACTGCTTCAACATGGTGTAGTACCTAATAACATATTAGACATAATTTATATTTTTTTCCTTTAAGCAATCCCGTGTTAAAGGACTTGGATATTTATTCTAAATTTTCATAAAATGATATGCACCCTGCAGTACGTTGACCTTATGCGGACGGCCGACGCGCGCTCTGTTATTTACCTGGGTACCTACTTATTATTTTACGATATTGCTGCACTAGTGCAAATAAGGGATTCTTAGGTCTCTTGACTTTTGGTATTTTGGCGTATTTAAAAGTTGGAAGTTCAAGTTATTTTGTGCCAACTGTAAGGTAGCATCGTACAACATCGATCTAACTGCAAAATAGCAAATTAACTTGAAATTGAAATTATTGAAAATCAAAGTAACTTGCTTTTCAATAGCTGGACTCGCGGTGGCTTAGTGATCATAGCGTCTGATGTATCTAACCAGAAAACACAGGTTCAAATCCTGCCCGCAGTCGAACTTCCCCGTCACTAAAATACTTTATAATCGCGGACGAAGTCGCGGGCAGAAGCTAGTAAGTATAGACGTCTCTCGATGGTTGGAGCAACTCGGCGCGCTAGCCAGCGCGTGCCATCGCAAGACATCGTGAGTCAGCGCTTGACGGAGGTTTTACCCGTTTTACAAAGTTAATAAATACTTTATTCTTAGGGCAATAAAGTTCAATGTTGTACTAACAAATATTTCAAATTTCGCCTCGCAGATCTTCGCGTGGATTGGGCGTGGATAGAAATCTTGCCATACAAATTCCAATTCTCGCCTATTCCATCCGCGCCTCGCCTCGCCCGTGTAAAACCAGCTAAATGTGTTTTGTAAGAAAGATAAATCAAAAGTAAATCCCATATTTTCTATTGTATTTTTTAATTTAAATGACATATATCTGGAGAACTTAGTAAAATAAACTTTCTATCTAATTATATTATGATAAATTACTTCGGATTATCATTAGAAGATTTGTGTGCGCATTTTCTAGACTGATTATTTTGGTGATCTTCATTTGGATTCGTCCCATCGTCGTGAATTGACATGGGGCGTATGCATGCGCTTTCATTATCCTTGTCATCTACAGTATCGTTTTTCCTGTCTGTATTGAAACTCAGAGTGGACTCATGATTAAGCCCAGAGCCAAAAGATGGGGGTGCGTCGTTCTGAACTGCTGTTGCTCGAACTCCATTATCGGGGAAAGTAGACAAATACAACTTCTGCTTTTCATAATTAAAACTGTTAATTTTCAATGCCTGTTGGGCAAACACTTCGTTTCTATTCAATTGCTCATTCCCGAATATTTGTTGACTGTTAGAAAATCCCTGAACATAGTTATTTATAACTAAGTTTTTGAAGTCATAGTTTTCTTGTTTCTCCGATTGTAAGCTTTCATTTAATGGCGTTTTATAACAAATTTCTAATTTTCTATTGACCACATAGTTTTGTTTTGTTTGTGACGTGCAGTTGGCTCCCCTTTGTATGGCGTTGGTATTTTGTTTTTTCTGTACAATAACAACTTGTTTGAACGGATGCTTAGTAGGCCGATAGTGGTTCATTGGTTTTTGGAAAACAACATCATTATCCTTATAAGGTATTATTATAGGTGTCGTTGCTGCTTGCGGATCAGGAGTTTGACTGCACAGGTAGTTTGACTGGTTAATGCTAGTGATTATTGAAGTGGGACTCGGCGATGATTGCATGACATTTGGTCGTTGTACAGCGTTTGGATTCAATGTACCTTAAAAGAAAACATAAATAAGCAGGACTCATTTCGGTTAACTAAAGTTGTGCCATAAAAGATTCGAATGAAAAAGTAAAGTGCTAAGAGAAGTTACTGACATAGTGAGCAGTTAAGGCTGCTGAGCATGAGATAGTTACTGGGATTTTAATACCAACAATATGTACCCACAGTCCCTAAACATAAAATACTGGCGAACTATTTTTTGTGTTGTCGTAGTCGTATAAAGTACGCTAAATGTTGACCAGGCCCATAATCTACATCAGATTTCATAGAAATCCGTTTAAATTCAATTAAAAAAATCATCATTTATTTCACTTGGTTTTTCCAACTGGCGATCAAGCGTAAACCTATTAAGAATAAAAATAAATATCTGCAGCGACGCAACATTCAGTACATACTCGGTATGATATCATCGATTCAAATATATGCGACAGGATGGGTTATTCCCAAATATCCCCACCGTCTACGTCACCACTAGTGGCAAAAAAAAATCATTTGTCACCAGTGGTGAAAATTGGGAATCGCCACTCTTCTTGTTCCCAGTCGCCAACTGTGGTGACAGATGGGAAAAATAAATAGATACGTCCCCAGTAGTGGCGGTGCTAGAGCTGAATATATAGTGATTAGAAGTAGAAGAAGAAGACCCTCAATAAAGTACTCGAGTTCATCGTTTATCCAATTCAGAGGAAATATTTTTAAATTGTATGAAACCTCCCTGAATTAATTGATGATCTCTAGCCTACATAATAAAGGTATTCACTGCAAATACCTTGCGGTTTAAATTTAGCCAGTTGTGCATACACTTGCTTGATACGTTCAATATTGATCTGTGACGCCTTGGAATGATCTAACATTGGCATCGGGTAGTCACGGCCAATGATGCACCGTGCCGACTGCTGTACCGCATCTGGGGCGACCCATGGCTCGTGAATGTATCGCGTCGGTATGTTCTTTAATGCCGGGATGTATCTCCTGTTAAAAAAAGATTCAAAGTAACAAAAGTGTTGTAGAAAGATGTATGATTAATAAATAACGCTTCATTGCAGCAGTGCGTCATACTATCGTACGTAAGTAATACGACAAGATCAATTCTTAACACGTGAATAATGTGTTTTATGTTGTCTACTCTTGGAAACATTTATATACATTGGTGTTCATATCATCAAGAACGATTATTCCAGTTATCAGCGGCGGCATTAGGGGGTGGCGAACAAGGCAATCGCTCGGGGCCTCACTCTTGCAGGGGCCTCGGGCAGCAATACAAGCAAATTTTAAAAAAATATAGATTTTTTTTCACTATTTATTATTAATTAAAAACTTTTGATTTAATGTCGAAATTTTGTTACATTTTTTGTTAATCTTGTGCATTTCCCATGTAATAGGAGGCGAGTCTATTACCGTTAACCGGGTACATATTCCAAACTCCGAGCTGCTACTGTGAATTTTACAGAAAAACCCAATAATATTTTCTCGATCTGGGATTCAAACTCAGGACTTCTATCGTAACAATTGCACTCAGGAACACTAGGATAATGAGGCAGTTAGTGTGCATGTGCAGTAAAGAGGAATTAAAAAAACATATATTTGTATAAAACTACACACATTTTTACCAAAAGGATTTTTAAGAAACCCCATGGATTTCGCATTACGAACTTTTGTTTCGCCTTTTGAGGCTCCTAATAAACATATTAAATAAGCGTTCTTAATTATATGACCATCGCTGTAGATTGATTAAGATTGAGATCATAGGTTCATTTCTACATATATTGGGGTGCATAACCATAATGTAGGTACACAGGATATTTTGAATTTCTTTTAGACTGTTTGAAAAAATCTTGTCTTTAGATAAGTTTTCTTAATTATATGACTACGAACGAGATTGATTGAGATTAGGATCTCATGTAGATATGATCCTAATCTCAATCAATCTCGTATTGAGGTGCATAATGTAAAGAGCATATTTTAAATGTCTTTTAGTAAATATTGTGTCCGTCAGACTGGCCCGGCCCCGCGGAATTTAATAGCGTGATATATATCAATCGAATGTACTCTTTAATACAAACATATGTACCGCATTCATTTTCAATGTACCTCTTTCATAACGAAGTTATAAGCACTTGTTGGGGCCGGGCCAGCCTGACACTTTCAGCCCGGTAATGTATGTAATCTATGTACCTACATATAATTATCATCACAGATATAGGTAGTACATATTTACCGCTTTCTTTTTAAATAATATAGTCTCACAAAAAAGATATAGGCTCCTGAAATTACTTCAGCCCGGCCCTCTGCAAGGGTTAATATCTGTGTTAATATTACGTTCAACTGCGTAGTTAGGTATTAATTGGATTAACATATGGAAGTACATTGGAAAGGTACGAGTCGTATACCTGTAAGTCTTCTATTTTACTAGAAAATTACAATTTAAGAAAGTACTAGTTGGGTGACCATATCACGAGCAAATTTTAGGACATGTGCTTTGTCGAATAAAGACATAGGTAGTAATTATAATATAACATACACACCATCACGCCTGTATTCCCCGAAGGGTTAGGCAGAGGCATACTAATATATACCCACAGTTCGCCGGTATGTTAGGGGTTCCATGTGATAGGGGGCGAGCCTATTGCCATTAACCGGCACAAATTACTAACTCCGGGCTGCTACTGGGAATTTAATAGAAAAACCCAATAATACTGCTCGACCTGGGTTCGATTCCCAGGTCGAGCAATGTTACTGGGTTTTTAGCAGTCGCGCTCAGGACCACATGTCTAATGAGGCAGTTATTTATTATAATTTTTTTTTCACACTACCTATTTGTGTAAATAATTATAACATATTTTTTACTACAAACCTTTTGTCATTAGAATTAACAACATTCTTTATAATTACTTAGTTAAAAACATTTAGTAAATCATAAATAGTTCTTCCCAACTAAACCAACTTACAATGAACGTCAAGATGGCGGGACCTACGTACATAATACTAGATTGTTTACCAAAGAGAGAAAATGACAGTTCACCAAGGAATGGCCCGAGCTGGCGAAGGCCTCAACAAGCCAAACTACACGAGTTTGTAATCTGTACTTTCCCTTGACCGAGTTAACCTATTGCTTTTTACTATACCTACGAGGAAATAAGAATAACCATAATTATCTAAAAATAATTAGAACTGTATACTGTGAGGTATCCATTGCATTAGCCATTTTTTTTGTTTACTGGAACCTTCAAAAGGCGACCAGACTGCGGGGATTAGACGGGAGTGAGTCTTACCACCCACTAAAACATCCCGGTGGCCACCATATGTGCCCTCTCAAAAGACCAAGGCCTACCTCGCCAGCGCCTTCTTGTCCAATCAGAATTGGCTCTCCCACGATCCCGATCAGATGTTCATCGCATAGGTCTACAGTCTATCCCAGTTAACTTTTCTTTTTTAGTAAACAAATATGGCGTCCTAATAACCAGAGACAGTTGATAGTGGTTAGATAGTGTTGGGAAATCATGAATGAATGACTGAACTAAATACTCTTAGCCAAGACTGAATGATTCTCACCTTGACGAGTAGGTACTGAATTGATCTTTTAATTTTAAATAAGAAGTGAATGTGTAGATATTTTTTTTTTTAAAAAAAGCTTACTAGCAATGTGGGCGGCGCATTACTAGTATTCTTGTTAACCCCTCGTGTTAAGCTAAATGCTTGTGTTACGAGTGGGTTCACGTCGGTAGTGCAATGGGTGGGTTTCGAACCGGCAACCACATGATCACAAGTCCGACGCCCTAGCCATTAGGCTACCGCCGCTTCTAAATATGAATAAATAAAACGACAAACAGCGAAATGTTAATTTATTACTCGTATTCCTCTAAAATACACGAGTCAGAATCTGATGGCTCTGAAGAGTCATCAGATTCCGACACATTTATTATGAACCTCTGGGTCAGTGCATCTGCTGCAGTATCTATTATGTCATCGAGGTGCAACATTTTATACTCTTCCTTGATTACATGATTTATGCAATTGGTCCATGACACCGTGCCTATTTTTGTTAAGCCTTCTTTAATCAATTCCTTGACTTGAGCCATTTTAAAAGATTTATTATTTTTGCCAACATGGCCTTTTAATTGTGCCTGTATTAATTCTATGGGATTTAATTCGCAATGATAAGGCGGAAGGCGTAATTTAGAGTGTATGTGTATAGTGTAAGTGTTAATAAAATCGTTTCCTACATCAAGTGCGTGATTAAAGAAAAACTTGTGATTTTAGCATCGGGCAGGGTTTGTTTACCAAAAAAGACAAGTCCAAAAAAACGGACTGTACCTAATAAATTATGAACAGTGTTATTGTGTTTTCTATGAAATTCTCTTGCAGCTTGGAGTTTGAGATGTGTACCCGGATAATGCTAATAGGCTCGCTCCCTATTACATGGGACTTAAACATACCGGCGATATCGTGGGTGTGCATTAGTACACCTCTGCGTTACCCTTCAGGGAATACAGGCGTGATGGTATTTTATGTTATGTAATTGTATCTTTATTAAAACATCAACCAAATTTGACGAAACTTTCTACTCCAGTATTATTGTACCTAATGGGTGACTTTCTGAGCAGGTAAAGTAAAACAATATTAATTGTATAAATAACTAGCTTCTGCCCGCAACTTCGACCGCGTAGCGTGATGATATATAGCCTATAGCCTTCCTCATTAAATGGGCTATCTAACACTGAAAGAATTCAAATCGGACCAGTAGTTCCTGAGATTAGCGCGTTCAAGCAAACAAACTCATCAGCTTTATATATATTAGTGTAGATGATGGTTTGTTATGTATGAATGTTATGTTTGAATCCAAGCGCTCGTGCAAATAGTTTTTTTTTGTAAAATGTTTTTCTGTGTAAAAGAAAGTTTATTAAAAATATTTTTTAAATAACAACGTAAAAAGAAATAAATTTATTTAATAAATAGTAGCTATACGGCCCTCTTAAGCTTCAGATGTGCTTGGCCAATGTGTGTGTTAATAACTTTTATATCTGTAGGTATATATAAAAGAAAGTCGTGTTAGTTACACTATTTATAACTAAAGAACGGCTAACCGATTTGGCTGAAAATTGGTGGAGAGGTAGCTTAGAACCAGGAGACGGACATAGGATCATAGGACTTTTTATCCCGTACCCGTGAAATGTGATGACAGACCAAATTCCATGGGGGCGAAGCCGCGGGCATAAGCTAGTATATAAATATAAACTAGCTTAATTTGTTTAATTGTCACAAAACAACTGCCTCATTAGCCTAGTGGTCCTGAGCGCGACTGCTACGCTTGAGGTTCTGGGTTCGATTCCCAGGTCGAACAGTGTTATTGGGTTTTTCTATGAAATTCCCAGTAACAGCTCGGAGTTTGGAATTTGTGCCCGGTGAATGGCAATAGGCTCGCCCCCTATTACATGGGACCTAAACATACCGGCGAACTGTGGGTGTACATTAGTACGCCTCTGCCTAACCCTTCACGGAAAACAGGCGTGATGGTATGTTATGTTATTGCCACAAAACCAATTTAGTTAAGATGAATTTGACGTAGGTAGATTCATAAATATTTTTTCATCCCATCTATTCGAAAAGGATGACTTGGTTCGCCTCACAAACTTGGTGTACCCAAAGGTGGCGTTTTCTGAAACTTTTAGCGGGTAGTAATGAGATTTTGATCCTCTATAAGTGCGCCGCAATTTACTTAGCCGCGCACTTTTTGAGCGGGCAGAAATGAGCTTTTACATCTCTCATATTCGGTAAGTAGGTTCTTATTCCCCCCAAATGGGGCTTGTAGGTGACCAATTAGCGCTCTAGAGTAATAATGTAGCTAGAAAAGCCCTAGGGCGGTAAGTAATTAAAAAAAAACACTTCACTCTTTCAAAATGTTCGCGTACATCTAACCATCATACTGGCAATAGACATCATGCATTCAGCCCAATGACAAAAGAGGTCGCTTCGCTATTCAGCCTTGTCTTCGTATGAGTATAATCTTTGACTATCTATCTATAAGGACCCGCCTCTCATGATCATTCCCCTCTGTCAAGGTAGTGGATTAAAAAAGTCTAACGCGTTTATAAAAACTGTTTCCGAAATCGATTTTTCATAAACGGAATCGTTTCCGCTCCGTAAGGTCATCATAAATGCTCCGTGTAAATACCGATATACGTGCAGTTAATGTACCTATGCAAAAAAATATCTAATATCTTATTTAGATAAAGATGGAGTTATTTTCCGTATGTAAGTATTAAAGTTAATTTATTTCTATTTAAATCACATAATACAATTTATTAATAAAGATCGAGGACGTTACCGATTTAATAATCGAGTATAAAATAATCGTTTAGTTCAAGCATGCACTGCCCACGAGACTACCCGCACTCCCCACGAGACTAGCAAATTTTTTTACTAACAATATCAGCCTTCTTCTAATAAACGTAAGATTTAAATTTGAAACTCTGCAAATTATTGAAAAACTGCCTCGGTAGTCTAGTGGTCCCAAGTGCGACTGCTACGCTAGAGGTCTTGGGTTCGATTCCCAGGTCGAGCAAAGTGTTATTGGGTTTTTCTATGAAATTCCCAGTAGCAGCTCGGAGTTAGGAATTTGTGCCCGGTTATTGGCAATAGGCTCGCCCCCTATTACATGGGACCTAAACATACCGGCGAACTGTGGGTGTACATTAGTACGCCTCTGCCTAACCCTTCGGGGAATACAGGCGTGACGGTATGTTATGTTAAATTTGAAATATCCATAAAAATGTCATTTTTTGATTTTCAATTATATATCATCCAATAGGATGTCACCATTTATGATTTCCAATTATAGGTCTTAATGCAGAACTACCTTTTTTTGGCAATTATAGGCCTTATATATATTATGACATAATGCATAAAACTCGAATTTTAAAAAGTGTAGCGAGACTGTCCCTCTTTTGTTTTGTCATTTTAATTAATGATGTGATAGTGATTGTTTACGATTTCGAATCGATATCGATATTATTTTCGTGTTCAATGTAAGACCAAATTATAATAATTGCTAAAGATCACTAAAGATGAATATCATGAATTTATGATATCACTATATTTTTATAAAATTTAATAAAATAAAATTTTTGGAAATGAGTAACTAAGATTATTGATTATTTTTGATATCCAGTGCTATTAGATATTTTCTTTGTTACTTTTTCACATCTACAAAAGACCTTCATTTAAAATTAAGTAGGTGTGATTGATAAATAATAGCTTAAGCCGTTGCGGATAAATATGTTGACAAAATAATTTATAAATTAACATATTTAAATCGTATTTTAAAAATCATTGAAAATGATTTCTAAGATACGGTACGGTTTGAAGGTCTGGGGTTTCTTTTACCGCTTAGGTGGAAAACCAGCACATGGCCCGCCTGATGGTAAGTGGTTACCGTAGCCTATTATATGAACGCTTGCAACACCTGGGGTATCACTCGCCCGTTGCCGTCCACTATGCCCTGCCTCTCGGGGTGTTTCTTCAAACACATTATTTTCTTTTTTCGATATCCGGCTCAAAGAAATAACGAGAGTACGGAACACGACATACCATCATGTCTTTATTCCCCAAAGGGTTAGACAGATGCGTACTTAGGGGGCGAGCCTATTGCCATTAATCGGGCATCAACCCTTAATTTTATTGAAAAACTCCAATAACACATTGCTCGACCGGGGAATCGAACCCAGGACCCCTAGCGTAGCAGTCGCGCTTCTTATCATATTAACGCGCGACATAATGAACAAAATCGTATTTACTCCTACTTATATCTCGTGGGAAACAAAACGCTCTGTCTAGTGTCATTCCTAATATATCAGCCTGGCAAAGAAAATAATCAAACTAATTGGTATCAAAGTATTTGTAGCAGAACATCCCCAATATCCGCTCTATCTATACTAATATTCTAGAGAGGAAAGATTTGTATGTATGTAACAAATAAACTCAAAAACTACTAGGCCGATTTCGAAAATTCTTTCACCATTTGAATGCTACATTATTCAAGATTAACATAGGCCATAGAATATGTATTTCGAAAAAGTTAGCGATTTCTCTTACCCGTGCGTTTATTTTCCAATTACAAATTATGTATTTATCTATACCTAAATAGTTTCTTTCTTTTGTATTTAATTGGCATGTAATGTATAACAATGAGAGACATTGCATTGAAAATATGACGCAAGATATTTATAGGTGTCTAAATGGATGATTTTATCCATGCTTCCTAAAATAATCTATCGATATAAAATATCGACATAGTAGCTTCCTAATAATTTTTAATGTCTTATACGTTCGTATTGTCGTCAATTCTTGTATATTGACGTATTTGACCTCTATGTGTGCGTAAATTGTGATAGTGGACAAAATGATTTTGAGTATGTGTGCAGCAATGTCTATGTAGTGTTTCCTCCCCCCGCACCAAAAGTGACAGACTTTTTTGTTCATAGAATTAAGGCGCTGACAACAGCTAAATAGGCCATATCTCGAACAAGTTTTAGCCAAATCCATACAGTTTGTGACAGCGAAAAAAATGTATGTTAATCTTGAACGTATTCCGGAAAATTTCGTTGAATTTAAAACACGTTTTTGAAAAGTTTTCTCGATACAAAAAAATGGTAAACTGACCTCTTAAAACGACCTTCCAAGTAAAATATCTGTACTACTAGTCAATGTTAGTTGGTAAAACTAATAACAATAACGTATCATATTTAAATACATAATTTCGTTGTCTTATATTTTCGACTACTTAACTTTTTTATAAGTAATTAAATGTTTTAAGGTTTTGTTAAAAGTTGCGAGCGTCGCGTCATCGCGCTTCTCTTTCTGTTCTATGCAGTCCGACAGTGATCGCATAGACGCGCTGCTAGACGGACCTGTGTCGCTTCACCCCGCGCGCTATCCGTTCATTACCTACGTATTTTGCTGTATGACAATTTCGAACATAAACATATCTACATTATTTTATTTTGTTCCCTATAAAATTGACAATAGGTAAACGATATAATTGTACTATAAATAGTTCTAAGCTGTATATAAACATTTAGAGTAAATTTTATATAATAAAGTTCTACGTAAGTAGTGAAAATATTTGCGGTGGACAATGGGAAACAAACAAAAATCCCGGAAGCCAGCTAAAAAGCGTTTTTATACTAACAAACAAAAACATCTCATGGAAGTAGTAAAGTAAGTACAGTTTTTATAATTTCATATTGACAAAACAGTACACGAACAGAAATGAAATTATAACCAAATAACTAGGTATGAAAACTATACATTATTCACTACAACCGATAGCGTAAATTCATTACTAGAAGCAGTGCTCGATTGGTCTAGTGGTAAGTGCAAAGACTCGGGGTTTAGAAGTATCGAGTTCGCTTCCTGATGTCGACTAATGGAATTTTCTATTATGAACTTTTTATTTTATTAACTTTTTGTGATTTTTTGCATTTTTTATGCTAATTTTTATAAAGTTATTTAGTAAAGGAAAAAATCGACTCGCAGACATCGACTAGCCAGAAGACGCAAAAAATCACAAAAAGTTAGTTATTAGGTATGATAGCATCGTACGACATAGAACTAACCGTAAGGTAAGTCATGTCGGTTGAGAGGCAAAGTAACTTGCTTTTCAATAGATGGACGTAAGTTGAGAATGTGAAGGCAAATTTCGACATAGCAGGTGGGATTCGCGGTGGCTTAGTGGTCATAGCGTCTGGCGTACCTAGCCAGAAGATGCAGGTTCGAATCCTGTCTGTGAGTCAATTTTTTCCTTTACTAAATAACTTTTTATTTTATTTTAAGATTTTACTTTTTTAGAATAATTAATAATTTATTTCCTTGAATTATTTAATTTTCTTAACAGTAAAAAGAGACGTTTGGAGAACAATTTAGAAATCGGTGAAGCGTTGGAAATTGTAATTCACCAGTAAGTTTGTAATTTTATATACCTATTACAAGAATTTTAAAAATCACATTTTTGGGTCCGTAGACGTTGATACACCCTAACCCACTTGTTTTTTTTTTAATATCATCAATGTACAGACACAGCTTTTTTACAATTTTATAATAGTAGAGACTAGCCTCTGCCCGTGGCTTCACTCACTTGAAGCTCAATAACCAACAATGATGAACTCTTCTTTGTATGGGTGTCTATACATTAGAGAGGTCAAGCTGTATCTCATGTTCCGTTTAATTATATTAGATAAGAAGTATACCAGTTTTTAAGTTGGAGCACATACTTTCTAACAGTTTCTAACAAAATCAAAATCTATTCAGTAGTTTTTGCGCCAACCCGTAACAAACAGACAAGAAATTTAAAAATCACATTTTTGGGTTCGTTGTATACCCTAACCCACTTGCTTCCTTTTCGACGCCCATCTATATAATACGCGATGTGTCCTCCAGCGCCACGCTACAAATGTATAACGTATCTATAGTAAAACGTAGGGATGGGATTAATGTCCTATCGATAAATAATATTATAAGTTGAAATTAATGTTTATTCGCCAATTTACGAAGCTAAATAAAAACTGATACCGTATTTTCATATTTTGTTTTATTTCATAAAAAAATCAATATGAAAACCTGGATATATTTCCCATAATAAAAGAAAAGAATTGTAAATTTCTTAGACGTGTGTTCTAGAAGGCACATCCCTATTTGTCTCCAAATGTAATCCTTCTACTTCATACCAAGTCGTTTGCGCTCGAGGCACGTCAAAATCCTTTCTGTTTTATATAAGGATGTCTAGATGTCGATGTCTATGGTATTTTTCTTTTTTTTATTCACTGTGGTCGAGTTACACGTGCATAACCTCAACCGATTCATGCATATTTTATTTCGTTCACTTACAACAAATAGAACCAAATACAATCAATAGAAGCTAGAAACGTGGTATTCTATAATGTTAGGTATAGGTGTCGCAAAATACTAGCAATGATTTTTCTTGTTTTTAGAAACTAATAGAAAACGGAAGTACATTCCTGAAACGTCATATTCATCGTCCCTCATTTTTTTGTAAGAACCCGTGCGCCAACGCAAGATGTAAATATTGCACTACACTAAAATGCACAAAGTCACTATGACCTTGAAACCCGTCCGCTTATGACGTCACAGATTTACTTCTATAGAAGTTCGTGGCGTTGTGCGTACTGACAACTAGCCACTTTGTAAGGATGGGATTTTCAAACGGTGTTTCACTATCGACAATGATTAGAAAACCTATTTATTCTTGATTAAGGTGAATAAAACGTAGTTTATAGTTTACAATATTTATGAAATATTATTTATTCACGTAATTTTCTTGCAATAATAGTATTTATGAACGTTTCGACGAGATGAAATATAGTGAGGTCTTCATCGTGTCCCATCACTGGCTTACTTTATATCAAGTACTTGGCGTTGGAGGCATTAAAATATTTTCTGGCGTTTTTGTTTTTATTGAATATAAAACAAACAAGAACTTATTATGTGTGAAAAAGTTAAAAATATGACTTAATACAGGGCAATTTTCCATAAAAACAAAATAAAAGGTCTTGTAAAAGTCGTAAATTTATTTTATACTATTATTACTTCTAACTGCCTCAATAGCCAAGTGGTCCTGACCGCGACTGCTACGCTAGAGGTCCTGGGTTCGATTCCCAGGTCGAGCAAAGTGTTATTGGGTTTTTCTATGAAATTCCCAGTAGCAGCTCGGAGTTAGGAATTTGTGCCCGGTTAATGGCAATAGGCTCGCCCCCTATTACATGGGACCTAAACATACCGGCGAACAGTGGGTGTACATTAGTACGCCTCTGCCTAATCCTTCGGGGAATACAGGCGTGATGGTATGTATTACTTCTAATCAAGTAATGGCGCTGAGGGCACGAAAATCTCGAACTTGTATACAAGTGATTGGCGTTCAAAAGGTTAAATATCTTCAATGTACAGACACAGCTATTTTACAATTTTATAATGATATAATAGTAAGATTTTAAAGAATAAAAAGGGGTAAACTTCTTTATTTTAAAGTCGGTTAAAAATATATTGGTCTACCTCAGGAGGTCCCCAGCACGTGGAATGTGGAGTCGAAAATGTTTATATATTTATTGTTGTCTTATTATTAATTAATATATAATTAATAATATAAATATGTATATAAAACAGCAAATAAATAGTACATCATGTAAAAATAATGAAAATTTTGCTTATCTAAGTAGTTTGAGATTTTATTTTCCTTAAGTTTAGGTATATTGTTGTTAATTCATTGTAAATACAATTTCATAAAATATTTAAAAATGTGAAGATATAATAACCTACTTGTTTTTTCAATCTTCCTGCCTAATTTGTTCCTAGTTCTTCATACAGAGCAATAAATACACAACAGCGCCATCTATTGATTGTTCATTATTGATCGCGTCACTGTTTCTTATTAGGTAGTTCGCTGTATAACCGCTGTTTTAAAAAAGCGCTAAGTTATCGGAGCAATAATGGGCGTGGCTAAAATACCGAAACATCGAATTTCATTTAGCTGTTGTCAGCGTCTTAAGCGCGTTACTTGTCCAGGGATAGATAGTCAGAGTATAATAGTCATAAATTTTAAATATCGAACGGCGAAAAGCTCAATTTCATTCTTGAAAAAAAATATTAAAAAAAAAGATGAAAAACGGCGGGAATAGAAAACTTTTACTTTAAAATGTTTTATTCTTGTAATGCCGGTTTTTTTTACTTACCTCACAATCGAGATGTAAAGCAGAGTAGTTAGCTCGGGTGTAAGCATCAATTGCACCCTCGCGCAGCGAGGGCGCCTATAGCGCCCTCGCTGCGCTCATGCGCCTAAATATCTCGGGCTGCAATTGATCCCTTACAGCCCTACTAATCTACTATTAATCCTCTTTTTAAGTGCGCCGCAATTTACTATTCCGCGCACTTTTTAAATTTGGAACATTGATGATGACGGCCTAAGGTCGCGCCGGAGAGTTTAGGCGGGAAAAAGTGCACATTGTCGATTTTATATTATTTTACAAACATTGAATTTCTCCGACGTTTAATGTGTAATTATGGTGGATAATTAACCATTAAGTGTTTGTGAACGTGTCAGAGTGTAGGCAAATGATATAAAATTGAGAATCGTGACTTTTTGGGTTCACTTCTAAACTCCATCGAAGCCTCAATAAAATTTCTACCGTTTTATTGGGGCAACTCAACAACTTATACTTGACACTGGCGAACACAAAAAGTGTGGTGCCATATTACAATCCCAGGCAATCCCATTGGGAAATATTATTTTATTACTTTATTACTTGACACTGGCAAATACACAAAAAGTGTGGGGCCACAATTTAAAAAAAAAAAAAAAAAGGTCGCGCCGTCGGCGCCGCCGCCGGTTGATGAGGCGCCTTTTATTTTCTCATAGTGGGTGATGGAAAGTAGAGTGTATCACTCGGGCGCAAAATATATTTTGGGCTCGGGCGACGTACTTTGAATCCCTCGCTACGTTCAGATTTCTACCAAAGAATCCCTCGCTTCGCTCGGTATTCTACTCTAGAATCCCTCACTTCGCTCTGGATTCAAAAAAACGCCCTCGCCGTAAAAATATTACTTTGCTCCCTTATAATAAAATCTACCTTTATTCACCTCACAAGCTCGGAAAGATTCTGTTTGTCATTCTAAAATTGCGTGCAAAAGTGCATTTTGTCCGCTAGCGAGGAAAGAGTTTTTAAAATTCGAACCTTTCTTTTCTATACCACCCGGTGGTATGAAAAATCGGTCCACTGAAAATGTATAAATACTTATTA
Source organism: Acronicta leporina (assembly GCA_947256265.1). Taxonomy (NCBI): domain Eukaryota; kingdom Metazoa; phylum Arthropoda; class Insecta; order Lepidoptera; family Noctuidae; genus Acronicta; species Acronicta leporina. The sequence goes on from OX366514.1 coordinate 9,296,544, forward strand.
CACGTCAATGCGCCAATCACATTTTTAGAATAATCGCACTGTCCAGTAAGACGACTGCATAAAAAATTTTCTTCTCTCCAATCAATTCATTTACCATCATTAATAATTTTAGAGAGGAGTTTAGGCGGGAAAATTTAAAGTACGCGTTGTCGATTTTATATTATTTTTCAAAACTTGAATTTCTCCGAAGTTTGATGTGTAATTTTGGTGGATAATTAGCCATTAAGTGTTCGTGAACGTGTGAGTAGGCAAATGATATAAAATCGAAAATCGTGACTTTTTGGGTTCACTTCTAAACTCCATCAAAGTCTCAATAAAGTTTTTACCGTTTTATTGGGGCAAGAACAACTAAACAACTTATACTTGACACTGGCGAACACAGAAAGTGTGGTGTCATAATACAATCCCAAGATGGAAAATACTACTTAATAACTCTAATACTTGACTGCAAATACACAAAATGTGTGGCGCCATAATAATAATTAAAAAAAAAAATAGATTGTTGTTTGATAAAATCTTAAGACATCTTATAGTATGAGTGAGTGCAGTAGCGACGAAGATATAAATTTAACACCTGCAGACTTAGTGGAAGCGGTACAATCGAACTCATTTAATATATGCTATTTTTCTTGCACCTAGCATTTTCCTCGCTGTAGTGAGGTGAAAAGTTGTGTGTTTCGCTCGGCAGCAAAGTTATTCTGCGTCTCGTACCTTTGAAACCCTCACAACGCTCAGGATTCTAGAAACCTTCTTAGTCCTTCTTAATCCTAGAAACCTTCGCTTGCTCAGGTTTCAATACAAGTACTCGCGCCAATAAACAACTTTGCAGCCTTGCATAACAAATAACTATTACCTAATAATTGTCACGAATGTTTGTTAATTCTATTCTAAACAGGTTTTTAATAAAAATTATTATAATTAAGTCTGTTTTTTTAAAAAAAATTACATGCCCTGAAATTGGATCGTCTTTCATGGTCACTCCACTAGTACTTTCTTAAGTTATTATTTTTTTAATTTCTAGTATAATAGAAGACTTACAGGTATACGACTAGTACTGTTCCAATGTACTTCCGTATCTTAGTCTAATTAATACCTAACTACGCAGTTTAACATAATATTAACACAGATATTAACCCTTGCAGAGGGCCGGGCTGAAATAATTTCAGGTGCTTATATCTTTTTTGTGAGACTATATTTTTTTAAAAGAAAGCGGTACATAATTATGTACTCTATGACAGATAATATGTACATACATTAAGAATTTTGAGGTGTTGTAGTTTTACCGTATTTGGCTAACGAAATAATTTCAGCCCGGCCGCCTTTAGAATCGTTAATATCTCTTATGATATTGCGTTTTAATATTAAACTAAGTGGTACATATACGTTATTTATAGAGTACATTCCTTCTGTAGCATCACATTATGAGTACTTTTTGTAGAAGTCGTGGTACGAACAGGGCCGGCCTGAACGTGTCAGGCTGGCCCGGCACCAACAAGTGCTTATAACTACGTTATAAAAGGGGTACATTGAAAATGAAAGCGGTACATATGTTTGTATTAAAGTGTACATTAGATTGATATATATGATATATCTCGTCATAGAATTCCACGGGGCCGGGCCAGCCTGACGGACACTAAATATTTCTGTAAATAGATCTTTGGAAGACACTTTTACAAGTAAATATTCTAAGCCTGAGACGAAACACCTAAAAGAAACTCGGAGAATAAGTTCTCTTTTAAAGTCCAGACTCCAGACAGTAGTAGCATAGATAATTTTGTGTTATAAAAGGTAGAGCAAAACCAGAACTGGCCTTTTGAGGAAAGAGCCAAAGTAAACTTTGAGTTGACCTGTTGACTGTTAAGCATAAATATATCGTCATAGTGTCGCTCGTCCGACCCGTCACTTGACGATAACAATCACCAAGACAGAGCATAAATTACATCATAATCCAACTATCGTCTGGTAGTAAAAGAGTCCGGTTTTAAAGGCTTATTAAGTAATTCAAAATATTTCCAAAACTGAGTAAACATAAAAATAAAATGTACCTGATGAAATCACCATTTGGATCCGTTTTTCTCCCAAAACGTACTGGACAATAGCAGTGGAAAAATTGCTGGAAGAACGATGAGCACGAGAGCCACATCCACATGCCTGCATTGACAGACCAGTCAGCGTCGAGAAGCAATTCATCGAACACCTGCAGGAACGGGGACTGTCCTCAAATTAACAGGTGTCGGCGGCACGGCGCGGGGCGCGGCAGTTAAAACAAAGTGATTCGTTAAACAAATATGTTATATGAGACGAAATAATATGATTTAGTTTTAATCAATTAGCTTCCTTTAGACCGATTTCCATTTTAGTAAAATGTGATAAAAATCGTGAAAATTATCTACTCGACCCATTTTTGGTTTTCCAAAATTATTCTAATAGACTGTCAACGTAATAGGTATCTTATAAATCTCTCCTTGCCTTCATTCCTTCTTCCCATGAGATCCACAAGTCGCCTCTAGTTAGAAAACAAGCTACTGCATGTCTGGCCAAGTGGTGAATCCAACCTTCTTCTCTTAATTGTATCATTATTGCATCTATCCAAGGGAATCCAGTTCGCCCCTGAAATTTAAAGAATTATAAGTTTAAGATTTTTTTAAAGTGAAAACTTCTTTAACGGCGTTGTGCACTTTTTGGGATGGGTAAAAAATTTAAACTCGCCTCAGGACACGTGACCTGATCGAAAATACGTAACACGGAGGGAGACTAGACCGCCAGCGCGGCGTACGAGAGGAAGTTAAACTCTAAAGGCAATTTTACATTGAGTCAGTAACTAGCGTCAGTCCACTGCCGAGTCAGTGCTGACCTGGCGCTGCCATCGTGTAAATTGATTTCAAGTAAATACAGTACTGTCGCGTCAGTATTGACTTCAATATTCCCGCTTCATATTTTTCAGTCATTCAGTCCGCTCCCCCCGCCACCCGCGCCAGCTCAACTGACGCAGTGTAAATGCTGAAGTCAGTCGCTGCCGCTCTATTGTACGGGGACCACGCTGCAAGCAAGCAAATCGTCAGTTTTTTGGCGTCATTCTCAAAGCCAGTTTGTAGGTATTCCCCAGGGTCTTCCATTCTCAACTCGGTTAACAACAGAGCTGAACCTCCGGTTTTATCTCTGTCATCTCTTCATTTTCTTACCCAATTCTCCTAACATACCAGTTACTTAGTTCTTGCATTATCACAAAGGTAAATTTTCTCAACAAATTATTAACTTTGATATTTTGCTGTTTTCGAGAATTCATTTTTCCGCACTGACTTCACGAACATGTGTACACCAAAAGAAATATCCTCGACTACTGACTCCTTGTAAATAGCGTGAGTCAGTTTTCGGCGCCAGCACTGACGACAGCTACTGACCCTGTGTAAATCTGCCTTAAGGCATATTTAGTAGACCTAGAAGCTTCAAATTTAGAATACAAGTAGTGTTTAGTGTATAAATCAAGGAAAAGCTAAAATATTATGCAAATTCGCAATTTTGAAACATTTTGCAATTTTCCAGTTTTCTTGATACACCAACTGCATAAATAACTCTGTAAACCCATATAAACCATGGGCTTTGAGAAAAACTTTAGCTGAAGCTGAAGCTCAAGAAGTAGTACCGGAAAAGAAAAAGAGGAAGACTACCTACAAAAAGAAAAGAGATGCTAATAAAAACATAACTTGTAAAAAAAAACAAGTTTCGCAACTCAGTTTTTCTATCGTAAAGTTGTGAGATCCATGTAATACCAAGTCTAATAATAAGACAGAAGGACAGGGTGAAATGGCGCACATTGGGGGAGGTCTACGTCCAGCAGTGGACTATTATAGACTGATGATGATGATGATGATGAAGACAGAAGGACCCTTAAGTAGCTTAAGTAGGGACTTAATTAATTGTGAATCTCACAACTTTTTACAATAGAAGAACTGAGTTGCGAGGCTTGTTTTTTTTACAAGTTATGTTTTTATTGGCTTCATAATAATTAATAGATAAAGCAAAGCAAAATTAACCAAGCCACGAGAATATATATTTGTGTAGATTAAATTGACCTATGATTGGGCATCCAGGCACCCTATAGTAGGTACCTAATCTTTTAAATCTATAGAACTTCTACTTCACATCCAATATAACACAATACATGATGTAAGCAATGTTACTAGCAGACCAATCCGAATTATGTGCAGCGGTGTATAATACGTCATCGGACATTACTACTGTAATGTCCCTCGCCACACATGTGGACCATGGGTGTCACGTATGAATTTGCCAAGCTATAGTCGCACCATCGCAGCTATCTTTTTAAAATAAAATTAATTAATATACCGTCCTTTCTAAGATGCTAGGAAAATAAGTTCAGCGGCAGCCTGAGTAAATAATGCTATTGTTATGGGAAAAGGAATATAAGATCATAAAGTATATTAATTAAACTAATAAACTAGCTGAGCGGCATAACATGTTAGGTTAGGTTATGCATTATACCACTGGAACGGATGAGAATGATTAACAGGAAATATGTACGATAGTTTTAGACATTAGACTAATATAATACTCACACTAGCCCATTTCGCTAGAGCTTCTTGATTTTTTTCCCAAGGAATTTGGACGCATATAGGATTTCCTTCCATACGATCAAAATTAGGATTGCGTGTTGCAGCACAATAGAAAAACTCTCTCCATAATATTTGTCCGTGTAAAGACAGCGGAGGTCGTACTCTTTTGACTCTTTTATACAATTCAGTCAACTGATAATAAAACAATCTAGTTGACAAACAACCAAACCTGAAATGACGCTATTTTTAAGTAACATTTCTTCTGATAAAATTACAAAATAATAAAACAAATTATTAGATCCTCTGACCTTAAGTATGGCGATAGCCCTGTCTGGCTTGCCAACAACGATTGTGGTGTCATTTTGGGACGTCCAAATGAAGCAACCCACGCTTTCCTTTCGAGATGCCTTTCTAATCTAGCTAAAGCTTCACTCTCCCCACCTATCCAAACGGGAGGTTTTAAGCCCTCAGTGTCGAATCCTAAATGAAACAAATGTATTAGCCTTTTGCTTATGTTGAGATAGGCTTCCGTACTAACCAGGTGCATCTGTAGGTACCTATAGGTAGGTGTTTATAGACAATCAGGACCGACGGTTTCAGTTCTTTCTCTTCGAGGCACAGAGCGATTTCTCGATTAAAGATGTGATTAAACGTTAAAAAGATTAATTGTTAAAATGTTATTAATTTTACGTATAAGCAAGGATGTGATTTCACTTTCTCGTTTTGTTAATTTTTTTCGTCTGTTAGATTTGAATGTCTGAAGTAAGTTTAACAGTACGATAAAAGAAATATTTTTTAATATATAGTTGTTCAATACTTATGTATATATTAAAAGTACATATTTACCTACCTTTAAAACGATTTTTAAATAGATCACTCATATTCTATTTAACACCGAAATCGCGCACGAATATTGTCTCGAATGAATTTAATATAAACGCATTTTGTCGAACATTTTAAGTTATTTAAATTTTGAATCAATAACAAAACTCATCTTTATTCAAATAAGACCCGTGTCTCAAGTCAACTAGTTAAAAGATGTTTTTAAGTCAAAAAATTGAAGATTAGAGCATTCAAGACCTAATATTGATAATAATCGCTTGTTAATAGACAACGCCGATACGATAGCCTAGCGAAATGACCATTGGACTGCGAAGTCAAAGGTCTCGAGTTCGAATCCAAGGCATGCACCTCTGACTTTTCGATGTCATGTGCGCATTAACGGAATATTTACGTAATAATGATTATTATTATCACGCGCTTTAACGGTGAAGGAAAACACCGTGAGGAAACCTGCATGCCTGAGAGATTTTCTTGACGGCGTGTAAAGTCTGCCAACCCGCACTAGGCCAGCGTGGTGGACTATAGCCTAATCCCTCTTCTTTTCATTCCGGAAAAGTATCAGATACTGCAGTCTTATCCATCATTTACGCCATATCCTGTATAAGGTCAATAATCGTCGTTATATTACCAAGTTCTTCTAGTGTGGGTACGCCAAACCGATCGTCGTGGTCTTCGGATAATGGCGTAGTAGTTCCATTAAGCATTTGTGCTGATAATGTTGCCTCCGCGGGTGGAGGAGGGGGCATGCTAGCGATTAAAGCCTGGAACTGGTGGTATGTAAGGGGGGCTTTGCCACCGTTACGTTCTATAATTCTGCAAATAAAAACAGAAAGTGAGTAACTTATTTTAAAAAACGAATTATAAAACTGTAATGTATTATGTTTTTTTTTAATATTCCTATTAATCAGTTAAAACTAAATAAGTACTTACTGATCCAATTTGTAGAGAGTATGCGAAACACGAGATGTCACTGTGATGCCGACCTCGCGACATTTTGACATAATATTGTGGTCCCGCACTCGACCGTAAGGCTCCGGATCTTCCTCGAAAGTCAATGCGGTAGTGCCCCATTCTCGGAACAATTTTGGTAAAGCATCCGCAGGTTGTCCGCGAACCACAAATAACCGCGAATTAAGTTTCCGTAAACTACTATCTAAGTCTTCCAAACATTGTAGTAGAAACCTGTCAAAAATAGTTAAATGATTAATTAAATGAAACCGCATACACTGTAGTGTATTATTTATGTTACTAGCTTCCGCCCGCAGCTTCGCTTGTGTGGAGTTCGGTCGTTCACTCATTCTTTAACAACCCATGTCACTTCCTAAATCAATAATCAAATAACTATCTTATTGTATTTTTTTGCATTTTCCATGCTAACCTGCGTCTTCTGGTTACATACACCAAACGCTATGACCACAAAGCCACCGCGAGTCCAACTATTGAAAACCAAGTTACTTTGCTTCTCAACCGAAATGATATATTTTGCAGTTAGATCGATGTCATACGATGCCACTTTACCTAATAACTATCTTTGTTTTTTTTTTGCATTTTCCATACTAAGATTACAAAGTTATTCAGTGAAGAAAAAATTATAATGAAATTAATAGGTATATCTACACTAATATTATAAAGAGGAAAGATTTGTATGGATGTGTGTATGTACGTAACGAATAAACTCGAAAACTACCGATACGGGCCGATTTCAAAAATTCTTTCACCATTTGAATGCTGCATTATTCCAGATTAAGGCCGTACCCTGACCAAATAACCTTGAGCATTCGTACCCTCTTTGCCGCACCCCACCTCTATAATACTTCGTAAAACACTACTAGCGCCGTCTGGCGAACACCTTACGAATATAAGTAAAAACCACAGACCTCAGAATTGAAAGACGTGATATTCAATAAAAAAATATTTCTTTATAATAAATGTTTATTGGTGCAACTAAATATTTTTTCATGAATACATACTTCCAACTTTTATTCTAATACAAGTATTGATGGTACTCTATAGTAAACGTTGTGCGGTGTTTATTTTATAGATTGAAGGTTAGTTACCTGTTAGTTAGAGTTATGTAGACGGTGACTGATATAGGTAGAAAAATTAAATAACGAAGTAAATTTTATCATCATTTATTACTTATTAAAAAAAGTAGTTTAAAAGTAGGTTTTAAAAATGTGATGAATTTGGGGGTTAACGACCGACGACGATTGTTGTCACATGAAAAATGATTTCTTTTTTATCGTGTTTAAATATCGATATCCCTCACGTCTGTGATAAAAGTAGTAAAATAAAACTACGAAGTCAATTTTATTATTAGGTAACTAGCTGACCTGACAGACGTTGTCCTCTCCAAGTTTCAACTAACTACCTTGAAAAATCTCATAGAAAAAAGGATTCTGGTTTTCCATATTTTTAGTACACTTAGCGCCATTGACTTAATTTACATTACATAGTTTAAAAAAAAGTTCACACATATTGTCTTCCGCATAGTGTTTTATTGGAATTGCATTACGGGAATCGCTCTCGCATGCTCCGCGATCCCATACATTTCCATTAGGTGTTGCTGTGCATCAGACTGGTTATCTTTTGATCTAAAAAGATTATTTATTTTAAAATTAATCAAATCTTAAATATTTACAAACAAAAATCAATATTAAGAATTACTGAATCAGTCAGTCTGTCAGTTTCATAAATCTGTGGCACACGCATGATAAACGAACATTTGTGGGAAGATACAATTTTTTTTTTGTAAGTTTAAATTAAAATGTTTTGTATACAATATAGGTATAAAATGTATGATAAAGATGAGATGTTATGACTTCACTAATTACTCACATCTTAGACCAGCAATTAGTAAGTTTATAGTAGAAAGGTAGGTAGGGTAAATACGTGCTATCAACTTTATTTTGTTGAGAATCTTTAGATGTTGTTGGTGTTTCATCTTGACTATTACGGCTTGTTCTTTTAGCCCAGCTACAAAATAAATAATTGACAAATAAATTGCATTGCTTATAAGAAATAATAATTAAATGATTTTTTAATTATTTTTTTTTTTATAATATTTTTTAATTAATAAATAATTAATTAAATTACTACTTAATTAATTAATTATAATTCCTGACAATGAAATTAGTTTTACCTATGTACTATAATTATAAATAATAATAAATAGGTAAATTATTTAACTGTCATTTATTTTGCCCTCGTTCGCACATGCGCTATTTCCCCGCGGCTATTTTATTTGGCGCAATGGATTTTCAACGCAATCCCTATCGCGGAGAGTCGAGATTCCAACAGTGTGTTCATTCCACGCGCTCGAATGCATCTATTGGATTCTGTACGCTCGGCTAAAGACCGAGCTTTGAAAATACATTGCGCGATAAAATCATGCCGTGATATTTTTACGTTCGTGCGAACTTTGGCTTAGAAAATAAATAAGTAGGTACGACGAGACTGCTTACCGAGACTCGTTCATCATCATCACTTTTGCACAACTTTCTTGTACTTAGGCATTTTCACCGTTTACAAAACAATAGCGTCTTTTCGCAAACTCAATAGTTCTATTATATACACACAAAGCGTCCTTTCGCAGTAATAACACCGTAAATAACTAATACAAAAACTTTAAGTAACCAAAACAAACGTCAATAACAAAAACACTCAATAAACTAATATTATTTTTAGGTAAGTAGGTACTCTACTAATAATGTGACTGAATGTGTGAGCCGACGCGGTCCGGTGACAAAAGACACGTGTTTCACCCTCGGGACCTTGCTGCACACTGAATCTCAAACCCCAGCGCAAGATATATAGTAGCAAATTTAGAATAAAATCTTTATAAAATCACAGATTGCTCTTTAAAAAAAAATATTTCTAGGATTATGTTCATTATTAAATTGCCTATCCTATAGTGTAAGTAGCAAATCAAAATATTGGCTACTTTGCGAGAAGATGCATTTAATAAATAATTATTTTTCATTTCTGTGGTTTCGTTGAGAGGTGTTAAATTAAACATTATACTAAGTAAACAAAAAATTAAATCTACCACTTTGGAGTCAAGATTATGGAGAATTTTAATATATTTTTTGTTAGTTGATATTTCTTTTGGATAAAGAGTAGATCGAGCTCCAGAAAACTGCACAAAAAATGACTAGCGCTACGTTTTGCACGGGGACGCGCCTTAACATAAGCTATAGAATATTTTGAAAAAAAAAAGGGATTTCTCCATCCGTGCCGAAGCCGGGGCAGGCCGCTAGTCTGTAATAAACCACATAAATGCCTCGGTCTAAACCACATCTAAACGGCCGGCCAGCACGCGTAGTACTTGATCATTATTTTGTTGCGAGTTATTTCGAAACTATGCTATCTCCTGATATATTCGTTAAAATATCTAAAAACTCATGGTCGGGGTACTGAATTATTATTATCATGTTATATCTAAATATACATTTTCCAGTCGTAATTTTAACAAATTATAAAGTAAGATTGTCCTTATTCAAAGCTTTACCTCCACTTGTTGATGCCCACGTTAGAAGAGCTGGCGAACCATGGATCGATAATGAATACACATCGAAATGTTGCTGCGTCGAGAAGGCCCTCCCGTAACGCTGGGTTATCATGTAGCCGTAGACCTTTTCTGAACCAGTGCACGATATGCTTGCCGGTAGGTCGGCGTCCTGCGGGTGTGGATGCTGGCGGCGGCGCTGACCCCGTTGCAGCGGGAGCGTGTGTGCTTTTATTGGACACCGGCGCCGGCAGCGTCTCTGCGGCAGCTGACATCGTTAAGTAGTTATCCACATCGCACCTGTGCAGAATAAGTAACCTACTTTTGATATCCAGAATTAGATATTCAATAAATAACACAGTTAAATTACAGTTAAATTATTTCATGTCTCGGGTTCGATTCCTAGGGCATGTCCCGAGTTCGATTCCTAATTAAATAATTAGCTCTATTATTAATTTTATATACGTCCCTAATGAGCTGTCACGTGCAACTAACGCTAGTCCAGCGAGGCAGTCCTACTTAGATAAATGGTAACTACGTAAATACGTAATACAGCATTGCTTCTTTTTTAACATAACATTAGGTACATCACGTCTGTACTCGTGAAAGGGTTAGGCAGAGGCGTACTAATGTAATCTACACCCACAGTTCGCCGGTTTCTTTAGGTTCCATGTAATAGGGGGCGAGCCAATTGCCATTAACCGGGCAAAAATCCCAAACTCCGAGCTGCTACTGAGAATTTCTTATGAAAACCCAATATCACTCCCCGACCTGGGAATCGAACCTCTAGCGCAACAGTCCCGCTCAGGGTTCTCAATTCGGTTGTATTTTTTGTGAACACCCATGAAAAATGTTCACGAGCCGCCACCGCATAGTACCTAAGACGACGATAGACGCCAATGATTTTGCTCGATCGGGGCTTTGTGGCGTAAACGCACTGCGCGGCACCCCACCTCGTCTAGTGGGGGAGCCGCGCGCTATTTCGTCGCTTCGCAGCGAACGCGCCTGCTGCTTGGAATTGCTACGGCTATCGAAACATTTTTTCGGTCGATTAAAGTAGTTATTTTTCGAAGAATCTTTTTTTGTCTAGAAGATAATTTAGTATTTTATGAAATGGATTCTTATTGGTTTCGGTTTTTCAAAAAAACACTACCTAACTGAAACATTTTATTTTTGCGTAGGTAAGTAAATAAATACATACACACATCAAAAAAAGTTTTTCGATCACTTTGAAAAAACGAAATCTTTTTTGCTATGGTACATTATATTAGGTCTTTACCTATGAAATTGCCGTTTTGTATGAAAAAATTTAAACGAATTTTTTTCATGTATTTTTTATTTGTATTAATCGAAGTAATCACCCATGCAATCAATGCATCTTTGCCAACGCAGTGGCAGTTTATTGATGCCTTTCATAAAGAAATCAGCTGGACGGAGGCAACAAATTCTTCAAGGGCATTTTGTACTGCCTCTCGGGTATTGAATTTTTTTCCCGCCAAGAAGTTATTCAAATTCTGGAAAAAGTAGTAGTCTGTAGGCGCAAGGTCTGGTGAGTAGGGCGGACGGAGATGACTGAGAACTTCCAACCCCAGTTCTTGCAACTTGGAGACCGTCTGCTGTGCAGTATGAGGTCGCGCGTTATCGTGCAGGAGCAGCGGAGACGAGCGATATACCAATGCTGGTTGGAGATGTGCCAGCTTCTCCATCATTGTGTTCAGTTCTTCACAGTACTTACACATCTGCAGTAATGCTCACCCCGTTTGGTAAGAAGTTGTGATAAATCACACCGGCGCTAGACCACCAAACAGTAACCATTACTTTTCTAGGGGTAAGTTTTCGCTTAGCGCATTGTTTAGGTGCTGAACCAGGATCCAACCAACTTGCTGAGCGCTTGCGGTTATCAAAAAGAATCCATTTTTCATCGCAGGTAAAATTGCTATTCAAAATTCCTTCATTTGTGTGTCTGTTGAGCAGTGCAAGGCACGTTTCGACGCGTACTTCGCGCTGGCGATCATTGAGTTCGTGGGGCACCCATTTGTCAAGCTTTTTTACCTTGCCAATTTGACGCAAATGGACCAATATTGTTTTGACGCTAACGTCGAAAGCTGCTGCTAATTCAGCCATCGATTGTGTATCATCAGCTTTCACAATCGCCTTTAATTCGTCATTGTCGAGCAAAGTCTTCGGACGACCGCGAGGTTCATTTTTCAGGTCGAAATTCTCAGAACGGAAGCGAGCAAACCAATAACAGGTGGTGCGTTGGTTTGTAGTGTTAGCTCCGTAAACGTCGTTGATGTTGCGTGCCGCTTGTGCCGCGTTGCTGCCACGACAGTAGGTACTCATATTCCATAATTACTCGAAATTTTAACGTGTCCATGATGACGAAAAAGATTGAAATGCGATGAAAATGTAACACTAATCAATAAACAAATAACTACTTTTGGAAAAAGAATTCCATGTTTTAAAAATAAAATTAATTTGAAATTAGAATTCTTAGCCAAACAAAAATTATTTTGATTTGAAATGGCCAGTACTGCAGAACGGCAATTTCATAGGTAAAGACCTATTATTATAGGGCTTTTCTAGAAATTAGAAGTTATAACATAATCAACGTATCAAGTTGTGTTAATCGCTGTATAATTTGGGAAAATATTTACGTCGAACAAGCGCACGCCTGTGACACGAAACGATACGTCCTCTCGCTGGGCAGGCCTGATCGTGACTGGCGCGAGCGGCTTTGCGCGCTCGATATTATAGCACAATAATTATAGAAACGTCGGGAATTACATAAAATTAATACAACGCGATAAAATCCGTAAAAAATAGTTTTATTTCAATCCTTTTCATCTTTGATTTACTAAATCAAAATTTTTTTTTTTTTGAAAAAGTAATTTTTGATCCTATTAGAGGGATAACTGAAGATTATTAAGTAATTTAAAAAAAAACAAAATGTCTTTCTAAAAAATAGAAAAAAATACATATTTGTCTGCAATTTTCACGAAAAATTACGTTATGTAAATATTTTTTCCTGCTATGTGTGCTATTTTGTATGAAACTTGAAAAAAGTGCCTCCACCAGTGCCAAGTAGAGCATATGCGGGGTTTTATAGCATTTTTTAATATTCAGTTATACTAATATTTTCTTGTAAACCGACCATCAAACGTCACTCGAAACGCGTTTTTTGAGAAAAGGAGTTGTCAATAAAAGGGATTTACAATTATTATAGAAGTAATTTGAAAAATCCATTTCCGCCAGTGCCAGGTTTAAGAACAGTTCTTTTCAAATAATTAATAACTTTATATAAATTCTTTGTAGGTTTCTCACAATCGGTCATCAAAAACCACTAAAATGCGTAAATTTTTAGGACGGCCCCTTAATCCCTCTCATTATGAGAAGAAACCTGTGCCCAGCAGTGGGATAGTAGACATAATGGGTTGATTATGTTATGTTTAGTATCAGAAATGGACCTATTATTACTTTTAATTGTAATAAATATATATATTAAATTATTATTGAGATTAGAGATTCTTTGTTTTATCCAAAAAGAACATACATTGTTCACTTACAGGATAATACAAATATTAAATGTTAATTATGGTCCAGTAACTAACGTGATTTACATAATTTAACTATACACTCATTCAAGTAACAGTTTAACATAAACAAACACTCATAAAATTATAAACACGACTTGGCTATACAATTTGTCAGTTATGTAGTTCTATGTTGTTTGTGACATAATGCCTCAGTTTCGCCTTGAATATATTATAAGAAGATGTGTTTCTGATATCCGCGGGTAGATTATTATAAAGTTGCACACCTTCATACTTTATATTTCTTTTGCCATATTGCGTCCGTGGGGTATGCGTCCAGAGTATTTTGTTTGGATGTCTCTGACTATATTTAGATGTTTTTGTGTTAAATGTTATTTGTGTGTGGATGGATTTGTCGAGAATTTTTCGTATGAGAATGCAAGAGTTGAATGTGTAAAGTTGATGAATGTTCATTAGTTTAGTTTCTTTGTATAGTTTTGATGTAGGTGTGTGATAATAATAATTTAGAAGTAGCTTAATTATTTTATTTTGTGCTATTTGCAAATCTTTTATTGTGGTTTTGGTGGCGGACCCCCAGTCAATGAGATAAATTAAGTGTGATCGTACTAATAGTTGTAAATATTGAAGCGAATTTTTTTTGGGATGTTGTTTATATATGTGCGCATTGACCCCATTAGAGATGTTATTTTCGATTTTAAGTAATCAATGTGCGCTTGCCAAGTGAGTTTGTGATCTAATCTGAGACCGAGATATTTTTCACAATTGCTTTTCGATATAGGTATTTGTGTTGTTGATATGTAACGCTGGGTGGTCAGGGATTTTTTTATTTTTTGCCGAGAATATTATGTATGATGTTTTCGCTGCGTTTATGGTGAGTAAATTAGAGCTAAACCAGTTGCATAATATATCCAAGTCTTTTTGAGCGTCAGATATGATGTTTTTTATGTTATTGCCGAAGTAGAAAAGGCAAGTATCGTCAGCATATAGGGTTAGCTGCCCATTTAAACCTAGGTCTTTAATGTTATTTATGTATATAGCAAAAAGTAGGGGGGATAATAAGGATCCTTGGGGAACACCATTTATTAATTTATTTTATTTTTATTTATAGCCTTTTTCAGATATTTAAACATATTTGTTGAATTTGTTTTTATAAATATAGGTTTGTATTTAGTCTGTGTGCCTTTTGGCAAAGGCCTCCTCCAACATTTTCCATTCTTTTCTCTCCCGCGCCAGTCTAGTCCATGTTTTTCCAGCTGTTTTAACCACATCATCTTCCCATCTTCTGAATGGTTTTCCCTTTTTTTTCTTTCCCTCTCTTGAGTACCACAATGTTACTAATTTGCTCCATTTCTCTTCTCCTCTAATTAGATGGCCGGCCCATTTCCACTTAAGTGTTCTTAATTTCAACCCCACATCTGGGGTCTTTGAAGCTTTCCTAATTTTGCTGTGATTGATTTTATCTAATTTTCTTTGCCCCATCATGCTTCGTTCCATGCTTCGCTGGCAAGTCTGCAGTTTGGACTGTTGAGATTTTGTAAGTGCCCAAGTCTCGCATCCATATGTTAGGATAGGGAGTATACAAGTGTTAAACAGCTTTCCTTTAACCGAGATGTGTATTGCTTTGTCTTTCATTATTTCTCTGTGTGCCCAATATTTCTTCCATGCATGTCCTATGCGTGTCTCAATCTCTTTGCTTGACATATTGCTTATCTTGATTATCTGACCCAAATATGTATACTCATCCACATAGTCAATAGGAATATTGTTAACTATGATTGTTTCTTTCTCTCTGTTAGTCATTGCCTTAGTTTTTGATGTGTTCATGTTTAGGCCCACTGCTTTGCTATGCGTGTCTAGATCTGTCAACATATTTTGAAGCTCGTGAGAGGACTTTGCAAACAGAATAATGTCATCAGCAAATCTTAAGTTTGTTAGATACTCGCCATTGATTCTTAAGCCACAACCCCCCCCCCCCCCCCAACTGAATTGCCTGAAGACTTCCTCCAATACTGCAGTAAACAATTTCGGTGAAAGTGGGTCTCCTTGTTGTACACCCTTTTCTATATTGATAATCCCTTCTTCTCTTTCTAGCTTTTGTTTAAGGTTCATATTTGGATTTTATAATATGACCACGTTTCTGAATTCCGTGTTAAGCTCAAGTGGTTACCAATCCGCCGTCGCCGGAATGCTCATATACTTTATCTACTATATAATGTACTTTTCCTTCCATCTACCCCCTTTTACCTTAAAAAACGGTTTGAGTTTCTAGGCGATACCCACACACTATTCCTGAGGTCATCGGATAACTTAAAACTTAAGATGCCTATGCATTCTACAACTTTTTTCGATAAATCCTTTACAGTTCAGGCTGCTCGTTTGTGGAATGCACTTCCAGTGTCTATCAGGCGTGCTCAATCACTCCCTGTGTTTAAAAAGCTTGTGAAGGAACATTATTGATCACTGTAACTGTGACGCTTTACCATCGTTTACTATAGAATTTGTTGCTTATCATTAAACTATTTCTATTTTAAATTTATCTATATATTATTATTATTTATTTTTTTGGATTTATTATATTAATTTATAATTTATAGGTTTATATCTTATTTATATATATGTAGTATGTTTATATATTTATGTATAGAATTTATAATTGCTGTTTATTATATATTATGCATATGTATAGTTGTGTAGGTATATGTAGGTATGTACACCGTTGTCAACCCCATTTGTTAGTTCAGTCCAGATTTGTCCATCCTAAGGTTGCCTGGAAGAAATTGCAGTTAGCGATAAGGCCGCCCATTGTATGTTTTTTTGTTTCAATATGTCCTGTCCTATGTTTAATTTGGTGTACAGTAAAGAATATAATAAATAAATAAATAAATAAATAGATGTTCTTTATTATCCTAATATATTTTTCTTCCACTCCTTGTTTCTTCAAGGCATCCCATATTTTATTGTGGTCCAGCGAATCGAAGGCCTTGCAATAGTCGACAAAACAGCAGTAGACTGGTAGGCCATATTCTTTATATTTTTCGACATGGACATGGTCAACAACTGAATACTTGCTTCGGAATCCCGCCTGTTCTCGTGGTTGGTTCTCGTCAAGTACTTGGCCGATAGTTTCCAACATCATTTCTGTCCCCCTTTTTGTGTATTAAAATTATAGTAGACTTGGTCCATTGGTGTGGTATGATTTCCGTTTCTAATACATGGTTAAAAATTGAAGTTAGAGCTGGTGTTATAGTATGCTGTAATGCCAACAAGATTTCGTTTGTTATGTTGTCAGAACCCGGGGCCTTGTCTCTTTTTTGTATTTTTATAGCCTGTTCAACTTCTCTTTCCAATATTGGTGCGACATCAGTTCGGTTATCGAGTGGTATCTTGTCTGTTGATAGTGAGTTTGAGTACAGATCCTGGAAAAACTCTGTAGCTGTTCTTATTATATCTGGCCTCTTTGTTTTAACTGTACCTGTTACACTTTTAATACTTGGTATCCAGTCCCTCTTCGTGGTCAAGCATTTGATGGCCTTTTTCACTCCTCCTGTTTTAATAATATGTTCTTCGAATATTTTAAGTCTATATGTCAGTCTATCTTTCCTTTCCTCATCCGAACACCATATTAATAATTAAATTGGTTCATTTTGAACTTATATCAACATTCAGAATCAACTAATCTAATAATTTTATATAGTTTTTACAGTAAAATGAATAGACTTGGTTTGGGTTGTAGGTTCTGGCACTATAAGAAAGCTTAGAAATTCGTGCTGCGCTGTCGTAATTTAAAAATGTAAGGACTTTTCTTCGAGCATAAATATGGTATATTATGGTATGGTATATGGTATAGCGGGATATTTTCCGCAACTCCACTTTGCGTGCAGTTGGGAAGAATTATCTACTCGAGCCACCCTAACTCCTCAAGAACTCGAGCATAAATTATACAAAAGATTGTTTGCTTTTGATGAAGAAATCCTGCAATATTGTACCAAACTGTTTTTTACCCGACGACGAAAAAAGGTTGGGAATGAGTTTAACAGTCCAGGTATCTATTACAATTGTCCATGTATGTATGTGTGTCTATTTATATATGGGTGTTAGATTCTAGCTCTAGATATTTTTTTTGAGTTTTTGTTTACCACAAAAAATTTAACTAGGTACCATTATATAATGACCTGCGTTTAGTTGGAGAAAAATCAATATATTTGAAAACTAGGCAAAACTTTTAATTTTTATAAGTATTAAAACTTATATTTCAACTAACTGTTAACACAAATTAGTGAATTTATAAATAAAACCTTTGATAGCGTATTCCATGGAATTACTCCTATACTTACTCATATTTAATGTGAAAATGACTGTGTATGTTACCTTTTTATGTCACAAAAACTAAATAATCCCTATAAGATAATTGAAACTGCAGACAACAATTAGTATTAATTAAACAGTATTTATATATTGGACAGTTTCATTCATTATCGCCCATTTAATGACCTCCAGAGACCCAAGCAAAAGACTTTGCATTGTCTTGCTCTTTAAAGGGACTTGATGGGTTAAGAATAAAATATTTATTGAATAGAGCATAATTTTGAATGAAATGATAAAGTAATGATAAAAAAACTGACCCTAAAACAAAACTAAATACAGATTGAATTATTTCAAAAATATATCTGTGTATTTAGTCTTAAACAAAACACACTATTTATTTGGCTTGCTGACCATTTACCATGATTGACATGCCCTAGTGAACCAGACCAGTAATGACTAAACACAACCTAGATTTCACACACAAAAATGATGTGCATGTACTTTACACAACATTTAGTCAGACTTCATGAGATGGAAACTTACCAACCAATTTTAGTCTCAATGTAATTAATATCAACTTAAATAAATAATAAATTACACTCACCTCTATCAATATACAAAAGTCCAGTAAGTTGTACAAAACAACCTTTCAGATTGAGATCTTGTAATCAAGATCAAGAAAACTCTCAAAATACAGCTTCTGATTCTTCCACTAGGTACCTTAGTTTACACAGAAGCAAATTCCTATGTCGGGCTATAAACTCAAAATAAATGCTTTTGCAAATATTTAAAGCATTGATGTGCTAGACACTAAGTATTCTACAGAACTTTTACACTACGTTACTTAGTTTTAAGGGCGGAGGTAATCACAGGAGTGGCGAACAAAAGTACTTGAATTATGAGAATTTTACAAATGTCAGATCCGTCCACACCACTTGCAACGTGACTACAAAAGTACAACGTGACCTCAATGTTTTTATTTGTACCATAGGTATAAATGTATTGTTTTGCAAGGCAGCAAACACAACTTCAAAGGAACATATAAGCATACTATTTACCTAACCTTAGAAATTAAGTTTAATATTCATATATTACGATTATTGGATTATTAAATTTGTATTTGTAAGAGATAACTATTTAATTAAATAATAATAAAGGAAATGTCAAAAAAACACTCAATTACTCAAGTTCAATCAAATGTCATTTGACTGTCTGTCATGATGTCACTGGGTTGGGTTTATTTCGCTCAGCCCGCCAAATTCAAATTTCAATTGATTTTTCGCAATTTATAGGTCTATAACACATTCTAGATTCCTAGCTGTAGTAATTGCGGCATTAGCTATACAATATTCACAACTGAGCATTAAAAGTAGGGTCAATCGTCAATTTTGGCCAAAATTACACGAAAAAGCGACCCTGCGCGAGGCCAAAACGGAAGCGAGCAAACCAATAACAGGTGGTGCGTTGGTTTGTAGTGTTAGCTCCGTAAACGTCGTTGATGTTGCGTGCCGCTTGTGCCGCGTTGCTGCCACGACAATAGGTACTCATATTCCATAATTACTCGAAATTTTAACGTATCCATGATGACGAAAAAGATAGAAATGCGATGAAAATGTAACACTAATCAAGAAACAAATGACTACTTTTGGAAAAAGAATTCCATGTTTTAAAAATAAAATTAATTTGAAATTAGAATTCTTAGCCAAACAAAAATTATTTTGATTTGAAATGGCCAGTACTGCAGAACGGCAATTTCATAGGTAAAGACCTATTATATATGGTTATTTGTAGTTACTAAGAATAATTTCCACATTTATGTTTTTTCTCTTAATAAAATAAAAAAAAACTTTTTTTACTGAACTATGCTGTTTCATTTAATAAGATTTTATAAGTATGTAATTGGTAGATCGCACAGGGTTTCATTAGTAAACAGGAGGTCTTGGGTCTAATCAAGTTGGCCACCCCTGCTGTATAGCTGGATGTTGATGTTTTGATGATGATGTTGCGTGTAGAATATTCGACTGAGGACTAAAAATATGTCCATAAGTAGGTATACCTACGAAGTTCCAGAAACCTGGTAAATTAATTGATCTCCAGAAATTTTTTAAACTTACTGTACCTATCTATCAATGTAAATAGAAATCAATTGCTGCATGTATGAACGATTATCACTTGAAAACAACTCGACCGATTAGGTTAAACCGACTAATTTTTGTTGTGGTTCCTAATAGGGTATTACACCTTTTTTTGAAAACTGTTTTAAATTAATCCTTAGATCGTAATGAACCAGTAGAATTTTTATTTCAGTTTTATAAAATCGAAAAATGCGTTAATAACTATTTTTAATTTATGATTTTGAATTTTCGCGCGGAAACACTAGTCGCCATGCTACTTCGGGTCGTGACGTCTCTTCGTTAGTAAACAACATGTAAACAATGCAACTGCAAAAGACCAAGTAACGTCAAGTAACTATCGGAGTGACATCACGTCGGAATCCAATATGGCGGATGGCGTTTTAAAACAGATTAAAAAAGACTATTTTTGAAATTGAGTTATTAAATTTACATTGCATTTTTAAAAATGAATACTAACGTTTCTCGTTTACTTTTTTAAAAATCTATCATAAACATGCATTTTTATATGTTTTCTTACATGGTGTAAAATGTGTAAAATACCCTATTGTCAGAACAAAGCTTATTGTAATATTTATTGTAAATACCCTATTGTATAAAAAAAACTGAACAATAACCTAAAAATTTAGGATCTGAAATTCGAGGTGTTATATTAGGGTGATATTTAAGTAATACTATTATTGAATATATTCACTTAGCCATATTAGGATACCATACCTATTACTGGGTAATAGTCAAATATTAGTCAGCCATATTGAGATTCATATTCTCTCCGTATTCGTTACTCTAACATAATATTGATATCGGGCCTATTCTGAGAATAGTTACTGGCTGACTAATATTTGACTATTACCCAGTAATAGGTATGGTATCCTAATATGGCTCAAAACTACAGTTTGTTCGGAAATTTATTCAGCGCTAAATGTAGTGATTTTGTTTTCATTGAGTGTTTACTTTGTAACCATCACATTCAGCTTGCATACAAAGCCCGACGTGTATAATTTTGTCTTTAGAAATCTCACTCACACACGCACACGTCAAACAGAAGTAAGCAGTACCGTTTTATTCTATTCGATATTATATACGCATCTCACTCACTCCCCCGAATCGTCTCGCTATAACGCGGTCGCAGCGGAGTAACTGTGTGTATGCGTGCGGCAACCTCCCGTAGCGCGCTCGTCGACGCATACAGCCGCGCAAGTCACCGCGAATATCGAACACTGATCTCTCGGTGTGCCTATTATTTGACTAATATCTGGTAATAGTCTACGCTAAACTAATATATATACTAATATGAATATACAACTCGTATCATAATATCTATACCTATTACGAATATATTAGTTACACCTCTATCTGAAATGTTGCTGATAATATTTTTAGACGTGAAGCTGAGCATGCGCCGCTAGAGTCTAAAAATGTTTCCGAATCCTAAAATATGATTTTTAAAATTCTTGTGTGTCTGTTACGGGTTAGAGCAAAAACCTTTGATACCTAAGTATATAGTCAAAGGCAAAAACAGACTAAAAGGCAAAAAATAGACTAGTTATGTAATTACTATTAGGAAGTAGGTATACGCTCCAACTTAAAAACTGTTGAAGTTCTTATCTTAATTAATTCAACGGATCCTGTGATACAGCTTGACCTCTCGTATGTATACAGACCCATACAAAGAAGAGATCATCTCTGTTGGTTTTTGATTGAATTAATTAAATTTAAATAGGTAATTAATTAAAAAGTTAGCAATTTTCTTCAGATAAACAAAATAACAAGGTTTCTATATTACATAACATAACATACCATCACGCCTGTATTCCCCGAAGGATTAGGCAGAGGCGTACTAATGTACACCCACAGTTCGCTGGTATGTTTAGGTCCCATGTAATAGGGGGCGAGCCTATTGCCATTAACCGGGCACAAATTCCTAACTCCGAGCTGCTACTGGGAATTTCATAGAAAAACCCAATAACACTGCTTGACCTGGGAATCGAGGGAACCCAGGTCCTCCAGCGTAGCAGTCGCACTCAGCACCACTTGGCTAATGAGGCGGTTTCTATATTATTATATCAAACTAAGTAGAAATTTATTTAAAACAAAATAATTTTAATATTGATATGGTCATTATAAGATGTTGTTAAGTTAGGAGTCCTACGTGTCCTAAGTTAGGACACGTAGGGACTAAATAAATTCACCGACTTGGTATTACATGGATTTCACAACTTTTTACGATAGAAAACTGAGTTGCGAGACTTGTTTTTTTTAGTGGCAATAATTTATTTTATAGTGTTTTGTTTACATTAGACTTCAAGTTAAGATTTCTTCTTCATCCAGATATTAGATTTTATCTGGAAATTAGAGGTGTTATATTAGGGTGATATTTAATTAATACTATTATTGAATATATTCACTTAGCCATATTAGGATACCATACCTATTAAACATTATTCTTATTCTTATTTCGAATCATATATGCATCTCGCTCACTCCGCCGAATCGTCTCGCTATGACGCGGTCGCTGCGGAGTAACTGTGTGTATGCGTGCGGCAACCTCCCGTAGCGCGCTCGTGGACGCACACAGCCGCGCAAGTCACCGCGTATATCAGAACACTGATCTCTCGGTGTGCCTATTATTTGACTAATATCTGGTAATAGTCTACGCAAAACTAATATATACTAATATGAATATACAACTCGTATCATAGTATATATACCTATTACGAATATAATATTAGTTACACCTCTACTGGAAATCAATATTATTCTACCTTAGACTATAAAAAAATGGATATGTATGCCTGTTTACTTAAATATCTACCTATCTCCTTATATACCTATAAAGTGTTTGTTATTGTTAAGAAATGCAGATGACGCATCAAATCGTATTGCCTCGAATTATTAGTCAAAGCTCGAATTGGCTCAAGAAGAGGGTTTTCTTCTTTGACTATCAATCTATAAATAGTCAAAGGCTCTCTTGTACAAATAAATTATTAAACTCTGACTCTGTGGTGATTGTTTAAGATTCCGATAGTATCGATTGTTTTAAAAAAAATTATCGATACATCGATATTTAATCGATAGTTTTCGAGACATTTATAGGTATAAAACTTTGACTATCTATCTATAAGGACCCGCCTCTCATGATCATTCCCCTCTGTCAAGGTAGTGGATTAAAAAATCTAACGCGTTTATCAAAACTGTTTCCGAAATCGATTTTTCATTAACAGAATCGTTTCCGCTCAGTAAGGTCATCATAAATGCTCCGTGTAAATACCGATATACGTGCAGTTAATGTATGCAAAAAAATATCTAATATCTTATTTAGATAAAGATGGAGTTATTTTCCATATGTAAGTATTAAAGTTCATTTATTTCTATTTAAATCACATAATACAATTTATTAATAAAGATCGAGGACGTTACCGATTCAATAATCGAGTATAAAATAATCGTTTAGTTCAAGCATGCACTCCCCACGAGACTACCTGCACTCCCCACGAGACTTTCCGCACTCCCCACGAGACTAGCAAATTTTTTTTACTAACAATATCAGCCTTCTGCTAATACACGTAAGATTTAAATTTGAAATATCCATCAAAATGTCATTTTTTGATTTCAATTATATATCATCCAATAGGATGTCACCATTTCTGATTTCCAATTATAGGTCTTAATGCAGAATTACCGTTTTTTGGCAATTATAGGCCTTATATATATTATGACATAATGCATAAAACTCGAATTTTAAAAAGTGTAGCGAGACTATGTCCCTCTTTTGTTTTGTCATTTTAATTAATGATGTGATAGTGTTTGTTTACGATTTCGAATCGATATCGATATTATTTTTGTGTTCAATGTAAGACCAAATGAATATCACTGAATTTATGATATCACTATATTTTAATAAAATAACATTTTTGGAAATGACGTAACTAAGATTATTGATTATTTTTGATATCCAGTATTAGATATTTTATTTGTTACTTTTTCAGATCTACAAAAGACCTTCATTTAAAATGATATAGGTGTGATTGATAAATAATAGCTTAAGCCGTTGCGGATAAATTTGTTGACAAAAGAATTTATAAATTAACATATTTAAATCGTATTTCAAAAATCATTGAAAATGATTTCTAAGATACGGTATGGTTAGAAGGTCTGGGGTTTCTTTTACCGCTTAGGTGGAAAACCAGCACATGTCCCGCCTGATGGTAAGTGTATTTATAGTGTTAATGTACCCTATTATATGAACGCTTGCAACACCTGGGGTATCACTCGCCCGTTGCCGAACCTGTAACACCTGTAACCTGTCCCACCCAGTAGACACCCACAACACCGGTACCCCCACTGCCAACATAACGCTTCCTCGCGGAGCTCTGGCGATCTTGCTCACCGTTAGGAACACAACATAGTACAGTCACAGATACTAGTACAGTGCTATGTTATTTGGCTACTATTTTCTGCAAAGTGTAGGTGTTTCCCCAGTTGGGCAGCTCCAATTGTAAGTGAGTTATTTAATTCCACTATGCCCTGCCTCTCGGGGTGTTTCTTCAAACACATTATTTTCGTTTTTCGATATCCGGCTCAAAGAAATAACGAGAGTACGGAACACGACATACCATCACGTCTTTATTCCCCGAAGGGTTAGACAGATGCGTACTTCGGGGGCGAGCCTATTGCCATCAGCGGGCATCAACCCTTAATTTTATAGAAAAACTCCAATAACACATTGCTCGACCGGGGAATCGAACCCAGGACCTCTAGTGTAGCGCTTCTGTTCATATTAACGCGCGACATAATGAACAAAATCGTATTTACTCCTACTTATATCTCGTGGGAAACAAAATGCTCTGTCTAGTGTTATCCCTATAATCAAACTAATTGGTATCAAAGTATTTGTAACATAACGTCCCCAATATCCGCTCTATCTATACTAATATTATAAAGAGGAAAGATTTGTATGTATCAATGTATGTAACAAATAAACTCAAAAACTACTAGCCCGATTTCGAAAATTCTTTCACCATTTGAATGCTACATTATTCAAGATTAACATAGGCTATAGAATATGTATTTCGAAAAGTTTACGATTTCTCTCACCCGTGCGTTTATTTTCCAATTACATAGTATGTTACACCTATTTATCTATACCTAAACAGTTCCTTTGTTTTGTATTTCATTAACATGCAATGAGAGCATTGCATTGAAAATAATTATGACGCAAGATATTAAAAAGGTGTATATGGATGATTTTAATTTTGCAAATAAATAATTACATATAAAAATATTTTTTGATGTTGTTACGTTTTTCTCCATTCTTCCTAAAATAATCTATCGATATAAAATATCGACATAGTAGCTTCCTAATTATTTTTAGTGTATTATACGTTCGTATTGTCGTCAATTCTTGTATGTTGACGTATTTGTCCTCTATGTGTGCGTAAATTGTGTTAGTGGTGAAGAATTTAATATGTGTGAGTTCGTGACGATACAAAATGATTTTGAGTATGTGTGCAGCAATGTCTATGTAGTGTTTCCTCCCCCCGCACCAAAAGTGACAGACTTTTTTGTTCATAGAATCAGGCGCGTCACTTGTCCAGGGATAGATAGTCAAAGGTATAAAATGAAACACAACTTTGTATACTTATGTAGTATTAATTGAACACATTCAATACATTTTAAAACATATTTAAATTTTGGTTTAAAAATTTAATGTATACAAATTCTTTTCCTTCGGCCGGCTTCTTTTTCATTCATAATGAGCCCTGCTTTGGAAAAAAACAAATATTTTTTTGCCATCATAAAGTCACATTACAGCACTTGTTGAACTTAGCGCAAAAAGTATTACAATACAAATCAAGTAAATACTAAAAAAAAAAACTTCATTTGATAGATATATATGATATAATCAAAGTTCTAATACTAAAACCGTAGTAATAGCGGGAAATAAGTTTTGCAAATTGCAAAATACAAGTTACAATTTTGACTTGGCAACTTTACCACATAAAGCTCCCGCTTTATATGGTAAAGTTGTAATTTGCAAAATACATTGCAAAGTACGGGTACCTAGGCGACCGAGTGGAATTCACAAGGGGGGGGGGGGTGATATAGTTGTTAAAATCTACTCTTGAGCCCGTAGACAATAGTGCCAGGAGACTCCAAGATTACAGCCCGTGGTTCAATAATATAAAAAAGGCTTGGGACGTTAAAAAGAAAATAAACGATATATCGATATATCTCTCAGACAATAGATAGTTTCGATAGTTGAAATACTATCAATTAATCGATTTACTATCGATTTTTAAGCAACACTATTGCTGGCAATGGCAACATTTTATGTTCTTTCAAAAGTGACCCGTCGTAGAGAGATGTACGTAAAATATTAGTCAAAAATTTCATCCTCTTTTATCTTATTGTATCGTGAAGCATATTATTTGAAAATCTATAAACAACGTTTGTTTTTAAGTAAATTCTTCGAGTATGGGTAAATTTTTATTTATAAATTAATTTCAGTGACGGGTGGTAATCATGGGTCGTGTGATTCGTGCTCAACGTAAAGGTGCCGGTTCAGTTTTCGTATCACACACTAAGAAAAGGAAAGGAGCGCCTAAACTACGCTCTTTGGATTATGCTGAACGTCATGGTTACATCAAGGGTGTTGTAAAGGTATGATATGTACGAATAAACACATGTTCTTCACGTTCACTGGCGAGGCATGGTTACCACTTCAGACATGTAGGTTGATGACAACTGTCGAGAAACTTACATGCATAACCCATAAATAGATACAAAATAACACTGATAATTGCGTTCTAATATTATTTGCACCTTCACCCCTTCCTAACCTATGGTAGTTTATGATAAAAATTGCCCTTATTAAGATAAATGGGAACCTGTTTCGAACATCTTGTTAATTTAATATTACACTTGATATATTTAAGTAAAACCAAAAAAACCAGCTTGTTAGTAAACAATTTTAATGACCTCGTTATCGATACATGTTGGATGGAGGGGACTCGTTTGATTAAACCATACATTTTGTAGGACAAATGTTTTCGATTAATTAAGATAGATACATTTTTGAGAATCATCAAATAAACATATTTTATCCCTGCTACCCTGTTACTTACCACAATCGAGAGATTTGTTTAGGAAATTGTTGGGTGTCTCTTCAAAATGAAGCTACTCACGGAAAATTAGCTTATTGATAGGAATCAAATAAAGAAATGAATGGGGGATCCCAGACTAATATTAACTTGTGTCATCAACTATGTACTTGCTATGGAGGAGTGGAATATAGAGTGTCAAACACCAATGTTCAAGTCAGACAGCAAACTAACACTGTTTTCGCCTCTTGAAGGCGTAGCTGCACTTGTGCCATTTTGTCTTAAAATTTACTACTGTGCAGCCATTTGTGCACAAATACAAAAGAGGTTTGTTAATTTGGGGGTACTGTACTTACTCATATTATCTCTACTCCAGTTGTAGAATCAGTATGGCAGATTTCAATTAGGACTTGTTATGATGGTTAGAAATTAATTCAACTTTTTATTGATTGGTCTATTTATTAGGATATAATCCATGACCCTGGCCGCGGTGCTCCACTTGCAGTAGTCCACTTCCGTGACCCCTACAAGTTTAAAACTCGTAAGGAGCTTTTCATTGCCCCTGAGGGTCTCTACACTGGCCAGTTTGTGTACTGTGGAAAGAAGGCAACTCTTGAAGTTGGTGAGTTGGTATAACTATTAATTTGGTTTG
Organism: Acronicta leporina; assembly: GCA_947256265.1. NCBI lineage: Eukaryota > Metazoa > Arthropoda > Insecta > Lepidoptera > Noctuidae > Acronicta > Acronicta leporina. Next base: position 9,324,214 of record OX366514.1, read on the forward strand.
AAATTAAACACTGATATCGAAATTATGTACCTACATGGGAAGTTTTTAAAATAATAATAGGAAGGCCTATAGCCAGCAAATCTGGCAAATGTACTTTTGGTAAATTGGTAAATTTGGTAAATGAGTTCTTGGAATATATTTTTGTAGTATTTAGTACTTTCAGACCTGCCTACTATGCAACAGGTTTTATTAATCATGCAGGTTTTACAATTGCTGCCAATATATACAACAGCAATATGTATTTCGTAAAGATTCTGAAGTTCACTCACTACACCTAATGCTGTCATTTTCCTTAAATACACTTAAGTTAGTTAAGTTAGTGGCAGAGTCCACCTCTAAGCTCTATCATGATAAGCTCTGCTACTCTACCAAAAATTATTATTGTGTTATCTCGTTGTACAAAATTACAAATGATTAAAAGTGAAGAATAGTAAGTTACTAAATGACGTAGGACATGGACATGCATCAAAACAAAATATGAATAAATCGATTTATTCATATGTTTTTAGTTCATTTCAAGTCATAATATTGTAAAGACACGATTTAAAATGTTTTTCTATGAATTACAGGCAATGTCATGCCTGTGGGTGCCATGCCTGAGGGTACCATTGTATGCAACCTAGAGGAGAAAATGGGTGACCGAGGTCGGCTGGCTCGTGCATCTGGAAACTTTGCCACTGTCATTGGTCACAATCCTGATGCCAAACGCACCAGGGTTAAGCTGCCTTCAGGAGCTAAGAAAGTTCTGCCATCCAGCAACAGAGGCATGGTTGGTGAGTAAAAAAATAATCTTTAGATCCAATAAGCTGTTTAAGTACTTTGTCATTTCAGGGAAATAAAACCCTGAATTGAATTAAATTATTTTACTGTAATAACGTTAATTTTTAATGTACTTTAGTCATGTCCCAAAAATTGGGACAATATTTGTCACAATTAACATGTGGGAATTCCCTACTTTACTTTTCTGTTCCTCAAAGTTTAAGTAAATTGACACTATCTATTCCAGTAACTAGTTATTATACTTGTTATTTTTTGTTTAATATTTATGATGACTTTGAACTTACCTACTCTGATAAATATCATTGATTACACAGAGGCTCTTTCTGATAATTAATATTAATATAACTAACAAATATTATTTTGTTATTTTTTTACTGATTCTCGTTATCACTGTACAGGTATTGTGGCCGGCGGCGGACGTATTGACAAACCCATCCTGAAGGCTGGGCGTGCTTACCACAAGTATAAGGTGAAGCGTAACTGCTGGCCATATGTACGTGGTGTGGCCATGAACCCCGTTGAGCATCCTCACGGTGGTGGTAACCATCAACACATTGGTGAGTACCATTTTATGTTTTCGATCAGTCTACCAAACCACTCAAATTATTATTCAATTGTTGCCGTAATTTAGTTCACTTATTAAGTATAGAAATGTTATTATTTTCTTATGACAGGTAAGGCTTCGACTGTCAAGAGAGGTACATCTGCTGGTCGCAAGGTTGGTCTCATCGCCGCTCGCAGAACCGGAAGAATTCGTGGTGGCAAGACCGATACCAAGAAGGAGGCGTAGACATATTTTTAAACAAAATAAAAACCATAAACTTGAGTTATCGTCTTTATTACTCCATTCGTCCTAAATTTCCCCAATAGTATTTATACTGGTCAATGGTGTCAAGTATTCTTCAAATTCAGCAGGTGATATTTTTTTTAGTTATTATAAAAATAAGTATGTTATTATGCAGAAATAACTTACAATAATATATCGCTATGAACTGCTGACTATGATTTATTCATGCTTGCACTTTTTATTACATCGATTTTCGTTAAATTAATTATTTGCACTGTTGTTTATAGATTTGGAAGTTTGGTCTCTAAAAGAAAAGTAATGGAGACCAGGACAAAATTCAACTTCTGAAACAAAGAAACTTCTTTATCATAGTGAGTATGCATTTTTCCAAAGATATTTGTACTTAGAATAGTGTCGCGCCATTGCCATCCTACTTCCTGTTATAATTCCTACTAATATTATAAACTTGAAAGTTTGTGAGGATGTATGGATGTTTCTTACTCTTTCAGTCAAAAACTACTGTATGGATATTAATGAAACTTAAATAATACTTATAGCTCATACATCAGCATAAAACAAAGCTAATAAGTGGCTATAATTCATAAAGATATTTAATACTATTTGAAATCGCTGAATTAACTTTTCTTGATTTCATTTATGTAAATACTCTAATAATGTTGTTCTCTGGCATATATGTATATATATATATTATGTATTTATTTAGATATATATTTTTTTAGTTGAATTATACGTACCGTATGTATTTGTGTATATGTTTACATCATTGTGTATTATAATTCTTTTTTTACTCAGATATTTTTTTTTTAGGTACCAATTAACTTTTTCTCCCAAACCCAAAGGTTGACTGGTAGAGAATGCCATAAATGGCATTAAATCCGCCTTATGTACTACTTTTGTGCATAGAAGTATAAATAAATATTTCTTAACACGTTCCCTGTCCAATGACTCCAAAAGAGTCACGCTTGTGCCAAACTCGTACGTCTATGACTATTTGGAGTCATACTCCAAAGATAAATGTGATGGTTTATATTTCATTGGACGTATGACTACGAGTGAAACCATTATCATGGACGTATGGTTGGATAACAAGGTTAGAAAAAATTCAAAAGAGCCACCGTAAAATGTCGCAATTTTCTTATTAAATGAAGATGAAATAAACCATTTTTTGTAGACGTACAAATATTTTTTTTATTTTTGTTCTGGGACAGGGAACGTGTTAAATTGGGCAAAATGTTTAGTAACTCAACAAAAAAATCAGTAATCTGCGAGCTATTTTGGCGTGCGTGGCAAAAACTAAGTTTACACGAATATAATGTATGGTGGAGTTGTTTCTCCGAAATAGTTCTACAAAAAGTCCGCGACAGTATATAACTTTTATGTTAGGCATTATTACCAAAATAATGAATCATAAATACAAAAAAATATATACTTTTTTCCAATTCCCATTTTGCAGTAACAAGGTGATTTTTATCAAACTACATACTTTTATCGCTTCTGATGTTCAAAGTAGATGTACTACGTATTTTGATTTAATATTTTATGTTACGATAAAATATATCATTTTTTTATCAATTAAGCTAATAAATGCATTTTCAGTGACAAATTGAATCACCAAGTAATATTAGAACAAAAAAAATTAATGACTTGGAAATAATATCAATCATCAAAATATTATACAGGTTTATGGATAATCAATCTTAAAACGCGTGTGGGCTACTTCTCTACGCCTTAACGATCAAAGTAAGCCAAGTTCAAGCAAAGGAACTGGCTAGCCAGCGCCGAGTGTAATATTACACGAACCACTTGGTGCCAGTTTTTTTGACTCCTTCTATAACTCAAAACCTCCTTAACGTAAACTACGTGTGTTTAATTATATCCAGGACATCTAGAAGCCCAAATTTCATTAAGCTAGCTCAAACGGTTATAAAGATATGAAGGTCAAAAAGCCGTAAATTTTAGCACTGACTGACAGTTTTCATTAGTCATAAAGTTATTCGACATAATTATTATATATATTTTTAAAATCTGATAAAAACTGGGCAAGTCAAATCTAACCTACTTTAAGATCACATTTTTAAATAACAGCATTTGTTATAGGTATCCATTATAGCAAAGAAATAGAGTTTAATACTTGTTCATAATGTTATTTTGTTCCTATAAATATATATTTGGATTTTGCATAGAACTTGGCACTCATTTAGATCTCAATTCTTTTTGCGGCGAAGCCCACAGGCAAGCATAATTTTTGTATTGAACTTGGCTCTACTTTTTTACATTTATGTATTTGGTGGGATTAGAGTTTTGACTCACTTGCGCGATTCATGTAGCGCGAGTCGGTATCGTATGTAGCGCGGTAGATGTCGCTACATGTATAATGACGAACACGCGTCGATGAAGCTACGTTTCCGTGGACAGAGAATTTTTGCACCGCGCTATAGTAGCTCATATATGTTTTTTTTCGACATTCTTGACATATTGGCCAATTTACACAATATCTTTATGAATTATAAATTCATAAAGATATTGTGTATTGTGTGCGTATAGCTTATGTTATTCTGAGGTATGAGAGCTATATGATTGTATGTTTCATTATAAATCCATACCGTCGTTTTGGGTCAAATAGTACATACATACTCGAAAACTTTCACGATTGTAATATTTTTAAGATAACAGTTATGCTTTTACAAGCGTTTATGATACGTTATGATTCTAGTTGCACGCTTATAAAAAGTCTAAAACGGAATAAAGTTATCGATTCAAATTCTTCTTTCATGATGACTTTAAACTTACCTACTCTGAAATAATCTTTGATTACACAGAGGCTCTTTCTGAGGATGACTCAAGTACCTAACTGAATAAATATTTCTTTATGATTTTGTGAACTGATCTTGAGTTTTATCATTGTGCAGGTAACATCTATCAAGTCCGAAAACTGGTCATCCAGTAAGTACAAAAAATCTTCATAGTAAAGTAATACTTCTGCTACAATGTATTATTTGCCCCAAAAAAAGATACCATATTTGATTTAGTATCAATAGTTTATGACAAATTCAAAAGTAGAACTTAAATTTTATACATATTTTTATGTATCATATATCTATATACGGGGTGGAAACTTTCAGCGGGACAGTCAGGGGAAGTACCTTATCCGTTGCAGGACGAAAATGGTCCTAGGCGACTATCCATATTTTTTTATGGAATTTTGATCCCCATTCACAGGTTTAAAAAAAAAATAAATTTAGCATGAAAATAGCCATTTTACACAAAAAAAATTTTGATGCCAATCGATCCTGTTTCTAATACTGATCAAAAACTTCTATGGGACCAACCATCGTTGGAGTACTCAAAAAGTCACAAATTGCTTGCAAAAAACTTGTATGTGTATGATGATCAAGCCGTTTCGAAGGAGTATGAAGGAGAATTTTATATATAAGACTAGCTGATCTGACAGACGTTGTCCTCTCTAAGTTTCAACTAACCACCTCGAAAAATTTGGTTTTCCATATTTGTAATACTTACACTTAGCGCCATCGACCTCTGAATACCTTATTTCTGACCTATAAATTACTTAATTTCAAAAATTTGTTTAAATGGTATTGTCGTGAAGCATGGAAATATAAACATACCTACATAGATAAAAATTACAAATAACTGCTAATCTTTGGGTTTAATATTATTTAATTATTTGATTAGATGCAAACTCTTTAGTTTCTCAAATAAAGTGTGCATACTGTATCTACACCATGGAGGTTTCACATTATAAAACTAGCTAAAAGCAGAGCTTTACGAAGGCTCGCGAAGATTTATCATCCTTTTTTTTTTAAATCTTGACACCAACGCTTGACACATATCCACTCACCTACATGAAAATCGATCGGGGCTGCGATTCCCATTTTTTAACCCCCGACGCAAAAACGACGGGGTGTTATAAGTTTGACGTGTCTGCGTGTGTGTGTGTGTGTGTGTGTGTGTGTGTCTGTCTGTCTGTGGCATCGTAGCTCCCGAATGGATGAACCGATTCAGATTTTATTTTTTTTGTTTGAAAGGTGAATAAGTCGGGAGTGTTCTTAGCTATGTTTGATGAAAATCAGTCCAAGATGGCCGCCGCCACAAGATGGCGGTTTACATAATTTTTCACAACTCCCACAATATTGGTATCAAATGAAAGGGCCTGACTAGTAGAATACTATACACTATGAAAAATTTCAAATCCAAGATGGCCGCCTCCACGAAATGGTGAATTTATTAATTTTTTTCACTACTCCCTCAATAAAGGTATCAAATGAAAGGGCTTGACTAGTAGAATATATGAGAGCGGTCCCCCGACGCGACAAAATTTAATCAAAAAACTTCATACGTACTTACGAAGGGTTATAATTTCAAGAATATTTTTCTCTTTTTATAGGAATTCAGGTTTATTTTTGTGTCGGGGGTTTTTTTTAATTTTTAATTTTGTTCTGAATTTCTTGTTCCCTACACACCATTTTTTTATTATTATTACTCTACTTGATGTAAAAAAACCTGCACACTGCGTAGTTAGTTCAATAAATTCGTTATGAATAAAAAAGTAACTCAAAAAGGGAGAAATAAAATTGTACACGTATCCACTCACCTACAAGAAAATCAGTCCGGGCTGCGATTCCCATTTCTGAAATTTGTTCTGAATTTCAATCGAAACCTATTAAACAATTATGTAATGTGTCTTGAAGAACAAAATGCAGCCTTCTTCTGATTTTCTCGCAGGTCAGTGTATATGTGTAGGTTGTGTGGTAGTTGGTTTCGAGAATTTTATTTAATCCTTTACGTTGTGGGTTTTATTCAAACTTTTTAGTTAATTCTTTTGAAAACCCAACTCATTATCTAAGTTATTTCTGATTATCAAAGTTAGATTGTAGGTAATGACTTTGCATCATTTTTGTAGATTTTTAGAAATTATTATGTTTCTAAAATAAACGGTACGCACTGTATGTACAATGGGTTATAGCTGTTACCTGACCCACCTTAAAAATTTACGAATTTGAACCCTCTGCTTGTGATATTACGGGTTATTCAATTTGTATGAGGTAATCAGACTAGCGCTACTCGATGACAAATAAAATAATAATACAGACTACCTACTAAGCAATTTTGATCTTTAAAACAACGACCTAGGTCGTTGTTTTAAAGCGACTTGTTCAAGATAGGCAAATATTATAAACTACAGTTGTGCCAATTTGATCTTTAACACGTAACGTTAGGGTAGGTAATCTTTGAATATTGTTTTGTCACATGATTGAGGAGTTGTTAATTTCAATAATACTTGTTAAGGTGATTTGGTCTGGTGGTTGCAACAGTGTATCTATGTTAGCATGGTTATGAGTTCAAAACTAGCCCTGCGCTTCTTTTAGCTTTTTATGTTTACAATATTCAAATATATTGTTTTTTGAATTCCAAATGTTTTTATATGATATTTAAATACTATTTAAATAAAAATAACAACAGAAAAGAAAAACATTAATTATTATGATAACGATTTTATTAAATATAGAATACACAATTACTTGTCATAGTTATATACAGTGGAATCCGTTTTTAATGACATCGAAGGGAATCGACAAACACGTCATAATAAGCGGACGTCATATAAAGCGTTTAGTGAAAAAATAACTTTTTTTAGGGATAAATTTGCTTATAAAATCAAAATAAGGAGGCCCAAACCCTTTAGAAAGGTGCAACGCACTTGTGACTCCTCTGATGTTGCGGGTGTCAATGGGCGGCGGTTATCGCTTACCAACAGGTGATCCGTCTGCTCGTTTGCCCCCCCCTATCCCATAAAAAAAATTGCACGTAATAAGTATGATTCGGTTTTAAAACATTAATTTGAATTAAACGAGACGAGAGCTTTACGGCATTGAAATGACATTTTTTTCACAGGATATCATTAAAAGTAATACGTAACCTTCAAGTGTCAATTGGCTATTTGACAGTTGGTACGATAATAAATGAAATATGTTTGATAAGGTAGTTTAAAGGTTAAAAATAATTATACAATACATATTTGGCATGAAAATAAATTTTCAATATTTTTATTTTTGAAAAATAAAATGTGTTTTTTTATCTATGGATTACAAGATGCGAAACGCGGGCGGCCATGATTGAATTTCGTATGACGTCATACCACACAAAACAAAATAATTTTTGATAGCGCCGTGTGTCTTTTTTTTAAAATTATCACAGAAATATTTTGATTTGTTCTTGTGAGAGATTTCAGGCGAAATGGAATCAGGATATATTAAAGCCGATAGTGCAAATCTGCCTAGATTCATTTATGGTCGCAAATTTCTTTTGTAATCCTAACTTTTAGTCTGCTGAGTTTCGGAATGTGAAAACTTCATTGTAAGTACCGAAATGAACAAGGTATTGATATATAATTTAAATTAGGTCAAATAGTGAAAATTTTATGAAATGATTTGAAATTACTAAAAGGTTATGTTTATAATTTTAGATCTTCGCGACAGTCTTATGGTGACGACGCTATTGGATATGTCCAGTTAAAGAGGGAGGGAAATTTGTGTATGGTAAAATGCAAAATTCTCGGTATTTACATTCTAGTAAAAAATCTTTAAACTTTTCATTCAAAATACGCTTATAAAAAGCTTTGTGGTCACTCGTGGTTAGGTTAGCTTTTTGTTTATTGAGTTATGACGTCACAGAAGGAAAATGTCACTTGACCGGCTGTTTTTGCGCGAATTTAAAATGAATGGATATAAAATATTGCTTTTTCCTAATAAATAACTTATTTTCGAAAAGAAAACAATTTTAATAGGTATAAAATAAGCCTACGTAAATAATATAATATATTTCCGAAAACTGTCAAATAGCCAATTGCTATTGCTATTGTTACTTAAAGTAGCGTTAGCCTAATTTCTAGGGCGTCGGACTTGCGATCATGTGGTTGCCGTTTCGAAACCCTCTAATTGCACTACCGACGTGAACCCACTCGTAACACAAGCATATTTAGCTTAGCACGAGGGGTTAACAAGAATACTAGTAATGTGCAACCCACATATAAAAGAAATATTAGAAATAGCATAAAAAAAGAAAAAAAAGATTAAAAAAAACGATCCACGTGGTGGACGTCGCTCGACGACGCGTCGTTGGGAATCAACGAACATTGCAGAAGAACCATGTCGGTCATTTTAACCGGACATAATTTATTAAAAATGGGTCATACTAAGCGACATGTCACTGTAAGCGAAGTCATTATATCCGACTACTTTTACGAGAATTTTATATGAAAACCAAACTTCGTTGTGTGATTACGTCATAATAAGCGGTTGGTCAATATAGGCGGAGTCATAATACACGGATTCTACTGTAATTATATATATTATATTATATATATAATATATATACTTATATTAAAAAGCAAAAACGTAAAAAGAAGTTTTAATACTTATGAAAGCTTGATTTTTTTGATTAAAGTTGTTACTTACTAAATATTTTCTTTGTTTTAAAGTTGCCTATAAAATACCCATTTTTATTTTTAAAGTAGGTAATTAATCTAATACATACCTACTTTAAAAAGTAGTCAATGTAGTGAATCAACATGTTAAATGTTTAGAAATATAATATAATATTTCTATTTTTATAACAATAACATCACCACATAAACTATTATACCTACTTTAAAACTTATGTGACAATAGCACTATACTTTGACCTACTTTATAGGTTTTTTAAATATTTATATAATAATAGTTATGATCGCAAAAGGACATGCTTAATCACTGTAAGAAACACTTCCTTAGAAATTGTGATAACAACAATTGATTTGACACACTGACACATAAGTATTGTTAACTCCAGTGGAGCACCATCTCTTTCTATAATTTGTTGCAAGGGGCTTCGCATGCCGCACATCATGTTTCAGCAAGCATTACTTCCTCTCATCAGTTCCCATGTTGAAGTCACAAGTTGTGCCAAATTTTCTTTTGTCCTGACTTCTAATGAATCCCAATTTAAAATCATTTGACCCCACAAATTTTCTATTGGGTTTAGGTCAGGCAGGGCTTTTAGATGGCCAATTTATTGTCTTGACACCTTCTTGACTGGCCAGCCAATTTTGCACCACAGCAGCTCGGTGTATGGCGCAATTATCTTTCATGAAGAAAATATCCGTGTTGTCACGTAATATTTCCAAATATTAGTGACTATTAATTTAATAGTCACTAATATTTGGAAATATTACTTTAATATTAATTTAATAGTCACTAATATTTGGAAATATTACGTGACAACACGGATATTTTCTTCATGAAAGATAATTGCGCCATACACCGAGCGTTGAGACCGGTTGAGACGTTTTGAAGAAACGGGAAATGGCCGATGCCATTTCCCGTTTCTTCAAAACGTCTCAACCACAATCTGACGGTATTTCTCTGAAACAAAGAAGGCATATAAAAATAGGTTTGATTAAAGCAATAGCTAGGTATAATAATGAAATTTAAAATTATAAAATACACTTACTGCTATATAAGTCTCCTAGCAATTTCTCTGATGCCAACATTCTCATCGTGTAAATAGTTTATTTTGTATTTTAAATAATCACAGACAATGACATGATAATAAAACTACTACAAAACATAAATAAAAAAATTGGAAAAATACGTTGTTTTTCACAATTTAGTAAGGCAAGGTAAAAAGTGTTCGCGCGTAGTCACTGAAATTGTGCGTAGACTGGCTTTAGCTTTGTTGTCACGGTTTATTTTTATTTTCCTACCCTAAAACTTAGTAACATTTGAATACCAGTTTTATAATGAACGCGTATTTGTCTTTCATCTACCCACTTATTACAAGTTAAGTGAAAATATAACCAAGTTAGAAACTTTATATTTGGAGAATGTGTCCGTCTATAGTTCTTTACAATAATGTAAGAAATACTTCTTGAATAAATTCTAAATTGAAAACAAAATAATATACGCCATGCAGGATTTGAACTCGCATCTTGCTCGTCTCAGTCTTACACACGAACCACAAGACCAGATCTACTTGTGTGTATTAATTAAAATAAGCTATTAGTAGCAATGACACTAATTATATTATCGAAGATAAACCTTTAGTCTTACAGCATAAAAATCTAAATTGAATAACAAGTAGTTATAAATATCCTAACGCAAACGTTTTGCGTATCTTTATTATTATTGTATTCGTTCATCGAGTAGCGCTAGTCTGATAAACTCATACAAATTGAATAACTCTTGTAATTTAACAAGCAGAGGGTTCAAATTCGTCCGTTTTTAGGGTGGGTCAGGTAACAGCTATAACCCATTGTACACCATCAAGGTTTTACAAAAATGAGTTCTGTACTCTACTTCTTAAAAATGAAGATAACAATTGTCAAAATTTCAAAAATTGGCAATTAATCATCGAATGACAGCCATAGTAATGGAATAATTTCTCATTGAGGTAATAAAACAACGTATTAGGCTCTAGAGAAAAACCTGTACGTACCCCAATTTAAAATTTCGTTTTCACTCAGGCGAGGCCCGCCAACAAAATAGTAAGTAACACAAATAGTAACTAATATAGTTATTATACGCATTTTCCTTGTCACAATAATGATTTACAACTACAGAGTGATGTAAAATAAAAATTGCTTGCCGGATAGCAAGCCGGACCCTTAAGGTCTGGCTTGCTATCCGGCAAGCAATTTTTTTTTGCCGACCTTGAATTGGCCACAAAAACGTAATACCAAAATAAATCGTAATCAAAACAATTTTTTATCAAATTGTTTCTACTGTACCATGTCGTTTACCACTACTTCACTGGAAATAAACGACCGGGCAATGGTAGAACCATTGCCCGGTCGTTTATTGGGTAAAGTTATCAAATTTGAATTCGCTTACACTTTATTCCCAGTGTTAGTATTTTGTATGAAATGGTAGAGCAGGAACAACCTCCTGCTCTACCATTTCGTACATTACTACTACATACATTAGGTACCTCTACATATTATTCGGATTTCTATTTACCTAGATTAACGGTAGTGGAATCCGAAAAATATTTTACTTTGCATAAATTGTGTTTTTATTTATAATTTTTTTATATAATTTATTTCGGTATTTTCAATTGTATTGGAAGTTCGGTGCACCGGACTCTTAAGTAATATTTAACTTTTTTATATTGTTTGACCTGAGCTCTAGTCTAGTACAGAAGTACTCAAATAAGAAATTAACCCCAATGGTTACTTTTTCACAATTGTCAAATTCTTCGTTCTATCAATTTAATGTTTGAGGTTAAAATTGTAATATTATGATGTTGTAAATGTTTATCGTACGTATCTCTACGAACAATCGCTTACGAACCCTTTAGGTACTAGTATTCTATTATCTGTGCTTTAAGTAGACCGGATCAACTACCCCCTTATTTCCTTAAAAAGACTGCTAAGAGTATATACAGACCCCTGCAAATTATATTTAATATGTTTATATCAGAAGGCACCTTCCCTAAACAATTTAAAAGGGCTAATATAACTCCCGTATATAAATCAGGGTCCAAACAAGAGGTCGAAAATTATCGCCCCATATCTATTTTGTCTGCTTTGTCGAAGCTTTTTGAAAGGCTTGTTTATCAGGAAATTCATAAGATAATTTACAGAATTATAATAGATCAACAACACGGATTTGTTAAAAATAAATCTACAACTACTAATCTATTAATATTTACCGACTTTCTTTTTAACAATATGAATCAACAAGTACAAGTAGACGCAGTGTACACAGACTTTCAAAAAGCGTTCGACAAAGTAGACCACAATTTGCTTCTTACCAAAATTGCATTTAATGGCATACGAGGAGATTTGCTTCGCTGGTTTGCATCTTATGTTAGTAATAGATCACAAAGGGTTGTTATCAAAGGATTCCACTCGGCGACTACTATCGTAACGTCCGGTGTACCCCAGGGCTCAATTTTAGGACCTATTTTATTCATTTTGTTCATAAATGATATTGGAAATTGTTTCAGACACTCAAAATTTTTGCTCTATGCTGACGACCTAAAAATCTTTAAAGCTATAAGAAAACCTGCAGATTGTTGTCAGTTACAAGAAGATTTAAATCGATTCTCTGAATACTGCATTCAAAACAAACTTTACCTTAGTATTTCTAAATGTTTAACGATATCGTTCACAAAAAATAAAAACGTTTTAAATCATAATTATAATCTAAACAATGCAACTCTATTGAAAGCTCCATCCGTGCGAGACCTAGGGGTACTGCTAGATAACAAACTTCACCTCGATCAACATATTGATAACATCACCAAAAAGGCCTATCGTATGTACGGGTTCGTTATGAGACCAGCTACTGAATTTAAACACGCAAGCACTTATTCTCATCTCTATAAAGCACTAGTTAGATCTCAACTCGAATATGCAGTGGTGGTGTGGAACCCTTTTTATAATAAATATGTTGAAATGCTAGAAAAAGTGCAGCGCAAATTCATCAGATCGATGCACTATAGGTGCTCCCACAATTTCCCAACCTATAAAAATTTACTTAATAAATACAATCTAATGAGCCTGAAGTCTAGACGTTTATATCTAGAAATTATGTTCCTTTTCGACGTATGCTATAACAGGTATAACTGCTCTGAGATCACTAATAAAATATGCTACTATGTCCCAAGAACTGTTATTAGACGAGAGGTGCGCGCACGTCCTCTTTTTGCTGTGTCCCATTGCCGCACCAATGCTGGTTTGCGGGCGCCTCTACGTCGCTTGTGCAAAAATTATAATGATTTTTGTTCAGAAACTACAGAATTAGATTTATTCTCAGTGTCAGCAAATAGATTTCGTTCTGCTTTGTTAAAGAAACTTAAGGATTCCGATGTAAGTATAGTCTTTTGAACAGCCTTGTAGTCTTACTCGCATATATTGTTGTCACTATCAAAGTTATATGAATTGTATATGCTGTGGATAACGGTGTGAGTTTCACATTTATATAATATCTTTGTTTATATTGTTTGCGTAGATATAATGTGTTACTGTTTGTTTGTCCCAAATAAATAAATAAATAAGTAAGGAAGATACTGTTGCAGTGATATTATCTCTTTAGTTTTAATATATAGCGTTGTGTTCAATGATATAATACTGTTTAAGTTCCAACAGATGGCGTTAGTTGTTTTGTTGATAGAAAATATATATTTTATTTTTCACGTTTGTTTTTTTACTTATTATTAATCTTAGATAACACATCTAGATATAATTTTAAATTACTATGCTAAAGCTCACACCTCAAAGTGTAGTAGTTTTTTCTTAAGGCGGATCGTTCACCTGAGCCCGCCAAATTCAAATTTCAATTGGTTTTTCGCAATTTGTAGGTCTATAACACATTCTAGATACCTAGCTGTAGTAATTGCGGCATTAGCTATACAATATTCACAACTGAGCATTAAAAACTTTGCTTAATAAACGTTAACGAAGCTAAAATTAGGTACAATCCTCAATTTTGGCCAAAATTACGATTGTACCTAAATTTAGCTACAATATCGATTTACAAGCAAAGTTTTTAATGCTCAGTTGTGAATATTGTATCTAATGCCGCAATTACTACAGCTAGGAATCTAGAATGTGTTATAGACCTACAAATTGCGAAAAACCAATAGAAATTTGAGTTTGGCGGGCTCAGGTGAACGATCCGCCTTAAAGTGTACCACAATAATGTACGGGCTGTGGACTATAGATAGAAAATATAAAATTCAACGTTTTCAATGGTTAGAATGTTAATATCTTTTGATAGAGAGAACCGATTTGAATTAAAAATAGCCTAAATGTTAATCCAAGAAACAGGCTATGAATTCCTGCCCACTTCCTCCAAATCTCTTCAGTAGTTATCATTTGATGCGCGGTCAAACACACAGACAAACCGACAGACAAAAAGACAGACAAACCGACAGACAGACAAAAGTTCCAAAAATAATAGAAATGGATTGTGTTACTGATTCTGGGTCCCCCAAATTAGTTTTTTTGTAAATATAAGCAATGTACAGACACGGCTCACTTACATTCTTATTATAAGTATGTAAGATTAAGCCAATGACACGTTTTCCTAGTGACTGATACACACTTACTGAAAAACTGTTAATGATGAACGATGTTTAATGAAACTTGCAGTATTCCCTAAGTTTGACTATACCTTTATTTTGTTGACGGGGTTGGAGACACGGACCATTTCGGTTACCCGTTGAACGGGTTTTCGCAATGGGTTTGTTAGAAAACCCAATTCATAGAGTTACACTTTTTAACGGTAAGCCGCTTCAATGGGTAACCCCTTCAAAACCCTTTCATTTGGGTTATCTGTTGAAATGCTTACCGGGTTATACTTTGAAAGGGTAAGCCGCTCCGAACGGGTTACCCCTTCAACCACCGTAACACGGTAACACTCCCAAACTCTCGCAAGCAGGCAGTGATGCCATTTTGATATTTTTATGGCTAAATTTGGCATATTTCTTTGGTGCTTAGCATGTTTTTAACGATTTGGCATGATAGCATATTTTTTAGCATTTTTTTATGCAGTATGTCAATTTTGTCTATAGTAGAAGGTATATTAATTTATTCCATAACTGATTCGAAAAATACTCGTCTGTGATTGAAGGTGACGCCCCGAATGTCAAAGCTTCTTTATGTACCTAGTGTTTCTACCAAAATATCCCCCACCCCCTCCCTCAGTTAGTAGATGATAACTGGATAGAACTTTATAATCCTAGCATGGAAAATGCAAAAAATCACAAAAAGATAGGTTTAGAAAAGGTTCGTAGATAATATTTTGGTTTATTAAAACTGTCAGTATGTACTAGAATAGGAAATTTATAATAAGTACTAGACAACTAATATTAAGTAGAATTCTTATTCTTTTGTTATTACATACTTAGGTACACATAAAGGTACCCTTACGTACCAAATTAAAAAGATTCATTCTTATTACCTATACCGTCTATGCTAAATTCAGAGATATCAACATCACTATCTTCTTCTTTAGTAGAAACTTTCTTGGGCTTGGGTTTAACAAATGTTTTATGTTTAACGAACGTTAAACTTTCAGAGTCGTCTAAGATTGAACTGCCCAGACTAGTGTTACTACCGGCAAGGCTGGTAGCTTTTGCCATTGTTCCAGCCAATACATCTATGCCACCAACAAGCGGAACTGTAGTAGTGTCATTGCGTCGTGCCAGCTGAGACTCTATCACATCTTTTAGTTCTGCAATCTTTGGGCTTGTGCGAGTTATATTTTGTATTTTCGTCTCATTTTGTAGTGGTTCGTTGTCAATGCTGTAAACAATTTAGATAAGTATAATTGGTGAAGTTGAACGATTTACTGACAGTGTGCAAAATGTTTACTATCTATACTATCTAACTATGTACATACCTGGATATATCCCATTCCTCACCGTCAAGGTTTACTAAACCTAATTCATATTGTTCGTTGCCATCATTACTTTTCTCTGTAACACTTTGCGATGGAGATGTACTGACAGATTTCATCTGAATAGCATCCATATCGAAGAGTACCTTCTTTTTGTTCAATGATGATGTCGAGGAAGCATTTTTTAGAACACTTTTTGTTTGTTTTATTGTACTTGGAATATTGTCACTCAAAAAGTTCTTTTTGACTGGAATATCTAATGGTAATTCGGCATCGTCGCTACTGTTTTCATATTTTTCTTGTGGCCATTGAGTTAGCCCGTTCGAATCTGGAATTCGATCAATCAAATTGCTCGCTGATTGTGTGTGCAGCAAGTTATCATCACTTGTATATTTTTTGTCAGTATGATTGTAGTCAGTAGCAGCGGAGGAAGGTCGTCGTGCTGGAGATTTAATTAAACTCTCAATCGATTTTAAAGCTTGTTGTGCGTTAGTTGTTTGCCAATATTTACGATCGCTACCCGAAACATCTTCATCACCGGTAGCTGTTACTTTTTGTATACTGGTAGGTGTATCCGGCAAATCATTTTTAGTTCTGCCCGTCGCGTTTTTAGTTTCGCTATCACTCTTTACATTTTGTGGTGCATTAAATGGACTATATCTCGCTGATACTGGGCTGGTGGATGCAGATCCCGGTGGAGTATTCAATAAAGACCTGGCCCGCTTTGTAACTGCAGTGCTCATCAATTTACGCTTATCTCTTAAAGTGGTATCATTCGTTTTGACGAACGATAATGCTTTAGTTTTTACATTTGATATAACAGAAGTGAAGTTTTTAAAAGGATTTGTTACTTTTGTTGGAGATATGTAATCCTGAATTGGGGGAACTTCTTTTTGTAAGTTTGTTGTGCTTGAATCCAAGTACGCCAGAATGTTATGTCTTACTT
The DNA here is from genome assembly GCA_947256265.1 of Acronicta leporina. Classification (NCBI taxonomy): domain Eukaryota; kingdom Metazoa; phylum Arthropoda; class Insecta; order Lepidoptera; family Noctuidae; genus Acronicta; species Acronicta leporina. The sequence continues at coordinate 9,341,150 of OX366514.1, forward strand.
TGTCACGTGCAGGGTTTTTCTGAAATGGGGCACATATTAATACATCATATAAACAAAGATTTAATGTCACAGTAGGGGTTATCTAAGTGACCTAAGGGGAGGTAACCTACCATGTCATGGAAAAAAGTTGATGCCATCTAAAACATAACTTTAAAAAAAACCAAGTCTCGCAAAAAGATGTGAGATCCAAATAATTTTATCTTATTCAGTCCCTACTTATGGGTCGTTAGTTAAGACAGAATCTTAACTTATTAAGTCATTAGCTAACCTAACATCATCTTATAGGTAGTGACCATATCAATATTACTTTTTTTTATGTCTCTACTATTATAAAATTGTCAAAAGCTGTGACTGTACATTGAAGCTACTTAAAAAAACATGGGTTATGGTATATAAACGTCTCCGAATCCGAAAATGTGATTGTTATAATTTTTGTCTGTTTGTCTGATTGTTACGGGTTGGAGCAAAAACGGCAGAATAGATTTTAATTTTATTGTCACTGTTTTAGAAAGTTTATGCTACAACTTAAAAACTGGTGAACTTATCTCAATTAATTAAACGAATCCTGAGATACAGCTTGACCTCCCTGATGTATAGAGTCCCATACAAAGAAGAGATCATGAATGTTGGTTTTTCATTTAAACTCCTGATATAGCTTCATGTGAGCGAAGCCATGTGCGTGTGAACTGAAGGACCACACTGATTTTCCAAAAATAAAAATAGTAGGATTTAGTAGTAGTCTTAACCTTTTGAACGACAATCACTTGTATACAAGTTCGAGATTTTCGTGCCCTCAGCGCCACTACTTGATTAGAAGTAATAATAGTATAAAATAAATTTACGACTTTTACAAGACCTTTTATTTTGTTTATATGGAAAATTGCCCTGTATTAAGTCATATTTTTAACTTTTTCACACATAATAAGTTCTTGTTTGTTTTATCACTACATAGTATAAAACAAAGTCGCTTCCCGCTGTCTGTCCCTATGTATGCTTAGATCTTTAAAACTATGCAACTGATTTTGATGCGGTTTTTTTAATAAATAGAGTGATTTAAGAGGAAGGTTTTAAACTATATAACATAACCCTACGACTCTTAGGAGCGGGGCAGCGTGGGTGAAACCGCGGGCGGGTCGTAATCAATAAAAACAAAAACGCACGAAAATATTTTAATGCCCCCAACGCCAAGTACTTGATATAAAGTAAGCCAGTGATGGGACACGATGAAGACCTCGCTATATTTCATCTCGTCGAAACGATCATTAATACTATTATTGCAAGAAAATTACGTGAATAAATAATATTTTATAAATATTGTAAACTATAAACTACGTTTTATTCACCTTAATCAAGAATAAATAGGTTTTCTAATCTTTGTCGATAGTGAAACACCGTTTGAAAAACCCATCCTTACAAAGTGGCTAATTGTCAGTGCGCACAACGCCACGAACTTGTATAGAAGTAAATCTGTGACGTCATAAGCGGACGGGTTTCAAGGTCATACCCAAGTAGCACAAAAGTGCTTTATAACAGCATTTTCACAGTGCACCGTGGAAGCATTGTCTGCATAAACTTGCTGTATAACAGCGTAGGCAGCGCATCCTCTGCTGATATAACTCTAATTTGGGCACAAATTATTCAGCACATAGCTGTATAAGAATTCCCATTAGCAAATAATTGAATTATATCCAACATTATATTAGCATTTATGTGTGTAACATTCACCGCAAGAGCTGAAAATTGCCTGATTAACAAGGCATGTGTTACCTATAATACAGCACGAAAGACGAATGTGTTCATTTTATATGCTTTTACACAGTTGAAAGTACAATGAGAAAAATTGTGGGATGCAATAACATTATAATTTATTTTTCTTTAATATGAACTGTCAATTTGTTAAACATGTAATGTATGTGTTGTGTGCAAGATCTCCAGTGCCATTTGTGAATATAATTTAAGGTAAGTAAAACTTCGATTTCTTCCTTTTGTGTTTGAAATCTTATTGGGGAGTTAACTTTACTGTGAAATACCATACATACTTATTTAGTTCAAAATTTTCACGCGCTCTCATAATACCGCTAAATACTAAAAAAAACTTAACTTAAATGGAAAGTAAACGAAATAAATGTTTTCGTTTTTTACAAAAAAATATAGATTAAATGTTGGTTACGTATAAATAATTTGTAGACCAAATCAATTTCAATCGATATCTTCTAAAATAAACCAAAGTAAGTAATTCAATTTTACAATAATTCACAGTCACGCAATGAAAATGGCGGATGGCAAGTGAACAGTTCTAATATTCATTTAATGCTACGGGTTGTACGGGTGTTCTGATGTGGCCTATAATTCAGCAAATAGTAAAGTAGATAAGCACTCGTGAGAAATAAATCAGCCATGGTTCGATATGACGAGTAGTAGTGGTTCACATTTCGCGCCAGTTAACCAGTTTAGGGTACCGCTGTGGTTCTGCTAAAACCATTTTATTCCATCCATCACAATTATTTAGCGTGAGTAAATCTCTGTTTCAGAGAGCACTTAAATAAATAACACTGAAAGAATTTTTCAAATCGGATCAGTAGTTCCTGAGATTAGCGCGTTCAAGTAAACAAACAAACAAACTCTTCAGCTTTTTAGATTAGTATAAATAGATAGATAGATGAATCCCACATTTCCCTCGGTCACGGCATCACGCGTGAATGGCTGGACCTATTTCGCTAATTCTTTTTCCGTTATGTTTGTTATTGTAAGGAGCAGGTTCATAAGAAGAAAAGACTAAGAAAGTTGCGAGTGAACGACCATATTAACTTTTCTCTTTTCTCCTTTTATATCTAATTAGAGGTGTGTAACTCAGCTCTGAGTCAGATCGCACGGGTCTGAGCCGTTGAGTCACAGCTCAGCAACAAAACGACCGACTCACGGCTCAAATCAGCTCATTGAACTGATCTGAACTTGTGAATCGCTCCACAGATATGTCGTGAATAGTGAGTGAGTCAGAGAGTCACTAGGATGGAGTTATGTAAGTTAAGTTAGAATAATTATTATTATTTCGTTCTAAAAATGATAAATTCAATAAATAAATAAGTCAGTAAATTTAAAAGAATAGAGTGAAAAGAAGTGTCAACTGCCGCAGCTCAGACGGCGCGCGCAAACCATAAACCTGTTTATGTACAAATTGAGCTGATCTGCGAGCTGAGTCACTGAGCCGGCTCACTCACCTGAGTCATGAGCTGATCTGCAGCTCGCGTATTTTTGATGAGTTACCCACCTCTATATCTAATTGCATTTGACATACCTGCCAGTTATGTGACAGATCGTGCCAAAACATTCCTGGTTGACGCAATTGACAGAATGCGCGCTGCAATTTTTTTTTTAAATTATGGCGCCACACTTTTTGTGTATTTGCCTGTGTCAAGTAATAAAGTAATCAGGTATTCAAAGAATATTTCCCATCATGGGATTGTAATATGGCACCACATTGTGTTCGCCAGTGTCAAGTAAAAGTTCAGTTGCCCCAATAAAACGGTAGAAACTTTATTGAGGCTTCGATGGAGTTTAGGAGTGAACCCAAAAAGTCACGATTTTCAATTTTATATCATTTGCCTACACTCTCACACGTTCACGAACACTTAATGGTTAATTATCCACCATAATTACACATTAAACTTCGGAGAAATTCAAGTTTTGAAAAATAATATAAAATCGACAATGTGCACTTTACATTTTCCCGCCTCTCGCTGCAATTACAAATACTTGCCAATTCGAATTCAATATAGGTAGTTATAACAGGACAACGTCTGTTGGGTCAGCTAGTACTTATACTATAAATGAACACAAGTTTAAAGTGAACATTTGTACAAATTTTCACTTTAAACTCACTTTTAACTTTTAAACACTACCTACCTTAGCTTTGAGTTCCTGCTGTTGGGTTATTTGCAAACGTTGTTTTTGGAATACATTTCGAGGTAGTCTCAGTTTGAGTGGATCCACCCCAGCCAGTACTAAACGATTGTTCACTTCTTCAGTTATTTTTGCTCTTACTACTTTAATAGGACTGTAATCATTACAAAAATAAGGATTGAATTGCGTAGGAATTGATAATTTGTACTAATTTCAAAGGAAAAACTAATAATACTGCTCGACCCGAATCGTACCCAGTTTCGTATTGTAATCTGAAGTGCTTATGGGCCCTGTACCTCAACCATGACTTTATGTTATAAAGTTACGATAGGTAAACAAAGTCGCTATCGTACTAACGTGTATCGGATAGATTTCGATGGCACTTGTACCATGAGTCATATTGTTGATTACGTCACACGCTAAGTAATCTCGATCGTAGATTTACGTAGCATGTCGTTAGGTTGGCATTAAGTATCTAGTCATCCTTTTCTATCAAGGTGTGAATAAAAGAGAAATAAAATAATGCTCCTTTTCCCGTGTAACCCGACCGTATGTACCGATGTATTCGTAATAGTGTGATTTTGTTTGTTCCTCTCTAACATAAACAAAAATGTAATGGCATTATCTCCTACCTACGGCATGTATCTACTAGGGTAGGTACTAATCCTACTTGTATTTTTGATAATAAACTAAGCCTTTGTTTGGTAAATAACTGCCTCATTAGCCTAGTGGTCCTGAACGCGACTGCTACGCTTGAGGTCCTGGGTTTCATTCCCAGATCGAGCAGTGTTATTGGGTTTTTTTTATGAAATTCCCAGTAACAGCTCGAAGTTTGGATATTGTGTCCGGTTAATGGCTATAGGCTCGCCCCCTATTACATGAGACTTTAACATACCGGCGAACTGTGGGTGTACATGAGTACGCCTCTGCCTAACCCTTCGGGGAATACAGGCGTGATGGTATGTTGTTTGGTAAGTCGCTGTACCTAGGTGACTTTGATATTACTACTTCCACGGTAAATATGCTCTCCCAGACATTATTTAATCAACGAAACTCTAAAGTATGAAGTCATTCACGGCACAATTTGACAGTGAGTTACGTAACTACTATCGTAATGGTTTTGCTCGGTAAGGTTTGTCAAAATAATGACTCATGGTACATATCAAGTTTGTTTATCTGCCATACAAATCCGAGTCGCTATCGAATTGCTTTCGATAGGTTTTTTACGCATCGAACCGCTGTAATCTCATACTACCGATTTTAGTTCCTTACGTAACCGCTAGAGGCGTTGGTGGGTTTTCCATACAAATATTTTACGGCGTCGCTAGCGAGTTTACGTATGAAAAACTCAGGCCTGAGCGAGAGTCACCAAAAAAAAAATTGTCCTGTTTTATGCTTTTCAGTTTATTTTTTCGTCGACGGGTTATAGAACTTTCATTTTGTTAATAAACAAGTTTGTTACAACAAGTTAAATGGTTTTTTAAAGTCTTACCTTCCAGGCATGACGGTAGGAAAGTTGAGTTCTTCAGAATTCTTGATATGATTCGATTTTGCCTTTTCTTTCTTTACTTTGGATGGTTTTACATTTGATAATTTCTGCGTAAAATGCTCATTAGAAACGTCTTGAAGCTTCCCGTCCGCATCTTTCATATTAAATCTAATCATCAGCTTGTCATTCGTTTTTTGCCTATTAGCGGTATTGTTAGCTCTGATTTGGAATTGCTGATCATTTTGTGCATATGAAATATCTGTAGAGCTGGAACTTAAAGAACATGTATTAAGCAATTCTTGCGCCTTTCGGTGAAGATTTTCGAGCGTTCTCCGGTCAGTCTCCTCATCAGATTTAATAAAATTTGATTTCTTTGTTAGAGTTCTTTTTCTAATATTGGAAGAGCTGTGCTTTTTATTTGCATTCTGAAATATGACATACAAAATATTTGAGAAAGTTCTAATTATTAATATGTAAGTATTTGTGTTTAATGTTGTGGCAGTGTACTTACTAAGTTATCACCGGTACTATCTATTTTTCCATTAGCTTGAACATTCATGCTTTGTTGTAATAAAACTTGTAACTGGGCGGCTCGTTCCTTCTCTGCTTCCGCAAGAGCCCGAGACTCTTTGGCATCTTTGGCGACATCGTTCAATTTTTGAAGCAATAGCTCGTATTGCTGAAATTGCGCTTCTGCACGATTCGACCAAAATGTAACCTGAGCTTCAGCGTCTTTGCTTTTTTCAATATTATCTTTTTCTGTTTTTATTCTCTGAAAATAATTTAGCAGTAATTTATATTTGTCCGTAGCTTAACTTCCCAAAAGGTCTATATATAGGTAGATACTATTAATTTTTTGGTGGCCTTCCATAGGATTATGGAAGTCAAAAAAAAACTTGCTTAATTTTATCGTAATCTGTTGAACGTTTTAGGCGTGAAAATATAGAATATATTAACAGTTACTTTCGCATGAACTATATTAGTATACATATACCTACCTATAAGTATTAATGGGTATGTAGGTATGAAAATGGATTCTCCCTCGGATAAAAAGGTTGCAATTACCTAGTACATACTCACCGAATCGTTCAGTTCTTTTTTTAAAGCCAATATTTCTGCTCCTTGTTGATTTATTGTCTCATGTAGTTGCTTAATAACATTAGGTTCACTTGAAACTGGTTTCGCAGTTTCCCTGTCTTTGAAAGTATTTATAGATTCCATTATTTGGTTTCGCAGCTTGTTCATTTCCTTATTATAATTTTCATGTTCTTCTTTTTTCCATTCTTCAATTTTGTTAAAAAAATAATCTTCATTATTAGTTGAAACCTCCGCATCTTTCATGTCTTTCTTGACTTCTTGGAAATAATCATTCACATTCGATTGCCCGTTATCAATTTTTGAATGACGCTCGTTATTCGCACTAGAAATTATAGATTCCATTTCTTTAAGTTTATTTTTTAGTTCATTGATTTCAGCACTTAATTTAGTGTTCTCATAGTTTGAACTTATAGTATCTTGTTTATCTTTTTGGGGAGCCTCTAGGATATTTAAATGTCGTCTGGATATATGGCTTTTTAAGTAAAGTTGATTTAAAAATACCTTGTCACAATGAGAACATTTATTATACTGAAATGTCTCGTTCGATGTCGTTGGAAATATATCGCCTTTATGCGACAGTGTCTTTAAAATCATAGTGGCTATGTTATCATTACCATATGGTAAGAGTGGGGTTTTAAAGCTGTGTCTGGACCTTTTCCTTAGTCTTCGAATTTCTTCATCCTTTTCTCGTATGTCCTTTTTGCAGGTTTCAAGCTCCTAAAAATAAGTGTAGGTACTTGTAGGATTTTTAAACTTTTACCTATGTAAAAAGGTAAGATTAAAATTGATTGTTAAATTACCTGTGCTAATGAGGTTATTTCTTCCCGCAATACATATACACTGCGGTCAAGATAATGCCGACAGAATTGTTGATACTCAACCGCTAGTTGTGCGAGTCTGAACAATTTCAGGACACCTTCATCAAGTATGCGTACATCGAACTCAGATTCGATCACGCAATCTAATATCTGTTATTACATAAAATTATTGAATTTACACATTCACATTAGTTACTGACAGTAGACTATCAGCCCATTTTCTGTTACACCCAAGTACCTACCTGGGTCGCCCGGTGGTCTCGCTACCTCTATCCTCCATCAATAGATGATTGTGGAACAAAATATTCATCGTCACATTAGCCAATGTTGGGTATTTAATTATTTTAATGACAACTTAACGGTAACCTATTGAAATCTTGAATTTCTGTTACCCGAATCTTAAAACCCCGAAAACGGTTGGTAGAACTTTTAAAAGACAGATGTAATGTATGACAACTTTTTAAAATTCCTTTTTTAATTTCCCAGATGAATCAATTTCCAGGTGCACTAAAACCAAATTTCCAAAAAGTATTTTTTTGTTTCCCATATTCTCATAATCCAGATATAGTTATACCAGATTCTCAGAATACTTTTTTTTGTTTCCCATCGTACCATTTTCCAAATAAACTATTACCAGATTTTCATGATCTTTTTATTCGATTCTCATACAATCGTGTTCCAGCTAAACTATTGCAATACATAATATTATTTTTTGTTTTCCAGTAGGTTAGGTTAGTTCTGGCCAGAACCGACTCGCTATTGTTTTACATGCCTATTACAGATAGGATTACCATACTCTTTGGATTTAAAATACAAGGATTTAGTTTTTCTGGATATCGTTTATTTGAATTAAAAAAATCTCGATTTTAAAAATCTGGATATTGTTTGTCTGGATATCAGTTAGGTAACTGTATTTCAAAAATTTGTTTTTTAAAAATCTAGCTTTCGTGCACATGGATTACGGTCATCTGGATTTTGTGCATTTAGATTTCGTCTGTCGGATTCTAAAACGTCAAACAAATGATTAAATGGGCAAATTAAATTCGGAGTTGCAATTACGGCAAACAAATCTTCGGAATTTTAAAAAACGGGATTATGAAAAAATGTCCAAACGTTTTCGGGATTATGATATTCTGAATATTAAAATTCGTGATTGAGATAGGTAACCCAACTTAACATTATGACAATTTTATTACATTTCACATTGGAAGAGCGTTTTCGAGCGCATGACAAGCGGTAGCCTCCTGTAGCGTGGGATCATCGCCAGAAAAGAAATCAAAAGGTAAGGAAAGGGAGAGAGATACCTACAACCTTTGGTAATGCACCCGTCGCACGTTCCAATCATCGTAGGTACTCGTAAATCGGTTGGGGAAGTCCGTCTGTCCGTCAACATGAAGTACCTAAATAGAATGCCTTCCAACAAGTGTTTCTTGTTCTAGCTGGCACCACAGACTACAGATTTACAGAAACTACCGAATAAAAGTCTAAAACAATTTTATCATTTACGTAATTATTACTTACTTACATCATTCAAATGTTGTTCGATGACATAAAATTTTCTCTCTTTTATCAAACTATCTATATCTATCAGTCCTGTAACGAAAATTATTATTAAGTACTAATATAAAGACAATTAAAAAGTAAGTAGTAACTACCTATATCCTAATAACTAGTATACCTACCTATTGACGCAAGCAAGCAACTGATACTGCCTGCGCCAGGTGTCAGGCGCCGCCGCCTGACAGACAATTGGCAATTTAGATAATTTAAATTAAATAATTAGGTTTATTACAATGATATAATAATAATATCTATGTTATGTTCATAGTAAATGTCATTTTAAAATTGAGTCGCGCTTAATGTCCATACCTATACTTAGCAGGTGATAACTGAACATTTTTGGCTTAACTTACACAGCATAGATACAGACACCATAAGATAAAAAGAAATAGCACTAATAATTTGTCTTTTAATGTCGTTTAATACAAAGATTAAATTTTTGATAAGTTGTTGAACAGAATGGAAATTAGGTACTATACTAACCTACAAATAAAAGGATTTCATAAACTAGTTTATATAAAAACATTACAAGTAACAAAAAGAAAATGAAACAAAAACTCTAACCGACTGATGGAATTCGAATGAATGTTATAATAATAAAGACGCAAAAATAAGTCTGTGTGTTCAAAAAAAATCGAATGTTTGATAAGATTTGATAACTTTGTCTAAAACAACCTTTTCGGCTGTAAGCGAAACATCAGCAAATACCTGGTGGGTAGTAATTTTACGTAGCTTTTTGCAGTTTCATTCCCAGGAATGACTTATCAAAATATATTGATTTCTGAAGCTTACGCCAATATCAGATTTGTACGATTTGTAATGTATTGTATACTAATATAACGCGATATAATCCGTAAGGTTGTTTTATTTCAATATTATCGAAATATGTCAAGTTATATATTAGCGACAAAAAGAGGCAAAAATACACACACATTACAGAAGCAAGCGATGCGATTGAAGCGATGGATAGTCGGTAGGTATTCGGTATTAGCTCCCGTTTACGGTAAATAATAATTAAGGGGCCGTCCTAAAAATTGACGCATTTTCGTGAATTTTGTTGACCGATTGTGAGGAATCTACAAAGAATTTATATAAAGTTATTAATTATTTGAAAAGAACTGTTCTTAAACCTGGCACTAGCGGAAATGGATTTTTCAATTTACTTCTATAATAATCGTAAATCCCTTTTATTGACAACTCCTTTTCCCAAAAAACGCGTTTCGAGTGAAGTTTGATGATCGGTTTACAAGAAAATATTAGTATTACTGAATATTAAAAAATACTATAAAACCCAGCATATGCTCTACTTGGCACTAGCGGAAGCACTTTTTTCAATTTTCATACAAAATATAGCAGGAAAAAAATATTTACGTAACGTAATTTTTCGTGAAAATTGCAGACAAATATGTATTTTTTCTATTTTTTAGAAAGACATTTTGATTATTTTTTAAATTACTTAATAATCTTCAGTTATCCCTCTAATAGGATCAAAAATTACTTTGTCAAAAAAAATATATTTTGATTTAGTAAATCAAAGATGAAAAGACCTAGGTATAATTGTGCTATAATATAGAGCGCGCAAAGCCGCTCGCGCCAGTCACGATTGGGCCTTCCCAGCGAGAGGACGTATCGCTTTGTGTCACAGGCGTGCGCTTGATTGACGTAAATATTTTCCCAAATTATACTGCGATTAACACAACTTGATACGTTGATTATTTTATAACTTCTAATTTCTAGAAATAATATAATATGGTCTGGTATTTTTTGTAGGAAGTATGGGTAGTACAAGTTTCTCATTGTGCTGATTACGAAAATGTTTATTTTTGAAATCCAAGATGGCGGACATTACTTTTGTAAATAAATTAATATGGGTGTCAATTTCAAAAATTTTTAGGGGCTGATTACGAAAATTATATTAATTTTGAAATCCAAGATGGCGGACATTGCTTTTCTATATAAATTGATATGGGTATCAATTTCAAGGATTTTCAGGGGCTGATTATGAAAATTATTGAAATCCAACATGGCGGACATTGCTTTTCTAAATAAATTGATACGGGTGCCAATTTCAAGGAATTTCGGGGGCAGATTACGAAAATGACATTAATTTTTAAATCCGAGATGGCGGACATTGTTTTTCTTAATAAATTGATACGGGTGTCAATGTCAAGGATTTTCAAGGGCTGATTACGAAAATGACAGTAATTTTGAAATCCAAGATGGCGGACATTGCTTTTCTAAATAAATTGATATGGGTATCAATTTCAAGTATTTTCAGGTGCTGATTACGAAAATGATATTAACATTGAAATCCAACATGGCGGACATTGCTTTTCTAAATGAATTGATATGGGTGTCAATTTCAAGGATTCTTGGGGGCTGATTACGAAAATCATAATTATTAATTTTGAAACCAGAGATTAAAATTTGGTTAATTTTTTTCAAGTTAAATATGAACTATTTGTGGTTTTTTTTGCACATTCCTAGATATTATTATAAAGTTATTTTAGTGATGGAAAAACTCGACTGCGATCAAAATTTGAACCTGCGTCTTCTGGTTAGATAAATCAGATGCTATGATCACTAAGCCGCCGCGAGTGCCACCTGCCAGGTCTAAATTTGCATTCACATTCTGAATTTACGTCTTAAAGGTGACGTCAGTAATATCTATTGAAAAGTCACTTCTTTTTCGAAGAACATCCTACAGCCTGATTGTACTTGGGATGTAGTTCCTTTGGAAACGTACAGTACAGTAGTTCCCAATCTTTTTGGCCGGGCAGAGGTTGTTGCACACGCCTTCGTGCGCATGGTACATTCAAGTGGAAAATTACTAATGCAAATATCCTATTTAGTATTAGATCAGTAAGTAGATAGATTTTTATTTTATACATTGGCATAACATAATATACATAAAAAAAATATTTATTAATAAAAGCAGGCGTAGTAAATTCTCAGTAGGAGCTCGGAATTTGAAATTTGTGCCCGGATAATGGCAATAGGCTCGCCCCCTATTACATGGGACCTTAACATATCGGCGAACTGTGGGTGTACATTAGTGTACGCCTCTGCCTAACCCTTCAGGGAATACAGGCGTGATGGTATGTTATGTTCGAGGTACTTACGACTGCGACTGCGTGTGATTGCGACATTAAGTATAATACCTATAGCTCTCAAGAGTCGGCCGCCGAATTTATAATACAAACGTAATACCAAGTTATATCGTAAGTAAAACACAATTTATTGGATTACGATTTATTATGGTATTGTTTTTGCCGGCAATTCAAGCATTCAAATTTAGAAAGTGCAATGCTTGGTAATTTAGTAGCTATTATAACGCTTTATATTTTACTAGCTACTGCCCGCGACTCCGCGTAGAGGAGATATAGGAGATATATGAGGATATATAGCCTATAGACTTTCTCAATAAATGGGCTATCGAACAATGAAAGAATTTTTCAAATCGAACCAGTAGTTCCTGAGATTAGCGCGTTCAAGTAAACAAACAAACAAACTCTTCAGCTTATATATTAGTATAGATTTAAAATATGCCATGATATACATAACAAACAAAATTATACAATCATAGCACCTATTACAAAGCTCTATGTTCATTAGTCAAAAGCAATCTCATCTTACTATAAATTATTTATAAGCAAAGGTTTTAATACATTCAAAGGTATGAATATTGTAGTTATCGCCGTGATTACTACTGTAGTACAAAATTAATGTCTTATGTTGGTCCTTCATAAGGCACATTCTAAGTGCATGGTAAATTATGAAAAACAAATACCAGTTCTTCAGACATCTCATCTCACACTTTTCACGATGAAGTGGAGCAAAGTTAAACTACATACCACAATTAGCACAGATGTACATACAACCGAGTGGTTTCAGTCGTGACCAAAATGTGTTTTGATAAACATTTGACAAAATATTACGATTTTGAAGTGCCTAGAAAAAGATAAAACTATCAACCCTCCAAAGTAAAAGATTGAAAATTCAAAATCCCTGAAACACATTTTTTATGATGAGTAGCTACATATCTCATTTTCAAATACCTACCTTTAAAAACTATTCACCCATACTAATAAGTACATTAACCTTCAGGCTTCAACCCCCGTTTCCTACCCTTTAAAAGTAAAAATCCATAAATCATTAAACTCGTCACTAGGTATTTATTAGTAATGAGTATCTACAAAAATTACAATTTTGAACCCCAATTTCCGCCTTCAAAGTTTTATGTTTTGAAGTTTATTGAATATCGTATGTATAAAAATATACTAAATTAAAAACAAAATTGAAAATACAAAAAAAAACTAACGAGAATAAAACTAGAAAATTAATTTAATAATGAAAGGATCAACATTGTTTATAGGCTCGTACGCTCGATCTGCAGCCATGTGTGCGTGAAAAGCGCACACAAACATAGAATTTACCTAAACTCGATCGAGTGAATTTTTAGGACGGCCTCTTAAGTATGAATGAAACTGCCTCATTAGCCTAGTGGTTCTGAGTGCGACTGCTACGCTAGAGGTCTTGGGTTCGATTCCCAGGTTGAATAAAGTGTTATTGGGTTTTACTATGAAATTCGCAGTGCAGCTCGGAGTTGGAATTTGTGCCTGGTGAATGGGAATTGGCTCGCACCCTATTCTTTGACATGATAATGGGTCCTAAACACACCGACTAACTGTGTTTACCTACTTTGCTACACCTCTGCCTAATCCTGCGAGGATTACAAGCATGATGGTATGTTATCTATCTATATACTAATATATAAAGCTGAAGAGTTTGTTTGTTTGATTACTTGAACGTGCTAATCTCAGGAACGACTGGTCCGATTTGAAAATTCTTTCAGTGTTAGATAGCCCATTTATTGAGGAAGGCTATAGGCTATACATCATCACGCTACGCGTACGAAGTCGCGGGCAGAAGCTATGTGTATGTAATAGTTATATATATATATATTTAATATATTTGCAATAAAATGCATTACTAGACTTGCGAGATCAGAATGAAAAAATATCGTAGGTAGGTACAGGTACTCTTATCTTGTAACGTTCCAAATAATCCATTTCGACCACCATGAGTATAAATTAATCAATTTTTGACCACCATTATAAAATCGTCGCTTCTGAATTTTAATCTATGAGTCCTGTCAATGCATTCCGTACCCAGTTTGTCTGTATGTAGTGACGTTTGACATGAAAAGTATTGAGTCCCTATCTCTCATACATGTGCTGACACTTTCTTTCATTTGCAATGAAGAAAATAAAATAATTGCACAGAAGCAAATATTTATTTACTAACTTGTGATAAGATAGTCCATGCTCTTTTCTGGCTTTAATAAAATAATTTGTGCAGTTTCGCACAACACAGGACGGCGAATATGATAAATATTTTCATAGAATTAATATTAAACTGCTGTCAATAGCGCCCACACCTTTTTTTTTTTTTGGTCGGAGTAAATGCCTTTTGCATACGACACCTTCGGGGAAAGGTGAAGTTATGTGGGGCTCGCACCCACTAAAAACTCCGTTTCTGCCTACGGCCGCTTTCATGGAGGGGCCACGAGAACTGCTACGCATTACTTTCGCGCTGTCAAACACACCTACTGCAGCCTATCTCGCTCAACCGCTTATTGACACACTAGAGTGGTCATTGACTACAAACGAATCTTCACTTTTGAGGGAAGATAACGTGTCTACCTCTTTTTAACTTTATAATATCATTGGTTTATTAGTAAGATAGCTCGTGGTTAAGAAAAAACGAAGCTGATCAACTGATCTGCAAGGATAAGCTGCGCTCGCTGCGGTCAGTGTGTGGATGGATCGAGACTCCTCCGTTCCTCTGAGAGCACCTAAAGCCGTCGGTCCCGGTTGTCTTACGAACATCTATGACAATTGTTAGTGGTATTCAGAAGCCGAAAAAATACTGATTATAATCAGCCGCAACTCGTTAGACACTGGAAGCCGACTCCAACACAGTTTGGAAAAGGCTCGAAGGATGATTATGTAAGTCCCATAAATTGGGTACATACATAAGAGGCTAACGTAGGTAATTTATGGGATAACTACTATAATAAAATTAGTTCTAGGTACATATATACGTAGTTAGGTATATATTATTAATATATACTTTACTCTAGATATAAGTGGATATGGAATAAGTGCCTACAATATTTTATAGGATTTACTATACTCACTGATTTTATTCCAATCTATATGGATTCGAGGTCGGTGTGTGTTAAAAGTGAAACCAGATTCATCGGCTAATTTAGGGAAATGATGATGAAGTTCGAACGATGTTTTACACGTCATTGTTTTAAATCATTTCATTTTATTTTCAATGAATATAAACATTTTTCGTTCACACAGTATCACTTTTGGTTGACAATCAGCCATCAATCAGCCTGGCTGCCAATGTTTGTTTTTATTCGTTGCCTAGTAACGGTTGAGGGGCACAAAAAGGAGCGGTATCTACTCTGAGGTGGGAGAACAAGCTTCAAGCAAAAGGCCACCGACCAGACTGAACCACGAATTTTATATTATCTTATCTTCTTGGAAAGTACGAAGAGACATAATAATAATATAATCTAGATAGACTTTTTCAATACGTTTTCCCACACTAGAATTTTCTCCTATAAGTATCGTGAGTGTGAGTGCTTTTACAAACTCAAGTAGGTAAGAGTTCACAAGAGTTCTCATGATCGATTCATCAACCTGGTCAGAGTTCAGTTTTGTTTAAAAAAAGACATGGCTTATCGAATCTGATATCATGCAAGGTCTTTTTAAGGGTATGTTCACAAACTTCTCAAAATTTTAACAATGGTGGTTTTTTGACATCAGCGATGTGTTTTCTTTTACGCTGATCCTCTTCTTTTAAACCCCCGACGCAAAAACGACGGGGTGTTATAAGTTTGACGTGTCTGTGTGTGTGTGTGTGTGAGTGTGTGTGTGTGTCTGTCTGTGGCATCGTAGCTCCCGAATGGATGAACCGATTTTGATTTTGTTTTTTTTTGTTTGAAAGGTGAATAAGTCGGGAGTGTTCTTAGCTATGTTTGATGAAAATCGGTCCAAGATGGCCGCCGCCACAAGATGGCGGCTTACATATTTTTTCACAACTCCCACAATATTGGTATCAAATGAAAGGGCCTGACTAGTAGAATACTATACACTATGAAAAATTTCAAATCCAAGATGGCCGCCTACACGAAATGATGAATTTATTAATTTTTGTCACTACTCCCTCAATAAAGGTATTGTAAATAACAGACAACCAGTCATTTAATTTTTAATATGTTTTTGTTGTAATAAATATCTTGTACTTACCTTGTTTAGTTTATAAGTTTTTTTATGTAATTTCGTTTCTACTTATATACTTTACCTTTTTATTTTATTTGATTTTATATCGTTTTATCTTTGTGCTGATTATTGTATGTGTAATTATTATTAATAAATGCGTTTGCCACACACACACACACACGTACACATACACACTTATAACCAATCCTTACATCTCACTTACACATCCTCCATCCCTCTCTCTCCTGCCCGCTTATTGGCTCACCGTCAAACGCTACGACTACACACCTAGCGCAAACTGCGCAGACGGTCTGAGTCGATATGATAAGCGCGGCCCAAATTACTAACATTCACTCTACATTCCGCCGTCCTACATGCCACTATCATCTACAAGGCAGCGTTTAAACCATTATAAGGCGTTTTTATTTCTTTCTTCTGAAGATATACCTACATACAGTCCACAAAACAAAGTTTCGATTGCAGCTACATCGAACAGATGGTCCTTCGAGCCGGATCCCTGAAATCAAGCATTCAACATTTCAAGTAATTTCAAGTAACTTCAAGTAATTTCAAGAAAGAAACAAGTACGCGCGAGCTATTAGCTGTTTGGTTTGCTTGACCACTGCTATATGCTTGGAAGCACTTTTCACATACATACGCGGCCACCTTACGGTGTCAAACGGCCACTACATTAGCGTATGGAAGCACAGTGGACTATCTGACGACTCCACGCACCTACCAGGTGTATCAGTCAGGCCCCGCCGGTAAGGTGTGGATTACTCTGGGACCACGAGTTGGTACGCAACGACGAGTGCGGAATATTCCCCCCGTACTCTGATGCACCCGTGAGTGTCCACATTCTCTGCCGGGAGGTTCCTACCTTTCCCACCTTAAAGTTCCCATTCCTGGTCCGGCATCACCGCGGTAGTAGTCCGGCCAGGCTGATAGATAGACGCCACACATAGATAGTGCTTCAAGTGAAAGTGAAAGTGTTAGTTTTAAGTTTTTAAATTAATTTAGGGTTAGGGACCCCTCGTGCGCAATGGAAAACGCACGTGTATTGCGTTCAGGCAAGTCGCCTGCCACAGACGCTACTCCAGCGTCGGGCCAGACAGGCTCAACAGAAACCGAAACGTGGAGTAAAGGCACCGGCACAGAGGACACGACCGGTGAACGCAGCACGCACAGCCAAAGTAGGACGGATAGAGTAATCAACGATAGGTCCGCCGCACAAGTCGAAGCCAGCGCGAATACACAGGCTAGGAGCGCGCCGGGTACGGTGGTAAACGTCCCCGGGGACAGAGCTAGTAGCAGAATATCAGTTTTAAAGGCCGAATTAGAGTTGCACAATTCCGAATTAGCACAGGCTAGGGCGGCGTCCGCAGCTGCTTTAAGTCGTTTGGAGTTAGCTAGGGTAGAAGAATTAGAAAGCTCCAACGGCGCGGAACCGCCACATGTAGAAGAGTCTCGTGTTAGAGGTTGGATAACGGAACAACGTGTATACGATAGGTCGGTCATGGCAGATAGAATAGCTCCGAACCCAGGACAACCCGCGCGGCAATCCGACCCTAGTAGGAACGAACCACGCGTAGGTAACAACACGTCGGCGAATAGCAACGACATGACGATGTTAGCCAACGCGATAGTGCAGGCGGTAAGTTCCAATAGAGCAGGCTCGGCGGTACCTAAATTCATCCACGAATTACCTCCTTTTGACGGAGCGATAGCAGAGTGGATGGCTTTCAAGTCGGTATATGACGACACAGAGGCCATGTTTTCAGACGTACAAAACGTGGCCCGATTAAGAAAAGCGCTTCGCGGAGCGGCTCGCGAAACAGTTAGGGCGTTATTATTCACAGTATCGGACCCGTATGAAGTCATAGATGCGTTAGAAAGACGATACGGAAAGCCAGAATTGTTAGTATTATCCGAGCTAGAATTAATTAAACGCATGCCCCGCATGACGGACGACGGGCGCAATATAGGTAGTTTCGCAAGTAAGGTAGCAAATACAGTAGCCGCAATAAAATCATTAAAACAACCGCAATATTTATACTCACCCGAACTCGTCAACAAAATAGTAGATAAATTAAGTATGATTTTAAAGTTTAAATGGTACGAGTACAAGACAGGTTTTTCAGGCGCACCCGAGTTAGAATTGTTGTCTAGATTTCTCAACAACATGGCCGACCAATGCGGCGCTATGTTCGCGTACGAAACCGCACGAGACGATCGCAGGGGTAAGCAGAAACCGCGCACGGTGAACACGGCGCGCGATCGCGGCTCGTACGACGACGATAGCGACTGCTCGTGTCAATCTGACGATGAGGACAGCCCTCCAAGTAGCACAGTAGCCACAGTAAATAAATCTATGAAAGGGCGAGCCTCGAGAGCACAACCGCGCCCTCCAAGACCGCCTCCGCCGGCACAATCCACGCACCGCGGTAACGAGAAATGCACGATATGCGGGGGTAGCCACGGCATCTCGGAATGCGCGGATTTTACAAAGTTAAGTGTAAGCGATAGGTGGAGTGCGGCCAAGCAATACAAGTTGTGTTTTCGATGTCTCGGCGACTCACACAGGCGACCGGCAAGGTGTAAATATGTATCATGCGGCGTAGGCGGATGCGAAGCATCACATCACAAATTACTTCACGGTGGCAACTCGAAAGGGGATAGGCAGACGCAAGCCCCTCCCCCCAGCCACGGGAACGTGAGTTCAATTAACCATTTACACAGAACAAATACCTACCTAAAAATAGTACCGGTTGAATTAGCAGGCCCACTAGGTACAGTCACCACCCACGCGCTATTAGATGAAGGCTCAACAATGACGTTGGTTGAGCGAGACGTGGCGGATCAGGTGATAACTAGGGGGCACAGCCGACTCTTATCGTTAGAAGGGGTAGGGGGAAGCAGGATCGACGATGCTGAGTCGTGTCAGGTAAAATTAACAGTGCGGGGTTTATTTAATAGGAATTTAGAAGCCATGGATGCATATACCATAAGTAATTTGAACCTTATCCCGCAAGAAATAAGGCGTGATTTGGTCCAGCAGTGTAGTCATTTAGCCGATTTAGAAGAAGAGTTATGTTACGAGCAGGGTAAGCCGACTATATTAATTGGGCAGGATAACTGGCATTTAATTACATCTAGACAGCTACGTGTCGGCAATAAAAATCAACCCGTGGCATCTCTCACTAAGTTAGGATGGGTTCTGCACGGCCAAGACTCACGACCACGCAACGCCGTAGCAATCGTCAACCACGTTCGACCGACGCAGGCCGAAGACCCCGCGTTGCAATTAATTAGGGATTATTTTAGCATAGAATCATTAGGCATAGAGGCGCGAAAACCGGCGTCAGATCCGGAGCAGCGCGCCCTATCTATTTTAGAAAAAACGTGTAAGAAAATCAATAATAGGTATGAAGCCGGCTTGTTATGGCGGACGGATACCGAAATAATGCCGGATAATAGAAAACAAGCACTCAGCCGCCTATTTAATTTGGAAAATAAATTAGATAAAAATATTAGTCATAAGTGCGAATATATTAAACAAATAAATAATTTGATCGAGCGAGGATACGCCGAAAGGGTGCAAGCGCCGCCCACTTCACCACGCGGCTGGTACTTGCCGCATTTTGCAGTCGTACACCCCCAAAAAGGGAAAATGAGGGTAGTTTTTGACGCGGCAGCCAGATGCGCGGGTAAATGTTTAAACGACGCGCTCCTGGCGGGGCCCGATTTGCTGCAGTCATTATTCGGCGTACTGATTAGGTTTAGAAAAGGTAAAATAGCGGTCGTTGCCGACATTAAAGAAATGTTTTTACAAATAAAAATATTAGAACAAGATCGTGATAGTTTACGCTTTTTATGGCGAGGCGACGACAGAGTAGGGCCGCCACAAGAATACCGAATGACGTCGTTAATATTCGGGGCCGCGTCGTCTCCTTGTACCGCCATCTATGTAAAAAATAAAAATGCGGAAAATCACAGCCAGGCATATCCAGAGGTCGCAAGAGCCACGGTACGCAATTACTACATGGACGACTACTTAGGTACGTTCGACACCGAAAGCGAGGCTAGGCAAGTAGTAAATTCAATGCACAAAGTGCACATGGCCGCGTCTTTTGAGTTGCGCGGATGGGCGTCGAACGTGCCTAACGTAATAAGCGACGTCACGGACACGCGCGATAGCGAGACCACCACGCTGGGCAAAAGCGATACAGAGCGTACATTAGGTTTAATATGGAATCACGCGCGTGATACGTTGGGTTTTAACGTAAATCTCCGAAACACGCCCGCTGACGTCATACAGGGTAGAACTTTACCTACAAAGCGTCAAGTAACTAGCGCAGTCATGTCAGTTTTCGACCCGTTAGGTTTAATATCGCCCATCACGATGATAGGCAAATGCCTAATACAGGAGATATGGCGCAGCGGCGTGGACTGGGACGACCCTATCACCCCCGAGCATAATGTCACATGGAAGTCGTTCATAAAAAACGTACAGATGTTGAAAACTTTAGAAATAAATAGGTACATACCAACCACACCCTCTGGCGAGGGGGAGTTACACGTATTTTGCGACGCTAGTGAAAAGGTTTACGCGGCCGCGGTTTATTTAGTGAGTGAGGATACAGACGGGAACCGAACGTCGCAATTGGTGGCGGGCAAGGCCAAAGTGGCCCCGCTAAAACCGATATCGGTACCACGTCTCGAGCTTCAAGCCGCCGTCCTGGGTAGTAGGTTAGCAGAATCAATCAAGCGCGAGTCCGATTACAAAATATCAAAGTATTATTATTGGTCGGATTCAAAAACCGTCCTTACATGGATCAAGTCGGACCCGCGCACGTTCAAATCGTTTGTCGCCCATCGCCTGGCTGAAATAGAGAACTCGACGTCACCGATAGACTGGCACTGGGTACCTAGCGCGGACAACGTCGCGGACGACGCGACAAAGGGTACCCCAGTGTAATTTGATGCGCAACATAGGTGGTTTAATGGACCCGAGTTCATTAGGAGCGACCCCACGACCTGGCCTAAAGGCGACCGCGTCACGAAGCCGCAACCCCCTTCAGGGGAAGAAAGGTCAATTAAACAAGTCCACGTGGCTATAAAACGTGACATTGACAATTGCTTACCGGACGTGCAACGTTTCTCTAAATACAGTAGGTTAGTGCGTGCTGCTGCAACCGTTCTGCTCGCCGCTGAGGTTTTCAAAGCCAAAATACTCAATAGAATTACGAGCAAAGAATTGTCACCTTATCATATGAGATTAGCAGAGTTACTGCTCATAAAAAAGAGCCAACATAACTCGTTCGCCGAGGACATTGCGACGATAGAGGCTGGACGGCGACCGCCGAAGAAATCACCGTTCCACAAGCTCTCAGTGAAGATCGACCGCAACGGCATCTTGTGCTTGAACACCCAGGATTGGAAGGCTACTCAAGCTTTAGCCGACACCTTTTGGGCCCGTTGGTTGACAGAATACAAACCTCAACTGATGCCCCGACCAGGTTCCGCTCCTCAACAAAACCTAAAAGTGGGAGACATCGTGATTATAACAGATCAAACAATGCCCCGTGGAATATGGCCCAGAGGTGAGATAACGAGAGTATATCCAGGTCCGGATGGACACGTGAGAATCACAGAGGTAAGAACAACAGCGGGCCTCATGCGTCGTCCAGCCTCTCGTCTCATTTTAATAACACCTACCAATTAAAAACATTAAGTTATGGTGCTTGCGCACGAGGGGGAGAATTGTAAATAACAGACAACCAGTCATTTAATTTTTAATATGTTTTTGTTGTAATAAATATCTTGTACTTACCTTGTTTAGTTTATAAGTTTTTTTATGTAATTTCGTTTCTACTTATATACTTTACCTTTTTATTTTATTTGATTTTATATCGTTTTATCTTTGTGCTGATTATTGTATGTGTAATTATTATTAATAAATGCGTTTGCCACACACACACACACACGTACACATACACACTTATAACCAATCCTTACATCTCACTTACACATCCTCCATCCCTCTCTCTCCTGCCCGCTTATTGGCTCACCGTCAAACGCTACGACTACACACCTAGCGCAAACTGCGCAGACGGTCTGAGTCGATATGATAAGCGCGGCCCAAATTACTAACATTCACTCTACATTCCGCCGTCCTACATGCCACTATCATCTACAAGGCAGCGTTTAAACCATTATAAGGCGTTTTTATTTCTTTCTTCTGAAGATATACCTACATACAGTCCACAAAACAAAGTTTCGATTGCAGCTACATCGAACAGGTATCAAATGAAAGGGCTTGACTAGTAGAATACCATACACTATGATATAAGATATCTAATAGCTATGAAATAATTGTACAAACGTTGAATAACTAAACGAAGAAAATACCTAATTAAACACTAAATTACCTGGATCTTAAAACGCAAGAAAATAAAAGAAATTAAACAAAATAACTAAGGAGTCCCTACAAAAAGTGTGAAATAACAAATTAAATTAAAAATTAAAAAAAACCCCCGACACAAAAATAAACTTGAATCCCTATAAAAAGAAAAAAATAATCTTGAAATTATAACCCTTCGTAAGTACGTATGAAGTTTTTTGATTAAATTTTGTCGCGTCGGGGGACCGCTCTCTAGCTCTCGCGTGTCTGCCCGCTCGGGTCGCCAAACTCGAATATATTACGCTCCGCCCACTTTACGCCCTCCCGCGCGTCGTGGCGATGTACGCGCCATCCACATCAATTCTGAATTCGCGCGATTCACGTTCGGGAAGCAAAAGGAAAGCAAAGGATTCACATAATTAGAGAGCGGTCCCCCGACGCGACAAAATTTAATCAAAAAACTTCATACGTACTTACGAAGGGTTATAATTTCAAGATTATTTTTTCTTTTTATAGGGATTCAGGTTTATTTTTGTGTCGGGGTTTTTTTTAAATTTTTAATTTAATTTGTTATTTCACACTTTTTGTAGGGACTCCTTAGTTATTTTGTTTAATTTCTTTTATTTTCTTGCGTTTTAAGATCCAGGTAATTTCTTCCTGATTCATTTTATTTAGCCTAGTTATGTGAGACCGCAGTCACAATAGGTAAACCTTATACCTACGCCTGTATCTTGTAGTAGAGGTATGTGACATACCTCTACTACAAGATACAGGCGTAGGTATAAGGTTCTGTCAAGTTCCACATACCGTATGTGGAACTTGACAGATGCTCAGCTGGACAATATTTTTACAGGTTTAAATTTGAGAACGCTTCAAAAGCAATAAGGTAGCTAGATTTATGAAGGCAATGTTTATGACTCCTCATTTATTAGAGGCGACCTTATGCACTTTTGGACAATGAATGAATTCGTTGCAAGAATAGTAGATAGCAAAACTTAGTAAATGATTGTGGGTGGTAAGTGGCAAAAGAAAGAAAAAATTTATGCAGTCATTAAAACCATTTTGTTTTGCTTAACTTTATTATCCCAAGATACATAGCCAGTTTCATCGTAAAGATCGTATCGTAATGCCTATATCTAAGAGGAGCAGTCTCATGGGTAAAGGGGTGGCCTGGCGACATATACTGACGATTGGTATTTTTTTTATATTTTTTTATATGTCGTCGACCGTAGTTTAAAGCAAATGTAAGGTATAAGTAAAGTGTGCAACGTTCAACTCGATACCTACACAAAACGTGAACTCAAAATACGCAAGTGCCGATTTGTAGGGTGGACAACCTGAATATTTTGCAACCAGCCCACGCTCTGTGCTCGAGTTTATAGTTTTGTACAAATGTAAAATGTTTGCGTATAAAAATAATAAATAATATCGCTTTGGCAGAATCATATATCCGTAGAGGAGCGAGGTCGAGTCGTGAAGATTTTGTCATCGGGTGTGGCGAAGCGTTAAGCCTAGGCGGCCGGCTTTTCCTCGGAGACTGCAGTGGCACCGGAAGCCACCGAGCCACTCTCGTCTGGCGATGCCTGGCACGACAGCGACGGGAATCTCTGGTAAAGAGCGGCGCGGTACTTCGGATGGCTGAAATATGAATTGTAACATTAGTACCTACCTACCTAAGTACATTTGCCTGTTTGCCGATCTATCATGGAAAAGTAAAGTAGTTGAGTGACAGGGCTACCACCCACGGCAGCGTTGCAATCAGGGCTCTGTCCTTGTGTTGGATTTAAAAGTAATATTTGTTATTTAATGGTATACATTTTATAAATATAAATATGATATAACGAACCTGATGCCATATACAATTGGATTGTAGACGGCGTTAGCCTTGGCAAACAGTGAGCCCCAGATGGTAGCGAGAGGGCTGATGGGTGCGCTTTCGAACACTCCCGTATAGTTGATTACCAAATATGGAGTCCACGCCATAAACCACAGAGAAATCGTCATTAAAGCTACCTGAAAATTGTTTTGCTAAGTAATCATCAATTACTAGTAGTAGTATATGAACAACAAATAATGGTTTGCTTAGTAATTACTTTAGCTAATTTGCACTCAGCACTGGTGTTAGCTGCCTCAGATGACCTTAGAGAAGCTACGTTCATTTTCTTAGCTTGTTCCCTCATACCTTTTTCGTGAGCAGCTACGGCCTGAACACAAAGAACATTATTTTAAAACATTGATTACAAAAATCTACTGCACGAAATTTAATGTGTTTCCACAGCAGTATTGTTAAAATTAGAACTTAAATTCTTGTGCGAAGACAGAGAGTCAAGATCCGATAGTACCTATAGTCAAGATCCCGAGTAAATTAAACCTTTTGGACTGCGTGTGAAATCATTTAATATACTTAATCTAAAAGAGATTTCATTATGTTACCTGGACAATAAAGAAGTACGAGTAGATGATAAGCAGAAGAGGCATGAAGTAGACGAAGACGGAATAGATCAGAATATAGCTTCGGCTGAACCAGTCCTTCGACAAGTAGTCGGTGCCGCACGCAGTCATGTTTCCTTCAGGTACATACCTGTTCACATAAAATGTACGTAACTAGTAGTATCCTCCGAGCCTTTTTCTAGTCTAACTAGATGCGGCTGAATATCAGCATTTTACACGAAGCGACTGCCATCACACCTCCGCAACCCAATTTTTCGGCAATACCGATATTCAGAGGATAGACTGGTTGTCAGGATTTTTTGGGCTTCTAACTACCACTAACAATGGTCAAAGATGTTCGTATGACAATACCGACAGCTTTACGTGCTCTCTGAGGCGGGGTCATGATGTATTAAGAATGGTCACCCATCCACACACTGACAGCGGTGGGCGCAGCTTAACATTGCAGATCAGCTTAGTTATTAGTTAGCCACGAGCCCCTCTAGGTACTCATAAAATGTACATAGTAACTGAATATAATTTATTTTAAAGTCGTATCGGTTAATATGTCCCTAAGTTACGATACTTATACGTACCGATTCCAGCCAAAGAAAGGCGCGAGCGTCCATCCAAGAGAGAAGGCCCAAATCCCCAGTATGCGCAAAAGAGCTCCATTGTTGGTCATTGGTTTAGCTGCGATACCCTTTACGATAACATTGTAGCGGTCAAAGGCAATCATTGTCATGGTCCAAATCGATGCGCATCCAAATAGAGAGCCAGCGCAGGCGTATAGTTCACACGCGAGAGGACCTAAATAAAGCAAAGTAAAATAACAAAAAACCACAATTAAGTAGGTGCCTACCTACTCAAATTAAAAGCAGCTCAGAGCTTAAATAAAATACGCACCCCATACCCATGTTTCGTTATAACAATTAACCACCATAGCCGGTGACATAGCGCACATCATTAGGAAGTCTGAGAAAGCGAGATTCACTACGAGCAAGTTAGATGGAGTTTTGAGACTCTGTAAAAAGCCAGAGAGATATATAAACATGTTCACACTTCGTAAAAGTCAAGTAATAAAAGGAGTCCAAGAAGGTACCTTCGTTGTCATAAATATGTAGATAACCATGCCGTTGCCAGTAATAGATATAAATCCAAGAACGCCGATTGTGAATCCCAAAAGTCCGTGCCAAAGCGGGTTCATTGGTGGAAACTGGTACCTGTGTATAACGTACTTTAAAATACAAACAAAAAATATATAAACATTGCAAAATATCTACTGCAAATAAGACCTGGGAAGTAAAATGACAATTTTGATGAATCACAATATGATACGAGGTAATGAAGAAGAGAGGGTAATGCTCCCAAATTAAAATCAAATAAAACATAATTATGACACTTACCAGTAAGGATCGACCATATGGAGCATATCGGGCGGCACTTTATCTACGACGGTTTGATTCGATGCTCCGTACGCTGCAACTTGGCCACCCCATGCTTGCAAGGCTGCAATACCGGGCCCGGGATCCAGAGTCAACGACATCTTCGTTGGAGGTTAACCTTAAACTTTTGAATAACTGTAGGTAGATGAGAGAATCACTTATCTATTTAAATTACTGGCTGATAATGATGATGGTAATCAGACCTACTTAAAATTAGGAAGGGAGGCTCGCTCCGAGATGGTTACTACAAAAATACTGAAGAAAATCGTTATACGAACTACTCCAGTCTTTAGTGTACAATAACCAATCCCGTGATGCGACGGGGCTGCCTGAGACTATGGAGGCTACTCAACGTTCGCGGATTTTCCAACGTCTTTTATATGCATACCTGAGGACGTCCCTAAGAAAATCGATATTCATAATGAGATATACGCATCTAAGAAGGTGAACACTACCTGTACAATATGTAGTTTGTCACCTTTTTTACAGGGTTGGACTAGACATATACATAATACTAGATTACTAGCTGTTGCCCGTGACTTCGTCCGCGTGGACTTTATTCTTTAGGGGTAAGTATTTGGTATTTTCAGAAACGATTACACTCATTAGGTACTTCTTATTTACTGCCCGTGACTCCGGTCGCGTCGTGGGTTTCAGTTTTTGGATTTTATAGCAAAAGTTCATATATATTTGTCTATCTAAATTATAAGAAAATACATAGAAGAAGGTGGCAGAAAAATAATCTTATAAGTTACATATACACACTCGCTCCAGTCTCCCACAGGGGTTGGCAGAAACTGTAGACCGCTACTTGCTACGATTCTTACATACTTCATTGCTTCTTTCACATTGATACATAAGGAGCTCGCCAGTAAAATCGGCGTACCTTTGTCTTTCTAGAGAGGTCCCAAACTTTTTTTATTTTGTCCACCACATGCCATATTTTTCGGACTATCTAATTTATACCAGTTTAGAGCTCATGGAACCTAATTTTTCTTCGCGCTGACATAGACCCCTTTGCAGGTCGTCGTCGACTCCTGGGGGTCTATAAAGACTACTTTGAGTAGCACTCTTGAGCGACATCTTCCGACGCTGCCGCTGACAGTCCAGACAGCCGTAAAAGTCCATCCCTGTATTTCTTAAGTCTTACAAAGCCAATATCGTTATGAGGCCACTATGAAGTACCTACTACTACCTGCCTATAACGTTAACAGGATTATAGTTGCTAGCTGTCGACGCATTTACATCGCATCGCATCGCACCTGTGTTTTACTGACTATTTATTATTTATGGAAAATCTAACGCGTGGGAGCCGCGTAGCTCTAGGGCAGCGATTGCTCAAGGACGCTGGTCACCTGAGCACAGATACCAAAGTCCTAGAACGCGCAAATAAATGTAACTATAGGTCATTGCCTTGTAGGTTTAGAAGAGCGTCTGCCATATTTTGAATCTACGCGGGAATTAGGAGTCAATACATTTATGTAATACATTGCTTGTTTTGGACATGTCGTAGTAGAATTGTGTAATTCGGTATTTTACATAACTGCTAGCCTAGCTCTGTTATGTAAAATAGCTGAATGGATTCCAGTTGAATTGCAATTTTTTTTCAATTTCAATTTATTCAATGATACAAATTTAGTACATAGTTCCAAAAGAAAATCCTTACAAAACGGATTAAATAATACTTAATAATATCTAAATCTAAAAGTAATCCTAAGATATAACAAAGGCAAATACAATTTGTAATTTGTCAGCTCGAATTAAATACATAACAGCCTGCCTGAACTAGGTTAAACCTGTGTTTCAGGCTACCGCTTTACGTGTTTATTGTTTTTTTTTCAAATTTGAAGAGACATAATTAAATTAATAGAAAAAACAAAGGATAATAGAACTAAAGTATACATTATACAAGTAATTTTAACTTATTTTATAATTTCTAACAACTTCTCTGTGGCTGCGTAATTGAGATTCTCTAAATATTCCGAAACTATAATACTACATTTTTTATAACTTACACTATGTATGTTTAGTATTTTATTAAGTTTATTATATATAAATGGTCCTAAGAATATGTAGAATTTGTTAGAAAAAGCATGGTTGAATTTGGTTTTAGTACAAACCAAATCTTTCCTTCTCTTGTCTAAGGGTACGGGGTTAAATGGGAGTTCTGTGTGCTGTTTTAGTAAGATGTGCTGAATGAATAATTCACGAACCGTTAATACTTTACATGCCGTGTAAAGCTGATGCGTAGGAAATAAAAAATGGGCGGAAGGTGGCTACCTTTAGAATAGCTCTTTGGGCACGTTCCAGGGGAAGTAAAATTGTTTTCCCAGCACCACCCCAGGCAGTTATGCAATAGGTAAGTATCGGTTGACACAGCGCTAGATATACCTGTTTGATTAATTTATAGTCAGCAATAATATGCAGACTTTTAAAAATAAATATTAATTTACGTACTCTAGTGCATAACAAATCAATATGATTACGGAAGTTTAAGTTCGAGTCCAGCGTAATACCTAAATATTTTATACTATCAGTTTTAATTAAAGTGGGACAGGTACATGCAGTGTCAGCATAATTTCTACAGGTATGGGCGTTAATGTTTTGGTTAGTAATTGATATATTAGTGTTCCTCATAGTGAATGAAATATATTTTGTTTTGTCTGCATTTAGTGTTAGGAGATTTTTTTGAAGCCAGTCACACACTGTATTAAAGCCACTTTGAGCGAATTTATAGACCTCGCTACGTGAATTAGCAGAAAATAACAACGCTGTGTCATCCGCATGACATAGACATACGCATATGACAATAAAACACCATTTTGAAGTTTTAAGTTGCATAGGTCATTAATATAAATTAGGAATAGGGTGGGGCTCAAAATACTGCCTTGTGGAATGCCATAGCAGGTATTAATTTCAGTGTCGCCACTTGTATATTGACCAATTTTCACATATTGTTGGCGGTCGGTAAGATAGTCCGAAAGGAGTTTAAGTTGAGTTCCCCTTATCCCAATTTTTTCAAGCTTGTCCAGTAAAATGGGGCGGGAAATAGTTTCGAACGCCTTCGCAAGATCTAAAAATATCCCGATAGAGTGCATACCACTATCTAGATTACTAGTTATATAGTCTGTTAATTGATGTACTGCTTGACTAGTTGATTTTTTCGGCCTAAAACCAAATTGCCTATTTGATAATAATTTACAATCTTCTAGATATTTGATTAATCTACTATTTATGATTTTTTCAAGAATTTTTGATAAGCCGGATAAAACTGAAATAGGCCTATAGTTATTTAAACTATTTTTGTCTCCACATTTGAATATAGGCTTAACTACCGCTTTTTTAAGCAATTTAGGGAAAACTCCTTTATTTAACACAATTGAAAAATATGCGTCAACGGAGGGGCAAGTTGGTGTTTGAACCTTTTGAGTATGTTATTCGATATGTTATCCCATCCCACTGCACACACATCCTTTAATCCAGTAATTACACTTAAAACTTCCTTAACATCTGTTGCGAGACGAGACGTTTGTCAAAACCGCTACCCACGTTTTGTGGTTTTGTAGAATGACTTATTTGCAGTTACGTTTTATGTATGCTAGAACTTAAATGTAGCCATTGTGCATAATTGTATAGAAGAAAATTGGGTTAACTGGACGAGCACAGGCCATTGTTATGCCACACAACGCCCCTAGCGCCGAATTTTGGAACTTAAATCTACAATCCAATATTTCATTTTCACAATGAAATGCTCTGTATTAGAAGACAGCTAAACATCAATCCGCTATATAGATGGACGCATAAGTTTCATTCCATTCCGCGTGTTGAAGGTTACCAATAAAGCAAATGTGCTGAACGTATTTCAGCTACTTTATATAACAAAGATATTTTTTAAAGCGGCTAGCGATTATGTAAAATAGCGAATTATACAATTCTACTGCGACATATAAATAATTACTTCCGCCACCGTCGCGGTCGTAATCATTAACAAAATTTTTTTTTTAATTGAGTTATACAGATGGTTTATCCGGTTAGCCGGCCACCTTTTATTTTCGGACAGTAAGCAGTTTTATAATAATAACGTAGGTAACGCTACTCATTAATAAAAACAATGCATAGGTACTTAATTTTTCACAAATTAAATCTATGAAATCTACGACTAACATTTGTAGCATAGTAATGTTTCATTTGTCTCTTCTCCAAAAACCAACAGTTTACTCCACGAAAATGCGAGCGATATTTTTGAAAGTTAAGTTGCAAAGTCGTTTATCAGTTACGTGGGTAGATAGCATTGAATTTTGATAATATTACTGATAGGTTGTTACTGTGATTGAGTTTAATCCGTGTTACCTACCTATTTATTAAAAGGGATGTGTAATGTATTGATATTAAAAACTAATTCAGGATGTTATGGCCGAAATGTAATAATTTATGAACCGATTCTCGACCAGTAGTAAAAAAGCCGATGATAATAAATAACATACCATCACGCCTGTATTCCCAGAAGGGTTAGGCAGAAGCGTACTAATGTACACCCACAGTTCGCCGGTATGTTTAGGTCCCATGTAATAGGGGGCGAGCCTATTGCCATTAACCGGGCACAATTTCCTAACTCCGAGCTGCTACTGGGAATTTCATAGAAAAACCCAATAACACTTTGCTCGACCTGGGAATCGAACCCAGGACCTCTAGCGTAGCAGTCGCGGTCAGGCTTGGCTTGGCTATTGAGGCAGTTATATATAGATATATAGATAATAAATATTATCTATATATCTATATATATACTACTATTATTTATTATCTATATAGTTATATAGATAATAAATAATAGTAGGTAAATCAACTAATTTCATTAGGGAGACAGATAATAACTACTAATAACACACTTTGGCGATCCCTTTGGAGAAACCGAAGGGTTTGTGTGTTAAATTATGAACGAAGTAGTTAATGATGACGAAGAACTACCGGAAATATAACGTGAAGGATGGTACAGTTGACATTTTTTGTCGTTCATGTCACTGAGCGGGAGAGTCTATCCGACATATCTAATTATGTCTGGTTGTTCGTATCTGGCTAACGGAAAGTCAGTAGAAGTACCTACTGACTTAACACACATAACCAGGCGATCATTGTACCAATCGCGTTGTGTCAGCCAATGGGTTAAGAGCTAAGAGCCGCGACCAGGAGGCTCTCATTGGATGGCTGGATCGAGGGATTGATATAGAAAGCAGAACTCCATTGGAGGACGCCATTACGTCACAGGGTCATCGCAGAAAACCAGGGCTGTCGGTGCTGTAACACTACATCTCCGCAGCAACATGCTGAGCTTTGACCTTTTTTCGTTGATACGACGCACATCTCTCTCTTTGTTTAAACTTAGCCTCAGTTCATGCTAAGAATTTGTTTTATATCGTTCAATTCCTAATTTATGCATCTGACTTTGTGTTTGACAGTGTTTGATATTCAATTCAATTATTGTCGCAACCGGCATTGTTTTTGTATTTTTTTTTTAATTGGTGTGGCTAAGCCACTGGCTTGGTTACAGGACCTTTAAGCCAAGTCTTTAATAGAAAATTCGTAATTTGGCGATTAGAGTTTTTGCACTTACTTCCACAACTGTTTTTAATAAATTTGTAAATCGGCACAAAACACTTTTTAGTTTTTAGAATATCGTTCAGGCTTGTATTTATTATTTTTGTTGGCAGTGCTGGCACTTAGTTGTCTTGCCAGTGTTGTCAGATGTAATAATTATATAAAAAAATAATTATATATAATAGATAGAAGCGGCGGTAGCCTAATGGCTAGGTCGTCGGACTTGCGATCATCTGGTTGCCGGTTCGAACCCCACCCATTGCACTACCGACGTGAACCCACTCGTAACACAAGCAATCTAGCTTAGCACGAGGGGTTACAAGAATACTAGTAATGTGTGACCCGCATTGCTAGTATTATTTATAAAAAATAAAAAGATTTTTATATTTTTTATTTATGTTTATGTTATTTTTGTAGTTTCTAACTGACACATTGGCCTTTGGCTAAAAAAAAAGAATACTTGTGCGTCATTATGGGCGAAAATAAATGATCTTTCTTTCTTTTATATAAAGCTTTCTAGCAATGTGGGTCGCACATTACTAGTATTCTTGTTAACCCCTCGTGCTAAGCTAAAATGCTTGTGTTACGAGTGGGTTCACGTTGGTAGTGCAATGGGTGGGTATCGAACCGGCAACCACATGATTGCAAGTCCAACGCCCTAGCCATTAGGCTACCGACACTTCAATGATTTTGAATTGAATGATTTGAATTTTGATCATTAGTGTTAAATTAAAGTTATAATTGAGCTAATTTAGTTAATTACATGTGAGCTTTTGTGATAAACGTTTCATTTTAATTTTATATCGGAGTGCCCACTTTACTCACTATGGATACCGATACCCTGCCCACGCGCCGTCATCAGAAGTGGGATCGAACAGTGCGGACAATGGAAAACAACCTGATGAGACAAGTGCCGCGAGTTTATTGAGCAACATGGAGACATTACTGACGCGAGAATTGGCGATGCCTCAGCCATCAACTGTGAGTAAAAATACGCGAATCCTTTTGGAATATAACCCAGATGAACAAGAGGCAGACATAGATGACTGGTGTAAAGTGACCGAAGTCATTTTTCAAAGTAAACAACTGGAGGGAGTTGACTTACTTGTAGCTCTAGCCAGCGCACTAAAAGGCCGTGGCGCTGCTTGCCTCACCAAATTAAACCTCGATGATATAAAATGGGCCTCAGTAAATGAGATTTTAACAGCAAGGTTTTCAAAACCGAAACTGTATCAGGATTATTTTAACGATATTATCCGATTCCAAGTGGGGGTCAAAGAGACGGCACCCGAAGCTACTCTTCGATTGTGGAACCTCATAGAAAAGATACCCAATTTGACGATGCCTGAAGAGGTGACAGCTGGGCTGGTTATATCCGTGTTGTGCCAGAATAATAGCTTCATATGACGTGAACTAAATGTGCGCAATGATACAACACGGGCCCAGTTATTCCGGATCCTGAGTGGCATATCTTTTAAACGGCGTTTCGATGGTGCCGAGATGCATGAACCTGAAACGAAGAGAGCTCGCACAACTGAGAAGTTTACTGGGAGGTGTCATTACTGCGGCTTGGCTGGACATCGAATATCAGAATGCAGAAAACGACGAGAGGATACCGGGGCCACAAAATCTTACGACTCTCCAGGCTCATCAAATACGCACGAGAAGACGACATCATCCGTGACCTACTATTCCTGTGGTCGACCAGGGCATGTGGCGTCCTACTGTCCGGACAAGAGGAATGGAGGTGGAGCTGCGGTCAAGGAGGTTCGTCAGTGCGAACACCGTCCCTCAAGGGGTTCTTTGATGACATCGTCTGGTGAGTCGGTCTCCTTTTTGTTTGATAGTGGGTCATCTTGCTTTTTGTTGAAAGAAAGCTTTAGCAACAAGCTGAAGGGTACTGAGCGTAAAAGTCTTGTCTTCCTATGTGGAATTGTGGGTGATGACATTAGGTGTACGACCCAAATTCAGGCTGACGTTAAAATAGGCGATTATTCGATAAATCTGCTGTTTCATGTCGTTCCCGATATTAATATGTCCCGACCCCATAATTATCGGTAGATACATTCTCGATAGAGGGGTGTGCGTTAAAATTAATAATGACCATCTCGTGTTCTATTCTAAGGAACAGACTCAACTATGTACATTTTCAGCAAACAAACCGGATTTGACTCAAATTGACACTGACTTATACGGACAGGACAAAGAGTGTATCATATTGTAGGGACACTGCTGACGCATCCGATTTGCATACAGGCGCATTACTGTATTAGCGCGGCGCAGCAGTCGTCTCCCCACACGCAGGCAGTTAGGTCGTTCATAGTTATAAGTCCAATATGTATCTGGTACCATGTTACAAATACATATTATAATACTAATTACTACATACGACCTAACTGCTTGAGTGTGGGGAGACGACTGCTGCGCCGCGCTAACACAGTAATGCGCCTGTACACAAATCGAATGCGTCAGCAGTGTCCCTACACATATCATTATTAAATAAATATGCCGACTGTTTTTTTGAAGGCACTCCTACTCGACGTGTTAGTACGGGAGAGTGTGAAATAATCTTAATGGACCCACATAAATTAGTACAGAGGTGTCCCTATAGGTTAGCGCCTTCAGAAAAAGAGATTGTTAGGGAGAAGAAGCGGGAGTAGTAAGGGAAAGCTCCTCGCCCTACTCTAATCCGATACTACTAGTAAAAAAGCAGGATAACTCTGATAGAATGTGTTTCGACTATCGGGAGCTAAACGCTAATACGCGACCCGATCAATATCCTCTTCCACGTATTGAAGAGCAAATAGATTTACTGACTGGAGCTCATTATTTCTCATCCCTACCTAGATATGGCATCAGGGTTCCATCAGATACCTATCCACCCCGACTCTATTGAAAAGACAGCTTTCGTTACTCCCGAGGGCCAGTATGAGTACCTTGCTATGCCCTTTGAATTGACTTCTGTCTATCAACGTTGCGTTAACAAAGCTCTAAATCACTTAGTAAATAAATCCTTAATTTACATGGATGACGTCTTGTGTTACTCTGTCGACGTTTCTGAGGGTCTACAAAGAATTGATAAAGTCCTTGGAGCTCTAGCAGAGGCTGGATTTTCATTTCATTGAAATTCTCAAAAAATGTAAATTCATGAAACAGAAAGTAGATTATTTAGGATATTCTCTACAATCCGGCGAGGTGACACCAAACCCAAGGAAGATACAAGCACTGGTTGACTCCCCGCAACCTAAAACGGCTACACATGTGCGACAATTCCTTGGTCTTGCGTCTTACTTCCGTAAGTTTATTCCCGGGTTTACTAATATTGTTGGGCCTTTGTACCCACTCACAAAACTGAAGGGTCCTATTATGTGGACGGCAAAGCACGAGGAAATCCGCAATACTATAGTTAACATCCTTACATCCGAACCAGTTTAACAATATTTGACCCAGACCTACCAGTAGAGCTGCACACGGACGCAAGCTCCGATGGCTATGGCGCAATCCTTATACAAAGAAAGAATAATTTTCCGCATTATATTATTATGAGTTTTTTTTTCATTATGGCGCCACACTTTATGTATAATTTGCCTGTGTCAAGTATTATAGAAATTATGTAAGGTTTCCCATCATGGGATTATATTATGGCATCACTCTTTTTGTGTTCGCAAGTGTCAAGTATAAGTGGTTCCGTTGCCCCAATAAAACGGTAGAAGCTCTAATTAAGCTTCGATGCAGTTTAGGAGTGAACCCAAAAAGTTACGATTTTCAATTTTATATCATTTGCCTACAATCGCACATTATCCACCATAATTACACATTAAACTTCGGAATCATGTTTTGAAAAATAATATAAAATCGAAAACGTGCACTTTGCATTTTCCCGCTTAAATTCATTATGAGTTTAAGTAGGTAGGTATATTTGTGTTCATGTTTTCTGCATACCGTGCATACCATGTCTTGTGCAAGATTTATAATTCTCTCAGATAAAACAGTGGCAAACATGTTTATACTTAATACTGTTTTTAACCCCCGACGCAAAAACGACGGGGTGTTATAAGTTTGACGTGTCTGTGTGTGTGTGTGTGTGTGTGTGTGTGTCTGTCTGTGGCATCGTAGCTCCCGAATGGATGAACCGATTTTGATTTTGTTTTTTTTGTTTGAAAGGTGAATAAGTGGGGAGTGTTCTTAGCTATGTTTAATGAAAATCGGCCCAAGATGGCCGCCGCCACAAGATGGCGGTTTGCATATTTTTTCACTACTCCCTCAATAAAGGTATCAAATGAAAGGGCTTGACTAGTAGAATACTATACACTATGATATAAGATATCTAATAGCTATGAAATAATTGTACAAAAGTTGAATAACTAAACGAAGAAACTACCTAATTAAAACGCAAGAAAATAAAAGAAATTAAACAAAATAACTAAGGAGTCCCTACAAAAAGTGTGAAATAACAAATTAAATTAAAAATTAAAAAAAACCCCCGACAAAAAAATAAACCTGAATCCCTGTAAAAAGAAAAAAATAATCTTGAAATTATAACCCTTCGTAAGTACGTATGAAGTTTTTTGATTAAATTTTGTCGCGTCGGGGGACCGCTCTCTAGCTCTCGCGTGTCTGCCCGCTCGGGTCGCCAAACTTGAATATGTTACGCTCCGCCCACTTTACGCCCTCCCGCGCGTCGCGGCGATGTACGCGCCATCCACATCAATTCTGAATTCGCGCGATTCACGTTCGGGAAGCAAAAGGAAAGGAAAGGATTCACATAATTAGAGAGCGGTAGCGGTAGATAAACACCTCAATTTTAAAGAACATATAATAATCCTAACGGGACGTATTTGTAACCTTATCTATAGTCTTTAGGAATCTGCGATACATTGCTGATCCTCCTATCTTGAAACGCATATACTTTCTGCCAGTCACTCATAACATATTGTAGGTATATCAGCGTGGGGAGTGTTCCAAAATCTACGCTTATGTCTGTAGATGTTGCCAAACGTGCAATATACCTAAAAGGCAAGCGCGTTTAAACCGATGGTTTTTGTACCTACTGTGTTACTTTTCCAACTGTATAGAGAACTAACGGTAAGACAACTATTTATACCTACTAAAAATAATTATAATGCAACACACAAAATTTATGACCCCCAGATTTTGAATAAACTAAGAAATTACTTTGTCTGTACATATTGAAGGTTTTATAACACAATATTTAGTTCACGATTCATAAATTCTCTCGGCCCCTACATTTACAACAAAATTAATAAAATCCTTAACATTTATTAACTCACCACTGATAGTTGTAAGAGAAAAGTATCGGAGTATCTACAAAGTCTCACCTACGATGAGACTGAACAACTGCTAAAAGTACCAAGCTAGACAGTTTAAACAATCTTAGTGTTAGTGTTAATTATATAATAAAATAAACAATAAACATGCATACCTATGGTGTTTGTAACATAATAAATATATGTCTAAACAATACATAGTGTTAATATAGTTATTATAATCATACACACACAATAAATAATACATTATATAAATTAACATAAAAACGAATCTCAAAATATCTCACACACACACACACACTCATACTCAACAATAGATGCACTCTCTCACACTCACTCACTGACCTTAGCACATCACACAAAGAGAGGAACCAAACCAAACTCATCTAGGTACTAATTCCTAAATAGATACTCCATAGTAATGTTAAAGCTAGCATTTAAGAAACCCCATTTAATTTAATGTAACTAGTTCGGCATCAGATGCTAAAACTTTTGTGTAGTTACATATCACTGTCTATTTTGTCATAGCATTTAGCATAGCGTAGTACTTTTTTCTTAGAAATAATGATTGTATATATATATCTGCTAAAAGTAGTGTCAATCGTCAATTTTGTCCCTACTTTTAGCTTCTTTAACGTTTATTAAGCAAAGTTTTTAATGCTTTAATAGTTGTGAATATTGTATAGCTAATGTCGCAATTACTACAGCTAGGAATCTAGAATGTTATAGACCTACAAATTGCGAAAAACCAATTGTAATTTGAATTTGGCGGGCTCAGCGAAACGATCAGCCATACTTGACGCTGGCGGATGCACCCAAGTGCTAGCCAAGATCTCCTGAATAGGAGGAAAAAAAAAAAAAAAACGATCAGCCATACTGGCTTGAGGATAGCCTTGTACCTCTTGTACCTCTTGTACAGTCTATCCCAGATAACTTGTCATTTTTAGTAAACAAATATGGCGTCCTAGGGACCATTGACCAGGGACAATTGATAGTGGTTAGATAGTGTTGGGAAATCATGAATGAATGACTGAACTAAATACTCTTAGCCAAGACTGAATGATTCTCACCTTGACGAGTAGGTACTGAATTGATCTTTTAATTTTAAATATGAAGTGAATATGTGGATATGAATAAATAAAATTACAAACTACCAAATATTAATTTATTACTCGTATTCCTCTAAAATCTGATGGCTCTGAAGAGTCATTAGATTCTGACACATGTATGAACCTCTGGGTCGATGCATCTGATGCAGTATCTATTATGTCATCGAACTGCAACATTTTATCCTCTTCCTTGATTACATGATTTATGCAATTGGTCCATGACACCGTGCCTATTTTTATTAAGCCTTCTTTAATCAATTCCTTGACTTGAGCCATTTTAAAAGATTTATTATTTTTGCCAACATGGCCTTTTCATTGTGCCTGTATTAATTCTATGGGATTTAATTCGCAATGATAAGGTGGAAGGCGTAATACAATAACATTTTTACTGGCTGCCATTTTTTTTTTTTTTTTTTAATAATGGCGCCACACTTTGTGTATTTGCCAGTGTCAAGTAATAAAGTAATCAAGTATTCAAAGAATATTTCCCATCATGGGATTGTATTATGGCACCACACTTGTGTTCGCCAGTGTCAAGTATAAGTTCAGTTGCCCCAATAAAACGGTAGAAACTTTATTGAGGCTTCGATGGAGTTTAGGAGTGAACCCAAAGTCACGATTTTCAATTTTATATCATTTGCCTACACTCTCACACGTTCACGAACACTTAATGGTTAATTATCCACCATAATTACACATTAAACTTCGGAGAAATTCGAGTTTTGAAAAATAATATAAAATCGACAATGTGCACTTTACATTTTCCCGCCTAAACTCCGGCTGCCATTTCATTTGAACTTAAAATTACAGTTCAGTTGTTCATTCACATAAATCAAAAACATTTATTATTTTGTCACATCCCTTAAATTGGTAGAGTTTTGAAATGTCAAATTGTCATGATTATTTTAATCTGTGAAAATGAAATTACATAAAATTTCGTTTTCATTAAAAATAATAGGTTTTTATAGTGATTTCGAAGCGGATTTTGGTGTAATTTAGAGTGTATGTGTATAATGTAAGTATTAATGTAATCGTTTCCTACATCAAGAGCGTGATTAAAGACAAACTTGTGATTTTCGCATCGGGCAGGGTTTGTTTACCAAAAAAGACAAGTCCAAAAAAATGGACTGTAGATCAAAAACTGGTGACCCTTCAACTGTCAAGTTACTGAATTCTTGTCCGAAGTCTATTGACACTGAAGTAAGATCTGAGGAAGTACGTACGCTAATAGTAGGTACCTACTCTGAGTCTATTGAACTCTGAACTTGACCACAGACTACTTCTACAGCTATAAACAAATATAGGCTATAAAAAAATAGTTTTTGGTTTAGTTCGTATGTCAATGTCAAAAATGACAAAATTACTTCGTCTACTTCGTCAGTGGTCTGGAGTCTCTGGTCTCAAAAGATTTTAAAGGATTTTGAATTTGTCATCAAACCAAAATTCATCCAATTTTGATTTGACTTTTGTGGGTTTTAAATTTTACTTCTGTGTTTTGTTTGAGAAATTCAACGTAGCCTGTCTGTAGATAAACATCTGACCAATGGTCAATATTCAATACTATCAATAGTTATCCTGTTCCTTTGTTCTATTATAATAATTAATTTATGAAAAATATTTTTGTAAAAGTATTCTTTTTTATAAAATACAACAAAACTTTTGTATGGTATCATTCGTTAAATTAGTTACATTTGTTTGAAATAGGTTATTAAATGGATTTATCCGACGCTAACATAGAACTGAGTGAGGATGAAGAAGAAGAAATTACGGCAGAGGTGGTTTTAAAAACTCTACAAAGTGCCTGGCAGAATGAACGTTTAGCTCCAGAAATTCTTCCACATTGCAATGACATGGTGGAATGTATGCTGGGACAAATTCAACACATGGAACGCAATATAAACAAACTACCTAAAACTGATCTCCGTGCTACGATTCATAAAATGGAATTGAGCAGAATTAAATTTATCATATGCAATTATCTTAAAACTAGGTTAAGTAAAATAGAAAAGTTTTGCATACCTATATTAAACGAAGAAAGACAACGAATAGAATCAGGGACTAATTTCCTAACTCCATCAGAATATAAATATGCTCAAGAGTATTTGTTAAATATGGAAAACCATATGAAGACAGTTGTACTTGATAAAATGCCTGGTAATATGCAAATGTTTGAAATGAATAAAATGGCAGTGTATCCAAACATGCAGAGCCATGTGTTTTTGAAAGCTAACAATACAGTTAATGGAGTTGTGTTAGAAGATCTGGCTGGTGAAGATGAAGAGATAGACTTAGAAGGTTCGTACGCTTCATGTTCTCCTCCTCCTTGGGATGTTAGCACTGATGTACCTTATCCTGTATGAAATGTGTCCAACTGATGGTCGTCCCATTTCCGTATTTAATAACTAATAATAATAATAATAAATAATATAATAAATATTCTGGGACATTTTTACACAGCACCATCTAGTCCCAAACTAAGCAGAGCTTGTACTATGGGTACTAGACAATGGATATAATACTTATATACTTTGTTTTTGTAAATACATACTTATAATACATAAGAAACACCCAGACGAACACAAACACTTATATTCATCACATAAATTTTGTGTCCTGTGGGAATCGAACCCACGACCTCATGGTCAGCAGTCCGGTACTCGAACCACTAGACCACAGAGGTCGTCAGACCAACTGGTGCTATTCTGTGGGTTAATTTGCTTTTCTTTGCTGTGACGGATGATGTTGATGCTATATAACATTGATGTTGGTGTCATGCCATAATAATGGAAAACAATAAGAATCCTGGAAATCTTTGTTTATGTAGGGTACTGCGGAACGGGAGAGGGAGTGTGTCAGCACTAACCCGATCCGCAGCCGGCGCACCGGACGTCGGAGGAGGGCCGACAATGCCCTCTTCCAGCCTCCATAAATGGGTCCGGGGGTGGCGGACATGGGAATGTCCGTCACATACCCCCTTATAGGACCCGAGGCCGTGACGCGTAGTGTTCCACGCGCGCCCCTCTAAGGCGATGGGGGGGAGTCCAACGCCTCACTCTACACAATCTGCGGACGGGGCCCGCTGCGGCGGGGTCGCGTCAGTCAGACAGTCGGGGGCCGTGGATGAATTTTCTGTTTCCCGTAGCCCCCGACGCAAACGTGCAGGAAGGAACACCGTGGTGGTGGCGTGGTGTGGTTTTTCTAAAAACCACACCACGCCCCGCCGCCTCCCCGGGCGACGGAAGAGTCACACAACATTAACTATAAATAATAAAGAAATCGCAGTAAGGAACCTTAGAGTTGGCACGACTTTGTCTAGATTTCATTACTATTTAGAGATAAACAAGCAGCTCCATCGAGACTTGGCTAGTTTTTTTACAGAATGTTTTTGATGGGATTGTAATGACTTAGTATGTTTTAAAATGATTTTTAAATACATACCTACTTTAGTATTAAGATTTATTATAACAATTACGTATTCTTTATTCCTAATGGAGACCCTATAAACAAACTTTTGTTGCATGTTATTAGATAATTATCACTTAAAATAAATTATTCTATTCAAGTTCTTATTTGTTGCAGAGGGTTCTCAACACATATTGCAGTATAAACCGATTGCTGATCTTGTGAAAAATGGAAAAGTTCAACTTATATGAAATAAAATCAAAAGGTATGATAAAACATTACTTTTATTTTCCTCATCATATTTAAAAGGGAATTCTGAAGATGATATTGAAGTTTTGAGTAATATAAAATAGTTTTTGGGATTTTTATAGAGCAATGCAATGTGTGCCCACATGGTTTCAATCCTTTTTTATTTTTAAATATATTGCTGCTAAGAGATAATTCATAAGAGACAAGTTCATTCTCTTTGCTGATTCATCCTTAGTAATTAAACTCAAGCATTAACAAATACAAAAATTTTTGGGGAGAAGCTGTTCCAATGAACCGGCCGATTGAATTTATAATGACTAATCTGTGTGACTCCTGCAACTATTATATTTTTAGTCTGGACATTGTAATGATAATTTTATTTCAATTCATTTATAATTTAAAATAGTAGTGACATAATATTGTTACGCCGAGAAACTATTAGAACGACGTACAGTAATCCCCAATCTTTTTGGCCGGGCTGAAGTTGTTGCACCCGCCTTCTCGCGCATGGTACAGACGAGTGGAAAATTACTAATGCAAATATCCTATTTAGTATTAGATCAGTAAGTAGATCGATTTTTTATTTTATACTTATGCATAAAATAATATACATAGGTATATCAAAAATATTTATTTATTTAAAGCAGGTTTATACCTTCCATAACAGTGACACCCTTATAAAGAGGTCCATTCCATCGGAAAATGATTAATTCCGATTCCGATTCGTTTCGTTTCCAGGAATGCACAATTCTACAGTCAAATTTATCAATACTTTTGTCGGTTTCCTTATATTCTTGTTCGATATTTTTATCTAATTTATTGCATAATGCCGTCCAATCCGATAACACGATACCACAGATAATAGAATACTAGACGATACATACAAACAATAATAACAAAACACTAACGAACAATAATAACAATAATAGCAAAATCTTCAATTCTTTTTTTACCACCTAAGTGGTAAACTAGCTTACGGCCCACCTGATGGTAAGCGGTTACTATAGCTTATGAACGCTTGCTACACCAGGAGTATAACTCGCACGTTGCTGAGCCTTAAGTCCCAGTCCACCCCACTCCCAACACAACGCCTCCTCGCGGAGCTCTGGCTCTCAGTTTTTTTTTTTTAATTTCGGTTGGTTTCGTTTTAAGTGTTTTTTGTAGTGACCGACCGAAACATGTTATTTTGCCGAAACCGAAACCGAAGGTTCGGTTTCATTGTAGTTTCGGCCGAAACCGAAACCGAACCTTTTATAAAAAAAAAAGTCCTTAAAAAGTCGAAATAATGTTAGTAAGCCCGTTTTTTTCTAAATATAATATCTCGCCGACCTATAATTACAGGTTTCTACTTTCAAAGATTTATCACAATGAAATTTCAGCACAGTTA
Source organism: Acronicta leporina (assembly GCA_947256265.1). NCBI lineage: Eukaryota > Metazoa > Arthropoda > Insecta > Lepidoptera > Noctuidae > Acronicta > Acronicta leporina. Next base: position 9,384,621 of record OX366514.1, read on the forward strand.
CAGAGGTTCTGTTTGAAAATTAAACTACCCTATAAAGTGAAAAAAATACATTATAACACAAAGTTAGCGATTTTTTAATGGTGGTATAAAATAAAACAAATTTATTATTAAAATATGATGCTCATATATTATGTTTATTTATTTTCAGTTACTTACATTTTAATTATACTCACAAATATCACAATCAGTTAGCCAGCTAGCCAGTAGTTGTTTTAGACCATGCAAGGTTTGTTTTTTAGGCTCATGGCTGAAACTGGCCGAAACCGAAATTTCGGTCGGACACTAGTTTTTGGTAATAAAGGCGGCCATGCGAGGCTCTCACTGTTAGGAACATAATTACATAACATAGCACGGAGCTATGTTATTTGGCTATGATTTTCTGTAAGGCGGAGGTATTTCCCAATGGGGCAGTTCCAATTGTTCCAACTCTCTATTCTTGATGCTCCCAAGAGTACTACATAGACCTACTAGTTACATTACCATGCCAATTCAATGGATCAGGCAATAAAATATCAATCGTTTGGCGTAGCGCCTGAGCAATAATTGGCTTCTGCGACACGTGGATTCGATTCGACACGGAGCAAATATTTGTATGATCTACAGGTAGTTGTTCCGGGTCTGGGTGTTAGTGTATGTGAATGTGAGAATTTGTGTTTGTAAACGCACCCACGATACATGGGAAAATCCTAGTGTGGGGCAACGTTTTTAAAAAAAATATATATGTATATATACTTAGAATGTAAATTTCGCGTGTTTCTACATTGCTTATTTATGTAGGTACCTATTTGAAAAAAAAAATGGTTTTCTTTATGTTATCTACTTACCTAAAAGTTATTTTATTTTTGGAAATTCTGTCTGATTGTCTTTGTGCTTGTAAATGGATCAAAAATCATAACTACTGAATTAACCTAAATAAACATACAGCGATTTGAGGGTTTTCTGTTACCCATACAACTCCCAAGTTGCTACTGAGAATTTCATAGGAAAACCCAATAATAATGCTAGATCTGGGAATCGAACGCTTAAGGACCACTGGTCTGAGGCAATGTGTGGGTGCCTGTGACGGTAGGTATAAGACAACAATAAATGCCACTAAAAACATAACTTGCAAAAAAGTCTCGCAACTCAGTTTTTTCTATCGTAAAAAGTTGTGAGTACTGCGCGGTAAAGAAGGGAGCGGGGGCGGGTAACGCTACACACGGAGTCAATAATCCAAAGATTTATCTCGAGATAGACATTGTTAGTAAAGAATAAAATAATAAGTATCTTTTTTATGTATTTATTTTTAAGTTTTAAGTACAAATATTTTATAATAGCTTCATAGGTACAAAATCATAAAACAATAATTAACTCCGTTTAAGAAATATTTAACCACAGATAAAAAAAATATAGGACTATTCGTCACTTATATCCATATCGCTTGAATCATCATCACTGTCTGAGTAGCTTGAAGAGTCAGAATCTTGCAAATTAATAATAAATCGGTCCATCTCTTCATCAACGATGCGATCGTGCAGACAATATTCATCTTCAATAGTTTGTACATGTTTATCGCAGTTAACCCATTTTTCTACAGAGAATTCGGCAAATAACTGTTCCAGTGTATTTTTCTTTTTGTCTAAATTAGAATCAATTTCAATTTTTGCGAGCTGTCCTTTGATATCCCCCCAAACCAATTCGATTGGGTTCAAGTCTGGATGATATGGAGGCAGTCGTAAGACTTCATGACCTGCCGCCTTTAAAATTTCATCTATTTTGTAAGTATTTTCTGTCGCGTGTTGTTTAATTAAATTCAATAAATCACATTTTCTTAAAGACGTATCAAATTCAACATTGTGTCTTTGCAGCCAGGTCGGCATGGTGGCTTTTGTGGATGTCATTGTAGGCTTTTTGTCCTCTTGTACCGAGTGGTATGCGGCATTATCCATAATAATAACTGAGCTTGGCGTTAAATTTGGCAATAGCTTTTCTCTAGTCCATTTGCTGAAGTTTACAAAATTCATATCGCTATGATAATCTCCGGTTTTGCTTTTGGATTTAAAAATTAAAAGAGCTCCATCGATAAATCCGGCTTGTCCACCAGCTTGTACAATAATTAAAGGTGGCCCTTTGCCAATATGCGACAGCACCCCTCGTTCTTCATTGGATTGCCAACACGCTGGTACATTTAATGACGAATTGACATATGTTTCATCGAGGTAAACAATGTTTCTTTGATCTCTTCTGTGCTTCTTTATCGCATTAAGATAATGCCACCGCCACGATACGATGTTTGGTTGTATAATCAGTAATTTTCTTTTTGATTGACATTTCTTAAATCGAAAGCCAAGTTTATGAATCAATGTTCTCAAATATTCTCAGCCACAATTTAAAATTCCTTCTTCTCTGAGTTTCGCATTCAAAATTTTTAACGTAGGAACCTTCTTAAAAACCGTATAAAATGGAGTTATTTTTCTTCTAACAACGCCTTCTGTAAAACTGTCAACTTCAATTTTTTTCGTTCGGATTTGTTTAATATTTTTTGGTGATTTAAAATTTACATTATTTTGTTCATCTTTCAGTTCATTTCCTTCTTTTATTATTTTACATATGGTAGTTACCGAAAGTCCTGTAGCTTTAGCAACAAGTTTGTTTAGGTTTACGTCTTCAAGATACTCTGTAGAATTATGATCTTGTTTTCTGGCTTTAAAAAAGGAATATACATTGTATGCTATTTGTTTAGCTTGCTTGTTAATTTTGTTCGCAAAACTGGAAGAGCGATTCATCTTGAGATTTATCTTGGCAGTCGTATACCTTGTGCGTTAATTTCCAAGCGTCCGTAACAAAAATACCAACCGCGCGCTGCGAGCACAGCCAGCGCACTGCCTCACTTGACGTAAGCTCTGCTCCGCGCACCTCTTTCACCCATCCGCTAACATCTCCTCCCGCTCCCTTCTTACCGCGCAGGCGATACGCGAGTTAAACGGTCGGCCTATAGTTATAATTCTTAAACTACTTGTTCAAATTGAATGAAATTTGAAATATACCGTGTTTATACAACGCCTGTTTGGTTACTGAAAATTCAGGCTTCTAGTTTTATCCACAACGAAGTTATAGGGGGTCGAAAATGGCCTGAACTGCTTCGAGACAAGGATGTACCATCCGCCGTCGTGCCGCTTATTTCTGTTCGACTTGGCGCGGGCACTACCGTGCGCTCAGATGATAAAATAGAGGTATTGCAATTGCAATGCAATCCAGGGGCACGCATAAGTACTTACATAATAAAATATTACATGTGGTATCATCATAATATATTTTTATTGAAATTGATTTCATTTTATTATAATTATAAAAGTAGGTAGGTACACTGTATGTATCTCTACTGTTATAAAATGTTACATACAAATAGGTACAAGTCATCCATAATTCTTTATTTTCTTATATTCATCCCTGTCAGCCCCATGCATATTGTTTTAGTTAATGTCGTCATTAACTTTATCCTTGTTTTCGTCGGTCTCCCTCTACACTCCTTCCCGTCCGTACTGTACTATCATCACTATTTTAGTCTCATACCTTTTTTCTGTTGCCTCATAGCAAGACAAACGGTTCACTTTAAGAGCGCTAGCGTACTTGTGATTTTTAGTCGGGCGATAGTTTGATCGTTCTGGGATTCACTATGGAGTTATATGGTAGTGCGCGCATTTGACGATTAGAATTCGACATGAAATTATACACGACTACTACAGCGACTAAACTATCGGTAGACTAAAAATCACAAGTGCGCGTTAGCCCTAAAACTTTCTGCCACTGGTGCTACTTTTTGGCTCCCTGAATTAATTCGTTTTTATTTGTCCATTCTAGTCGTTTACAATTTTATTACAAAATATAATAGAGAAATACATATTTACTTACTTAAATAACTCAATAAGTACAAATAATTTTAATTCCTATAATATCTTTAGTAGTGTATGGTATGGAGTGTTAAACATTCAACACTTTATAGTTCCATTTTATGAGACAGTACTTATTAGTGACAGTAAATGCCTAACTCTTTATACTATACATATTTTATTGTTACACATTTTTAAGTACATAAGTATAAGTAGTAATTTTTTAAGCCATAATTTTAACTTATAGTAATAATACATACCTATTTAAACTTTTATAAGTCTGGAAAGTTATTTGAGTAAACCAATTGAAATAGCTTATTGATTGGATTACGCATTCTGTAATTGAAACGAGCTGTCAATGGCTCCGTAAGTACCCATGTAAGTACATAAGTTATACTTATCCATCTACTTGATGAGGTATAAGTTATTAAGTATAAAAATATTCTGTTTATTTGCATAGGACGGTGACTGAGGCATCAATAATCTTTCATACGACTGTAGATACCTATATTATAAGTAAAATTATAATTCTAATCTACTAAAAAAAGCATACGAAACAGATTTTTATTAGTTAATCTAAAATCGATGTAGGTATCTATCATTTTCTGAAAATAGTTAAAAATGTCTGTTAAACCTGAAATGTGACGATTTTATCGGATTATTTTTGTGTGGGATTAAACAATGTGTTAAGAAAACCCTGTCCGACCTTTTATTATATTTATACCTAGGTATATAACGTGTAACTGAATAAGCGCAACACCTCAAACACGTCGATTAGAATATCGAATCATGATAATGAAACTCGTCACTTTGAGAAACGTAGGTTACCATATTTTTTCAAGAAATTAGTAAACGATCTACGCTAATATTTCGGATCGGACAGGTTGTTTTTTTAACATTATTATGTATTAATGTAGGTAAGTATTTATGATAGGCGCAAGTGTGCAATACCTCGACAAAAACCTTTCACTACCTAGGTAATTGTTTCTAAAACACTATACCTACATAGATTCACAATAGAGTCTCACAAGCCACACAATACGCGTGTGGTACATACATTGTCGATAAGTAATGAAATATGACAGGTTCCTATAATAAATAATTCGCTTGTGATTGTAGATTGTTAAAGACGCAACTTCAACGAAATTTAAGTTGATCATGGCTGGTTGTTATCATCCGCGTCGACGAATCGTATGTGGTCTGCGTGCGCTGCGGCAGCCAGATCTCGCAGGCTCTGCTCAGCCGCGGGGCCCAGTTGCTGCACCATGCGCGAGAAGTGACCCTCTGGACGTTGTAGTAACTCGTGGGGGTGACCGCACTCTACAATCTCGCCTGCATCCATCACCTAACATAAAAAATATAATTTACTTATTCCTTAGTCCCGCGAAAATATGTTAATTTTCTTTAACCGTTCGGGCTATATCTTCACGATTAATTCATATAAATTAAAGTGTTTGGATACCGTGGTCTAGGCCAAAACCCAAATGAAATCCCAAACTGATTGTTAAATAACACAGCTCGACTAGGAATCGAACACCGATCCTCACGATCACCTCTCAGTCGCGCTTGCGACCACTAAACCAATGCGGCAGATGCGTTCGTTACGCGTTGAGGAATATAAATTATTTTTTAAAATAAAAAAGAAAACTTACAACAACTCTGTCCGAGTCAGCAACAGTGTGCAAACGATGTGCCACCGTGATGACGGTGCACTCCGCAAAGTGTGTCCGAATAGATTTTTGTATTAGAGTATCCGTACTGTACAAATTAAAAAGTTAAATTAGCAAAGAAATAAAATTATCGTATCGAGGAACTTTAACTGTTTCATCCCATCTATTCGAAAAGGACGACTTGGTTCGCCTTTAAGTGCACCCAAAGGTGGTGTTTTCTATAAGAAACTTTTAGCGGGCAGTAATGAGTTGTTAATTGCGGCGCACTTATATATGAAGTATGAAAATAGTGGGTGATAAACTCATAATTTAACATAGAGGAAGTACTAAATTGAAATTAAATAGTATCTAATAATAAAACAACTAAATATTACATAAATACACACATATTACACAAATATTTACAATTGAGATATTTTCGCATATTTCAAAAAAAACCATGAATTTCTAACAATCCGTGAAAATGGACGAAAACGCGGGCTGTAGTTTTTTTTTATTATGGCGCCACACTTTTTGTGTATTTGCCAGTGTCAAGTATTAGAGTAATCAAATATGTAATATTTCCCATCATGGGATTTTATGGCACCACACTTTTTGTGTTCGCCAGTGTCAAGTATAATATAATGTTGTTCAGTTGCCGCAACAAAACGGTAGGAACTTTATTGAGGCTTCGATGGAGGTTAGGAGTGAACCCAAAAAGTCACGATTTTCAATTTTATATCATTTGCCTACACTCTCACACGTTCACGAACACTTAATGGTTAATTATCCACCATAATTACATATTAAACTTCGGAGAAATTCAAGTTTTGAAAAATAATATAAAATCGACAATGTGCACTTTTCATTTTCCCGCCTAAACTCGGGCTGTACTTTTTTTTTATTATTATTATGGCGCCACACTTTTTGTGTATTTGCCAGTGTCAAGTATCAGAGTAATCAAGTAATATTTCCCATCGTGGGATTGTAATATGGCACCACACTTTTGGTGTTCGCCAGTGTCAGGTATAAGTTGAGTTGCCCCAATAAAACGGTAGAAACTTTATTGAGGCTTCGATGGAGTTTAGGAGTGAACCCAAAAAGTCACGATTTTCAATTGTATATCATTTGCCTACACTCTCACACATTCACGAACACTTAATGGTTACTTATCCACCATAATTACACATTAAACTTCGGAGAAATTCAAGTTTTGTAAAATAATATAAAATCGACAATGTGCACTTTTCATTTTCCCGCCTAAACTCCCGGGCTGTAGTTCGTGCGCGTTTTTAATTTGATTTCTTTTTTTTATTCAGCCAGCGGCGCGACTATGGGCTGTCGTACCAGCCAGTCTTTATACAAACAATATTTGCGTTCGATTTCTTTAGCGCTAACCACTAAGATGTTCCAAATTCAAAAAGTGCGCCGCAAAGTTAATTGCGGCGCACTTATAAAGAGGATTAAAAACATTACTGCCGCGGTCTATAATGACTACTTTGCTGGTCGCGCTGATGATGGCCGACAGCGCAGCGTAGCGCAGCTCCAGGCCGACACAGCGCGGTCAGCGTGCAGCACTTGATGGACGAGCTGAGATAAAGGCCGACACCGTAGGTCGAGGCCTTTACAGCAAGGGCCGCAATGATGGCCAAGCTGAAAGGCCTAGAGCGTAGCTAGGCTAGCTCGAGGCAATCATAGCGTGACCAGCGAAGCAGTCATTGTGGGCCAAGGTTTGTATAGTGCTTTACTCAAAAATGCAAGTACCTAATCTAAACAAAACCAGCAAGTAATTTAATTCAAAAATATATTTGTACCTATCTCTATAGATAAAAACAGCTGTTTTAAATAAAATCTTTTTGGATTTGATTTTTTAAAACGTTGAAGAGTTAAGGCGGGAAAATGAAAAGTGCACATTGTCGATCTTATATTATTTTTCAAAACTTGAATTTCAAGTTTAATGTGTAATTATGGTGGATAATTAACCATTAAGTGTTCGTGAACGTGTGAGAGTGTAGGCAAATGATATAAAATTGAAAATCGTGACTTTTTGGGTTCACTCCTAAACTCCATCGAAGCCTCAATAAAGTTTCTACCGTTTAAGACAAGGCTGTATGGTTCAAACCTTTGCCTGCCTTTTGGCGAATTATATTAACAACAACAATAAAACGTTAAAATGTCAAAATAGCGGCCGGCAAAACATTGCCGGCCTGTTAGAGCGGCCAGGAAAACTTTGCCGGCCGCTCCTTGAAACAGAACGGCAAGGTCGACTTTGCTCAAACAAGGTTGTCAAAATAATGACCACATTACATGCATTTTTGAGTAAAAACACATTACTGCCCGCTAAAAGTTTCTTATAGAAAACACCATCTTTGGGTGCACTTAAAGGCGAACCAAGTCGTCCTTTTCGAATAGATGGGATGAAAAATATATGTTTGGCTTGGGCGACGTACTTTGAATCCCTCGCTACGTTCAGGATTCTATTAAAGAATCCCAAGCTACGCTCGGGATTCTACTCTAGACCTGGCCGTAAAAAAAAAATGTTGCTCCCTTATGATACAATCTACTATTATACTTCACGTAGGTACGTCACGTGAAGCAGAGAGCAGAGCATACACATACACCATACACATAACAAATTCGTGTGGTTTTGCGAGTCCCGACTCAAGTCAAATGTACATTCACGCGCACATTTGACGTGGGAGAGCCATGCTATGGTACGAATAGGCCGGCTCGACCGGAGTGATACCACGGCCTCACAGAAAACCAGCGTGAAACAACGCTTGCGTTGTGTTTTGCCGAGTGAATGAGGTTACCGGAGGCATTCGTTGGTAATGTGTCACTTTCTCTCCTTGGTGAAAATCAATGTACTATTAATAACATTAAACAATAATTTACTTGGGATCAACATTGGCCGTAGCCTCGTCCAGTACAAGCAGCTTATTCCGTCCGAGGGCAGCTCGCGCCAAACATAGCAGCTGTCGCTGCCCAGCACTAAAGTTTGACCCTCCTGATTGCACTGCTGATGTCAACGAAGTTATGGAGCGCTTCAGCTCAACCTGAAAAGATAATCGCGTCTTATAATCATAATAATTTTGTTAAACTCTTGCATAAGTTAAATATTTATGTAGGTAGGTACCTGTTCCAATGCTGTCCATATATCAGCGTCCGTATATTTATCGAACGGGTCCAAATTGTAGCGTAAACTGGCTGAAAAGAGAACTGGCTCTTGAGGAATTATGGAGATCTTTGATCTCAGCTCCTGTAAATAAGTAATTAAATTAATCAATACATTGTATTTACTGTACACTTTTAAAAATCAATTTTTGGGTACGTTATTTTAAACTACACTCACGAGCAATGAACTGAAACCACTTCATGGCGCGTTCTTCAAAACAAATTACAATTTCTATGGATTGTACACCTGACCGGTTTGACGTCCAGCAACAGCTCACAAAAGTTCGAGGGAGATCTGTCAGCGAGTGAACAGTGAGGCGAAGACTCAAAGAAGCGAACTTGACCCAAATAAAGGCCAGCTATGGGACCCAGACCGACAAGCCCGGTATTATTTCCTAACTGACGATTTCTGAGAAGAAACGCCGAAACAAATCCAGAAATAGGTAGGGTAAAACACCCAGTGGTCAGCCCCGCACCAGTACTCAGCCTTTACACACATTATTTCCATATAAATAGTGTTCAAGTTTATTTACAACTTTAAATTAACGTTTAATCGATTCCGTGTCTCCTCGTGAACTAATATGCACACTTATGAGCCAATAGCATATCAGGTTGACGAGCTACAATCGTTTATCTGCACTGCTGCGAAAGACATGACTAGAAACGGTGCAGTCACAATTTTTTTCTTAGGGAAACGTGTTCGAGTTTTCAGTATGTTTTTGTGCGTATTTGCTATAATTTGTGGTGAATTTTTATACTGTTTTACTATTAAATGTTTATTTTGTGATAAAATTAACTATTACATTGTAATTTCAGTGGCCGACTACTGGGTTTCGAATTTTTAAGGTAGATCCAGTAATCAGCCGTAGGTGGCTGACTACTGGTTTTTTCGTGATTTTCTTATAAGCAGTTGAAATTGACGGAGCGAATAGTCCCAATTTTGCTCATTACTTTGGGTTTAACTCTTATAAGACGAAAAGTGTATTTTACCAGTAGTCAGCCGCATACAAATGTAATCGTATGTCAGGGGCCGAACAATGGATCTAAGAATCCAGTAGTCAGCCGTGAGTCTTGTTGCACAAAATAGTACCTTAAAGCCTTTACTATTAGGGTTGAATTTATGCCCGGTTATTTTAGCATGGCAATCATTTCTTTTAATAGAATTCCATCATATTAAAAAGACCAATCCACTCATAAAAAGAAGACAATAAGCATAAGCTATGGCGGTGATTAGAAATGGGGTGATGATTAGAGAAGCCTGTCGTTTTTTTTCCGTTCTGTGATAGATTTTACCTGGGTCATGCGGGCATCATTGGCAATTATCGTGCCGATGAACGCAAGAGCGGGAAGAATCCTTACGAATTTCAAATTTGAGAAAGCCATCAAGCTCTGGACGGGATCACTAGGCATAAACCATTCCAAAGCCTTGATTAACGCCTATAATAAAAGGCACACAGCCCATTTACTAGTGCTAAGCTGGAACAATCGGCGCATTTTGACGAGAGTTTTAAAATTGTTGCTTTAACAAGCACATGTTCAACCTGAGGTTGAGCGAACATAAATCTGTAGACGCTGTGAAGAGGCTGATGAAACGGCATTTCACCTTGGGGAACTCGGTTCGCTAATACATAAGCGTAGTGCTCATCTAATCTAGTGAAACAGACCTTAAACCCAGATGAAATAATGGAGCTCACCCCTAAGAAAATCCTGCAGTTCAATTCACTGCTGAATACTAATTGCGGTCGCAGTGATATTATAGCCGTAAGCAAATAATAAAAAAGGATGTTGCCCGTTTAATGGTGTGGAGGGACGAGACGCGTCCCTTTCAACCACTCCTTTTGGTTGGAAGGGCTACCTTCCAGGTGTATTTCCTGGCGGACCACGGCCCAGCGCTATATATGCATGTTACGATCTCAATAATCCATTATTATGTTCTTCATCATAATCATTCTGCTGTCTCATTAGAAGTCTATATGTAAATAAGTATGTGATGTCCCTCGCAAGAGGTCCTGGGTTCGAAATGAAGTCCAGCATGTTTTATTGGGTTTTCCTATGAAGTCCGCACTTGCAGCACGAAGTTGGATTTGTCCGCGGTTTTCCCGATTGAATTTGGCCTAAAGAAACCAGTAAACTATGGGTGTATATTAGTACACTTTTGCCTAAACCTCAGGGGATACAGGCGTGATGGTATATATGTTATGTTATAATGCAATTAAGAATTAATATCCCCGATATGCAAGAATAAGTGATAGGCTGACTACAGGGTACGACATGGCTGACTTGTGGAGAAATGAGGCTGACTACTGGTGAAAAGTGCCATATTTTGTTTAACGATGATTTTTTATATAATCCTATTATAAATATAATGTTTTGTTAGCTTCTTTAGAAAATTTAATAACTAACCTTTCTGAAAATAATGACTGTTTTTATTCATAGTTTTCCATATTTAAAATACAGCTGAATAAAAATTTTGTTCTCAATAAAAGGCTGACTACTGGGTGCTTTACCCTAGTAGCAAATATGTGACTGTTAGGTAAGTAGGTACGATGTAGGGCTATGTCTGTAATAGTCTTGAAAAAGAGCCATACGAGCTTGCAGTAGACCAGTCCCAGCATTAATTTTCTTTTGACATTTGCGATCATCCAAACGCAGTTTCAATTTCAAGTCGAGTCGACTACATAGGTAGGTAGGTATTGTCTCGTATAATGATAGTAGATTAAGTGTTTACCTTAAGAGCAATGTTCTTTGTATCGACTTCATCAATAAGAACGTTTCCCTCAATGGGTGCTAATCGGAAAAGCGCTGAGATTAGTGAAGATTTTCCAGCTCCCGTACGACCGACTACTCCAACCTGCAAAAGATTATAAATATAGGTACTTATCTTACGTATCCAGGACGGTAGGTAGGTAATTATAAAACTTAAAAATGGTTGAAATATTATTTCAGAACTAAGGGCTAACGCGCACGGTCGTGATTTTTTGTCTACCGATAGTTTAGTCGCTGTAGTAGTCGTGTATAATTTCATGTCGAATTCTAATCGTCAAATACGCGCACTGCCATATAACTCCTTAAGTGAATCTCAGAACGATCAAACTATGGCCCGACTAAAAATCACAAGTGCGCGAGCGCTCTAAGTCGTAGTGTACCAACATGTCTACAGTTGGTGATTTTTACACGATTCTATTTTATTTCAAATTAATTTATATTAATTTCTTCACGTTAGATCTTGATTTCAGCAATCCGAATGTCCTAGCTTTTATTTTTGAATCAATAATATTATTATCAGTCTTCAAGTTTTAGTAAGACTTTTAATTTATTCATACTGTTACGTAATAGTTTAGCAGTTTGACTCACTTTCCATCCACTTTCGATGACAATGTTCAGTTTCTTAAGTACTGGTTCAGCATCCTTATCGTATCGCAGCGAGAGGTCTTTAAAAACGAGTCTGGCGCGCTGTGGCCAACCAACGGGAGGTGCGGGCCCGTCCGTCTGCTCACGAGGCAGAGACGTGAACTGTACCACGCGCTCCACGCTTGTCATCTGCGAGATCACCTCCGTCGCCTGCTTTACGCCGTACTGCACCATGTTTACCAGGATTAAACCCTGACTTATCGCAAGACCGACGTTCCCGGACTTAGTTGTACCTGTACAGACATGGTATATAGGTAATATACATATAATTATGTACATAGGTGTACAAGTTTAGTCAGCTGTGTGCTTAGAATTGCAATTATTTGCGTTGATACAACTGTGCAAACTTAAGCGTAAATATACTTATCAATTAAGTATGCACTGTGCAGTAGTAGGTAGGTACAGGTATACAGTAACTGATAGGGCTATACAGTGTGCAACCACTCTGTAGATACAGTGGCTGATAGAAGTAAGTACAGTAGGTGTCGTAAAGTCGTAAGTCCAGTAGCAGTGTCGCAAAACTATTGCAAACAAAATAACTTGTAGCAAAAAGTAAAACCGCCACCGAATTTCGGAACTGTACTCAACTGTACGGTACTGTACTTTACCTGTTACTCTGTTCTGAACCGTGCGGGCGAATATGAAAATTGAGGAATGTACTACTGGACTTTTGAATCTTAACTGTAGGTAGGTACCTACATAATAAGTATATGGGTAGTATTTAATACTTTAACTGTAAATCCCCTTTTTTCAATCAAAATATTCGAAATTACCACCAAAAATAGTAAATTGCAGACTAAATTTGCTCATGAAATAAATCAATTATACTATACTGTTAGATCTTTAAAGGTTTAACTGTTTTACTGAATGACTATCTGTGAACTAAAAGTAAATCTAATAATTCTTCGATGGCTACATTTCAGTTCTGCCAGTCGCCGTCCGCTGCCGCGGCCCCGCTCGCTTCGCTCGCTCGACTCGTGCGTCGTTGGTTACAGTTCTAAAGTTCTGAGTCTAACCTAACCTAACCAAATAACGACTTGATTTTTTTGTGTGCAAATCAGTATTTTTGTTTTGTGGTGAGTAATATTGTTGCAAAATGCGTATAATACCTGTGGTTTCAGATTTTTGCTGTAAATTAGATAAAAAAGCCATCAGATTTTGATGAATTTTAAACATTTTTTAGTAAAACATGTTTAGGTAATCAAGTAGTTAATTTGTAGTAAGTACAGTCATTTTTTTGATATGCAGTAGGTTATTAGTGGAGAAATTTTGTTTGCTTAAATTTCTAAATAGAGGTGCAGTTAAAAATTCCTCTAAGTATATGGGCAACGTTTTTCTCAAAGATCTATTACTAAATCCACAATAAATGTGTTTTGGAAATGTTACAAGCTCAATCTATTACATAACATAACATTTTCCTATATTATGTACAATTGTACAGAAAATTAAATTGATTTCATAAAAGAGATATATGACCCATGTGTGTACTTACCATTATCATCATCCAAAAATAAAAATGTGTAAGCTACGATCACTACATAAACCGCACAAATAAGGCTCAACCAAATGGAAAATGCGGTGTTAGTGACGATTGTGAGGTACCTGTAATCACATATAGAGAGTTTTAATTATGCACATTTAAAAATAAAAATCTTCTCAACCAGAATTTTAAATGATTGAATAACTAACTTAGATGAAACATTATGTCATTCACACGGTCTTTGATTATTATATTATGCTTTTGATCGGTACCACTTGACTCATTAGAGCGAAGGGATTTATTGTTAATGACTACGCTGATCAAAATCAAACGATCTACACAGTTAGACTGAGCTTACTCCGGTCGTATACGGATGGGTGACCATTTTTAGCACATCAAGATCTCTTCGTGCCTTGAAGAACACTGCGGTTTTGTGTCGGTGGCAGGCTTATAATTATACATATGTAGGTATAATGTAAGTATTCTTGACATGCATAGTGATTCAAATAAGTAGGTTTTACTAACCAGGCGGCAGTATGAACATCCTGTTTGTCGTCGAACTGTGCGAGAAGCAGTTGTTGCGCACCACACGCTCGAACCGTGGTCAGCCCCGCCATCGTTGCCGACACATGCGAGAATACGGGACTGCGTGTCACGCCCTCTACCCTAGGTAAGTATTTTATTGTGTTATTGCACTACACAAACAATAAAATTGTTACAAAACATGATTATATTATCAAGAATATAGATGCATAAGTACCTATAGATACTCAGGGGCGTATTTTAAGATTTAGCGCCCCGGGACTGTAGGGTTCCCCATAAAATAATGGAAAAAGAGCAAAACACATATAATCATAAAATAAAATCCATGTGGGCTGAGAATGATGAGGTCGATAATGAAAAATTCTCCAGATTTTTGTTAATAGTTTTCGGTTAAAATAAGGGTGCCGATTACACACTAAAATAACCGAGAATTTCAAGAAATTGATCCAAATAAGAATGTAAATGATGATCTACCCAAGATCTCTCAAATTTAAGTCTCAAATCTCAAGTACTAATTGTAATAGATTTAGGACTGGCAGAAAAATATAAGTCGAAACGAATGATTTCAATGTTCTGTTTTCGAGATCATTTATACAAGATTCTATAAAATTTGGATCATCAACCGTCTAATCTGTGGGCCATCGAAAATAACAGCTATTATTTTTTATAAAGCTGTCACAATCTGAAGAACTATGATTGTTTTCTTTTTCAATTTCTATTTGGTTATCTTGTTCAAAACGATTTGATGATGTCGATGTTTCACAAGTGATTCTTTAGAGTGTGCAAGAGGTTGTTGAGAAGAAAACTAAGTCGGATATGAACACTTTTCCAGTTTGACGAATTTCTACCGGAAATGATCATAGCACAAAAAATAAGATAATAATATAACATGGCTTGCGCCGCCCCTCGCTGCCTGCCGCCCCGAGCCATGGCCCGGCCCAAAAAATTACTAAGTAGGTAGTACCTTTTGATAGCCTGAGCTGTATTGAGGAAGATATTCGTCCAAATGTACATTAGAATGCCACACACCCCCGTCGTTAGCAGCATATATGGGAGGACTATCGCTACCATCACCAGGATGCCCAACATTACCATGAAAATCTGTGTAAGAAAAAAAGGTGCAGGTTTAAATTTTTTTAAAACAACTACATATTGACATTGAGTGATTTATAGCGAGATAATTCAAGTAGATACATTATAAAAAAACAAGATTTTTTTATCTATTGTGAAGTCACGCGCTGTTGTTAGTGTATAAGAAAACGTGGTGCTTACTGTAACAGGTACCTAGTATAAAGTACAAGTAAGTAATCTATGAAATATGCGAATTTATAGTTTGACCAAGGAATTATTCAAAATTACCATCCTCAAAATTAATAAGTAAGTACCTATTAAATATCATGCGACACGAGCAAACGGTTGTAATTCATGTACAGTCACGAGCATCAATATGTATGTACTAAAATTCGAAAGCGATTTTTTTTGAAATGAGGATTCCAAACTTTGAGATAATAACAATATAATTAAGGCATTGGTTCGAAAATACTATGTTCATAAGATCATAAAATTTCAATTTATAAATTAAGAGAAAATCGCTTTTGAAATTTGCCAAGTGTATACATATCTGTGCTCGTGACTGTACCATGTACCCTCGATGATTAGTCCTATAGGTAATATATTATTACATACAGAAAAGAGGGTTTTTCCCACTGTAAGCAGGTTTCCCGTTTTACCTAATTTTAATTAGTATTTTAGGTATATAACAGTCTTGCTTTACACTCATTAAATACAAAATGTACTTAACCAGGTATAGGACAATTAAATTGAATAGATTTAACCAAAATTATCAAATTCACTAGGTTAAAATATTGCGAAATCCTATGCAATGCACATGCAATAGGATGTAAGTAACTTATTGAAAAGATGTTTAAAATTCATTGAAACATCTGATGATCTTTGCGAATGGTAGACCACTGTTTCTGGTTTATTGATAATTTAATTAAATCAAATAAAATAATGTAATCTATTTATTTATTAAATTATGATTATTAAAAAAAAGTTATTTATACTAATAATCACTAGCACCTACTTATGGTATTACCTAGACCTAGACCGCCAATTGTACCAAGCAATATCTAAGTTTGTATCCATAGCTCTATGTAATCTTTTTGGTGTACAATAAAGAGGTGTACAATCTATCTATCTATTTACCTATTGTATATCAAATAATGACCCAATATATCGCTTGGTTTGGTCCTTAAGTAACAAATTTCACACACATAGAATAATAATAGACAACCCTTGCGTTATTTTCATTATATTGCGGATATATTCAAGCCAAGCAGTAGGAGTTATCCAACTAGGAAGTAAAGATATAATTTTACATAATTGTCACAAATAAAAAGCCGATACTCACTTGAATACTGTCCAGATACATTCTAGGCAGGATTTCGTCCACGACTCCCATGTCCTTTGAGAACCTGTTGAGGATACGTCCCGAGGGGTTGGTGTCGAAGAAACGCATAGTTGCAGCCAAGATATTGCTGAACATTTGGTTGTGCAACTTTATGGAACTGCGCATGCACACCCATAAAAATAGCATGGATCTAAAAAAAGAAGATAAATTCTGAGAACGCGGACGGTTTGTCATTCCCTAGTTTCAATGGCAGTTTGTTTATATTTATGGAAACTTAAGAACCCAATAAAAAAAGTTATTTGGAAATTTCCCTCTGTCCTCTTCTTCCTTAAAAGGAGTGACAGAGAATAGATAGAAAGATACCTACCTACCTTTAGATAGGATAAAAATCGAGCCTTACGGTTACATAATAATAAACATTTGAAGTTCCATCCTAATTCCTATAGGAGGTAAAATATCTAAGACGTTAAATAGAGAAAAGGGACGTGACGAGCTCGACTAAGTCAAAAAGCTACTTGGCATCAGCTACTAACACAATAAACGCCCTAATTCGTTCCTAGTTTGAATAAACGTAGCAACAGATTTTTGAAGCACATTTCCGTGCCAAGTAACCAAACATAATATGTACCTAGTAGTGAATAGGTACTGTAGTATCGTCACTTTTCTCATCTCAGTGTTTAAATAATGTTTCACTAACCTGCCCGTAGTAAGCAGTATACAGCCCACAATTGCAATTGCCCAAATATAAATGTAAAAGTCGTGGTTATACGGTTCATAGGTCGATGTTATGTTCTGCATGGTAATCACAGTTTTCATCATTGTGTCAATAACCGTCATGTTGGGAAGCATCGTCGATGATGACAGGGTCGTTGGTAACTCAGTGGTAGCATTGCTCTCAATTGAGTAATTTCCATTTGTAATTCCATTCAATGTCGCGTTGTCGATGTTTTTTGATACATCTTTAGTTTTCACGTCATTCATCCTGAAATAGCGGTAATAAACGGTTCAAACTACGTTAGAAGTAAGTACTTTTTATGCGATTATGTATTTAAGGGTTCTACCAGCAGGCGATCCGTATGATCGCCTGATGGTAAGCGATTAGCGCCGCCCATGGACACCTGCAACACCAGAGGAAGCAAAAGTGCGTTATCGGCCTTGGCGCGCGGCGTTGTAAAATGTTTCCGCCACCGGTATCCTCACGTAGGTACTCGGTGAAACACAACAAAGCGTTGATTCACGCCGGTTTTCTGTCAAGCCGTGGTATTACTCCAGTCGAGCCGGCCCATTCCTGCCGAAGCATGGCTGTCCCACGGTAAAAAGTTTTATCGTCATAAGTTTTAGATTATTATAAGAAAGGACGCTGCCTACCTGGCCTGTACCCAGTCTACCCAGCAGTGGCATACTAAAATGGACTGAATGGATTTTTTATTACTTGAAAAATCAATACATAATTATGTATGCATAGTATTGTATCACCAGCTTTTGCCCGCAGTTATACTCGCGTCCTGTAAGACCACTACTCTATGACTGGACTTCTTGGCAGCCTACTAAAGATGGCCAGCACCTGATTGTAGGTTATATTATAGTAATAGACAGACATTTCAGCCTGCTACATTTTTTGGCCTCTATTGCTTATCTTTTTGTGATTTCTTTTGCATTTTCCATGATAAGATTACAAAGTTAATTTAGTGAACGTCACCATTAAGACGTTAATAAAGATTGTGAAGGCAAATTTCGACATGGCGGGTGGGTCTCGCGGTGCTTGTGGTCATAGCGTCTGGTGTAAGTATTAGGTAACCAGAAGACACAGGTTCGAATTCTGCCCGGAAGTCGAATTCGACTAATAGACAAGTACAATACTTACCAATGCATGAGCCACAGGTCGCTGATGGAAGTGACTACTTGTGCCAAGACAACGCTAACAATGGTTCCTAGCAGCAGACCCCATCCGGCACCGGCGCGAAAGTATTGGCGGTACACTGCCACAGGTACGCGACCTTATGCAAATCAATTACGAACATAATAGTCTAAATAAAAAGATATGTACTCATAAGGTATTTTGAATTTAGTTGAGTTTTTTTTTAATCGTTAATCTATTGACGTTTAAAAAAACTAATATATATATATATATTTTGCTTTACGTCCATCATTGGTGTAAAGATATACATAAGTGTATAAGCGCGAGGATATGCCAGGCGAGAATTGAAATATTTATTAGTACTATATTGATCTTTACTACAGCTGTTACAATATAACAAACAACGGAACATTACAAACGCAGGTGTCAGGTGTGCATGATTTGTCTCTCCGAATTCCTGGAACAATACCTATGAACGATGTCAAAAATTATAATAAGGATTGCGCTGCATTAGTACCTAATTGTATAAAATAGGATAATTTTATAAGTAAGTACATATGAACTTGAAAAGATGTCGCAGTGCGCAGGTTGCCGTCAAATAATCCATAATAATAAGTATCTTACTTGTTTTATCTGTGAACAAAATTACGATCTACAGTGCTCAAATGTACCAGAAAAACACTACATCAATTTGAGTTATGCGAGCAAACAGACATGGGAATGCCAAGAATGCAAATGTAAAAAGCCTAAAAATAATAACCCTAATACCCCCGCAAGACCATGTAATGTATCAGAAATTAACCTCAACAATACACTAAACTCAAATGTCACGATGAGACGAAACCCTAGTCAGAAGAAACAAAATGACTCCATATGCTCAGAAGACATAAGTATACTAGGTGATACAATAAACAATGGAAAAAATACGGATATTGAAAATATGAAAGTAGAGGTAACATTACAAAAATTAAGTGAAATGATATCATCGAAATTGGAAGAAAATAATATTTCTATAATAGCACAGATTCAAACTACAATACAAACAGAAATAGACAGAGCAATATTGAAATTAAGAAAAGACGTGAAAGAAGAAACAAATGCCCTACTTCTGCAAAATAACCAACGTAAGTCAGAAATAGCGCAAATTAACACCCAATTAGATAAATTAAAACAAGAACATGAGATGCTAAAACAGGAAATAAAAGAATTACATAATAAAATACCTTCTGAAATACAAAGTACAAATGAAAATAATGCCAAGAAAATCGTTCTCTATGGCCTCACAGAGATCTACAAAGAGCCTGAACAAGACCTACATGGAAGAATTATAAGTATATTCCGGGACATTCTACAAGTAGACTTATTAGGATACATTGAGGACACACAAAGAATTGGAAAATACAAAAATTACACTCGACCTTTAGTAATAGAACTGATTAGCAAACGGATGACGAAATATATACTTAACAACAGTCGCTATTTTCATGGAACCGGAATACATATCTCTGAACTATTAAACGAGGAAGCGCGGAAAGATAGGAAAAATATGCGTGAAAAAATGCTACTAGCACGGAAAAAAGGACAACATGCTGTTATTCGAAATAACCAACTATTTATAGAAGGGGAACCAATCAATTGTAATGATATAATAAGACACCAGCTCCAATCATTGCCCGAAACCGAACTCAATAAGACGTTAAATAATAATAGAAGAAGTGAAACCCATGACAATTCTACATTTCGAAATAACAAAGAAACCTATGCATTTCGAAAGCAAAGACCAACAATTTAATATACTTTTTCAGAATACACAAAGCCTATATAACAAACAACATATAATGGAAGCTTTTCTTAATCAAAACCAAACCCACCAAGCAATATGTATTACTGAGACATGGCTCTCCCAAGAAAAATTAAGCATGATCCAATTTACTGGCTATAAAGTAGCAGCGTCGTACTGTCGAAAAGACCGTGGAGGAGGCGGCGTCTGCATCCTATTAGATGAACACATTGTCCATAAAGAAAAATGTGACATCACGGAAATGTCACTAGAATATATTTTAGAAGTGTGCGCGACAGAATTACCGAACGAAAATATTTTATTGATTACTATGTATTGGAATAGGAGAGAGGAAGAAATATTTTATAAACAGCTTAACCAAATATTGACTTACATAAATAAAAAATACTATAAACTTAATATAATTATCGGAGGAGATTTTAATATAGATATTTTAAAAAACAACTTAAAGACAAACAGCTTTTTGGATCTTATGAACGAATATAACTTTAAACAGCATATAAAACATCCTACTCATGTAACGCAAACCACATCAACCTGCTTAGATCTAATTTTCACAAACTTTAATAATATAAATTTAAATGCATATGTAGAAGACCTAGGGTTTTCCGACCACAGCGGCACAATTCTTAACTTTAGCGTACCTAAAATATGTCAAACTAAAATATGGTATACCGAAAAACGCTTATATAATAAAAACAATATAGATCTATTCAAGTCTACACTAAAATCGACTAATTGGTGTGACATTATCCTAGAAAACAATGATGTAAATGAAAACTACAAAGCCTTTAACGACAAATTAATACATATACTAAATCAAACCATACGAAAACGTAGAATAAAATTAAAAACACGTTATAAAAAATACTGGCTGACTGTAGGTATAAAATTATCTTGTAAAAATAAAAGATTATTAAAAATCCTAACCACAAAAACCAACGACCCAATCCTTAAAAAATATTACAAGCAATATGAAAAAATTTTAAAACATACAGTAAATACAGCTAAAAAAATACAATACATAAATAAAATAAAATTATCGCAAAATAAAGTAAAAGCAATGTGGAACATTATTAATGAACGCGCAAACAAAAAATCAATAGTAGAAAAATATAATATTAAATTAAAAATAAATAACGTGACAGTTTCAAACCCAAAATTAATAGTTGATGCATTCAATAATTTTTTTGCTTCAATAGGTGAAGCAAACTCACAAGCAATATGTAATGAACCGCATAAATTACCTATTAGTAACTCCATAGAAAATACCCTTTTCCTTAGACCATTAGATTGTAAAGAAACCCATAAAATTATAAAAAATCTTAAAAATAAAAATAGTCATGGAATAGACGAATTACCACCTTCACTACTCAAACATTGTGCGGATGAACTTGCACTTCCATTTTGCGTACTGATAAATCAATCATTTGAAACAGGTATATTCCCCGAGCTCTTAAAAAAAAGCATAATAAAACCAATTCACAAGAAAAATAAAAAAACAGACCCTAATAATTATCGGCCAATAGCACTTTTGCCATCAGCCTCAAAAATTTTTGAAAGATCCATGTGTGACCGGGTATACAACTTCTGTGAGAGATACAATATTTTTGATGACTGCCAAAACGGCTTCCGAAAACAACGATCTACAGTGCTAGCAGTCTACAAATATATACAGGAGGTTATTAATATAATAAATGATAAGAAATACGCAGTTGGATTACTTCTCGATATGACTAAGGCATATGATAAAGTACAATTCAAAATTTTATTACAAAAATTATATAATATTGGAATCCGCGGAAATACACACAAATGGTTCGCATCATATCTGAAAGACAGAGAACAGTACGTGGAAATGGAAAGCTTCGATTACGCTAAAAAAGAAATCATAAAAATTAGATCAGACAAAAAAATTATAAACGCATCGATCCCACAGGGCAGTGTCATCGGATGTCTTTTGTTTTTAATCTATGTTAATGACCTCCCAAAGATCATGGAAGAGCCGTGTGTGCTCTTTGCGGACGATATATCGTTATTAACCTCATGCCAAAAAGAAGATAACATAAACGAAAAACTTTATACCATACTCAATAAAACAATTAAATGGATGAACGAACATAATCTAGAGATCAACTATAAAAAAACTAAAATAATGACTTTTTACCCTTACCAAAAATCCCCGTTGACAATTAACTTTACCATTAACGGTAATAAAATAGACGTCGTTAATGATTTTACTTTATTAGGCCTAACCATAGATACACATATCACTTGGAAAACTCACATAAACAATATACGATCAAAAATATCAAAATTTACATACGCCCTTAGAGAAATTAAAAAAACTACCGATTTAAAAACTGCTCTGACTACGTACTATGCCTATGCTAATGCGTGGCTAAGCTACGGTATTATCATGTGGGGAAATAGTACGGATGCACCTACCCTTTTCATTTTGCAGAAAAAATTAATAAGAATAATTACAAATATACAACAAACTGACAGCTGCCAACCATTCTTTATTAAACATAAAATCTTAACACTACCATGCATATACATTCTAGAGATATGCAAATTTGTCAGAAGATATATTTCATTTTTTACAACACGTGCCGATAAAAATACCAATCGTTCCTTAAGACATAAGAATAGACTAATGCTACCAAACTCCCGCCTAACAATACACTCAAATAGCCCATATGTGATGTGCATAAAAATATTTAATAAGCTACCAGACACAATAAAAAATGAAACTAGTGATTTAAAATTTACAAATAATCTAAAGAAACTTCTTATTAACAAAGCCTACTATACAATCAACGACTACCTCAATGATACTCAAATTAAATAAGACGTACCTACACAAAAATATTTAATAATATGTAAAAATAACATACCTATAAATAACGGAATAATGACGTAGATAGTACTGACTTTTATTAATAGGTTCATTCAAACAAAAAATATGATAAATAATTAATATAATATGTATAATATATTAAAATAATAATATATAATTAATATTTAATAGAACTATTCGAATAATATTAATATCACGTGTTACTTTTAAATAAATATAAAAAAATAAGTTATATAATTACTTATAAGTAAATATTAACAATAATATTAAATAAAGTAAGCCTAATTAAATGAAACAAAAATCTCTACAAATAAAATAATGTAATACAATAAATAGTTCCAAAAAAATAAACTAACATATCTGTATCGTAATATTCTAAATACATAAAGAAAAGAAAGAAAGAAAATACTTTTTATTTACGTCGACATGACGCACGAAAAATTGGGTTAAAAACAAAAATAATATAAAATAAAACGGTGGAAACCATGCGTCACACCCACGCAAAAACGGCCATCGCTCAGCATGATGCAGTGTCTCATGCATGGTATATATACTTAATAATTCAAATAAATAATGTAATGTAATGTAAAAAGACAAAGCCTATAATTAATATAATAACATACCTTTATTTTATAATAAGTACCCAATAATTTATAATTGGTAACTACCGTAGCTAGTAAAATAAATCCTCTTCTCTTCTAAAATTGCTGTGCCCTACAGGGTCCATAATGATTCTTGTCTAATTACACCACCTTATTGTACATTATGGTATGCAATAAAGAATATGAATATGAATATGAATATGAATAATATAGTAGGTATCTATTACTAGATATTTAGATACACCCAATCTTCGCCCCGCGTCGCCGAAAAAAGCCCCTTATAACCATCTTACTAGTCGACAGAAGTTTAGCATGTGTGGCTTTTTCTTTTTTCACTGATTTAATTCTCATTGAAACAGCGAATTAGTGGCTAATTAGTAAATTGGTGGTTGGACTGTTTGTTTGCTGTATGACACAGAGAATTTGTAAACTTTGCGTTTGATATTTTAAAGTTTTATACCCATAGAATTTCGTGCACTTGTTAGCTGCTAGCTGTGCTGTTTTATTTAGTAGTGCTATCCAACCTATGCTTAGGTAAGTAAATCTTAGGAAAATCTCTCTTACCTGTCCCCATTATCTCGCCAGCTTCCTCTTGTTGAACCACCTCTAGCACACCCCCGTCTTGTAATGTACTGGTACTTGTGTGGGACTGCAATAAAAAAATAATCAGGATTTTGGAACAGTAGTAGGTACTAAACAAGTTGACAATACTTACTTCCAAGTTACAACCTAGTAATGATTACGAATAATAATTCGATAATAAGTACCAATCATTCAATCTGATGATATGTGTGATGTCTATCCTACCTAACATTAACACCAACCAGCCTGCATCAAAGCGAAAGTTCAAATGTTTTAGGCTCAATAACTCTAACCAAAGAAACTATTGCAAATAAACTGAAAAATCTTGATATCCGCAAAGGGTCCGGTCCAGATGAGCTTCCACCAATATTTTTAGCTAGATGTTACGAATCGTTATCGGTACCCCTCACAATGCTATTTAATCATTCGCTCAAAACAGGATGTTTTCCATCTGCGTGGAAAAGCGCTAAAATTGTTCCTATCTTTAAAAGCGGCTGTAAAAACCAAATACAAAACTACAGGCCAATTTCTATAATTTCAGCGATTCCTAAGGTTTTCGAATCGCTTGTTTATCCATATATTTACAATCATGTTAAAAGTCTTATTGTGCATGAGCAGCATGGATTTTTCCAGGGCAGATCTGCGAACTCAAATTTAATTTCATTCACAGAAAATTTGATTCATCACATGGATAAACGCATTCAAGTCGACGCAGTGTACGCCGATTTCAGCAAGGCTTTTGATAAAGTTGACCATCAGCTCTTAGTCAGGAGGCTTTCTGAACTTGGTGTGTATGGCTCACTCTTGCAATGGTTTGGATCATACCTCAATGATCGTAAGTCTTTTGTAGTCGTAAATGGAGCAAAGTCAGAACAGTTTAATGCTATTTCCGGAGTTCCACAAGGTTCCCATTTGGGTCCTTTACTTTTTAACATATTTATAAACTCAATCACTAAGTGTTTTCTACATTCCAGACCATTTTTATTTGCGGATGACCTCAAATTAACCTTACCCATACAATCTATAAGAGACTCCTATCTACTCCAAAATGATCTGGACAGACTGGCTGCATGGTGCAGGGATAATAACATGAGCTTGAATGTTGCTAAATGTTTACATATAAAATTTACTAGAAACAAAAATGTTATTCGCTCTAATTACTCTATTTGTAACAAGAAACTAGTGGAGGTTTCATGCGTACGTGATTTGGGCGTTCTGTTAGATAATAAATTAACATTTAATAACCATATCGATCATATAATTACAAATTCTAATAAAATGCTGGGGTTTGTATTAAGAAACGTTAAACCATTTAAGTGTCCGAAAACCAAAATATTACTGTATAACTCTTTAGTTCGTAGTAATTTGGAATACTGCTCGCAGGTGTGGTCACCCCAGTATAACATGAGCTTGAATGTTGCTAAATGTTTACATATAAAATTTACTAGAAACAAAAATGTTATTCGCTCTAATTACTCTATTTGTAACAAGAAACTAGTGGAGGTTTCATGCGTACGTGATCGTAAGTCTTTTGTAGTCGTAAATGGAGCAAAGTCAGAACAGTTTAATGCTATTTCCGGAGTTCCACAAGGTTCCCATTTGGGTCCTTTACTTTTTAACATATTTATAAACTCAATCACTAAGTGTTTTCTACATTCCAGACCATTTTTATTTGCGGATGACCTCAAATTAACCTTACCCATACAATCTATAAGAGACTCCTATCTACTCCAAAATGATCTGGACAGACTGGCTGCATGGTGCAGGGATAATAACATGAGCTTGAATGTTGCTAAATGTTTACATATAAAATTTACTAGAAACAAAAATGTTATTCGCTCTAATTACTCTATTTGTAACAAGAAACTAGTGGAGGTTTCATGCGTACGTGATTTGGGCGTTCTGTTAGATAATAAATTAACATTTAATAACCATATCGATCATATAATTACAAATTCTAATAAAATGCTGGGGTTTGTATTAAGAAACGTTAAACCATTTAAGTGTCCGAAAACCAAAATATTACTGTATAACTCTTTAGTTCGTAGTAATTTGGAATACTGCTCGCAGGTGTGGTCACCCCAGTACGAGGTTCATGCAAAAAGAATTGAGCGAGTCCAAAAAAGGTTTGTGTATTACCTTGCGTATCAGGACCATAGAGCTAAGGCGATAAAGTCGTATAAAGACCGGGTTGAATTTTACAAGCTTCAAAGTCTATCTACCCGCAGAAAGGTCTTGGATTTGAGTTTCTTACATAAATTACTCACATCTCAAATAAATACTGATCTTCTATCAAATATACACATAAATGTACCGAGTAGGCTACCTCGCTCACAAACCTATAAGTTATTTAGTGGACCGTTGTATAAAACCAATCTGGGCAGAAACTCTCCCCTAACGAGAGCTATACAACTATATAACTCCCTATGTAGGATAGCAGATTTAGACATTACTTAATTTCGATAATTACAGGGAGTTTAAAATCAAACTCTATAACTATTTTTCAGCACAGGGCTTTTAAGATCATTGGTTGTATTCTCTTTCATCTAACTAATTTTTGATTTGTTTTGTTTGTTATTTATTGTATTGTAATAATGTCAATTTTAATTTTTTTTTTTTTTTTTTATGTACATATACTCGACAATTATGATGTAAGTTGTGGTTGCCTATAATTGAAGGTACATTTCGTCTTGTTTATCTTGATATTTGTGAAATGTATGAAGTATTTAATGTATCTTTGTTGGCGATCCTTAATTAAATAAATAAATAAATAAACATCTCATAAACGGGGATCGAACCCACAATCCGTAGCGTAGAAACCGTGGGTTAGCCACGGTACGCCAAACGTCATCACTTTTCTTTTTTTAGTAAGGTTACCTAAGTGAGTACCAAGTCCTTTCCTTCAAATAACAGGCTGATATTCCTCCGATGGATTTTACATAAATGGAAACTGAACTAGCACTTACTTGAATAGACAGAGTTCTTTGCCGAAGATATTGTGTTTTCGGCTCGTCTGGCTGCTCCTCCTCCTGTAAAAGTTCTGCAAACAGCGGTGATCGCGAAACATCTTCGAAACTGCCTGAAGTCTCCACTTCTCCCTATTGGAGCGCAACGGAAGGGTATACAATTAAGGCACAGTAACATAGTTATCAGTACAGTAGTGTCATAGGCTATTATTTTTTGAGAAATAAAAAGAAGATAGGTAACCGACGAGACATAAAAAGAAATTTCTATTTAAACAAGTGAGGTAGGTAACAAGTAGATATTGTTGGATTCCCTTAGTCCACCAAAGAGTAAATTTGTACGGTCGGTACGGGTACGGGTACGGGTACGGATTTTCTAGAATACAATAACAGACCTTGACGACACGTTAGGCGTAGCGTTCCTTAGCGATCTTGTGCGCCACGTGTTGTGGGTTCGATCCCCACACGGAGAAAAGATTTTTATGATTATATGTATTGTTCCTGGTCTTGGTGTTTGTGTATGTAAAATTTGTATTTGTAAAAGCATCCACGATACAGGAGAAAATCCTAGTGTGGGGCAACACTGTTTAAAAAAACAGACCAAATAAGGTCTCATGTAAGGTCCCTCAGTTCACACGCACATATTATCGTACCTATATATATCTGTTTCATGCTTTTTTTTTCATAGTCGGGTTTTAGTTGTAGGTATGTATTGACATTACTCTTTCTATAGTTTTCTTAGAAAAATACGGCATTGTTTAGAGTATTTGAAAGGAATGCACAAATATGTCGCAAGTAGGTACTTAGATTGTAGTAGATATTTTATATAGCCCCTATTATACTGATTTTCATGCGATTTTTTGTAATAGGTAGATAGATTAAATCATGAGGAAGATTTCAAGCTTCTAAACATGACTCTATGAACAGCGGTACCGTGGTACTAGATTTTTTTCCCTGAGGTACCTACCTGAAGTACCGCTTACATACAGAAGTGATTATTCCAATTCGGTAGGTACTGGAGAGATATCCGTAAAAAGGTGATTTTACTGTGGGTTGGGTGGTTGGAAAATCAATATAGACTAAACAATGATTCAAATACTTATAGCATAATTATTGTGTTGAAGGGTGTACCTAGTCAATAAAAATTATTAAGTAAGTAAAGCATTCGTCTCTTGGATTGCAGCTAATACAGAAAGAATTTTAATGGCATCTTTCATTTTCCTTAAAAAGTCCCCTTTAGAAAACTCGGTCCTCCATAGTAGACTACCTAGACCTACTTACACTACATAGGTAAGTACCCCCAAAGTGTTGCTCCTAAAGTTAAAGTTCAAATACAAATTTTGATGTTTCCAAATTGTAGATCTTAGATAACACTTTTCAAAGAGAACCCTCATTTCTTCGATATAATTATGCACAATAGCTAAAATCATAAGTAGGTACTAAAGTAGCTACATTTCGGTTCTGACAATTTCATCTCGCATTTACCCCGTCAATATTAAATTTGGTTGCAAAAATCCGTCTAAATATTATTATTAGGTACCTGCAAATAAATCATTCTACAAAACAACAAAACGTGGGTAGCGGTTTTGATAAACGCATCGCAATGACAATTCAGCTGGAAGCAATTCAGCTATTTTGTAAAGCAGCTAGCTGAAAAGTAAAATAGCGAATTATACAATGCTACTACGATATATGCATAAGTAGGTATATTTACCTAATCTATTCCGTGTATAATTATCAAGAGTTAGGTACCTACCTACGAACTTAAATATTATGTAAGTAACACTCATAGACATAATATACGTATCCATACAACTTACAAATATGATAGCGGTATCTAGGTATACCTAGTCTAGATAACAGTGAAACTTCAAATAAAAAGTTAAGACTATTTGACTTTGACTTTAAACATAATCAAATAGAATTATTGTGTACTTATTTTAATTATTAGATCTTTACATAATATTTAAGTAATATAAGTACTTAATTAATAAATAATAATGAGTTATGTGCAATGTTTGACACTTTGCGCTTAGCAAGAACGAAGTTTTGCAAACAACATTAGATATGTTATCTGTATTGACTTCGATTCAAAGTTAAGTCCTTTATTTATACTGATTTCTGACACTTACGCGAATATTAGACATTGAAATGAAACTACTTTTTACGGATTTTATCGCGGTATATTGATATTATTTAGTTCCCGACGTTTCGGATCCTTTACAACACCTCAGTCTGCCCGTGACCATGGATGCTGTAAAGGATCCGAAACGTCGTGAACTAAATAATATCAATATACCGCGATAAAATCCGTAAAAAGTAGTTTCATTTCAA
Source organism: Acronicta leporina (assembly GCA_947256265.1). Taxonomy (NCBI): domain Eukaryota; kingdom Metazoa; phylum Arthropoda; class Insecta; order Lepidoptera; family Noctuidae; genus Acronicta; species Acronicta leporina. The sequence continues at coordinate 9,414,163 of OX366514.1, forward strand.
TCCTTTATTTATTTCACGTTTAAATAATTATAAAATGACTAATAAGTAAAAAATATAAGTATTTATAATTAAGAATTTCAGCTTATTACTGTCCCCAGGGCCGTCTTTAATCTTTTATAGGCTTTGGGCGCTCTAGGATAATGGGGACCCTACGACGAACCGCGGGGTACTTAGATGCATGAGTGCGGGGCTTACTGTCCCACAGACTAACTTCCACTCAAATTGAGAGAGGACAATGAAATATTGATATGCGTGACAGTCGGCCAGCACGACCGGGAGTGTTCAACAAATAGCCCCGAAGCAACTCGGGACATGAAAACTAAAGATGGTGTAGGTACCTAGTTGATTACGAAATAGATCAACCAAATAAGAATTATGATACGAATATGTTTTTCGTTGTCAATGCGTCAAGCGTCAATAGATATGTGCGGTCAATGACAAGGCATAAGACCATTCAATTAAATAAGTAACATGCATCACGTTGTGCTTCCAAGCGTTACTACCGGTTGCGTCAATCAACCTTGAACTCAGTTAATCTTTACGGTATGTATATAACAAGTTCTAGCATTCGTCCTAATTAACAGCGTCTTTTGACGTTCGATAGGTATTTTTATAAAAAAAATAGATTATAACGTTTTTTTTTCTACCACTGAGGTGACAAACAAGCTTACGGTCCGCCTAATGGTAAGCAGTTACCGTAGTTTATGGATATCTGCAACACCAAAGCAGTCGATCGCGCGTTGCCGATCCTGTAATTACGTAATTAAAATAACTAAAAAACCCGACTGCATAAAAACACTTTAAAAAAAACTAAAAAGACAAAAACAAGTCTAGTAGTCCAGACCTATGTAAAGTAATATTGAATAACTACACCATTTAAATGTTTTCATGATCGATAAATACATAAAATATTAAATTATAACGTAGAATAAAGTCAATTTTGCAGTCGGGTTTTTTAGTTATTTTAATTACGTAACTTGTTTCCGGATTTTTAGTGCAAAACTACGAAAAATCTGCAGACGCTTAATTTAAAACTAATTAAACTAATAAAGAAAATTTGAGAATACATGATACGGAATGCTCAAAACATATTTTTCAGCCCACGCATTAAAGCGCATAAAATCCGCCATTTTGTTTTTTTTTTAATTTTGTAGTACCCAGTGACACTCCTGCCATCAAGACAAATCTAATGAGGTATCATTTATCTAAATCGGTTGCACCGTTGAATAGTTACGAGTGGACATAGGAACGGACATACATACATACATACACGTCAAACACATAACCCTCCTCCTTCGGCAGTCGGGTAAAAATATTTTAAAGAAGAAAGTAACTGAGTGAACGCGCATCCTACTTACATCTTTAGTGGGGTTAGACTGGATCAAATTTAGTCGTCCCCAATCGGATAGACCTGAGCCTGGCTAGAAAGCTCTCAATTTCAAAGTTTACTTCTACTTTCCTCAACAATGGAACGAGGGATATTGGCACTGCTCGTATATAATGTGACCCTGGTACTTTTATCTGCATAGCAATGAAAGCCATCAATTAACAGCATATATGATGATATGCAGTAGAAACAATGTTGGGGATAGCACGGAGCATTTATGTCGAAACATTCGAAGCAGCTGCCGTCATCAATCAACGGCTTTGATGCTTCTATTGGACAAAAAGCCGGCAACCCATTTGCGTGATCACTCGGAGAGTCCTTATGTTGGCAACATGGAAAGAAGACTAAGGTGCCAGACCCGATCTAACACCTTCGCTATATGTAGACTGACTCTCAATGGCTGTCACCCATCAGCGCGTGAGACACACAGTGGACACATGTCGTGCGACCGTGGCGAAAGCTATACTGGCGGTCGCTGATCAGTTCATAGGTGCCTTAGGAGTTGATGGTTAATCACCCGCTCCATCACCTTCGAGAGAAGAGAGGTTATAGGGTTAAGCCTGTGATTCGAGGAGACTGATATATCATCCTTTTTGGGTACCGGATGCACGTTTGCAGTCATCCAGGAAGACGGATCTCGTCTGCTGTTGTAAGAAATTGCGAAAAGACGCGTTAGGTACTACCGGACTCAGTTCAGTCGCGCACTACTGCCGGTTTGTCATCTGGCCCACTCGACCAATGTTTAGCAGTTGTGCAAGTTAATAATCATATGTTGGAGTGAGAGCGCAAAATTTATGTATGAGATAATACATCTTTTTCGAGTTATTTAGTGAAGGAAAAATTCAACTCGCAGGCAGAATTCGAACCTGCGTCTTCTGGCTAGGTACGCCAGACGCTATGACCTCTAAGCCACCGCGAGTCCACCTGTTCACCACCTGCAATGTCGAAATTTGCCTTCACATTCTGAACTTTACGTCAACTTCCCGTAGGGCGCTCGTCGACGCACACAGCCGCGCAAGTCACCGCGAATACTCGGTGTGCCTATTACTTGACTAATATCTGGTAATAGCCTACGCTAAACTAATATATACTAATATGAATATACAGCTCGTATCATAATATCTATAAGTACCTATTACGAAAATATTAGTTACACCTCTAGCCAGCCACTCGCGCTCGTATCGCCGGTCCTTTGACTCGCGCGCAAAAAACCGACAAAATAGGGAGCGGTGAGCACGACGAGGAGCATGACGTGCGGCATGACGAGTAATGTTGCCACACACAGTCATTGCCTCCTTTCCTCGTTACTTCCCATGCCACTCGTCGAGTGTGTGGCAGGCCCATAAGAAATAATCAACAATAAAGAAACAACAAGTGAAGGATTGCTGAGGACGTCTGGATCTGGGTTACATTATTTAGGGGCAATTTAAAACTACTGGTTCGGCGCGGGACAGCTCGTGCGAGATTCGGTGTTGGTTGAGCGGTTCTTGGGTGCGTTGGTGGGTAACCGTTATAGGGCCTTCGCGACGGAACACGCCGCCCGCCGTCTAGGACGGTAAATCGAATGGCACAAAACCAATGACCAGCGAGCGAAAAGAAAAATAATAATGATAATAGTCGTATTGGTAAGCCCAAATTGCGTTCGAGAATGACTGTAAATCAAGGGACTGGTTTAGAATGCAACGACTGCAAATTAAACACTACTACAGCGAGCACGCAGTGTTCCTGTGAACCTGGAACAACTGCAAATATTTAAATCGCTCAGACCGTTTTTAGTGTTAGCGAGACTAACTAGGTATAGATATATAAGTTATTGTAGAGTGATATCAAGTTCACCGGGCCATCCATGTGTACGTACTTACATTAATTGGCAAGCTCGCATCCCAGAGGACTTGAGACAAAAAAGCGCCTATTTTTTCTTTAAAAGTCTTAAAACAATCTTTCGCATTATCTGTGCGTAATTAATAGAAACAAAAACGAATAATTACTTTGCTAAATACATGGCATGTATTGTGATGATGATGACATGATCTCTACCGTAAATGTATGTAGAGATCATGAGTCTTATCAAGAAAAAGTTTCAGCACAATGGTATTTTTCATTGTTTTTTAAAATAAATAACTGCCTCATTAGCTAAGTGGTCCTGAGCGCGACTGCTACGCTAGAGGTCCTGGGTTCGATTCCCAGGTCGAGCAAAGTGTTATTGGGTTTTTCTATGAAATTCCCAGTAGCAGCTCGGAGTTAGGAATTTGTGCCCGGTTAATGGCAATAGGCTCGCCCCCTATTACATGGGACCTAAACATACCGGCGAACTGTGGGTGTACATTAGTACGCCTCTGCCTAACCCTTCGGGGAATACAGGCGTGATGGTATGTTTATGTTTTAAAATAAATTCTAACCTAGTTGACTGTAAGTGCGGTTGTTGATTATTGTTGAGAGCTCTAAGGTTCGATTCGCAGGTCGAGCAGTGTTATGGCCTCGGAGTTTATTTATTGAGTCTTACTAATGGTGGCATCTCGGAATTTGAATTTGTACACGATCAATGGTAATTATCTCAACCCTTATTAATGTTTATGCGAACCAACCTTTCGGGGACAGGGGTGCGATGGTCTAACATTATCCTGAATTTCTACAATAATGATTCCCCTTTGTAATTGTCCGAACCGCCGCGCCGCGCCGCCCGCCGCCGCCTCGACTATAGCAAACGGAGCTGTTTAATCGATAGAACGCGTGTGACCCAAAACAAGAAAACGTGAGTCATACGTGACAGTTCACGTTACGAGTTTTTTTTTTTATCTTAATTTTCCTTTAGGGGTTTTTATCCAATTAGGACATGTCAACCCCATCGTATCTTTTTAAAGTATTATTTTATAATAAGTTATTTACTGCTCATCGGCTGTAGCCAGTCGACATAATTTTTTAGCTGCATCTGACTTTGGTCGTGATAGAATGCTTACGTTACGAGTTGGAGGCGACAAGTAAAAGCCTACATAACTACGAATAAAATTACAGTTGAATGTTTTTCTTACATTGTGTAGGATGACGACTTTGTCGGCGGACTTGAGGTGGTGAAGCTGATGTGTGACAAGGATGCGCGTAGCGTGTCTCAGTAGTCCCATCACACATTCAGACACCAGGTGCTTGCCCACGTGCGTGTCCACCGCTGACAGCGGATCGTCCAGCAGATAAATGTCGGCCTGGATGGCAACATGAAACAAATAGACTGTATTTCATCAGCCAAACTGCTGGGCACGGATCTCCTAGAAGGATGAGAGGGGTATAAAGGCTATAGGTTGCCAACCACGCTAGCCTAGCACTTGGTAGACTATACCTACGCCATCGAGATAATCTCTTAGACATGCAGGATTCCTCACAGTGTTTTCCATCACCGTTTAAACGAGTGAAAATTAATATGATTACGAGTATGTAGTGGTCCTAAGCGGGACTGCTACGCTCAAGGTCCTGGCTTAGATTCCCAGGTCGAGCAGAGTTATTGGGGTTCTTTTATAAAACTTTCAGTAGTAGGTAGCTCATAGTTTGGAATATGTGCCCGGTTTATGTTAATTATGCTCGTCCCCTATTACATGGGACCTAAACATACCCGCGAAATGTGGGTGTACATTAGGCCTCTGCCTAAATCTTCGCGGAATAGGTATCTATAGATGCGATGATGGTATGATAGTTCTAAAGTAAATTAGAAAAGGAAGTATGTACCTACCTGCCTGTAGCAGGCCCTGGCAAGACCGATACGCGCACGCTGCCCGCCACTGAGGCTGATGCCGCGCTCGCCAACCAGCGTCGAGTCTCCCGCCGGCAACTGCTCGAAGTCTCGCACCAATGCACAAGCGCTAACTACCTTTAAAACGGAAATAAAATACGTGCAATGAGTAGGATACGGTGCGATTTGCTAAATTTACACGGTCAATCTTAGGTGGATAATCAAATGTAATTTAACGAAATCTTAATGATTACGTTAAAGTGCTTTCATTTTAACAGTTCTAGGTAGTAGGTACGGCTCCATGCCTACAATATTATAATATCCCATCAAAAGCGTTGTTGTCGACTTCCCGACCACATAATTGAGATCTTACAATGTAATCAATCATTTTTGTAAACTTGACCCTGTAATGTCCCTGTAGGTATCTCTATCTTTATGTATGTAAATCGATAAGAGCACAATTTACCAAGTTTACAAAAATGATTGATTACATTCATCTAAGTCTAAGTTGATACTTAGATATATTTCCGGTTATCTTTTCGTAAATGATAAATGATATTAAGTATACTTATATCTACGCCATAAATCGAAACCACAGTATACCACTATAACACAGTCATTGTATTCAATTTTATCTTATCTCACCTTTTTGTAACGAATGCGGTCGTATGGCAGTCCGAACAGTATGTTTTGTCGAACGGTGGCCACGAAAAGCCAAGGCTCCTGACTGGCATAAGCGACACTGGCGCCGCCCACCGATACCGTGCCCTGGCTCGGGGAAAGCTCACCCAGGATCACTTGCAGTAGCGAAGACTATATTAAACATTCAAATTTACTAAGTCATCCGTCACGATCCGAAACACAAAACAAAGTCATATTCATACATTGCCTGCCTTTTCTTAGTAGATATCAAATAATCTCCGTTATGACTTTTAGCTGAAGTACCTACGGATCTCTGAATGAATCTATTACATATTTAAATAATAATTCATGCTGTCTGCTGTGTCTGCATTTAGATCAGGCAAAAGCTCTAAGTAGGTACTTACTGATGATAACAAATAAGTTTTAAAACTGTCACCTTTCCAGAGCCAACTAGTCCAGCAATTCCAACAAACTCTCCAGGTTCTGCAGTCAGAGTTATATTCCTGAGAGTGTTGACGATCGCCTCTGGTTGCCAGCTCGCACTCACTCCAGAGAACACCAATCCTGTATGCTTAGGCTTTTCCTTTTCAGTACCATTGCTTATGATTGCCTTCGAATCAATCACTTCCTTCATTTTATCAGGCTTTATTTCATCCAATAGTAAGAATTCCTAAACAAATCATAAACCATTTTATTACTACCTAGTTACTCTTACTGTAGCGAATTACTTACTGGATGACTGTGTAAAATGATATTCTTGGCTAAAAACCACCTGAACTGACTTTATTTCTATATGCTTTAAAGAGGTCAGTGTCTTAAACAGTTCAATGTTTTAAATTGCTTTCAATTTTGAAATAATACATGACGTTATAATTTGATCAGTAAATGTGCATTTTACTTTAACTAGAATAAAAACCCCACTCAATAAGTATCCCGGTACTCGACAGTACTTAACCTTCAGATTACAGAACATTATTAGTGAGTAAGCGAGTGTGCGAGTGAGTTGAATAAATATAGTAAGCACATAATTATACAATGCAGCTTACCTCAAGTCGTCTCACAGAAACTTTAGTTTCTGCCAAAAATGCGAGCGCTAATGGGAAGAATATGTTGCAGGCTAGCTGAAGTAGATTGAAGTATTGGACGAGTGAGAAGGTGATTTCGGACCTAATGTCTCCACCCATGACGACGAACGCGACGATAGCGGCGAACAGGATGAATCGTTCAGTAAACACGCTCAGAGCCGTCGAAAAACCTTTGATCATGGACGTACGCATGACAAAGCTCACCTCTAACCTAGCAAAATTTATAATCATTATTACCTATCGATTAACAAGTTTTTATCTGAATTATAGAACAGGACAATAATTACATTTAGATCTCATAAAACTACCGCTCTATCATTATACACGGTTTGCGATAATGGCAATGAACAATAGAACACACTGTCCATAGAGGAACATGTCAGTGAAATTCGTTTAGGGACAGTTGCAGACTAGGTACAGTTTTGCAGCTACATAGGTACTCACTTTCGCAATTTATCAACCAGCTTCTCGAAAGGTTTCTCCCATGCATACATTTTTATCACTTGAACACCGTTTACCAGTTCGCTCATTACTTTTACCCTCTCATCGGTGCGTTTTGCTATCTTTCCTCGAAGGACTCCCTGGAGATTACTTAAATAAGCTGGAAATTTTAAACATATTTTTTACATGTTAGTTTATAAAGGTTTTTTATACCCCCGAATTGATGATGCAGCACGAGTAACTTATGGAACCTCCTCAGCGGAAAACGGCTCACGTATCGTAATAAGGTTATTGTATTGGTATTACTCGTTTAAAGATACTTATGAAGTATATTCTTAACTAGGGGAGCTGCACTGTAGGTATTTATTTCTTTTGTGCCGGGAGGTGAGCGACGTTGATTGTTATTTACATTATTATTTCTTCTATTGTGAATGACGTATGCTTAATTCTATTGTATGTCTACTGTAGCCAAATAATTCTCGTTCGATTATCATCCATCATACAACATTTACCGTTGTTGAAGTATTTATTTATAATTTTCATGCGATGTATGTTTATCTCAGTAAAATCAGATTATTATGAATGAATTAAGTACAAATTATAATAAGGACTGTGATTTATTTAAGTACCTTGAACAAGTACTGTTTGGAGAAATATGACGAAAAGAGCAGCGAGGGTTGCCCACGCCACTTGCTGCCACACCAGGTACGACACCACTGGCACCACGATGGGCATCACCCACAGGTAGTTCAAAAATAAGGCCACTAAATCAAAACGATTCACATCATTGGACATCAGGTTGATGACTTGCCCTGGCTCCGTTTTATTTAAACCTGTGCGATCAAGTTTTAATATCTAAAATATATAAAAAAAAAAAACAAATAAATAAAGGAACAAAAATAAAATAATGAACCTGAAATTAATCAGTGTACTTACTTTTCTATACAATAATGAACAGCTGGCTATTCTTACTCTCATGCCTACACGTCCTTGGCTTAATTGTAAGTGATTGAGCATTAACGAAGTCACTATACTCAAAAAATTCATAAAGAAATTATAAATATGTGCATTTCTGTAACTTTCTGGAGTTTTTTCTTCAGCAAAATACTTTATGAATAATGCTAGAGTGAACGGAATTAAAGGCCTGAAATAATAAGAAAAAACAAATTAATCAACATTGTGAATTTCTTGTATCTACTTATTAATTCACAGAACTGCTTATCAGAATGAGTCCACAATGTTTGATTTATAACTTGATGTCGTAGTATCGTATACAGATTCATTGAAAACAACCTTTGCCCAGTCTTCATTTCGTCGTTACTACTATACTTACATGCAGTCACTACATAGTTATGTAAGTAGTACCTAATTAGTTTACTATACATTGACAGAGTACAGTCCATAAAATTATCTACATAGTTTAGATATGGTACCATACCTAGTACCTACGGATTACTGACAGTGTATGTGGTGTATGTTCTACACCTGCATAATTATTACCTACTACCTACTTTAAAATTTGTCATTAGGTTATCGAAGCGTAGAAGTTATGTGTGACAAATTCTTTACTTAAGTATTTTGTCATAATTTGTGAAATGACACTTATATTGAAAGAATATTCGTTCTCGTTTAATAAATATGACCTATAACTTATAGGTCAACTAAATGTAGATTTTTGCCCTATAGGCTTTATGGCAAAAATCTGAATTTAGTTGGTACTTTTGGTTACTCTAGGTACCTACATAAACAAACTACAGGACGGTCACTTTTTTATTCATTGACAATACAGACTTGACGGATAGTCTTGTCAGATAGATTATTGTTTTCAGTAATTTATTAAGCTGGACGCAGGGTGTTGATCTAGGAATAAAATTAATGAGTACCTATGCGAATTGGTTCTCTGGTATCGTTTTTGACGTTGGCTGAGATCTATGATAAAAATGTTTCAGCCGAGACCGATAATCGCAAAATTATAGAGTTCGGTATTTATTTTACTGTAATACGATTACTAATGAAAATAAGAACCTAGTGTTTGCCGTTATTGTCTAATTTGTCGGCTTTTCGCCAATTACATTTCGCGCTCAGCGACCGAGGTGAAACTCAAAGCAAAATGAAAAATTCCGCACTTACGGAACTTATGTGAGAGATGCTGAGAGTCGCCCAAAAATTAATCAAAACCACGACAGAGGCCAGAGGAGAATTAATTTTTTGCCGAGAATAGCCGAGACTGAGGCCGATATTTCGGATAGTACTAGCAGATAGACACTCATGTTATAGCGTCATTTAATAAATGCATTAATTATAACTAATAAATTACGAAGGATTAAATTGGTTAAAGATATAATATATCAAAAGTACTACGTGACCTAAAATTTACATAATATCAAGTTTATTTAGCTACCTAAGTAGGACATCTTCCTAGTTCATATTTTTTTACGGACATTTTAAGAATTCAAATGTAGGGACTTACCACAAAAAAATAAACAGTAGACCGACAACTAGACCACACAACATATACTCGAACCAAAACGATCGTATTATGGCCTTTGAAAAGGAAGGTTTGGTGCCCTTTCTTTTAGCAGTGTCAAGTTCGTCCTGCCATGCCTGTTCAAGCCGGTCGCCCAGACGACCCGAATGGTCACCGTCTCGAGCTCTCCACAGGTTATCCACAGTAAGGCCATGTTTGTAACCTCGTCGGAATAGACTAAAACTCCACCTGTAACAAAATTATAAGCACCTGCTGTTATTCTCTTTTCAATACTGATTAACATAAAGGAGTCTTATTTTTGAGTTATTGTTTGTAGGTTTGCTTTGCGTTTATTATATTGCGTGCCCTGCTCTCGATATATATTTAAACAAGCAGCTCTCATCATTCACTGGCAACTCTGCGCAATTTTAGAAGTAGCATCCCCATCCTAAAATTCACTTAATCTGTGCTCGGTGAACGCTTTCATTTCTTTTCGTTTGCGCGGTAACTGATTCTGCGTTTCTCTGTGTTTATTTTAAATAAAGTGTATTTTAATATAATTTCTACCAAAAAGTTATTGGAAAACCACATTTATTAGTAAATGTTTATTCAGAATATAGTATTGCCTATATTGTTATAATAAAGTAATTCCTACATTGGGTTGCTCAGATGCGTAATAATTTTACAAGATGGGGACATTACAAGACAATCAATACATTAATATGTATAGAATCTGGTTATTAATATAAAGTATTCCTTATATTATATACATGGAGATGAGATGATATGATTTTAGAAACTTTAGCTCTAGAAATGCTTAGAATTTATCAGTAAAAAATTCCAGTTATCATTGTCTTGATAATTTCTTAGCTCCTGTATGATATCTACCAGAAATATGTCATTATAATAATATTTAGCAATATTTATTGCAGCTTGCCCAGCACCAAATTCTGAAGACCAAATTCTGAATCAAATAAGATAAACTAAAATGTTGTAATAAAATTCCTGTTTATTATAGGAGTACCTATCATGTAAAATAGAAGTATTGCATAACTTATGTATTATGACATAGCATTTACTTGGTAAAGTCTATATCACCTAATCCAGTGCTGTTTGTGTCAACAAGCATCCAGTTTGACAAGTAGTTCAACCTTTCAACTATTATATTGGTCTAATTGAAATAAATCAATTTTGACCTAGACTTTGAAGCCCATGGATTTTGCAAAAAATGTGGACAAGCAACCGAAAATCATTTAACCAATCCAGGTTAGGTTGTAACATTTGTATAGTGCATAAATTCCCTTATGTGCATACCATTGATTTTAGAAAAGATAAGAGGTGTAGGTAGTAACAATACCTACATCATATATAAGATATTTATATAGTTTTTTATTTTTTTGTGCATGTTAAGCAACATCATAAATCATCCTATTGTATAACAAGACATAGGTGTCATGTGTCATATACCCTAGTAAATTTTCTAATAAACATTTCATTTATTATACATAGACATTTCTATGTTCATTTAAATTGCCTTGGCCACATTCATTTGGCAGTAGTGCAAAGGGTTAACAAATGCTAGCACATTTTGGTCACAGGACATCATTAAAAATAAAGTTTATTTAGTACTTTTATTTTTAAACAAGAGAACTACATAATGAACCCAGAAATATGGTATTTGACCTGGAAAAGATTCTGGTTGTTGCTTGTTACACCTTACACCAATGTTTATATAGTAGTGATAATTACATTTATTCAGAAAATATTATACTGATAAAAATATTGAGTCTTTGAACAGTTTGTACTTATCAAAGTTCACATTTATAAGGAGAATTTAGATACAAATAGGTACATACCTACATTGTTTAGAACTATAATATTAGGTGCCTCTACTAGGATAAAGCTGGGCTAGACTCATAATAAATAAATGCATTGCCTTAGTCTTCTGGAAACATTTAAAGCCAATGAATATTGAAACTTTCACTTGGACTTGGATATATTATCTTTTCTTTGTTTTGTTATGGTGTCCTTCCAAACACCTTTTGATTAGAAGATTTAGAACAAACTGATAATCTCACCAAAAATAAAGGTTACAGTCTTCCTACAGAAACCTCATCCACCAACAATTCTCATTGCCAGAAATCCCAAACTTTTTCAAAGTATTCTATAGCCTATGTTAATCTGGAATAATGTAACATTCAAACCGTGAAAGAAATTTTGGAATAGGCCCAGTATTTTTTGAGCCAATTCGTTACAAACATATGTACATACAAATCTTTCCTCTTTATAATATTACATAGATAAGCACCTATAGTATATGGCGAACCCATTCTCAGGGAGATCTCCTCTATCCATACCAGGTATTAAGTAGGTATTTTATGAAAAAATCATTGGATTTGCGGCTGCCTATAGACTGTCCGTCATAAGTCAGTTTCATCCTTGCTCTAAAATTGGGGGGGAATGTTCGTAAGGGAGTCTCTAGGGAATGTATAAGTCCAAACTAATATTGGTAAATATCAATATATATATGTAGGACTGTGCCAAACAAAGTTCTATATTCATATTTTACTGTAAATTACATTTTTAAATGATTATTTAAGAAATAGTGTTTTTGTGGCAAGGGGTTGTTCAGATATGGAATGAAGTTCCCTGCATTAAGCACAACAGATATGGAATGAAGGGTGTGCTGATATAATCATTACCACTTATCTATAATCTAGATGGCCCATTCGCCCAGTGAAGGGAAAATTGTGTGATTAGAAAGTAGTGTAGAGTACAGCTCTGAAATTTTAATGTAATTCTTTTAAAAGTACCTATCTACCTTACTATAACTATGTTTTACATCGTCAAATAAAGTATTCTTCAAAGTTTTATTCGAGTCAGTATTATAGATACCAGAGCCATACTGGAACCTGGTAGGCGCCATGTCTTTACATTCAGGACTATGACAAAATAAATTTCATAAGCTGTAATCACACAGACTGCTGGTCGGCCTTTTAACTTACGAATATTTATAACTAATTAGTTATAAATAGTTATGATTGAAACTGACCGATTCACGATTCAGCAGATTTATATTGTTTTGATATGATATTAATTCTGATATTTTAATAACATTTTGTTATTGTTTATCCTGTGCTTAATCCAGAATTATTACTTAGTACTTAATATCAGGCACTGATCTTGCTGATTCATGCCATATGTAGTCCTACTACGAAATTCATTATTCTCCAACAATTAAGAATGATCATTAACATTTATTTTCAAGTTCCAGGTACCTACCGTAAATACTATCTAAGGGAATCAGTTTCTTACATATTTAATAAAATGATTGATGAACCCTGACCCTCTGGAGGGTCACAGCAATTGTAGCTGGTCGGCTTTGTGTTAGCTAATTGGTCCTTAACAGAAAGTCAAGAGACTGATATGTTTTAAAATAATGCAATGTTATTATAACAGATTTATTTTACAGGAATACATGCTATGCTTTCGGCTTATCTCAAATTTACCAATACTCTAAACATCTGCTTGTTTAAATATATATCGAGAGCAGGGCACGCAATATAATAAATGATCAAACGAACTTACCTGTTGTGAAGTTCGATCATTATTATATGAAGTGCCCTGCTCGAAGATATATGGTCCCTACCCATCCCACCCCGGGTAAAATTTGAGATAATTCGCGACTCTAAAAAGAATGAAAGCGTTCACCGAGCACAGATTAAGTGAATTTTAGGATGGGGATGCTACTTCTAAAATTGCGCAGAGTTGCCAGTGAATGATGAGAGCTGCTTGTTTAAATATATATCTTCGAGCAGGGCACTTCATATAATAATGATCGAACTTCACAACAGGTAAGTTCGTTTGATCATTTATTGTCCCGAGCTGTTATAAGCACGTAGGTACTAAAGCAATGTAGGTAGGCAAGTGCTTATTCATAAACAGCATGACTTTGTAAACATGCGACAAGTCGAAATGGGAGGTTCAATAACTGCTACTTATCTTTTGTCTGTTTGTTAAGGGTTGACGCAAAAACTACTGAATAAGTTGATTTTACTTTTGGTATCACTGTTAGAAAGTATATGCTTCAACTTAAAAACTGGTGACTTTTTTATCTCAATTAAGTAATTTAACGGTTCCTGAGATACAGCTTGACCTCTCTGATGTATACAGACCCATACAAAGAAGAGTATCACTTTCACAAGGTTTTGATTAATTATTTTTGGGATCAATTTTTTAATCCTTATCCTTCATGTGAGCGAAGCCGCGGGCAAAAGCTAGTATCTGTCTAAGGCTAAAGAATTGTTATAAATTTCCTCAGAGGAATGAAACTTCAATTATCATAGAGAACCCTGAACATAGACGAAAACAAAACCATCTGTAACGAGGTCAAATTAATCTGTATGAGTAGGCAAATATATGTACACCAAGAACGTTATATTGATGTACACACTACTGACACTAACCTACATAATATGTAAATTTCCAGTATAATTATGCTGAGCTCGGATTGGTAGGCTTTCCGTACTGAAAAACTATACTGAACAGTACCTACGAATACATACGGGATAGGAACGGTTCGCCATACTTATATTAGGTAGGTATATTAACTGAGGTGTATCCTAGAACAATTAAAGCACTTTCTTAGAATTAACATTAGTGCACAAAAATGTACTAAATTTTATATAAAAACTAGGCTGTACCTCAACCGCTATGCTATGCTTTGCTATGTAAAACGGCTGTACAACGACCAGTCAAAGTCAAAGTATTTTTATTAGTGTGATTTTTGGTGATACAATAGGTCATAGGTCTTATAATTATGTACAAGTAGCTCAAAAATCTACCCATAAGGGCATAAACTAGCTGGATTGTCATTACGATACGTTTGACAAAATCGCTACCCACGTTTATTTGTTTTCTAGAATTACTTATTTGCAGTTACGTTATGCGTTTTGTGTGAAAACCCATTTATTTATATTTTGACGGATTTTTGCAAAAAAAATTTACTGTTTTGACTGGGTAAATTCGGAATGAAATGAGGCAGTCAAGTTGACTGCCTCATTTCATTCCGAATTAGGTCGTAGGTAGTTAATTAGGCTGCTAACTGCTAACCGCACAAGCGGCCTAACTCGCTTGCGACAGTTAGGTTACAAATCCAAAAAATGTGGCAATTATCACAAAAGTGGCATAAGTAGTCCACTTTTGTGATAACTGTCTTAAAACATAAATAGGTAATAATTAGTTTCGACCTATATGGAAATTGAATGATTACCAAAAGAAGAAACTATAATCTATTAATTGAAAAACAATGTGGGTTAGGCCGGTTTTGCGCTGACTGCCTCAAATTATGTTTATGTTAGTCAGGTTAGGTTAGAACTGTGACTAAACAGCAGCGGCCATTGAGTGCCAGAACCGAAATGTAGCCATTGTGCATAATTTTAAAGAAGAAATTTGTTAATTTGGGTTAACTTGACGAGCTTAGGCCATTGTTATGCCACACAACGCCCCTAGCGCCGTATTTTGGAACTAAAATCTATAATCCAACATTTCATTTCACGCTGAAATGTATGCAAAACTGCTGAACGTCATTCGCCTTTCGTCATTTTACTTAATCGCTAACCATCAGGTGAATCGTCTGCTCGTTTGCCCCCCTATCCCGTAAAAATATTAAAATGGCTCATGGTACTTGGTAGTGACATTTATTCTATTTTCTTACACACCAAAATATCATCGTTTTTGTGTAATGGTTTTCATGAGAGGTTTACGTAACATGATAGCTTAGCAGCATAGCTTTTAGGAAAAAGCATATTATATACTCAAAATCATTTTTCATAGATTTTGCACGGAATATTAAAAAACATGAATTTGCTCTACTGTTACTGTGAGCACAGCAGATTACCTAAGCTGTTATTATAACGATATATGTATCTACAAGCTTATCTTTATCCAGAAATCTGGATATTACTACTCTGTCAAGAAAGTACCGGCAAAAAGATCAATACCAATAGGTACACAAATTGTTTGTTATTCATCCAAATTTATTTTATCACCTTCAAAGTAGGTACCTATATATGGTCCTTCAGAAATGACACACTTACGCCAACGAATAATCCAATCATCAAAACATTTTTTAAACGCTGTTTTCGGAATTGAGTTCAGTTCTCGCCGCGAATTCTCCTCTATGTCTTCTACCAATTGAAAACGGGTGCCACGAAGTGGTAATTTAAGTTTAGGAAAAAGAAAGAAGTCGGCTGGAGCCATATCTGGTGAATATGGTGGTTTTTCGATGGTATTTGTTGAGTGTTTAGTCAAAAATTCGTTCACAATGATGGCCTTGTGCGAAGGCGCATTATCGTGGTGCAAAATCCGAGAATTCTTTCCACAAATCTGGCCTTTTGTCGAATTTGCTCTCTCAAATGCTGCATAACGCTCAAATAATATTCTTTATTTACCGTTTGACCTTCCGGCAAGAATACAGAGAAGTGCACAACACTCCGCTAATCAAAGAAAACAGTCAACATGACTTTGACTTTTGATAGACTTTGGCGTGGTTTTATCGGTTTCGGTTCAGTTGGAAGGCGCCACTCCGAAGCTTGTTGACTAGTTAGCATGTCAAACTCGTAAACCCAGGTCTCGTCACCGGTAGCAATGCGTTTCATGAATTTTGGGTCGGAATTCACTCATTCATAGCATTTTCTCAGCGACTCTCATACGATTGAGTTTTTGGAGAAAATTCAGGTCTTTTGGGACTAGCCGAGCGGCAACATGTTTCATACCCAAATGATTAGTTAAAATGGTACTGATCGACTCGTGAGATACAGAAAGTTCGGCGGCTATCTCTCTCGAAGTTGAATGAGGATTTTCAGTCACTATTTCCTTCACTTTTGCGATGTTAACTTCGACGTGATGGCCTTCCAGAGCGAGGCAAATCTTCCATCACATCTCGACGGCTTATGAACGCTTTGTACCACTCATAAGCACGTGTTTTTGATAGATTCGTTTCACCGTAAGCCTTCTGTAACATTTTCAGTGACTCCGAACACGAAATTCCATTGGCGATGCAAAATTTAAGACAAACTCTTTGTTCGATGTTTTTGTCCATTATGAAATTCGCTTCCACTAGATATTTTTTATTTAATATAATTTTCAGATGCAACTCAAACTCCGCGCCAAAATGGAAAACAGTTGTGCCAATCTAACGACAAAAAAATAATAATTTGGAACCTTTTATAAATCATCCATTCCCGATACTTTCTTGACTGAATGTATGGTAGAGTACATCATCAAAGTCAGGCCAGCAAGTACCTATTTCTAAAACTATGAGTTCGGTCTTATACTTGGTGGACCGCGAAAGATTATTGGATTGACTCTGAAAAATGGTCACGTGCCTACGAGTATTTCTTCATCACAGCAGGGTAACGCATTTTGGAAAAAAAATTAGATGGGTTGATCGAGGTGCAGGCAACTTTGGGAACCGCTGACCGCGACAGTGGACACGGACCGAGATTAGGGGCAAAAAAGTTCTAGTACCTACCTAGACTAAAAGATATTATGGTATTATAATTATAAAAAAGGCAATGGTAAATTTTAGATAAAATCTTGGTAGGCAATGGTGAAGACAGTTCGAGTCGGAAGCGTTACCGTAAATAATTATTATCTCTAGGTACTGATTTAGTTATTTTTACACATGCCTAATCACGTAGTTAAAAGCCTTTACCCGCCGACTGTTCTAGCTTCAGACAAGCACAATTAGGGACCTATCGTCCGAATTGTACCCACGTACAATTTTCAATCAGAGTCCGATATTATTATTTTCTCATTATTAACACGTGCCAAACCATAATGAATCATCATCACAGATAGAGCGCAGCAGTATATTGGCACATTGGGCAGGAAAATACAGATTTTGTGGTAATTACTTACGTTAAGAATATTTTTGAGATGAAATTTGCACGGTCATGAGGGTTTTTCTGTTTCAATATCACTTTTGAATCCATATTCCACTAGTTAAGAAGCACATCAAACTGGTAAACTGGTATAACATAAAATAGGTATTTAGGTTATTCATTAAAGACTTGAAAAATTTATAAAAAGTAGGTACCTACTTATTTATAAATTGGCCAAGGTTCTCGTTATTTGAGTACACCCAGAAGTTGAATTTTATACAGCGCGTTGCTTACTATTCTCCGATACCATAAGCATTCGTTTTCAAAACAAATAACTTAATAAAGGTACAACTCATGATTTACTGAATTGACGTTTGATGTTTTATAAGGCGTTAATGGGACAAAACCTTTATATTTTTTATTCAGCTATTTACTAAGGATTTAATTGTAACTAGAAAAATAGATATCCCAATAGTTAAGTATCACAGTTAAGTAGATTGGTCGAAACCGCGAGCTCTACAACACGAGCAAATGGCCCGAACGTCGCCGGCGTACTAACTAACGGAAAGGCCGGAAGGCCGCCTCTCATCACATATATCACAGTTTTGTGTTCTGCCGTAGTAGCTCTACCATCTATAAATAAGTCCATGTTTAATCATTCACTCTTACAACACAACACAAAATGTGAAAATGATAGTACTTACCTAATGGTTTTATCATTAACACGATGACTACAGTAGGCAAACTACACTTGCGTTAAAAAAGAAATTTAAATTTACAAGAAGTTTAAAGTTGCAGGTAGCGTTGGTATTTTATTGTAGTGAAAAGTAATAATTGAAAACAGTTTTCTTTAATTTAATTTTTCATTCCGGGAACACTTAGAGCATTTAACTTAATAAGTACTCTAAACGAGAACAGGATAAACGTAATACACATAAATTAAATTGGACCACCCTACGATCATTTCGACGTTCTTATGGATAATTTTGCTATTTTTAGTATAATTCCGGAGAAAAAGCCAAGGTGAATCTTTGGCGTTAGCCTTTCCGCCCCGGCTGGTCTCGGCTCGCGGTCCCTCGCTGCTATTTACTCTTACAACACAACACAAAATGTGAAAATGACAGTACCTAATGGTTTCATCATTAACACGATGACTACAGTAGGTAAACTACACTTGCGTTAAAAAAGAAATTTAAATTTACAAGAAGTTTAAAGTTGCAGGTAGCGTTGGTATTTTATTGATAATGAAAAGTAATAATTGAAAACAGTTTTCTTTATTTAAGTAAGTAATTAACACGAACTATTTTTCATTCCGGGAACACTTAGAGCATTTAACTTAATAAGTACTCTAAACGAGAACAGGATAAACGTAATACACATAAATGAAATTGGAACACCCTACGATCATTTCGACGTTCATATGGATAATTTTGCTATTTTTAATATAATTACGCGTTCTTTGGCGTTAGCTTTTCCGCCCCGGCTGGTCTCGGCTCGGGGTCCATCGCTGCTGTTAGCTCGCAACCTGCGTTTCCTTTGGGTTCCCTTTATCCTGGCACTAACATCCTTCTTCGATACTTAGATCGATTACCTATAGTTACAAACATGTTAGCTTGTGGGAATTTCTCAAAAACATTTCTAGCGGTATTCCAAAGCAGTTCTTCCGGTGGTCCGGGGACCATTGCTACTTAGTCCAAGTTCAAGGTCCTGGTCTAAGAGCACCCCCTGTAAATGTTCCTTATCGGTGCGTCAAGAACTTATGGTAGGTAGGTATAATACCTACTACTGCTAAACGGAACCACTTCTATAGATTTATATTTAGATACAGATAGATTATAATTACTATTGTAAGTTCAGTCAGAATGTATGGGTGCCTAGTTACGTAAGTATTTTACTAGCCGTTGTTCGTTTCACTCGCATAAATGCTAAAGTCCAATCTATCTCTACTTATACCTTAACCCATCAAAATTGTTTCAAAACGTACCTAGCAAAACTAGCAAACAAACAGACAATCCAGAGTTATTTCACATTTTAATTATTAGTATGGAAGTAGATAGGTACGCAGGTACTGAATATGTTTTCACACATATTCGTACCGTAGCTGTCCCATCAGCTATAAATGCCCAGGTGGAATTAGTGCGCCATAGCAAAACATGGCAGACTACCGTAAGAAGCAACATAATCAAAACCGATTGTGTCACATTTAAAAAAATGGTTGACTTTATGTTATAACATAATAAGTTTTTCCACGCAAGTTCTGCGCTAATAGAGCCAATCTTATTTATAACTAGCTGACCTGACAGACGTTGTCCTCTCCAAGTTTCAACTAACCAGTTAGTTACATCGAAAAATCTAATAGAAAAAAGGATTCTGGTTTTACATATTTTTAATACACTTAGCGCCATTGACCTCTGAATACTTTATTTCTGACCTTTATATTATTTAATTTCAATTTGTTCTCATGGTATTGACGTGAAGCATGGAAATATAAGACATACCTAAGTACATCTAGATAAAAATCTCCAATAACTGTTTCGGCATCAGTAAAGATTAACACACGTTGCAATTATTATTATTAAATCACCCATTTTTTTATTTATTAGGTATACATACCTACAAGTAGTCGTATACGTGGTATATTATTTAATGATTTGACTAGCTTCTGCCCGCGACTTCGTCCGCGTAGCGTGATGATATATAGCCTATAGCCTTCCTCAATAAATAGGCTATCTAACACTGAAACAATTTTTCAAATCGGAGCAGTAGTTCCTGAGATTAGCGCGTTCAAGCAAACAAACAAACAAACTCTTCAGCTTTATATATTAAAGTATAGATTCAAATCGGAGCAGTAGTTCCTGAGATTAGCGCGTTCAAGCAAACAAACAAACACTCTTTAGCTTTATAACTATATTAGTTATAGATGGAGCATCCTTAGTTTCTTAATAATTGTGCGCACTGTATCTGCACTATGGAGGTTTCACATTATAAAATGAGTTGAGTACTTCATGGTTGGATGCTATAGGAAAGAAAACAATAATTATCAAAGTTTTCAACTTATATTGACACCTGTTATGGAATCAAATTTCATTGAGCATTGAGGTAATAACGATGTTGTGTTAGTCATCTACAGTCATCTAGAGAAAGAGTTGTCATTCTTTGTTTACTTCTTGACCCTACTATCAAATAGGTATTTCGTTTTTACACCGGCTGGTGCTCGCTGGATAAGTCCTATGTATGTCCCGTGATGTTTATGTAGAGTTAGAATAACTGTACTAATAACCAATTCTTGGTCACAATAATTGTTTCTGATTTCTCTGTTTTATTTTCTTTTTTATCTTATTTAGTCCGGTAAGTGTATTTTTTTATTTTATTTCTTGATTCTGTTATAAGTTTTGACCCGTGCTAGTCTAGTACGTAGGTACAGAAATACTTAAAAAGGAAAATTACATCAATCGTTATTTTTCAAATTCACCGTTTTCAATGGTAAAAATGTTAAAAACTTTTGATAGAGTGAACCGATTTGAATTAAATATAATCTAAAATAAATGTTAATCCAAGAAACAGGCTATGAATTCCTGTCTACTTCCTCCCCATATCTATTCAGTAGTTATGATTTGATGCGTGTTCAAACACACAGACTAACAGACAGACAAATGTTCCAGAAATGATAGAAATGGATTGTGTTACTGATTCTCAGTCCCCCAAATTAGTTTTTTTGTAAATATAAGCAATGTACAAACACGGGTTTGTGACCCGTGTTACATTCTTATTAGGTAGGTATACCTACATAATTATGTAAGACTAGCTTCTGCCCGCGACTTTGTCCGCATAGCGTGATGATATATAGCCTTCCTCAATAAATGGGCCATCTAGAAGTGAAGAATTTTTCAAATCGGACCAGTAGTTCCTGAGATTAGCGCGTTCAAGCAAACAAACAAACAAACTCTTCAGCTTTATTATTAGTATAGATATCTATTATCTGTGGTATAGATAATATAAGATTGTGGATCCTTTCTGCCTTTCTACGCTGTCGCTGTCGTGGCTTTGATTCCTGCCCGGATCAAATGCTTAGTTGAATATCCCAAACATTTGTTTTAGCTAAGTAACTATTATTTTAGAGTCCTTTTAATTTACATTATTATTTAACGTTCATAAAATATAAATTAATTTTATATAACTAAGTATCCACAGAAGATACAATACAGGGGTCGATTATTAAAATTTACCTATCTGATTTTTGGTGATATCATCAATAGTAAACCTACTTTACTTATTTATAATAATATCAAGGTCTGTTTGTGTTGAAGATAGTGCCTACATGCAATGATAGTATTTACCTAACGCAAGTGCACTTACAACTACCAATCATTCATGTAGTTAGGTAGTAGAGTACCTAGGTACTTACCTACCTACTTATAAGTTACCTATACTTATAACTTACCTACATTATTGTAACGTCCACTACGTTAACCAATAATCGACACTTTTAGGAGATCGTGTGTTTATTTGTAAAATTAGGAGTATTTTTAATTACTTTTAAAGTAAAAGTGACTTTTAATATTGTAAAATATATCTTTGAGATACGAATAGAATATAGTGTTAATTTGAAATATATATGGACTAATAATAAATGCTATAAAACCAAATATTTCAAAAATCTCCAATGATCGACACTAGAACTCCAATAGTCAACACCCAGTTATCGACAAATACCAGTTATCGTCACCCAGTTATCGACAAGTACCAGCTATCGTCACCCAGTCATCGACTATTACGCGCAATGAACACTTGTTGGATCACTACTTTTAGTAGAATGAATTAAGACTGGTTAATATAAGGTAGTAATAAAACTCGATTCCAGCTAGAACCAGGAGCTAGTTATTTGTTTATTCTTGTTATTTTTTGTCTTTCTTGTTCTTTCTCTTCATCATCTTCTAAATTATAGCTACTATCACTTTCAGCGTACGGAATTTCGACATTGGAGTCTTCTGAAGTCGATTCTTCTTGAACGATCTTCTTTCCTTTCCATTTTTACTTATTTTTATCTATCCTATCGTTGGCTTACTGTTCCTTCAATTTCTTGTTTTCCATTCTGTGTTTTGCTCTTTCTTCTTTTTCTTGTTGTTTTTTATTTTTCTCAGCTTCATTCTTCTCATGATACTCTTTCTAAGCTTTACTTGTTACTGTAGAAGGCATTTTTTGCTTTTTCTCGCTTCATTCTCTTTTTGTTACCACCCAAATTCTCCGGCCAAAACAGACTCCTCTTGAATGGAGATGGTACATTCAATACCAGAACACTTTCTATGGATTTTTGTGGTGTTCTGTACTGTAGTAACATGCTGGGTTATTGAGATAGATCATCTCCTATTATTTGAGACAAATCGTAAGAAGATGAACACTACGGTGGTAGAATACCTTGGTCAAATATTGTATCAACTTTGGTGTTATTGTTAAGTTGTTCAATTAAGGGATCTCTTGTTACTTTATGTACCGGTAATAGAAGAGGTAAATCAATAACAGAATTAACAGCAACCTTGGTATTATTGTTGTGTCCTTGAGGTATACATTCAGTCAAGGAAGTATCGGGATGATTTTTTTTATGGTTCCAAATTCAATTTTATTTATTAGTTTGTTGTGTTCGGAGTCACTGAAAATGTTATAGAAGGCTTACGGTGAATCGACTTTATCAAAACACGTGCTTATGAGTGGTAAAAAGCGTTCAAAAGCGGACGAGATATGATGAAAGATTTGCCTCGCTCTGGTAGGCCATCAACGCAAAAGTTAACAACGCAAAAGTGAAGGAAATAGTGACTGAAAATTTTCATTCAACTTTGAGAGAGATAGCCGCCGAACTTTCTGTATCCCACGAGTCGATCCGTACCATTTTAACTAATCATTTGGTTATGAAACATGTTGCCGCTTGGCTAGTCCCAAAAGAACTGAATTTTCTCCAAAAACTCAATCGCATAAGAGTCGCTGAGGATATGCTAGAATTCATGAAACGCATTGTTACTGGTGACGAGACGTGGGTTTACGAGTTTGACATGCAAACTAGTCAACACGCTTCGGAGTGGCCAACTGAACCGAAACCGAAATAACCACGCCAAAGTCGATGAAAAGTCAAAGTCGTGTTGACTGTTTTCTTTGATTAACGCGGTGTTGAGCACGGAAATAAAATTCTTGGATTTTGCACCACGATAATGCGCCTTCGTACAAGGTAATTATTGTGAACGAATTTTTGACCAAACACTCAACAAATAAAATCGAGCAACCACCATATATTCACCAGATATGGCTCTAGCCGACTTCCTTCTTTTTTCTAAACTCAAATTATCACTTCGTGGCACCCGTTTTCAATCGGTAGAAGACATAAAGGGGAATTTGCGGCGAGAACTGAACTCAATTCCGGAAACAGCGTTTAAAAAATGCTTTGATGATTGGATTATTCGTTGGCGCATGTGTATCGTTTCTGAAGGAGCATACTTTGAAGGTGTTAAAATTTTGGATAAATAACATACATTTTGTGTATTATTGATCTTTTCCCGGTACTTTCTTGACAGAGTAGTATGACCTCCTGTTACTAAGTAAATCGGTTGGAAAAGAAAGTTCCAGCGGGCGAAGAGATTCGCTTACAAAATTACCAATGTTGGTACTGGCAGTACATGGAACCATAGCGCAACTAATTGGAGCTATTTCGTGTAATTTTATAGTGAAGAGTAATCCTAGGTACCTACTCCGAAACATTTCGCAGCAACTGCAACTTTTACGCCGTTCCTTACCTACAGCTTGAATTGCGTTATCTAGCTCGCCGGGAGTATATGTTTTTTCGGAGTCATCTGTAAGAACCAATTATCGACATTATGTCGATGAATGGTAACTCAACTTTGATTTAAAAAATAATAATATTTACCAAGTCAGCAAAGAAAAATGTATCATATTCCATTGCCAAGAGAAATATTTTTTTTAAATTTATTATCGACACGTCGATTATTGGAGAAAGTCACTGCGTAAGAATCAGTGATCGACATCAGCTATTAAAGCTAAAAACATAACTTTTCAATTATTTTCATAACAAGAATCAATACAATATATCCCATAATAACCCGTAAAAACATTAAATTCAAGTGACATTTATTTCAAATAAGATAATGAACAGAATTTGTACGTACTTCCTAAAGGATTAGAAGCGCCGTTATTTTGATACTATTCTATCCGCACTCCGTTCTCACGCGACCATTTTAAAACAGAATGTCGGTTTTATTTCGACACTGGATGACAGTTAGGATGGCTGCTGTCTGTATTACAGTGTTCCCATACTAATGTTTCCCATCATCCCATACGAATTGCATGTTCCAAGCAACAGTCCAACCGATCCAACTGCGACATAACTAGGTACCTACCTATTGACCAGAAATACAAAAATTGAATAGGTAGGTACTACTAGTAGGTAAATTAGGTATGCTAATATACCCATCTAAATGTCTAATATCTAACTTTTTATTTCATAGTTGTCTCGTAGGTGACATTTAAAAGAAAACAGGTTTGCTTGCTGAATTTTAGTGATGTTGTATTGAAGCAAAATACAAAATGTGGAATGGCAATACAGCTGGACTTGGTAGGTACACAGTACACTGTCTTAACTTGGCTTGGACTTAAAACACTGAAATATACACATAGGTACATGATCATTGATCATGACATGTATGTAGGTACGAGTGGTAGGTACCTATGTCAAGCAATTCAAGTAAGTATCACCTACTTTCAAGGATATTATGTCAAAACCTTACATTGGGTGGATTTCATGGATTATATTGCTTATGTACAGGTATTTTTTTAAATTCAATCCCTGTAAAGACACAGATGTCTTTCGCTGTCTGTCTTTACATACACATTACTAAGAATGCTACATCGTCAATTGGTCTAATTAAGAGACTATCGCGTGGTTTAATCGAGTACTTATGTGCTTTTATTGTTTGTATGTAGGTACTTTTTGTGTCGGCACACACACTACCTACACACAAAGACTCGCTACCTACTAAAAACTAGACTAAACATTAATAGATATAGATACCAACCTATCCAGCCTACATCCTATCCATAGTATGCTACTCATTATATAGGTAGATACACTTCTACGCTGATAATATAAAGTGGAAAGACTTAAATGTTTATAAGTTTGCAAAATTGTTTGAAATGTATAAACTCAGAAACGAATCAACCGATTAAAAAATTCTTTCACCTATGGACTGGAATGCTACATTATTCCGGAGTAACAGGTTATTTAATTATTATTAATCGAGTTAAACATGACGTCACTTTCGGTCACGAGTAGATCGGCGGTCAACAGCTATACTATGTAGGTACCTATAGTCTGGCGGAACCGGCCAACTGGACCGAAATGGCTTCCTTTTGTGAGGCTGTGATGGTCCAAAAGGAGGCTGCCGAGCGGGATCGGGAGAGGGCTGATCCTGCTAGGAGAAGAAGGCGCCGGGGAGGTAACCGCCTCAGCGCCTAACACGCCGAAACCCCGCCTGCATTACGCAAGGTAGGCGGGCCAGAGAAGACGATAGCACAGTGGTCACGTGTTACCGTACACAATGAGATTCAGGGGAGACCCCTTTACAGTCTCCCCAGGGATGTGCCCAAACAGGCGTTGCACAGGGGGGTACTGGGGTGGTCTTTTTAAGAGGGCACAGTGCCCCCCGTTTTGTGCTGATGGTGGCCACCGGGGTGGTTTTAGTGGGTAAAAATCCCACACTCCCCGGTCTTAATCCCCGAAGACCGGTCGCCTTTTGAAGGTTTCCCCCCGTAAACAAAAAAAAAAAAAAAAAGGTACCTATAGTCTACGTAGACATTAGACCGCTATACGTATACCCCGTGGTTTCACCCAGCTAAATCGCTCATACAAACGAAATAGGTACCGAAATAAATCGTAATTCAAACACAATTTTATCTAATCATAATATGATTATTTGGATTCGGTTTCCATTAATCTAGGTTCCTCCTGTACCATTTCGTGTACTAATGCTTCATTGGAAATGAAGAACCGCAAAACCATTCGATACTTGTTACATAGAATCCTCTAACAAAAATGACACTCACTTATTTTTTTAACTTACTTACTTGGTTATACTTAATGACCAGTAATGCAATCTATTGGGATGAGTATGAACAATAAATATTCCAAACACAATTTTAGTATGTACCTATTTACAAATTAAATTTTATTTATTTTAATTGATAAAATGGCAATAATGTTAACATATTTATAACCTATAGAGATCTTTGTACTTTTCGTACATGTTGGCTTTTCGATTCTTTTAAAGCCTGCTCCAGCTTGTTAGTTAAATGCAATAAGTTAGGTAAATCAGACTGAAGTAGGACATGGGTCACTATATTTTGACAATGACTGGCTGCCTTGGCATCTAGTATATTTGAGGTAATTGGTATTTGGGCTGAGCTTTCCTGTCCATTTTCATTTCTATCACTGTGATATTGTCCAAAATTTTTGGGTTGCATGACCATGAAATCCATTGCCACCATTGGTTTTATTTCCTCATTGTAATTCCTTGATGCCACCTGCCAACGATAAAATTAGTGTAGGTACAAATATTATTTATCTTTTACTAGTTTTCCACAAAGTTTTCTTACCTGGATCTCAAATCGCCAGGATAAATCCTGATATGTAGAATCTCTTTGCTGTAGTAGAAACAATGCTTCTGATATTTCCGCCTTTTTAGTGTTTAACAACTTCGCCAGAACTTCCTGTTGCTCTGTTGAGAAGCCTGCTATTGCCAATGATGACTTCAAATCTGCTTCTGACAACTGAAAATTACAATTAGACATTACAATTATATATTACAGTATGCTTCTGCAGATACATAAATAGTTCAACAAATAACAACTTCATATTTTTACAATGCTACATAATAAGATTTTATACTTACATTCAGTCTACATGCCTCTACTATAAGATATATCAATGCATGAACCAAATTTTGAACTGCTGTTAGGGAAACATCGAGTTTTTCTAGAAAAAAAAAAAGAATCTAACAGTTTGTGGAATGTAGGTAAGCTTGTTCAAGCATCACAATCCGAATGTGATTGAAACAATGCAAAAAGATTTACTATCTGCTTAAATAAATATATTCTCTTACCTGCAGCTACACTGTATTTGATATGTTAAAAAGTCGAAACAATGCAAATAGATTTACTGTCTATCTGCCTTAGATAAAGGTATTTTCTCTTACCTGCAGCTATACTGTATTTTTTATTATTGATTCCGTTAATAAGATAATCCAAAGCTAGTTTACAAAAATCAATTAATACTGAAAATAAGGTATTTGTTATTATTATTAGTAATTGAACTATGTGGTACGGTATTATAAATAAAATAAAGATTTATGAACATCTTTTTTTTTAGACCTTGAATGGAATGCTGATTTAACAAATTGAGGTGTTCTTTCTGTAATTCGCTTAGAAATATAATCATTTTATCTAGTCTGGTCTTTCAAGGAGAATCAAAACCGATCGTTTATCGGCGTAAACGGCTTTGACTTTTAGAAAAAAGCTCGATTAAAATTACAAATAATTTACAATTTCAATTCATTGTTGATAATAATTGACATTTGTAATGACAATGACATTGACATTGACAATAAAATAAAATATTCACGAACCACGAACAAATTAATCTCTTTATTTCTGCTCTATGAGGTTTAGAGGTCAGTGTATCTTTGACTAAATGACTATCTATCCCTGGACAAGTGACGCGCTTAGTTCTATGAACAAAAAAGTCTGTCACTTTTGGTGCGGAGGGAGGAAACACTACATAGACATTGCTGCACACATACTCAAAATCATTTTGTATCGCTACGAACTCACACATATCAAAATCTTTAACACTAACACAATTTACGCATACATAGAGATCAAATACGTCAACATACAAGAATTGACGACAATACGAACGTATAAGACATTAAACATTATTAGGAAGCTACTATGTCGATATTTTATATCGATAGATTATTTTAGGAAGCATGGATAAAAACGAAACAACGATTACAAATTATTTTTATATGTAATCATTTATTTGCAAAATTAAAATCATCCATACACACCTCTAAATATCTTGCGTCATATTTTCAATGCAATGTCTCTCATTGGTATACATTACATGCCAATTAAATACAAAAGAAAGAAACTATTTAGGTATAGATAAATACATAATTTGTAATTGGAAAATAAACGCACGGGTAAGAGAAATCGCTAACTTTTTCGAAATACATATTCTATGGCCTATGTTAATCTTGAATTAACTTCAAAATAAATAAACTTCAATTAAGTAGCATTCAAATGGTGAAACAATTTTCGAAATCGGCCTAGTAGTTTTTGAGTTTATTTGTTACATACATACAAATCTTTCCTCTTTATAATATTAGTATAGATAGAGCGGATATTGGGGACGTTTTGCTACAAATACTTTGATACCAATTAGTTTGATTATTTTCTTTGCCAGGCTGATATATTAGGAATGACACTAGACAGAGCGTTTTGTTTCCCACGAGATATAAGTAGGAGTAAATACGATTTTGTTCATTATGTCGCGCGTTAATATGATAAGAAGCGCGACTGTTACGCTAGAGGTCCTGGGTTCGATTCCCCGGTCAAGCAATGTGTTATTGGAGTTTTTCTATAAAATTAAGGGTTGATGCCCGATTAATGGCAATAGGCTCGCCTCCTAAGTACGCATCTGTCTAACCCTTCGGGGAATAAAGACGTGATGGTATGTCTTGTTCCGTACTCTCGTTATTTCTTTGAGCTGGATATCGAAAAAGAAAATAATGTGTTTGAAGAAACACCCTGAGAGGCAGGGCATAGTGGAATTGAATAACTCCACTTACAATTGGAGCTGCCCAACTGGGGAAATACCTACACTTTGCAGAAAATAGTAGCCAAATAACATAGCACTGTACTATGTTGTGTTCCTAACGGTGAGCAAGATCGCCAGAGCTCCGCGAGGAATCGTTATGTTGGCAGTGGGGGTACCGGTGTTGTGGGTTGTCTACCGGGTGCGAAAAGATTTTTACAGGGTTGGCAACGGGCGAGTGATACCCCAGGTGTTGCACACGCTGGTGGAGTGTGCAGCATGGGAGGAGCCCCGCCGTGCCCTCGTCGCTGAGGTAGGAGACGACCTGTCACTGCAGGCCGTCGTTCGATCCATGGTCGGCAGCGCGGCGTCTTGGGACGCAGTGATCGCCTTCTGCGAAACGGTCATCTCGCAGAAGGAAGCTGCGGAACGGGAGAGGGAGAGTGCTAGCACTAACCCGATCCGCAGTCGGCGCACCGGGCGTCGGAGGGCCGACAATACCTTCTTCCAGTATGTATGTATGGAAAAAGTTTTTTAAATCAGTTGTTTCTAAATGTCGCATTAAGTTCATGTGACTCAATTCATGGCGTTTCATCAACCACCTCTTTACCCAAGTTTTCCTCTTATGTTTTTGTTTTGGTCGCACCGTAGCAAGTGCCAGAGCGATGCCTATTTTTTGTTGCTTAGAAAGTGTAGACGGCATCTTGGATCAACGAGCGCTTTGCTGCACGGTGGGCTGCGTAGGTACTAACCTTTGTGGTACTAACTGACAGGGACGTGTGTAGAGTAGTAGCCGATTTCATCCCCACCTTCACTCTCCCGATATCGCCTCCGATTTTAGAGCTGTGTGTAGACGCTTTAAGGTGGCGACCCGTGACTATTACGAAATCGTCTCTGTCATACCCAAATTCGTACCACACTGAATGTTTTTCCCCTAGTAAGAAACTGAAGCACTAAAAACGCAACCCAGAAACAGTTGGCGTAAAAACTACTGGAACGATTTTAATTTTGTTATATCTGTTAAAAAGTATAATTATGCTCCAACTTATAAACTGGTGAACTTCTTATCTCAATATTTAAACGGATGCTGAGCTTTACCTCTCTGATTATACAGACCCATACAAAGAAGAGATCATCAATGTTGGTTTATCCATTTTTACTCTTAATATATAAATATAGCTTTATGTGAGCCAAGCCGCGGGCAAAAGCTAGTAATATAGTATAACATTCTTGATTGTCGGGGCCATTGTCTCCTGTGAAGTGTGAGGTCTTTCATATTTCTACGCTCAGGCTCTATTTGCTTCAAAATGAAATCGTTCAAACCGTTCATTCAAGGTAGGTACTTCAATCAATTAGTTCAATTATTGCTTGTCAAATTCTTGACGTAGACGTAGTTGCTTACGAGTTTTTTCAATTTTGTAATTTTGTTGACATGTTTCTTTAGTTTTACATAAATCTAGCGATAATAGAATCTTATTAAATGGTCAAAAGTTATTAAACCAAAATGGCTTTAAAAAAAGTCAAAGGTAACTTTGAGAGGATGTTCGATAAGAATCTGACGGATTTAGTTCGAGGTATCAGAAATAACAAAGATAATGAGGTATTTATGCATTTAGACGAGCTTTTCTTGCATCCAGACATTAGTATAAGCATCAATGCTGACGACATTTTTTCTCCAAAATTTACTTTCTTGACACCAGTGTTGCCAGGGCCCCTGAGTCGAAAGTTACGTTTCGTTTCCTGAAAAGTAACATTTTTGGTGCAAAAGTTACATTTTGGGATGTATGATGTCGAACGAGCTTTTTTTTTTAGCTCCTGATTTTTTCGTTTGTTAAAAATGTGAGTTCAATTTGGATGCGTTCGTGTACTGTTTGCAATAAACTAAAAATCTAGTATTACTTATCTCGTTGTTCTCAAAAGTTACGAAATTACTTACATGTTACGCGAGGGGGTCAAAAGTTACGAAAAATGTAAGAAATGTAACCATCTGGCAACGCTGCTTGACACTTTCTTTTCATGTACCCCTCCTCTGTCACATTTCTTGCATTACACTGTACACGATTGGTAAACCTAGGCAGAATCATATTACATTTAGTCGGCACATGTATGGGTACCAGATTTGCCTAAAAAGCTGTATACTACATAGTTATAAACTATATGACCAGATTTTCTGAGATATCCAGTGCCACTATAATTGAGTTAATAATTAACTAATTGTGCGTGAGGATAATTATTATCCTCACGCACAATTCATATTCTCAACATATTTTACTGTTGCCATAGAATGTTTATTTCATAACTTAGTCATTGTTCATAGTGATGATACACATAGAACACTCCTTGTTGTGTTTAGGCCAATCTTAACAATATGGCACATCTTGGATTAAAAATATTGAACAGCATAACATTATAATATGTACAAGTATTTTTATACAATAAATATTAAAATGTATGTATCTGTGGTATATATAGTATTTATCATTATCACTACTTTACTTTCTAAATATGGGTATTAGTACATTATTTAATTTGCAGTCAAAGTACATAGCCCAATGTATGGAAGAAATAAAAGTAGAGCTGCGTCAAGACAATATAGCAGTCAAAGCGAATGCAGTGGCTAAATTGACATATGTAAGTACCTACATACTGGACTATACAAATCATATTTATCAAGGCACATGTTTAAGTATGAAGTGAGATAAACTATGTTAACGGTAAATGGTCTCCTGATAACATAACCAAATGTTAGTCTCTCTGTAATTCTGTATTGCACACAAATTGTAATTAAATAAAACATGTTTGGATTTTTTTATAACAGCAATTTTAATTTATCTATTTAATAACAGAGTTTTTTCTAATAAGTGATTGAAGACTGATTTAAGCAAAATATCAATATTCGAAGAAATATGATTATGCTCTCTAACAAGGAAGCACAATCCTAGTGAATCAGAACTGGACTATAGATTAAGGAAATATTGTAGCTACATACCACTATTTTCAACTTCAACAAAACCGGTCTTATAACTGTGTAGCTTCAGAACTGAATCATAAATAGTAATTTTATGTCTTGCAGCTTCAAATGTTGGGATATGACATTTCTTGGGCTATATTCAACATAATAGAGGTGATGAGTTCCAACAAGTTTACATACAAGCGTGTTGGTTACTTAGCAGCTAGTCAATCTTTCCATGCAGATTCAGAGTTACTTATGCTCACCACTAACATGATAAGAAAAGATCTGAATGCACAGAATCAATATGAAGCAGGGCTGGCACTCAGTGGCCTCAGCTGTTTCATATCTCATGACTTAGCTAGAGACCTAGCAAATGACATCATGACTTTGGTAAGCAAATAACTGAATATACTTGAGTGCTCTAGATTTATAATCTAATTATTTGATTTGATATAATGAGGTAATTTTGTAAGGTCAACAAAATTAACAAATATTCAATTTTGAACATTTGAAGATAGGAAGTTATGGTTGGTTAAGTTGGTAAAATTAAATATGGCATAGAATGTAATTAATCTAATAACTTATGATGTACATAATTATTTAGCTTTAGTCTTATTATTGTTTTTTCTAGATGAGTTCAACAAAACCCTATTTAAGGATGAAAGCTGTTCTTATGATGTATAAGGTATTTCTAAGGTATCCTGAGGCACTGAGACCTGCATTCCCAAAATTAAAAGAAAAATTAGAAGATCCTGATCCAGGTATAACTTTTGTTATACTGACTCATCACATTATTTTTTTTAAACAACAAGTTCAATATTAATAAATATTATTATTGTTATTCCAGGTGTCCAATCAGCAGCAGTCAATGTAGTATGTGAACTAGCAAGGAAAAATCCAAAAAACTACCTCTCATTAGCTCCTGTGTTCTTTAAACTGATGACAACTTCCACTAATAACTGGATGTTGATAAAGATAATCAAATTGGTATGTACTCAGTAAATAAAAATGCTCATATTTTCAGTAAGTAAACAAATGACATCTTACTTGTTCTCAACCTCATGATGATGTCCAAACTTAACCTTTAATAAACTTTTATATACAGCCCTTTGTAAAATTGTAACTGGTTTATTACAGACCTGTTATGTAAATAATTTGACCCAATCTTTAAAATACTATGTCTAAAAACATATGAAATAACAAATCAATTCTTCACAGTTTGGTTTAATGACACAGTATGAACCAGACATTGGAAGAAAGATAACTCAAAGCCTCATAGATCTAATTTGCAGGTACCACTAGTGAAACTTTGCAACAACAAAGTTTACCTACCGAAACTGCTAGATTCATTCACTACACCTCACCATTAATATTTTATACAATTTAGTTATTATTACCACATCCTATCAAAGCTGGAATATTTGGAACTTATCTAACTTTCAACCAAAATGACCATTTTAAATGTTTGTATTACACACTTATGACTACACACATAGGGTGTTTTTAGTCATTAAATTTCAAATGCTCCAGCTGAACTGGATATTCTACACGACTGACTCTTATGAAATGGGCACATCATACTCACATTTTTGAATAATTTTGCTGCTCAAATATACCAGATGTGTCATCCTGATGTATTACAATGGAGAAAGCAACTACACATAGGAGACTTAGAACAGAAATCATATCATCATTTAGCTCTTGGTTGCTATCACATAAGCTAGTCTTATGTAGTTTCGTTGTGTTTGTTGCAGTTTGGTGCCTTAACCCCATTAGAGCCTCGACTTGGCAAGAAACTGATAGAGCCATTAACTAACCTAATACATAGGTGAGTCAGTTACTGTCGACTAAATCAGGAACACAATAAATCTGTCAAGTTGTTGTTCATTACAGACAGTACCTTAATTATAGCAACATTTAGACTAATTGTGACGTCTTAACTGTATTGAAGTCTCAATGGGGTGAAAGGAAAGAATTTTGAATACTCATATAGTTATAAAAATGTAGGTATCTAGTAAGTTATAAAATAGTTTATATCAGCTAAGTTTATCTAATTATGAAGTGTGTATATTTAAACATCTGCCTGCATTGCTTCTTAACATTTTGTTTAAATTAGCTTATTCTACACAGTGTAGCACTTTTTTAATTAACACACTAGAGCTTCAAAACACTCGTCTTAAGCTTAATTATAATATGTAATATACTCATCATTATTATTGAATATTATTCATAAGGCAATTGTCATGGGTGTGGTTCTTATTAGGACTGAATTGAAGGAAAGACTTTATATGTACCTGAAGAGATTTTAATAACAATGTTCCTAATGTAATCCACAATTATTTCTTCAAAGCGTTTCACAATTGTAGGATGTAGGGCTCATTAACTTAAAATAAAATAAAATAAAAAACACAAAAAGACAATGATGACCCCCAATATCGAACTCTAACCCTACGCGGTTACAGTCCGGACGCTCCGCGCTAGGCTAATTCGCTCCTTGGCAACTGTGGCGAAAATGTCGATCTATACTTCACCGGCACTACGGTATCTTGACTATATTTACGAATTCTCTCGAACGTGAAGGGCGTTTCCACAAGCTGAGGAAAGAAGACATACCATAAATGTCAACCCTCAAGAGAATCCCCTAAACATGAAGCTAAATAACAGTTATTGAAGTAAACACTCACCCCGTGACTTGATGACACTCGCGCACAAATAGTAACTATTCAAACACTACTTTAATGCAGTATTGACTTGATGATTATTGAGTAAATAAATCAATTAACTATATTTTCTAGAAATGGCCGAAATTACAACGAATTCAGTTATGACGCAGTTACACCTTCAACCGACCGTTCGTTCTCCACGTCCTCTGTCGCTCCGGTGGAGTGACAATTCTCGGTTCATTTGTTTTCGAGCCACCCTCAGTTTTTGTGACAATCGAATTATTATGCTATCGAATCTATTCGCAACGTACCTAGTAACGCCATCTATGAATAGGTCATACATTTAAAATGACAAGATCATTACATATCCCCTCTCCTCTAGAATCCAACCGGATTCAAACTAAACGTTTAAAGTCGCATGAATGCCATGTTCCTAAGTCTTTGCCCCTGAGGCTCTTTAGTTTATAGACGTCACTCGATATTTTTGCTGCTATTATTGCCTTCTCAAACTTAGGCGCCAATTTGGACATGAAGTTCTTATCAGCACTGGACAACAGTTTGGTCCGTTTCCAAACTACATCACCTACTCTATAGTCACACGTGCGACGTCTCAGATTGTACTGTTTACAATTGTTTTCATGAGATTGCCGGATCCTTTCACAGACGTCATCATAAACCTTATTTCTTAACGTTATACTTTTTTCAAATTTTTCTTTGTCGAAGGTAATCGGTTCGTTTGGATCAAAGCTATAGGCTTTCTTGCCATGAATAGCCGTTTCCCGTCCAAAGAACAAAAAAGATGGCGTTTTTCCTGTCACCTCGTGAACTGATGTTCTGATGGCGTGTCCAATGTGGGGAATGTGCTTATCCCATTCCTTATGATTATCATCCACGTAAGAGGCTATTGCTGAACCAATGACTCTATTAACGCGCTCAGTTGGATTTGCCTGAGGATGGTAGTACGGGGTATACCATAACTTCACACCATAGCTTAAGACCAAATCTTTAAACTGATTGGACACAAACTGCTTCCCGTTATCACAAATTATAACGTTAGGGGTACCAAACATTAGGAATATCTGTTCCTCTAGTATTTGCGAAATGGTTGATGCCTTTCCATTCCTAAGTGGATACAGAAAACAAAATTTACTAAACCAACATGAAATTACTAAAAGCATATTATTGCCTTGCTTAGACTTCGGGAAGGGACCCATTAGATCCATAGAGATAATCTGGAATGGCTCGGTAACCTCTCGTAGTTTGCCCATTAACCCAGCAGGTTTGGTTTGTGTTTTGCACATACTTCACATTTGCGCACGTATTCCTTTACGTCTTGAATTAATGTTGGCCAAAAGTAATGCTGCCTCACGCGATTGACAGATTTTTTGATCCCCAGGTGACTTGATGTTGGATCGTCGTGACATTCTTTTAACACTAATCCACGAAGTTTTTCTGGTATGACGAGCTTCCAGCTGTCATTATCATTAGGAAATTGTTTTAGTTTTAGATATCTCCATAGCTGTCCTTGACTAATCTCCCAGTCCGGATTATGTTTTCCTGATCGGACCATATCCTCTTTCGCTTTGTACCATTCATCTTTGTCTTCCGGTCTTATTTCTACAACGCTTATTTCTTCTTCGATCGCTCTCGATAAGGCATCTGGTACAATATTATACTTTCCCTTGCGGTGGACTATTTCATAGTCAAATTGCTGAAGTCGCATTGCCCACCTAGCTAAGCGTCCATGTGGATCTTTGTTTCGATGTAACCATTGAAGGGCACTATGGTCCGAAATAACTTTAAAATGACTTCCTTCAACGTAAGGCCGAAATTGTTCCACAGCATGAAGAACGCTTAGTAGCTCTCGCTCAGATGCCGAGTATTTGCACTCCCTTTCCGATAGTTTCCTACTAGTATAGGCAATAGGTGCCTCCAGACCATCCACCATTTGGATTAATACACCACCAGTACCCCTGTTGGAAGCGTCACACTGTATGGAAAAGGGTTTTGTGAAATCGGGTATTCTCAGGACTGGTGTAGAAGTCAGGGCTGTTTTTAAATTAACGAAGGCTTTTTGAGCTTCTTTACTCCATGCAACACATTTTCCCTTTTTTCCGCCTTTAGTTAGTTCATGCAGGGGTGCTGCAACTATGGCAAAATTTTCTACAAATCGCCTGTACCAGCTGGCTAAACCTATAAATCTCTTTAATTCAGTGTAGGTGGTAGGCCTGGGGTAGTCAAGGATGGCTTTAACTTTGTCCGGGTCAGTACGTAATCCTTCTTTATCTACGACATAACCTAAGTATTTTAAGGATGGCCTTGCAAATACAAGAGTGTCCATGGAGTTTCTTGCCGGATTCTTCTCCATAGGATCGACCTTTTGGAACCGTGCAAGTAGAATCACAACGTTTCATAAACGCTTGTAAAAGCTTATTTGAAATAAAAACATTTGAACTTTGAACTTTGAACACATTTTTCGAGGTTTATTGTGAGCCCAGCTTCTTTAAGTTGATTTTTCACATATGTCAATGATGACAGATGCTCCTCAAAATTAGCGTTACAAATGACAATGTCATCCAAATAAGTAAATATCTTCCCTTCAAATTCCGGGGCAAACAAGCGATCCATCAGCCGTTGTTGTGTTTGTGACGCATTACTTAAGCCAAATGGCATTACCTTAAATTGATATAAGCCCTTTCCTGCGAGCCCAAAAGCAGTTTTTTCTTTGCTAGATTCCTCTAGTGGTATCTGCCAAAAAGCAGAGCGGAGATCTATTGTAGAAAGAAACCGAGCGTTTTTGAGACCATCTAATATGGTAGTTACTCTTGGTAATGGGTAGGAATCCTTAATCGTCACCTTGTTCAACTGGCGGCTATCTAAGCACAGTCGGTTTTTGCCTGAAGCTTTCTTTACCAGTAATACCGGTGATCGCCATGCGCTAAACGAGGGTTCTATCACGTCATTCTCAAGCATTTCTTGAATTTCCTTCTCTAGCTCTTTCATGATGGGTGGAGCAAAGGGGTATTGTCTTTGATTAGTAGGTAGACTGGTTCCTGTATCAATTCTATGCTCAATTAAAGACGTTCGTCCTAAGCCTTGGCCTATTTCTGAACCCATCTCCTCTAACAATTTATTAAGTCTCTCTTTTTGTCCTAGAGATAGTTCATCATGAGAAATTATTGGATGTATCACGTTAATTTCAGAAATGTTAGCATCAAAATTTTCAGGACTTATACATAAATTAAATGACTCAAAAAAATTCATGCCTAAAATTAAATCGTGTTTTAGACAGTCCATTATGTAAAAAGTAATCACTTTATAATTTTCTCTAAACTGGATAGGTAAATCGACAATAGAATCTATTGTATGATAAGTGCCATCGGCTGTTGATATATTTTCTTTATTAATCTTGTGCTCAGTAAACCCTAAACTAAAAATTTTCTTTGCAAATGCATGTGAAACTACAGACACAGTGGCTCCGGAATCTAATAATCCCACAAACGGTTGATTCAATATTTTTATTTCCGCATAGAAACGTTTATCTTGCTCGTTTTTATTGATATTACAAATTTCACCTGTTTTAAAGTATCTCGCGATTTTTATTAGCCATTGCTGCCAGTCATCCGATTTCGAATGATTTAATTTTTCGGGGTACGATCGGCAGGCATCGACTCCGAGTGATCGTTTCCCTTAGTGATGGCGTTGCATGTACATTTTTTAACCGTATTACCGAACCGGCCACATCTATAGCAGAAAAGTCTTTGTTTCGGAAGATTGCAATTCCTAAAACGATGTCCAGGGCTTCTGCAGTTCCAGCATTTTGGTTGAGGTGTTTCCGTCCCGTTTATGGCTATCAATTCAGTTGAATTTTTATTTTGTCGCATTTCCGAAAAATTCCCTTGGTATGCCAAATCTCGCTCCAACAATCGATCATTAGGAAAAGGCTCCTTAAAATTATCACAACCTAACTTAGTACGTTCAACAACTTTCAATACTGAAGTTAACTCAGCCACGGAATCAAAAGTGTCTCGGCATATTGCTTTCTGGAAATATGGCTGTAGATTTCTTCTCAATATCCTCAATTTTTGTACTTCACTAATAGGCACTGGTAACCGATTAAACATATTTTGCATGATAGACATATATATTAAAACGTTTTCCTGTTTGCTTTGAGTTCTTAGTTGGATTTCTTCTAATAGCTGCTCCTGGTAGTATGGGTGCTGAAACGTGTCTAAGAGGAGTTTAACTAATTCAGACCAATTAGAAACCGTGCTCTTATTTGCCCTAAACCATATCAGCGCTTCATCTTCAAAAAAATCTACGGCGTATCGAAACAGTTCCTCGTCGTCCGCATTCCGAGCCTCTTTAAGTTCGTCAATTCTTTCTAAGAAAGCGTTGATACTTATATTGCCCTTTCCACTAAACTTGACACCCCAATCTTTAATGGGTACCAACTTCCGTTTGTGGAAGTAATTATCAAATGTCGAAGATCTTTGCAACCCTTTATGACAAATAGAAACAGGAGGATTTTCCATATTTTTTAGAGGTGCGTGAGGTTTCGAAGAAGGGTTTTGAGAGCTTTGTGGATAATTTTCTTTAGTTATGATGTCTTTATTCTGATTTTGGCTAGTTTCCAAGTGTTCCATAATTAATACGGCTTCCTCACCCAAGGACTTTTGTAAAATGTCTCTATCATGCTCAGAAATAACATCATCTGCCTCTTCTCTTTCATCTTGTTCGAGATGTTTTAAGGACGACATGGTGTCTTGTATATTTCTTAACAATGTCATATGTTTATCAATGAGCTCTGTTTCAGTAGGAATGATAAGTTTAGTGCGATTCAATAAGTGCGTCAAGCGTGAGTGAATACGTCCAATAAATGCTTGATCGGGACTGTGGGATGCCTCAGATATTAATGAAAGTATACCCGACAATTTATGTTCGCAAATTAAAATTTCATCACTGGGCTTATCAATACACGACTTAGGAACTTTAAAGGAAATAGTTGACTCACCAGTCGATTCGCGCTTCAGAATTTCGCGTAAAAATTTTCGCATAGTCGCCACAGTTTTACAATCCGAGACCCCTCGGCAAGCCAATTCAAATTCGAGTTCATCTCTATGCAGTGCATTTACATCCATTTTAACTAGTACTTAGTTATGTCTTATAAAATTGTAAGACGAAATAAGATTTATAAACGTTCCAATATAATGTTAAAACTGACCTTTATAAACTATCAACACATATAAATGATAAAAGGATTTCTGAAATAAATCGATATTTATGCCACATAGAAAAAGGAAATATCTGAACAACTGAGAGACTTACTAACGACAATCGACAATTATGACATAATATAATTAAATTATAATTATACAAGTTCAATATCCATGTCTATCTTCCATTCAGTTAACCCGTAAGGCGCCAATGTCATGGGTGTGGTTCTTATTAGGACTGAATTGAAGGAAAGACTTTATATGTACCTGAAGAGATTTTAATAACAATGTTCCTAATGTAATCCACAATTATTTCTTCAAAGCGCTTCACAATTGTAGGATGTAGGGCTCATTAACTTAAAATAAAATAAAATAAAAAACACAAAAAGACAATGATGACCCCCAGTATCGAACTCTAACCCTACGCGGTTACAGTCCGGACGCTCCGCGCTAGGCTAATTCGCTCC
Source organism: Acronicta leporina (assembly GCA_947256265.1). Classification (NCBI taxonomy): domain Eukaryota; kingdom Metazoa; phylum Arthropoda; class Insecta; order Lepidoptera; family Noctuidae; genus Acronicta; species Acronicta leporina. The sequence continues at coordinate 9,454,960 of OX366514.1, forward strand.
TTGGCAACTGTGGCGAAAATGTCGATCTATACTTCACCGGCACTACGGTATCTTGACTATATTTACGAATTCTCTCGAACGTGAAGGGCGTTTCCACAAGCTGAGGAAAGAAGACATACCATAAATGTCAACCCTCAAGAGAATCCCCTAAACATGAAGCTAAATAACAGTTATTGAAGTAAACACTCACCCCGTGACTTGATGACACTCGCGCACAAATAGTAACTATTCAAACACTACTTTAATGCAGTATTGACTTGATGATTATTGAGTAAATAAATCAATTAACTATATTTTCTAGAAATGGCCGAAATTACAACGAATTCAGTTATGACGCAGTTACACCTTCAACCGACCGTTCGTTCTCCACGTCCTCTGTCGCTCCGGTGGAGTGACAATTCTCGGTTCATTTGTTTTCGAGCCACCCTCAGTTTTTGTGACAATCGAATTATTATGCTATCGAATCTATTCGCAACGTACCTAGTAACGCCATCTATGAATAGGTCATACATTTAAAATGACAAGATCATTACACAATGTACAAAACAAAATTGACTGAATAAGTATACATTAACAAAAATTTTGCTAACATCACAAGCTATGTAAAGACTCGTCTTCAGTCCAGGTGAGTCAGTACTTAAGTAATGTTTACATAAGCCAATGTAGCCAGTATTCTACAAACTATATTATTGTAAAAAAAATTGTAAACAGCCGTTTACAAAAATGATTCGTATGTACTATGTGTGTAGATATCTTTCTAATAAGTAGATAAAGCTGTTAATATGGGAACTTCTTTAAACCTAACTGTGGAATGAACTGTCACCTCCAGTATTTCCGTACCAATACGACCTTCAAACATTCAAGAAAAGAGCGTACTCCCTTTTAAAGTACGGCAACGCACTCGTGACTCCTTTAGTGTTATGCTGTCCGGCTGTCCATGGGCGGCGGTGGTCGCTTCTCATCAGACAATCCGTCTGCTCATTTCCCATAAAAATAGAAAGTTATACGGTATTCACATTTTATAATTGCACTCTCTGCCGGAAATTGTACTGTAAGACTTACTAATTTAATAATAAACAATACTATTGTAACAGGATATTGAAAAGTTTATCCTAACTTACCTATTAGGGAAACCACCAAGTACCCGCTGTTTACGAATTTATAATATTCTGTGGGTTAAAAAAAAATATTTTTAAAAGTGAGTAGGTACCTATTTAGTCGGTTTTCTTTTCTCCCAAATAAAATTGTGAAGTTGTAACGGTCTTTGTTTATATGCAGTACGTCAGCGATGTCGTTACTGTACGAGTGCATCAACACAGTGATAGCGGTGCTCATCAGCATCAGCAGCGGCATGCCCGGGCACGCCGCCTCTGTGCAGCTCTGCGTGCAAAAGCTCAGAATACTCATAGAAGACAGTGATCAAAATTGTAAGTCACTTCTGTTACTACTTTGTTATATTAACAATGTTTATTTGTATTACTTATTGACTTTTTAATTTGTAAAATTATTGACTTCACTTATAAAAAACTATCTTGCTCTCCAAAGGGTGTAACGTAAGTTGTACGTCTATAACAAGGCAAATTTATTCAAATGCAACTAGTATAGTTCCAGAGATTAGCGTGTTCAAACAAACTAACTGATCAGCTTTATTATATTAGTATAGATAGTGACGTATTGCATACGATAAAATGTTTATTGTAATAACTCCACCTCGTACCAACTCTCGGATTTTTCATTCTTTCAGATTGTCGCAAATACTCTACAGATATAGATCACGATTTAACAAGACCGCGATGTATTCATTATAGATAATTGATATACGAGCTTTTAGTATCTCCATTATAATTTCGAATCGCTACTAGATAGCGGATTATATTTCGATGCTAATATTGAAAAAATACTAGTAAGGCGTAAAAGTTATTGGTGTTTATATTTCGCCAAGCGTCTGATGTCAAACAAGCTCATACCCTGATCATCTATAAAAAAATACATTTTTATATTACTACGTACTACATTGGGCTGTTTTTTTCCCTTAAAAAAAATTAGTTCCCTATGTATCCCTGACGAAATAGTTTAAAATTATAATTCAATTTGTTAACAGTGAAATATTTGGGCCTGTTGGCTATGTCGAGAATACTCAAATCCCACCCCAAGTCAGTACAAGCTCACAAGGACCTGGTATTGGCATGCCTCGATGACAAGGACGAATCAATCAGACTAAGAGCTTTAGGCTTGTTATATGGAATGGTGAGTAGGTATAAATGATGTTAGCATATCGTATGTTTACTTTTATGCAGTTGATATTGTCGTAGGTTCCAGGACTTGGCTTCCAGTCTAACTGAATGCAATAAAGCGGAAGATACGACAACAAAATATACTGTAGTGGTTTTGAGCTGGATCACTTCTAAACAATGGGAATAAATAAAAATCCACAAGCACACTCCACAGTAGTTTGCGCCGTAAATGCATGGAAAATATGGAAATACTTCGTGACATGTACTAACGTTGCATTTAACCTTACATTTTTTAACTGACACGTTGTCTAGTGGTCCCAAGCGCAGCGAAGAGTTAGAGTTTTTTTAAGAAATTCTCAGTAGCAGCTCCGAGTATTGGATTTGTGCCCGGTTGAGGGCCATAGGCTCGCCCTCTATTACATAGGACATTCCGGCGAACAGTGGGTGTATAACATTAGTACACCTCTGTCTAACCTTTTGGGGAATACAGGTGTAATGGTATGATGGTATGTAAATTTATTAGGTATCAAAAAAGAATCTGATGGAGATAGTAAAGAAGTTGATGGTGCACATGGACCGCGCGGAGGGCACACTGTACCGCGACGAGTTGCTGACGCGCATCATCGAGATCTGCTCACAGAACAACTACCAGCACGTGGTGGACTTCGAGTGGTACGTCACCGTGCTCACCGAGCTCACCGAGATGGAGACCAGCGCCAAACACGGTCAGTATTGTCTTGTTTAATTATCTTGACATGTATTCAAACAATTGACAATACATATGAGCATCGGTTGGGTTACATTCGTTTTATTAGCCAATTTGATCTTGTGCCATTTGGTGTACAACCAAGATAATTATACATAGCTGTTAACCTTGCATTTGCAGTTAATCGAGCAGTGATAGCCTAGTGATATGACCATTGGACTGCCAAGTCAAAAGGTCTCAGGTACGATTCAAAGGCACGTACCTCCGACTTTTCAAAGTCGCTTGGGTATTATAAGTCAATTATCACGCGCTTAAACGGCGCAGGAAAACATCGTGAGGAAACCTGCATGCCTGAGAGATTTTCTCGACGGTGTGTGAAGTCTGCCAAACCGCACTAGGCCAGCGTGGTGGACTATAGCCTAATCCCTCACATTCTGAGAGGAAACCCGTGCCCAGCAGTGGGACAAAATATTGGGCTGATTATGTTAATCTTGCCCATTTAGATCTTTAGAAAATATTTAATCAACCTAATATGTGATTCTGTTAAGTATGTGTGCGTGTGCCTACGCACCACTAAGTACAACAGCGAATAAACGCCAGTGCATTACTAGCAAGCGGTTGTTTCACTCGTCTGTCCCCGTATCTATCATTGGCGACGAGGACCTACCCACGTAAATAAAAGTAAAAATGTCTAGTTCAGTTTTTGGCATTTTATCGGTGTTTGATCACAATGTACAGTCTTGGGAGACCTACAAAGGCCGAATTAAACAGTGGTTCGTGGCAAATGACATCACCGAGACAAGCGATCCTACGGGAACAAAGCGACGAGCAGTCTTGCTGAGTGCAGTCGCGGATGGCACACACAAATTGGCGGCGGATCTCGCGTTGCCAAAGCAGCTGCAGGACGTTCCGTACGATGACATATTAAAGCTGTTGGACGATCATTTTACTCCAAAGCGGTGTGGATTCGGCGAACGCTATACGTTTTACGCGGCTACGCAACAAGAGGGGGAGACGTACGCACAATGGGCCGCGCGGTTGCGCGGTCTGACGGCACACTGCGGTTTCTTGAACGTGGAAGAAGCCCTTCGGGACAAATTTGTCATGGGGATGTGTTCGGGACCCGACAGAGAGAAGCTATTCTCAAAAGATCTCACGGGCCTCACTTTATCGAAGGCAATAGAGTTGGCGGAGAACGCGCGGCGTGCTCGGGCAGCAGCAGGTACCGGAGTGCAGGCGCACGACCAGCTGTTCAAGATTACGCGGGCGGCGGTGACGACGACGCCACCGGATCGAGAAGCTGCGTCTAGTGCGGGAGTTAAAGTGCAGTGTCAAGTGTGCGGCTATTATAATCACGAAACGTCCCAGTGTCGTTTCGCAAAATCGAAATGTAGGAAGTGCAATGCTACGGGGCATCTGCGTAAGATGTGCAAAAAAATAAATTACGTCAAATCAAGAGTTGTGGATGAAAACGATGACGACGGTGAGTGTTTTAATATTCGGTCAGTGAAAGGGGAACCTATGACAGAAACGGTAATAGTCTCGGGGATCGAATTAAAATTTGAAGTAGACAGTGGTTCGGCTGTTACAGCTATTTCTGAGGAAACATATAAAAAATATTTTAGCAATGTACCATTGTCAACGACTAGGAAACGTTTGTTTTCATATACGGGTGATAACATAATTTGTGTCGGTATAGCGCAGTTACAAGTAAGTTATGCGGAAGCATCACATTTATTGTATGTTTATGTTGTGCGAGACGGCGGCCCACCGATCCTCGGCCGCGATTTTATTTCAAAATTCAAGTTAGAATTGTTGCCGATACAATATTGTGAACAAATAGATGAAAATAAATTGTTTGATACGTTAAAAAGTCGTTATCCCTCGGTTTTTTCGGACAAATTAGGGTTATTCAATAAATTTAAAGTGAAATTACAATTGAAGGAAGATGCGAAACCAGTTTTTGTTAGGGCCCGGCCGATAGCTTTTGCGTTAAAAAGTAACGTTGATAAAGAGATAGATAGGTTAGTAGGGTTAGGGGTTTTGAAACCGGTGGATCACGCGCAATATGCGTCACCAATCGTGCCGGTGTTAAAGCAAAATGGATCTATACGTATATGTGCCGATTATTCAACGGGTGTAAACAAGCAGCTAATTATCGATCAATATCCTTTGCCTACAGTAAAGGAACTTTTTTCTAAGTTGTGTGGGGGTCAGCAGTTCACTAAATTAGACCTTTCCAATGCTTACAATCAATTGTTGTTAGATGACGAGTCACAGGAAATAACGTGCATAAATACGCATAGGGGAATATACAAGCAGACACGACTTTGTTTTGGTATAGCTAGCGCGCCGGCTGTGTTTCAGCGCGCGATGGAGGGCGTGTTAGCTGGCGTGCCAGGCACACTCTGCATGCTTGACGATATTTTAATAACCGGAAAAACTAGATCTGAGCATCTGGAGAGATTACATCAAGTGTTGCTGAAATTACAAGACGCGGGACTCACATTACAAAAAGATAAATGTGTGTTTTTCAAAGACGAAGTTAATTACCTTGGTTACGTGATAAATAAACATGGATTGCATAAGTCACCGCTGAAAGTGAAAGCTATGATCGAGGCTCCAGTGCCAATTAACATTAACCAATTGCAGTCATTTTTGGGATTGGTTAATTATTATAGGAACTTTGTTCATAACGCGTCGTCGATATTAAGCCCTTTGTATGAGTTGTTAAAAAAAGGTATTAAGTGGTGTTGGACACGGGAGCACGACGAAGCATTCACTGCGATAAAAAAATGTTTAGCGTCAGATCAAGTATTAGCTCATTTCAACCCAGACGCGACTATAATCTTAACGGTTGATGCATCTCCGTCAGGTCTTTCTGCAATACTATCGCAAATGGAAACCGATAGGACGGAGAGACCGATCTCTTTTGCGTCGCGGACTCTTACCACGGCCGAGAAATGTTACTCACAGATTCAAAAGGAAGCGACCGCGATTATTTTTGGTGTTAGGCGTTTCCATCAATACTTATATGGCAGGTCGGTTCCGTTCATCCTTCGCACCGATCATAAGCCACTGTTGTCGATTTTTGGACCGCACCGTGGTATACCTGAGGTTTCTGCAAACAGGTTACAGCGGTATGCGTTATTTCTAAGCGGTTATAATTATAAAATTGAATATGTGAGTAGCAATAATAACAGCGCAGATTTTTTATCGCGCGCCTGCCTTCCCGCGGAGGGGGGTATGGAGAGAGGCATGCGGGGCATAGATGCGACTATGGCCGATCCAGATCGGGCCTCGTATATTAATTTTGTATTGGAAGGTAGTTTACCAGTGACCTTAAAAATGTTACGCGAAGCGACGGTTACTGATGTGATTTTGCGTAAGGTGGTACATTTTGTGATGAATGGATGGCCAAAGAAAACGCCTAATGACTGTATGAAGCCGTATCATTCGTGTAGGACGCAATTGTCTTTTGAAAATGGATGCGTTATGAGAGGACACAAGGTTGTAATTCCAGAAAAGTTACGAGGTAAAATATTAATGGAACTGCATCAATCTCATTTAGGAATTGTCAAGACAAAAGCGGAAGCGCGAGCACGGTTTTGGTTCCCGGGGATAGATGCAGCTTTAGAACGTTTGATAGGATCGTGTGACGTGTGCATGCAACTGCGACCATCACCGGCTCGGGCGCCGATTGCACACTGGCAATATCCTTCCACGCCATTTGAACGGGTACATATTGATTTTTTGGGGCCTATACACAGTCACACATTTTTAGTAGTCGTTGATGCATACTCCAAGTGGGTTGAGGTTTTTAATATGAAGTGTAGTACGTCAACGGCAGCAACAATTGATAGGCTATACGAGTTTATGGCAAGATTTGGTATACCGCAGACACTGGTCAGTGACAATGGTACATCGTTTACATCACACGAGTTCGAGGGGTTCTGTAGGGTGAACGGAATTATTCACGTGACGTCACCGACATACCACGCGGCTAGTAATGGCCAGGCTGAAAGTTATGTCAAGATAGTTAAAAAGGGTATCAAAACAAGCCTGCTTAGTAGTAACGGGGCGCGAAATTTAAATAACAATCTCTTAAAATATTTGTTTGACTACAGAAATTCAGTTCACTCACTAACCGGTTTCTCTCCAGCCGAGCTGGTCTACGGTCGGAAGCTTAGATCGCGACTTGACTTAATAACACCCGAATCGCCATCGTCATCATCAACAGCTCTTGCTAATGTTGTTAAACGTAAACAGTGTTTGCAAAAGGAGACGGGTGGGCATAATACACAAGTGTATGCTACCGGAGACATAATTTATTATAAAAATCATAAAATAAATGGTAAATACACTTGGTGCAAAGGTATAGTGATTAAAAAAATTGGCAACGTATTGTATTTAATTAGAGACTTAGCGACTAGAAATACCTTAAGAAAGCATAAAAATCAAATTATACTGTATAAAGGCGACGATTACTATGATGACAAAGACGTGGATATGGACCTTGAGGATCAAAATAGAAGCTCAACGTCAAAGGCGCTGTCGACTGATTTGATGACGTGTCCAGATCCAGGAGAAGGGGGTGAGGATGCGCCGATTGCTTCAGATAGTACCGATTTGTCAAGAGCAGCGGCTCTGGCAGTAACACCCACAGTTGGCGCACAGTCATCAACACCAGACAACTCTACCGAGGAGGATGAGTTCCAGGAGGCATTACCCGGGTCTCCCAGCACAGGGTATACCAGTGAAGAGCAGCCTCAACAGCAGGCAAGTCGGTCTGCACTAACACCACGGTCTAAACGGAATCGGCCTACAGTCAACTACAAATTATTCTATTAGAGGGTACTTGCTTGATGCTTAGTAATAGTAGTTTGTTATTAGTGGTTACAGTACTTGTAATAATTTGTATTTTTAGGCTAAGGGGAGGAATGTTAAGTATGTGTGCGTGTGCCTACGCACCACTAAGTACAACAGCGAATAAACGCCAGTGCATTACTAGCAAGCGGTTGTTTCACTCGTCTGTCCCCGTATCTATATATCTATGCAAAACACCCCTGTATTGAAAAAAAAAGGGTTTTTTCTTTCAATACAGGGCTGGTACCGATGGAAGGGTGTACTACCTATCATCTAAAGTTCTATGTGTTTTAGGTGTGAAACGACTTTTACCTAGACAAACTCATTTATAATGACGTAAATAATATACAGTTTGGTACATTTTTATAAATCAATAAATCTGCTATTTATAATTCTCGTATTTGTCGTGGGCAGATCTTACAAATGTATTTCACAGGTTAGGTTAGAACCCTACATTAATGATATGGTTAAATGTAGATTGATATTTTATGAAATGGTCGGCCACATCATGAAGTGACACGACATCTATTCACGAAAACGTCATTCATGACGTCATGACTTACGCTCACGCGAAGCTCACGACCTCCCACCTAAAAAGGTGGATCGTAGTGATCGTTCCGCTTGAGTTTACGACAATAACGCTCACAAACAAGCGGAACGGGAAAAACTGCGGTCGAGTGTGATCGTTGTGAACGTCAAGTGGAACGACTACTAAATATATGTAAATTGCATTTAAACACATTTTTTTATAGAAATTTCGTGTTTAAATATAATTTAAACACATTTAAGAAGTTGGTGCAAGTGGGCCTAAATATGCAATCGGATGACATGAAGTGAGCGTGGGGCGTGGCGTGATGGTGTGGAGTGGTGGTGTGATGGTGTGTGTGTGTGTGTGTGTCAGGTCGCATGGTGGCGGCGCAGCTGCTGGAGGTGGGCGCGCGCGTGGCGGAGGTGCGCGCGTTCGCGGCGCGCGAGTGCGGCGCGCTGGTGTGCCGCGCCGCCGCCGCCGCCGCGCCGCCCGGGCCCGCCTCGCGCGAGGTGCTCTACGCCGCCGCCTACGTGCTCGCCGAGTACTGCCGGTCAGCATATTATATTGTTCTTTTTTATGTGATAAGGGGGCAAACGAGCAGACGGATCACGTTGCGTTGCAGGTAGGCAATGCACCGTTGCTCGCCTTTTAAAAGTGTGGGGTTCCGGTATCCTCTAATCGAAACATAACGTAAGTGTTGTTTCACGCCGGATTTCTGTGAGGTCGTGGTATCACTTCGTTCGAGCAAGCGAAAAATGATTTGTTTTCATACATAAATGTTGCCCTAGTTATTCACTTTTTTTAATTCGTAAAGTATTACAATATTGGAATCTTCATGTTGTTTTGAGCCTATAATGTTTTGTGACATTAGGTCAATAGAGTTGTTTCCTTGGTTATGTAAAAATAAAAAATACACCTTATCTAATGATTTCTGACACGCGAATATTGAAATAAATCTACTTTTAATCGCGATTTTATCGCGTTGTATTGATATTATTTAATTCGCAACATTTCGAATCCTTCACAGCATCCACTGTCATAGACTGAGCTGGTGTTGGACGTCTTAATGCTTAATTACTAACCTTACATTTTTGTTAATTATTAGCGATAAAATCGGTAAAAAGTAGTATTATTTCAACCTTATGTAATTTCATTGTGATTCGAAAATGAGTTTTTATGACGCCCCATGCCATGATCGCATATATATGTAATGGTTTTTGCGCATTGCACATTGCACAGCGAGGAGGCTGTAATGCGCGAGGCGGTGTCGGCGCTGCTGCAGTGCGCGGGCGCGGGGGGCGGGGGCGGCGCGGGCGCGGGGGGCGGCGCGGGCGCGGGCGGGCCCGAGCGCGCGCGCGCCGCCTGCGTGCACGCCGCGCTCAAGCTGGCCGCGCGCCTGCTGCGCAACTACGAAGCGCGCCAGGACACGCAACCCGCCATTAACGTGCGTTTCTTACTCACTTACTACATCTACATAATTATCGTCGCTTTAGAAAGATAACCTCGTATGTATGTCCCGAGATCCAAACTTTATATAGGAAATGAGAAAAATGCTTCATTTCGTTATTGTTTATACTGTTGTTATGTGCTTTTGTCTCATGTAGTGATCATGTATGGGGTCACGGTTTAGCCGTATCATAAAATACGTGTATTTGAATTTTCCAAAAAAAACATGCTATTTGACATACGAGGTATTCATTCTACAGCGACATTATAAAATAGCCTAAATGAATATTTATTATAACTTATTGTACACAATATCTATACAAAACTAGCTGACTCGGCGAACTTCGTACCGCCTAACAATCGATTTTAAAACTAACGTCACTCAATTGTTTCGCCTTCCCGGAACTCCTCCACTAACACTTAAACTTTATGCTGTGGTATTAAAGTTCAAATTGACTTTTATGTATAATTACGAATCTTTGTATGGGAATATAGAAAAGTGTTGTTTTAAGACTTTTTCAGGCATTTTTTTAATTTTTCTCTGTAAGAACCATCCGTACTTCAAGGGATATTATAAAAAAATAATTAGCGAAATCGGTTCAGCTGCTCTCGAGATTTGCTCTTAGCAACACATTTGGCGATTCATTTTTATATTATAGAAGATAAAATGCCAAATATTTGCAGGTAAAGTGCTCGCCTATCTAACAATTGTGATCACAATAATATACAAAACAAAAAACGCAACTTTAGTCAAGTGTAGTTCAAGTGCCACATTTTGTCCGAACTTGTAGTTTTAACCCTAAATCCAGCCACAGGCGGTGCCATAATTGGTTGTCTGGTACAGCTTATCCGCGAGGCACTGTCGGGTCTCCGCCCGCTGCTGTGCAGCGAGGACATGGAGGTGCAGGAGCGCGCGCACAACGCGGCGGCGCTGCTGTCGCTGGTGCTGCGGCGCCTGAGCCCCGCCGACTGCGACAGCGCCGCAGCGCACACAGCTATAGACACCATACTTGTTGAACATGAACAAACGTGCGTACACATTTATTGGAAATATAACAACAGGAGCAATGAAAAGCGAGTACACTGTTCAATAATCAGATTTTATTATAATATATATTTTTTTAATATTGTTGAACGGAATGTCAAAATTGAGCAAAGGAATTAAAATCATATTTGAATGAATAGATTGAGTAAATTATGAGACTTGGATTTTTGTAATATTCCAACAACATTCATCATACTATTGCTCGTGCTAAGTCGCCAATTCCAATAACTAGCATACATACAACGCAACAAATACAACTAACATACAATGCCATTCTAGTAACTGCCTCATTAGCCAAGTGGTCCTGAGCGCGACTGCTACGCTAGAGGTCCTGGGTTCGATTCCCAGGTCGAGCAAAGTGTTATTGGGTTTTTATATGAAATTCCCAGTACCAGCTCGGAGTTCGGAACTTGTGCCCGGTTAATGGCAATAGGCTCACCCCCTATTACATTTGACCTAAACATACCGGCGAACTGTGCGTGTACATTAGCAGGCCTCTGCCTAACCCTTCGGGGAATACAGGCGTGATGGTGTGTTATGTTATGTTAAGTCGCCAATTCCTCGCACTCTGGCTGCGCTTAAGACGCTGACAACAGCTAAATGAAATTCGATGTTTCGGTATTTTAGCCACGCCCATTATTACTCCGATAACTAAGCGCTTTTTTAAAAGAGCGGTGATACAGCGAACTACCTAATAAGAAACAGTGACGCGATCAAGAATGAACAATCAAGGCAATAGATGGCGCTGGTATGTATTTATTGCTCTGTAAGAAGAGCTAGAAAAAATTAGACAGGACGAATAAAAAAATCGTATGTATAGGAATTATCTCTACTATTATAAAATTGTAAAAAAGACAAGTGGGTTAGGGTATATAAAAGTCTGCGAACCCAAAAATGTGATTTTTAAAATTCTTGTCTGTTTTTTAAAAACTGGTATACTTCTTATATCAAATAATTCAACGGATCCTGAGATACAACTTGCCCTCTCCGATGTATAGAGACCCATACAAAGAAGAGAATATCAATGTTGGTTTTTTATTTTTACTCCTAATATAGCTTTATGCGAGCGAAGCCGCGGACAAAAACTAGTATCTTTATATTTTTAAATATTATATGAAACTTTATTTACAATGAATTAAAAACAATATACCGTAAACGATAATAAAAACCCAAACTACTACTACTACTTTATTAGCAAATTTTTTGCCTTTTTTATATAATTATATACTTGCAAAAAGCGGAGCTTTACGAAGGCTCGCGAAGTTTTATTGCCCAGTATTTTTTTAAATCTTGACACACGACTTGGGACGTATCCACTCACCTACATGAATATCGGTCCGAGCTACGATTCCCATTTTTGTTCTGAATTTCAATTAAAACCTATTAAATAATTAAGTGATGAGTCTGGTAGAACTAAAAACAGCTTCCTCCAGATTTTCTCGTAGGTGAGTGAATATGTGTAGGTTGTGTGTTAGTCGGAGGTTTCGAAAATGTTATTTAATCCTTTTACGAGTACGTTGTGGGTTTTTGTCAAACTTTTTAGTTAATTCTTCTGAACTCTCAACTCATTAACTAAGTTACTTCTGAATATCAACGTTGTATTGTAAAGACTGCATCATATTATTAGATTTTTATAAATTATTTAGTTTCTTAAATAAACGATACGCACTGTTCATCAAGGTTCATCTTCAAGGTTCTGTACTTTACTTCTTCAAGAATGTACGGGTTGTGGAATAGTGATGTTGTTGGTGGAATATACTTAAAATATTAGCTGTGAAAATTATGCAATATTGTGGGTTTAGATATCGATATTCATTACGACTGTGAAGTTTAAACAAAGAAAACAGAATTTTCAAAAAGACACGTACTTGGTTGTGTCTTTTTGATCATGTTTAGATTAGACCCATCACGACTGCGGAGTTTCGCTAGCTAACTTATTTTGACCCAGTTCAATGGGCAAGAGACAATAAACAAAGCTGCGAGTATTTTCCTATACGTCCAGTTCTAAGATAGTCATAGGTCTATGCAAATGTGAGTAGTTTATAACTGGACTTATTTGTGACTTTCTTGCTTAAAGTAAAGGGGATATTATTTTTTTTTGTCGTTATCCCCGCTAAATAATAAAATTATACCAACGCTACGTATAATATACATAATTATATACTTATAAAGTTACAATTTCTGACGCTTGACCTGTTTCTAAACTGTTCGCCAAACGTCTCTTATTCCTGTAAAGAAAATTAAATAATTCAAGGAAATAAATTAATAATTATTCTAAAAAAATAAAATCTTAAAATAAAATAACTAAATAAAAATAAAATCTTAAAATAAATAAAACAGGCGACAGTAAGTAGCGAACTCGAAGCTCCGGATTCCGAATCTCTGCTTATACCACTAGACCAGTCGAACACTGTTCATATTGACGAATTTACGCTATCAGTTGTAGAAACAATATGACATTATAAAAACTATAATTACTTTACTACTTCCATGAGATGTTTTCGTTTGTAGTGTAAAAGTGCTTTTTGGCTGGCCTCCGGCATTTTTGTTTGTTTTCCATTTTTCACAGCCAATATGAAAACTACATAGAACTGTATTTATATTTACAACGTAGAACTCTAAATGTTTATATTTACAGCTTAGAACTATATTTATAGTACAGTTATATCCTTTAGCAATGTCTTGTGTTAATTTTATTGGGAACAACATAAAATAGGTATGTAGGTATTGTTATGTTTGAAATTGTAATACGGCAAAAATACGTAATGAACGGATAGCGCGCGGGGCGAAGCGACATACGTCCATCTAGCAGCGCGTCTATGCGATCACTGTCGGACTGCATAGAACAGAAAGAGAAGCGCGATGACGCGACATTCGCAACTTTTAACAAAACCATAAAACATTTAATTACTTATAAAAAAGTTAAGTAGTCGAAAATATAAGACAACGAAATTATGTATATAAATATGATACGTTATTGTTATTAGTTTTACCAACTAACATTGACTAGTAGTACAGATATTTTATTTGGAAGGTCGTTTTAAGAGGTCAGTTTACCATTTTTTTGTATCGAGAAAACTTTTCAAAAACGTGTTTTAAATTCAACGAAATTTTCCGGAATACGTTCAAGATTAACATACATTTTTTTCGCTGTCACAAACTGTATGGATTTGGCTAAAACTTGTTCGAGATATGCCTATTTAGCTGTTGTCAGCGCCTTAATGATCTCTTGGATTCTAATCCAACAGGCTATCTGTCTGCTGATGGGTGGACGAAGATTTTATTGGTATGTCAGAAGTACTGTGAGAGGAATTTATGAGTGTTGTTAACCTAACTTTTACTTTACTTTGTTTATTTTAATGATTGTTATAATTTATGTTTAGGTTTTATTTACTGTAATTGGTTGTAACCGTACTAATTAAATAATAATAATCAAGAATCCTTAGAATAAGTCCTGTCCGACCAGTAAAGGTATTAGGTATCGAGATCCGATCTGGTCCGATTTGCCTCCTCCAAGTCGAGCAAAAACAAGCGGCACAGCCGTTTCTATTTACGGTAATCATTTTCACAATACAAATAAAAAATACCTTTAATATCCGGAAACTCAAATGCCAGTGATATTGTCAATGTAAGCCAAACTTAATGGTTATTTCAATAATCAACTTAAAGGTTATTGAAAATGAAAATGCTATTTCGGGGATGTTGTGGTAATTACCTAAGGCATGACGATAAAGAATTTTAAACTTCATTCACGAATATTCTTATTTTATTTGGTGATTTGGTTGAAATGCCTTTCGTATCGGACAGGGTGTTTTAACATTATTATTTTCATTGCTTATACCATATCAAGTTTAATTAAATCTAATTCTTTATTCTATAACCAAAAGATTCCTATTATTATATGTACCAATTAAGACTTCCCTTTAAACGACCATCCATTATGGGATTGTTTTATTAATGACCCTTCCCATGTTACAGCGATGATGTTGAAAAGGAGGAGAGTATAAACGGCGAGAGTCCTGTTCAAAACTTCAGCGGTGGTCTGATTGAGGAGCTCGCTGAATTGTTCGACGGTGAACTGAAACCCGTCGCGCCCAAAGCTCAGAAGAAAGTGCCGATGCCTTCAGAGTATGTAACGTATATTTGTGATCTATCGCTGTATTCTATGTTATATTGCGGTTTTAAAAAGCCAACAATAATTATAGGGTATTGTGGAACTACATAACGTTTATAGCACTATGACAGTCAAATTAAGTTAAGTTAAAAACGTCGATAATAGTCCAATACAGCGTAATTAACAGATAACTAACCCTTATAGTTAACTATCTTTTTGTGTTTTTTTTTTGCAATTTTTCCTTCACTAAAATAACTTTATAATCTTAATTATAAAGTTATTTTAGTGAAGGAAAAATTGGCAGGTGGGACTCGTGGCGGCAGTGGTCATAGCGTCTGGTGTATCAAACCAGAAGACGAAGGTTCGAACTCTGCCTGCGAGTCGAATTTTTCCTTCACTAAAATAATCTTATAGTTAAGTTTTAGTGTCGCGATATTGAACTATCACCGACGATATCCCATAAAATTATATAGCTTTGATTACACGCTGTGATTTCGACCTACCCGAAAGATCTTATTTTAATAGAGTTATAGTATCTTTCCTTACAGTTGTTGTTTTAGCTTGATATGGTGAGGTTGACGATGTGTTAATGTTATGGTGTGGGTGGTCGGTGTTTTGTCCGCAGCTTGGAGCTGGAGCGGTGGCTGTCGCAGTCGCGCTGGTCGTCGGACAGCTCGAGCTCGGAGGGCGAGGCCGAGGCCGGGCGCGCCGTGTTCGCGCCGCCGCCCGACGCGCGCCCCACCGCACAGTTCACGCCTCAAGAACTTGCCATGGTACTGTGACCCCACAATACATCATTCCACAAACCGTATCTATGTATATGGAATGACATATAGGCCCGGGTTCTCGAATTTAGCATGATTAAGCGGTGGTGACTATGTTTGTAGCACATATGTTTTATATATGATAGGTATCGGTGCCAGCCATGCATTTGTTACAGTATCTTTTTTTAAAACGGAGGCGTTTCCAAAAAGTTCACACTACAACTTTCCAAATATTTATCTAAACAGATGAAAAGTATAAAGAAAGTATCAAGATTTGGTAGATAAAACTAAAACTGTCAAATATCAACAATTCTAAAGCCTTTGAATAACGATTTTGACACAGTCAAATAGCAGACTTGAGGTCCTAGACAGAATGGAATTGTAGACTTATCAGTGAAAATCTGTTTTATGAGTTTTGTCTGTAACATAATTTTATTTTATATGATAGCTGCGTGAAGCTCGCAGACAGGAACAAGCGAACAACCCACACTATCTGAAAGATGACTCACCGCGGTCGTACCAGCAAGACGACGTGCCCATCGCAGAGATAGCACTCGAGGTCCCACTACAAGTTCATAGTATGTATACTACTACATAATCATACATTTCCTCAAAATAACTAAACGCGTCCGAATTTGTGCACAAATAGCTGTGCTGTAAAAATTATCTTTGCTATTAGACTGGATATGCTATTGCCTATAAATGACAGCATTATTTTTAGATCAATTTGAAGCGCTCCTATGTACTTTTGTGGAACTAAAATTAACACTGATTGACACATAATGAAAATGGCCAATGAGTTGTTTAGAGCATCTCCATATTCTGCTCATAAATGTCGATATTTTATCATTGTATAACGTTGTATAAGTCCTGACTGAAGCAAAGATTCTTTTTTGAATGCTTCCTTATGGATCGTCTGGCACCTGGAGAGGTGTTATTGTATTGTATTCTATGTGCGTTGTTGCACGCTGCGTGTAGTTCGTCCATGTGCGCTGGTGTAAAAAGTAGACCCTGAACAGTATCACTTGTACATCTACCGTAGATACTACACCTTATATTTTAATAAATTTATTTTTTGCCCTCGCTTGGTATTTTCATCTTTATAAAGTTGAAGTCGTATCAAGTTACTGATATTATACACTGATCTCTATAGAGGTCAGTGGCTGTAGTCTATTTTACTACAAAATCGGCAGGGTGCGTACGCGGCAACGCCTGCAATGGGCAGGATCGCGTGGCTTCGCTGTCTCACTTTATCGTTAGCGTCTTATGCCTAACTACATCTTGCTCCCCTTTGCAAGTACTCAGTCGGTGCCAAAAAGAGTTTTTGTCAATATTAAATAAGTAGTTGAATTTATTTCTTTTTTTGTTAACTTTTATTGGAGTTTCAATTATTTCTTTTCTTCTTCATACTCCTGCTGAAATCAATGATAGGGCTGGATCACTTCGATAGAAGCGTCATCAAACGCAAATTCCATATTTTTCACATCATATCTTATTTGAAATAAAACTACTTTACCTATTTTATCGTGTTATATTTTTATTTTAAATATTTATAACGTTTCAGACCCTTTTTTAAGTATAATATGTTTCTTTATTAAAGATTATAGAATATAATAAATAAATTTAAAATCTTAATTAAAGAAACAGGAAGACCAAATCTTCCAGTGTAATAATATTATTAACATCTTTAGCTTTGTTAAATATATTGTGACATTATAACAATGCTAAAAACTACTAAATTTGTATTGTATTTTTTTTGTTTACAGCCAAGAGATCTGATAAATATTTAATATCACGAGAAAGCTCAAATAAAAAGAAAAAAGAGAAAAGGGCATCTAAGAAACGAAAAAGCAAAAAGGATAATAAACCATCAAGTGACTCAGATAGTGAAGGTGAGGCTATCAATGTTCAACCAGCAACTAACAAACTCAGGATAATCTATCTATCAGTGACAAATTTTATTCATAATTCGTTTTGGACCCCTTCAACTACACTCAAACTAAAAACTGTACCTCTTGATCATTTGTTATTATTATAGATATAGGTACGATTTTAGCATTAAATCCCATAATGTTCAAAACCTAATGTGAGTGTCCGTCCTGTATTTTTAGTTTATAGTGGACACTTTCATATTACGCCTACGTAATCACCACTGTTACGTTGACCACTTATAATAAAATGGCACACCTAAAATAAATGGTATCTTGTTCAGAAGAGGGTCGGGTGGGCAGGCCCGCGGTGGCCGAGGGCGGCGAGCTGCCCGAGGGCGCCGCGGCCTCCGACGACGAGCCGCCGCCGCCGCCCGACGACCCGCACCGCGCGCTGGACCTCGACCTCGACCTGTGAGTACTGCTGCAGCTACTGCTAGTGCTAGCTAGCCCACTTACACTGGTTATGTATTGCATTTAATACGCCATCGTGGAATGAGCAGACGCCGATCTGCAATATATAAGTTCTTTACCTATGAAAAAGCCGTTTTGTATGAAAAAATATCGCATGTATTTTTTATTTATATTATTCGAACTAATCACCCATGCAATCAATGCATCTTTACCAACGCAGTGGAAGTTTATTGATGCCCTTGAAATCAGCTGGACGGGAGGCAACAAATTCTTCAAAGGCATTTTGTACTGCCTCTCGGGTATTTAATTTTTTTCCCGCCAAGAAGTTATCCAAATTCTGGAAAAAGTAGTAGTCTGTAGGCGCAAGGTCTGCTGAGTAGGGCGGATGACGGAGAACTTCCAACCCCAGTTCTTGCAACTTGGAGACCGTCTGCTGTGCAGTATGAGGTTGCGCGTTATCGTGTAGGAGCAGCGGAGACGGGAAATTGACCAATGCTGGTTGGAGATGTGCCAGCTTCTCCATCATTGTGTTCAGTTCTTCACAGTACACATCTGCAGTAATGCTCACCCCATTTGGTAAGAAGCTGTGATGAATCACATCGGCGCTAGACCACCAAACAGTGACCATTACTTTTCTAGGGGTAAGTTTTCGTTTAGGGCATTGTTTAGGTGCTGAACCAGGATCCAACCAACTTGCTGAGCGCTTGCGGTTATCAAACAGAATCCATTTTTCATCGCAGGTAACAATGCGGTTCAAAATTCCTTCGTTTGTGTGTCTGTTGAGCAGTGCAAGGCACGTTTCGACGCGTACTTCGCGCTGGCAATCATTGAGTTCGTGGGGCACCCATTTGTCAAGCTTTTTTACCTTGCCAATTTGACGCAAATGGACCAATATTGTTTTGACGCTAACGTCGAAAGCTGCTGCTAATTCAGCCGTCGATTGTGTGTCATCAGCTTCCACAATCGCCTTTAATTCGTCATTGTCGACCAAAGTCTTCGGACGACCGCGAGGTTCATTTTTCAGGACCAGAACGGAAGCGAGCAAACCAATAACAGGTGGTGCGTTGGTTTGTAGTGTTAGCTCCGTAAACGTCGTTGATGTTGCGTGCCGCTTGTGCCGCGTTGCTGCCACGACGGTACTCATATTCCATAATTACTCGAAATTTTAACGTATCCATGATGACGAAAAAGATTGAAATGCGATGAAAATGTAACACTGATCAATAAACAAATGACTTCTTTTGGAAAAAGAATTCCATGTTTTTAAAATAAAATTAATTTGTAATTAGAATTCTTAGCCAAACAAAAATTATTTTGATTTGAAATGGCCAGTACTGCAGAACGGCAATTTCATAGGTTAAGTTAGGTGTAAAGACCTATTATAATCATTATTTATATATTTTACTGTCAAAACTCATAACCAGTCAAAACCACTTATGACTGTTTTTGTCAACTCTCATTAAAGGAAATTATAGTTCTTAATAAAATGTATACATGATAGATGTATAAATGAGAGTTCGGCGGACCACATATCCCATAAAAACGTAATACTAAAACAAATTGTAATTCAAACACAATTTATTCAGTGTGTTATTATTAAGATTTCGATAAAAATTCTTAATACTTCACTGGAAATAAATGTAAGCAAATGCAATTCTTGATAAATTTACCAAGTGGAACGGTTTTCGGGTTGTTTATTTGCAGTGAATTAGTATTAGACAAAATAGTACGGTAGAAACATAGGTTAACGGTATCTCAAACCGAATAATAACAGAATTCAATAAAATATTGTTTGGACGATTCATTTTGGCATTTGGTTTAATGGGCAATTCAAGCTCCGCCGGACCCTTAATCATTATCGCGTTTTTCTCAGGCCTCTCCGTGAAGAAGAGTTACTCACGTCTAGAATACATCAATATCCGTCGCCTGAAAGCAGCCTATTGGAGAAAAAACCCAAATCTTCCACAAAAA
Organism: Acronicta leporina; assembly: GCA_947256265.1. Classification (NCBI taxonomy): domain Eukaryota; kingdom Metazoa; phylum Arthropoda; class Insecta; order Lepidoptera; family Noctuidae; genus Acronicta; species Acronicta leporina. The sequence continues at coordinate 9,474,977 of OX366514.1, forward strand.
AGACAAAGACCAACCAAGTTTCTGGTGACAAACCTTCTAAGAAGAGGAAGGAAAAAAAATCAAAACAAAGGTCTGTCGATCTAATGTTACCTGAAGAATCTTTAAAGGATCATGATGGAGAGCTGCTTATTGAGGATTTAAGCCAGACAAATGGAAAAAATCTATTGAAAGGTGACGCAACGGGTGACGAAGCTTTCCGTATCGAACCCCATTCCAAGGGTATAAAGACTGAAAAACATAAAAAACCGAAAAAGGAATCAAAAGAAAGAGAGACAAAGAAGAATAAATCTAAGAAAGGTACTTATTTTCTTTAATTTATATTTGGTTAGGATCTATAAATGTGGTAAATTAATACTAGCGATTCTTTTCTTTTGGAGTCAGTGCCGAGCAGTTATTGACCCGTTCGCGTTTTTTAGATTCTCAGCATACCTACCTAGATTTTAAGATATATGCATTGTCAATAGCCTATCCGTGTTCATCACTCACAGGTCAATCTCTGTAGTTTCGTAAGCCGCATCTTACCAGCGAAGCAGCTCTTTCTAACAATCTAACTTCATATTTACATAGTTGTTTAACCTTATGATATATCTACCTACATCTTTTTTTCTTTAGCGAGAACTGTTTTCATATTGATTAAGCAAGTTTGAAACGAAATAACAAAATATAATTTTACTAGCGACCCGCCCGCGGTTTCACCCGCTCTGCCCCGTCCCTAAGAGTCGTAGCGTGATGTTAAATAGCTTAAAACCTTCCTCTTGAATCAATCTATCTATTAAAAAAATGCATCAAAATCCGTTGCGTAGTTTTAAAGATCTAAGCATACATAGGGACAGACAGCGGGAAGCGACTTTGTTTTAAAATATGTAGTGATTATAATATACATACAAAGGTAGGATGTATCTAGGTTTGGAGTGTTTGGTCGATCTATGTAGGTATTTTTTTATCTAATCTTTATCATAATCAGCAACCCAATCGTAGTCTGCCATCTTGGATTTTTCCGAGCGGGGGACCTGGAGCCACGGAACATAAAAAACAGTGGAAGGAGCATACTGCCCGTTTTCTTTGAGAACCAGTGTTGCCAAACTCACACATTTACGTGTTACACATACTATTGTAGCTGGATTGTGACTGGTCAAAAATAACAATCACGAATAATCACGTTCAGATGTAACACACAAAACTATTTGCATATTACCATTGCACATAATTCACATTACAAAATGAATATATATCCCTTTACGACTATTTTCTTTTAAAATTTAAATCGATTGCAATACAATAAAGTACCGCTACTCCACGCTAGATGGCATTAACACAACTTTTTTCGAATAAAACTAGCCCTAGTTATAAGAGAAAATTTTAACATACCATCACGCCTGTATTCCCCGAAGGGTTAGGCAGAGGTGTACTTATGTTCACCCACAGTTTAGGTCCCATGTAATAGGGGGCGAGCCTATTGCCATTAACCGGGCAAATTCCTAACTACGAGCAGCTACTGGGAATTTCATAGGAAACCCAATAACACTGCTCGACCTGGGAATCGAACCCAGGACCTCTAGTGTAGCAGTCTCGCTCAGGACCACTTGGCTAATGAGGCAGTTAAGCAAGAGTAAGAGAAAATGAGAAAATTTTGAATGAATAATAGTGTGTCACGCATACCTACAATAGTGATGTATCCTTAATATACTTTCTTCTGAACTTATCGATAAAGTTACTACGAAAAAGGCGAATAAAATAAAACGTCGTTTCTTATTTATTTAGGTTTTTTTAATATGTAATGTAACGACGATAATAGTAAAGTCAGGGCTGCCAGATGTACGATTTTAATCGTACTCATACGATTTATTAGCATTTTTACTCATTTAGGATCGCTAGACCAAGATCGAACGGATAATTTACGATTATTATATATCTGGCAACATATCATAATGAAACTAACGTCATCCACTGGCAAGCATTTATTTCGAGGAAATCTCCTACTACTTATCGCGTGCCTAAATATTTTACTCGAGTTTTGGGGCGTCATAAAAAAACAATCTGATATTTGAAAACACTGGCTTAATTTACTTTAAATTTATTGTGTTTGCCCTATTCTTGTGCAGATTGTGAATCAAAACAATACTTAGGGCCACTTGCACCAACTTCTTAAATACGTTTAAATTGTATTTAAACACGATTTTTTATTTAAGTCAAACATTCGTCTTGCACCAAAATAATTTCCGTGTTAAATACGTTTAAAGACCTGTCAAAGTTAAAAACGCTGAAGACCCTTTTTAAATCATATTTAAATACGAATGCGTAAAACCGCTAAACACGTATAGTGAACTGTCATCTGATGAATGGAGGTTATTTTGAGATAAAATACTACTAGGAGCCTTGTAATAATTTCTATGAGAGATTATTCACCTATTTGAGATTATTTTTTCATTTTTATCAAATAAAAACACCACAAATAAATACTACTTTGTTTGGATTGGTTGTCATGGCAGCGAAAAGTCAAAATAATGGCGTAAGTTTCGTTACATGCAGACTTTTTTCAATAAAAATCATCGATTTATCATTAATTAATTATAATAATTATTAAATTTGATTTAATGTTATATCTATTAATCATAACATATTTTTAATAGATTTTTCACATTACTAAGATGTAATGTAAAAACGGAATGTAGAGAACTGTTTTATCGACATGTTAAATTCATTTAACTAAATTGATATGAGACAGACTTGGTGCAAGACGATCATAAATGTGTTATGGCTAAATCTGTTTAAGGAGTTAAACATATTTAACTAAATGCATTTAAGAATGATTTAAATAGAATTTTGTGCAAGTGGCCCTTAGAAATAGTCTATCCAATGATACACTGAAGAGCATATTATGAGCCAAGCATTTAATTAAATAAGAAGAAACGAAAATTGTACGAAGTTTAATGACCACACACAATTTGTATGGATCTAACAAATAGTTTTATTGCATTTCTGTTTTAAAACTAAACGAATTTTGATTATTTTAATAAATATATTATACCTACTTAAAAGACTACGAGCTTTTAATTTCAAAATTTCCTTGCCATACGTTTTTTTTTAGTTGGCGTACAATCACACCTTTTTTGCTCCTGGCAGCCCTGGTTATAGATTACTGCATCAATTAAATAAACAAATACCTAAATAAAGTTGGAGCGCTTTTTTCTAAGTGCATTTGGATATACGGTAAATAATTATACCAAAACATTTTTTTTTTAATTTTTGCCTCTGTTTGTTCCGGCTAATCTCTAAAGTCGTAAAAAACTGATATACTTTTATATTGGCTCATATTAAAACCAAACATGTGCTTAAACTAACATCGCTAAAAGGTTAGTTGTTATGAGAATTTTTCAGAGTATACTGGAAAGTAAATAATTTTAAAACTGAAATATAGTCGATAACATTTTATCGATATTGCATGCACTAATTGAATAGCGGATATTCTAGAACAATTGATTCCCAGTAAAAGAAAATCAATGCTGTCTCCATAGAAATAGGGATTAATTTAGATTGTCATTTTTGTGCTATGTTTGGCGGAAGAAAATTCAAACTTATTTTATCATTTTATTGTAATAAAACTGAAAATAATACTTCCCAATGATACAAAATCCCTCCATGTGATACATTTTTACTGCGGCTATGATTATTGCATTCTAAAATGGAACAAGAGAGCACTCTTATATATATTTTTTTAATTTTTAATGTTTTCGACGCAAGTGTGCGCGCTGAATTTCCGTGACCGAGACTGAGAGCGCTAAACGGCATGTGAGACCTTAGCGCATATAAGTGGAAACAGGGTTACGCCCACTTACTACTTCTGTGTATTCTTTGTTCTGTGCTTGGAGCAGCTGTAGGTATAATAATGCTTTGTCTAGGGATGTTAAATATCATGAAAAGTTGCTACCCTACCGGAATAAAATATAAAGAATACTTAGGAATTTCTTAAGAAATTAATGCGATATGCTTAATAACGATTACCGTTTTTGTTTTATACTGGAATAACTCGGTATTCATTTAAATTTGTCTGTTTATATCAAAATAACAATATAATAAAATAACTCATCGTTATAATCCCGTCCTTACTGTCGCATTTATATAACTGACGAGACGAACTGATGAGAAATTTGCCGAAATATTCAAATAAATAACTAATTTTCAATATTTCTCACAGCAATAAGTTATTTAAAACAGTGTAATGTGTGGTTTTGTGATCTATCTATATTATGTATATAGCGGCCCGCCCCGGCTTTGCAGGGTTGGAGAAATCCCGAACTTTTTTCAAAGTATTCTATAGCCTATGTTAATCTGGAATAATGCAGCATTAAAATCGTGAAAGAATTTTTGAAATCGGCCCGGTACTTTTTGAGCCAATTCGTTACAAACATACATACAAATCTTTCCTCTTTATAATATTAGTATAGATTAACAGAGTTTATGAGGATATTAGCTGAAGATTGGAAAAAAACAAACGGACATGGGTTCTCTGTCGCTTTTTATGAGACTGCGGTCTACCGGCAGGAGAATGCACTTGCGTGCAATAAAATCGACCCACCCCTTATTTGGTTCAGAACACTATAAATCAAAATCTCACTTTTAACCCTGTTTATTAAACAAGAACCTAAGGTTAAGGCACAATTAAAAAAAAGTCTGTTGCAGTTTCTCAATGCTTAATTTAGAAGGTAAAGATCATCAGATTTCTAAAAATAACTTTATTCAGTAGCTTGTATTCTCACTACATGCAAGAGCATGCAGTGAGAATACAAGCTACTGAATAAAGTTATACAAAGAATTGCAGCGTCCATCCTGTTTTTTCATTGACATTATTAATCTTTTGATGAACACTTGAGATACACTACTCTTGACTATGCTTTAGTTCCTGGAGAGTATTTGGGTGCTGGGTTTTAGCCCCGACTGAACCTTCTTTCTCTTCTTCTTTCCATCCCATAAATGTTCAACAGGATTAAGGTCAGGGCCTCTTGCTACATTCCATAACGGCATTATGTGGTAATGACTTACTTATCAAGCTCAAGTTAAGTGGTCGCTAAATCAATACTAAATAACAAATTTTTGAATAATCGATGACTCGATGAACCACTAATACACGACAAAGTCACAGCCAACAAAAACATAACTTGTAAAAAAAATAAGTCTCGCAACTCAGTTCATCTATCGTAAAAAGTTGTGAGATCCATGTAAGTCCAAAACCAAGTCGGTCAATTTATTCAGCCCCTACTTAAAGGTCCTTCTGTTTTAAGTTATTACGTAATTAGCTAACGTAACAACATCTTATAGTGCCATATCAGGTTATTAAATATAACATAATTTATAAGTTAGAGTCACAAAGAAGTTATAGGGGCTCGAAAATGGCCTGAACTACTTCGACAAAAGGATGGTACGGCCGTGCCGCTTGTTTTTGCTTCACTTGGCAGGATTTGCACTGGACTTGGAAGATAGATTCAAGTTGTGAATACTGAGAAATGCGGGTCTTCAAAGAAATGATTCAATATTATCTCTACTATTATAAAATTGTAAAAAAGCTGTGTCTGTACATTGAAGATATTTAAAAAAACACACGTGGGTTATGGTATATAAACGTTTCCGAATCCGAAAATGTGATTTTTAAAATTCTTGTCTGTTTGTTACGGGTTGGAGCAAAAACTACTGAATAGATTTTAATTTTATTATCACTGTTAGAAAGTATATGCTCCAACTTAAAATCTGGTGAACTTCTTATCTCAATTAAACGAATCCTGAGATACAGCTTGACCTCCCTGATGTATTGAGGCCCAAACAAAGAAGAGATTATCAATGTTGGTTTTTCCGTATCTGACAACAAAGTTTATGAAAAATACCTTCATCATAGCAGTTTGTCTAGTCTTATATTTTATATATTGGGTTCTGAATTGAAACCTGCGGTGTAAGTCGATTTTCGGCACGCCAGTGTGTTGTTAAAAAAATAAAATTAACCTCAAATTGATTGTGTCCATACTATGTTTGAATGTACGTTTATGTTTTAGGTAAACACGAAAAGAAGACCGGTTATGAAGAAGCGTTAGGTATATCTACGCCTAGCAAAGAAGTCATATAGTGTACATAGTAAGTAAAGCTTTATTCATGTCACTGTCTCTGTGCAATTCTTAATTTGAACGATTTAAGGATATTTTTATCGATGGTCCGTTCATCTTCCAATATGTGTGACTTCATATTTCAAAGTGAACTATGCCCAGGTATATGAATATATAATAATTCCATATAAGTCTATATTGTAACAAATAAAAAGCTAAATATATGAATCATGTACAGTTTTATTATTAAAAATGATTTAACAATATGCAGCTTTTCAATTTGGTGGTTTAGCACATCACAAAAGACGGTGTGTAAATATGTTCTCCATAAATAAATATTAGGTTTTTTATACCTGTGCCCTTGTAAAAGTATAAAAAGTGACTACTCATTGTATACAGAATTAAAAATTTTGTCAGTAATACAAAACAATTTATATATACAAATTAAACTCTAAAAATTAATGAAGATCTACTCATCATTACGATCACTTGGCCCTAGATCTTTTGCGTGGTGGTCCCCGTTTTAGCTCGCCGGTGGTCGCGGTGGTGCTGTTCCTTTCTTGTAAGTTATTGCTACCTATATATAAATCATTAGTATTGTTTAAGTTCAATTAATTTCCAAGCTTTAAATAAAACAGTAGATTTACTGTACATAATTACATTCAACAAGCTCACTGTCTACAGCGATTTCATTGCTGCGAGGAGTGTGCACATGGGGCGAAGGGCAGCTAAGCCAGAAACACGTACTTACAAGTTATTCTCAAACAATATTACGTTGACTGGTGTCACGATGTTATTATCTGGCAGAAATCCAGACCAATCATGCCCTTGACTATAAATATGTTATCGTTGGATAATTTGTGAAAGAATAATAAATTCGAATTTTAACTAATAGCGCCTGGCCTAACCGTATTTCTGATAGAGGGAACTATACTTTTTTTTTTTTAATTATGGCGGCTCACTTTTTGTGTATTCGCCAATGTCAAGTAATAAAGTAATCAAATTATATTTCCCATTAAGGGATTGCTAGGGATTGTAATATGGCACCACACTTTTTGTGTTCGCCAGTGTCAAGTATAAGTTGTTGAGTTGCCCCAATAAAACGGAAGATATTTTATTGAGGCTTCGAGTGAACCCAAAAAGTCACGATTTTCAATTTCATATCATTTGCCTACACTCTCACACGTTCACAAACACTTAATGGTTAATTATCTACCATAATTACACATTAAACTTCGGAGAAATTCAAGTTTTGAAAAATAATATAAAATCGACAATGTGCACTTTTCATTTTCCCGCCTAAACTCCGGGAACTATACTTCGACTTTTAATTGTATTCAGTAACTTGACTGTTGAAGGGTTTGAACAAGGGAAATTGAACGAACTTAAATAATGTACTTACATGAACAAACTTTTTATTTTATATTTAATAATAAAATTATACGAAAGGATAATACTCATAGAAAAACTACAATACAGATCTAAAATAAATTTATTCAATAAGTTGAACCTTCAAAAGAAGCCAAAAATAAATATTTATACTGTAATACACTAATATGCATATTTGGATTTAACTGTCGATACTATGTATTGTACTTATGTTCGAAAAATCTCCACAGATATTCATAACAAATTAACATAATTTATTTACAAATTAATTCAAACTATGGTACATAATGTACAAAATACTCATTATTGCATAGTTACACGTCTTCACATACAACCTACTGGTGCTCTTACTAAAAAAATAACAATACAGTTTGTATTATGTTTAACTACTATTTACTTGAAATTATGACAATAGAAATTACATATTATTTAGAACAACTTGAAGCATTAAACAACGTACATTTTATTTTTACAAACATTCAGTACTAATTGCGTAATTGTATTATCTAATAATGGTCACTTAATGTACTAAATGGTTTTCAATAAATAAAACAATGAATGACATAAATTAATTCGCTCTATAACTATTTCTGTGTGGTTTTTTTTCATATTCATCATACTAAAATTTCATGTTATAGATCTGATACTACGGAAAGGCTATCTAATAAAGTGCTAAATATAGATATCACAAAGACTTCCATATAAATATGCTTGCTTAAATATAAAAATTATAATAAAGTCTATTCCATACTATATGGATCGGCTAAACTAAGATGATGTATTAAATACATTCGTTACTTGTATGTAAAATGTCATAGAATGACAGAAGTGTGAATGTCGCAAGAAAAGAAGAATGTGATTAGTAATTATCGTAAATTCGAAGTTACAATACTTTAAGAATAATAATCAGATTATGATAGACAATGACGACCAATAAGATAGTGAGGAGGTTAATGAAAATACTGCCAACTTTACTTTTCTAACATAACTTTAGGTATGTCGAATTTTACCTCGACACCAGCCTTTTTGGCAAGAGAAGTAATTTCAGAGAGTTGAACTGCCAGTTGCGCAGCATCTTCAAGATCATCACGCGGAACGATACGTAGTCCAGACTCTGCAATAAGTTTTCTCGCTTCATCCACCTTTGTGCCCTGTAAGTAATATACAATAGACATTTAAAAAAGAAATTGTTTGGTATTATTTTGGTCTTTCAATTAATTTGTAGTCATTAATCATGATTATTTGAAGGAAATTTTAATTACCCTGACAGCCGAACATATTCAGGCCGTCGTAACATGACTTTGTAATATTATTCGTGACTGAATGTCATGTAACTCCGTAAAATAACGTAAAAACGAGTATTTTAATGGGGAGTCCCATAAGATTAGGTGGCCGGTCAGATGCATTTTATGGACAGCTTCAGACATGTTAAACTTCACAAGGTATGTATGAATAACATGCTGTCGTGATCTGGACGATTCTAAGTGTCTGAAATAACTATAGCTGAATATGAAAAATTTAAATGCTTATAAAAGTCGCTAACTAATCCCGACAGTGCAGAATTGTTCGCCTGCCTTTATCCTTAGGCTATTCCTTGTAATAGCTAATACCTTAGACCGGTAATTTATACATAACAATTAAAATATAGTATCTATGGTAATATCATGAATTTAACATACCTGAAGACGAACAATGACTGGAATTTGAATGTTTAGATTCTTAGCTGCGGTTATAATACCCTCTGCAATAACATCACACCTCATAATACCGCCAAAGATGTTCACCAATATAGCGGTCACCTTGGGGTCCGACAAGATGATTCTAAAGGCTTCCTGTAGAAAAATAAATCTTATTTGTTGATTGGTTTTCTTTTTGTAAGTTATGACTTGGATACCTTGACCCATCGTCGTGGATATGCGCAAAAATCAATGTAATCAAGCAAAATAATGAGATGAAAACCACCACAAAATATGGCATATACTCCAGAGGCATGCAATATTCGCTCGATTTTATTATTGGATTTGAGGTACTAGAGTACTTTACATTGTTTTTAGATTAAAAAAACACGTTAATAACTGCGTAGTTATAACTTATTAATACAATCAAATTATTATTAAAGGGCCCTTGATATAAGTATTTATAGTACATTTAATCAATAATTTACAGTGTATTTCAGTTTGAGTTCAATTCTCCTAGGCTCACCCTTGCGGCGAATGGCGAGCATAAATCCAAATGAAATCCTACTAATATTTTAAATGCGAAAGATTGCTGGATGCGGATGTTAGTTAGTTACTCTTACACGTCAGAACGGCTGAACGGATCTGGATAAAATTTGGCACAGAGATTATATATATAGTCTGGAATAACATGGGCTAACATACTACATAACATAAAATCCGTAAAACGAAGTTTCATTTCAATAATATGGGCTACTTTTTTATATAGGTCGAACCCAATTCTGAGGTCCACGCAGACAAAATCGCGGGCAGGAAATAGTAGGGAATAAAGTAAGAGTCATTGAGATGGTACATACGGTCATGTACTCCGATCAACAGATGACCATGTCGTGAGAAAATGTCTTTCCACGGCTACAGAGAAGAGGGAAAGACGAAGACCTCGAACCGCATGCATGATGAAGGTTCAAAAGTACATGAGATAGGACTTGCCGACGGGTAAGCGTAACAGGTAATGGCCAGGGCTCGAAGTCTAAGTGAAAACCGTAATGCCGGAGGTATTTTAATCGGATCCACTTTTATAGAATCTAGTTTCGTTTTAGTTAGATAATTAGGACTTTTGTTATAATAATATATGGCCCAAGTAGGTAACTTAACTAAATCTTCGGATATAAATATATTATGGCACGGTATATTATGGCAAGATATTAGCGTTATTCCATTTTTTTATCTAATAAAAAAATGGAATAACGCTAATATCTTGCCCCTACTATTCGAATAGTAAAATGAGACGAATACTCTAATAATACGAATACCATGCCCTACTCCAGAGATTAATACTTCTCGCACTTCAAAACCCTTCGAATCTTCCAGGCAAACGCATTATTTATTACGCTTCTAATGTGGTATTCAGTTGGCTTAAAAATACAGATATTTATTATTTTTAAAATGCAGGATATGAAACCTAAAATGTAAGCATATTTCGCATCGTCATAAAACATTAAAAATTGTATTGTAAAATCATAATATGTATAAAGTGTAATTGAAAATCTATGTCAAAAACTATACTTATTGAATGATACACAGAAACATTATACAAAAGAACAAGAAAACTGTCAAGTATTCCTTCCTTCATATAAATAGTGATCATAACATACCGATACAGCCTGCGCAGTGGCTCCACCTCCGACGTCAAGGAAGTTAGCAGGGTCACCACCATACAATTTTATAATATCCATGGTGGCCATGGCCAGCCCCGCGCCATTTACCATGCACCCAATGCTTCCTATAAATGACATAAATCTTAAAACAACAGTATATTTTTTAGATAGTCCTTTATAATTTTTTAATCATACCATCAAGGGCAATGTAGTTCAAGTTGAATTGGGCAGCATCAATTTCTTTGGCATCTTCCTGAGTCTTGTCTCTTAGGGCAAACAGTTCCTCTTGTCTAAATTCAGCGTTATCATCAAAGCGGAACTTAGCGTCCAAGCAAAAGACTGAAAAATGCACACATGAGGATAAAATGTTCGTACTAAACAAAACAATCTTGATCATCATTTTGATAAATATTTTGCATTTAATAAACAATCTGCACAGTAATTGCCAACAGTAACTTTCTCTCCAATTTAATGTCAAACAATCCATATATTATTAAATCAGACGCAGATCAAGGAATTGGTTTAGGGATGAGCTTGAGCTTAACTCATTACGCCGAACTAATCTTTCAGAAAATCTTACATATAATAAGATGAAAGTGACCTGTGTCTGTACATTGCATATAATTGAAAAGAAAACTAATTTGCAAGACTGAGAATAAGTAACACCATTTCTATTATTTTTGGAATTTTGTCAGTATGTCTGTCTGTGTTTGAACATGCATCAAATCGTAACTACTGAATTGATTTGGAGTAAGTGAAAAGGAATTTATACCCTATTTCTTGGGGCAATATTAAGGCTTTATTCAATTCAAATTGGTTCACTCTATCAAATGTTATTACAATTTTAACAGTTGAAAATGTTTGAATAATAACCATTGAAGTAAATCTCTACTATTATAAAATTGTAAAAAGCTGTGTCTGTACATTGAAGATATTAAAAAAGAAAACAATTGGGTTAGGGTTAATAAACGTCTCCAAACAAAAAATGAGATTTTTAAAATTCTTGTCTGTTTGTTACGGGTTGGCGCAAAAACTACTGAATAGATTTTAATTTTCTTATCACTGTTGCAAAGTATTTGCTCCAACTTAAAAACTGGTATACTTTTTATCTCAAATAATTAAATGGAACCAAAGATACAGGTTGACCTCTCTTATGTATAGAGACACATACAAAAAAGAGATCATCACTGTTGGTTTTGCAGCTTCAAGTGAGCGAAGCCGCGGGCAGAAGCTAGTTTCCTATATAAGTAATTCTGTACTAACACAAGTTAAATAGTATAACAGTTAAGTAACTAAGTTATAAACTGACTTACAGAAATACAGACAGACAACAATAGGGTTTTTTACACCATGTAAGAAAAAATAGAAAAATGCATGTTTATGATAGATTTTTAAAAAAATATACGAGAAACGTTAGTATTTATTTATAAAAATGCAATGTACATTTTATAATTCAATTTCAAAAATAGTCTTTTTTAATCTGTTTTAAAACGCCATCCGCCATATTGGATTCATACGTGATGTCACTCCGATAGTTACTTGACGTTACTTGGTCTTTTGCAGTTGTATTGTTTACTAACGAAGTGACGTCACCACTCGAAGTAGCATGGCGGCTAGCGTTTCCGAAAACACAGCATTAGGTTACTAATCAAATGTCGGTCAGCGACACAATGGTAGGTTTTGTTGCTTACAATTTCCAGAGATGGCATCTTCAGCATATGGGTTAACCTCAATCAATAGAGCATCCTTTTTCAAAAAAAGATCATACATTTTCTTTACCATGTCTTGAGCTGCTTGTGTTTCCAGGCCAATCTAAAAAGATAAAAAGTAACAGTTCATTATAAACAAAAAAACATCTTTACTACTTGTGCACGATAAGTTGAGACTCGTGTGGAATGCGACTCCGCCCGTACCCCTTCGACTTCACGGCACCCTCAGGTGCCAGTCGTACTGTAGGCAACGAAATGTTATTACTAGCATAATAGTACGTAATGAATGATTAAAACAGACAGTTAAAAAACTGTGTAAAAAGATTAGCTATTGCAGTGTATAAGAATAATAAAAGCTGTGCTGTACACGTAAAGTAAAAAATTAATAAACTGTGCTATACCCGTGTACAGCACAGTTTATTAATTTTTTACTTTATTTTACCTCTGTTTTACACGGGTAATACAGAGGTAAAATCAAGTAAAAAATTAACGCAGTTTAAATCGCGGGCGGAACCTTGTTGTGATATTTTTGCACTCCACAAGCACGCGTCTGTGATACTGACATCACTACGCTCGGTCTCTTATTACTACTTATTGCGAAGTATTATGTATTGCAGTAGGTACATACTACCCTGTAGAATTACATTAACTTGTATTCATAAGTAGTGTAGTCTGTTCGGTTTTTGAATGTCACTAAAATCTCGCAATCTACATCACTCACTAGATATACTAAAAAAATAACGAAAACCACGGATACCTGTGTGCTATATGCAGGCAAGCACACAGAGTGTAGACATACCTTTTGTAAAACACGTTTCACTTGCTCGTCATTGATTCCCGTCTTAATGTCGATAGGTTCGTAAGTGATAGCTTGCGGATTCTGTGCAGCAACATCTTCGATGTTTACACCACCTTGAGAGGAAGCTATTATCACTGGACCCTAAAAACATTACATTGAATATCAGTATTGGAACTTTACATAGGAATTTTCAAGAATCTTACGTCTTTTTTGCTCATGCAATTCATCGAAGAGAGAAAGAATCATTGATTTAAAAAGGTACCATTTTTATGGACTAAGTTGGCGACCCACGTGATGGTAAGAAGTTGAAAATACTTATGAAACCACAAATTCTGAATGCATGCTGCAAAACTTTAATGCAGCCGAAATGGCAGCCAAGGTCAGCATAATGCAGTAGGTAGGTACTGAACCAGAACAATATATTCAATTTGATCCTAGATCAAACTGAATATATTGTTGCGGTTCATTCTTAATTAATATTAACAATGATTGAATTAAAATATTCAAAAATATTTATTTCCTCTCATACAAAATTATAGATCAAATCAAATTATATTTTTAATTACTTCAATAAATTAAAAATAAAAAAGGCATGGATGGTGGTATCTTCTAAGTTATTGGTTCTAATTCCAAATAAGACCATCAAAATATTTGTATGGCCCACTGTTACACATAGTTATTCTAGTCTGATCTTTATAAAAAATGCTGTGGTTAGATGTTAAGACAAACATGATAAAACTTTTATATTTTTGTTTTAAGGACTAGTTTTTCTGGGAAATTTCTATTATACACAATTTATCATTTATACGAGAGTTATAAAAAGGGTAGGTATATAACAATTCATAGCCAACCTAAGACAACAGATGATGATAGTGATTGTAATGATGGCAAGCTTTTTTCTAGTGTTGGTCCCCTAAATCATTTTTCCTTGAGACTTCCTTTATTGCAAGGAATTTGCACAGTAAAGTTTTTACTTTAACTTTAATGGCGATAATCCACATCCATGCAAACGAAGATATGGATGAAGGCTAGTAACAAAATAAATAAAATGAATACTGTTGATAAAATAGTTAATACATATAAAATTAAAATAGTTATAAAAAAAGACGATGGCATATAAGGGTGTTTATCTGACGTTTTTAACTATGATTTTAATTTCAGACTTTTTCACTGTGTTGTCACAGTAAAGATATCTACAGTATTAAAATTAGCACTATCTGTTTACAGAATGGTTGTTGCGTCAGTAACTCCCTCTTCCTCACAATAGTTAATAATTTTGTTATATTTAAGATTAAGGTACGATGAGGCTGTCATACCTTTGTAAGGTAAAAGCCTCTAAATAAAAGATTAAAAAAAAAAAACTACAGTATTCTATCTTCATACAAACGTTTGGAACGTGAGTCATAACTACGCTCCTCGAGTTCGGTATACAATCGGTAGTCCGACAGTCGCGAATGCGCGTCAGTAAAGAACAAAGTGTGATGGTATTGTAACTACATATACTGGTACTAATAGGGCATAGAGAATTATAAGACTACATTGTGCTTTTTGGTTGCTTGAATTCTTCAATAACGTACCCATAGATAACACTTTTTACCTGGAAACTCCGAAAGATGAGTATAAATTATTTTTTATATACCTAGACCTACTACATTTGTTTCTTTTTTTAAACAAGGGATTTAGTTTTATTCACCGACTAAAGTATGTACCGGGATTAATAATAAATCAGTGGATAGGGAGAAAAAATAACACACGTGCAACCTACCTATGCTCGTATTAGTAATTACTAGTAGGTAATTTCCTAGGCCCGGCTATCTACATACTTACCTATTTAAATATGTAATTAGCTACATTATATTGTATTATTGATTTAGGCAAAATATATTTATGAAATAATTATGTATGAGAGTAATAAATGGTAGTTACCTAGTAAGATTTACATTATAAATTACTTTAGTAAGTAAGATTCCCTAGTAAGTAATTAGAGGTTTTGATTGCTGAGGGTAGCGCACACGCGATCAGGTGGTTTTATGTCCACTCAGCGATGGGCACAATGTTGCTTGACTTTATTGCCTCGTCTTCCATTTTACTTCGTATTTCTTTAATAATGTCAGTCAGTCAGTTTACAAGGGTGATTTGTTTATTATACCTACTAATAATAAAAACAAAATGTATTTTTATTAAACACCTTATTTCATTTATAACTCATATATATTTTTTAATAAAATAAAAATCTACTATATATATCTTAAAAAAAGCTCTCTAAAAAAGCTGTGTCTGTACATTGAAGATATAAAAAAAAAACAAGTGGGTTAGGGTATATGTGTATGTCTGCGAACCCAAAAATTTGATATTTAAAATTACTGTCTGTTTGTTACGGGTTGGCGCAAAAACTACTAAATAGATTTTAATTTTGTTACACTTGTCTGTTTGTTTCACTATTAGATAGTATATGCTCCAACTTAAAAACTGGTATACTTCTTATCTCAAATAATTAAACGGATCCTGAGATACAGCTTGACCTCTCTGATGTTAAGTAGATGGAATTAAAATACTTTAAGCGGGCAGCCCTATTGCGTGTCGGCCAAGCCACCATACTGTATATATCTTTACAGTGGTGCGTGTGTGCTAAGTAGGTATGCGATAATAAAAAAACTAGTGTCCGACCGAAGGTACGGTGTCGCCCAAAAAAAAACAGTTTCGGCCAAAAATTAGCCAAAATTTAGGCCCCGCCGAAACTATATTCGTGAGTTGTCCCACGTCATCCGGCTAACTTTGGGCGAGTTCCAGACTCGTGTGTGGTTGACAGCTGGCTTCAGCTAGGTATAGTTCGCGTAAAATAACTTGACCCAAAACTAACGGAGAGGGGGAAAGTTTGCGCAGTGCATTTGCGTGCAAAATATACAATAGGTTATAGCTGTTACCTGACCCACCCTAAAAACGGACGAATTTGAACCCTCTGCTTGTTACATTAAGAGTTATTCAATTTGTATGAGTTTATCAGACTAGCGCTACTCGATGAACGAATACAATAATAATACAGATACGCAAAACGTTTGCGTTAGGATATTTATAACTAATTGTTATTCAATTTAGATTTTTATGCTATAAGACTAAAGGTTTATCTTAGATAATATAATTAGTGTCATTGCTACTAATAGCTTATTTTAATTAATACACACAATAGATCTGGTCTTGTGGTTCGTGTGTAAGGCTGAGACGAGCAAGATGCGCGTTCAAATTCTGCATGGCGTATATTATTTTGTTTTCAATTTAAAATTTATTCAAGAAGTATTTCTTACATTATTGTAAAGAACTATAGACGGACACATTTTCCAAATATAAAATTTCTAACTTGGTTATATTTTCACTTAACTTGTAATAAGTGGGTAGATGAAAGACAAATACGCGTTCATTATAAAACTGGTATTCAAATGTTACTAAGTTTGAGGGTAGGAAAATAAAAATAAACCGTAACAACAAAGCTAAAGCCAGTCTACGCACAATTGCAGTGACTACGCGCGAACACTTTTTACCTTGCCTAACTAAATTGTGAAAAACAATGTATTTGTCCAATTTTTAAATTTATGTTTTGTAGTAGTTTTATTATCATGTCATTGTCTGTGATTATTTAAAATACAAAATAAACTATTTGCACGATGAGAATGTTGGCATCAGAGAAATTGCTAGAAGACTTAATATAGCAGTAAGTGTATTTTTATAATTTTAAATTTCATTATTATACCTAGCTATTGCTTTAATCAAACCTATTTTTTATATACCTTCTTTGTTTCAGAGAAATACCGTCAGATTGTGGTTGAGACGTTTTGAAGAAACGGGAAATGTTTGTTTTTACAAGTTCACCAGGTTGGTGGCCGATTTAATAGTCACTAATATTTGGAAATATTACGTGACAACACGGATATTTTCTTCATGCAAGATAATTGCGCCTTACACCGAGCTGCTATGGTGCAAAATTGGCTAGCCAGTCAAGAAGGTGTCAAGACAATAAATTGGCCATCTAAAAGCCCTGCCTGACCTAAACCCAATAGAAAATTTGTGGGGTCAAATGATTTTAAATTGGGATTCATTAGAAGTCAGGACAAAAGAAAATTTGGCACAACTTGTGATTTCAACATGGGAACTGATGAGAGGAAGTAATGCTTGCTGAAACATTATGAATGAATTATAGAAAGAGATGGTGCTCCACTGCAGTTAACAATACTTATGTGTCAGTGTGTTAAATCAATTATTGTTATCACAATTTCTAAGGAAGTGTTTCATACAGTGAATAAGCATGTCCTTTTGCGATCATAACCATTATTATATAAATATAAACTTATAAAGTAGGTCCAAGTATAGTGCTATTGTCACTTAAATTTTATAGTAGGTATGATAGTTTATGTGGTGATGTTATTGTTATAAAAATATAAATATTATATTATATTTCTAAACATTTAACATGTTGATTCACTACATTGACTACTTTTTAAAGTAGGTATGTATTAGATTTATTACCTACTTTAAAAATAAAAATGGTTATTTTATAGGCAACTTTAAAACGAAGAAAATATTTATTAATAACTTTAATCAAAAAAATCAAGCTTATCATAAGTATTAAAACTTCTTTTTACGTTTTTGCTTTTTATTTAGTATATATATTATATATATAAATATATAATTATATAACTATGACAAGTAATTGTGTATTTTATATTTAATAAAATTGTTATCATAATAATTAATGTTTTTCATTTCTGTTGTTATTTTTATTTAAATAGTTAAATAAAATAAATATTTTAATATCATATAAAAACATTTGGAATTCAAAAAAACAATATATCTGAATATTCTAAACATAAAAAGCTAAAAGAAGCGCAGGGCTAGTTTGGAACTCATAACCATGCTAACATAGATACACTGTTGCACCCACCAGACCAAATCACCTTAAGGCGCTGACAAGAAAGAGCTAAATAGGCATAATTCGAACAAGTTTTAGCCAAATCCATACAGTTTGTGACAGCGAAAAAAATTTATGTTAATCTATGGTATTCAAATTATTCAGTATAGTATTCCAGAAAATTTCGTTGAATTTAAAACACGTTTTTGAAAAGTTTTCTCGATACAAAAAAATGGTAAACTGACCTCTTAAAACGACCTTCCAAATAAAATATCTGTACTACTAGTCAATGTTAGTTGGTAAAACTAATAACAATAACGTATCATATTTAAATACATAATTTCGTTGTCTTATATTTTCGACTACTTAACTTTTTTATAAGTAATTAAATGTTTTATGGTTTTGTTAAAAGTTGCGAATGTCGCGTCATCGCGCTTCTCTTTCTGTTCTATGCAGTCCGACAGTGATCGCATAGACGCGCTGCTAGATGGACGTATGTCGCTTCGCCCCGCGCTCTATCCGTTCATTACGTATTTTTGCCGTATTACAATTTCAAACATAACAATACCTACATACCTATTTTATGTTGTTCCCAATAAAATTAACACAAGACATTGCTAAAGGATATAACTGTACTATAAATATAGTTCTAAGCTGTAAATATAAACATTTAGAGTTCTACGTTTTAAATATAAATACAGTTCTAGGTAGTGTTCATATTGGCTGTGAAAAATGGAAAACAAACAAAAATGCCGGAGTCCAGCCAAAAAGCGCTTTTACACTACAAACGAAAACATTTCATGGAAGTAGTACAGTAATTACAGTTTTTATAATGTCATATTGTTTCTACAACTGATAGCGTAAATTCGTCAATATGAACAGTGTTCGACTGGTCTAGTGGTATGCGCAGAGATTCCGGAGTTTCGAGTTCGCTACTTACTGTCGACTATTATAATTATTTTAAGATTTTATTTTTATTTAGTTATTTTAATCTAAGATTTTACTTTTTTAGAATAATTATTTAATTTATTTCCTTGAATTATTTAATTTTCTTTACAGGAATAAGAGACGTTTGGCGAACAGTTTAGAAACAGGTCATGCGTTAGAAATTGTAATTTTATAAGTATATAATTATGTATATTATACGTAGCGTTGGTATAATTTTATTATTTAGCGGGGATAACGACAAAAAAATAGCATCCCCTTTACTTTAAGCAAGAATTCACAAAAAAGTCCAGTTATAAACTACTCACATTTGCATAGACCTATGACTATCTTAGAACTGGACGTATAGGAAAATACTCGCAGCTTTGTTTATTGTCTCTTGCCCATTGAACAGGGTCAAAATAAGTTAGCTAGCGAAACTCCGCAGTCGTGATGGGTCTAATCTAAACATGATCAATAAGACACAACCAAGTACTTACGTGTCTTTTTGAAAATTCTGTTTTCTTTGTTTAAACTTCACAGTTGTACTGAATATCGATATCTAAACCCACAATATAGCATAATTTTCTCAGCTAATATTTTAAGTAACAATTCCACCAACAACATCACTATTCCACAACCCGTACATTCTTGTAGTATACTTAAAAAATGAAAGAAAAACTGAAATTAATATTATTCGAATTCACGTCACGGGACTTTTTTTGCGGGCCTCGCCTGAGTGAACACGAAATATTAAATTGGGGTAGGTACAGGCTTTTCTCTAGAGCCTAATACGTCATTTTAGAACCTCAATGAGAAATTATTCCATTACTACGACTGTCATTCGATGATTAGTTGGCAATTTTTCTACAATTGCTTTCTTCTTCTTTAAGAAGTAGAGTACAGAACCTTGATGGTATAGATACAGTGCGTATCGTTTATTTAAGAAACTAAATAAGTATCAATAATTATAAAAATCTACTAATATGATGCAAAGTCTTTACAATACAACGTTGATATTCAGAAATAACTTAGATAAGAGTTGAGAGTTCAGAAGAATTAACTAAAAAGATTGACAAAAACCCACAACGTACTCGTAAAAGGATTAAATAACATTTTCGAAACCTCCGACTAACACACAACCTACACATATTCACTCACCTACGAGAAAATCTGGAGGAAGCTGTTTTTAGTTCTACCAGACTCATCAATTAATTATTTAATAGGTTTTAATTGAAATTCAGAACAAAAATGGGAATCGTAGCCCGGACCGATATTCATGTAGGTGAGTGGAAACGTCCCAAGTCGTGTGTCAAGATTTAAAAAAATACTGGGCTAACTTCGCGAGCCTTCGTAAAGCTCCGCTTTTTGCTAGTATATATAAAAAAGGCAAAGAAATTGCTAAAAAAATAGTAGTAGTAGTTTGGGTTTTTATTTTCGTTTACGGTATACAAAGATACTAGTTTTTGTCCGCGGCTTCGCTCGCATAAAGCTATATTAGGAGTAAAAATAAAAAACCAACATTGATAATCTCTTCTTTGTATGGGTCTCTATACATCGGAGAGGGCAAGCTGTATCTCAGGATCCGTTGAATTATTTGATATAAGTATACCAGTTTTTAAAAAACAGACAAGAATTTTAAAAATCTCATTTTTGGGTTCGCAGACTTTTATATACCCTAACCCACTTGTCTTTTTTACAATTTTATAATAGTAGAGATAATTCCTATACATACTTGTTTTTTTATTCGTACTGTCTAATTTGTTTCTAGCTCTTCGTACAGAGCAATAAATACATACCAGCGCCATCTAATGCGTTGATTGTTCATTCTTGATCGCGTCACTGTTTCTTATGAGGTAGTTCGCTGTATCACCGCTCTTTTAAAAAAGCGCTTAGTTATCGGAGTAATAATGGGCGTGGCTAAAATACCGAAACATCGAATTTCATTTAGCTGTTGTGAGCGTCTTAACAAGAATTATTGTAATTAACAACTCCTCAATCATGTGACAAAACAATATTCAAAGCTTACCTACCCTAACGTTACGTGTTAAAGATCAAATTGGCACAACTGTAGTTTATAATATTTGCCTATCTTGAACAAGTCGCTTCTTGAACAAATTGCTTAGTAGTCTATATTATTATTTTATTTGTCATCTAGTAGCGCTAGTCTGATTAACTCATACAAATTGAATAACCCGTAATGTCACAAGCAGAGGGTTCAAATTCGTAAATTTTTAAGGTGGGTCAGGTAACAGCTATAACCCATTGTACTAAAAATCGATTACTGCGCATCCGCCATTTTGGTTCAAGTTATTTTGCGCCAACTGTACGTACGCCACCGCACGAGGTACGTACGTACAAATGGATGATTTGTTTATGGTTCCAATTCATTTTTTTTGTTGTTGTTAGATTGGCATAACTGTTTTCCATTTTTGCGCGGAGTTTGAGTTGCATCTGTTATTTATATTAAATACAGTGCTGTTGTTACCCGACTGCCGAAGGAGGAGGGTTATGTGTTTGACGTGTATGTATGTATGTATGTATGTCCGTTCCTGTGTCCGCTCGTAACTATTCAACGGTGCAACCGATTTAGATAAATGATACCACATTAGATTTGTCTTGATGGCACGAGTGTCACTGGGTACATGAAATTAAAAAAAAAAACAAAATGGCGGATTTTATGCGCTTTAATGCGTGGGCTGAAAAATATGTTTTGAGCATTCCGTATCATGTATTCTTAAATTTTCGGTAGCAATTAGCGAAAGCATTACATTACTTTATTGTTAAGGGACTTTTAGGAAATCATCTACTTTTTCATATAAATAATTTTTCGTAGTTTTGCACTAAAAATAACTAAAAAAAGTTACGTAATTAAAATAACTAAAAAACCCGACTGCATAAAAACACTTTAAAAAAGACTAAAAAGACAAAAACAAGTCTAGTAGTCCAGACCTATGTAAAGTAATATTGAATAACTACACCATTTAAATGTTTTCATGATCGATAAATACATCAAATAATAAATTATAACGTAGAATAAAGTCAATCTTGCAGTCGGGACCCATTACTGGGAATTGATCAGTCAAGAGACGGTCACGATTTTGAATGGGTCCCGACGGCACTTTTTAGTCTTTTTTAAAGTGTTTTTATGCAGTCGGGTTTTTTAGTTATTTTAATTACGTAACTTGTTAGTTAAATCATATCTAATGTGTATTGCGAACTTCATAATGGACAAAAACATCGAGCAAAGAGTTTGTCTTAAATTTTGCATCGCCACTGGAATTTCGTGTTCGGAGTCACTGAAAATGTTACAGAAGGCTTACGGTGAATCAACTCTATCAAAAAACACGTGCATAAGCACGTGTTTTGGTGGAGTGGTACAAAGCGTTCAAAAGCGGTCGAGATGTGATGGAAGATAGATTATGTTTGTTTCACACATGTTTCATTTGTATGTCATGGTTGTTGGTTCACTTTGTACACGTCAATCAACAAATACCATCGAGTAACCACCATATTCAGCAAATACGGCTTCAGCCAACTTCTTTCTTTTTCCTAAACTCAAATTACCATTTCGTGTAGAAGACATAAAGGAGAATTTGCGGCGAGAACTGAACTCAATTCCGGAAACAGCGTTTAAAAAATGTTTTGATGATTGGATTATTCATTGGCG
This sequence comes from Acronicta leporina, assembly GCA_947256265.1. Lineage (NCBI taxonomy): Eukaryota > Metazoa > Arthropoda > Insecta > Lepidoptera > Noctuidae > Acronicta > Acronicta leporina. Next base: position 9,497,791 of record OX366514.1, read on the forward strand.
TAAGTGTATCGTTTCTGAAGCAGCATACTTTGAAGGTGATAAAATAAATTTGGATGAATAACAAACACTTTGTGTATTATTGATGTTTTCCCGGTACTTTCTTGACAGAGTAGTATATTTAAATATTTATATTATATTAGTAAATATTTGGTTTAGCTTTTATTTCTGACATATTACAATGGAATTTATTAGGATTTGAAGTTCTTTCTTTTGGGTTATTCATTGTGAATGATAAAAATGAGGTAAATATAAAACGAGATTATGTTTGTTTCACACATGTATATCTACATAATTATGTTTCATTTCTATGTCATTGTTGTTGGTTCACTTTGTACACGTCAATCACAAAACATGAAAACATATCACATACACTAACGAAGTTACAACAAATGGGTATTTGTTGTAACTTCGTTAGTGTATGTGATATGTTTTTTTTTTATTAACAAAAATACTAAATTAAGAAGTCTGTACTTTATGTAAAGTACAGACTTCTTAATTTAGTATTTGTGTTAATTATTTCTTTAATTACCAAGTATTAAATACAATCTCTATATCAATAAATAATAAATTAATCTTTAGGGCATTGTGAAAACAAATAAATACTCAATTAAGAAGTTTGTACTTTACGAATAAGTGTTAATTTATGGCAGTTTACTGTTTTTTTTTTGTATTACAATTTATGGCCCCCTGATCAACAATGGCTCGAGTTAGGGTAAACTGAAACCTATTTGCATAAATTATTATTATTTGCATAATTGATATCGTACTTATAAAGGGATGACTTTAGTAAAGCCACGAGTTTAGCTGGTAATGGTATACATGGGGTACACTAAAAGTTTTGCACTTCTAGCTAATCGGAACTATTTGAATTTCGAATGTTATATGTTTTTAAACGTTGCAACCTTCTTAGTAATAACAAAAAACTATTGGCGGGAAATCATTTGTCAATTGTTTTATTACACATCAAAGTTCTACGTGTGCAACGAAAATGGAATTAAGTCGAAAAGATTTTAGAGCGATATTTTTTTATGATTTTAAAAGTTCTCTCTCTCTCCGCAAGACTGTGCCGCTCGTCTTCAAAATGCTTTTGGGAGAGAAGCACCTTGTTTGAGCACCGTGAGGCGATGGTTTGCTGAATTTGAAAGAGGTCGAGTTTCTTTGCTGAATTTGAGAGAGGTCGAATTCCACTTGAAGATCAAAAGAGTGTGGTATGTGGAATGCCGAGTGGTATTCTACCATATGTTTACCCAGGGTGTTAGAAAAAATCGCGAAAGACGACCCAAAAGCCGCGTTCTCCTACATCATGACAACGCTTCTTCACACACGGCCAACAAAACAAAGTTATTTTTAGCTTCCGAAAAAGTACAACTCGTCACCCATCCTGCGCATAGCCCCGACCTACCACCCTGTGATTTCTGTATTTTCGCCAAAATCAAAGATTTGATGAGAGGTTTCACTTTTACCAACTCCGAAGAGGCAGTGATAGTGTTCAATCAACACGTAGAAAACATGCCTTCAGATCTGTGTTCCTCCTGTTTAAAAAAATGGTTCGATCGCATGACAAAATGTTTAAAATGTAAAGGAGAGTAGGTATTTTGAAAAGCAATAAACATAAAATTTTGGTTATAACATGTTGTTTTTTTAAGTTACGCAAAACTTATAGTGTGACCTACGTATACTAATAAAAAATATGTATGCATAAGAGTCTCAAAATCAAGACGGGTTTTGTTACTAAGTATATTATTGACTCTATATTATAATTGACGTGTTGGAGTTCTTGGTCACACACGTTTAATATCAATCAATAAATTTATTTATTTGGACAACACAGATCCATATTTTGTTAGTTAGGTACAGGACAAGAAACTTAAAAACTTTAAATAGGATTTTTGTTACATATTTCCATTATTGACTTTAGTTTTAATTTAACACGAGTAAACTGTCTAACGTGTTAAAAGGTAGAAGATATTACTATACATACAATAAATAGAATTTATTACATATTTATTTCGGTGTCGGCCGAAACTAAGACTGACGCCGAAGAATAATTATCGGTTCCTGTTTCGGCTAAAAGACCTGTTTCGGTTGAACACTAAAAAAACAATGCAGGCTGAGCGATCGGCTTCAGCGACACGTGTTGTAGGTTCGATCCCTACACGGAGCAAATATTTGTATGATCTACAGGTAGTTGTTCCGGGTCTGGGTGTTTGTGTATGTGAGAATTTGTGTTTGTAAACACACCCACACGATACAGGAGAAAATCCTAGTGTGGGGCAACGTTTTTATTAAAAAAATACATGACATGCGATCAATATCAATATAAGGTATACATACGTTAAAGCTGCGCTCCATCATAATCGCGATGTAGAACTCTCTGCGAGGAAATTTGCGCTCGGTCACCATGACCTTGTTACAGATACGTCCCACAGCGCCAGTCTGCTTAGTCACCAGGTACTGCTTCAGCATCTTGCTGGCTACCTCGCCGGCAAGTTCAGGTCTGTATAACAAATTCAACAGCCAATCTACATAACACTATTTTTGAATTACTGTATAGAAGTTAAGAGCATGTACGTAAAGAACAGGTTTTTTATAGTATATTTGCGAAATCAGCAAAGATAACGCAAAGGCTTTTATAATGACCGGTTATAAATGCCTCTTAAATCAATTACACCCAGGTCTCTAGATGCCAGGTGGGAAGTAAGGTTCCCCCAAAGGGTTTTCACCTTGTCGCGGCGTGGGGGCTTGGTAACCGTGGATCGTGGCCCAATACCAGGGAGGCCGCATACGATCGGTCACTGTAAGTTGCGGTATCGTAAGGGAGGAAAGGTAACTGAGACGGGCCGCGGTGTTGTATGGGCGACACTGCAGACAATGTGGGCCGTAGAGGGGAGGAATGTCGTTAATTACGATGCGCCGCTCTTCCCACGGTCTGCGGTCGAGATTTTTCAATGATTGTTAGAAGTGTTTGTGTCTGTTGCGCCAAAAATTATTAAGATTTAAATTTTTTTACATACAATAAAAAAATACTATTAATTTTTCATATTTGTCATAATTATCTATTATTCTATGTATGTGTATTTAATTATTATTGTTTAATTTATTATACTATAACAACTAGCACAGAATGGCCTGCGAAAAATGTTCCCTTCCAAATTGATCTGGTACTAAATATACAAAAAAAAAACTTTTATATAAACCTTATCTTAACAATTACAAAACATAGAAAAGAACCAAATTGGTCTAGCCATTCTCTATTGATGTTCTTTTATACGTGCAGCAACCTATTATTATTTATATACATAATCATTTATTTCTTTCCATAAAATAATAAGTAAAACTTTTGTAAATAAGTATGTATCAATTTATTCCTTGTGCTGATGTTTTATGGTATCAAATTAATAATATTAAGGAATAATTTACTTTTACTTACGTGTCAACCATCTTAACACCACCCCTGAACCCATTTTTGAAGGTTCCCATTCCTCGGCCTCCAGCAAGTACCTGAAATAAAACTAGCTGTAGTGTGTTTTGTATTATTGTTGCATTCTTGTTAAACATGCACAAATATTTTTTTATTCTACACAACCAATATAATTACCACTATAACCAGTATGGGGCATTAATCAATTAAAATTTTAATCAGTTAATCAATTGATTAAAAAATAACTGTAATTAATTACAATTAAAATTAATTAATTTGTAATCCTTACATTTATGTGTACAGTATTAAGTAGACAGATAGATGCTGTAGGGGATTGCGGATATCATGCTGCTGTTGCAGTTTTAAATTATTTAACATCATGCTACAAATCTCAGGATTGGAATAACTGATTGCTGCTATGATGAGTTGCTAGTTGATAAAAATAATTTATTGAAGTTTTAATCTGATTCTGATTCTGAGAGGACACCAATGCCAAGCAGTGTGACGGAATAATGGATTGATTATGTTATAAATGTATATAACCATTATATTTTTAAAAAAATATTTCATTTATAAAATGGTTCTTGACTTACCTGAGCCTTGAGTACAATATCTTTTGTGTTAAGTTCTTTAGCAAACTTGGTTACTTCTTCAGGTGTTGTGGCCACATTGAATTTTGGTACAGGAATGCCATGGTCTCGCAGGAGGGTGTAACTGACATACTCATGAACATTAAGATTACGGACTTGTTGTTTGCTTGGATAATGGCTCGCAGTTGCTGATACCAGCAACTAAATTGAGAAACAGATAAAAAAATACATTATAAGTTTTTATCAACAAAAGCATTTGTGTGGATGCTGTATCACACCTTTCATCAAAGATCTGGTAGCTATGATGCAACTAAACCCTTTCCACTTTAAACTCTTCCAATACTAGTTCAATCTCATTCTATTGCAAGATTATTTCATAATTGCATACATTTACTGTACAAATTATCACTCAAGTAGGTGATCTTATCATGACAAATAAATTAGAGAGTTACTAAACACAACCAATTAAACTCAGTACCAGCATAGCAAATTCTTGTAGTAAGTACTTTCATAAAATATGATTATTACATAACATGGGTGCCTTGCGGTGCTACTTGTTGTTAGTTTTTTTGCCAATCCTATTAATGCCTACATTCTATAGGGAACCTATCTGCTCTAGTCATTGTTTCTGAGATTAATTATTGAATTTCACTTCAATTTATACTATATGGGTGTTCTAATAACATATAAGTAATAATTGTATATAAACCCAGCAACTCTTCCCTATGGCTTAGTCTGATATTACATACATATGCTTACTTTCAACCTCCTCTAATCGGGTAGGTAAATACCTAACCTACCCCATTGGAGGAGGGTATGTATCAGTGTCATGTATTAGACTGCTACTTGCTACAACTCTTGTATAACATTTTGCTTCGTCCACATTCATACATCTACTCATACCACACATTAATAATTTCCCCATGGGAACTACTAAATATTCATAAAGAAATGCAATTTTGTGTAAAAAGACATCAACAACTTAACAAGTTTTACAGATAAATATTATGGAAGCTGAAATTTCATACGAGACAACAATGCCATCAATGAAAACAGTATCCACTATACTTCACTAAAGTGTAGACTGTAGAGCCTAAACTACTATGACAATATGACGTAAGGTCATCAGAGCTGAAAATGACAAGGTCATATTTATAAATAAATAGCTGTATTGCCTTCAAGGTCAGCTGTTTTTGTTACTCCAAAACCAATGCATTAGGTGTTTGATTTTATGTATTTATTTTTTATTCTTTTCAGATTACCATTACAATAAGTTTCTTTATATTTTTAAAATTAAAGATACCTATTGATAACAAAACATGCAGGCATTCACATTATTTCTAGTACATTAATACGTTAACGTTAATCTTATTACCTTACTTCCATTTTTTAAGAAAATTGTTTGAGTAAGACCAAGGGAACGGGGAAGTAAAGTCGCCATTTTTACACTACCACAGGGCACAGCACAGAGGTACAGACTCCGAATAAGTTTATGATGAGCACAGACAATACTTGTATTCAGTAACTTGACAATTCGTAGAAAAATAATGATACCACACTACAACTAATAGTGAGAGGGTACCTAGTGAATGATTTTACGAAAACAATGAATGATATAATTACTTTAATATAAAAACAATCTAAAGTTCGCAAAAGATGTGAAATATAAAAAGAATTAATAATCTATCTATTATTATTATTACTTATAATAAAATTGTAACAGGCCGATGTTTAAATAAAGATATTGAAGAAAAACTGATATGGGGGACTATATTAGAGCAACAGAAGACAAAACAACATTTTTTTTGAATTTTTGTCTGTCTGTCCTGTCTATATGTTTGTACGCCCATCACACAAAAAATACTACATGAAATTGATTGCGGTTTTCATAATTGTATTGCTGGGGTTCTAACTTAAAATCTGGTGCATGTTTTATCTTTGATAAGCCAACTAGAAGTGGAATTATCTTGGTTTACAATTTCAGCCCTTGAAAACTCTGGGATTTGGTGAAAAATAAACATTGAAGCAAATTTCCAATCTAAATATTTCTGTACTAGAGTAGCTAAGGTCATATTTTTTACAGAATAAAATATTAGAATTTAAAAAAATATACTTATGCACTAAATAAGATAAAGTAAAAAAATTAAACTGATAAATCAGAAAACATTACCGTGACCAGGAATTGATGACTTGATTTAAAATAGGATGTTTATTCTGACTCCATATAATGAGGGTGTCATAGGACATACATACGATTCACTGCGCGGACCCCGACACGTGTAAAAAACAAAATTTTAGGTAATTTTAAGTAGGGTTAAAAGTAAACAAAGCATTCCAATGGTTTTTCTCTACAGACTAATACGACGACGTCATTACCTCAATGATAAAGCTGTAAAGCTGTCATTCTGTTTTTTTTTACAGTTTTATAACATAATTGTTTTCTTTCATATAGCACCCAGTATAGAGTAATCATCATCATCATAGTTTTCATCTAATTATGTGAAACCTCCATAGTTTAGATTCAGTGCACCCAGTATATTTTAGACTAGCTTCTGCCCGCGACTTCGTCCGCGTAGCGTGATGATATATAGCCTATAGCCTTCCTCAATAAATGGGCTATCTAACAGTGCAAGAATTTTTCAAATTGAACCAGTAGTTCCTGAGTTTAGCGCGTTCAAGCAAACAAACAAACTCTTCAGCTTTATATATTAAGTATAGAAAAGAAATGGTTTTCGGAAAAACACAAATAACATGCCCACGTAACTGTATCCCACTAATATTATAAATGCGAAAATTTGTGAGTATGGATGGATGTTTCTTACTCTTTCACGCCAGAACGGCAGAACGGATCTAGATAAAATTTAGCACAGGTATAGATTATAGCCTGGAATAACACATTTTTATCTAGGCCGGACCCAATTCTGAAGTTCAGTTATTAATAAAATGCTTCCTATTTAATTTTCTTCTAATAGTAACATAACATACCATCACGCCTGTATTCCAAGAAGGGTTAGGCAGAGGTGAACTAAGGTACACCCACAGTTCGCCGGTATGTTTAGGTCCCATGTAATAGGGGGCGAGCCTATTGCCATTAACCGGGCACAAATTCCAAACTCCGAGCTGCTACTGAGAATTTCATAGAAAAACCCAATAACAATTTGCTCGACCTGAGAATCGAACCCAAGACCTCTAGCGTAGCGGTAGACTAACGAGGCAGTTGTGGTTGTTCTAATAGTAACAAACCAAAAATATTAAAATTAAAATACTTAAATTAAAATGTTATAAACTGCCTCATTAGCCAAGGCCCAAGGCCCAAGTGGTCCTGAGCCCGACTGCTACGCTAGAGGTCCTTGGTTCAATTCCCAGGTCAAGCAGTGTTATTGGGTTTTTCTATGAAATTCCCAGTAGCAGCTCGGAGTTAGGAATTTGTGCCCGGTTAATGGCAATAGGCTCGCCCGCTATTACATGGGACCTAAACATACCGGCGAACTGTGGGTGTACATTAGTACGCCTCTGCCTAACCCTTCGGGGAAAACAGGCGTGGTGGTATGTTTATGTAAAATTTTACTTTATAATGTCAATTACTAGATTCCTAGCTGTAGTAATTGCGCCATTAAATATACAATATTCACAACTAAGCATTAAAAACTTTGCTTAATAAACGTTAAAGAAGCTAAAAGTAGGGTCAATCGTAAATTTTGGCCAAAATTGACGATTGACACTACTTTAAGCTACAAGCGAATTTTTTGATTCTCAGCTGTAAATATTGTATAGCTAAGGGCGCGATTACTACAGCTAGAAATCTAGAATGTCTCATAGACCTACAAATTTCGAAAAACCAATTGTAATTTGAATTTGGCGGGCTCAGCTAAACGATCAGCCATTACAAATAAGTTTGTTCATGTAAGTATATTATTCAAGTTCATTCAATTTCGTTCATTCTTACACCACCTCACTATCTTTTTTTTGCCAAAAACTGGTAACACATCAACTGTCAAGTTTAGTCCTTGTGCCTCTTCGTTCATTATGGCGGATCGTTCACCTGAGCCCGCCAAATTCAAATTTCAATTGGTTTTTCGCAATTTGTAGGTCTATAATATATCCTAGATTCCTAGCTGTAGTAATTGCGGCATTAGCGATACAATATTCACAACTGAGCATTAAAACGTTGCTTATAAATCGATGGGGTAGGCAGAGACTACACTTGCTACGATCCTGGCACAGGGCACACCACATTCGCTTCATCTACGTTCATTAAGCCATAGATCAATATACCCTGTCATTAAGCTCCTTCTCATAAAAATTATTCTCGATTCGTGCTACTAACTCGCAAGCCTGTGGTTGGCGATGTTAGATTACCAAAATCAACTGACGTCACCTTTAAGACGTAAGTTCAGAATGTGAAGGCAAATTTCACATGGCAGGTAGGACTCGCGGTGGCTTAGTGGTCATAGCGTCTGGTGTATCAAACCAGAAGACGCAGGTTCGAATCCTGCCTGCGAGTCGAATTATTCCTTCACTAAAAAATAATTAAGTACCAAAATCAAGCCAAACGTTTGTACAGGTTTGGAGTTTGCGGCAAGTGGCAAGCGTGCGGATGCGGTTTTTCCTAGGTTACCTATACCTTAGGATAAACCTAGGTAGGTTTTTACACAATCTGAGCTAGGTAGGTATAGGTATAACTTCGACGACTTTAAAATTGTAGTCAGACTACCAATGACTACTCTAGTGTGTTATATGCGGTTGAGCGAGCTAAGCTGCATTGACAGCGCTATTGACAGCAGTAAATATTAATTTTATACAAATATCCGCCGTCCTGTGCTGGACAAATTATTATGCTAAAGTAAGAAAAGAGCATGGAGTATCTTATTACAAATAAGTAAATCAATTCTAAGCTTCTGTATATTTGTTTTAGATATTTTCATTAAATTAAAACTCAAAATGAAAGAAAGAGCCAGCGCATCCAGGCCCGTATTTCCCCTTAGGCCCACAAGGCCCTGGCCTAGGGGCCCAGCCAGCCTAGGGGCCCCAGAACCCGTGGCGGAACCTGCATACAAGCTCAAAAGCCTGGCTTGGCCTATCTAGATACTTTATCGAAAATATTCTTTAGTCTTGAAAGGGTATTACGCATTCGAGCTATTTAAAAGTTAGTGGTCTTATTGTGGACACACTTTTTCCAGGACTTGTCTAACAAATTATCAAATAAGACTTCACCTAAGAAAGAGTTGAGTTACGGTCGTTTATCTTACTCGCACACGCGTGTACTTTTACATATCTTTACAATGCACATGTTCAGAAAGTACTCATTTACTAGGCTATAAACAGCTACAGAAAGTGTCTCTTAAAACTAAAAGGGACTTTTTAATTTGTCGGTTAGGCCAAGGAGTTCACATACTGTACAGGCAGATTTTTTTCCTCGCATAATTACTTGTCAAAATGTTGTATGATCTTCTTGCTAAAAGGTAGGAGATTCCTGAAATTTTAACTTGAGATATTGGCCTTGTATGAATACGCATACATGGATGGTGGACGTCGCGAAATATTTTGCATTTAAAAACGTAGATTCATGTTAAAATCAAAACTAATTCGGTTTCGTGTAGTCAATCTAACATCATAAAACGTGGAATATACAGTGCCGGATTAGCACCACCTGGGCGAGATTATCATCGGCGCAAACCCATACGAAAAACGGCAAAAAATATGCAATAAATATAATCATAGATTTTATATATAAGCACATCAACAAAATCTAGGGATATTTTAACTAAAACATTTAGTGTAAAAACTTTCTTCAAAAGTTTAAGGGATTAATTAGCTCTTTTATTCTTCCTAATTTTACTAAATTATATTTAAAAACAAATTATGGTGCCTAAATTCTGGAAAGGCTACAAAAATCAGTATTTATGTTATTGCTTTTCTGTTGTTTTTTACTCGTAGAAAGAAAATGTTGTAACCGTTAACTTTTTAAAAATGAACTGATTACGTAACACGCGTACCATGTCGTTATTTAAGCCGGCAAGAAATACTTCTAGCTGTAGGCATGTTGTTAAACATGGTCTAACGCGTAGTTCATGATATCCAGGTTTTGATCACATTATCGAGCTTCAGGAGATGTAATAGAACTGCATGGGTACAGGCAGAAATCATGATACTTCTCCAAGACCTATCACGATTTCTGCCTGTATGGTCGAAGTCGAAGCACATCGGTAGAATTGGTTAGAGGCTTGAGCACCTTCCTTCGGGAACTAGTACGTTCTGGTCTTTTGCCAAAGTTCTCGAAGAAAATTTCTGGAAGCCATCCTTTTCACCTCTACACATGGTAAATGGTCGTTGCTCAAATCCCTCAAACTACAGACCGATAGCCATAACCTCCATTTTCTCGAAGATAATGGAGTCCATTGTCAACTGCCAGCTCCTTCGGTTCTTAGATTATCTGCTTCATGACCAGCAATACGACTTTCGTAAGGGTCGATCGGCTGTTGATCTTCTTTAGAGTATACCTGACACATCGTTGGGCTTAGGCGATCGAAACTAAGGGGGAAGCCTTGGCGTTCAGTTTGGACATAGCGAAGGCCTTTGATCGGGTATGGCACAAAACACTTCTTTCGAAGCTTTCTTTCTATGGGCTTCCCGAGAAACTATGCGAATAAGTCACCAGCTTTCTTGCAGACAGAAGCATGAAGGTCGTAGTCGACGGTGAATGCTCGGATTCCACTCTTATAAATGCTGGTATCCCTCAAGACTGTGTGCTATCGCCTACTTTGTTCCTCCTCTATATCGTCGACTGCCACTATATTTCAAACCGACTAGACCCATTGGCGCTGCGAAGAGATTTGGCCTCGCTATGTATCTTCTATCGCCTATAGGAACGATCCCTGCTGTAGTAGTAACTTTCAACCTTGCACAACAAAACTGTGGAATGAACTATCGCCGGCAATATTTCCGGACAAAATATGACCTTCAAGCCTTCAAGAAAAGAGCGAACTCCCTTTAAAAAGGCCGGCAACCCACTTGTGACTCTTCTGGTATTGCAGCCGTCCATGGGCGGTGGTAATCGCTTACCATCAGGCAATCCGTCTGCTTGTTTTCCTCTATCCCATAAAAAAGACGTCGTACTCTCTATTGCATATTGCATTCTGAAATTGCTTAATAGAAAGAACGGAACTTGTGCAAAGCCTGCTGGAGGATGACCAGCAGCCAGTAACCGACCAAGCAGTGCAACAAAGGTTACGTGAAGTCGGTCTACATTGTAGAAAACCCTTAAGTCTTCCAGCTCTTCGATGTGGCAGACGCGGTATACGACTTACACGGGATACGGAAACATTTAATGGGGTCTGATCAACAAAGAGCACTTGTGTCCATAGTGAGTCTCATTTTGGATTTCATACTGAGTAATGGAAAATACGTGGTTAGAAAACACCTGACAGGGTCTGCCGTCTCCGACACCCACAGAAAGTCCATCCGTAAGAGATAAGAAGACAGAAAACGTAGAAAAATACCTAAAAAAAATCCAAATCGGTATATAGGTAAATGGCTGAATAATCGCGTAACGTACAAAAAAAATAGAGACGAAAACCACCCCTTTTTTGAAGCCGAATGAAAATGGAATGATTTCGAGTTGGGGGAGGGGGGCCCCAAATGCCAAGTGCCTAGGGGCCCTGGCCCCCTAAATACGGGCCTGAGCGCATCCATTTTTACAATAAATAATAATAATAATAAATAAATATTCTGGGACATTTTTACACAGCACCATCTAGTCCCAAACTAAGCAGAGCTTGTACTATGGGTACTAGACAATGGATATAATACTTATATACTTTTTTTTTTGTAAATACATACTTATAATACTGTTACGAGCTGGGGTTCGGGATAAATTAATTAACGCTAATTTTACCGAAATAAACAAATACTTTAATAAACTTGACAACACACAACAGAAATCACAAATAAAGTCACTACAATATTACTTGTCGCACTGTACTGTCACACTGAGAATCACTTGTCTTCACTTTGATGTTCACTTCACCTTGTCCAAAACTAAACTGCGCTAGCCGTTTTTTTTTTTTTTGACATGGACATTTGCTGTTGATTCAGGGAATCTTAACAGCGTAACCGAACTTGGTGGCGAGGCACCGAATGCCTCCAGCCAGGAGCAACTTAAAATTAAGCAACAGCAGCTAAGGGCGTCCCCTGCGGGACACGGGCCTCGGCTTAGGGCGTTGCTGGGGGGGCAGCTAGGGACGGCTGGATCTGGTTTAAATTATTATTAGGGACTAATTTAAAGCTACTAGCTCGGCGCGGGCCGGCTCGAGCAAGGGTCGGGGGGGGGTTACCATTACTGGGTCTTCGCGACGGGCCTCGCCGGCGAGGACGGTAAATCGGGCGGCGTTTGTGTGAGTGTATTTTGAGAGTACTAGTCTCTCTATTCGACTCTTGTAGGACCGTTATAGGTCGTCGGGGTAAGCTAGAGCGTGCCTTGGACGGCGAGTTCTACTAATCTGGGATGCGCTAGCCGACCCTCACGACGGCTATTTATATCAGTCACGAAGATTCTAGTATCGAACAATCGCGAGAAGCCTACAAAATGCGAGTAGGTACTTGATCGTCTATTGTTTACGGACATTGACCTTTGAACCCGACCTTGACCTATTGTTATTACGTGAGTACGTATTCGAGTACTTTCTTTCGAATATTCTACATGCTAAAATCTGGCTTGGAAAGTCCATCCAAGTCGTCCCAAGAGGATCTTGTCTTTTTTTTTGAAGAAGTCCCTAGTATTAGCCTCAGCTATCCACAGGTTAAACACACTTGTATTCGAACTCGAGACCTTTGACTTGGCAGTCAATGGTCATATCACCAGGCTACACCAGGCTGTTTATAATTATAATTAATTATCAGGTGCTTAAAAGGCTAAGGAGAATATTGTGAGGAAACTTGCATGCGTGAAAGACCTTCTCGACGGTGTGTGAAGTCTCACTTTTCTCACTCAATCTGAGAGCAGTGCTCAGCAGTGAGAAAGTTAATGATTTCAGAATACTATTCTATTTGTGACCGGTAGTAGTAGTTCCAGACAGGTGTAGTGCACTGGTCTGAAAAAAAAAACAAAATATAGCACAGCAAGTTACTGATGTTCCCATCACTTTGGAAAAAAAACTAACACAAACAGTTTTCGGTGGTTTTCAGCAGACGTCATTGAAGTTGACAGGAATGAAAGTTTCTAATACTGTTTAAAACTAAACCAAAAAGGTAAAATGTGAAAGTATTTTTTGTGCCGAGCCTGTTTAGTCAATATTATGAAATTTTGATGGACAATCCTAGTTACGGAGAGCGCTGGTTACAGATAATTACTAGGTAATCAACTATTCATTGGTTACGGTTGGTGTTTCATCTTGTAAACATTATAATAATTTTCAAAAATATAAAATTTTAAAATGTGTTATTTGTACCTACATAATGTCCACTCTGGTCAACAACTCTTGAAAATCATTAATCATTGTTTCATGCGACACCTGTCACATGTGTCATATAAGACAACTGCTTCGTGCTATTTCTTTTCATCTTGTGCGGCCTGTATCTATGCTTGCGCTCATTAGTAAAGCCCAAAATGTTCAGATATCAATGGTTATAGGTATGGATATTTAGCGCGACTCAAAAATGACATTTTCTATGAACTTATCGTATCCAGTGTTGCCAGATGGTTACATTTCTTACATTTTTCGTAACATTTGACCTCCTCGCGTAACATTTAAGTAATTTTTATATTTAAGGGATTTTTCGTAACTTTTGAGAAAAACGAGATAAGTAATACTAGAGTTTTATTTTATTGCAAACAGTACACGAACTTGAACTCACATTTTTAACAAATGAAAACATCAGGAGCTAAAAAAAAAAGCTCATTCGACATCATTGATCCCAAAATGTAACTTTTGCACCAAAAATGTTACTTTTCAGGAAACGAAGCGTAACTTTCGACTCAGGGGCCCTGGCAACACTGCCAGTGTTGCCAGATGGTTACATTTCTTACATTTTTCGTAACTTTTGACCCCCTCGCGTAACATGTAAGTAATTTTTATATTTAAGGCATTTTTCGTAACTTTTGAGAACAACGAGATAAGTAATACTAGATTTTTATTTTATTGCATACAGTACACGAACGCACCCAAATTGAACTCACATTTTTAACAAATGAAAAAATCAGGAGCTAAAAAACAAAAAACTCATTCGACATCATAGATCCCAAAATGTAACTTTTGTACCAAAAATGTTACTTTTTAGGAAACGAAACGTAGCTTTCGACTCAGGGGCCCTGGCAACACTGCACGTTGCGACTTTGCGCGCACTCAGTCCCAATCATGTCCCAAATAGTCCCATCAATATAATATACCTATATAGGGTATAGCACCCAGTAGTCAGCCTTTTAGTGAGAACAAAATTTTTATTCAGCTGTATTTTAAATATGGAAAACTATGAATAAAAACAGTCATTATTTTCAGAAAGGTTAGTTATTAAATTTTCTAAAGAAGCTAACAAAACATTATATTTATAATAGGATTATATAAAAAATCATCGTTAAACAAAATATGGCACTTTTCACCAGTAGTCAGCCTCATTTCTCCACAAGTCAGCCATGTCGTACCCTGTAGTCAGCCTATCACTTATTCTTGCATATCGGGGATATTAATTCTTAATTGCATTATAACATAACATATATATCATCACGCCTGTATCCCCTGAGGTTTAGGCAAAGGTGTACTAATATACACCCATAGTTTACTGGTTTCTTTAGGCCAAATTCGATCGGGAAAACCGCGGACAAATCCAACTTCGTGCTGCAAGTGCGGACTTCATAGGAAAACCCAATAAAACATGCTGGATTTCATTTCGAACCCAGGACCTCTTGCGAGGGACATCACATACTTATTTACATATAGACTTCTAATGAGACAGCAGAATGATTATGAAGAAGAACATAATAATGGATTATTGAGATCGTAACATGCATATATAGCGTTGGGCCGTGGTCCGCCAGGAAATACACCTGGAAGGTAGCCCTTCCAACCAAAAGGAGTGGTTGAAAGGGACGCGTCTCGTCCCTCCACACCATTAAACGGGCAAAATCCTTTTTTATTATTTGCTTACGGCTATAATATCACTGCGACCGCAATCGGTCTATTGTGATCGCCGATCGGTGAGTTGTAGTATTCAGCAGTGAATTGAACTGCAGGATTTTCTTAGGGGTGAGCTCCATTATTTCATCCGGGTTTAAGGTCTGTTTCACTAAATTAGATGAGCACTACGCTTATGTATTAGCGAACCGAGTTCCCCAAGGTGAAATGCCGTTTCATCAGCCTCTTCACAGCGTCTACAGATTTATGTTCGCTCAACCTCAGGTTGAACATGTGCTTGTTAAAGCAACAATTTTAAAACTCTCGTCAAAATGCGCCGATTTTTCCAGCTTAGCACTAGTAAATGGGCTGTGTGCCTTTTATTATAGGCGTTAATCAAGGCTTTGGAATGGTTTATGCCTAGTGATCCCGTCCAGAGCTTGATGGCTTTCTCAAATTTGAAATTCGTAACGATTCTTTGAGCTAGGGCTTTTGATTCCATAGAAGGGCTCTGGGCCCTGATACGGGCTGTAAGTCCCCGCTCTTGCGTTCATCGGCACGATAATTGCCAATGATGCCCGCATGACCCAGGTAAAATCTGTCACAGAACGGAAAAAAATCGACAGGCTTCTCTAATCATCACCCCATTTCTAATCACCGCCATAGCTTATGCTTATTGTCTTCTTTTTATGAGTGGATTGGTCTTTTTAATATGATGGAATTCTATTAAAAGAAATGATTGCCATGCTAAAATAACCGGGCATAAATTCAACCCTAATAGTAAAGGCTTTAAGGTACTATTTTGTGCAACAAGACTCACGGCTGACTACTGGATTCTTAGATCCATTGTTCGGCCCCTGACATACGATAACATTTGTATGCGGCTGACTACTGGTAAAATACACTTTTCGTCTTATAAGAGTTAAACCCAAAGTAATGAGCAAAATTGGGACTATTCGCTCCGTCAATTTCAACTGCTTATAAGAAAATCACGAAAAAACCAGTAGTCAGCTATCTACGGCTGATTACTGGATCTACCTTAAAAATTCGAAACCCAGTAGTCGGCCACTGAAATTACAATATAATAATCATATAAAATGCATGTAATAGTTAATTTTATCACAAAATAAACATTTAATAGTAAAACAGTATAAAAATTCACCACAAATTATAGCATATACGCACAAAAACATACTGAAAACTCGAACACGTTTCCCTAAGAAAAAAATTGTGACAGCACCGTTTCTAGTCATGTCTTTAGCAGCAGTGCAGATAAACGATTGTAGCTCGTCAACCTGATATGCTATTGGCTCATAAGTGTGCATATTAGCTCACGAGGAGACACGGAATCGATTAAACGTTAATTTTAAGTTGTAAATAAACTTGAACACTATTTATATGGAAATAATGTGTGTAAAGGCTGAGTACTGGTGCGGGGCTGACCACTGGGTGTTTTACCCTACCCTCTAATCTTGATAAACCGTGCGTTTTAGGCCTCTGCCTCGAATTTTGCGGGCAGCGGAGCGGCGGCGGTGGCGGCGCGGGAGCGGCAGGATCTTATGCGTAAAATCAAATGGAACGGTTCTCGAAAACAGCGGCGTGGCAGCGGCGCGGGGGCGGGCAACGAGCGGTGCACTCGTCAAGCGGTGACCGCCCGCGTTGCGCGTCTGCATTGTAGTATAGTGTTGTACATTTTTTTTGTGACGTATCAAAATGTCCTCGGACGTGCAAGAGCAAATTATTTCGGCAATCTTTGAGAGGACACCCATATGGAAAAGCAAAGATGTGAACCATAAAAATAGAAGAATAATTAGAATTTGTCGGGATTTTGTCTCTGTTCTTCATAATTTCGATAAAACTCGCCATTTATTTTCCTTGCCCTATAGTAGGATGATCCACTTCTTCTTTTGCCCACAATAAATCGAGCGTTAGGAATAAATTAGAATCAAAAAGATGTTGTCGCCGTCTTTCAGACATTTCGTTCGCGAATAAAAACAAATATCTCGACAACACAACCACGAACACAACACTACACCGCTATAGTGCCGCGCGATCTGCCCGCTGGTTTGGAGAACAGGTATGCCTTGCCCGCCCCGCTCCCGCGCCGCTGCCGCCGCCGCCCCGCTGCCCGCAAAATTCGAGGCAGAGGCCTTACATTATATTACCGCACAAGTGCCTAATGAGATACCTACATTTCGATATTCAAATTGGTGAAGTAAGAGACCCTTTACAAGCAAATATGTTAAAAAATAATATTACACAATGTTAGGATCGAAATACATTATAGTCAGGTCACCTCAGAGTACTGGTCACTATTTTTACGTAGTCACCCAGCCGAAAGCAAAACTTAAAATAATTTTATTTAGACATAATAGACCTAGAAGTGAGCTCCTTGCTTCATGCTTCCAGTAATACTTGGTACCATATAATGTCAATGCTTCCATGTGAAGAATGATGGAGATATAGGTACCTAATCATTTAATAATATAACAATCTATAGCTCTATATTAGTATTTCTTTTGAAGTAGTATTTCTTTTTTTTATTTGAAGTAGAACCATAAATCTATATATTAGGTACTAATATATAAAGCTGAAGAGAGCTTGTTTGTGTTTGTTTGCTTGAACGCGCTAATCTCAGGAACTACTGGTCCGTTTCGAAAAATTCTTTCAGTGTTAGATAGCCCATTTATTGAGGAAGTATATAGGTAGTCTATATTATAATAACGCTAAGACCAAGTAAATATTTCCCGCGGACGAAGTCGTGGGCGGATGCTAAAATAAATCTATTGTTATGGATAAAACAATATTGTGTAATAAGTAGGTAGGTATAATTTATTGTTATTGTTCTAACTTATCAGTAAATTTATGTTTTTCTTCACTCCATATACCATTTCCAGAAAAATAATGTTTTTTTTCTAGCAAATAAAGAACCAAACTTAATTTCTGAGTTTTACTCAAACAATCATAATTAAAATTCTCTTGGAACAGAGGTCTATGCAATTGGCTTTTATCTATTAAATCAATAGTTTCTTTTACCTTCTTCCATGGGTATAGTAAAATAGGGCAATTATCATAAATATCTTGATCTGTAAACTGTTTTGACAATTGTTCATATATATATTTTACTTGGAATACAGGTGTGTTAATCCAAAAAGGGTGTCTTTTTATCATATGACGAACATGTAACATGTTAAATTTCTTTCCTAATGACTGAGATATACAAAAAATTAAATCTTTCCCTTTACCTAATCTATCACCAGGAGCTTTTTCAAATATTTTATAATGTGCTTCACTACCTGACAAGACATTCAAGCTTACACATTTTTTATTATAACTGTATAATTTGTTCAGTCTTTTCATTGCTGTTGTATTATAATGTATCATCTTTAGAAATCGGGGATGGTTAATGAATGTATTGAACTCTGGTATAGTCTTTGCATGTTCCAATCTTTCTCTTATTGTATTAGGGGCTAGAGTATAAATGCTAAAACATCTTCTCTGTGCCTCATTACTTATGCCATATTCTTCTAAAATATTCCTTGTTTCAATCAAAGTTTTATAATTTCTTGTAGCCAATTTTGGATGAAGCCGTATGACTTCCTTAACATCAATTCCTGCAATGGTGCGGAAATCATAAATAATGTTCTTCAAATTTTCTGGATCCACATGAATTAGGTATAAGTTAGATTTAATTTTATGATTTGGTATCATAATTTGTGATTGCAAAATAGTCAGTGTTTCATTTATGGATTCCAACGGACGATGTTTCACTGTAGGATATGTTTTAAGTCCCCGACAGAATTCTTCATTAGTAAGATCCAAAACAAGTTCTAGATATCTTTGGATAATTTTCAAACGCAACATATATAATGTTGTGTAATTAATATCTTCATCAATCAAAGTTGTAAGTGATGTTGGCCACTGGGTCATGAAGCTTGCTAGTTTGTTTTCAATATTTATATGTGAAGGTAGATAACCCAATGTCTTTAACTCTCCTATTTTCTTCTGTTTTATTATTGTTAAGTATTCTGATAAGAGAGCTGGGGATATATTTTGAACTTCACATTCTTTCAAAACTTGATAACGCAGTTTTAATGTTATAGGTAGTATTCCAAACAATGAAGGCTCTTCAATCAGTATATGGTTAGAAAATCCTATAATGTTGACAGTGTCTACTAAACTTTTAATTTTTTCATCATTCAATTTAGTAATTATAGGATGTTTCATGCAAAGATATTGTGCTTTACTCTTACTTACATTGAGATATTTACATAAACTGTTTATGTAACATACATTTTCTATAGTTGTAGTACTACTCTGTATACAACGGACCCCTCTATATAGAAGGCCCATTAAATAATACCTTTTAGAATTCATGTTTATGTGATATCCCTACTTACAAAATATTAATTTCTGAGACGAGAATTAATGTCACGCTCACGATTAATAACACAAAACATTCGTGTAAAACATCACTATAAAATCTTTTCACCTCCTCCTCCTTTGCACCGTCCTCAGTAAAATGCGTTAGAAAGTAAAATAAACAGTAGTCAGTACAATCTGAGTCTGTGAATGTGTTTACTAAAAGTCTATGAATAAAGTGACAGTGAGTGAAAACTTCATTGATGAACTATGAAAAGTTCTTCTTCTTCATAGATTTTCCTTGCAGTGTTGCCACTATCCAATATCCAAGTCATTCCAAGTAGGTATCCAGTTTGTGGCTACATCAAAGAAAAAAGTTGCCAGTTTTGTAAAAAAATTACGTTCGAAATTCGCCTAGAAGTGGCTAAAGTTCTTTTGGCCTAGTGGGCTTAATATTATCCTACTAGCGGCCCGCCCCGGCTTCGCACGGGTGGAGAAATCCCAAACTTTTTTAAAATATTTTTTAGCCTATGTTAATCTGGAATAACGAATCAAATGGTGAAAGAATTTTTGAAATCAGCCCAGTAGTTTTTGAGCCAATTCGTTACAAAGACACATACAAATCTTTCCTCTTTACAATATTACGGCATCGTGTACTATACTCTTTGTTACTACCTATTGTAGTTTTTAATATCTACTAACTATATAACTTGAATTTCTTCGAAGTATAATATTTAATTATGGTGGATAATTAACCATTACGTGTTCGTGAACGGATGGTGTAGGCAAATGATATAAAATTGAAAATCGTGACTTTTTGGGTTCACTCCTAAACTCCATCGAAGCCTCAATACTACCGTTTTATTGGGGCAACTGAACTGAACTTATACTTAACACTGGCGAACACAAAAAGTGTGGTGCCATAATACAATCCCGTGATGGGAAATATTCTTTGAAAATATTACTTGTTTACTCTAATACTTGACACTGGCAAATACACAAAAAGTGTGGCGGTAAAAATATTTGATTTTAAAATTATTGTGTTTGGTACGGGTTGGCGTAAAAACTTTGACTATCTATCCCTGGACAAGTTACGCGCTTAATTCTATGAACAAAAAAGTCTGTCACTTTTAGTATGAGGGGAGGAAACACTACATAGACATTGCTGCACACATACTCAAAATCATTTTGTATCGCTACGAACTCACACTCAAGATCTTCACCACTAGCACAATTTACGCACACATAGAGGTCAAATACGTCAACATATAAGAATTGACGACAATACGAACGTAAAAGTGAAAGACATTAAACATTATTAGGAAGCTACTAAGTCGATATTTTATATCGATAGATTATTTTAGGAAGAATGGATAAAAACGTTACAAATTATTTTTATATGTAATTATTTATTTGCAAAATTAAAATCATCCATACACACCTTTTTAATATCTTACGTCATAATTATTTTCAATGCAATGTTCTCATTGCATGCTAATTAAATACAAAACAAAGAAACTATTTAGGTATAGATAAATACATACTATGTAATTGGAAAATAAACGCACGGGTCAGAGAAATCGTTAACTTTTTCGAAATATATATTCTATAGCCTATGTTAATCTTGAATTAGCCTATGTTAATGTTAATGTAGCATTCAAATGGTGAAAGAATTTTCGAAATCGGCCTAGTAGTTTTTGAGTTTATTTGTTACATACAAATCTTTCCTCTTTATAATATTAGTATAGATAGAGCGGATATTGGGGTCGTTTTGTTACAAATTCTTTGATACTAATTAGTTTGATTATTTTCTTTGCCAGGCTGATATATTAGGAATGACACTAGACAGAGCGTTTTGTTTCCCACGAGATATAAGTAGGAGTAAATACGAGTTTGTTCACTATGTCGCGCGTTAATATGAACAGAAGCGCGACTGCTACGCTAGAGGTCCTGGGTTCGATTCCCCGGTCGAGCAATGTGTTATTGGAGTTAAGGATAAAATTAAGGGTTAATGCCCATTAATGGCAATAGGCTCGCCCCCTCAAGTACGCATCTGTCTAAGCCTTCGGGGAATAAAGACGTGATGGTATGTCGTGTTCCGTACTCTCGTTATTTCTTTGAGCTGGATATCGAATAAAGATATCCAGAAATAATGTGTTTGAAGAAACACCCCGAGAGGCAGGGCATAGTGGAATTGAATAACTCCACTTACAAATGGAGCTGCTCAACTGGGAAAATACCTACACTTTGCAGAAAATAGTAGCCAAATAACATAGCACTGTACTATTTTGTGTTCCTAACGGTGAGCAAGATCGCCAGAGCTCCGCGAGGAAGCGTTATGTTGGCAGTGGGGGTACCGGTGTTGTGGGTTGTCTACCGGACGTGAAAAGATTTTTACAGGGTCGGCAACGGGCGAGTGATACCCCAGGTGTTGCAAGAGTTCATATAATAGGCTACGGTAACCACTTACCATCAGGCGGGCCATGTGCTGGTTTTATACCTAAGCGATAAAAGAAACCCCAGACATTCAAACCGTACCGTATCTTAGAAATCATTCTCAATGATTTTTAAAATACGAATTAAATATGTTAATTTATAAAATCTTTTGTCAACACATTTATCCGCAACGGCTAAAGCTTCTTATCAATCACACCTACTTCATTTTAAATGAAGGTCTTTTGTAGATCTGAAAAAGTGACAAAGAAAATATCTAATAATAAATAAATAAATATAATATAAATAAAAATGTATTTTTTTCGGTAAATCATTACATGTAAGTTGCCGGGGCTTCTAATAGCACTGGATATCAAAAATAATTAATAATCTTAGCTGCGTCATTTCCAAAAATGATATTTTATTAAATTTTATAAAAAAATAGTTATGTCATAAATTCATAATATTCATCTTTAGTGATCTTTAGAAATTATTATAATTTGGTCTTACATTGAACACGAAAATAATATCGATATCGATTCGAAATCGTAAACAATCACTATCACATCATTAATTCAAATGACAAAACAAAAGAGGGACATAGTCTCGCTACACTTTTTAAAATTCGAGTTTTAAGCATTGTCAGAATATATATATAAGGCCTATAATTGCCAAAAAAGATGAAAAAGGTAATTCTGCATTAAGACCTATAATTGGAAATCATAAATGGTGACATCCTATTGGCTATTATCAAAATGTCTCGCTACACTTCTTCAAATTAAAGTTTTATGCCTTACTAGCTTCTGCCCGCGGCTTCGCCCCCGTGGAATTCGGCCTGTCATCACATCCCCCGGGAACGGGACAAAAAGTATCCTATGTCCGTCTCCTGGTTTTAAGCTACCTCTCCACCAATTTTCAGCTAAATCGGTTCAGCCGTTCTTGAGTTATAAATGGTGTAACTAACACGACTTTCTTTTATAATATACTAGCTTTTGCCCGCGGCTTCGCCCCAGTGGAATAAAAAGTATCGGGAATGGGATAAAAAGTATCCTTTGTCCGTTTCCTGGTTCTAAGCTACCTCTCCACCAATTTTCAGCCAAATCGGTTCAGCCGTTCTTGAGTTATAAATATACATAAAGCTTCTGTCCGCGGCTTCGCCCCCGCGGAATTCGGTCTGTCATCACATCCCCCGGGAACGGGATAAAAAGTATCCTATGTCCGTCTCCTGGTTTTAAGCTACCTCTCCACCAATTTTTAGCTAAATCGGTTCAGCCGTTCTTGAGTTATAAATGGTGTAACTAACACGACTTTCTTTTATAATATACTAGCTTCTGCCCGCGGCTTCGCCCCCGTGGAATAAAAAGTATCGGGAATGGGATAAAAAGTATCCTTTGTCCGTTTCCTGGTTCTAAGCTACCTCTCCACCAATTTTCAGCCAAATCGGTTCAGCCGTTCTTGAGTTATAAATATACATAAAGCTTCTGTCCGCGGCTTCGCCCCCGCGGAATTCGGTCTGTCATCACATCCCCCGGGAACGGGATAAAAAGTATCCTATGTCCGTTTCCTGGTTCTAAGCTACCTCTCCACCAATTTTCAGCCAAATCGGTTCAGCCGTTCTTGAGTTATAAATGGAGTAACTAACACAACTTTCTTTTATATATATAGAAGACTAGCTTCTGCCCGCGGCTTCGCCACCGTGGAATAAAAAGTATCGGGAACGGGATAAAAAGTATCCTATGTCCGTTTCCTGGTTCTAAGCTACCTCTCCACCAATTTTCAGCCAAATCGGTTCAGCCGTTCTTGAGTTATAAATGGAGTAACTAACACGACTTTCTTTTATATATATAGATATAGATAAAGCTTCTGCCCGGCCTATAATTGCCTATAATTGCCAAAAAACGGTAATTCTGCATTAAGACCTATAATTGGAAATCATAAATGGTGACATCCTATTGGATGATATATAATTGAAAATCAAAAAATGACATTTTGATGGATATTTCAAATTTAAATCTTACGTGTATTAGCAGAAGGCTGATATTGTTAGTAAAAAAAATTTGCTAGTCTCGTGGGGAGTGCGGATAGTCCTGTGGGGAGTGCGGGTAGTCTCGTGGGGAGTGCATGCTTGAACTAAACGATTATTTTATACTCGATTATTGAATCAGTAACGTCCTCGATCTTTATTAATAAATTGTATTATGTGATTTAAATAGAAATAAATGAATTTTAATACTTACATACGGAAAATAACTCCATCTTTATCTAAAGACTTTATTAGATATTTTTTTGCATACATTAACTGCACGTATATCGGTATTTACACGGAGCATTTATGATGACCTTACTGAGCGGAAACGATTCTGTTAATGAAAAATCGATTTCGGAAACAGTTTTGATAAACGCGTTAGATTTTTTAATCCACTACCTTGCCAGAGGGGAATGATCATCAGAGGCGGGTCCTTATAGATAGATAGTCAAAGCTTGGAATAGAACATGGAACTAGGTTTTTTTTTAGGCGGGAAAATGAAAAGTGCACATTGTCGATTTTATATTATTTTTCAAAACTTGAATTTCTCCGATGTTTAATGTGTAATTATGGTGGATAATTAACCATTATGTGTTCGTGAACGTGTGAGAGTGTAGGCAAATGATATAAAATTGAAAATCGTGACTTTTTGGGTTCACACCTAAACTCCATCGAAGCCTCAATAAAGTTTCTACCGTCTTATTGGGGCAACTGAACATTATACTTGACACTGGCGAACACAAAAAGTGTGGTGCCATAATACAATCCAATGATGGGAAATATTCTTTGGAAATATTACTTTTTTTTTTTTTTTTTTTTTTATTATGGCCCCACACTTTTTGTGTATTTGCCAGTGTCAAGTAATAAAGTAATCAAGTATTCAAAGAATATTTCCCATCGTGGGATTGTATTATGGCACCACACTTGTATTCGCCAGTGTCAAGTATTAGTTCAGTTGCCCCAATAAAACGGTAGAAACTTTATTGAGGCTTCGATGGAGTTTAGGAGTGAACCCAAAAAGTCACGATTTTCAATTTTATATCAATTGCCTACACTCTCACACGTTCACGAACACTTAATGGTTAATTATCCACCATAATTACACATTAAACTTCGGAGAAATTCAAGTTTTGAAAAATAATATAAAATCGACAATGTGCACTTTACATTTTCCCGCCTAAACCCGGAAATATTACTTGTTTACTCTAATACTTGACACTGGCAAATACACAAAAAGTGTGGTGCCATTGTGCCATAATAAAAAAAAACGTCTCTGTCAGTTGTTCTCTGTATTTTGTCAATTGTCACACTTGTCATAATCTGAGTTTGATTTCAATGAAATTGATTTGATTGATTTTGAGTAATTTTGACATTTTTACAGTTGGGAGTGCTAAGGCGTGTGTTTCATTGTAAAATAAAAATGGGTAAATCAAAAACCGGATCATTTGCTCTTGGATTCTTTGCATTTGCGTCATTGTTTATGATAATCGCTTTCATTAGCCCTTATTGGCTTGTCACTGATGGAAAACTTAAAAACCCCAAGTTCATAAAAATAGGTAAGGATATTCAGTAATTTACTGACAAATTACATCTTAATATTATGTTGTTTTTTGTTATTAGGAGTTTTAGAGACTCGGTGAATTACAGAGAAAAATATAATATGGTTAGGAAATTATTTTAAAATTAATTAAAAATTAGTATTAATAAGCTGTACTCTATGAAAGTAGGCTGTTATAAACGAATTATTATTATTATATTTTATACATACATACTTACATACACTCACACCATCGTCCCTCAGGGGTAGGCAGAAACTATAGACCTCCACTTGCTATGATTCTTGCATACTTCTTTTGCTTCTTTGATATTCATACATCTTCTCATACATACAAACTGCTTATGGCCAGACACACCAGAACTTTTTGAAGGACTTCACCAAAAGATTGATGTACATCCTTCTAGGATGACCTCTTCTAATGCTGCTGCTGATATTCACCTTATAAATTCCTTTCATTAATTGTCTTTCATTGTTACATTTCTATATTTTATATATGTGTGTCCCAATGTATAGTGTAAAATATTGTTTAATTATTTTATTTGGAGAATCTTGTTTCATTTTATACATGCCTACTTTATCCAAATATTGTCAGTATTACTGTAATTTAGAGCTTGAGAATGTCATTTTAAATATAATTACATTCTTATAATAACACTACTATGTATGTAATATGTATATGTATAAACTACTTACTTACACCACATTATACATTTGTATATACTGATTCTTCTCAAGTATGTTGGGGTCAGCTGCCAGTCTAACTAACATGTGGCAGATTATTTTTACATAAAGCAACTGACATCAGCCAGTAAAATAAAGTATTTATATGTAATAGTCTTTTGCAATCTAGTTCCTGGGCAATAACAATATTAAAAGGACTGTCAGGCTTCTTAGGTTTCAGATTACCAGAAATTATATATAGTTAATTAGTCACTGCAACAATGTAAAAAATGCCATTAGATTATAATCTATCTTGTGAGTTGTAAACACTTGCTTGTGCATCTTGTGATCATAGTTCTAACTTAACCTACATTTTAATTCAATAGATTATAGTCTATCGAAAAATAATGTGTTTCATTACCTACAATTGTTATACACTTTACAATTTCATAGTGACATGTATTAGTTTAGTATTACCATTAGTATTTACAATTTTATAGTGACATATACAATAATGACTGGGATCAATGCCCATGACCAATGGCTGCCTATGGTCATGGTATTTAATATTTATGTATGTAAACTAAACCATCAAGTAACAACTTCCTTCCTTCTTTATTCAGGTTTGTGGGAGGTATGTTTTAATGGTTTTGAAGAAATCCACCATTGGTATGATACTGTATTCACTGGATGCTGGTGGATATTCGAAGAGGAATATTATATCATTCATGATGTTCTGCTTCCTGGATTTTTTATAGCAACTCAATTCTTCTTCACAATATCTATGTGCTGTGTTATACTATCAATGTTTCTGTCATACCTCTATATGAAAAAAGACAGAGATGATGACCAATACTTAACACTCCTGGTGACTTTGGGCACAGTTCTTGTAATTGGAGGTTTGTAAAGTTTTATTCTATCAACAACACTATCCAATGGAAAATTCCACATTGTTTTATTTGCTTATAATAATAAATAATAAATAAATATTATAGGACATTTTTACACAGCACCATCTAGTCCCAAACTAAGCAGAGCTTGTAATATGGGTACTAGATAAAGGATATAATACTTATATACTTTTTTTTTTGTAAATACATAGTTATAATACATAAGAAACACCTAGACGAACACAAACACTTATATTCATCACATAAATGTTTGTGTTCTGTGGGAATTGAACCCACGACCTCATGGTCAGCAGTCCGGTACTCGAACCACTAAACCACAGAGGTCGTCAAAGTCTTATTATGTCAGAAGTGGTCGTGTTTTCTGACCTGTGTGCTGGGCACCTGCAGAATTTTATTATGATTTGTCTAGGGATGTGAAATTTCATAAAAAAATGCTATCCTATTGCTATTATATAATAAAGAAAAAATACATGGGAAATAAAGAATAGGAAGTTGTTTAATAACCATGTGTCTGTAAATCACGATAAAATTACTGACATCGTTAAAATGTCTCAACCCTACTGTTGGATTTATATGACGGGCGTTGGAGAGAAATGAGAAATTTTCTGGAAGAAAAGAGAAAAAATAGAAAATTACATAATGTAATTCATGTATATTTGAACTTCTCATTTTATGTTATTTCAAAACATTTAAATTTGGTTCAATATTCTATTTTTTATATTATAGTAACCTAATTATTGAAAAAAAAACTGCAAACAGATATGGTGTTTCTGTCGTATAAATCCGACTAGGGCAGTGAATAGGTTAAAAGTGCAATCGAAATCCTGGGATAAGAAATACCCATATGTTATTCCGGGTACGTTACCCTAGCAGGTAAGTAGCTCCTAGAGTTATATGAGTGGAACGTATAATTAGTGCGTAATCTGCTGTAATTGTGCGCCACATAAGAAAATTGTGCGCTTTGTAGTTTTGGAAAAAAACAAGAAAAACGATTCCTGCTGGAGTAACGTTCTTCCAGCAGGAAAATTCTAAACGAATGATCGGAGTGAGAAATATTACATATGGGCAGAGAGCTTATATTTGTGCATAAATGTGCGCCAAAAATATAATTTGTGCGTCTTCAGGTTTTCGAGATATTGCATTTCCTGCTGGAGTAATGTTTTGCAAAATCGTGTATCTCTAAAACCATTCCATGTGCTTCTGTAGAATAAACACACACGAGTAGCTCTTTATTTGTGACAGAATTAGATTTAAGATTTCGGAATCGTTTTCTCGTTTATTTTTTCCAAAACTACAAAGCGCACAATTTTTTTATGTGGCGCACAATTACAGCAGATTACCCACTAATTATACGTTCCACTCATATCACTCTAGGAGCTACTTTCCTGCTAGGGTAACGTACACTGTTATTCCAGGTCCAACCTAAATTTCATGTGAATTGGTTCAGTGAATTTAAGTATGACTAAGTAACAAACAAAAAAACATCCAATCTTTCACATTTGTAATTTTAATATGATTTTTAGATTGTTTATTAAAAAAGCCGTGATAGCCTAGTGATATGACCATTGCACTGCCAAGTCAAAAGTCTCGAGTTCAAATCCAAGGCATGCACGTCTGACTTTTCGAAGTTATGTGCGTTATAAATATTAATAATTAATTATCATGCGCTTAAACGGTGAAGGAAAACATCACGAGGAAGCCTGCACGTTTGAGAGATTTTCTCGACGGCGTGTGAAGTCTGCCAACCCACATTAGGTTAGCGTGGTGGACTATAGCCTAATCCCTCTCATTGTGAGGGGAGACCCGTGCCCAGCAGTGGGACAAAATATAATGGGTTGATTAAATTATGTATAGATTTTTATTGACACTGAATTAAGTTAAGTATTTAATAATACATTGTAGTAATTTGCTTTCAGGATTCGCCGGCATCATATCTGTTGTGACTTTTGGTGCTAGAGGAGATGGTCGGGACTGGATGCCAAATTGGGAACACAATGATCTGGGTTGGGCATTTGCTCTGGGAGTCATAGGTGTTGTCTTCCTATTTCCTGCTGGCATTCTATTCTTAGTAGAAGCGAGAGTTCAAAAGTATAAGAGGTTACATGAAATGCAGAGCCGAGAACCTTCCTCTTATACTATGCATGAAAGGAAACTTGGATATACAGGAGGACATACTGACATATAATATCTAGGCTGTTATACAATCACTGTATAGCAGGGCTTTTTCGCTGGTTCAGAGGGATTACGTTTAATTTAGCTATACATATGTATAAGAAATAGTTAATAATATTTTTAAGTTGAAAGTCCGTCCAATCAGATCTGATGGTAAAAATAAGACAAATCTATATATATAAAAAATAAAGTCGTGTTAGTTACACCATTTATAACTCAAGAACGGCTGAACCGATTTGGCTGAAAATTGGTGGAGAGGTAGCTTAGAACCAGGAGACGGACATAGGATACTTTTTATCCCGTTCCCGTGGGATGTGATGACAGACCGAATTCCACGGGGGCGAAGCCGCGGGCAGAAGCTAGTTAGATATAAAATTAACTAAAAATATGAATATTTCTGAATGTTCCGTCCAAACTTAGGCACTTTTAAGTAGGTATAAGTCCTTAGTACTGAGGGATACGCTCGCCAAGTTTGTCTGATAACCAACCGAATGTTACACCTCAACTTTTTATGCAAACACCGAAGGTGCCCATTCAGACTGTGTTGAATACCTATTAGCTGTAGGCACTAGCCTACACCGAAACTTGGATAAGATGAACAAGGCGATAAAATAGACGACCCACGACTAGTGATGAAAGAGACTCAGTCGTTTAAGTCGTGTAAGAAGCGACTAGACTACATTTTGACAGCTAAAGACTGACTTAGTCCTTTAAACCCTTAGCTTTTAGTCTCTTTTTAGTTCTCGACTAAGGTTTGCGTAGAATAAGCATAGTCTCTAGTGCTTTAAGGCTTATAAGGCGTGTTAGTCTTATAAGGCTTGTAAGTCTTTTAAGGCTTTTAAGTTTGAACTAAAAAGACTCGCCTAGGGAGTCGTGTAACTCGTGTATGATTGATTAGTTATGAAAAAGACTTAAATTTACTCCATCTTTTAAGAATTATCATAAAGACTAATCCCCATTGCAGTAACTACTACTAAGCACTAGATAAACTCTAAAAGAAAGACTGGACAGCCAATTTAAACAGAAATCCTACATCTTTTGTATCATTCATTAGAAGTAAAAAAAAAATTGCCATATTAAGTTGTAAAACTTTCTTTTAGTTATAAAGATTTTTAAATTTATTAAATAAGTACACATTGAACTTATCATTCATCAAAAGGTCTGCAAAACAGCTATCTACTCATGACAAGTGTATTTACAATGTAGACGTAACGTGCAAGAGCGTACAACTATTTTAAACTTTAAAATTATATAAGCGACGTTTCAGTCTTGTTTAGCATAAAATACTCGATATAAATTGAAATAAAACTATTTTTACGGATTTTATCGCGTTGTATTAAATTTTATTATTTCCCGACGTTTCGGATCCTTTACAGCATCCATGGTCACGGGTAGATACTCGATATAAAATAAAATTTACTTGTTTAATATAATAAACATGTTGTATGTCCGACAGGGCCGGCAGGAGACCGAGAAAAAGGTTTATTGCGATTTATTAACCACGAATATTGCTGGATAGTTATTATCATTGGGACAAAGACTTAAAAGGCTAGCTGTATAAGATTGTATTAACCGACTAAGGTGTAAGCATTTTCTTAAAGGACTGAGTCGTTAAGCTGTTTAAGTCTTCAAGCTAGTCTTATTAGTCTAAAGATAGTCTTATTAGTCTAAAGATAGTCTTTTTAGTCTGAACTAGTTGTTTAAGTCATATTTTAAAGGACTTAAACAACTGAGTCATTGACAACACTACCCACGACGGTCTCTTAGTCCTCTCCTGACAAAACCCTGGCTATATAGGGTGTAATTATTTATACACTTATTTAATGAAAAATGATTTATTCCCCTTATTCGTAAAAATATCAAATATCCTAAAAGCCTTTTATAACTAAAACGTGTTTTGTTTTAACATATAATATTCTACGACAAGGAAAGAAGACAAAAAATATTATAGCTATAAGAAATTTACAAGATGTTTAGATTCAGGGGTATATAATACTTTAATATATTTACTGGGCACAATTGTTAACAGAATAAAAATGTAAAAACATTCGATACTTCATAAACATCCGATGTAAATCAGTCAAAATGTTTTTAGACCAATAGAAGGTACTTTTAAAAAGTCAAAACTACCTACTTACTTGCACGGGTCCAAAATGTGAGTCATACGGAGCCGAAAAGAAACACCATAGATACATTTTTTGTTAATGTCACAATTACAATATTTAAAGCTTTACAACCTTGTTTTAAATAGTTGCTGAGAATTATGCAGTTAGATGTGTAGGTTTTTTTCATTGCATCAAGAAAGATATTGCCACAGCAGGTACGAATGTATAAGTACATAAATCCGATGTAAATCGGACGTATACATTGTTATGGATCGGTCGATCGGTATACATCGGATGTTTAATCGGAGTTACATCAGAGAGGTCAAGCTGTATCTCAGGTTCCGATTAATTATGTAATTGAGATAAGAAGTTCACCAGTTTTTAAGTTGGAGCATATACATAACAGTGTTAACAAAATTAAAATCTATTCAGTAGTTTTTGCTCCAACCCGTAACACACAGCATTTTTACAATTTTACAATAGTAGAGAAGAAGAAGAAAAATGAAAAGCCCTATCTGCTGCCCATAAAATCCCTTATGACTCAATACAAAATCTATGGTCTTACTACGGGCGTTACTGAATTAATTTAGTACCTACTATTTATTTAGGCACTACCTATAATATACCTATATAACTCATCATTATCTGATAACAGCGGGCGAACTCTGGTGTTTTGAAGTGCACTTTATTAGTGCTTCGACGGATTTTGACAATGCTTGTTGATGCAGATTTTGGAGTTACTGCAATCAATTTGAAATAAGTTGTCCGTGTAATTATGTAGGTACTCACCAGTACCTAGTAACATAGAATAAGTTATTTGCTACTTACAAAGTTGAACCTGATATTGAAATGTGAATAAATCTTTTTTACTAATGCCTGCCTCCTATTTACCTATTCATTTATCACTATTCACTATCTAAGTACCTACCTACTTTCTGATGATAGACACCAATAGACACTGACGATAGATCGACATAGGTATTGAAATAAATTTACTTACTCTGCAAAAAAACTGCTCTCTATGTTTAGGTGAAAGATTTTGCAGAATGGCTTAGGTCGTATCTTAGTCACAATAATTAGTGGTGTTACTAGTATTCTATTATCTGTGGTGATGTACAATTTCTGCAATTATATGGCTAAAATCGCTTGCACCGAGCGCGCGGGCGTGCTATGCGTTATCACCCCTTCCCATCACCCCGCCGATATTCCCTTGAGCTATAAACTTTGAATTTCTATGAGTTTTCGCATTTTAAACTATCCTAATTGCCGGAAATTAAATGTGGATGTGGCTGACGTATCGAGAGTCGTTCAAAGGATTTTGTTAGAAAAATGGTCGACCGCCAAGTTTCGCGACTGTACCGAAGCCTCTTAGTGTCAGAGGCACTATATTATTATACTCTGTACCTACCTACTAACTTATATGTTTAAAACAATAGTTTTAGTAGGTAGGTACCTATTTTTTATAGGTAGCAAAACCCGAGACACGTGTCTAGTATTTTTATGTAAAGAATCGATGTAGGTATACAAAGTTTCAAAACTGTAGGTATCTCGAAAAATCGCAGTTTTTATGCTTGAAAGCTTGATATTAATGTTACCTCCGCCTGTCCTGTCCTGTTCGTCCTGCCTTATTACCCACGGGGCCACGCCCCGCTGTGCTTGCGCGCGCCTTTAATGTGACTGTCGCAGTAGAATTGTATAATTCACTATTTTACATAATCTCTAGCCGCTTTAGAAAATAGCTCTGTTATGTAAAATAGCTGGAATACATTCAGCACTTTTGCATAATGGTGACCTTCAACACGCGGAATGGAATGAACCTTTTGCGTTCATCAATATAGCGGATTGATGTTAAGGCGGATCATTCACCTGAGCCCACCAAATTCAAATTTCAATTGGTTTTTCGCAATTTGTAGGTCTATAACACATTCTAGATTCCTAGCTGTAGTAATTGCGGCATTACCTATACAATATTCACAACTGAGCATTAAAAAAATTGCTTAATAAACGTTAAAGAAGCTAAAAGTACAGTACACTGTAGGTACACTAAGTACAATTGTAAAATTTGGCCAAAATTGACGATTGTACCTACTTTTAGCTACAATATCGATTTACAGCTTTGACTATCTATCTAGGACCCGCCTCTCATGATCATTCCCCTCTGTCAAGGTAGTGGATTAAAAAATCTAACGCGTTTATAAAAACTGTTTCCGAAATCGATTTTTCATAAACAGAATCGTTTCCGCTCCGTAAGGTTATCATAAATGCTCCGTGTAAATACCGATATACGTGCAGTTAATGTATGCAAAAAAATATCTAATATCTTATTTAGTTAAAGATGGAGTTATTTTCCGTATGTAAGTAATATAGTTCATTTATTTCTATTTAAATCACATAATACAATTTATTAATAAAGATCGAGGACGTTACCGATTCAATAATCGAGTATAAATTAATCGTTCAGTTCAAGCATGCACTCCCCACGAGACTATCCGCACTCCCCACGAGACTAGCAAATTTTTTTTACTAACAATATCAGCCTTCTGCTAATACACGTAAGATTTAAATTTGAAATATCCATCAAAATGTCATTTTTTGATTTCAATTATATATCATCCAATAGGATGTCACCATTTATGATTTCCAATTATAGGTCTTAATGCAGAATTACCGTTTTTTGGCAATTATAGGCCCTAGATATTATGACATAATGCATAAAACTCGAATTTTAAAAAGTGTAGCGAGACTATGTCCCTCTTTTGTTTTGTCATTTTAATTAATGATGTGATAGTGTTTGTTTACGATTTCGAATCGATATCGATATTATTTTCGTGTTCAATGTAAGACCAAATTATAATAATTGCTAAAGATCACTAAAGATGAATATCATTAATTTATGATATCACTATATTTTTATAAAATTTAATAAAATAACATTTTTGGAAATGACGTACCTAACTAAGATTATTGATTATTTTTGATATCCAGTGCTATTAGATATTTTATTTGTTACTTTTCAGATCTACAAAAGACCTTCATTTAAAATGAAGTAGGTGTGATTGATAAATAATAGCTTAAGCCGTTGCGGATAAATGTGTTGACAAAAGATTTTATAAATTAACATATTTAATTCGTATTTTAAAAATCATTGAACATTATTTCTAAGATACGGTATGGTTTGAAGGTCTGGGGTTTCTTTTACCGCTTAGGTGGAAAACCAGCACATGGCCCGCCTGATGGTAAGTGGTTACCGTAGCCTATTATATGAACGCTTGCAACACCTGGGGTATCACTCGCCCGTTGCTGACCCTGTAAAAATCTTTTCGCACCCGGTAGACAACCCACAACACCGGTACCCCCACTGCCAATATAAGGCTTCCTCGTGGAGCTCTGGCGATCTTGCTCACCGTTAGGAACACAAAATAGTACAGTGCTATGTTATTTGGCTACTATTTTCTGCAAAGTGTAGGTATTTCCCCAGTTGGGCAGCTCCAATTGTAAGTGGAGTTATTCAATTCCACTATGCCCTGCCTCTCGGGGTGTTTCTTCAAACACATTATTTTCTTTTTCGATATCCGGCTCAAAGAAATAACGAGAGTACGGAACACGACATACCATCACGTCTTTATTCCCCGAAGGGTTAGACAGATGCGTACTTAGGAGGCGAGCCTATTGCCATTAATCGGGCATCAACCCTTAATTTTATAGAAAAACTCCAATAACACATTGCTCGACCGGGGAATCGAACCCAGGACCTCTAGCGTAACAGTTGCGCTTCTTATTATATTAACGCGCGACATAATGAACAAAATCGTATTTACTCCTACTTATATCTCGTGGGAAACAAAACGCTCTGTCTAGTGTCATTCCTGATATATCAGCCTGGCAAAGAAAATAAACTAATTGGTATCAAAGTATAAAATTTGTAGCAAAACGTCCCCAATATCCGCTCTATTTAAACTAATATTATAAAGAGGAAAGATTTGTATGTATGTCACAAATAAACTCAAAAACTACTAGGCCGATTTCGAAAATTCTTTCACCATTTGAATGCTACATAATTCAAGATTAACATAGGCCATAGAGTATGTATTTCGAAAAAGTTAGCGATTTCTCTTACCCGTGCGTTTATTTTCCAATTACAAATTATGTATTTATCTATACCTAAATAGTTTCTTTCTTTTGTATTTAATTGGCATGTAATGTATACCAATAAGAGACTTTGCATTGAAAATATGACGCAAGATATTTAGAGGTGTGTATGGATGATTTTAATTTTGCAAATAAATGATTACTTATAAAAATAATTTGTAATCGGTGTTTCGTTTTTATCCATGCTTCCTAAAATAATCTATCGATATAAAATATCGACCTAGTAGCTTCCTAATAATTTTTAATGTCTTATACGTTCGTATTGTCGTCAATTCTTGTATGTTGACGTATTTGACCTCTATGTGTGCGTAAATTGTGTTAGTGTTAAAGATTTTGATATGTGTGAGTTCGTAGCGATACAAAATGATTTTGAGTATGTGTGTAGCAATGTCTATGTAGTGTTTCCTCCCCCCGCACCAAAAGTGACAGACTTTTTTGTTCATAGAAGTAGGCGCGTTACTTGTCCAGGGATAGATAGTCAAAGATTTACAGGCAACGTTTTTAAGGCCGTACCCTGACCAAATAACCTTGAGCATTCGTTCCCTCTTTGCCGCACCCCACCTCTATAATACTTCGTAAAACACTACTAGCGCCGTCTGGCGAACACCTTACGAATAAAAGTAAAAACCACAGACCTCAGAATTGAAAGACGTGATATTCAATAAAAAAAATATTTCTTTATAATAAACGTTTATTGGTGCACCTAAATATTTTTTGTATAATGAATTCAGTGACTACAACGTCCATGAATACATACTTCCAACTTTTATTCTAATACAAGTATTGATGGTACTCTATTAAACGTTGTGCGATGTTTATTTTATAGATTGAAGGTTAGTTACCTGTTAGTTAGAGTTATGTAGACGGTGACTGATATAGGTAGAAAAATTAAATAACGAAGTAAATTTTATCATCATTTATTACTTATTAAAAAAAAGTACCTAGCGAAATTGCAAACGTGGTACATACCGTCGTACCGATATCTAAACACTAGGTTTTAAAAATTTGATGAATTTGGGGGTTAACGACCGACGACGATTGTTGTCACATGAAAAATGATTTCTTTTTTTATCGTGTTTAAATATCGATATCCCTCACGTCTGTGATAAAAGTTGTAAAATAAAACTACGAAGTCAATTTTATTATTATGTAACTAGCTGACCTGACAGACGTTGTCCTCTCCAAGTTTCAACTAACTACCTACCTTGAAAAATCTCAGTAAAAAGGATTCTGGTTTTCCATATTTTTAGTACACTTAGCGCCATTGACTTAAAGTAAAAAAGTGTCAATCGTAAATTTTGGCCAGATTGATTTTAATGCTCAGTTGTGAATATTGTATAGCTAATGCCGCAATTACTACAGCTAGGAATCTAGAATGTGTTAAAGACCTACAAATTCCGAAAAACCAATTGAAATTTGAATTTGGCGGGCTCAGGTGAACGATCCGCCATAAGGGCAACTACGTTATCTGGCTATAATTTATTATTTGGCTAGGGTCATAGTTTCAGGTTTTGTAATTATCTTTTTGGGAAAAATTAACACATATTAAAAACCATTGTAATCGTTTCAGTAGTCGATTTATGAACAAATTACTTTCAGGTCTTGAGTATATTCTGTTAGGTACTTACACGTTGTATTTTAAATGTGTTTTCAAAATAATCGATCTCAATTTATTTTTTCGTACTGTGCTTCTCTATCTGATAAGGAATTCAAAATATATAAATTTGAAGGTACTGTTTTTCTGCACATTAACGCCATTTTAGCTGCTTGAAAACCCAGGTGTATACTTTTTGATTCGTTAAGGCCAAATAGCATTCCATGAATATAGCCACTAGCAAAACAATCACCTGCTCCTGATACATTTTCTATGTTACCAATACTTGCAGTTGGATAAAATCTTGCTATAATTTCAGTTTCTATATTATTTATAGTGATCACTCCTTTAGATCCCAACGTCACAATTATAAATTTTATAACACGCGAAACACTTAAAGATAGTTCCACGATTTTAGATAATTCACTGCAAGTTGTGTTATTCGTTCTTTGATGCGATTCAATGCATTGTGCCATTTCTCGTAATTCAGATAAATTTGGTGAAGCATATGATGTGCTGTACTTATTGTGAATTATTTTTGACGCTTTTCTTCTATCTGTCGGCTCGAAAAAAACTGAAACAGAAAATTAATTTACATTTACAGATCATATAGCCAATCATCCAACCATATCCAATAGGTACCTATACTTATATGGAAAGGGTGCGTGTTTTTAAAAATCGTATCGTAATAGCTATATAAGTAAGGGTAGGTACTTTAAGTGGTACGTACATGTAATTATACATGTACCTACCACTTTTATTAAATATATCCTTCGCTGGATCATAGGCTCGTAGAAGTAAACCTACACAAATATTTTAGGAGCAGCTTGCTTGTAAGTAGGTATAGATTTTCGTAATATTATAGAATACCTACTAGCTTCTGCCCGCGACTTCGTCTGCGTGGACTTCAGATAAAAAGTAGCCCATGTGTTATTCCAGACTATAATCTTAATAATCTTATGTATTTAAAGTATGTATTTAAAAAAAAAAGTATATAAGTATTATATCCATTGTCTAGTACCCATAGTACAAGCTCTGCTTAGTTTGGGACTAGATGGTGCTGTGTAAAATGTCCCAGAATATTTATTATTATTATTATTAATCTATCTCTGTGCCAAAATTATCCAGATCCGTTCAGCCGTTCTGGCGTGAAAGAGTAACAAACATCCATCCATCCATCCTCACAAACTTTCGCATTTATAATATTACCTAGTAGGATAGGATTACGAAAATCTATACTTATGGCTCTTGATATGTTAGATCTGAGCAGTCATAGTTCTCGAAGGTACGTTGCTTGGTTGTAAATACTATTTAAAGTTAAACTCAATTCCGTTTCATAATAGGTACTTTAAGGCTGATCGTTTCGCTCAGCCCGCCAAATTCAAATTTCAATTGGTTTTTCGCAATTTGTAGGTCTATAACACATTCTAGATTCCTAGCTGTTAGTTATACAATATTCACAACTGAGAATTAAAACCTTTGCTTGTAAATCGATATTGTAGCTAAAAGTAGTGTCAATCGTAAATTTTGGCCAGATTGATTTTAATGCTCAGTTGTGAATATTGTATAGCTAATGCCGCAATTACTACAGCTAGTAGAATGTGTTATAGACCTACAAATTGCGAAAAACAAATTGAAATTTGAATTTGGCGGTTATGATAACGTTTTGACATGGAAATCAAGCTGGATGGCTGGATACCATTCAGCTATTTTACTTAACAGAGCTATTTTCTAAAGCGGCTAGCGATTATGTAAAATTGCAAATTATAAAATTCTACTGCGACGTATGCACCTCTTGACGCTTAAACCGATTTTGACGATCATATTGAGATAGTGTGAGGGTGCCTTTCCACCAGAGATGTGCTATGCTACGATGCTATGGATGCGTTTGATATCCACCAATCATATTCATTTGTGCACATAGCTTAGCACTGGATGCGTGCTATGGATGTGTGCTATGGATGCGTGATATAGATGCCTGCTATGGGCCATAGCGAGTGGTGTGCGCATCTTTCTCGCACATCGCACAGCTACTTTGCGGCAGCGCATCTTCGTAGCGTCTCTTCCTCGCACAGCTACCTAGCGCAGTATTGGTGGAAACGGTCACATATTTTCGTAGCGTAGATTTCACACCTTCACAGCATAGCTGCATAACACATCTCTGGAGGAAAAGCACCCTAAGTCCTGGGGATGGAAATAGGATAGCTTTGATCACGGAAATCATCCTAAAGGAGTTGGAATTTACTTTGAAAATGCTATTAATGATGGTTAATAATTCAAAGTATGATATATATGCGGGCGAAGCTTTGACTATATGGTGTCGTCTAGATTCAAAACCCGTTAGATTTATTTAATCAGTAAATTTACGGTAATTTTTATGATAAATTGAAAACCGTATGAATAAAATAGTTTTCAGCGTAGTTTTATATCATTGATTCTATGGGATGTAGCCACAGATGTAGCAGCTATTGATACAATTTTTGAACTAGGAACCATAGACTTCAACAACACCGAGTCATAGAACAAGTTTTTCAACTTTTTTATGAAAGTGGATCTAACGGGTTTAAATTCTAGACGACACATATATGGGGGCGAAGTCGCGGGCATTAAAATACATATCTTAATGGTCCCTTTCCAATAATAGTCAGTGGATGGATGTGTTGTGTCATTGTGTGTGTGTGTCACTTGTCAGTTTACTCAGTTTGAGACTTTGAGACTGTACCTCAGATTAAGAGCCACTTGCTCCAACTTCTTAAATACGTTTAAATTTTATTTAAACACGATTTTTAATTTAAGTCAAACATTCGTCTTGCACCAAAATAATTTCCGTGTTAAATACTTATATATCTTATTTAAAATATAAATCATACTTAATACGAATGGCCGTTTCTTGAACTGTCATCTGACGAATGGAGTTTATTTTGAGATAAAATACTACTAGACGCCTTGTAATAATTTCTATGAGAGATTATTCACCTATTTAAGATATTTTTTTCATTTTATCAAATAAAAATCACAACAAATAAATATGACTTTGTTTGGATTGTTTTTCATAGCAGTAAAAAGTCAAAATAATGGCGTAAGTTTCGTTACATGCAGACTATTTTCAATAAAAATCATCGATTTATCATTAATTAAAATTAATTAATTATAATAATTATTAAATTTGATTTAATTTTATATCTATTATTCATAACATAATTCTTATTAATAGATTTTTCACATTACTATGATGTAATGTAGATGTAATGTAAAAACGGAACGTAGAGAACTGTTTTATCGACATGTTCAATTCATTTAACTAAATTGACATAAGACAGACTTGGTGCAAGACGATCTTAATGTTTATGGAGTAAAACATATTTAACTAAATGCATAAAAGAATGATTTAAATAGAATTTGGTGCAAGTGGCCCTAAGTTTAATAATAGATAGAGTCCTAAATTGAATGCAATATATCCGTCCTATTCTTTGCAATACCTCCATTAGTGTAACAGAAAGAGGCCGACTTAAAGTTGTCAATTCTACAATTTGTACACAGTTGAAACGTCAAGTTTACCTCTTTTACCTCTTTTATGTCGCCAAATTAAAAAGTTATAATTGTCTTGACATTGTCTTGGTTTGTTGTCGATGACGTAAGTCACATAATTTGATCGCTTAATACATCAGATGTTCAAGCATACGAGTGTTCCGCTGCTCATCGCAAATAAATAATTAAAACTATGATTATTTCATATTGTAATGTGTTAAACCTCAAGACCAGTAAATAAGCAATGTCGTGAGCTATTGTCGGATGTTAATCTCGTGTAAATTAAAAATAAATTCATGCCGGAATCATCAGCTTCCATCGGTAAGTTGACATACTGTGGATATTTTTGTTGCTTTGCATTGTTTTAAACTTATAAAATATAGGATTTTCAAAGGAATCTAGATAGTTATAGGTTACTGTCTTGGAAGACACAAGTTTTATGAACATTACAAACGTAATTTTAATTATTTTTTTTAAATTGTATTGCAAAACAATAATAGTTTCCCAGCACTATGCTAGGCTAGCTAGGCTAAAGTTTTATCGATACCTATTTGAGCATTTTCAAAGAATTATGAATTATCATAGGGAATAAGAAAAGAGACTATAATACTAGTATAAATAAATTAGTGTTCATAATTATATTTTCGACAGGCTTATATTTTATTCTGAGAACTTCTATGTTTAACATACATTAAAAAATATTAAGAAATGGTTGGTAGTGCCACGTTTCCTTCAGCTCGCCTTGTCCGCCAGAATAACGGACTATTATTTTTATCAATGAATGAATATGCAAATTAATTT
Organism: Acronicta leporina; assembly: GCA_947256265.1. Classification (NCBI taxonomy): domain Eukaryota; kingdom Metazoa; phylum Arthropoda; class Insecta; order Lepidoptera; family Noctuidae; genus Acronicta; species Acronicta leporina. The sequence goes on from OX366514.1 coordinate 9,539,206, forward strand.
ATTTTTATGCAATTGGGATTTTTTTATCCTGATAAGGCTTTTTTTATGTTTCTTCTAAAAATAATTCTATCAATAAAACGTCTTCGTATTCATATTCAATCAAATTGAAGATTCTTTTATGGTCAAGTATGAGTGTTTTGTTGTACTTGGGTCTTTTTCCTTTTTGTGAAATAAAGAAGTCCATTACATCTTACGACTAATATTAGTCACCAAGGACAATGTCTGGTTAGCGAGACTAGTTGCTTCCGCCCAGAGGACTATTAGCAGCATAAATCCCATACTGAGTGGACGCAGCCAATCTCTAGAATGCAGAATTTTTGGCTTGAATTTTGTGCAGCTCGCAGTGAGGTGTTAAATAAACGCGAACATGAAATACGTTTAACCCCGTGCTGCATGCTGCATAGAGTAAAAAATCCTACATTCTTGTGACTGGCTGTATCCGCTCAGTGCAATCAACATAAAATACGAAAAAATATCATAGATTCATAGACCAGTATCGATATCGATAAATTATTTTACATCCCCTTTGCACTAGTTTATTATTTATGGGAAGGTATGCAAAATTTGCGTTAGACTCCCTATACTAGGTAGGTACCTACAAAATTAAGGACTATTCATTGAAGTAATAATTATTACTCTATGGGACTATTTTACCTACAGTTCAGTTTGTCATGTCACTGTCAAGCAAGTGTCAGTTTGTTTCTGTTGGGCTTTTGGGCGTTGATCAGTTTTGGTTATTGGGCGTTACGTTATTAGTATCTCTTATTAGTCTGTAGTGGGCGTTGATCAGTGAGAGCATTTTTGTTTGATTACTGCAATTGAAACAAAATTGTTTTAAATTGCTTTAGTTGCTGCATTTAGTGTTTTCAGTTCATCACAACAAATTTAATAATCTAATACATTTGTAACTGCAGGCTTAAACAAGTGAGTACATACCTTTGGCGAAACTAAACTTAAAACTTTCAACATCGTAAAACGGTATAACTAGTGTTTTATTATATTTATAATTTTATATAATTATCTTTCGTTACTTATTAGCCGGATTATAAAATTTTGAGTCAGACTCGTCGACGATTACATATCGATATACAAACAAGCTAGTTTTCATATCAATAAGAATACTTACTTATTTACTTCTATTTGTATGTCAACGGGGCAACTGTTTGCCTTTTTGAACTTAAAGAACTAGAAAACACTGCATTTGTTCCTTCACACTGAAAGATAGAGTTGTTGCTCGAGGTTGCTGACAACACCACCTCAGTCTGGTATTTGTGTAATGTAAATACCTACTTAGATCATAGATGTCTCCAACATCTGCAGAGTTCTTGCTATAATATCAATTATAATACCCATCACTTGCCAACTTACCAACTTTAAATTAGAATCAGAAGCCAATGGAATGTACCTATGTTTATTTTAATCAAATCTGAGTAAAAAATTATGTAAATTTTCTGGACACAATAACATGCAAGCATAAGTTATCTATGAAAAAATCATCCTTGTTAGTTTCTGAGAAAAAAAAAGGTTTTTAGTCACCAAAACTTGGTATGTTTTATGGTAAGATGTAATGATTCCATGGCTAATTTCTGGTTTCTTATAGGTACCTACATACATAAAACTGACAACAATAGTTTTATTATGTCTGATGTGTGTACAGTACATTTTACTTGATTCCAATAAAGTCTGTCCATCTTAGTATGACAAAACTTAAAATATCAAGGCAACTAAAATTTTTAAATTCGTGGTAAAAAGAATTGTAAATTGAAGTTCATTAGCACCAAAACATCAAAAGTGTCTATCCTGAAATATACTTTATAATAAAGAATGTTGATTACAGGTTCCATACAAAAAAACTTATTTGAATATTTTATTTAGTTCCCACACTTATAAATGTGTGTGAACATTTTGGCATTGTGTTTCTGGGTGAATGTTATGCTGTGTATAAGAATACTACATTGAGTGTGCATTGCGAAACTGTGGAGGTAGTTGTGTTAGCTATTCATGTTGTTGCTTGACCTTGCATATGGTGTAAAGTGCCACACACTTATAAAGTTCTGACAAATTGCTCTGACATTGGACTTTACTAATTAAAATACACCCAGTTTATCATTGCAGAAATACTGAGTTTAATTATTAATGTGGCTGATTTAATTTTCTTTGGTATTGTGTATGTTAAGTGTTAGTGTAAGATAACAAACACATAGTTATCTCCTAAACAGTACCCAAATTATGTTGCAAATATTTATTTCAAGCAAGAACTACAACCCCAACTGAACTGACTGCAACCCCTAGTGCGGCACCTGATTGCCCAAGATATGCATTAATTAATCCTTCAGGTTTTGGTGTCCAAAAGTAATAGATTTTCTATTTTATATGTTTTGTAATATATCGCTTATATTAACTAGGTACTGTAACAGAACTTGTATTGTCATACTAATATAATAAAATTTCAACCGGCTGATGTCTGTGCACATACAAGTTATTTAAGAAATTTCATTATAATTCCTATTTTATAACACCAGAATATTGAGGAGTCCGTCAATATTTGACTGACATCCCCTAGCGCCAACCGAGGGTTCCGTACTTAAAAATATTTTTATTATACCTACCTATGATGTAATGAAAAATTTATGCTTTCACATTTTTTAAAATTTTTATAAGTATTTGTGTTGATTTAATGAAAGGTAAATTTCGGTTTACGATTTATGACGTATTAAAAAAACTACTTACTAGATCTCGTTCAAAACAATTTTCGGTGGAAATTTTCATGGTAATGAACATCTAATATTTTTTTTAGTTTTGTCATTCTCTTATTTTAGAAGTTACAGGGGGGGACACACCCATTTTACCACTTTGGAAGTGTCTCTCGCGTAATCTATTCAGTTTAGAAAAAAATGTTATTAGAAACCCCAATATCATTTTTGAAGACCTATCCATAGATACCCCACACGAATGGGTTTGATGAAATAATAATATGGGGAAAAATTTAATGTTTTATTTTTCTATTTTTGTGAGAAAATCTTAATGCGGTTCACAGAATACATCTACTTACCAAGTTTCAACAGTATAGTTCTAATAGTTTCGGAAAAAAGTGGCTGTGACCTATGGACGGATAGACAGACAGACAGACAGACAGACAGACAGACACACATGATGAATCCATAAGGGTTCCGTTTTTTGCCATTTGGCTACGGAACCCTAAACAGACAATTATAAATAAAGAAGAGTGTCTTTTATTAAATGTAGCCCATAAAAATAATTATACCAATATATCTGATCGCTTCTATATGATTACATATTAGAAAACTTGCTAAGAAATTATAATATTTCTTTATAAAAAAACGTAAAATATCGACACGCCGCAATCCCTTGTTCGAAAATGACGTCACAGGCGGTCGGATATTGCGACTCCGGCGCTGGCAAGTTTGAAAATGTTAGAATGGATAGTGAGTGACACAAATAGCCATACCGAACAATAACAACACCGATCTTGGTATTGAAAAAAGTAATTTATTATTAATTTACTGGTTTCTGTCACATACCTCTTCAAGATGCAGGAGTATACCTACAAGCTTGATTGTGATTGCGGTCTCTCATACATAGGCCAAACTAAAAGAAGCATAGGGACCCGCGTAAAAGAACACATTGCCGATGTCAAACACCGCCGTTCCAGAAAGTCTGCAGTTTGTGAACATACCCTAGACAAGACCCAGCACCACATTAGATTTGATAAACCACAAGTCCTCGCAAAAGAAAACTGATTCCTACCTAGGGTGATTCGTGAGGCTATTGAAATTAAAAAACACCCAAATTTCAATAGAGAAGATGGTTGGGTCTTACCAGCTGCTTGGAACCCCATTATAGAATCTATTAAATACTAAATCCAAGCCCAAAACTGCAAGACCAAAGGATACGGTGAGCTCGTTCTGCGTGAATCGGATCACTAATAATTAACAAAAATGTAATTTTAATTGTTGTGAAATCATACCGAGGAGTCGGAGTCGATACAGATCACTTTCTGGTAGTGTGCCGAATAAGAGATCTGTTCAAAAGATGGCGACATCGTATTCCGGAGTCTTCTAGTGTACTAGAAAGAATAAAAGTAGAAAATTTGAGAGAAGATGAAGTGCAAGGAGAGTATAAAAGAAAATTAAGTTTAAAGTTTGACGGATTAGAGGATATAAGTGAGATAGAAACGTTATGGAACGGTTTGAAAGAAGGAGTCGTGAATGTTGCCATTGATGTATGCGGAGTTTCTAAAAGAAGGAATTGCAATGTAGTAGAGAAAGTATGGTGGGACAAGAATGTGCAGGAAGTAGTTGGTAAGAAGAAGAAAGCATGGATAGATTGGTTGGCTGCGCGAGCCAATCAACGAATTAAAAAGGCTAAGGATGAGGACGTATACAAGGCTAAAGATGAATATAAGAGAATGAAAAATATCGTAAAAGAAATTGTGAAAAAGAGGAAGGATGAGCAGAAGGATGATTTTGATAAACGGTTGTCTGAAGATTTCCAGAGTAACATCAAGTTTTTCTGGAAATCCATAAAAAGAGCTCGAGGAAAATCTAAGACCTCGGCGTTCAATAAGATTAGAGACAAGGATGGAAGTATCGTGAATGGGGAAGAATGCATGTTAAAGAGGTGGAAGGAATATTTTGAAGGATTATTTGAAAGAGATTTATTGCTAGTACCTTCGGTGATGGATGAATCAGTAGAAGTTGAGGACGGAATCAGTATGGATGAAATTGTGAAAGCGATGAACAGTATGAAATCGGGAAAATCTGCAGGATATGATAGGATATCTGCCGAAATGCTGAAGGCTGGACAAGGCGTGGTAGCTAGTCAGCTTTACCGCCTTTTCAACTTGTGTTGGAGTAATGGTCTTGTACCAAAAGATTGGTGCAAAGCCGTAATCGTGCCACTCTACAAGGGAAAAGGGTCACAGCAAGATTGCAAAAATTACCGAGGCATTAGCCTTCTCAGCGTGGTTGGTAAATTATATGCAAAAGTGTTGATTGAAAGAGTGGTGAAAGGAACAGATGATAAAATATGGGATGTGCAAGCGGGATTTAGGAAAGGTATGGGGTGTATGGACCAGGTCTTTTCTTTGCGATGCGTAGCTGAAAAATTTTTGGCCAGAAGCCAAAAAGTCTACTGCGCATTCGTGGATTTAGAAAAGGCCTATGATAGAGTATTAAGGAATGAATTGTGGTCAGTACTGTCTATGTATGGGGTGGATGCCGGCCTGATTCGTGCACTGAAATCTCTCTATGAGGATTCCAGTGCATGTGTCAGGATAAACGGGACCTACACTGAATGGTTCAGCATCGATAAGGGTGTTAGACAGGGATGTGTAGCGTCACCGTGGCTGTTCAACTTATTCATGGACAGTTGTCTGAAAGATTTGAAAGACAGTGAATGTGGTTTAAGAATGAATGAGTTACTTGTCAAATGTCTCCTCTATGCCGATGATCAAGTTATCCTTGCATCTTCGGAGGAGGAGTTACAGGAGATGGTAACAGTTATGGATGGCGCTTTTAGGAATAAGGGAATGAAAGTGAATGTAAGTAAGACGAAAGTTATGATTTTTGAAAGGGAAGAAATTATGACAGTATGCAATATTTTGATAGGTGGCGTAAGAGTGGAACAAGTAAAAGAGTTTGTATATCTGGGTTCTTTGTTTACTAGGGATGGTAAGCATGAGAGTGACATTGAAAGGAGAGTGAGTGCCGGTAATCAAGTGAATGGGGCGCTGCACACTTTCATGAATAGCCGAAGTGTGTCCGAAAAGGCTCGGCGGGCCGTAATTGGGGGTGTGTTGGCGCCGACACTAATGTATGGTAGTGAAAGTTGGGTATGGCAGAAGAGACATGAAAGTAGAATAAATGCTGTAGAGATGAGAGCGTTGAGAAGTATGTGTGGGGTAACTTTGAAAGATAGAGTGAGAAACAGCGTGATAAGGGAGCGGTGTGGTGTGAAAGAAGGTATAGTAACAAAGATTGAGAAAGGTATGTTAAGGTGGTTTGGGCATGTACAGAGGATGGATGAACGGAGATTGACGAAACGAGTATACATGATGAGTATGGATGGAAGAGTTGGAAGGGGCCGACCTCGACGAACGTACGACAACCAAGTTGCGGCCGTTCTTAAAAAAGGACAGGTTAAGAGCACCCTTAACCGACGTTCATGCATGAGGAGGTTAATGAACATAGATGAAGCGAAAGTGGTATGCCAGGATCGTAGCAAGTGGAAATCTATAGTCTCTGCCTACCCCAATGGGAGACAGGCGTGAAAATATGTATGTATGTATGTATGTTAATTGTGTTAGTAATTTTAACATTAAGACGTCCAACACCTCAGTCTACCCGTGACCATGGATGCTGTAAAGGATCCGAAACGTCGGGAATTAAATAAAATTAATACAACGCGATAAAATCCGTAAAATTATTTCAATTATTATTAATAATTTCAATAATTTCAATTATTAATAATAATGTTTTTGATCTTTACACACGAGTTGTACAGTCGTAGCAGAAAGAAGAAAATAGTAGCTGATACCTACTCATATTACACAAAGAAATACTCGAGTCTGTCATTTACATCACATCTACTCAATTAAAAAAATTCAAAGACTAGTTTTGTTTTTACGGATGCTTCATTATACGACTGACGCGTTATAGAACAGTTTCTAAAAATATTAATAAGATTCGGGAGATTAAAAAACCTAACACAATTTAATTAACAAGCTTATTCTTCAATTTTGAAATATATCTTCAAAAAAATATTAAGCATATATAATATACCAGTGGTTTACCTATTTCTAATTCGTGATCTGATTCAAATACTTCCGTATTTTCTTCCTGACCTTCCAGTATTCTAATTAGTTCATTTGCATTCGACATGTTGTCGTTTGATCGAAATATATTCTGACTGCACACTTATAAATAGTATCTACTCAATGCGTTATAGTTATTTATCACTTGCCCTCACTATTCCAATCTTTTCTCCGTTTATGACGCCACAGGCAGTCGGGTAAATACGACTCCGGCGCTGATAAGTTGAATGTTGTTAAAACTTGGAGTGTTGTGCCCATTAAGGAAAATTTTAACTTATCGATTAATGTTTTAGAATTAGAAGCAACTTCTTAGTACAAACTATTAATTAAATAATGTAAGTATGTTAAGTTAAAAGTCCCACTACAAAAAGAAAAAAGTAAACATTCATAATATTTTATCATTGATTTAATTAAGCAATTATTATATTTTATGCATATTTATCGTCGACTTGACCCCAACACTACTGTCGGATATATACGACTGCGGCGGTGGAAATCTTATAAAATACTCTGTTTAGCTCTTTACAATTAAGCTTTTTTTTATTATTGAAATTTAGGTCTTTCGACGGGTTATATAAGCCGAAATAAAAATAAAATGATTCACAAATATCTTCTGTTGGATTTTTATTAAAAACTTTTACTGCTTATATGAAAACATTGAAAAAGGAGTTACATAATAATATGGTCGGAAATATACGACGGCGGCGCCAGGGGTATGAATCCTAGTGGTCGGATATATATGACCCCGGGCGGTTAAAAGGTTAAGCGCGAATGCTTCACTACAGGGTACTTAGATTACTAGGGTTGGATTCCCATTTCTCAGGTCTGACAAAGTATTATTGGATTTTTTTATGAAATTCTCAGTACCAGCTTAGTTTACATTTGTGCCCGATTAAAGGAGTTTGTCCACTACACTGTCTCATACAATGAGCATACTTACAGGAAAGTTTCAGGCATGGGAACAAGCATGTCATGAACTACTATGCCCACTAGAACATTTTATATAATTTCATAAATAATTTCTGGGAAATTGTGTGTTTTTACAATAAATTACCCAAAGTCGATCTCACTGGCAAGAAATTTAAAAATTATGTCAAATTGTTCTTGTTCAGAAATCCTATTATATAATCAAGGACTACATTGACGATAACGATACGTGGTGTTTGAATACGAATGCACAAGTGGCCTCCCTGGCAACCTGAGGTTATTACTAAATAAATAGGAACTTGTACAGTTGAAATTTTCGTAGTGTCTTCAAACACCTAGTTTTATGTACATACAGTTACCTACTTTGACTATGTCTGTTCTTTCACATAGTTTATTATTATTTTTTATGATATTGACTTCTCGACTGCTGAGAACTTTATTTTAATATCGACTTCTGTCCAACTTGGTCATTTCCCTTCAATGTCCACATACATTGAGTTCTAAATGGGTACCAAGTTCAGAATAGATAAGAATCAAATCTTGAACAGGATTGCTCAAGATTTGATTTAGATAGTCCTTAATTGGCCAATTCTTAATATTGAACTTAGCTCCTATTTTTACATTTATGTTTTAATAGCTTCCGCCCGCGACTTCGTCCGCGTGGAATAGTTACTTAGTCTTAGCGTGATGATATATAGCCTATAAGCCTTCCTCAATAAATGGGCTGTCTAACACTGAAAGAAATTTTCAAATCGGCCTAGTATTTCCTGAGATTAGCGCGTTCAACTTGAAGCAAACAAACTCTTCAGCTTTATAAGATTTAATAATGTGATATTATCATATCATTATGTTTTCTAAAGAACTTATTATTATTTTTCAACAAAAAGCATAAAGCGTGAAAGCTTTTTCGAAATAAAAACATTTTTACTTGAATTTCTTAATAGAAGGAAAATTTTTTTTGACTGATTAACTGTTACGTCCCTAGTACGGTCATGGTATGAGACATTGTAGTGGGCAGATTCCTTATGGCAATTGGCCTCTATTAACGGGACCTAAACATACCGGTCAACTGTGGGTGAACGTGAACTTGGATGTGGTATTCAAAGTTGTATCTCTGGTCTGGAGGTCTAACTTTAGTTAAATATAGGTACATAATTATATTGGATAACTTGTTACAGAGACAATGAAGAATAGAAGTTTGGCCGGCAATTGTGGCATTGGGGTGTTTGTCATTGCCCTTGTAACGGTGGCATTAGCATTCGGCACGCCTAGTTGGTTGGTCAGCGATTCAAGAATAAGAGGCGCCAAATTAGATAGGTAGGTAATTGTTATAAATATAGAAGTAACGTATCTACTTCCCGTTTCATATACAAATCTCTGAATTTCATTACTTTGACATTGAAGGGATTCCTGAATCCTGATGCATACGTCTCGAAATAAGTCATACATTTATGACTTGTACAGGTAGCGCGTTCCCAAACGATAGTGTCCGCTATGAGTAAGTGCTCAAGATTTGATTTGGATAGTCCTTAATTGGCCAATTCTTAATATTGAACTTAGCTCCTATTTTTACATTTATGTTTTAATAGCTTCCCCCCGCGACTACGTCCGCGTGGAAAATTTTGCATAGATTTTTGCCGTAGTCGTGTAACTATAAATTTTTTTTGTATGTTTTTTTAGACTTGGGTTATGGAGTCACTGCTTCAGATCGCTACCAGATCCTCTCGATCAATATCAGAGGCGATTCTTCGTTGGATGCCGCTGGGTCTACGACCCCTTCACGACAGGATACGATAAAATACGTGGCTATTTACTCCCTGGTTAGTATTTGATTTCTCTGTCCTAAATTATAGGTAAAAATCCCACTTTTTCTTAAATCTATATATATAAAAGAAAGTCGTATTAGTTACACTATTTATAACTTAAGAACGGCTGAACCGATTTGGCTGAAAATTGGTGGAGAGGTAGCTTAGAACCAGGAGACGGACATAGCATAGGATACTTTTTATCCCGTTCCCGTGGGATGTGATGACAGACCGAACTCCACGGGGGCCAAGCCGCGGGCAGAAGCTAGTATAATAATAAATTATGATAAAGGTTATATTTCGGGCATTCAGTCTAAAACTAAAATAACAAGGAAATGCAAACCTTAAAATGACATAATTCAGAATGTGAAGGCAAACTTTGACCGGCGGGTCTCGCTGGTTTGGTGGCTTAGTGGTCATAGTGTCTGGTGTATTCAACCAGAAGCAGGTTCGATTTCTACCCGCAGTCGATTTTTTCATTAAATAAAATAATTTTAGAATAGAAAATGCAAAAAAAAGATTACAAATAGATGCTTTTCTTTTCTACCCCTATCTATCATCGAGCTTTATTAGAATAAATATGTAAACACTTAAATTACATAGGTACTAATACAACGAAGTTTTATTTTGCAGGTTTCATGATAGCAACACAGTTTTTTTTTACATTGTGTTTGCTAGGAGTCTTGATCTGTACAATATTAGTGTTGATGTTCTTCCTTTGTTGTGGACCTGACCAACATAGATATGTGACATTGATCAAAAGTATTGGATACATTATGGTAGGATCAGGTAAGATACATTCATTATTTAAAAACAGTTCCTTCATAAAAGATTACAGGCGACATCAAGATGTAGTTGTCAAACTGTAAAATCTCATATCTAAGACCTACTTGTTTGCAAAAGAAAGCTTACGTTGCAGTCCTCGTTGCCTTACAGTTCATTCGTGTGTAAAGTCACCACTGACCTCTATAATACAATCCTCTATAGCACACTGGACAGGCGACTGTCAACGTTTTATTCAGACACATTCATATTCGCCATTTTGGCTGGCTGATAGCAGAAGTGAGCAGTAATGGAATAACTTCATACAACTTCAACATCATAAAGATTACCAAGCGAGGGCAGAATGTTTTCCCAGACGTTTTTTCAGAAAATGTTGGTACATCAATTTGAAAGTGTTGTATCTACAGTAGATATAAAAGTAGGTACTGTTCAGGTTCTACTTTTTACATCAGCCCATTATGGATAAACTACACCCAGCGGGCAACAAGGCACAAACACAACAATACAATAAATAACGGCTCCCCAGGTTTCTTTATTAGGCTTATGGATATACGCATCACATCTATGATTTGCGATCCATGGTGGCGGTGAGCTAATTCTAGGCCCTGGCAACCCTAGGTATACTAGCTAGGTACTACCTACATTAGTTTCACATTAAGGCTGCCTTGTACGACGTGCGAGGGTACGCGATGAAATCAACCACTAAAGCATAAAACTTATTCTTTGCTTATTGAAAGTTTTGTTCAGATTCATTACTTCAAAGGTAACTTTTTATTTCCCATTCTAGGTATATGTGGAGCGATCGCTGTGATAGTTTTTGCCAGTTTGGGAAATACAGATGGCTGGATGCCAGACCATCCCAACAATTATTTAGGTAATTCTTTTTTTCATGACTATCAATAGTAAAGTCCTGGTTTACGCGAATATTAGACATTGTAATAAAACTATTATTGATGCCGTGAGGGCTCCGAAATATCGGGAATTAAATAAAATCAATACATCGCGACAAAATCCGTAAAAAGTAGTTTTATTTCATTAGTACTAATGTTAATTGGCTAATGTTTTATTTTTGCAGGTTGGTCATTTGGTTTGGGTGTAGTGGGTTCTGTGGCATGCTTGGTGGCCGGTGCCCTTTTCCTGACTGAATCTAATATCCAATCCAAGAAACGTGATAAAATAAAAGAATCACAAGCTCGATTTGAACTAGAGTATGAAACAAAAGCTTAACATCACAATTAAATGTAATTATTATTAAGTTAAGATCTGACAATATCCCAACTCCGTCCAAAACAGCTGGTGAATATTTGAAAGACTAATTATAATCAGTAATTTTTACAGTATATTTTGTATTGATTATATTTTAAGAAGTCTTAAGTTTATTAAATAATGATTGTATGATTTGATAATTTTTGTTTTTTTGGGAGAATGGAGCTATCATATAAGTAACTATGTAGGTATGTACGCTGCCTGTAAAGTGACTGAAATAAAATGTTTCATGGTTGTTTTAACATATGTATTAGTACCAGATTGTGTTAATATTTAATGGATGGATTAGACGGATTACCTCCATTATAACTTATAAAATAACTCGTAAAAAGTTTGCACATAATTTGTTTGTTTTTAAAAGTTAGTTATTAAATAAGGTGTGTGTAGTGGACATGATTAATGCAATGTGAGTATTGTGTATTGTTTTTTAAAGTATGATTATTATGTGGTTTTAGAGGGATATTATTACAAAGCTTGGTAACATTATATTACATACATATTGTAAAATAAGAAACATTAAGCATATCAATGATGCCTTATTTTATTATTCATTTATTGTAACCTTATTTACTACTTTTCAATATTTTTTAATATGTAGGTAAGTGATGTGTATTAGTAAGTAGTGTATTTTTAATAACATTAGGCTATAATTATAATATAGTGTTTAAGTTTTAAGTAACTTTTTATTACTCCCTTAGTAATAAAATTCTTATTTTTTCCTTTTATCAGTTGAGTCGATGGTGACTCTTGCCACTGTCGAAATAATTAACAATTTCTAAAATAATTACAGAAGTAGGTATAACGATGATGGTGGTAATTTTGGAATAAGCATAAGACCTAAACATACCGGCGCACTAGGTTATAATATAACATAATAGCAATGCAAACAGCGCCGTCTATTATTGCAGGCAGTGCAATGTAAAATTACTAATAATTGACTAATACCCTAGAATAAATGGCTAAATATTTAAACTAGGTACTACACAAACTACTATATAAACTATAGGTAGGTATTCAAACTACTGTTCGGATAAGATTTGTATACGTATATTATTATTACTAGCTTCCGCCCGCGACTTCGTCCGCGTGGAATAGTTACTTAGTCTTAGCGGGATGATAGCCTATAGCCTTCCTCAATAAATGGACTATCTAACACCGAAAGATTTTTTCTAATCGGACCAATAGTTCCTGAGATTATCACGTTTAAGCAAACTTGGCAGGTGGCAGGAAGCTGAAGGGGATCATCATCTCCTTACAGGTGGTAAGAAGATGATGATCCCCTTCAGCGGCTTGTAGTATGTTTTGATTGAAGCTCACTTCAAGATATAGCCAATATTGTTAGTTGATAATTGAGTATTGAGTATCCGAGCGGAACTTTAGTAAAATATGTCACGGGAACAGGAATAATAAAAGAACGCTAAATGGGGATATGTCCTTTAGAGCGTTTGTTGGATCCGAGCGGACCCAAGCTCGGTCCGCCCGGATACAAAACAAACGCTCTAAAGGCTGATGAATAACGTATTTATTTGGATAAGGATTAATAATATCATGTTTATAAAAACACCTACGCAAATAATGCATTTGGAATTTTAGAACAAAGTTAGCATAAAAAAGGTTATAGTGAGCCAACCTTAAAAGATAGACATAATTATGCTGTCGTGGACTTTTTTTTAGAACTTTTAAAGAGGAACAATTCTGTGATATATGTTTTTTGCGAAACTAACCGTTTACGCAGCGCACGCATCGGACGCTCTCAAAAGGAAAAAAAAACGAATTTTAGAACAAAGTTAACATAAAAACGTTTATAGTGAGCCAACCTTAAAAGATAGACATATGCTGTCGCGGACTTTTTTTTAGAACTTTTAAAGAGGAACAATTCTGTCATATATGATTTTTGCGAAACTTTAATCGTTTACGCAGCGCATGCATCGGAAGCTCTCAAAAGGAAAAAAACCCCGATTTTGAAACATTCTTCATTGATGCTCCGCTCCTATTGGTCTTAGCGTGATGATATATAGCCTATAGCCTTCCTCGATAAATGAGCAATCTAACACTGAAAGAATTTTTCAAATCGAACCAGTAGTTCCTGAGATTAGCGCGTTCAAGCAAACAAACAAACAAACTCTTCAGCTTTATATATTAGTATAGAGTATAGATATATATTTGTACTAGCTTCTGCCCGCGACTTCGTCCGCGTAGCGTGATGATATATTGCCTATAGCCTTCCTCAATATATGGGCTATCTAACACTGAAAGAATTTTTCAAATCGGACCAGTAGTTTCTGAGATTAGCGCGTTCAAGCAAACAAACAAACAAACGAACTCTTAAGCTTTATATATTAGTATAGATATAGATAATACGATCACAAGAAACAGAATTAGGCGTTACTTTACAGATTAAAAATGTTAACCACTCGTTATTTAATAAAGGTATAAATATATATTATTACTTCCTAATGAGTTGTTGTTTTCATTGTAGTAAACAGCAAAGCCCTTTACGAGATCGAGATATCGCAATTTCTCCGTCCTTTGCTCTATCCTTAGTTACTAACAAGTACCTACTTATATAAAAATTCAACAGGAACATATTATACCTGTACAAAATCACGCCTGCATTGCCTAAGGGGTAGGCAGAGGTGAATAAGATTATCTGGGTTCAAATCCAAGCTGCTCCGATTTGCTAAGTGTAAGTAGGTACCTACAAGCACATAGAAAAACGATTGGTTTTTCTATGTGAAATCAAATCAAAATGAATCAAGATGTAAATAAATAAAAACATTTACCGGTAACCGCTAAATAAGATAAAACAGAGTAATCAGAATAACTCTACATAAACAGGGTATCACGGGACATATAGAGTGCTTATCCAGCGAGCACCAGCCGGTGTAAAAACTAAATAGGTATTTGAGTAGGGTAAAGAAGTAAATCTCCTATATTATATTGTAGTCTTTGGAAGTAAACAAAGAATGACAACTTTTTCTCTAGAGGACTAACACGACATCGCTAATACCTCAACGAAATTTGATTCCATACCAAGTGTCATTTTGAGTTGAAAATGTTGACATTGTTTTCTTCCATAAGCATCCAGCCTTAAAGTAATTATTTTATAACGTGAAACCACCTACCATAGTATAGAAACAGTGCGCACAATTTATTTGAGAAACTAAAGAGTTTCCATATAATCAAATCATAAAATAAATAAATAAATGGGTCATTTAATAATAATAATTGCAGCGTGCGTTAATTTTTACTGATGCCGAAACAGTTATTGGAGATTTTTATCTATGTAGGTAGGTATGTGTTTATATTTTCATGCTTCACGTCAATACTCAGACTAAAGCAATACTGTGAATATTTTTTTTAAACTAAATACGTAATAAAAATGTCAAAAATAAGTAGCTCAATGGCGCTAAAATATGAAATACCAGAATTCTTTTCTTTTCTTCATGAGATGTTTGATGTAGTTAGTTGTAACTTGGAGAGGACAACGTCTGTCAGGCCAGCTTGTTAAATATTATAACATTTAGATAATCTATACTATTATAAACTTGTAAAAAAGCTGTCTGTACATTGAAGATATTAAAAAAAGCAGTGGGTTAGGGTTTAAAATCATCTCCGAACCAAAAAAAAATGATTTTTAAAATTTGTTTGACTTGTCTGTAAGTATGTTTGTTTGTTATGCTGGGGACACACTAGCGAGAAATGCCATTAATTATCGCGATAATGGACGTTAATATAGGTGTAGCCACAACTTAACGGGATAATTTGACAATGGCATTAACAATGCCGTTTGGCGTTAGGCGATAGCTTTGGAGGCGGTACATCAAAGAGATTAACACGAGAATTCATGCGATGAAGCGGCCACACTATGTATTGTCAGTGTGCGTCGAGAGCGCAACGGGTTCGGACGTATTTGTTTTTTTACGACGGATTTGCCTCAAAATCGCACGTTTTTGTCTATACGTACTATGGCGACGGAGTGGAGTAACGAGAAAGTAATTATTTTTCTAGAAATTCTGCAAACAGAACCATGTTTGTGGGATCCCTCTCATCAGTTTTCTCTTTATTCGATAATGATTCAATAAAGTCAAATAATATAAATTTACACTCATGAAATATAGAGCTCTGTCGACGTCCATCTTGCCTGAATTGAAGTAAATTCAACGCCGTTTTTATCGCCTTAAAGAGCATTCATGTTGACCGTTAAAGTGTAGCCACCCACTTTAATGCGTTAAAAATTATCGCAATAATTATCGAGATAATGGGCATTGACGTTAAACGCTAGTGTGGCCCCAGCATTACGGATTGGCGCAAAAAGTATTGAATAGATTTTAATTTTGTTATCAACGTTAGAAAGTAGGTATAATTATGCTCCAACTTAAAAACTGGTGAACTTCTTATCTCATTTAATTAAACGGATGCTGAGTACAGCTTGACCGCTCTGATGTATAGAGGCCCACACAAAGGAGAGATCATCACTGTTGGTTTTTGATTAAATTATTTTTGGAAACCATTTCTAATCCTAATACTTATAGCTTCAGGTGAGCGAAGCCGCGGGCAAAAGCTAGTTATATTATTACTGTAGTACAAAGTACCTACAAATAACAAAGTACAAATATTAATTAAAATATGTAAGTATAAAATTCAACTGTTTTAACTAAACCTCAGAGAACTAAACGTTCCGAAAGGCAAATTGACTTGACTTGACAAGACAGACATTGGAGGTTGGACCCGCTATGTCAAAATTCAATAGTTGGACCGTTGGACTTTGACTATCTATCTATAAGGACCCGCCTCTCATGATCATTCCCCTCTGTCAAGGTAGTGGATTAAAAAATCTAACGCGTTTATCAAAACTGTTTCCGAAATCGATTTTTCATTAACAGAATCGTTTCCGCTCAGTAAGGTTATCATAAATGCTCCGTGTAAATACCGATATACGTGCAGTTAATGTATGCAAAAAAATATCTAATATCTTACTTAGATAAAGATGGAGTTATTTTCCGTATGTAAGTATTAAAGTTCATTTATTTCTATTTAAATCACATAATACAATTTATTAATAAAGATCGAGGACGTTACCGATTCAATAATCGAGTATAAAATAATCGTTTAGTTCAAGCATGCACTCCCCACGAGACTACCCGCACTCCCCACGAGACTATCCGCACTCCCCACGAGACTAGCAAATTTTTTTTACTAACAATATCAGCCTTCTGCTAATACACGTAAGATTTAAATTTGAAATATCCATCAAAATGTCATTTTTTTATTTCAATTATATATCATCCAATAGGATGTCACCATTTCTGATTTCCAATTATAGGTCTTAATGCAGAATTACCGTTTTTTGGCAATTATAGGCCTTATATATATTATGATATAATGCATAAAACTCGAATTTTAAAAAGTGTAGCGAGACTATGTCCCTCTTTTGTTTTGTCATTTTAATTAATGATGTGATAGTGTTTGTTTACGATTTCGAATCGATATCGATATTATTTTCGTGTTCAATGTAAGACCAAATTATAATAATTGCTAAAGATCACTAAAGATGAATATCATGAATTTATGATATCACTATATTTTAATAAAATAACATTTTTGGAAATGACGTAACTAAGATTATTGATTATTTTTGATATCCAGTATTAGATATTTTATTTGTTACTTTTTCAGATCTACAAAAGACCTTCATTTAAAATGATATAGGTGTGATTGATAAATAATAGCTTAAGCCGTTGCGGATAAATTTGTTGATAAAAGAATTTATAAATTAACATATTTAAATCGTATTTCAAAAATCATTCAAAATGATTTCTAAAATACGGTATGGTTAGAAGGTCTGGGGTTTCTTTTACCGCTTAAGTGGAAAACCTGCACATGTCCCGCCTGATGGTAAGTGTATATATAGTGTTAATGTACCCTATTATATGAACGCTTGCAGCACCTGGGGTATCACTCGCCCGTTGCCGAACCTGTAAAAATCTTTTCACACCCGGTAGACAACCCACAACACCGGTACCCCCACTGCCAACATAACGCTTCCTCGCGGAGCTCTGGCGATCTTGCTCACCGTTAGGAACACAACATAGTACAGTCACAGATAATAGAATACTAGTAGTACAGTGCTATGTTATTTGGCTACTATTTTCTGCAAAGTGTAGGTGTTTCCCCAGTTGGGTAGCTCCAATTGTAAGTGAGTTATTCAATTCCACTATGCCCTGCCTCTCGGGGTGTTTCTTCAAACACATTATTTTCTTTTTTCGATATCCGGCTCAAAGAAATAACGAGAGTAAGGAACACGACATACCATCACGTCTTTATTCCCCGAAGGGTTAGACAGATGCGTACTTAGGGGGCGAGCCTATTGCCATTCATCGGGCATCAACCCTTAATTTTATAGAAAAACTCCAATAACACATTGCTCGACCGGGGAATCGAACCCAGGACCTCTAGCGTAGCGCTTCTGTTCATATTAACGCGCGACATAATGAACAAAATCGTATTTACTCCTACTTATATCTCGTGGGAAACAAAATTCTCTGTCTAGTGTTATTCCTAATATATCAGCCTGGCAAAGAAAAGAAAAAATCAAAATGAAAGAATCAAACTAATTGGTATCAAAGTATTTGTAACATAACGTCCCCAATATCCGCTCTATCTATACTAATATTATAAAGAGGAAAGATTTGTATGTATCAATGTATGTAACAAATAAACTCAAAAACTACTAAGCCGATTTCGAAAATTCTTTCACCATTTGAATGCTACATTATTCAAGATTAACATAGGCTATAGAATATGTATTTCGAAAAGTTTGCGATTTCTCTCACCCGTGCGTTTATTTTCCAATTACATAGTATGTTACACCTATTTATATATATACCTAAACAGTTCCTTTGTTTTGTATTTCATTAGCATGCAATGAGAGCATTGCATTGAAAATAATTATGACGCAAGATATTAAAAAGGTGTGTATGGATGATTTTAATTTTGCAAATAAATAATTACATATAAAAATAATTTGTAATGTTGTTACGTTTTTCTCCATTCTTCCTAAAATTAGAGGTGTGTAACTCAGCTCCGAGTCAGCTCAAAGAGTCAGATCGCACGGGTCTGAGCCGTTGAGTCACAGCTCAGCAACAAAACGACCGGCTCACGGCTCAAATCAGCTCATTGAACTGATCTGAACTTGTGAATCGCTCCACAGATATGTCGTGAATAGTGAGTGAGTCAGTGAGTGATTCTGATCTACACTTGAGGTTCAATCAATAAGTTTTTGGTCAGAGAGTCTCCACTAGGGTGGAGATATGTAAGTTATGTTAGAATAAAAATTATTATTTCGTTCTAAAATATGATAAATTCAATAAATAAATAAGAAAATTTAAAAGAATAGTGTGAAGTGAGTGAAAAGAACTGTCAACTGCCGCAGCTCAGACGGCTCGCGCGAACCATAAACCTGTATAGGTACAAATTGAGCTGATCTGCGAGCTGAGTCACTGAGCCGGCTCACTCACCTGAGTCATGAGCTGATCTGCAGCTCGCGTATTTTTGATGAGTTACCCACCTCTACCTAAAATAATCTATCGATATAAAATATCGACATAGTAGCTTCCTAATTATTTTTATTGTATTATACGTTCGTATTGTCGTCAATTCTTGTATGTTGACGTATTTGACCTCTATGTGTGCGTAAATTGTGTTAGTGGTGAAGAATTTAATATGTGTGAGTTCGTGGCGATACAAAATGATTTTGAGTATGTGTGCAGCAATGTCTATGTAGTGTTTCCTCCCCCCGCACCAAAAGTGACAGACTTTTTTGTTCATAGAATTAAGCGCGTCACTTGTCCAGGGATAGATAGTCAAAGCCGTTGGACCCTGTTGGACCTCAGATTCAATGAGTTGGACCTGCTTGGAAGTTAGACTCTGGTTATAGGCGGGAAAATGAAAAGTGCACATTATTGTCGATTTTATATTATTTTTCAAAACTCGAATTTCTCCGAAGTTTAATGTGTAATTATGGTGGATAATTAACCATTAAGTGTTCGTGAACGTGTGAGAGTGTAGGCAAATGATATAAAATTGAGACTTTTTGGGTTCACTCCTAAACTCCATCGAAGCCTCAATAAAGTTTCTACCGTTTTATTGGGGCTTCTCAACTCAACAAGTTATACTTGACACTGGCGAACACAAAAAGTGTGGTGCCATATTACAATCCCAAGCAATCCCATAATAGGAAATATT
Organism: Acronicta leporina; assembly: GCA_947256265.1. NCBI lineage: Eukaryota > Metazoa > Arthropoda > Insecta > Lepidoptera > Noctuidae > Acronicta > Acronicta leporina. The sequence goes on from OX366514.1 coordinate 9,559,069, forward strand.
ATTTGATTACTCTAATACTTGACACTAGCAAATAAACAAAGGTGTGGCGCCATAATTAAAAAAAAAAAGTTAGACTGTCAGTGTCATTAGTTGTTGAATGTTGACACTATTGACAGTTGAATTGAATATCAACAGCAGCAGTGCGCTATTTGTTGACGCTTTAAACAATTTTTTTCGTCTAGATATCGTAACTTGAATTAAAAAGGGATATTCTAAGTATTATTTTTATTTTTAATAAATACACATCATGACAGCCGCCGATAATGAATATCCGAAGGCTTCAAGTAAGTATTAGAGTAGTAATTCGGGCACGCCCTTAGCATTTGAAACAGCGCCTACGTTTCATTTTTTTTTATTCATTTCAATTGCAATATTCTTACTATTTTCGTGTAATGTAATGGGAATTTTTAAATAATCAATATTTACAGATGCCACTCTCATTGGAGCCAGTATTACGTATATTGCTGGCCTGTTTTTACTTCTATCGTTTGCCGGACCTTATTGGATCGAGTCGTATCCCGAAATGTTTTCAAGCTTCAAACACATGGGCCTATGGGAATATTGTTTTGATCGTTTTCGGTACCCTTCTTATCAATTTGACAAGCTCTTTCAAGGCTGTCACTACATTTTTAGTGAGGTATGTATTGATAAAGAATGTTGTTTTAAAATTAATTTAAAAAAGGCTTGAATTCTATTTTGTACAACTTAATTATTTATGTCATCAGTTAATTTTCATGTCTTAGGAGTTTTATGTCATCCGAGAGTGGCTGCTTCCAGGCTGGTTAATGGCGGTTCAATCATTTGTTACCATGGCATTGATATTGTCATTAACATCCCAAGTGTTGCTTGCATGTGTGATAGTGCGGTGGCCACTACGCACAGTTTTACGATATGAGTGGATCTTTGTTACTTCAGCTTTTATAATGGTGGCTTTGTCAAGTAAGTATGACTATATTATTTTTTTTTTTTTTTTTTTTTATGTGATAACAGGCAAACGAGCAGACGGATCGCCTGATGGTAAGCGATCACCGCCGCCCATGGACACCTGCAACACCAGAGGAGTCACAAGTGCGCTGCCGGCCTTTTAAAAGGGAGTACGCTCTTTTCTTGAAGGTTTGAAGGTGGTATTGGTCCGGAAATACTGCAGGCGACAGTTCATTCCACAGTTTTGTTGTGCGAGGCAGAAAGTTTCTAGAGAAACGCACAGTTGTGGACTGCCAGCCATCAAGATGATGGGGATGGAACTGTTGTCGCGTAGAACGATGGCGAAAAGAGGCTGCAGGGATCAATCCGAACAATTCCTCGGAGCACTCCCCATAGTATAGGCGATAGAGGATGCAAAGCGAGGCCACATCTCTACGCAGCGCCAAGGGGTCAAGCCGGTTTGAAATAACTTGGCAGTTGACGATTCGAATCGCTCTTCGTTGGATGCGGTCCAGAGGGAGAAGCTGGTACTCGGGTGCTCCTGCCCAGAGATGATTTTAATTTAATTTTAATTATCTCAAGTATGATAAATAAATAAGGATTAATAGTAGTCCTTAGACCATGATGAAAATTACGACAAACCAGTAATGTAATGGCATGGATGTTGTAATGTCTTCAGATATTGTTGTAATACATCACAATAACCATTTATTTTGTTGCAGGTGTGTTTTTGTTTTTAGCAGTATCCATTTTTGGTGGTAACTGCTACCGCCGTGACTGGCTACTGTATCCTTCATTCAATGTGCTGTCTTGGTCTTATGCTTTTGCTGTAGTTGCCTTCATATTGTTTGGTAAGATTGTGTTTTCAATTTGATGTAGGTACTTACGACTTTAAATCAGTGTTTGTTAGTTTTGCGTTTTGTTGATGGCTGTCTTACTGTATTGACATAACAAAATCATAAAAGTACCTATGTATTTTAAAGTATAGAATTGATAAAATGTAAATAGAAATGGATGATATATCATTAACACTGCAAACTCAGCAACTACAAACTCGGTGACAACCTAAATATACAGTACTTTGACGTCAAAACATGGAACTTGACTTAAGTTCCGTTTTGCTAGTTTTTAACACATTCTCAAACATGTGGTTTCACTACTTTCTCCACCATTATTAATACAATGGACTCTAAAAATCCACCTGTAAAATTTTATGTGATTGTTGAGTCTAAAACCACTTAGTCAGTTTAAATTTGTTTAAGCTATGTCTTAAAAATATTAAATTTATGCTTATTTATATTCACAGGTTTTGCAGCAATCCTTTTATACTTGGAGTCTCGAAAGCTTTATGAATTGCGTTTGGAAGCAAAGAATTTGGTGGCTCAAATGCAACATAGCCAACCAGAACATGCTTTGCATCAGCTGCGCGATCAGTTGCAGCAGCAACGTCAATTGGGTTACATATAGATTGGTAATAATATAATTATATATGAATTACAAACACATTACCTTCGAGAACTTTGATTCTTTTCTTATGATTTTTTTATGCAAATGAACTCACACAGACAACTTTCTTTGAACACAGAATAGATCATTCAAGTTTTTCAATAAACATAGTTTCAGTTCATTTATGTCGTAAGCGAACTACACAGTTTAAGTGGTATGCTGGTTAAAAGCTTGGAAGAAATTATTCCCTATTTTTAAGATATACTTATGAATTATATTATTAGAAATAAAATCATGACTCTTAAATAGTGTTCTACTTTTTTAATTTGATGTCATATTATGTAGACAATAAGTTTTATGGTAATCTTTCAGTTATACTATGGTATGGTATTGACTTATTTGTAATATTTTTTAGCATTAAGCCTATATTTCGATCTTTAGTTTACAACTATATATTATTTTCATTATGTATTTCATTATGGAATTATTTTAATGGCCATTTAGGTTGCAGATATGTGTTAGATAATGTTGTTATGGTATTGATGTTGTAAAAGCTGCATACAGTTAAATGTAGTGTTTACCAACAATGTGTAAACACATAATTAAACAACTGCATGGAACGGTTTTTCGAGTAATGTGTGTTGTTCTTAAACAGAGCAGATTAGGCACTGACAAGTTCACATTATCTTTTAGAAACACACTCATTTTATAAAACTTTGCTGTTGCCCACTGTTTAACTCCCCTCTGAAAGTACTTTTTGAGACAATGTAACTGTCTAAGGATTCATAATGTCCTAAGATATTTTTCTTTTTATATTAATTGATTTGATAGTAATGTGTAGATATTATAATGCTCTTATGTAGATCCGATATTATCGTAAGTTTAAGTTATTTTAATCAGTTTTTTTAACAAAAGTCCTTTTAAACTACGTATTTATTCGAATTAATCTGATAAATTGAGTGCCTTATAAAAACGTCTTTTGTTAACAAAATATTTCTAGGTATATCGTTGTTAAACATAACGAATCCGTCCAAAAAATAATCTCGTTTTTTAAAGTCATTCCAAGGATGTGCACCGTACTGATAATTTTAAATAAAATTATATTTTAGTGACAACTGTTTATATTTGTTTATCCCTCATCCCCATAGTTTAAGAAGTCTGAAGAATAGGACCCTAATATAAAGACTTCAAGGCTGCATAACATCGTGTAGAATAACCTTCTCAATAAGTAAGTAAATATTATGTAACTTATCCACCTAAGTTTATTTTATGTTATGTATTGGATTACATGGTAAGTACAGAAATACATGTAACCTACCTAAGCCTTTCAAATCATTATAGTACCTATCTTTGAGATTAATGAGTAGGTAGACAATGGACCGGGTTGGTAGGTAGACAAAAACATTGGTAATTAATGCTGATAAAACTGCGATATACATTTATCAGATAAGTATATGATAAATTCAAAGTCTCATAATGTTATTAAATATCAATAGCCTACATACTTAGTCCAAGGGTGACGATATTTATACAGACTATAGGGTACAAGGTTTTAGTACTTACCTATAATAGTAGTTAGTCATCAACGTAGGTACCTCCTGTGTTTTACTTACCTACATGAATGCGAAACCTAACCTAACCGTAGGTACTTAGGCAAACTATAGCTTATGTCTTCGTGTGGAGGAATACTAGTACAACCGAATTATGATTAGGTACTACTGGAACAGCATAGCGCTAATAGGTATGGAATGCTATCAACTCACCTGGTTTTTGGAGTTTCTGACAAACAGCCAAGACGTGGTCAATAGTAGATTTTGGAACATTACCATCTAGGATAACCAATGGAGCATTTTCTAATACATTCATGTGCTTATTTACCTGTAAAACAAAGATTAAGTATACATTGCAGGTTGTGTCATTTCATAAAATTTAGCTACCTACACTACTTCTAATCCTAGAATTATATTAGTAGAAGTAATTAAAAAACAGTAGCTTTTGACCGTACCGTGAAAAAATGCTTAAAAAACCTGAATTCTTTATGAATCACGCCATCTCGCGTCTAATAGTGAAAACAGTTTTTTTATGGGATAAGGGGGCAAACGAGCAAACGGATCACCAAAGGAGTCACAAGTGCGTTGCCGGCATTCTCACTCACTCGGTGAAACACAACGTACTTAAGTGTTGTATCACGCCGGTTTTTTGTGAGGCCGTGGTCCCATTCCGAATGAAAATCTATTTGTCAGTTTTTGAGTTAATTGCGTTTAGACAGACAAACAGACAGACCCGGGAGGCGGGAACCTGATATGCAGTTATATAGTAGCTATACCTTTGTAACGATAGGTATTCTTTTCTTGACTAGGTAACTACTGTACCTATTATTTCCGTTAGTGATAATAAATAACTTCTATTTTATTTCTTTTCTTTTTCTCTACTATTATAAAATTGTAAAAAAGCTGTTTTTTTTTTATTATTTATGAGATAGGGGGGCAAACGTGCAAACGGATCACCTGATGGTAAGCGATAACCGCCGCCCATGGACACCCGCAACACCAGAGGAGTCGCAAGTGCGTTGCCCGCCTTTTAAAGGGTTTGGGCCTCCGGTAACCTCCTTCACTCGGCGAAACACAACGCAAGCGTTGTTTCACGCCGGTTTTCAGTGAGGCCGTGTATCACTCCGGTCGAGCCGGCCCATTCGTGCCGAAGCATGGCTCTCCCACGTAAAAATGTGTGTCTGTACATTGAAGATATTTAAATACTGATCTCTACTGAATAGATTTTAATTTTGTTATCACTGTTAGAAAGTATGTACTGATAAGTACCTACTACTTATCTCAAATATTTAAACGGAGCCTGAGAAACAGCTTGACCTCTCTAATGTATAGAGACTCAAACAAAGAAGAGATCCTCACTGTTGGTTTTTGAGCTTCAAGTGAGCGAAGCCGCGGGCAGAAGCTAGTAAGTAATAAAGTTCTACGTACAAGATCTATGGTGATATAGTTATGCAGAGCCATGTCGCCGAGGCCAAGAAGGCATTCTCCTCGAGAATCCATTACTGCCGCGTATGACGGAGTGAGAGTATCTTTTACCACGCATCCTGTAAATAATATGTAAAATTATTAATTATGTAGATTGTAATTATAACAGGGCCCGGTGGAGCTTTTATGCCCACAAAAACGTAATAGGTACCAAAATAACTCGTAATGTAAACAATTTTTCATCAAATTGAGTTATTATTCGGATTGAGATACCGTTAATCTAGGTTCCTATCGTACCATTTCGTTTACTAGTACTTAACTACATTACTAGTAGGTACTTAACTGGAAATAAATTACTGGAAAATCGTTCCAAACTTTGTAAAGTAATCAAGAATTGCATTCGCTTTCAATTTTTTCCAGTGAAGTATTTTGGATGAAATGGTACTTAGATTAACGGTATTGGAATCCACAACATACTGATTAAATTATGTTTGAATTACTATATAATTTAGTATTACGTTTGTATTAGAAATTCGCTCAGCCGAACTCTTAGGAGTTAGTGCTACGAGGGCGTGGCGTAGCACCCATTGCTACGATATTAATCCCGTCACGTTAAGTCACATTTGTGTCACTTAACGTCGATCAACGCTTTAGGATTTTTTAACTATGAAATTGTTTCTAATAATTATAATAAAGTAAATACCATCCAGTAAGAGTCCTGGTGCTATTTTGGCTAAGTATTCCCCGTCAGCATCGTCTCCGACGGCGGTGAGCAGACGCGTGCGGCCACCGCGCAGTCTCCACAGAGCCTCGGCAATGTTCCGACCAACACCACCGCCACATTGCTCCGTGCCACATAAGTGTGTGCTTCCGTCTAACTGGAATGATAGAAAATAAACTAGGTAAGGTAGGTAAAAAGTAAACTATATATGTTGGTTTTTTTTTTTTATTTTTATGTGATAGCAGGCAAACGAGCAGACGGATCGCCTGATGGTAAGCGATCACCGCCGCCCATCGACACCTGCAACACCAGAGGAGTCACAAGTGCGCTGCCGGCCTTTTAAAAGGGAGTACGCTCTTTTCTTGAAGGTTTGAAGGTCGTATTGGTCCGGAAATACTGCAGGCGACAGTTCATTCCACAGTTTTGTTGTGCGAGGCAGAAAGTTTCTAGAGAAACGCACAGTTGTGGACTGCCAGCCATCAAGATGATGGGGATGGTGAAATAATGATAGACATAAATCGATGAATAAAATTTTGTATTAAAACAGTATGAGCAGAAAAGCAAAACAACAATATACTTAAGTTAAAAAGACATATCGAATAAAAGAAAGTCATATATAGTACAATAAATTTTATGTAAGTAGGTATAGGTAGATCTAGAAGTTTTAACCTATGGTTTCCAATATTAGGGTTCCGTACCCAAAGGGTAAAACTAAGACTCCGCTGTCAGTCCGATCGTCTGTCGGTTACCAGGCTGTATCTCATATAGACAGTTGAAATGTTCACAGATGATGTATTTCTGTTGCCGCTATAACAACAAATACTTACTAAAAAACCGGCCAAGTGTGAGTCGGACTCGATAATGGTAAGGATCCCTTTGTGCGCGAGTTCGAATCGCACTTGGCAGGTTTTTATATGTTTTGGACATATCAACGGTGCTTCACTAATACAATGGTTAAGTAAGTCTGTGTTTAATTTTATTATGGTTTTATTCTATGCGATAATTCAACTAAAATATGTACATACTACTTACATAATATATTAAATATGATATGATAAGAAGAATCTATGGGGACTATGAAGATCGCAGATCACGCGATACCTTATTTAAAAATTTACCTACAATGGCTCTCTTTTTCCGGGCATGTCGCATATCTAATTAAGTACGGTAAATACCTACCTACCTGAACACTTTTTTAAGTACCTAACAGAAGTGTTTTTATAGAACGTGAATTTTAATTATAAGGCTGTTAATGACGGAACCGCATAGTGAATTACGTGACCACAAGACAGGCTAGTGATGCGTATTCAATTGTTGTTATTAATTCACGGCTATTAAATCTATTAAACATGATAGTCTTTATAACAATAAAAATGCGGCTCACAGATCTTATAGATTCATATCAGTGTTGCTATGGATATCCATATCCGTAACCGAAACTATCGGATATCCGAAATAAAAAAATATCCGTAACCGTAACCGAATCCGAAATAAAAGTTTTGGATAGTTTCGGATAGGGCGGAGTCTAACTAAATACTACACTCGTACGAATTAACTGTGCACTCCGCTGGAATGCGACACCTCTCCCGCTACATAATGACGTCACAGCACAGCGCGAGGTGCACAGCAGTGTTGTTATGGATATCCATATCCGTAACGGAAACTATCGGATAATCCGAAATAATTTAATATCCATAACCGTAACCGAAACCGATATTATATTTTACCAATATCCATATCCATATCCGGATCCGAAATTATATATCCATAACATCCCTGATTCATATGACACCGTCCTGGGTAAGCTTGTTTGTGGACGATACCAAAAAGTATATTTGGTACCCACTGTCCGTTAACAAATATACAGTAGGACACTACTGTCCTACAGAGTACTTTTTGGTGGTACTCAGCAGTAGGACTCCTACTGCTGAGTACGGGTCTCCTCTCAAAATGAGAGGGTAGAGTCCATTACGCTAGCCTAATGCGGGTTGGTAGACTTCACCTCGTCGAGAAAATTTCTCAGACATGCAGGTTTCCTTACCACGATTTCTTTTACCATTAGCGTACATTACTTCGAAAAGTAAGAGGTGCATGGCTTGGATTCGAACTACAGACCTTTGACGTGGCAGTTCAATGGTTCACTAGGCTATCACTGCTCATCACATACAGTGATAAGAAATAATTTTTAAACAAACTAGTTTTATTTTATACAGCGACGCATGTCAAGTTGTGGTTTCTTTATTCTGTATTATGAAAAAAACGTTATATTATTTAAAAAAAAAACAATTTATATTATAAGTAGGTGTTATGATGTGCACAGAGCAGGGCCAGGGGCACGTCACTATTGCAGTGCAGGTTAGTTGGCAGCAGGTGCGGCGGTTACTGTCCGGCTCGCCAGTCGGCTGGGTCCCCGGTGCATGCCGTTGACCGCATTGATGCTATCAGCGGCCGGTGGCCAGGCCGACACTGCGGGCAGGGCCGCAGTACACCACTGCATTAAGTGATCCATTTGTTTTTGCGCACAGATTTATGGAACGCTAATGTAACGTTTGAATTTATTCACTGGCATTTTGCAGTTGCGGAGTTTTTAACTTTCCGTTACTCATATATTTTTTTGACTGACATTGTTTCGTGTGAGCAATGGATTTTGTATGTTTTTTAGAAGCGATTTAGGATGGATGCCAGAATTGTACTGTTTGCTTATTTAAATGTATGTAGATAACATAGTGAATTTTAACTTAACATTTACATATATACCTAGTTACCTACATACCATCACGACTGTATTCCCCGAAGGGTTAGGCAGAGGTGTACTAAGGAACACCCAGTTTGCTGGTATGTTTAGGTCCCATGTAATAGAGGGTGAGCTTATTGCCATTAACCGGGCACAAATTCCAAACTCCGAGCTACTGAGATTTTCATAGAAAACCCAATAACACTTTGCTCGACCTTTGAGTCAAAACCAAGATCTCTAGATTAGCAGTCGCACTTGGGACCACTAGACTAACAAGGCAGAAAATGCATATTTTGTCATGGATTTTCATATAGGTAGTCTGGGTGCATATTTCAGTCAAAGCCACGCTTCAAAATACATTTACAGGTATTTATTTACAGTTGCCTCTTAGTGAAATTTTAAATGTGCAAATTTATTACACAACCTATCAAAGAATAAGCGATTGACCTGGGTGCTGAGTCTACTATTTAGTTGTGTCAGAATTGTGATTCAGTGACTTCATAATGGTTGATTTTTGACAGTTTTCTCTACGAAATCTGTCATTTCTTATGTCATTTAGTGCCATTGGACGGTCATTCTGAGTCAATTGAAATAGCAGACTAGGGCCCCTGAAAGTAGTTTGTTCAGTTTGTTTGTTTGTTTCGAATACAAAATCAATTATAGTGGTTATTAATATGAATTAATTTTTCCCGAAAAGGTAATTACAATACCTGAAACTATGGCCCTCTATCAGTGGCTCGAGTCATGGAAAACTGGAACCTATTTGCGCAAATTGTTATTGTGTGCGTGTGGGCGCCAATATCGTAGTCGTTGTGGGTACGACTGTGGTTCAGCTACGAGTTTAGCCTTTAGCTAGTAAAAATGATTTCAGGGTTTCGTTATTTTAATTATGAGTCGATAATCTAATTGACGGTTCGAGGTGTTGCGCTTATTTAGTTACACGTTGTATACACCGTAAATTTTTAATCGTTTTGGAATCGAAACATGGTAATTTAGAATAATTAGTAGTATTAATAAAGAATATTAAATTCACTGTACTGCTTAAAATAAAAAAGTTGACATCAAAAAACTTTTTTGTTCACTTTTTCGAGTTTGGTCGTAGTAGTGCACCAGGCATATTATACCGCTTACTTGTGTGTGTGTAACAAACATTGAATGACATCGATCGTAGTGATTGCAGTAGGTACCTAAAATTGAGTGGAGTTCTCATTTTTTGTTCGTAACTATATGACATTGCTTTTTATTTAAAAAATATAAAAAATATTTACTTTAAATTATACATTAATAGGTTCTATTATCGATATAGAGTCTAAAATTTTCGGTACCAAAACGGCTAAAAGTCTCGGTATATATTCTAATATCTTATACTAAATGTCTGCGTGACTATGTGCCAATTTAGCTTATCACGTTTTACAACAGGCTTTAGGTACTTTTTTTCCTTCAATCTGTTAATGTTAACAGTATGATTCATCAATATAATAGAATCACTAAACGGTAGGTAATCGTGTAGCGAGCGAGTGACAGCCGTTTGAAAAGTAACCGTTTACAATATTTATAACACATGTTTCAGGAAGGAACGACACGAATTCGACCACGAAATCTACTGCCGCCGCATGTCCGGACTCGAACGGTACGGTACGGTAGGATGTTCCACACCTGATAAATAGGGCAGAGACAATAGTATTCAGGTTATAATTATATTGCCTCAATAGTCTAGTGGCCCCAAACGCGACTGTTACGCGAGAGGTCCTGGGTTGGAGTGTTATTGGATTTTACTATGAAATTCTCACTAGCATCTCGGAGTGTGGATTTGTTCCTGGTTAATGGCAACAGATTCGCGCCCTAACTACTTACCATGAATCTAAACATACCGATGACTGTAGGTGTACTTATTACATTTTTACAACTCTGCCTAACCTTTCGGGGAAACTTAATTTAAAAAGAGATTAAGTACCTACACGAAGATCTAAAATAAATAAGTAGATAATATAAATTGATCAAAAACTAATAAACAATAATAAAAAACAATCATAATTTGAAGGAACTATTAACAGTATTTTCATTGGGTGGAGAGTTGAGTAAGTGTTACATTGATGTAGACATTAAACATACATACTTAGCACGTGACAAATTAGATATGAATACCTTAATGTTTGATACAGTCATGTTAAAGCGTTCATTATAGTTAAACAGCCACTCCCACTTGCCACGTTATGATTACATTGACTGAGGCACTTTTATATTCTGACATTAACATTAAGGTGAAGGAGATTAAACGCGAGGTATCGACTAGGAATGGCGAGTATCGAGTAGACGTGGCTGGAAACATATCGGAGAATATCTTGTATTTTTGCAATAAACTATTGAATTTTTATAAACGATTTTGCAATGTGGGAGGGCGCTGGGAAGGCGGCGGTATCGAGCGTGGGCGCGCCGCCCTAGCGGGACAGAAGCCCTACAGTTGAGTCCGCGGACAGGCAGAGCGCGCACGCCCGACGCCGCCGCACTCGCCGCTCGCACCGCTCACAGCGCTCGCAGCGCTCACCCCGCGCACACCACGGTGCACATGACAGTACACACCACGTACACAACGCGCACCGGCCCGCTGCACGTGTATGCAAGTACCACGTCCGCGAGTACCACGCGCGCTCCTCCAATACAAGCCTTGTTGAGTAAACGTCACGTGTAACCTTCGTTTCAAATAAAAATAATTGGCTCGTCGGAAAACATTGAAAATTTATAGTGTGTCAGTAAATAATATGATACGTGTCAAAAAAACAGTGTTTATCGTATAAATTGGGCGGCATCGGTGAAAAGTCTACGTCATGCTACAAGGTAACTAACATACAATTTTACTAATTTGGTTGTAATGTTTTGTATGGCACTATGAACCATATCGGAAACTTAATTCTTGCTAGTCTCTCGTGGGTGTTATGCAAATAATAAGTTAATCGAATTAAGTAAAAAATCGGAACTTATCTTTAGTTCACCTGTAGTTCAACAAGTTTTAGAATGAATGGTACCGGTAGTTGCTAAAATAATTAAAATAAGAAACGTAGGTACCTATCAAATCTAAAAGAAAGGAAAAAGTAACAAGTAACTGATACTGATGACTTGTTACTTTGACTGATAAATTGGTAGCCACGCGAGCCACAACAAGGGGAAATTTACTTAATAAAATAATGTATCAACGATAACGCCCTTTGATAAATGTCATTCGGTACAGTTAAACTAAGTTAATTTCATATTTTACCGACTAGACACATGTCAGGCAAAATAGAACATAATTATATACAATTATTCATAAAGTAGACGATAGTGACAGCTATGGGAAAAATTATGTTCCGACCAGCGGGGCCGGGCGATGTAAAACTTGAACTTACCCTGGGGATAGGGTTTCGCAAAAGGATCAAAGTAAAGGGATTTCAGTTTTGTGTGTGGAGGTAGCTTTTGAAACTTATACTTACTTGGTTATGTTTATTCCACCTTTTTACTTTACTTTTTATATTAAAGATTCCCAATGCTGTAAAGACATTAATTAGTACCTCATTTTTTAAGCAAAACTGTTATAAATAGGTACACACACGCCCTTTTCCCAAAAGCTTTTATATTTAAAAAAGGCAGCATTCACACTTGTGAACTTGAAATACATTAGGTAATTAACAGAAACTGTATATCTATGTCCAATTGTCCACCCAGACTCGAAACAAATACTTACCTGTAGATAGGACAAAAAATATGTCAGATTGGAATCGACCCCACGACATAGCGTAATAGTAGTGGCGTAGTGACCATCTTAACCGCTACACTCGCTGTATACATTAGATGTAGATTCATTTATTAAGTATCCACTGACAACTGATATGATGCAAATAATTGAAATTATTTTTTTACGATGCTAGCTCAGTTGCTACTTTTTTGTACGCTTTATATATATATATACTTTAATAGATATAGAGATTTTATGATATAAGTACTAGCAGTGTTCTGTGTTACCCGTAAAATCTCTACAACTATCTGGGCCGTCTTTAACGTATTGGAGTCCTTGGGCACGGTGATAATGGGGCCCCCTATGACAATGATATGTCAGGGAATTATTTCCTAAAGAAATGCAAAAAAAGAAAAGGAGTGAGTAGTAGGGGCCCCTTAGTTCGCGGGGCCCTGGGCACTTGCTCATAGTGCCCAATGGAAAAGCGGGGCCTGACAACTATTAAAGCATATTTTGGCTGGTCATTATATCAACTGCATACAACTACACCTTAAAAAGATAATGAAACAAGAACTCTAGCGTAAAACCTTTGATTTCTCTATATTCCGATTAAGAGTTCGTCTTATCTTAAGGTAATGTAATCATCGTGCACACAGAAGGTGTAGGTACATGCGATGCAATAGCTAGAAAGCGAATGTGTCTCTTGGGGCAGGGTTATCCAAGACCAGAGGACTACAGACTCATACCCCAGGGATCATTATAAAGTTCATGGAAGAGCTGTTTGAAAATCTGGGAGAGGATGAGGAATAGTTATCTAGGGGAAGCACAAAAGATCCCATTGGGTCGAAGTGCACTAAGGCCTTGCTGCCTCGGCCCCATATAGTTCGTCGCAAAAGGCCCTATAACCAGATCACCACCACCTTCAGTGGTTTTGCTTCAGTCAGGATATGTCCTTTATAGACTCAATAAACAGTAATGTAAAGTCACATAAATATGTTTATTGAGTTATTATACTAAAATGTTCCTAAAATCTTTATTATCATAAATGCGTCAACATCGATAATTATTTTGCAAATACCAGATAAGTAGAGTTGTTCCGGACGTTCCGGTTCCAGCTATACACATAAAGATTGAACCACACTACTTTTTATATAATTATCAATTTGTTGATTTAAATAATACTTGTGCTCTAGATTTACACCTGGCAGGATAAAAATAACGATCAGTTTTTTAAAAGATGGCCAATCCTACGCTGGTAGACATGAAAACACCTTCATTCATGAAAAAAACATTGCGTAAGAGTTACGTCTCCGTAAAACAACAATTAATTACGTATCAAGTGCAGCTATTTGTAAGACAGGTGTTGATGGTGGTATTTCCAGGGAATCCATAAAATAACCATTATTTTTGTAATTTCACTGACAAGAAACAGAACACTTTACCTTGTAATGAAATAGATAAATAGCTCTATAAATAAATATTTATAATTCCTTGTAGAATTATATTTGTGCAGAAAAACCCAGAACAACTATACTTAGTAAAGCGGATGTAAATAATGTTTTGGTTTACTCTACTATTCAGAATAAGGATATTCAGAATAGTGTCAAAGTCATGCCCAAAAAAAGCATGGGCAAAAATTATTGAAACCTATTTTGCAGAGATTCAGATTTTACGCACTTGATGATTTGTTACAAGCGGCGTTTATAGTTTTCGAAGAAAAAATAAATAAAACTTCGATTAGTTTTTTTACCAGTCCAGACCAGGCCAGCAACACTGCGATTTACGATAGAACGGGCATGTTTAGAAGAAACTGACTCACTCATCTTTATCTATCGGGGAAGACCCACTCGGGAAGCGTATTCCACATTTCGGCGGTACGCATGTTAAAAGTGAACGTGTGGGTTTTTAAAATATCCACCATGAATCGATGTCGGTTTTTTGTGCTTCTGATCGTTCGATAGTAGAAAGGGCAAGGGAGAATAAGATCATAGAGATCTGAGGCACACTCTCCGAAATGTATCCGATAAAATGTAGTTATGTAAGCATCGATTTGCTGATATTCCAAAAGCACTCAATTGGTGGTTTTCAGTTCTTGAGCACCACTATGGAATAAAGTGTTGGCTTAACACCATGTGTGTAACCCCTATATTGGTTTACGTTACACACATGGTGCGTTAAAATTTGACGCGAGTACTTAGAAAATTAATATTATGTATCTGTAATCAACAGATTTTGTAAATGCGTTTTGGTGGTTATAAATATACTCACTATACTATATATTAGCAATATATATATGAAGTGGGTTCGATTCCCAGGTCGAGAAAAGTGTTATTGGGTTTTTCTACGAAATTCTCAGTACCAGCTCGGAGTTTAGGATTTGTGCCCGGTTTAATGGCATATATGCTCGCCCCTATTACATTAGTACGCCTCTGCCTAACCCTTTGGGGAATAGAGGTATGATGGTAGGTATTGTATGTTAAATATACCGCCTGTTATTGAAAGCTATTTAACAATTTTATGTTTGTTTATGTTTCGTGCGTATGTTCATTCTTTTGTTTTTAACACCATGTAAATAATTAATTTGTAAAACCGAACAAGATTTTAGGTGTTCGTGAAATAAATATTACGTGTTAATTCGAAGTAATTTGATCCTTCTGATCTGATTTCCTTATTATATGCTTGTATATTGTGATAAGTAACGTTTATGTGTTTTGTTACCCATAATTATAATGCTTTTATTTTATTAGCGAGTTTCATTTAGGATCAACACTTTAGATATCCTATCTAGTCTTATCTTCTCAAAAATAAGTTTTACTGATTCAAAAATGTTTACCTACGAATCAATTATTTGATTGGAAGTCGAAAAAGCATGTATAACTTACATTAAAATAAATGGGCTAAAAAGTGAATTGTTCATATGAATTTAGATGGAACGAAGCATAATGATAATTACATAATTAGGTATGCTGTAAGTAATGTTTTTAGTTGTGGTCCGGCCCGCGGCTGATTTTAATTAGAGTAAAGTGACGTATGAGATAAAAGTGTATCGTACGTAGGTAATATAAAATTATTTGCAGTACTGCGAGTAGGAACGTGTGTTACGTCTAGGGTTGTCAACTCCTTGTCGGTCAAAAATAGTAGTTCTAAAATTATTACCCATAAAAATATAACGAAAATAATATATGAAAAAAAATAGTAGGTCCCAGAATAGGTTGGTACTTTATTCCTCAATGTGACCTTAACTGTCAAGATGACATACCAGGACAGTCCAGAAATAAATATTGACGTTTCGTTTTACGCTTACACATTTTGAAACGAATATTATTGCTTTGAGTTGGATGCCTTTAAAATATAGTAGTTTCATCTAGGTACTATGTACTTTTTTGAGAAAAAATAGTAGCTGGGCTTCTAATATAGTAGAATACTATATTATATAGTAGGGTAAGCAACCCTAGCCACGTCAGTGCATTACGTCGGGGAGGTAGTTGCCGAGGCCTACACTTTACTTATTCAGACATCAATGATCGGATGGAAGCCGAGCGCAAGCCCCAGAGGTTCTACACTAACAAAACACTATTATTATTGAATCTTCAGTGCTCGAGCTAGTCTGAAATGTTAGAAAAATAGTACATTGTATTTCAGCTGCGCGCTGTCTTGTAAAGGTTACTCTGTCGTTTCAACATTTTGAGTTCTTGTAATAATATTCAACGTATAGAACGCAAACAGCGTTCTAAGATGGTTCCTAATATAGAATGCGGTAAGAACATGTAATGAACATTTTCATTTGCATAAACAATATTAGTTTTAGTAAATATGCGAAACCTGAATATAGTTTGTTCAGAATAAGTAACTTAATCGATTACAATAATTTTAAAACCATGTTATATTTTGTCCCAAAAATATTTAAAAAACTTACAAGTGGAATACCGAGCGACACTAAGCGCCACTTGTACCAACTTCTTAAATGTGTTTAAATTATATTTGAACAAAAAAAAACTATGAAAAATCGTGTTTAGCTACAATTTAAACACATTGGTTTCACACACAAAGTTGGTGCAAGTGGGCCTAAGTATCTTTCCGCCAACACAAGATTCTTTACATTAAAATACTAGACAGGTTTCCCATATACAGCCTGTAACAGAATAAGTGCATGAGCTGAAATTAGTTTGTTCAGAATCGACTACTGAATCGTTTACAGTGTTTTTTTAATATGTGTTAATTTTTCCCGAAAAGATAATTACAATACCCGAAACTATGGCCGCCGGATCCATCAGTGGCTCTAGTTATGGAAAACTGAAACTTATTTGCACAAATTGGTATTGTGTATTGCGCGTCGATATCGTAGTCATTTGAAGCGGCGGTAGCCTAATTTATTATAATTCGGTCATGTGGTTTCCAGTTTGAAACCGGACCACAAACCGAAACCCCATTGCAATACCGACGTGAACCCACTCGTAACAGTTCCAGTTAACAAGAATACTAATAAAGTGCGACCCAAATTACTAGTAAAAAAAAAATGAAGTAGGTAAGTATTGCGTTCAGGTGGTATAACTAATTTGTTGAAAAATATATTCTTATGTAGATATCGGAAAATTACTTTAGGGTATCGGAATTATAATAAAATTAAGTCTCGATAAATTGTCGTGATTGAGGTCTTGAGCTTACTTTAATATGAAGAAGAATATATAGGTATACTAGCTACCCGCCCCGGCTTCGCACGGGAGGAGAATCCCTAACTTTGACAAAATATTCTATAGGCTATAAGTTAGGGATGGACAATACTTATCACTTAAAAAAAATAGCAAAAATAGATAGTATCCGATTTTCAGATCTACTGAATATGCATATAAAATTTTCTTAAAAATCGGTCTAGCCGTTTTGGAGGACTATGGTAACTAACATTATGACACGAGAATTTTATATATAAGATAGACGGTTCGTTGAAAATGTTACGTAGACCAATTAAACATGTTTGCGGTAAGGAATCAAAATATTGATGCCATTGGCAATATTCCTGAAGTTCATTTGGCACCGTAAGAAGTTCACACCACATTAAGTCTGGCGTGGTGTTGGCCGCTCGCCATAACTGTATGTTCAAGACCACGCTAGTGTTATTTACAAAAGCTAACTTACCAAATCAAAATTTTTATACCATCTTCCTTCGTGTCCTTATGCAAATTATACAAAATTTACGCATTATGCAATCGCTGAAGAGCTATGTAAGTATGAGATGTCGTGTGAATACATTTGTTAATTGTATGTCACTGCGCTAAAGTCAATTAAGAGCGCTCGCGCACTTGTGATTTTTAGTCGGGCGATAGTTTGATCGTTCTGGGATTCACTATGGAGTTATATGGCAGTGCGCGCATTTGACGATTAGAATTCGACATGAAATTAAACTCGACTACTACAGCGACTAAACTATCGGTAGACTAAAAATCACAAGTGCGTGTTAGCCCTAAGGGCCTAATTTTTTTTATTATGATTGATTTGTTTTATAAACTGGAATACAAATAGCGTTGTGATACAGTACATCTTTGCTGTTTCCCAATAAACAAAGAATTCTGTCAGAAAAGACGTTAGAAAAAATCATCTTCCAAAAAGAGAATTATTCCAGCAGTCATCACTATTTTCTTATAACAATAAACAAATCTCGATGGACGTGGATTACCCCAGGGAGCACCTAATCAATAAATTCCATCATAATTTTTGCCCAAGGGTATTGTCGGTATAACAATTGAAGCTCGGCTATGGTACAACGCTGAAAATGGACAAATGAGAAGGTCAGGATGGATGACGTCACATGGAACGCTATTGAGGAAATCGACAATTCAGCAGTTTACCTAAATTTATGTGTGTTGCTTTGCTACATCAAATCTTAGCCTAGCCAGACTGTGTTAGGCCTTGTTTTTTGTAAATTGGTAACACCATTATCAACTGTCAAGTTTGACATAAGAGGCCTCTTCTTTGGGAATCCCGGGCTTAACCTTGACGTGTAATATTTATTTATGTACAGCCCATGAAAAAACCAGGAAAAGTGAGCTGAACCCAATGATTTATATGTGTGGGCTCGTAGTAAACACGGTTGGTCGTTATCAAGCGCCAGCAAAGTGCGCCATGATTGGCGGAGAGCGGGCGAGATGTGGCCTGGCACGCTGCCACCTCGTACCGCTGAATCTGCACTCGCTGCCACTTCACGGCTCCATTCGAATGCTTACATTACATACTATTGTTCGCTGTAAAAACTAGTTTGTCCTAATTTAACTATGTAGGAAAATGGATTTATCCTTCGCAATAAGTGTCTGCTTGTGTAACCTTCTGCATAAGAAGAGACTTGATTAAAAACTGAATTCAGTTAATGTTACTTCAATTCTTTAACGGTGAGGATTGATTGATTTCTTTTTAAGAGATAGTTGGATTTCTGGAATCCTAAAGGACACTACTCGCATATCACTAGCGTCTGCCCACGACACGAATTTGTCTGCGTGGACTTCAAAATCGGTCCCGACCTGTAAAAAGTCTAGCTAGCCTATGTGTTATTCCACAGACTATAATCTATTTCTGTGCCAAATTATATTCAGATACTTTCAACCATTCTGGCGAGAAAGTGTAACAAACATCCAAACATCCATACATCCTCACAAACTTTCATGTTTATAATGTTAGTAGGACACTCTCAAGATTCGTGTTAAGAAATGGAAAAAAGAACTTAAAATATTTCGGTAAAATTGTAAATGTTATCTGTTATTATTCAGCTCTCAAGATACTCAATTGAAATAACTCATCATCACCATCCCATCATTTCTAACCGGATGCGACTGAATAAATCATATCACTCCTTATTATTTAAGTAGGGGTTTAAACAAATACTTTTTAGATTTGGCTATATAGGTATTACACATTACGACAAAAATATTTCTTGAATTCGTATTTAAGTTCCACATAACTTTAACTTTGAAGCCGAAACATAATTTAATAGATTGCTTTCATGTAATAGCTTTGAACGTTTGAAGTAGGAAATTGCATGTTGCGCGGGCGCGATGTGGGATTTCGATAATATGTGCCGTATATTGCGCCAATACCTGTTATTTGCTTTTCATATAACATAGTAATTGCTTCATTTACTTCTGACGGGCTATATATGTTCGGAAAACACGCCGTGATTTCGTACCCATTTACTTTAAGCACGCACTTCTATGTTGTTTGGGATGAGTATTTATTTATTTCCCACGTTTGCTCTGATGGGTAGTACTTATTCGACTCATTATCTTCTATCGTCTTCCTTTATTCGTGTTGTTACCAGTATGTCTTAGTATGTCTAGGTACAGCAAATATCGGTAACACGTCATTAGCATGCCTGAAAGCTAACTAAACCATACGAACTAGAGGAATTAGGCCGATAGTAGTTTACATAACTCTACATTATGATTATATTTTAATTTTTAAATGGATATTCAGCGATAGTATATCTATACGATCTACGATTTATATCAAACATCTGTGCTGAACAGAACTAGTTAATTCCAATACAATGCGTCAAGCAGTTTTGCTCTGTGAATTTAAAAAAAGAATGCAGCGTTGTCGCTCGCTGGCATCAACTTTTGTAATTATAAAACTGCGTAGTGTACCTACCTACTGCGAACTTCATCCATCACGCAAAAGTTATTCAAAGTACAGTATTTTTAATAACGTCTTTAAAATTTTAATTTAGTTGTAAATATTGTTTTTCAAACATATTCTATATAACAGCTGCAACTATGACGATGTTTTTAGCGAATGTAACAATAAGTAAGTAGTTACCTTGTATGTGCATTCACATAAAAAGTACGCAATAATATACCAATACGTGAGAGAGTATGTGGTTTATGAATAGATATCTAAAATAAAAAAAAAAATCCTTAATTTCTTTTTATGAGAGTCGGCATGGTTATTTACCACTTTGTTTTTTAACCAATTTTTTATTTCTATCGCAATTTTACAACATTAGTAAGAAATTATAAGTACAGTCGCCAGCACATCAAGTTACCACCAACTATCCCCTAATGCATAATAAACTATATTGTTTGGAGACTAAATTGATAATAGATTAAAGAAATTTGTCAGTTTTGGATACCATGATGTTCTGGCAATCGTACCTACATAAAGATTCTACCGATTGACTAGTCGCTTCAATGTTTATATTGAGTTGACCTGGCTCTACAGACAACGCAACCCTTGTTACAATGTGTGTTATCTGTTAAGATAATACACGTCGGCAACCCTATGTTCTAGGTCGAAATGCATGCGTCGTGCACTGTGGTTAACGAAGTGGCTATCGGGTGCAGACGGGGCGCTCCAATCGATATTACATTATCGTGATTGACTCGGACGCGGGCGGAGGGAGCACGGACTGAACAAAAGGCGATCGTCTTGCAGTGATAACCGGCATTGACCTGGCGTCAACACGAAAGTGGGTTAGGGGCGGTCCGATGACGCGCTGCCAGCCTTACCCTCGAGTTGCACGCAAAAACATTCCGTCATTTAACTTCCTGTCACTAGAACTGATAACTGTCGCCACAACAATGGCTCTGCCGCCACTACCATGACCGAGTAGAGACTGATGGTGAAAGTTACTAATGCCAGTTTAACGCTCGTTCGCGTGCCAACATTTGTAATGTTGATTTCAGTTTTGGGCATGTTATATTATACCTATAATATGTTTGTGAAAATATTACAAGTCAGTCATGTACACCGGATCTGTTCCATGAATCTGTTTTTGAATTAATTAACATAACATACCATCACGCCTGTATTCCCCGAAGGGTTAGGCAGAGGCGTACTAATGTACACCCACAGTTCGCCGGTATGTTTAGGTACCATGTAATAGGGGGCGAGCCTATTGCCATTAACCGGGCACAAATTCCTAACTCCGAGCTGCTACTGGGAATTTCATAGTTTCGTCGCATATGTTTGGGGTTATATTTAGAAAAGTAGAAAAGGCTACTTATGCACTTTACTGAATATAGTTAAATTTATGCCCGAGGAAAATTAAGTACAAATATCCTACATTAAAACAAATAAATATGATTAATAACAATGATTTGACAAATAAGTTGTTGTAATATAAAATTGTAAAGATGTCTTTGATAGCATAAAAATTACTTGTAATGATATTTGACGAGCTTTAGAGCAAAGATTTTACAAGTCTTATTAAAAACGTAACCCTACTTCTGGTGCAGTCGTGAAAAGCGTTGAATCCTAGCGGAAGGGAGAAGTTTTTCTAACTAGGCTTTTATAGCTCTTTGAGCGAGCGGGTATGCAAAGCGAGGATAATCGAGGGATTCACAAAGGGAAGTTAGTTGGGGAGGTGACCGTCTGCTCGGTACTGAGTGTAGTAAGTAGGTACTACAATTAGAAGGAACCATATGCGAGTATTGAAAACTGCTTTTCAGAATTCAGCATGGAAACAGTGTACTCGAATGGTTGTAAGAACCCAGCACTATAAAACTCGTGTCCATCTACATCTACATTCATGATATTTTCTGATAACAGCCCTTCACACTACGAACTACATAACCCTCAGTCGGTATAGATTAAGCTAGTTAGTATATTTTAAATCATTGACATCTTTAATTGTAATGAAACTTTTTTTCTTTAATACTGTAATGCACTTTTTTTACACCTTGAATCTTGGTACCTACTGAATGTAGGAACGATCGGGAAATGTTCGGTTCGTCATCACTGTACCAACGGAAGTTTTTATTCCCAATCATCAACAGTGTTAGGGGTGTGACTGAACGGTAATAGTCGAAAATAACTCCCGTTCGTCTTTGTCCCAAACTTCAAGAGTGTTGAGTGAGGACAAGGTGTAACTGTTCGGGAATATACCCATTTTAATGCTTGGCGTGTTTCCCTACTCCACAGAGGAGAAATTTGCCTTTAAATAGTTTTTTTAAATGATGTAGTCATAAATATAAAACTGAAGATTGAATGTAAAAAGTTCTTTACTCATAGTTTTCATTTCAGTAACATTTTTCTTTTTGAATCACATCCATTTTCTTATTCTGCTTTTATAGTTTTAGCAAGAGTGATTGTACTCTGTCGTCTGTAAGTGACCCTTAGGGAAAAACATACTGTCTCAGTTTAATAATATAAAGTGTTCATGGCCTACCCATCCCTTGGTTCGTCTCTCGCAATCACTTCAATATATAGTTTTACTGATCTTGTCCGTCAAAAACAAGTAAAAGGTCAAAAAGATAGTACAAAAAAGAGACACTATTATTCACTATGAATTTATCACTCAGTGAGAGTGATTCGAAAGAATTATTGTAATATTTGAAGCATACCTAGATGCATGCGAAGATATCACGACTCTGGCAGTACTACGAGTTAGACCGAGAGTCTAACTCGTAGTACTGCTAGTACTGCTACTCGTAGTATTAGGGTTCTTTGTTATTTAAATACCGAGTGGCCCACTGTAATAAATTATTTTTTTTGAAAAAATAAAAAAAACATATAATTTGCTTCCCACACTATTAGATAATATAAAATATCACATTTACTTTCCTTGCAAAAACCTTTGGGACTCTTATGGATAAAGCGTCTTCAGTGTAGCCGGGTTTTCATGAGAAATGTCGAGATCTCTTATCGATTTATTTTGCAAATACTCTCGACGATCTCTGTGGTTTAGTGGTTCAAGTACCGGACTGCTGACCACGAGGACCACGGGTTCGATTCCCACTGGACACAAATATTTATATGATGATATAAGTGTTTGTGTTCGTCTGGGTGTTTCTTATGTATTTAAAATAAAAGTATATAAGTATTATATCCATTGTCTAGTACCCATAATACAAGCTCTGCTTAGTTTGGTACTAGATGGTGTTGTGTAAAATTTAGCAGAATATTTATTTATTTATAAATGACCAAGCGTTCCTTTCATTTGTCTTTTTTTTGTACCTGCCATAAACTTTGTAGGGAAATCATTGAGAGTTGCTTCCCTTTGTACGGCAATGATACTACAAAAATAGGGACGAGGGTCGCTTGCACCAAAATCGACCCGACAAAAGCGGATTTAATGAGTTGCAATCGATATCTCATTGTGACATGACACTCACGCGCTAACCGTTAAAGTAAAAAATTATTAACGTTCTTTTCGAATAGAACTGTGCTAAACTGAAATATACCTAACTAATGGGAAAACTTTGTGAATAAAAGCTAAAAATTAAGGCAAATATAGCTAAGTAGGTACCTTATATAAAAAGTTGTCAGGGTGCACATTGGGAATAGTTGCGATCCAATCTTATTATGAGTTGGCAACTTTCTGTTCCGAGTGGTCCGCCCCGGCTATGAGTGTCTCAGGTGAATTTATCTAATAATGCTTTGTGACTCAATTCGATAATCAGCTTTAGGAGTGGTGCAATGTTTTTGTGTTAGGATTGTTTTGTTACTGGGTCAAATGTGTCTTAAAATTAAAGTTGACTGTTTAGATTTCATAGCTTCGTTAAATTTATGGCCTTGACCAGAGGGCACAATGCAAGTGGGGTTTATGTCGGTACAAATCTGAAAAATCATGAATCTTTCTCTGGTAGAGACGATTCATGTAAATTTTCCGTACTATAAAGAAATGGGAATGGAAATTTACATCGTGGTAGAGCCAAAACAGTTTTAAAAGGCGGGCAACGCACTTGCGACGCCTCTGGTGTTGCGGCTGTACATGGGCGGCGGTAATCGCTTAGGTATCATCAAGCGATTCGTCTGCTTGTTTTCCCCATAAAAAAGGTAAGTAGTTACACTTAAATTACACCAAATATAAGTATTGATACTTTTTACTTTACTTCAATATAAGATAGTGTAACCAATTTTAATGATAGATATATTGTTGATACGTTCTTAAATCTCATTATTCTTTGATGTTAAGAATTTTAATGGCACTAAAGCTAATGCTTATTACATGAACGAACTTCATTAATTATTGATTGTTGTTGATTTGTTGTTTTTTTCAAATTACTTTACTCAAATAGATACTTGGATAGCATTTCCAAGCATTCCCCAGCAGGTCCGCTTTCTTTACGAGATACATGATGAGATACTGCGGGGTCGGAATTAGGACCTAGCCTTTGAAAGCACAGCCGTAACATTATCCGATAAAACCTAACCCAAGATGTAACGATATGAGATAAACACAATGTTTCCTTAAAATAGGTATTGTTGACAACATTGGGCGCTGGTGGTTGATCAAAAACGTGGCTAACTTTGAGAAAGGCAAACCAACTTCAAACATTTTGGAAAATATATATATATAATAACCCAAAAATCAGACACCAACTAAGTTGATAAGGAACCATATCTAGATGAGTAACTGTAAAAAACAAGTTATACCTGATCCCTTGCCATTGATACTAAAACACTAATTGACAACGTGTTTGGCGTAGCGACTGAGCGAACGACTTCTGCCCCACGAGTTGCAGGTTCGATCCCCACACGGAGCAAATATTTGTATGACTTACAGGTAGTTGTTCCGGGTCTGAGCGTTTGTGTATGTGAGCATTTGTATTTGTAAAAGCACCCACGATACAGGAGACAATCGTAGTGTGGGGCCAAGTATTACTTTTTTTTTTAAAAAGATTACTAGCAATGTGGCTCGTACATTACTAGTATTCTTGCTAACCCCTCTTTTACGTAATTTCTTAAAAAGAAATTACGTAAAAAAACTTCTTAGGGGAAGAAAAACAACTTGTTAGAGCGTTTGACACTACATAAGTGCATTATAATTAATATGGACATTTTTGGTCATTCAAAAATTAAAAAATCTGCTAAGGAATACCGGCAAATCGCCACCTTGCTCGAGATATTCTGCACATAAAAAAAATTTAAAGCCGAAGAGTTCGTTTGTTTGTTTGTGTGAACGCGCTAATCTCCGGAATTTCAATCATTTTACTTCACGCTACGACTTAGTAAAAGGAAAGAAGACAGAAACGGCGGGTGAATCCGCGGGGCAGAACTTGTAAATTACAGAATGCGTAATACATTATCTACCTCGAACATCTATCAGTTGATTTTGGTTTCAAGGCTTTCGTTATTTGGGGTTTAATAAATCACAAATTGCCCCCGGGAAATCAAATAACCGACGAACGGACGATTCATGTTGGGAAACCAAAACATAATAAACGAATACCTAACAACACGCGTGTTTGTGTACTTATAGGAAATTGTACCTGTGTATCATTCTGAAGCTTTCAAGTTTTGCACAAAAACATAAAAAATAAACTAAATTATAAAAAAATCTACTGCAATAATCTCAATTTAACTAAAATGACAGTTTAAGCAGCAGCAGCTCCAAATTTTACATTATTAATTTATTTAGTTTTGAGGAATTATAATATTTTAACAAAACTAAATTGTTTAGGAATTCATTGGGTTCTAAATATCATTGAATTGATTAAGAGGAATTCCTAAATCAATTCATATTTAGGACCCGTAGAATTCCATAGTAATTCTGTTTCAAATGTGGCATTTAAGCCCCGCAACTTGGCGGGGACATCTTATACATAATAATACTTTCATAAATTCAATTAAAATAACTAAAGGTATAGGAAATGTACAAACACGCTACATGTAACGCCTAATTAGCGCAAATTGCCAAAATGGATTCATTATACAAACTTTTAAAAATTTTTTGCACGCGCCAGCGTCGACACACATAATGTTTACTTTCATGGGCCGGGAAATATGTCACGGGACATTTACTAGTATTATTACTTACAAAATTAATATCTTCGGTTCTCAGGAAGTCAATTTACTTATGAAAGAAAGTGGTCTGTTCCGGTACGTTTCGATACTGTATCCTTTTTGAATATGACAGGTTAATTGTCTTATTATTCTTTTGTTCTATAACAACAAACACGCCATTGATCCAGAAATGTTTTCAACCTTAAATATAGGACAAATGCAAATAAAATATATAACCAGTAGCTACATATTTACATATTTTTATAATTATCTAAGCATACAATACTATGTTTTTTTGACATATCCCGCCAGCACACTGGTAGAAACCATAGCAGTGAAATGTAGAGTACTAGGCCAAATTCTTATAGTCTGCAGGTCATTATTACAAAATGTAGAACATCAGAAATGATCTGTTATATATGGCAGTGTGCGGCCGAGCCTAGGCATGTACAAATAGTCATTAGCAACACTGAAATCGTCCCAACAACCGGGCCAAAGTTAGAAATCCGTATTTGATCACAAAAAACTTATCCCTACCATTACAGGCGGAAAAGCTACCAAATGTATGTTTTTTTGTTTTTCTTATCCTGTCCTTACTATCATTTTGGTGTACAATAAAGTATATAATAAAGACGATAAGTCCAAGGCAAGAGTTATGCCTAAAATATTCATGAAAAATACCAATGAAATGGTTCCAGAATATGGAAAATGGCGAAAAGCTTAGTTAAGTATCAGTGGCGATGAATCACAACAGCCTGACAATGAAAAAGTACCAAAACGTGCTATCAATCTGACCATGGCCAGCTTGCACCCGACAATGGCCGTCCACCTCACTAAATCAATAACAACGACACTGAGTGACGTTTCATTCGTTTTAAGAAAATTGAAGTCCATTTTATAGAACTATATTTAAACAAACTACTTCAGTGGTATCAATCTACCCGTGACTATGAATGCTGTAAAGGATCCGAAACGTCGGGAATTAAATAATATAAATACAGCGATAAAATCCGTAACAGTAGTTTCATTTCAATTTATTTAAAATTAAGCTCCGAGGAGGAAAAAAAAAACGGTATAAAAATTGTATAAGTATTCTTTTTTTTACAAAATATTTAGCTTACTAGCAATGTGGGTAGCACATTACTAGTATTAACGCCTCGTGCTAAGCTAAATGCTTGTGTTACGAGTGGGTTAACGTTGGTATTGCAATGGGTGGGTTTCGAACCGGCAACTACATGATCGCAAGTCCGACACCCTAGCCATTAGGCAATTCTGTCCATGACGAATAATACAACTTATAAAATAAATGTAAAAAATAAAGTAACGGCCGGGAAAATAGGCAGTCAAGAGGTATGTAAGAAAAAGAAAGCAATTATACTGAAGCGTAAAAAATGGGTCTGTAACGCAGCCGGCCCGTCACTTAGGGCAGGATGTAATAGTATTTTTAATCCTCGTTTGCGCACGCCGCGCCGCCGCCGCTACCGACTCAATAGCTCACTTGGACGCTGTAGTAGCCTGCTCTACTAGCTCGCTGATGACGTTTACACTTTTTAACTAACGTTTCACGCGCCCTTACAAAAAGGGATTCCGAGCTCTCCTTGCGTTTTTATGTTGATTAACTACTTGGCTTATTCACTGTTGTTTGCCCGCCGTAAGACGAGCGCCTGCTTTATATATTCCGCGTACATGTCTTGAAATAGCAGAGATAAGTTGTTTTACAGTCTCTGTATAATGACCTAGGTTGTATATGTAACTGTGAGTAATATTCGTTTTTGGCTTACTTCTAGACTCCTCTTTCTCCGCCTTTTCAATGTATGTCTCTTATATTTTTTCTTTTTACTTTGTTTCAATTCAGACGTCGCTCTCAGCAAAGATTGTGTACTCGATGTAGAGACGCAAATGCAGATATAGTTTTATTGGTAGTACCTATAGATTATTACGAATAGATTTCAACAAAAGTATTATTTAACAGGTTGTTATAACTGTAGTTCCCAGTGATAACAACAGAAATAATAACACAAGACCATCTGTGCCATGCCACAAACACTAAACTTTGTAATATAACTTTCCTCAGCTCGCTGTGTAGTCTGCATATTACTTGTAATGTTTGTTCTTAGGTAGGAAACGGCTTCGCTCAACAAATCTTTACCCTGCCGACAATTTCTAAGTGCACGTTGGATAAATTATGTTATCTAGTATAATATTCGTGATGAGACTCACATTTTCGGTACCTGATGAAATAGTTATGCTTAGCTAACGTGAACGACGTGGACTACGTTCTATGACAAATGGCGAGATTCGTTTGTTTTATTTTATTTTTTTCGATCAGAAGTAGGACTTCGCAGTGACACTTTGTAAATTAGTTTTGTACCGTGAATAATGAGTGTCCTCGGCAGAAGGAGGAAACGCGGCGTGTTTGTTTTATTCATCGATGCGTATTGTTAGTTAGTATAACGGCGTATAATTACCTGTTGTTATTTGTCGCTAATTGTCACGTTGTCGCGTGCCATTAACTGATTTCGGGAAATTTGACTGTAATCACTGGTTTAATTACAGACTACTTTGTTAACTGAAACAGCCGTTATTGACGCTGTTTCGTGAATGTATCGGTTTATTCAGGACATAAACTATCTTGAATTTATTTTTCTTGATATAGCTTGAGCTTAATTGAATTAGTTTGAAACAATAATTTGTGTACCTCCTTTAAATATAATATTCATTTCTATACACTGATCCCTTACTAATTTATTTTATTGGTCCCTGAAGAAATGTTTATTAAATAATTATGCGCTAAGCAGGTTGATTTGAAGGGCACATTATTGCGGATCTAAACCTAAATCTATTAGGGTCAAGGGAGATATAATTTTGTTAACCCCATTCGGCCGGCCGTTGGTAGATATGGAGTGGAACGAAGTGTGTATTAAATAGGTAGGAGTCCCATATAACCGTAAGTCTAGGAAGAAGCAAGGTCAAGGTCATACCGTTAGGGATTTTTTACATGTTTATCAAATAAGGACAGATCGTTGATTGGACTATTTCGGATTAGACGATTTCTCTTCAATATCTATAATATGGGTATCTTGAATACCCGGGACGGTTGCTTAGTCAAACCTTTGCTAGTCTTTACCGGGAATCACATTATAGATACAACATTGATAATATTTTCAGTCACGACATTCGTACATTAAGAACACATCAGAAATCATTGTTTTTAAATAACAGCTAACGTGTAGCTAAATACGGATATTTGAAATTAAAAGTTAACCTTAACCAGCGATGCACACGCTATTTAAGTTGAAGTGTAGGTATTATATATACTTAGTAGGTATTATTAAGTTATTCTAGTAGAAAATTGTATTTAATATCGTATACCATATACCTATAATATACATACCGCTACTTATACTAGTTATTTTTGCAAGCAAAAGAACATGATAAGACTTCTCTCCTTCACGTGATTTATGTTCCTACTAAGTTCCTAGCTACATCACTATAAACACAACTACTCGTAAAATTATTGAATGGATTGTGTATTTAAAATAGTTGAATGGCATCGCTTCATAGATTGCAGTAAAATACAATAAAAACAAAAGGTGACACACTGCGATTTAGTTCGTTTCAAACGTCAAAATGAAAAAGCGCTGTCAGCGGTTGATAGCAGCTGGATTAGAAAATGTAGAAATGAATGTACAAAGAACTGCAATAGGCAGATACTTGGTTTTTATTTTCAACGAGGTTTGCCGGCACCGTCAGTCACTTGTTACTTTTTTATTGGCTCGCTCTTTACATAATGGTTTGATGGCGTCATGTAGATGTCGGAACATAGCTTTCCAGTATAGGGCAAACTACTCTTATTGACTGGCTGTATTTTGGGAGGATTTTGTTTTAGATACTCTCCCTCTGGGTCAGGGAGATGTTTTAAATTTTAGTAACATACTTACCATCATGCCTGTATTCAAATAGTGGTGTATCCATGTACACTCACAGTTCGCGGTATGGGTAGGTCCTATGTTAGTGGCATTAACTGAAAAAAAAACAAAATTCCGAGATACGAGCTAATATTAAAGAAAACTCAATTTGCTAGACCTGGAAATCGAACCTCCAACCTCTCTCAAACCTCGCCCGCTAAGCCAATGAGTACGTAGTCCATATATAACTTTTGATAGTTTCTCCATTTGCCCCACTATTGCACAGAATGGTAAAGCATATCAATAATATTCCAATGAATCTATTTACTCGAATATATTGATGGTGATAAAGGAGAATCCATAGAGGGTATAAATGTTATAAAGCTGCCTCACGGAGTCGTCGGTCTAGTAGTCGCAAAAGCGGCACCTAACCGTGACGTCCTGGGTTACCTGTAGATACCAATAACACAGCATGATTCTCGAGTGTTATTTGGTTTCTCAACCATCAAATTTCGAGTCAGGCTAGGTCCCACCGAATAGGTGTTATGTGGTAAGTACCCAGAACATACTGGTGAACTGAAACCTGCCCAACCGTTCAAGAATAAAGGCGTTTATATTTTGAAGCACGTTTCGCTACACATTGATGTATAAAAGTTCCAGCTGACGCCGCACTAGCCCCGCTGTGCCGAGCTTGCAGCGCTCCTCATTACATATTCTCTCGATGGATAATAATGATATATTACATCCAGCCAGTTGGCATTTTTACGTAACATTAGTTATAGTAGTAGATATTCTGTTCACTGGAAATCTTGTCAATATATATATGATAAGTACTATCCAATGACCGTTGCCTGTCTCTCATCTGAATCTCGACCATTTGATGTTTAATGACAAAAATACCGCCGCCACTGCATCATAGATAACAGTTTAATTTTTGATGAAAACTGACCTTTTTTTTAGATGGACTTTTTGTATGAGACATAAAGCATATTAAGGTCGGTGAAACAAAATGAACTGTATTTTAGAAAAGTAAGCAGTATTTTATTTTTTGACGTTTTAAAAACATTTCTTGCAGGTTTTTGCACTATACAATAATTTATTATCGTTTTATGGCTCCCAATACGAGCAGTCACAAAAACAGTATTTTTTATCCTTTTAGAACTGTAAAAAGTATTAACAAGCAAGAAAATTATAATACTGTTTTTAACAGTATGGTTAGGAGTCCTAATTACATTGGATACTGGTCTCTTCCAAAGTAACACCCATTGTCGTAAGAAAATATTGCGGGAATACCAAATAACATTAAACCTTCGAAGAATGTAAATGTAAATTGTATTTACGCTGCATGTGACGTATTGAACAGTAATAATAACACCGTTTAAAAGATTTCCTGTATAACTTGTAATTCTCGGGGACATCCGCATTTAGGGCGACATGATTTTCAGCGCCGGAAACTCAGCCATGTTGCGTGGACTGAGTAGCGGAAAAGGCGAAACCTTACTTCCGGTCAAGGCAGCTCGTTAATATTTTCTTATTTCTTTTCTATAAATACTTTGCAAGGAAATATGAAAGGCCATCTGCGTTATGTTCTTTCTTCGTGTTCTATTTACCACATGTATAAGAAATTACTATTTAATGAAAAAAAAACAGTGAAAATATAAAGACATGATGTTGAGGCACTGTAACAGAGCATTTATACTGTTAAAAACTATAAAAACTAAATAGGTTGTTCCAAAATAAAATAAAGTCATAATTTTGCCAATATTCGGTTAAGGCACGACATGTTATTTATCCTACGAATAAATAATATGTTGCTCTCTAGTACAGTGACAACCTAGTTAAATGTACTTAGTTTGCTAGTGCTGTATCCATTAAACTCTTATCGTTTTTATTATAAATCAAAGCCTAATATCGCTGCCAAATTCTGATTACGTATAGGTAGATATTCTTTAAAATGTGTATGAAAATGGTTCTAGTTTTGCTGAATGTTTGGTTAAACCTATTGAATCAGGAATCAGTGTAAAGCGGATAGTTTGTCATGTAGTTTTGTAGCGTGCCAGATAGAAACAATTGGGGGCGTTGTCATAAAAGTTAATAAAGCAATAAGGTCAGGCTAGTAAAAACCTGGCTGCACGCTCCCGTCGCTCGCTCGCTCTGACTTCATACAATTTTTGTTCGCGTCTCAGTTTGAGTGTTTCATATTTAAATTGCTTTCGCAACTGTTCCTTTGTAAATAACTAAGTATTTCAATAATGTTTTCTTTCTTTTCTAAGAGGCAGTCTTTCAGTGTTTGACATTTTACTAATATTGTAAGTAGCGAACAAACACGACTAAAAAAACATTAAAAGTTTTTTGACTGAATTATGTAAGATGTAAGATTTTTTCATCGTTTCTGGTGAAATCAGAAGTATTACAACAAGTATTTAATACGCCACACATGATTTTCTGCACCGCCTGAGGTTTACATATATATGACAATCATTATATTGTTTACGTAACACTATAAAGTAAATTTGCTTTTTAAAAAATGGGTCACATTTATAAAGACCACTACTTATAAAACAAATAAAATTGGGGCACACAAAAATTTTGAGGTATAAATACAGTATATATATGTATAAAGTGCCCTTCATTTACAAATCGCGATAACATCTGTCCTTATGTAAATAAGTCGGTGCATACTAATGTGGGCCTGTAAATCTGTGTAATTCACAGCATCATAAATTTTTAAAGAAAGTGTCAAGTAAGTTTTATTAGGGCCATGGTATCGTCGTTCTAAAATTTACGATGACTCGGTTGGCCGTAAAATATATTTTGTGGGTGATGAGGTACACAACATGGAGTATTAAGCCGTTTGTAGCAGCGCAAATGGTACCTGCATTACATGCTCTCAATAGTATATATCATTGAGATTTACTGTACGTATATTAGTTTTAGAATAATTATACGTAAACTTGTAAATACTAGCTATTTCCACGGTGTGACCTATATTGATCTCGCGTTTGCCAATCCTGTGGGAATTTTCACAATTCCATTCTTTACTGTTGTCTACGCCACCCTACCCTATAAGAGGTGGCCTACTTGGATTGATTGACTGGTAGTTTAGACATAGATTTTGTAATAAAGCTTGATTATTATGTAGCTTTTCCAACAAAAGATAAATATTTTCTCAATTCATCTCAAAGCATTTATGCGTACACGTTCAGTTAGCACTCCATTTAGTCAATACTCAGCTCAGTACGGCGGCCATATTGCGTGCGCCTGGGACCCAAGACCTGTCGCCCGCAACTTGTAATTACTAACACAAACCTCTACCTGTGTACAAATAGTTTAATGAAAGGGTGTTTAGTTGCGTCACATGCTAGGTGTTGCCAACCCCTGATGAGTTAATACTGACAAAAAGTGTAACCAACCTGATATTTTTTTGTATATTTTAAATTTTGGCTAGTAATGTGGATATTTGTCGTAAGTCAATAAAAGGTCAATGTCCTGTAATGGCCTCATAATGGCGTGGAGTACAAAAATCCTCGGGGATTTTGCGAAGGATTAGTAGTAGGTATTTTAGAAAAAATATACGATACAATCTTCGTATAATCCACCACGTCTAAAAAATGATTATATGATATATTCAAAATATTAAATCATTGTAGGACCTACGTCAAATTCCAGAAGCAATATTATTTCTCTATATAACTTTAGAAATTACTTGTGGTAGGAATCTGTTATACAAGTTCATCTTGGCGGGTACGTTGTACCTACACTATGTGCCTCTAGGCATGTTCATGGCGAGTTTGTAATGTCTACACTAAAGCTGAAGAGTTTGTTTATTTGTTTGTTTGCTTGAAAGCGCTAATCTCAAGAACTACTGGTCCGATTTGAAAAATTCTTTCAGTGTTAGTTAGCCTGTTTATTGAGGAAGGCTATAGGCTATATATCATCAGGCTAAGACCAAGTAACTATTCCACGTGGACGAAGTCGCGGGCAGAAGCTAGTTAACAATAAGTTATTTTATTATATTATATATTATTACGGGTTGAGTTAAAATTGATCATTGTGTTTTTTACAAAATGGCAACGACTACTTCATAGAAATATTAGAAGTATAATTTATTGGAAAGTTACGGTAGAAAATAACTTATTTCCTGTTTACTACCTTTTTTGCTTTATTCTACTGTACTGTCTTCTTCATATTTGTGTGCATGGCTAGTTAAACTCTTTCTATTCGTTTTTCCAGACAGCAGCTGTCCCCATCGGACGAGTAGTTCGCCACAATGGAGTTCATTATCTTGTGCCAGCTTCGACTCGCCCAACTGAAAGGTACCGCATCCTAATGCCAACTATTTTCACATTACCCGCTCACAACCGCTTCCATGCAAATGACCCTCCGCATCAATGAAACTTTGCTCGAAATAAACCTACGTCACTATCGCTCTGTTACGAAATGCCTTCCATTGAGTTTTTTAGCGGCAGGTTTAGTGAGTTAGTTCTATAAATAACGCAATGAATTGTGTGAGGACAGTTCACGTTTCTTTTTTTTTTGTTTCAATATTAGTCTTCCAGACGTCAGCTGATGCGTGTCGATGGTGGCCTCTTTAGATCAATAGTTTGCGAATAGAGGGTCGACTTGTTGAGGCCAGTGACTTGAGATTTTCATAAGATTGAAGAAGACAAAATGTTTTTCAATAAAATAAGGAACAACGACAAGAAATGATTTTGCAAACTTCAAATATCTTGGTTTCTCAATTTTAGCGTCCGAAAAGCTTGTAAATCTATTACATCACACGAAGAATACACAAGCGACGTTTAGAATACATAAATAATATACAACGAATACACAACGACAGTTTCTTATAACATTTAGGCAAGAACGGCCTCTGCGCCAGTTTGGCAATATTAAGAAGATTAATAAACTTTGTTGAGAAGATCGTTAAAGTACGATATTATATAAGAGGTTCCCGTTACTAGGGCGATCGATTCATTAGGAGGACTTATGGGTTTTTCCATCAGCGTGTCAGGGATTAGCCGAGTATTGCTTCTTTAGCTTACGCCTAGGCACATTGTGACATATGGGGATTATCCGGTATTAGTACTCGATGGACTTATAATAGGTATCGAGCAACGAACCCTACTTAGTTAGGAAATGATCCATTTTACTAGGACTTGAATAAAAAGTCGGGGTTGTAGGAGCAATGCCATTGCGAGTCCTAAAGCTCCGACTATCGTCAGCAGTCTGGTTTTTAGCCAGTGGTGTCCAACGTAAGCTGCTGACGCCCCAGGTAGCAGTCTAATTGACGTCGATGGGGATTGGTCTACATATTTGTGTGTAATCTGCACGCATATCTAAAGCGGAAAGCATTTAACTTGCTACGTAACATAGTAAATAACAGTTGATATATTGAACAAGTCGATATATTGCCTAAGAGCTATACTTAATTAATTATACGATCATTATTATATTCCAATGAATACATCTAAGCAATGCTGAAAAAGATGTAACTACTGGAATCTTAACGATACAAATGTCAAAGATTTCGCGTGACGAATTTTTTTACGGTAAAAGAATAAATAAATATTATTTTTAAATATTGTCTCCTGTGTCGTGGATGCTTTTGGAAACCTTTTTACAAACATTCTCACATACACAAACGCCTAGAACTGGAATAACTACCTGTAGATTATATATAAATATTTCCTCCATGTGGGGATCAAACCCGCAAAAGCCGATCACTGAGCCGTTTCGCCAAACTTATCATCAAATTCGCAGTACCTATTTATTTGAAAGGATTCGATACAATTACATAGCTACATAAAGTAATTTGATACACATTTATATTATTTTTATAATAATAATATTTATTTACATGAAACATGGGTACGTAAATTAAATTATAATCAATGAATTTCACAAACAATTTTTATATGCAAAATGTAATTATATTTTATTACAATGCAACAAAAAACAAATGACATATGCAAAGTTATTATTAGTCATGCCAAATTCGTACTACGTAAGATTAATGATGATTTTAAAAAGTACGACCAAAATCTTCGCTATCCTTGAAGGCATTCCTTGAACTCAGCGATTGTCTGCACATACAAGAGGCGACTTGTTTACCCGAAATTCAGATCGAGAGCAGGTTACGATGTCGATAAGACACGGCGCCCCCTGTTGGTGAGATTGCTTTTTATCGAAAGCTCCGGTCATGCTAACATATCCAAGTTCCACAGCGCCTCGTTGAGCTCTTATGGCGATCAGTTACCTTAACCTACTTTTAAAAATACATGATAAGTATTATACCAGTATTAACTACACTACTCGAAATTGAGCACCATGTGGCAATACTTATCTTTAAAAAAAAAATACTACCTGTACTTTTATTACATGCAGATTTCTACTAATATTTACGCACAGTTCACCGGTAAGTTTAGCTCCCATAAAATATAGGGCGAGCCTATTGCTATTAACTGGGCACAAATCCAAACTGCTGCTTTTTATAGAAAAAACCGATTAACACTGGGATTTGAATCCAGTCCAGGTCCAGTCCTGGACCTCAAATGTAGCAGTTACGCTCGGTACACTAGACTAATGAGGTGCCTCACTAGTCTAAAAATAAGTTTTTTCTCCTTACTCCTTTAAAAAGAAGTTTTAAAAAAAATAAGTAATTATCGTTATCGTATGAGGGTTGAAACGATGAGACAAGGAGAATACCAGGCCACTCAGAAAGTTTTGCGATAAAGTTTTTATGTTTAACACACTAGCCACTTGTAATTATTTTGAAAACATTGATTATTTACTGAGTTTAAAAGTAAAAATACCACTGTTCGATTTTCAAATTTCCCGAAATTTCCGATTTTTTATGATTTCAAATGTGGCTTAAAACCTGATGAGTCATTTGATCGACTTCGAATTGCTTTTATGGATGAAGGACCTTCAAAAGCAACCATCTACCGCTGGTATAGCGAGTTCAAACGCGGTCGTCTTACTTTGGCGGATGAACAAAGGAGTGGTCGTCCTACGACGGCTGTCACCGAAGAAAGTGTGTTGGCAGTAAAAAATTTAGTTCAAGAAAACAGACGAATTAATAAAATAATAATAATAAAAACAGAAACAATGCGTCAGTCGACAGTTTGGCTGTTTCAAAATGAACCAACGCCTACGAAAGTGAAGCGATCGAGGAGCGCAGGAAAAATTTTGATAGCTAGTTTCTTAACTTTGATGGGGTACCTAATTTCAATTCCACTTCTAGACCAAAGCAGCATCAACGTCGA
Organism: Acronicta leporina; assembly: GCA_947256265.1. Lineage (NCBI taxonomy): Eukaryota > Metazoa > Arthropoda > Insecta > Lepidoptera > Noctuidae > Acronicta > Acronicta leporina. Next base: position 9,596,464 of record OX366514.1, read on the forward strand.
ATGGTATAGCACAAAATGCCTGCCAGAAGTTTTTTCTGCAATGAGCAACAAACGACCGAACACCGGGCTCCGCGGGGTCCTTCTTCACCACGACAACGCGCCCGCGCACTCTGCGATCAAAACGAGGGACTTCCTGGACTCCACACCGGTCAGAGTCTTGGGACACTCTCCTTACAGTCCTGATTTGGCTCCGTGTGACTTCTTTTTATTACCTAAAATTAAAAATCAGCTCAAAGGGATACAGTTTTCATCGCCGGAAGACGGAAACTTTCTGAGTGTCCCACGTATATTATGGTCAAATTAAGAACACCGGGCGGCCACTAGTTTTTATTAATAAGCTTTGGCTGGTGTAATTTCATTAATGATTATTCGCGATCTCGAGGACTAATTATGTATATGTTAATGATTTTTTTAATAGTTTCCATAAATCAAGACGGATGTAATAAGCCATTTTTTTATTCAATCTGTATTATTTTTAAGGCAACCAATGGTCGTTATACCTGTAGGTGCTCATAAATTGCGTATATAACTGCTGCTAACAGCAGTCAGCAAGTTTTTGTTCTAGAAATAAACATGCCAAAGCATTTATCTGCAAATCATTCGTAGCGCTAAATATAGCGTGCCGTCATTCGTAGCTGCACGCTACGAGCGCGCTACGCTGCTACGCTGCTACGCTGCTACGAGGTACGTAGCGTGGTTTGAATCTAATGCTAATGTTTAGGAGACTATAATCAACTTGATTGATATTTTATTTAAAATCAAATTTTAATTAAATTAAGTTGCTAATAGGTACTCTCATAAAGTTTTATGGAAATAGTAAAAAAGTTTTCTTATTTGTATCACCAATTTCAACGCAGATCATAGCATAAATAGTTCTGTGAACAATTTTGTAAGTGCAGTAGTAGCTACTTTTATTATTTTCCCGACGGTCGGCGGGCGTGACCGTGCGATGGATAGACTATAGTCATAGATATTATATTGATTTTCTCTTTACACGAATAACTGTAAGACTTGATAGACAGTTTGTTCCCCGGTAGAAGTAAAACTTAGTTCTTACGTAACTCCTTATATTGCATTGTGTTTGGCTGTATATACCATTCGTATGAAAATCACGACGACCGCATTTTCTACATTACCATTTGGAACTAGGTGTGAGTCAGATAAATAAAGTTTTATGTTGTCTATTTACGAGTGTTTTATGTAAAGTGGAGGGTGTTGAATCGCGTGTCAAATGTTTTAACTAGGTGGTGTGGTGGTGGTGTATGTGTGGCGTGCTGCGGCGCTGTGCCAGCCGGTGTGTGTCGGTGTGTGCCGGTGTGCTCGTGCCACGATAGCGCAGCACGATGCACCGCGCCAGTCTGAGCACCGCTCCACGTTCACGTTCATACGTCACTGCCTCCGTTATCGGGTTTCCGGTAGCGTGTGCAGCAATACCATTTTATACCAAGAATAATCTATGCAAACCACTGAGGTAAACGAACCTCGCTGCTTAGCATTCAAAAACACTTAAAACGTAACTTGCGGCAGAACCATCATGGAGTACTTGCTGATAGAGTGACGTCGGCGTTACATAATTTACAATTATGTTTTAGACATCTATTGAATTTTAACAAAGGAATCAGCCAAAATAATTGTTTTGGTAGATTAAATATTTAAAAAATTCACATATTTGTTTACACGCCATCAGATTTCCAATTATAAATGGCTTAAGAGTTCGCTTTTCAAACTGTAATTGATTTTAAGCACGTGATATTGAAATGGAATAACCTACATGAGTACTACATAAGTATACAACAATAAACATGTGTTTTTTTAGTTTGTTTGGAGGTCATGAGGGCTATTTGAGTACGTAAACTTCATTCAACCTTTTCGACACTCCATACTAAGATATTTATAGGGTTTGATACGGGTTCATTATTCTTTAACGGAAAGTGGGTAAAGTAAATATAACATAAGTATATATTCAAATGAAGCTTTGGGTGGGATGTTTTGTGTGCGTTTCTGTAATATATTGTACGGCATAAGTTGACACTATTGAGAAGGAAAGGGATAACGCGTAGTACCTTGGTCGATTGTGAGGATCGTTTAGACGATGTTCGCTTGTTGCCATGCAGTGCTGAGCTTTCACACACATATACATCTCTAGCTAGATTTGTATCCCTTGGAGCGTGTCGCACTTTATGTTATATCATAAAATGTTTAAATTTTTCACTTACTACAATAAGTTGCCTGCTATCTGTACTCGCACTATGTCTTGACTTGACTGTTAAACTTTTCACGTAAACCTTGTATTTTATAGTGAAGTAAAAATAGTATTACTAAATGCGCAGTAATAATTAATGAATTGAATCGGGTTATGCTTATAATTACTTTGAGTGGATCTAGTAACGTGTATAGTGTATAGTCTGTATAGTTTAGTAAAATTCCAATACTTACGCATAGATAAAGTTTAGCTTAGTCGTATATCCGTTTTATTAAAACGCTTATGATCCTTATCGCGGGTTAACAGGCGGAAATTTAATTAGAAGCGATAGGTGTGTTTGTCGTGAAAATTAGTAGTAAAGTCAGCGAGTAAACAGCAATAATGTAACGTTATATATAGTAAGTACACGGGGTATGACGCACTCGTTTATCTACCATGCCGGGGATTTCCGACATATCGGTGTGTGTTAATAGTAATAAAGAATTTATGACTATTAGTTAAGGAGGAATATATAAGTGTGAATAAGCTCATTTTGAATAAAGATCAACTCTGTTACTATTGTATTAGTACATTTAATTCAACCGTAATTGTACGTGAACTATCTCCATTTATAACGTAAATACCTAAATGCTAATGTGTCAAAGTTTTCGAATTCTCTATTGACATCACTAGGGCCGCCCTGTTCTCCTAAGATAGTTGGAATACTAAGTTTGGCAAGAGCCAAACCAGTGATAATGAAAGAGACTTTCGATTCAGCCTGGTGGGCGGACCTATTAAGAATATTAATAGTTTAATCGAGGATTAAACTTTATTAATCACTCGACTAGTTAGAGGCCCTTACTTAGTTACGAAGTTTTGGCTAAGAAAATACACAGAAATCAATAATTTGATAAGTAATTACGAGTACCCTTAGTAAAGTATTTGTTTAATTGGTCGCATGGTTTCTAGCTCGATTGCGGTGTTGGGTTCGATTCCGAGATCGAGCAAAGTGTTTTACGAGTATCTTTGTTAAATTATTAGAAGCTTGGATTTTAAATTTCGTGAAATATTTAGTTTAGATGAATGGAAACTTCTTTTTATATTTTAAGAAGTTGTAGAGCAATACCTAGTTGTTCGTTCATTGGTTCTAATAATTTAGGATTTATATATTGATATACTCTTTCTGAATAAACGTATAGCGGTGTGTGTAAATGATAAAATATGATATTTATTTCTGTAAATAGATCTTACAGACACTTTTACAAGTCATTGTTATTATTATTTCTTAAACTAGATGGCGCCGTCATTTTCTAACTGACGTCTTCTGAGAAGAAACATTGAAACAAACACCGAAACAAAATCAGAGAATCATGGTCTCTTTTAAAGTCCGGACATAGTAGTAGCAATATGTGAGTGTTACAATGCAGGATAATGTCTGAGATAGAGTTTTGAAGAAAGAGCCATAACGGCTTTGAGTAGTAGACCAGTCCCATGACGGCACGCATGCATCAGTCATTGTGTAGCTCGAACACAATCTAGGGAGCTCAACAACACAACAACCTGTCGCACGACGATGCGAGATCAGCGGAACATTTGTGTTGGCCACAAGAAATACTCAAACCCACCAGACAAAAGAAAGCTGTTTTTGCGTGTAATAAGCCTACATAGTATATATGTAGTATGTATATGTCTACATAGTATGTATGTTTATCATAGCCACTAACAGACATGGTTAGACATTTACCCAAATGCTCCCGAAATGTGTATTTTATTCAGATCCACATTGCAGCAGACATCACAGTGGGCGTAACTACAATCTTAATAAGACAACAGTGCACGTACACTGAGCTAAATTTAATTTGCTGCAGGCAAGCGCTTCTCGAGCGACTGTTAAACTTACGAAGTCGTATCGCGGCCGAACAACAGCAGTCACTAGACGCTTGTTATTCACTTAGGCACTACGGACTTCGTGGTACATAGTGGGACTAATTCTAGCTTTTAGTCAAGTGCGCGTGGAGAGACTCTTCATTACTACAACAATGAGAGACGTTGAAATACGAACGCTAACAGACTTACGACTTCAAAGTTTCAAGTGCCGCAGTTGGTTGACGTACATTTAGTTTGCTTCCTGTTTTTTATGACAATAGTAACATAAGGATAAAGATACGAAACTGCCATGTATCGCTTCGAGAAAAGGACGGTACTGTCGGCCCATGTTTTGCTCGACTTAGCCGAGGTACTGCCGTGCCCCCGGATACAAAGTTGATGACATTAGTGTAGATATTTTTACTTTTATTGATAGTATATGAAAGTTTTGATTAGGTATATGCAATCTCACTTTATCTTACTTGAAAACGATATATGAACACATGAAAAAATTAAGTTATGCACTACTAAAAGCTGTTTTTTGACCAACCATTTCTCTCCAACTTAAACGTTGTATGTGGCGGCTTAAATACAGACAGATAGGTACTCGTATTGAGTAACTAGGTACAGCGTACATAAACATTTATGTGAGTATTGCGACTAATGAGCACGACGCGGCCGGACGCTCTCACATTTCCATGATGTGTGTAACGAGCCTTTGATGACACTCATCAACATATTGTATAACACCAGTATTGCCCTTCTGATAAATTTATTTGCAGTGGGAGACTGTGGACAGTTAGAAAATGGTAATTGAATTTTAATTGACTCTGTGTGGGCTGGAGTGTCGATTTATCTTCGATGTCAATGATAAATAGGGTACTTGTTATTCTGTTTGTTGGTCTGCGAACGAAATAAACGTAAGACATTACATTAATATGTATCTTTTCATTTAAAGAAGCTCGTTAGTAGCATCGTTGGATTTATAGAAAACATAGAACTGTATTCAAAGACAATGGCGCTGTGTTTGCGTTTATCATCATAATTATATACCTACATTCAAGTGTAATAATTGCATGGAAATAACTACTGAAACTGAAACTACAACTGAAAATACTTGACTTTAGTTGGTAATTCATTATAACTGTTAACATCTAAGGACTTATTATTTGATTGGTAGGGAGGTGGTGGTGATAGTTATGTTCATATAATATTCTAGAATTCTCGACACATAAATAATAAATAAATAAATATTCTGGGACATTTTTACACAGCACCATCTAGTCCCAAACAACTAAGCAGAGCTTGTACTATGGGTACTAGACAATGGATATAATACTAATATACTTTTTTTTAGTAAATACATACTTATAATACATAAGAAACACCCAGACGAACACAAACACTTATATTCATCATATAAATTTTTGTGTCCTGTGGGAATCGAACCCACGACCTCATGGTCAGCAGTCCGGTACTCGAACTACTAAACCACAGTGGTCGTCAAATGCTTCACTATTTAATTATTTCATTGTGCAAACAATAAATAATAGAAACGCAAAGACACGTTTGGCGTAGGGGCTGAGTGATCGGCTTCTGCGACACGCGTTTGGAGTTCGATCCCCACACGGAGCAAATATTTGTATGAACTACAGATAGTTGTTCTGGGTCTGTAGTGTTAAACGCACCCATGGTACAGGAGAAAATCCTAGTGTGGGGCAATTATAAAAAAAAGTGTAATAATACGAAAGGAATAATTTCAATAATAAGGAAAATAGGACGAAATTCATTTATTTTTCGTATAAGTAATTATGAGGAATAGAAAGAATATAGTAGTAGATGCATAATTGCATTTAATAGTTGTACCACAATAAATTCTGTGTGTACAATGTTTAATATAATGATTATGTTGGTTTATTATAATGTGCAATTATCCTTAGGATAAAAAAATATAAGCTATTAAAGTAGCTAATATAAAATATATAAAAAAATAATTGATTTTATTGGTTTCATTATAACGGATTAAAGTCAATCATTTTCCGAAATTCTAAAATCACTTTCTGTAATTGGTTTCTGTGATCAATATCGCAACGAAATCAATACGCTATTTCAGTCATTAGGCTCGAAATTCTTGGCACAAATAATTTTGGTAGCGGTCTTTCATATAATGAAATCGTATTTTTTTCAATTCCGTCGTGTTTTATCGATAAATCAAAAATGCCTCATTTGCTTAATTACATAAACTACCAACGCAATCTCTATCAAATAAATAAAACCACGTGCGCATAAATAATAAATTATAAAATGATCATGTTGATCATAGGATATAATATATCCAACACATGATACAATACAACATCTCTACTATTATAAAATTGTAAAAAAGCTGAGTCTGTACATTGAAGCAGCATTGAAAAAAAAAAAACACGTGGGTTATGGTATATAAACGTCGCTGAATCCGAAAATGTGATTTTTAAAATTCTTGTCTGTTTGTCTGTTTGTTACGGGTTGGCGCAAAAACTACTGAAAAGATTTTAATTTTGTTATCACTTTTAGAATGTATGTGCTCCAAACGAAAAATTGGTATACTTCTTATTTCAAATAATTAAACGGAACCTGAGATACAGCTTGACCTCTCTAATGTGTAGAGACCCATATAAAGAAGAGATCATCACTGTTGGTTTTTGAGCTTCAAGTGAGCGAAGCCGCGCACGGCTAGTAGATAATATTTGTGTTAGAAGGTATATATCTACCAACACGAGTATTACACATATGTATGTATGTGTAATGACGGCTGTTATAGAATCAAATTTAATTTGAGGTAATAACGTCATTTTATTTAGGCTCTAGAAAAAACGTTGCACTTTTTTTTACTTCTTTACCCTACTCTAAAATTTAAATAATACTCGTGTTGGTAGGTATATACCTTCTAACACGAGTATTATACAAACATTTGTTGAAACACGATACGGATACGTGATTGGTATAAAACTATATGCGCGATGCCTTATAACAAGTAAGCGGTTAATAATTTCAGCGGTTTATTTTGTTTCTAAAATTGATTGTTTAATTTCTTGGTGTCTCATTCATCAAAAAAATTCTTCTAGAATATATAATATGTACTTATAAAATCATTTGTCCTGAGTGACTGACTACTACCAACTCACAGCCAAAACTATAAAGTCTAGAAAGTTGATATTTGGAACATAGGTTAATTTTATAATTTAAATATACGCTAAGAAAGGATTTTTGAAAATTTCAACGTTAAGAGGGACAAATGGGAGAGAGATGATTGTGTGAAAGTATTAGTTTTTTAAATAAAACAGAAAGTTTAACATCACCTTAGGTCGCGAGTGAAACCACGCGGAACAGCAATCCATTAATTAATGTATAATTACTGTACTGGGAACTTCCCAATAATATGTTCGATTGTGTCCTCAAAATCGTAATGTAATGATAAATGAGACTAATGACATTGTCACAGATAATAGAATACTAGTAACATTGTGGTTTGTTCACAGACAGGTAATTTATCGCTACGGAACATATATTAAAATTTGTTCTGTGTTTATCGCCAACGGGTTAGGATTTCAGGTCGCTTAATAATATAATTTCACCATGGAACCTGCTAAATTGGAAATTATTTTCTGTAACCAAAGTTGTTATTTTTGTTATTTATTTAAATAATCCTACGTAGAAGTCAATTATACATTCACTTTTTATGCGTTATCTCAATTTTAAAGTATACCTTTATATAATGATAGGTAAGTGTAGGTAGGGAGATTGGTTTATTTTATTATTAGGACGGTAGATAATTCTAAGGGTTAACTCTACACTATCAAAACCCCCACTAAATCTAATAAGCCATTTAAAATTCCATTAGAAATAGTAACCCTAAACAAAGTTATGTTGGTTTTGATAGCCGCGGTCTCTGAACCAAATAGCTGCATTATTACTTATGTATAGGAAAACATGAAAAAAGTTCTAAGAAAGAATTCCCATATATATTTAGAATCAAAAATCGGGCAATAGATAGTCTGGTATTAAAATACTATGCCTGGGCTCTTTTTAAACTATATGTCATAATTAATATCATTGATGCAGCCTGGATTTTAAAGAGATCGTGATTCACGGAGTTTGTGGTGTCAAAGATCATCCGTTAGGAAATGACATCTAATACAAAAACGTTGACTTGTTAATATTTGGTACAGCAACGAATCTTCATCTTGCAAGGTTGCTAAACTGGTTTATTTACCTCATCACTAAATAGATCACTATATAAATTTTTCCTATGTATAAATGTTTCCAAAGCCTAAATGCGACTTGGGAACTCATGATTGCTTCGTGTATCCGCCGATTACTTTACGAACTTCCTAATACGAAAGGCTTTGTACCTCATTATATTATGTTCTTCAATTCGCTGCACGGTGTACTATTTATACACAGAACACTGTGCAGGTAGTAGCATTAGTAGTAGTAGCAGATATTATTTATATAGGATGGTACGTCTTAACGTACCATCGTAGTCTCTTACGACTGGAATAAATCTCCGTGGATTGCGGTAATCGCCACCATTGTCGTGGGAGAGCAATGCTTCGGCACGAATGGGCCGGCTTGACCGGAGTGATACCATGAGTGATTTCTATGATACCTCATAGAAAATCGGCAATCGGAAACAACGCTTACGTTGTATTTAGCTGAGTGAGTGAGGATACCTGAGGTCCAAGCCCCTTTTAAAAGGCCGGAAACACGCTTGCTACTCTTCTAGTGTTGCGGGTGTCCATGAGCAGCGGTAATCCTATACCATCAGGCGATTTGTCTGCTCGTTTATACCATAAACGTCGCTTATACCATAAAAAAAATACTGATTTACTGTCTCACTGCTGGGGAAGTGTCTCCACGAAGCGTTGATAATTAATTATCCATGATTGCACATGATTTTGAAAAGTTAGAGGTTCCTTCAAACTCCAATGGTGATATACATACAGGCTATCACTGCTATCACAGGCTAATGGCCTAATAAAAAAAACTGTCAACCGTTATCTGCTACTCAGCTGTCTCCTTTGAAATCATTCATATCATTTGATATCAAAAAAGTCTTTAAAATTCGTTTGTTCTGTCACTAATACCTTACAAGTCGCAATGCTTCTTTTCTTTTACTCGTCACTGTATATTCTTATATTTATTTTGTGACTACATAATGGCGTATCTACACGATTCCGCTACTGTTCAAATTGTACCAAGGACCAAAGTAATTACAAAAGATAAGTCTTTATTTTTTCCTTTTGTTTAACGTTGTCATAGTAAACTTTTTGTGTAAAGGCTAAACGACATGAAGGTCATGTGACGTCGTCGTATATGTATAAGTGGATGACGTCATGAAGGGTTTCATGACGTCATCCACTTATACATTAACCAAATCACGTGATTGCTTGAAGTAGTCAAACGTTGGATGAAAAATTACTTCTAGTATTGTGGGAATAACATATGATTTTTTTTCCTATTTTTTTTTCCGTTGACTGCGAATGATACCTACAGGTTTGGTATTAGAAAATTATTGTTGTGGAATTGTATGACGTCACACGGGTGCAAAGGGCTTCTAAATACGACTGCATACGAATACAATCTGTACAATATTCAACTACCAAAGCCTCTCACTTAAATATTGCCTATATAGTACATAAAAAATTACTATAGTTTAATATAAACGTGTTATTTTGTTGTTAAATAACAGCAAGCATTTTCAATCAGCGAATATAGTGAGCACCTCTTGTTAAACAATCTATGAAATACAAAATGTAACACGGTTCGTTACAGGCGAAATTGGATCTGAAAATAAAATTTGTATATTCCGGGTGCACGACCCGGATGCCACCGGCTCACGAAATAGTTCACAGCTTTTCTGATTATACTATTTCTCATATTTAAGCGGAGGCGCATACTTTCAAGGAAATAGTTGCTCATCGATTGCAGTTTTGTGTAGCAATATTTTTAGTATACATTAGACGTGAGTCGGATACTAATATAAAACGTATCTGATATTCGATTTCAGTCATAAATCGTATCGTAATCGTATTGAAAATACGTAGTAGACAAAATGATTTCACAAAACCAAACCACTGCAAAATCTAAATCGACCTCACGAAAACTGCAAGCAACCCGACTGCTATAAAACCACACAATACAACTAAGTTGAAAGAAAAAGGTAAGGACAGTATCAACATTATAGCATAAGGCATTATACCTTTACGTAGTGTGTGTTACCCGCTGATATTCTCCAGAGAAAGGAGAGATAATAAAAATATGTCACACCGCAAGCCGCGAATTAAAAAGCCCATGTTCGGGGTCGACCCTAAAGCTATTTAAGTAGAATATAGCCTCTTTTTAGTAGTCTCTGCCCTCCGAACGTAAAAGGTGTGTTTATTAAAACCTTTAGTATGAATAGTGCCGTTGGGTAATTGATGTGATAGCCAGGACCTCAGCCACAGATAATAGAATACTAGTACCTCAGCTGTTATAATATTTAACTTTCGCTGATGCAGGCATAGTTTATGTAAAAATAATATAATTATTTTAGTAGGTATTCCTAGATTTTATAAGGACGAGTTCTATCAAACAAGAGGATGTATGTATTATATATATGTCTTTGAGTATTTGTCTGTATAAGGCAGTATTTTGTTGCTACTTTAGAGACAGTTTAGTAGACACTATGCTTCTCAATATCTAAATTAATCAAACCGGAAAGTGTAAAAAGGTCAAGCAAAAGTACAAGATTCTTTGCAGTAAGAAATTTCAAAGTAACTGATAAAAAGTTGAACGACGAAATTTAATAAGGTTGATGGTATTCTCCTGAATTGGCAAAATCATTGCTGGGAGCATTCGAGAGGTCCACATGTTATATGTTTTATGTTGACAAAGGTAGAACGGCGGGCCGTCACAGTGTAGGGGCTCGGGCCAGCTCTCAATTGCATATTTAATGAGAGCTCACTAACTGCTCCGTGATACCGGAGGCGAAGAGGCCTTCCGTAATTGGATCAAGCTATTTTTAGCGCTATACACTTAACTGCCGCCATTTCATCGTTTGTCGAGTTCTCGCAATTTTTCTTACCAGTTTGCGGAGATGGGACATAATCCCTTGGGATCTAAGAAAGGTCTTCATGATACATTCCGTAACGTTTTTCTCGTGGTTATGGGCCAATGCCTAAAAATAGCGCTGGGGATTGAATGTAGACCCAACACTTGTTAGGAGCAAAACTGTCTTTGACCGATGTGGGAATTGGCGCTTACCTTTTTGGTCTTGTCATTAGGGATACGATTGTGAAGGGAAGTGACAGTGAAGAAAGTTTCGTCAGAATTATTAGTTTACATATTAAACTTACTAATATTTTAATGTACGGTGATTCATACACTCAAGTACCTGCCTCATTAATCTATGTATTAGGATTCATTTCATCTCGAGCAAAGTATCATTGGGTTTTCCTATGACATTCTCGGTAATAGCTCGGAGTTAGGATTTGGTGGCTGGGCCCATTTTTACATGGGACCTTAAACATACCGGCGAATTATGGGAGTACATTAGTACCTACGCCTCTGCCTAACCCTTGTAGGAACAGGTACTCAGGTAGCCTTGTAAATACTAGTAGAAAATTTGCTTGGTTTTTTGCATAGCACTGCGGTTATGACAATAATGTTTGCACTAAAAAATAATAATATAATATATTATACGTGGGACACTCAGAAAGTTTTGAGAAACTAAAAAACTAACTTCTATGAAAAAAATATCTTTATTAAATCTTTTCAAAGAACTCTCCACCAGCCTCTATACAAAGTTTCATGCGTCTGAACCAATTTTCAAAATCAATTTTCCAGTCCTCCGCAGACACCTCTTCCACGGCCTTCTCAAACGCTGCTAGCGCGTCTTTCGGCGATGAAAACTGTGTCCCTTTGAGCTGATTTTTAATTTTAGGGAATAAAAAGAAGTTACACGGAGCCAAATCAGGACTGTAAAGAGGGTGTCTCAAGACTCTGACCGGTGGAGTCCAGGAAGTCGATCGCAGAGTGCGCGGGCGCGTTGTCGTGGTGAAGAAGGACCCCGCGGAGCCCGGTGTTCGGTCGGTTGGTGCTCATTGCAGAAAAAACTTCAGGCAGCACGAAAATGTTCTCGATGCAGATCCATTTTTTTATGAGACAAGAAAATTTGAATTGGCTCTCAAAAAAATTCGGAAGGAAATTTGAAAATCGAACAGTGGTATATTTACGTTTAAATAATCGAAGTTTTCAAAATAATTACAAGTGGCTAGTGTCTTATACATAAAAACATTTTGTCGCAACACTTTCTGAGTGGCCTGGTATATGCATTTTTGTACAGATATATTCTTTACTGCTAATTTTAGAGTAAGTATGAAACTTTAACGTAATTAAGATAACGTTATAATGTAAGTACTTATAGTCAGTATATTAGAGCCTAACTTTTCCACTAGGTACGCCCCTGTCAGCATCCCAACAATGCGTGGCGGGTCCAACTGTTATATAAATTAAAAATAGTTCAGTCGCCAAACGCCAGCTCCGAGGCATGTTCGGCATTACTCGAATAGTCCATACTTGTTCAGCATTTCTGCCATGAACGATCCATTCACTGGCGCACGTACTAATTTTACGTTTATACACTGTGACCTTGGGAATAGTTAGGGGGAAAGGGCAAGGGTGGGTCACTCAAATGCAAATGGTCACTCTAGAAAAATCATCACTCTAAAAAAATAGTGTTGAAGATTAACCTACGACTTTATTTAATGACTGTGTTCATTTAGTTGAACCGGAATTTAGGCTTTTAGAAATAATCCCTAGCTACGCCAATGCCTGTGACATGACCTAAAGTTTATGTATTGTAAGATAAATTTATTTGCACGCCCACGTAAGTCTGTTATTTATATTGAAGTTATTTGTACTATCTACCGTTTTCAAAAAATAAACCGACTTCAAGCGATTCCGACAAGATGTTTGGGGTCAAAGGTTGGCATCAACCTTATTTGTATGTTATTGTTTCATAATTATAGTTTACCAAGTAATAAGGATTTTTGAAGTCGGATTTAAAGGTGGGACATAAAGGATTTTAATGCTTTAAATGTTTTGCTTCAAAAGGTTTGTGGCGTAATTAATTATAAAAAAATAGTATTTTAACCTCAGAAAGTAGCAGGAAAAGTGGAAGGAATTGTTATTACTGTTTATAATAGTTTAATTGTTTTCACCAGATATTGATTTTTTTAAATTAGTAAATATAGACACCATAAGAACATAACATACCATCACGTAAGTAGTTATTCGCCGAAAGGCTAGGCAGAAGTGTACTAATGTATGTACCTACACCCATAGTTCGTCGATATAATGAGTCCCATCTAATAGGTGGCGAACCAAAATCCGAGCTGCGATTGAGACTTTCCTAAAAAAAACCCAATCACACTTTTCACCTGGGAATTGAACTCAGGACCTTTAGCGTAGCGTGGCACTAGAGGGGAGGAGAGGAGAGACTAACGAGGCAGTTATAATGTAATAAAGTATGAGCACAATATAACGTCAGTTATAAAGAGAAACAAAAAAATACCTAAACATAAGATCCGGTAAGTCTCAATAAACAGGCATTTTAGGTTAAAAATAGATCTGTTCTGTTTGTGTGGCCTTCCAAGCAATAGCTACCCGATCCCCGGGGGCGTGGGCGGCGGGGCGGGAGGGACGGGGGACGCGGTACCCCACACACTCATAGACATGATTTATTCCCGTAGAGATCGTTTCTACACGAAAATATTTAATAAGGTCAGAAATAGTGTACATGTTACGGAGCCATTATATAATTAGGACAATGTTTATAATGTCGGGGTGAATTAATTATAACGATATCCGCGGTCTTGCACGCTTACTCGTTGTATACTTTGAAAAAAAAAACATGAATCTTGGATACTATTTACTGCGTATAACAACACAATGCGTGCGTCTGACAAATGAAATACAATCCTTTGTCTCATCTTGATATATAGATATATTATAGATCTATAAATAATGAATTCAGAAATTTCAAGACCAAATTGAGTATAGATAGATAACTATAAACGAGAAGACTGAGGTTACAACCTCAAAAATATAATACGCAGTATAGCGTAACATACCATAACACCTGCACTCTTCGAAAAGTTAGGCAGCGGTGTACTATTGTATACCCACAATTTGATAGTATGTATTACGTTCTATTTAAAAGGGGGCGAGCCGATAAGCATTCACCAGGCACAAACTCAATTTTGCCACTGAGAAATTAATTAAAAATCCATTAACAATTTGCAATCGATGGTCGATAGTTTGACCTTGGCATCGAACTCAAGATTAGGGGCCCTGCGTAGTAGTATATGTAGGTTACAAAATTCACAGTATAGGGCAGGTAAATACCAAAAATGTCGTATCTATGTATAATTATAGTTGCGGCGTATAAACTCGTATCTGAATACGGGTTAGGCCATAATACCTTCACTAATACGCTGATAGCTCCTCGCTTAAGCAGAACTACTCGTGAACTCTACACAACTTGCGTGGAAAGATAAGGGGCTGATTTATTTTTCTTTCCCCTTTTTATTTCCACACAGTATACACATGGAATATTGTTTGTATGGTATTATTTACGTAAGTTCGATGGCTATCTGTTTCGTGCTTGGTCGGTGATTAATTTGATTTCCATGATTGATTTTAATGTTCAGCGGACTGTGGTGGCTGATTGATTGATATTTGTCACCAATTTAGATTGATCATGGTATGGTAGTAGGCAGCAGTATACTGAAAGTAAATTGACAAATGTTGGCTTGGTGTCCAAGTCTACTATTTCGATTGTACTCAATGTTAATATGTAATTAGAAAAAGAGGATTGTACCATAATAGTCGTCCAATGTCACTTACAGATGTATGTGGACTGACAGATTTCATAGGAGTTTAGGCGGGAAAATGAAAAAACACATTAAACTTCGGAGAAATTTAAGTTTTGAAAAATAATATAAAATCGACAATGTGCACACATTGTCGATTTTATATTATTTTTCAAAACTTGAATTTCTCCGAAGTTTAATGTGTAGTTATGGTGGATAATTGACCATTAAGTGTTTGTGAACGTGTGAGAGTGTAGGGAAATGATATGAAATTGAAAATCGTGACTTTTTGGGTTCACTCCTAAACTCCATCGAAGCCTCAATAACATTTCTACCGTTTTATTGGGGCAACAACTTATACTTGACACTGGCGAACACAAAAAGTGTGGTGCCATATTACAATCCCTAGCAATCCCTTAATGGGAAATATTATTTGATTACTTTATTACTTGACACTGGCAAATACACAAAAAGTGTGGCGCCATAATTAAAAAAAAAAGATTTCATAGGGTCTGTCAAAAATCTCAGATTAAGACTTACTCTGAGTCAAAAATCAGCAATTCTGAAGTGATAGAATGACGATTTTGACTTAGTAGAATAGTAGAATTGGGGCCCTGTTTGACAGATTACAACTACATATGTCCTCATATCTGAAGATTGTGGTCACTATCATGGTTGCATCTGGAACAGATGATCTGTCTCCATCGGTTTCTGTCCATCGCGTCTCTTACGAGCGTGTAGAAATTGGAGGGCAACGACTCTTTCCTGTATCGTGGCTGCTTATAGAAACACGAATTCTAACCTACACAAACGCCCAAACCCGGAACAACTCTCGCTCAACCGCAATGCCATACGTGTCGCTTTTACGCCTTATTACTGAACCAATGTAAAAAAATTGGTATAGAGATAGATTGAACCTTGGACAAGGAAATAGGCTACCTTTTGTCTCAAAAAGGTCTTTGAGATGCGAGTAAAACCACGGGCAAAAGCTAGTATAGAAATAATCGCACAGAATAGAATGTTGCCTGAGCAGTTCATCAGCGCAACAACTGACTGCAAATTACTTTACCTTTAGTTATACTTTTTGGATTGTGTAGACAAAGTTTGTGACGGCTACGTTATACAAATTTAACGGAGCGTAAAAAGGTTTCTTCTTAATAAAAATGAACTGCACGTGATGTTTTTGTTGTGTAGTTTGTAACGTAGTTTTAAAATTCTATATAGACATAATGGTTTGTGATGTGTCAGGGCAACGTACTTTTGACCTCCGATTTCAGTGAAAA
Organism: Acronicta leporina; assembly: GCA_947256265.1. NCBI lineage: Eukaryota > Metazoa > Arthropoda > Insecta > Lepidoptera > Noctuidae > Acronicta > Acronicta leporina. Next base: position 9,612,693 of record OX366514.1, read on the forward strand.
CTTATTTACAGTAAATATTTTATTAATGCTGGGGTCACATTAAGACTGATTATGGCGTGACATGATTATACTCGACGTTCGACATACTTGCGACCCCAGGTTTAAACAACAATTTGAGGTTTTTTAGGCGGGAAAATGAAAAGTGCACATTGTCGATTTTATATTATTTTTCAAAACTTGAATTTCTCCGAAGTTTAATTTGTAATTATGGTGGATAATTAACCATTAAGTTTCGTGAACGTGTGAGAGTGTAGGCAAATGATATAAAATTGAAAATTTTTGGGTTCACTCCTAACCTCCATCGAAGCCTCAATAAAGTTTCTACCGTTTTATTGGGGCAACTAAACAACATTATACTTGACACTGGCGAACACAAAAAGTGTGGTGCCATAAAATCCAATGATGGGAAATATTACATAATTGATTACTAGACTCTAATACTTGACACTGGCAAATACAAAAAAAGTGTGGTGGCATAATAAAAAAAAATAACAACAATTATATTTTTTGATTTTTGATTCGGTATATCACAGTGCTATGCTACAGTGATGCCACTGCTATGCTACAGTGATAGTATAGTGATAGGTAGTAGCCCGTGAATGGGCTATCCATTGACTAAAAGCAAAAGTCATTCCCTCAGGTTACTGTGTCTACTACTCTCCTAGGAATATCATACATGTTTTCCCTTTCTCCGAGCAAGTAATATGGAGCGACTGTAAGTTCAAACACTAATTAAGCCTGAGATGACGGTTGTTAAATTGCACAAAGCGTCTACACGTGTCGTCACCGCTCGCTCCGCTCCGCAGACAAAAGAGCGTTTAATTCCAATTAAATAATGGCATTAACTAATTTCTAATGTATTGTTACCAATACTAATTAATCACTTAAGTAATTCAATCAAACCGAGTGCTCATTGATCGATATGCCGTGTTATCGATATGTGTATTGAGTTCCAATTTATTTTCATGTAATCACGCAAAAACTTTTATGCTTTGTTCTTGTAAATTCACAGTATTTTTATTGGGTTCAATTATATAGAAAAAATCGAATGGAACAGTATGAATATGAACTGTTCGTTTTCAAAAAAGAGTTCTTGCAATCGGCAGTGCATAGGTAAGTGTGACATTGTAAATGGTAAAGAAATATTTATGAAACTAATTCTAAACTTAAACCATGATTTTTGTGGTGAAAGATAAATGCTAAAAACAATAAATTAATTTGTAGCTTGTTGTTAATAAAGAGAATCGATTCAACAGCCACCTAAAAGTAACATAACATAACATACCATCACGCCTGTATTCCCTGAAGGGTTAGGCAGAGGCGTACTAATGTACACCCACAGTTCGCCGGTATGTTTAGGTCCCATGTAATAGGAGGCGAGCCTATTGCCATTAACCGGGAACAAATTCCTAACTCCGAGCTGCTACTGGGAATTTCATAGAAAAACCCAATAACACTTTGCTCGACCTTAGAAACGAACCCAGGACCTCTAGCGTAGCAGTCCCGCTCAGGACCACTTGGCTAATGAGGCAGTACCTAAAAGTATGTTATGTAATATATCTTATATATAATGTTAAGATACTAAAAAGTAGTGTTGTAATTATATTTTGAGAGACGCAGCTGTCACGAAACAGAGAATATAAATTTAATTATACAGTTTATTTGTGTTCATTGCGATGTCGACAACCCAGCGAACACGGTGCTTGAAATGTTATTAATTAATTTATTAAAATGTGTAAAACCAAAAGCAACTGATTTTATTTTGAAGCCTCACAGTTTATGCTTAGTTTATTACGTGCAGTATGTACCATTTTATCTAAATTATCTTCCCCCTGCATGAGTAATTAACTGTTTTCCGCAGTTAAACTCACGACCCAAAGTTACTGTATATTTAACCCGATAAACAATATCACCGTTACTCAATGACAATGTAGCATTCTATTAGTGAAAGATTTCTTATAATCGGTATTTATCATATCGGTATTTATTAATATTTTTGGTTTTATTCAATAAAAACAAAAATACAAATCTTTTCTCTTTATGACATTAGTATAAGTACTCGTAGATATGAAATATTACTGTATAATAGCAGATATGTTTATTTCAAACATCAACACATATGTGTGTTTCAATATACGTTTCTTTCTTTATGGATTAAGGTTGATCAACTAACATTTTTCGTTTCAATGAATTTTATTTTATCACAATTTACAAAAAAACCCTTGAATTAGCATTTTGTCCAAAAATGGCTTCAAATAACAATATTTAGCGTAGATATTTTTAGAACCAATTAATTAAAGTTCGGTTTTATGAATAGAAGATTGCATTATTCATTCGAATACTCTATTTCAAAGTAGCATACTGGTAAAACTTTTTTAAATCAGATCCAACAATTTATGCGACTAATGCAAACACTGGGATCTTCGTTATATAAACGTCTATATTTTGTACGTACCATCTACACTCTATTCTATCCATCCATGACCCCAGATTAGCATGGACCCAGGTATTACGTTGATACCTGGATTAGTTCCGCCCTGATTACCTAAATTCTTTGACAAAAGCACGAATGGTCGGATTACTTTGAACAAATGTTCAAAATGGTCTCGAAAAAGGAAAAATAACGTTCGAAATATTGTATAGTGCTATATAAAAATACTTCTTTTACTTAGTTAACATAGATAAATGGAGAAACATCACGAATACAAATTGATTTCTCTAAACAAATATTGATTAGAATAAGATAAATGATCGTAAAATTGCTGTGTTACATAACCCGTGTTTTACGGCCATTCAAATACAGCTTTAAAAGACGCTCACGTGGAATGGTGAGTTAAGTATCAACTTTTGGAGGTAATAATGTTATACGACTGTCGATCATGAATGTACGAGCTGGTAGGTGAGTTTATAGCTCGTCGATATGATAAAGCGTTCGGGCGAGGGTGTTTTTGGAACCACATAGCAAATTAGCTTACAATAGTAGAACACAAACCAATTAATAATACTGTCAATCTAGCTCTACCTACATCGGCATTCCACAAACTAATTTGTGCCCTATACAAAGCATGTACAATGTTTTGTATCTGGTTCTATGTATAATTAATGTTAGATACATTATGGCTTAATAATATCAAGATAACTATGACTATTATTAAACGCGCCTGAATGAGCCTAGTTACTGAATTATAAATATGTGACTATTTAGATTCATTAATTTTCTCAAAATGTATATTCATATGCTATAGTTTCGCATTCTATTAAATGGGACCTACACATACATACAGGCGAACGGTGAGTGCACATTACCACAACTCTGCCTGATCGTGATTCGTGATTTTTTGTGTGTGTTCAAGTGGATTCGAGGATGGTTTAGATTCACAAATAAGCCGGCAGATGACGCTGCAGTCGGTATCTAGGTTATTTATCTATACTGCAAGTAAACTGCTGAATCGTTACTTTGTTTAAAATCCTAATCGCTTGGCATATCATGCAGGACGTCTGTCTGGTCCGCTAGTACCTATATAAAAATGGAAGTACTTTGAGTATTTTTGCAACAAAACCTAGTGTGTGTCTAGCCAATAATAGCATAGCAATATTGTATGTATTATTATCAATTTACCTCTAGGTAATTGTGATCTCTAATTCCTTATATTGCCTATTAAACTGACGGATATACTGTCAAGCCGAGCAGATAATCATATTACGGCAGACAGCTGGATTAACACGGCCGCTGAGGCTCCGATACATGAAAACCATTACGTATCTCTTTAATATATTTAATATATTTGCCAAAGAAACATTGTCGACGGAAAATCAGCATAAGCATTAGGTTTTTTTTTATTTGTAACTAGATAGATGATGGTACGTATCTGTCACATAAGTTTTGGTAAGACCCAGCTTAACGAAATTATTTTCACATAATTGATAAGTCTTTTATTATGAGATTTGAGTGGATATATCGAATTTCAAACCAGAATGAAATTATTGTACTTTGGCGGCGGAAGAGTCTGCACTGTTGTTTTTATTCTGCAGTAATTCATCTTTCTTGTCGGGTTACCCATCATACTTTAATAAATGATGGCGTTGCATTTTTTATGAATTCCAACGTAAACAATCTGTATGAGTGCCGGGGGTTTATGAGAGTGCGTGACCTTCAAGAAACGAGGCCGACTTATTAAGGGAGAGGTATGAACGTGCCCTTGCTGAATTAATTTTCCTAATTACAAGTGGCACCTGTCCTCAGGATGCCATATTGTTTACACTTAATTAATGTTTACGTCACAGTACCGCCTTTTACACTTTGAAAACACAATAGACCATAATTCTACCGCTCTCCCTTTGTGTAAACCACCCTTTGAGAACTTTCCTTCATCAAATTAGTTTTGCAAAAAAGTATAAATTCCCTCTCTTGCGTATTCAATTTAGAGCTGAGATTCGATTATGATATTGAATGCCCTGTTAGGAAAATGATGGAAGGTTTCTATAGGAAGATAAGGCTATCTGGTAACGACAACGTCGACCTGCGAGAGTTGTAATTAAACCTCTGTTGTTTGGTGGCATCCGACATTGCAGGTATAAAATAAACTGTATTAACTGCAAAAATCTATTGCGTAATTTCTGTGATGTTGGCACCGTGGGAAGAATTGTATCCAACTTTTATTCATTACATCCATTGCTTTATTCCAGTAACGCAATGGTTGGATACAAGTCTGGCATTTGTACGTTCACAACACTCGGTTGGAGTGGCAACTTTGTCGATTTCGTGGTAACACTGCAAATGACAGATGGCGACGAGTTGTACATAATTCAGCGAAGGTTATGTCGAGAATGTTACATAAATGGGGCTTGCGTGCGTCATCCAATGTTCATTGATTGTACTCTACGTACGCCAACGCCGATGACACTATGTAACCGAATAGAATAGACAATTGCCTATGATATCACTGCCAACATTTATAACTTCAATACGTTTCGCTGACAATCAATAACAAGCTACACTATTACTCGATATATCGTTCCTCCAGTAAACTGCGTTTTATTCGCAAAGGTTCACCTTCAACATGCTTTTCGTATGCCATAAATTGCTTCTACCAACTTGATGAAAGCATTCTGGTTCATGTAGTTACTTGTACTTTTAAACGCCATTAAACAGAATTACTCGTAATTGAGTTTTCTTTCGTTACAGGGATTTTCCAAGGTGTAGGAGTATCTACAGCACCATGCCACCTAAGTAAGCTAATATAGAGTTGTTTGTTTATCTACTTACCGTGTGCACATTTATTCAATTATTTAGTTGCTAGCACAGTATACATAAGGCAATTTTGTAATACGATTGCCGCTTTGTGCTTTGCTATTTTTATGGATATTTAAAAAAAATATTTAGGTCAAATTAAAACTCGTAAGTGCTTAAATATTTTCGGGCAAAATTCGAATAGGAAAGCAGAATTCTCTTGCAAATAAATCTCTTATATTTATTTGGGGCGTTTACATGGAATAAATTTGGTGTTTGTTTTTTTAAGTAGGACGTACAACAGGCACGCGTTTACTGACTGAGAAACAAGCGGGAAAAACAAAAACATCCAAGGTAAACATGCTCTGTGTTTAGGTATGTACATAATATTAAAACGTAAATGAATGGTCGGAATACCGGAAACCTATATTATCCAAGCTTTTCGTTGGATTGGTTTTATATAAGAGGCTATTTGGCATAGTCCATGTTATTAGTCACGACATAATATGTACGTAAATAGTCAAACCGGACTAATATAGTGGAATGTCGACCTAGTTAAACTTTAAAATATTTAGTTAAGCAGAATTCGTAGATTGCTTAGTTCCGTGTCTAGGATCATTAACTAAGTTGAAAGTTTTATCACTTCACATTTAGATATTCAACCTTATTCGGGTTTAAATGTTAAAAATGTGCGATAGAACTGGCTGGGGCAGCGCGGGCCCGAGGGATATCAGCTACGATTTATTAGGACTATTAATAGAGTGGAACAAACTGGTTTCTTTGGCTATGTGTGCATTGGACTATTATTAATAATACTTTGTATTCGTTTCCGTTTTTTTCAGGTAGTCTCGTAGACGCAATGTCTTGTAGTTATAAGATGGACATGTTAATATTTAGGTAGCAGTATTAATAGGTCTGTTACGGTCGTGACGAATGTCGTGAATCCCATATATACATATAAGGTCTATAAGGCCCGTCATTCTCCTCCACCTTCCCAAGTCGCAGACACGACCCAGAAGGGCTTCCACACCACAAAAAAACCAGTAATTATACGTACCTACTTGTTATATCCGTTTAGTGTTCAATCGTTTGTTCGAAAGTTTAAGTTGCTTAGCTTGAATTAAAATTACTTATTTATTAATGACCACAGTAGTGTAGTAACTTTGTTCCCACTTAATTACGTTTTTGTTTCAATATTTATTGTTTATAAATACATATTACTTAGTAAACGTTAATATCGTGAGCGATATATGCACGCTAGCGCAGCTCAAAACACGGTGGATGTATTTTCAGCGAGATGGACTGATAAATGAATTTAACACGACAGCTACATTAATTTATCAGTGACCTGGATATGTGATATATTTTGAACATTATCCGGCCCACCATCGTGGTTACAACATACGAGTATTTTATAGGCACGTGGGAAACATTTCAGTTTTAATATGTCGATGTATTTATTGTTACAAATCATGAGGAAGTTTAGTTGTAAGTATTTGGCGGTGCAAGGCGGTGCTCGGTGCAAATCGGTCGCGAAATGTCGTTGCACTACAATACAACGGGACGATGTTCCTAACTTGCAGTTGTGCTTTGATCATGTGCGACGCGTGCAAACGACGCGGTTCGCGCAAGAGTTGTGCAATCACATGCATTACACATGAACAGAGTTAGCGAAGACGTCGTGCGAGAGCACTACACGTCTACTGGACTCAACGAAATTCATGCATTTTGTATTCGATTTCAAGTAGGTCAATTACGTCTTGTCCTGTTGATAGACGGTTAAGTTGCTGACTGTTATCGTTTATTGCTGTTACCAAGTGGTTCCAGTGTTGAAGTCAATAGCAGACTTATGGTGCATATTTGATCAAAGGAACAGATTTTAAGTGATTTTCAGTGCACTTAAATGTGTATGTAGTATGTTTACTGAATAATGGTCAGTGTTTTATATTAATTATGCGTAGGTATGCAAAAACTATCCTTTTAAAATAATTTGAATATGTATATATTAGTACTTTACAGGAATAATACGGTCTCTTGCAAATAAATCTTTTTGGACTTGACGTAGTATACATTTGTCATTACTTGTTGTAATTGTTTGCTGTTTATGATATGATACAATTATCTGTCGTTTATAATAAATGCGGTGTGCTCTAAACTTTAAAGTAGATACTTAATATAGTCTATAACACAGTATAACATGTCTATAATACAGTACATTGTAGTTGTTATAACCATTTGGAGCTCTGAGAATGGACTCAGAACAGCGCGGCAATTAACTAATTCTCTCGTGATTTGTAGCAGCGTAGCACCGTAGCAATCGGCGTAGCACTGTAGCGGCCTACGTTCGTTCTACGTATTTACTTTAATGAGTCGCGAAGTTTCAATTTAATTTAATTAAAGTCATAAACAATATTATACATTCTCATTTCTGTTATATGAATAACAGTGGAGAAGAAAAAAGGTTTAAATATTGTTTGTCAAAATAATGATAACACTTTTTTTTGCGGAATTTTCATAAAATATGCTATCTACATGCTTTCGACACGGGGTGGTGCAAAGTGGCAAAGTCGGTGCTTAATATTTTCTACTATTCCACTGTCGGTATTATGCTGAACGAGGCATCATGCATGCTCGTGCCGTAGTCAAGTAAATAATCAAGTCAATCGCAGAGTGCATGTTTCCCGTTTCACATCAAAACAGAACTCAGACGGCGGGTTGTTCGAGCCAGCACATCGCCGTGCGGAACGCGCTCACAAGTTCCAAACTAATTTCCTGCGGCACAAAGCAATCGCCGGCTGACGCCGATGCCCAGTAGACACAGCACGTCCACATGATTGAGTTTCACTATACCTTCAGTTTTTAATTTGTACATGCGAACACTAGAAAAGAAATGTGGTCCAAACCAATCACAAATATTCACTGAAAACTTAATTGAAGGCTTCCCAGGCTGTAGGTATTGCGTTTTTGGTTTTAAGTCCCGAAAAAAACATTTAGATGTTTGAGGGAGTTTTTGTACATACATACAGATGACATGTTATAGGCGACGTTTTTTACGAGATGACATAACATACATACATATCATCACGCCTGTATTCCCCTAAGGGTTAGGCAGAGGCGTACTAATGTACACCCACAGTTCGCCAGTATGTTTAGGTCCCATGTAATAGGGGGCGAGCCTATTGCCATAAACCGGGCACAAATTCCTAACTCCGAGCTGCTACTGGGAATTTCATAGAAAAACCCAATAACACTATGCTCGACCTGGGAATCGAACCCAGAACCTCTAGCGTAGCAGTCACGATCAGGACCACTTGGCTAATGAGGCAGTTTTTACAAGATGAGGAAAAGAGAAAAAAGCTGCTTCGTAGCAATAATATTTTTATGTCCTATATTTTGCCAAAAAAAAATGTTGTCCTTCGGAACGTGTGATAATGTCCAAGTAACTTTTGCTCAACAACAATATAGCATTCGCTTTCCATCGGAGGTACTCGACATTTTTATTTTTTTAATTTAGCAAATTCATTGCAGTCAACAGAAACATGAAACAACTGTTTAGTGTTGTTTTTTATGTGTGCAATAAAATATAACGTGTGTTAGTGTCACGGGAATCGCGGCTGACGGTCAGGTTATGGAGGTTTTATTCGTTCTTTGTTCATAAGGATCGTAGGTATATAGTTTTAGGGTGACGTCATACTGCCGGTGATTATTACGCCTATATAAAGCCACTTTGTAGTCTATTATGAAACTTATCGGTATATAAAACTCGTAAAGACTCATGAACATGAGCCTACTTATAAAATAAAACACATTCTCATTTACTATGCAAGCAATTAAAGTTATTTATACAGTTAATTAACAGGGAAGGTAAACTTTACGATTTTTAATTAATGTTAAAAATACAGAGTAATTATAATGCCGTTTGCATGTAGTACAAGGCATGGATACTTAGACAGCGTTTACTATGAAAGTCGCTTTGGTCGTGTGAAGTTTGTATTATTTAATAATTTTAATGAAGTACATACATAATTATACAATTTAAAATGTAAATTAAATAAAGGTCAACAGTAGAAACACAAAAAGTAAATGAATAATGAGTATACCCATTTACTCATTATTTATTTACTTTGCAAGTTGGTCTAATCTAATAGTTTGAGAAATATTATGTAAATTAATTTAAATAAAAACTTATGTATATTTGTTTTAGTTCTCTATGCGTTCTATTCAAACTATTATAATGAAACTTTGGCGAGTCGTAGTGCCATCTCCGTGCGGGATTCTATAGAGAGAAGTATTGTACCAAATTATTCACACCGGGTACAGCTAGCTGCATAACATGTACTTTAATATAAGCATAGCTTGGTATAGGAATTCAAGTTATCTATGACTATTTTTACTTATTAATTTAATATAAAATAATTTTAAAGATGCAGGCGAAAGCGTCTGGTTCAGCGAGCCAGATAGAGGTGATTTTGAGTCCAAATAATATTAATTTCCTTAATCATTTATAGCTTTTTCATGTTGTTTATCAATCATGTCGAAAGGTATTTGTGAGGAATACGTTTATTATATTCCACTAAAGAGTAAATCGTAATAATCTATAGTATTAGATATCAAAATTAACAATCAATCTTAAAATTGTATATAGTGACGTATAAGAGATAGCTTTATTACACCGCGATAATTAATAACACACTGACAATCTGGGCAGCACAGAGCTCGATTTATTAGTAGATATCTAAGTAACAATTGAATGAAGATATTTTGGTGAAGTTCTTGGTAATCTAATATTAGTTAAGGATTGTTGTTTCAATTTAATTATTAATATGTCAATTGTATTAATTACACAAATTATAACTATAATGAGTTCTGAGACTTACGTGGCCTTACATTGGACATATTCACTAGGGATTCTAAGCAATGTGTTTAATGCGATGGAAACCGAAGTGTTTTTTTTTTAAATTATGTCTAAACCATTTTTAAATTAACAGTAGCTCATGGGAGCTTCTGATAATCGTGCTGATCAATATGTACCTAAGTTTAAGCTGCGCTTGCTACGGTTAGTCTTTGGCGTCGGTATAGCTAGCTATGATAAATTAATATTCGTAGCCCTCAGCCCGATATAAATTCTAACAACTGGTTTATCCCTACGATATCTGTTTTTGCCAGAAATTGGGTTGATTTGGACAGTCACATTATTGTAACATAATGATATTCAGGTGCATCTAGTTAGACTGGAAGCCGATCTGACTGGTGATGACAGGTCCACCATTTTTGTAGCAAACAGCACTAACTAACCTAACATTTTACAGATTGTAATCTTCAGAAAATCCTTTAAAAATACCTACAGGTGAGGAAAGGAAAATGAAGAAATATCTAACTCGTGAAATATAAAACAGAATTTATGTGAAAACTTTCCATTACAAACAAAGACGGATTGTATAACAAATGAGGCGACGGAAAAGGTACCTAAGCGTGTTCGTTTGTTTCAATTTTTAAGTTTCGTGACTGACATTATACCACGGCTTAGTTACTATAGTTTGTTTTTCTAGAGACCGATCGGTCTCTGACAGATGAGATACGTAGCGCCATTATTAACTGACTTAAAAAAATGAGGTTATCATTTTTTTTAAGTAGTGTCGTATTATTCTCCAAATACGAAGTTAATTAAAAATACATCACATGCCATCATGCCTGTATTCCCTTAAGGGTTAGGCAGAGGCGTACTAATGTACACCCACAGTTCGCCGGTATGTTTAGGTCCCATGTAATAGGGGGCGAGCCTATTGCCATTAACCGAGCACACATTCCAAACTCCGAGCTGCTACTGGGAATTTAATAGAAAACCCTAATAACACTGCTTGTTTTGGAATCGAGCCCAGGACCTCTAGCATTAGCAGTCACTCTCAGGACCACTAGGCTATGAGGCAGTTAATTAAAAATCTATGAAATTACATTTATGAACGTCCAATTTGTTGAAAACTAAAATATTTTTTATAAATTTTCCTTCGGGTCCAAAGTATGTTAACACCTGTCAATTATGTCAATTGTTTACAGGAACAACGACATCAATACCTGCCCTTTGAGGGTGTCTTTAAATCCTTTAGTTAAGGATGGGCATTCCTCCTAATGTGATGATTTACCACTATGAGCGCATTTTAACCTGGCATATCGATCAATGCCACCGTAATTAAGATACTCGGTAGACCTCTGATCAATAACAGTTCTCAATTAAGATAAATCGATTATTTTGTGGCTCCAAGGTATCGTAGGATTTCGTATGGAAGTCGATAAAGATTCAGTACTCTCTAGGGCACTGGTGAAATACTACGATCATTACATTATCTATTAATGAAGGCATAATAATTCCATTGAATTAGGCTCATTGAACGATCTAGATTCAGTCAGAGGCCGTACTATAACGTGTTTTTACAATCCTTTTATTTTGTGATGCGACTAAGAGACAGGGATACCGCTCTACATTATTATTATTGCTATCCTTTTCTCACAACCTGAATATGATCACGTTAACATGCAACCTCTATTCATTCTTGATCTGCAGATACTCGTTGAGTATTTTTGCTAGGCCGCGTTTTTTTATTCTTATCTATAAACGCACCCCACGTTAGAAACTCCCCGTAGCTACCCCCGAAATACCTATCCAGCTTACCTTTATACGAAAAAATCGGCCAAGGTTAAAAGTATTTATTGAAGTTGCCTTTCCACGGGTACTTGGTACTTGTGCGTAAGCTTGAGAATTAGGATATACAATCAAATTGTATTTTCTGTCTACGTTTGTTTTTCCCTAATATAATAAGTACTACTATAATACTGACAGTATTTTTCCTATGTTGCCAGTATTATGCACATAGCTAACGATTATAATTTGGCTTTTGCAAAACAGCACTGCACTGTGCTGAGTAAATAGTATAAATAGTATACAAACATAGACGATATTTTTGTAACGAGTTTTTGCTCCATATGTTGCGTAGGTACTAATAAAGACCAGACGACAAACAAAACACTTTCCGATTGTGTAAACCTTCTTGAATATTGTAAAGAAAAATAGAATAACACACAGCAGCGAAGGTGTGATTAATCATCATTATGTAAGTGAAGTAGTTTCTAGGGAACGTTTTGGCCGTTCTAGTACGACGGTACATAATACTTTAACGACGGTACCTGGTAATATTGGCTTCATTGTAACGGTCATCCTACCCTGCTGCTAAGCCGACCGCAACCCTCTCAAAGCCACTGTCTACCTCTTTGTCCATTAAACCTTACAGGCAAAGGGTTTCACGTAATTAGATACTAGCTTTAATTAATATTACTTTGATATCCAAACCCACATCACTTGAAAGAGCGAGATTTTATTTAAAAATATGAGCCTTGTGTAGATTTTCCCGAGTCCCTAGTTGTTAATATGGTTAGAATTACAAGGGAATATTTTTATATTTATAGTATTTCACGTAGTTTGGGGCGCCCGCTGGCCAGCTGCAGTTTGCGTGACTTACGGAAGGCAGCTGGCAGTGACTGGATGAGGAAAGCCGAAGATCAGGCTCTGTGGTGTTCTCTGAGAGAAGCCTACGTCCAGCAGTGGACGAAAATAGGCTGATGATCAACAACATAACATAACATGATGACGTATATAATAAATATATTTTGTTATATTATATATGCATTTACCAAAAAGCTCATTAATACTATACGTAAAAAAGTATATAATAATAGTCTTTGCTCAAGCTTGTGTGGATTGTGCACAAGTGTTTTCTAGTTATAAGATTACTATATATTTCAGATTTCAGATTCAGATTTATTCAGATGTTATTTCTGATCTATCAGCATCAAATATGTCGGATAAAATAAATAATAAATAATAATAATAATAAAAAATCAGTGCTGTCATGGACTGTTTGGCAGTCAGCATTCTCGTATTAAGCATAAAAGGATCTGTCAACGTCAAATTTGGCTTGTTTTTAAAAACCAATCGATCATTTTTCAATTTTTTTAGTTTTCTTACTCACTTTTCAATGGTTATTTTTTTTAAAGCTTTTATTCTATACTAGCGGCCCGCCCCGGCTTCGCACGGATGGAGAAATCCTTAACTTTTTTCATAATATTCTATAGCCTATGTTAATCTGACATAATGTAGCATTCAAATGGTGAAAGAATTTGTGAAATCGGCCCAGTAGTATTTGAGTTTATTCGGTATATACATATTACAAATCTTTCCTCTTTATAATATTAATGTCAGATGTGTTTTGTTATACCATTTTTAACAAATTAACGGCTAGACATGTTTTGACTGATAAATTTTTCGTTTTTGTCTGTTGCGTTTTGTTACACCACGTTTAATGTCACATCCCACGGGAACGGGACAAAAAGTATCCTATGTCCATCTCCTGGTTCTAAGCTACCTCTCCACCAATTTTCAGCCAAATCGGTTCAGCCGTTCTTAAGTTATAAATAGTGTAACTAACACGACTTTCTTTTATATATATAGATAACTAACTTCTGCCCGCGGCTTCGCCCCCGTGGAATTCGGTCTGTCATAACATCCCACGGGAACGGGATAAAAGTATCCTATGTCCGTCTCCTGCTTCTAAGCTACCTCTCCACCAATTTTAAGCCAAATCGGTTCAGCCGTTCTTAAGTTATAAATAGTGTAAATTACACGACTTTCTTTTATATAATAAAAGATATAGAAGATTAGCCACAGTTGTGACTATAAGATAATATAACATTATTGTGTTGACTACACAATATGTAACACCGACGAGTGAACTGAAGAAAGTTAAGGTTGCGAATTAGTTCAAACGTTTTTACTTTTACTCCGTAGTCATACCATCATCACGACTGTATTCCCTGAAGGATTAGGCAGAGGCGTACTAATATACACCCTCAGTTCGCCGGTATGTTTAGGTCCCATGTAATAGGGGACGAGCCTATTGCCATTAACCGGGCACAAATCTCAAATTCCGAGCTGCTGCTGAGAATTTCATAGAAAAAACCAACAACACTTTGCTCGACCTGGGAATTGAACCCGGGACTTCTAGCGTAGCATTCGCGCTTGGGACCACTAGACTAATGAGGCAGTTACTCCGTAGAGATTTTGCGATTTATCTGGTAACAAAAAATCTTCAAATATGATCGGATAATTATGATTTTCCATTAAAATATCGATAGTACTTTCCGTATAGACAATAAATTAATAGTTAAAGTCGGGAGGGCGATGAGGGCGCTCCATGGTGAGGTAGTAATTAATGGCGTCCCACGCTATTTGTGGCTCGAAGGACACGCTCGAACGTGACCAGAATGCATTTATCGTTTGCAAAATAAAAACATGAAATTACTCACTTATTAACACCGATTGTGTCATTCGAAAAGCTGAATAGTTAATGGATATTTTATAATATTTAGGTATTCTACATTCTTGACAGAGTAAAGCAACATCACAAGAATGTATTTCAAATTAGATTATTTTCGTTTAACGTTATAACGTAATTTATTTATTACTAGCTTCTGCCCGCAACTTCGTCTGCGTAGACTTCAGAATTGGGTCCGACTTAGATAAAAAGTAGCCCATGTGTTATTCCAGACTTTAATCTATCTCTGTGCCAAATTGTATCCAGATCCGTTAAGCCGTTTTGGCGTGAAAGAGTAACAAACATCCATCCATCCATCCATCCATCCTCACAAGCTTTCGCGTTTATAATACAAACAAACAGTGACACACTATTTCACTTATTAAGTGCTATAATAAAAAAAAATATACGCCTAGGCCTACAAGGCCCCGACCTAGGGGCCCCAGTCCCAGTGGTGGGACCTACTAATAAGCTAAAGCCTGGCTTTTTTTTTATGAGATAGTGGGGCAAACGAGCAAACCGATCACCTGATGGTAAGCGATATCCACCACCCATGGGCAACACCAAAGGAGTCGCAAGTGCGTTGCCCGCCTTTTAAAAGGGTTTGGGCCTCCGGTAACCTCCTTCACTCGGCGAAACACAACGCAGGTGTTGTTTCACGCCGGTTTTCTGTGAGGCCGTGGTATCACTCCGGTCGAGCCGGCCCATTCGTGCCGAAGCATGGCTCTCCCACGTGAAAAGCTTGCCTCCAAGCTTGAAGGGACCCCAAATGCCAAGTGCCTAGAGGCCCTGGACCTCTAAGTCCGGCCCTGTGTGTAACTCTCATTATGCGTCTAGTTGTGCGGTTCTAACAATGTACACACAGTTCACGGTATTATGCTTAGGTCCCATATAATAGGCACAAATCCAAACTCCGAACTCCTACTGTCAACTTCATAGTAAAAACCTAATATGATTGTTTATGACCACTAGAATATACAGGCGAAAATAACAAACTGCATTTTATGTTTGCTCTGTTTCAATTGAACTGTGGCTACGTCATGAAGTTAGTCTAATTGCGATCCGCAAACGACCACAGACGTACATGACCTGTGTTAAACCCTCGGATCCATGAGGGTTTGCTGGGGGAGAGCTAGGGTGCTTGAGTATTCAAAAACACACACAATGCTATATAACTATTTATTCACTCCGTACATGTGTGTATTGTTATTGTATATGTGACTTGATTACATATCTGATCTATCTATTTATCTATCTGAATATCTATCTAGCTCTCAATACAAAAAATATTTCACGGTGACTACTACTAACGTCGGAGAATCTTAACACCGCGATCTAGAATTGGAGCAAAAATGCACAACGCCATCTAGTGGCGGCAAATAAACAACTAGCCGCGTTAGTTTACATTGATTGCGAGAGATGGCTATACAACCTGTTTATTCCGTCTTATATGAATGCTGACTGTTCTCTACCTAATCCTTCAGGAATACAAGCGTTATAGTATGTTATGTTATCTGACTGATCCTGTTTTCAAAACTGTTTTACCATCAACGTGTGATAACGTTAGTACTTACCATAAGGTTTTGCCTGTAAAATAGTTTGATAGACAAGGATTGAGACGATGTGATCCTAATTATAATTTTATAACGGATACTAAAACTATCATAACATTTTTCCCAGGATAAAAGCACGGACCAGGAAGAAAAGTTTTGAAGCTCAACTAAGCTGACATAGAGCCATATACATCAAAATAGTATTCGACTTATGGATCGCAAAAGTTCTCTAGAAGTACCAGTTTAATAGTTCACAGAAAGAAACCAAAGCGTTTCCCAATAATAGAATTACCTTACAACCGGGCCACCATCAATCTAGAGCTACAGGGTGGACACCGAGAAATGGTACCTAAAGCTTGCATTTAAGAAAGTTGGGTAAATGTGTTAGGCAAGTTTGCAGGTGACAATGCTCCAAGTGCGGCGCACGCGGCTGATTGTTCACGGACATTCTTCTCGTTGTAGTTGTATTTAAAGTATATACAGTACTTAAAATGAAAAACTATTTTATTATTTTTAGTCTGTCTGTTTGTTCTTTGGCTAATCTCTGAAACAGTTTAATCGATTTTGATAGGACTTTCACTGACAGAAAGCTGATGTTATAAGGAGTAAATATATTATACATAGGATAGTAAATAAATGAAGTAAATACTTTAGCGACGCGAGTGAAACCGCGGGTAACAGCAAGTTTGACATCAACTATTATATTTATAGTGTTATAGGTAGGACTGTCGAATTCTTCTAGGTAGGTACTTATTTTATTTTGTTCTGGTTCGAAGAGTAAAAGCCGGTAAAATCCTGGGCAAATGAGACTTAATAGGTACCGACGTAGAAGGAAACGTGGGAGTAATAACCCGGTTGTTGCTAGCGTCCATATGTTACGATTATCGTTTACTATCAGGCAAACATTATGTCAGTTTGCTCTTAGAGGTATACACAAAACAATGCCTTTTTCCCCGAAGTGGTAGGGACTGTGTTTATAGGCCCCATGTAGTAGGATCGTACAATACTCAGGACATGATATTGTATTGATGTGCTTTTATACCTTGTAGTGGCAATAGTCGCGAGTTTTTTTAGTCTGTAGGTAAGCTCCCGCTTTAGCTTTTCGCTTTCCAGGTAATATCCTTGAGTTGAGAATAGAGCAGTTGACAATATCACGCTTGTCTTCCCCGAAGAGTAGGCAGAGGTATACTATTAATGTACAAGAACATATTTCTGTATGTTACGTATGTTTATATTCCATGTAATAAGGGGCCAGCTTATTGCCATAAACCAGGCACAATCTTTTATGTTACTTGTGGTTATATATTTTTCAATATAATTTAATACTCTCTACTAAAGCTACTGTATCTGACCATACTTTACAATGTCAATATTTTTTGCCAGTGCCTATGAAAAACCAACGTCAATAGGAGCTCGGGGATTTTTAAGTACACACCCCCTATATTTTAGGGAAGCTTTGTTAAAACATGGGCGAACAATAACACCCTGCATACACTACAAAACATAAATTACACATAATATTCAGTACAATTGATGTTCTGTTCCATAACAATTGAGTTATAGTAGCAGAAATAACTCACTGTAAGCAGTTGTCAAACTAGGTGTCGATGAAGCCTTTTACTTGGCGTGTACTGCTAATTCGATTGTACAAGTAAACTTGTGTTGTTATAGTTAATATAGGCTGCTTGCACAGTGAACTCAAATCATTTGTTCAGTCCACCTAATAGAGTTGTCTGTGGTTCCAACACAGACACCGATGTCGGAAACCAGTATTCGGCAGCGTTCCTCCATTTAGCAAAAATAAAGCTTTGGTAGCACGGGCCCTGGCATCACGCCAAAAGCATTTGATGATATTCATATTGGAATATGCAGAATTGCACATCGTTTAAATAAGAAAGTTTGTTAATTTGTATAAATTGTGTAAGTATTTGAATTTCTATTTTATTTTAATATTGTGGTCAGCAAATGTCGACAAATGACGGTAGTTGAAATAATTAAATTAATATGATATAATTGATATGTTGATGAAATTGATATAGACAAAAAACATACAGTCAAACTATTATATATATTTAGAATGTTTCTAAATATACAGTTTGACATAGCCCATAAATACCCTTTAGGTATATTATTTTCCTTATTCCGCGAGATACAATATGTATTATCATATTACTAGCTTCTGCCCGTGACTTCGGCCGCGTAGCGTGATGACAGCCTATAGCCTTCCTCAATAAATGGGAACACTGAAAGATTTTTTTCAAATCGGACCAGTAGTTCGTGAGATTAGCGCGTTCAAGCAAACAAACAAACAAACAAACTCTTCAGCTATATATATTAAGTGTAGAAATATAGATTACCTACTATGATTGTCAATTAAATGCATCTACTTTATTGCTATTCCGTGCTGGTCATGAACTCCTGAAGAATATAGATATTGAAAATAAAATTAAAATTAACTGCACGGGCTGAATTATATACTCGTATGGATTATAGCATAGTACATAATGTACTAGTAGATATCTACGAGTACATATATACGGATACACTTATGTAGTTTGAGCGGATCTGGCGTTAACGATGTTGCTAACAGGGAAATTCAATAGCAGTTCGGTAGCCTTTGAGCGACGCCGACGTCATATAAAAATAGAGAACATATCTACAATGTTTGAGCTGCGACTGTACGCAATGTGAAATATTTTGTGCCTGGAACGGGCGTAACTTACATATTTG
The DNA here is from genome assembly GCA_947256265.1 of Acronicta leporina. NCBI lineage: Eukaryota > Metazoa > Arthropoda > Insecta > Lepidoptera > Noctuidae > Acronicta > Acronicta leporina. The sequence goes on from OX366514.1 coordinate 9,631,568, forward strand.
TATTTATATACATAATATAATAGCCAGTAGCAGCATTTAAGAGAACACCTTTAGGAAATAATCACCTAAATATAAATAGTCATTACTTTTTTATTCTAATATAGTTTATGTATATATGTTGTAGGTAACTGAAAACTGCCTCATTAGCCAAGTGGTCCTGAGCGCGACTGCTACGCTAGAGGTCCTGGGTTCGATTCCCAGGTCGAGCAAAGTGTTATTGGGTTTTTCTATGAAATTCCCAGTAGCAGCTCGGAGTTAGGAATTTGTGCCCGGTTAATGGCAATAGGCTCGCCCCCTATTACATGGGACCTAAACATACCGGCGAACTGTGGGTGTACATTAGTATGCCTCTGCCTAACCCTTCGGGGAATACAGGCGTGATGGTATGCAACTGAAAATATACTTCCTGAGATTTTTAAGACAGGTTTTACGTAATCCCCACAAAACATTATTCTCAGTTAAACACTCAGCTGTCGAGAAGGCCTTTTTTCATTGTTAAATAGCTTTCTACTACTATACGCATCATTGAATAGAGTTACATATAACCACTTCTTGTTATGGATAAACTTTTGTTGACCTTTTTGTGAAGACTTCGTAATCGATCAATGTTTTCAGTGAATCGCTGTCCTTTTAGTAAAAGAAAAGGCGGGTGAGGGAGGCAAAGGAAACACAAGGAAATGCCAAAAACACTGTTCAAGCTATAAATATCTGTACATATGTGTTTATGTTATGACAGGTACCTACGCAATGTCATCTATCATTATTCCACTCCCATTATCTGATGGATTGTGACACACATTTAATCAAATTTTAAGACAGGCTGATACAATTTGTATCTTTGATAAATTGTGAGGGAAGTATTTTCATTAATGATGCGTATTTCGAAATTTTGTGGAAATTCATCAACTTGGAAAAGAATAGTTATTAAAATCAGTCAGATGAAAGAGACAGTTTTTAGTACTTTTTATAATATGATACTATTTTGAGTTATCTATTACATCGAAGACGCGATATCTACATGTATAATTGCGTAGCTCGCTCAGAGGACGCCAGCGAAAACTGACACTAAATATTTTTGAGAGGAGCGAAATATTTTCTCGGAATAATTTGTTTAAATTCGCCGTAGGGTAGAGAGACGCACGTATCACAGCGGCTATGCTGAAATGCTTTTAGAGAAATAACAAGAATTTTATACTCATCCCCCCGCCGCCACCCGTACCCTGGCGATCGCAAAATTCGCAGACAAGACATCAGGGGTGCTAAAATCGGACACTGAGTGGCACAGAGTGGCTAAAAGTGGTCATTTTAGCCAAATGTAGTTCTTTTCGACAAAATCATGAATTCTTTCAGAAACTCGTGCTTAACGATCTAGCGTTCCTTATTATGTTAATTCCGTGATTCAACGTGATTAACATAATAAAAAAAATATCTATCTCATTCGCTCTGTAGAATGAATAGATTACTGTATTTCGATTTCGTAATTTTATTGATCGCGGTTCTGAGAATTTTCAAGGCTGGTACGATAATTGTATCGGAGAACAGTTAATATAAATTGAATTGTTGATCATTTCTAGGAGAAAAAGACAATATTATGTTTACTTGATCTATAGCTAAGTGTATCTAATACAAAGTTCATGTCACTGACTCTTTTAAAGAGTCATAATGTTCATCAATACTTAGCAGATGATGGGAATGACAAAGTTGTGGACTGTAGCCGCCATTCCGTCTATTGTATATAGATCATCCATATTTGTACGTTTATTTTTTCTCATAATACAACACACATGAAACACTACCAACCCTCTATTACCGAACGGTTGGGCAGAAGTACATCCACAGTATTCTCGAGTAAAATTTAGGTGCCATGTCTTAGGGCCCGGCTAGGCTTATATTACATGTGTCAGTTATGGCACAAATCCAAATACAAACTTCTACTGAGAATAGAACGGACTTCACTATTGCGACCACCAAAGAAATGGAGCAGATTTTTCTAGTACACCTAAAAAAGTTCAAAACAAAACGCCTGAATTTCCTGGAGGTTAGTGAGAGGTGTACTAATGTAGACGTAGGTACAATTCGCTGATAAGTTCAGGTCCCATATAAGTGAGCGAGATTATTGCCCACTTTCTTAAATTATAAAATCATGTTATCACGCGTCATATTTAAAAGTTAGTTATTTTTATTTAACTTCTATTTTATTAAACGGTTTGTAGTGTGGTCAGTTGGAAAGGTCACGTTGACAGAGCCTTATAGGCTGGGTTTACGAGCCCTGGCGACGCGCCAGCGGCAGCTGCTCCCACACATTGTTACAACGTTTTTCTAACACTCGAAACATAACTTAGGTCTTGATTCGGTTCTGTACCAGAACTCAATAGTTCTGTATTGTTTATTATGTGTTATTTTAGTAAGTTTAGAGGTATTTCAATTTGGACTGGACAACGTCTGTCAGGTCATTTAGTGTTGGAGTACTTTATTTATAAAAAGTATGTGGAAAGGAGTAATGAGTTACCATGAGTGACATTATAATAATGTATTGTCACTTATGATATGTCATTCACACATATGTTCGGTGACCTTTGGGCAGCCAGGCTCGGTATTAACCAACTGACTAGCTTATGTTCTTAACACAGCGGGAACCATTGCGTACCTATGTATTCTATTCACCCATGCCGCAATTACGCCTTTAAGACTAAAGTTTTAAATGCGTGCGAAATTATCCGTTAAAAAACCAAAGCTACTTACTCTAGCTCAAAAGATTAGAAAGCTGAAGTGGGAATCAATTTATTATTAACTAGCTTTTGCCCGCGGCTTCGCTCGCCTGAAGCTATAGAAGGATTAGAAATGAATTCCAAAAAAAATTATAAAAACCAACAGTGATGATCTCTTCTTTGTATGGACCTCTATACATCAGAGAGGTCAAGCTGTATCTCAGGATCCGCTTAATTAATTGAGATAAGAAGTTCACCAGTTTTTAAGTTGGAGCATATACTTTCTAACAGTGATAACAAAATTAAAATCTATTCAGTAGTTTTTGCTACAATCCGTAACAAACAGACAAATAGACAAGAATTTTAAAAATCTCATTTTTGGATTCGGAGACGGTTATATACCCTATCCCATTTGTTTTTTTTAAATATCATCAATGTACAGACAGCGTTTTTACAATTTTATAATAGTAGAGATTACCGCTACAAGAAGGCGATAATAGCATGGATTGGCTGGTAGAAAACAAATAAAGAATAAACAATCATTTTGAATTTTATATAACTTGTAGAAGTGTCTAGTCAGAGTCTTGAAAGAGAAAGACCCGTTTTGTAAGAGCTAGGGCTTCGCCCCCGTAATAAATACGAAAGTTGAACTAAATAACTACGTTTAACTATCCAATCCTGGTGCCTTACTTTACCTAGTTAGCTCTTATTAGTATACCACTGTTTACAATAAAATAACAGAAACTTGCTTGTCAAAATGGTCTAATGTCTATGTATACATTTATACTTTCCATGTGTGTTTGTCATACGCCATTTTATGATATTATTTCGTTGGGATATGAAGTACGGTGGTTGTGTACCCCTTTTCGCAGACTCGTATCTAATCTTTAATCTCTTTGCAAGGATTCAGAACACGTTTCACAGCATTTAAAGGAGTGTAGGAGTTAATCTTTCTAAAGTAGTTAACTCAATTTGGAGGGAAGTGGACTGTGAATGCGTCTGAGTTACGTGCCCTCATACATAAGAATTTAATAAATTTATTATAATGGTACTATTCTTAGGGCCACTTGCACCAACTTCTTAAATGTGTTTTAATCATATTTAAACACAATTTTTCATACAAATATTGTGTTTAAATACATTTTTTTAGAGGGGCTCGTGGCTAAGTAATAACTAAGCTGATCAACTGATCGCGTGTCAGTGTATGGAGGGGTGACCATTCTTAACACATCAAAGCCTCTCCGTACTTCACAGGGCAACTTTACGAATTTTATCGCATTTATATATAAATAAAATCAAATTACGTTTCGGACCCCTAACGCGATAAAATCCGTACCTAGTTGTCCAAGATGTCCAATATTTGCGTAAGTAAGCCTCAGTAATCAGTAGGTAGGTATCTATGACAATTGTTAGTGATAGTCAATAGCCCAAAAAAGCCTGACAGCCAGTCTATCCTTCGAATATCGGTACTGCCCAGAAATTATGTTGCGGAGGTATGATGTATGACTGGTAGATGGCAGTCGATTCGTGTCAAATACTGATATTCAGCCGCATCTGGTAAGGCTGGAAGCCGACCTCAACATGATTTGGTAAAAGATGGGAGGAGGATGAAAGGTACTATTCTTGTTTATACAGAACAATATTCCTACTTTATGAGCGAGTAAAATAAAGTAATAAAATATTTTAATAAAAGCATGGCGAGATACTTATCGCTGTGACACGGAAAAGTTTATTTCTGAAAATAAAACGTTCTTTGATAAAGTTGAAAGATATCTGTTTGTTATATCAGTTGGAAATAGAATATTACCTTATAAGAAAGTAATAAAGTTCTTGAAAGGGACTAAGGACATGTTTTGTATATCCAACCTAATATTTTAAATGCGAAACATAATCTTAAACATAGTCTAGTCTTTGTTACCTTTTGATTGGACCTTGGGGAAAGACATATATGCCATCTTTTGTCTTGAATAGTTTTTGGGATTCGAGTGAAACCGCTTTCTACAGCTAGTCCAGTCATAATCGTCGTATCGGAAATCCTCATTCTGCTCTGGGCATTGTATATATCTACTGTTTTAGTGTATATTACATGTTCATGCAGCTGTGACCGGTTTAGCCTGCTAGGTAAATTGGCATAACCGATACAGAATTCCCGTTGAAATTGGATGCAGAACGGTAATCTTGTAACTCCACAAAACCATTGAGCCATAAGGTAGGTAGTTAAGCCGGTACTCCAGCCGTTAAATTTCTTGAATCTGTACAATTTGTGTGTATGTGATTGTATGCCGGGTATTCTTGGGAAGAACCGTGTAAGTTATGAATTAAGAACTTTTAGCAAGTGAAAAGTTCAAGTCGAGAGAATTCATTCAAGAGAATAGAAAGTTCTTATAAATAAAGAACTTTTTGGATGTTAATAAGTATTAAATTTTATTTTAAGACAGCTCCCAAAATGTCCCTCCATTTACCGCCACTCTAATGGTTTATGGGGTAATTAAGTGTCTTTAATAACATAAAAAGCCACGACATTTCAGGTGTCTTTAAAACATTGTTTTGACAAGTTCATAAAACCATCAATCGTTTAATAATTATACTGAACTTTTTAGCCACAGTTGTGGACGACCGTAAAATCGGACAGACGAATTTATGAGAATAACAAAATTAGTGGTCTTTTAAAACTGTGAACATATAAGTTATTACAGGGTCAGTGGCCGCGAATGACTACTGCGGGTCGTATATTTTTTCGTCAGCTTAATAATAACCTAATAATAGAAGGTTTTTAGAAATAGGAACTTAAAACTGAGTAACACGTCAATTGCGATTGGTAACTTCCGCAAACAACACAAATAGAGTCGGCTGTATCAAAAACAAACAGACAACAACACTAGAGATCAAAAGTTGAAATGGGCTAGACAACAAAGCGGCTCGGTACATCGATTCGCAGCGATCGTGCCAGCTAGTGATGCGATATGGTGTATGTTTACTCGATGTTTTTGTTTTTTAGCACATGTAGTTCCAAAACTGCAACGGACTGCTGGATCAAAAAAAAAACTAAACAGATTAAGCAAAACGTCGGTGGTGGTTGTGGTTAAATGTCAATGAAAAATATGTGAATATATCCAGCCATGGTATTTTTTTTTTATGGGATAGGTGGGCAGACGAGCAAACGGATCACCTGATGGTAAGTGATAACCGCCGCCCATGGACACCCGCAATACCAGAGGAGTCGCCTCCGGTAACCTCAACTCACTCGGCGAAACACAACGCAAGCGTGGTTTCATGCCGGTTTTCTGTGAGGCCGTGGTATCACTTCGGTCGTGCCGGCCCATTCGTGCCGAAGCATGGCTTCATTCAATCAATCAGAAATTGGAAATAGTATTTCAAATACTAGATACAAGAATAGGTATTTTATAAGTCGTGGCCAGATCAGCATACTAAAAAGAAACCTACTTAACGTATTTACACTATTAACATAAACATGGATATAAAAAAAGAACAAGAAGTCAGAGTCAAGAAGTTTAATTGTAACAAGCTCTGTTGTTTCTTTATAAGGACCAAACTTTAGCCCAACCTAGTCAAATAGTTTTGAGACTGTCAGTTTTCAGGTAAACCCAAGTCAAGTGCTCTTTATATTATGTTAAATTGACACGAACGTATAAAATGATGTTATTAAATATATTTGTTAGATAATGAGCCGTATGAACTGCACTTCAGAGGATGATAGAATCTAAATATATCCGTACCATTTTCAGGCTCTCAGTACCTAGTAGATAACACAATTAGTGCTCATACCGCTTGTATGGGAAACTATAACAGCTTTAGTTACGAAGCTCTACATCAGTTCTTGGATTTGTATGACTTATGGACGGCTTACAATGGTTCAAGTAATGAACAGCTAATATTCTTCAGTCACTATTTTTTTTCAGTACCTTATGTACACATACGCAAAGCAGTTTGATGACAATAACGTAATTAATACGCTACTAAAACATACGGGCAAAATATGGGTGTATTTAGTAGGTACACTAATGCCTAAATTTTCGACAAAATAAAGATGACATGGCATGATATTAATTTAATTCTAATATGGTATTAATCGTTCTTTTTTTTCTATATAAATATAAAAAGCGGTTTGGCTAAAATAAATGTTTCTCTTGCTTTTTATCGATTATAAATGATAAATGATCGAGTAATCACACCCCTGCTCGAATATCGCTTTGACTGTGCATGTTGACTGCTTCATTATCTTTGTGTACAGTTTCTGTAAAGCCCTGGGACGCGATTTACGGCTCAAAAAGAGTCAGTTGAGCGCCCATAATTGCGACTATTGATTCTTTGAATAGGTCGATGAGAGCCAATCATTTGAATTTGTGTTCAAGCGCGCGCATGTAATTATTGGTGGATGAATTGATTGATTAAATCCAAAACAATATTGAAACTCTATATGTCGGTTTGTTTGTCACGTTTTCATGCCTTAACCGTTGATCAAACTTTTCTATATAATAATCGGGTCGAATATAATATCTTGTGATTTATTATTCAGTACCTACGTACTTTAGCCACTAACAGAGTAACGTAAAACGTAAAATAAAATAACATACTTCACAGACTAACGACTGAAGAATAGTGTATCCATTCACTAGTTACTGCTGACAACGCGATTTACCCGTCACAATGCTCGGTGGGTGCAGTACATCACAGCTGCTCTAAGCGACTGTTAATAGACACTGATGCGACAGAACGAAACACCAAATCTCAAGCTTGCTTATATAGTTACGACACTATCGCGGACGGGTGACACGGGTCGTGCCGGAACGTAAAGCTCAGCTTTCACTGGATCGCTGCGTCAACTACTGAATTATTCATCGCACTTCACAAAATCACTTTTTAAGTTGAACCCTTAGAAATGTATGTGTATATATACATATAAGCTAATTGATAACACGTCTGTGTAGCTACATGTTGAACTGTCTGGAGTTTGTAAATAGACTCATTTTTCTAGCGAATTGTAGCATAAGCTGTACACAGATATCGTTTCGTGAAAAATGGTTGGTAAATAATTTAAAATGTTGAAAAATCACGGTGTTAATAGAATTAAATATTGCATCCTAAGTTTCCAGCCCAAATGACCCATTCCTACGCACGGGTTTCCGCTCAGAATGAGAGGCGTTAATCCGTCATGAAACAAATTACAGACACAATGTAAAATGTATTATTCTTGGGCGTCAGAAATCTTCGTTGAGAAAGTTCAGTGGTAAAGACGCCTCTTTAAGCTGTGCGAAGTCGTTATTCAACTACTACGAGTATTAAAGATGACTCTGCAGTGCAGGTACCAAATTCTGTTCTATGGGTTTTTTATTTATAAGTGACGAACGTTTCTTGGAAAACGAAAAAAAAACTAAAGATTTTATTTTTGACATGCCATCACGCCTGTATTCCCTAGGGTTAGGCAGAGGCATATGTACTAATGTACACCCACATTTCGCCGCTATGTTTAGGTCGTAGGTCGTTGTGTGTAATATGGGGGGACCATTGTCATTAAGTGGCATAAATTACAGATACTGAGCTACTACTGAGAATTTCATAGAAAAACCCAATAACACTTTGCTCGAACTGGTAATTGAACTCAAGATAGGGTCTTGAGTTCAATTACCAGTTCGAGCAAAGTGTTATTGGGTTTTTCAGTTGCACTTAGGACCATTAGACTAATTTAGCAGTTTTTTATGAATATCTAATAATTGAAGAATCTAAGATTTGAATAAGAGTTTGAGCAACACACTTATATTTTTTTACGTATATTATTTGATTACTATAATGAATAAACATATTTATGGAATTGATAAAGGTTTGTATGTAGTTATCAGTCACAGTCTAAGTTGCTTACCTACAGTTAACTACTTCATCATCATCAATCTTATATACATAATTAACCTTTAGCTAGTGGGTATTATAATGAAAGTTTCTGTATAGGTCAGTGAACACCTTGGCCAGTTGTTACATTATCTGTGACGGCGGCGGTCTTGACGGTGGTGGTGGAACCGACGTGTTAATGTCGACGTGGTATTTTTAGTAAGGCTACCCTCCCCTAGCGTGGTCAGTGTAATGTCGCGACGACATTAAGCATGGTGCTCAGTGTTGCCATATTGCAAAAATTGCGAGACTCGGCTATAATCTGCGAGACTCCTTCACCCCGCCTAACAGGGTATAGATATTGTCTGAGATTGCGTTGAAAAGGATAGCGGGGTAGTGCCAAGAGAGTTAGTGAGCGCGGCCGAGAGCGAGTCGCGGTGTATTCAAATTAAAATTCCTTTAATTTATAACTGAACGTTTGTTTTAGTGATTATATTGTAGTCTAGCCTGAAAACAGGATAATCGGTGTGCCACGGTAGACCTTTTGCGGGACACATACCCTAGGCTCCAGAAACGGGACGTTCCGCGTATAGCGAGACGGTTGGCCACCCTAGTGGTGTCCCTAGGGACACCACTAGGGTGGCCAACCGTCAGTTCACCTCTAGAGGTGAACTTGCGGCACCTTCACTATTGCTGAAAAGTTTACCCTTTATCAACTACGGGCAGTAAGAGTTGTTAAGAAAAATAGGTGTCATAAACAGCAGGCAAATGCGAAGTCTGTCTGTCTGAATGTTTAAAACGCTGAATGAATTTTGGTATAGAGGAAACATTGAAAACGAGAAAGAAACAGGTTGTCATTAAATTTGTCTTAATTTATATGGATAGGGGATTTTAATGAATCCGCGGGTATTATATATGAAGCTTAAAAAATAATAACTATACACACCATGTAGGTAAAGACACATAGTGGAGGCAAAGAGGCTTGAAATAAGTTTCAAGAGTAAGTTTGTACTCCTGCACTAAGTGCTCAGAGGAAATAAAGTTTAAACCTCTCTATAAGTCCTTTGTGTCGTTGAAATACCCGTATATTATTTTATGTACACTTAAAGCATTACTTGAGTATAAAAGTGAGTATATTCTTTCTTTTCAAAGCATTATTTTATGAGCTACATACATTAATTTTCGAGTAAATACATTTACTCTCTCTCACATATGTGAGAGTTGAAAGTTACATTTTTCTGTGGCTTTGTTCATGTAACTATTCAATATTCAGCTCTACAATTATGTCTAACACTTAGTTTAGGTTACATCACCACCACAAACACTAATGAATGTGTACATCAATGCACCTCTGTCTAATACTTTGGGGATTCAGAGGTGGTGGTATGTCGCAGACAGATCTCCGCCCTCCATCCCGCCGGCCATAGCTCAGCTACTGTGGCCTGCGCTTGATTGACTTCGGGAGTCTGCTGCCTGAATAGACAATGACCTGTTCAAGTAGGAGCATGTCACGATTTGAAGGTGTTCAGCATTTGCTGAACCACAGGGCGAATGCCATGAATCCCATGGCCGTGACGTGACTTGAGGGCAAGGAAAGGCAAGTGCGGGTTAATTCGACATATATATTAGGCCGATCCATGACGATTTTCCATACTATAAAAAGGGGTGGCTGTGTGTAATGTATTATTTTTACGTTACTCCACACTAGGATTTTCACCTGTATTGTGAGTGCGTTTACAAAGACAAATTCTTACATACACAAACGCCCAGACTCGAAACGTGTGGGGATGGAACCCACAACACGTGTCACAGAAGCCGATCGCTCAGCCGCTACGCCAATCACCTCGTCAGTACTAGTCATTTTGAGATCAAATAGTCGTTCATTTGTTCTTCCTAACAAACGAAACAAAACTAATTCAAGTGTAAGACCACTAATTACTACTTTTTACGTCAATATTACAATATAGAACGTCTGTCCTTCATCTAATATTCGGTGCCATACAGACCCGCAATGTCATCTTTATACAAAGCGCACGAAAATCGGCTTTAGTATGTACCCTAAGATCAATACTGGTAAACTGAATATTGATCTTGTGAGTATTGGTCTATGATAGATCCTCTATGGTTGACACTAGCGCTAGCTGTATTAACAGCCAGATTTTTCCCCAAGCTTTAATCTTAAATTCTATAGTAATTGTTTTTCTGTTGCGAAATCGCCGATGTATGGTTATTTATTTGATGTTAATATTGAGTAGTAAATAACGTCCACACATGTACTAGATTTATAGGTCACTAGGAACAGATTGTGAGCTGGGAAGTTGTAGCATGTTCCCGCAAGTTGTGTCGCCGCACGCCAACAATATGCCGCGTGTTCTCCTATGTGCAACCTTACAATGGCCGCCTACGATGTCCAATTGAATGCATGTGCCTTATTATTTAATGTGTAATAAATAAATAAATATCCTTAGTGCATTACTCATTACATTTAGGTACTTACTAGCCTTGCACCCGTATAAAGATTTTATTTAAAGAATTGCAGTGAATCTTTATGTACTCCAAGAGTCAGCTTATATTCCGCCACATTATGATGTGTATATTTGTTAATTTTTTACTAGGACTACATAATGATAAATTGCTAAGAAAACTCTTATTATAATTTTTGACCGAAAAAAACAACTGTCCGTTATAAAATAATCAGAATCACTATAAATATGTTTGTTTGTTTGTTGCAGGCCCCGCACCGGCGTGGTAGGCGCACTGCTGAGGGTCGCGCGCCCTCTCCTGTGACTAGCCAGAGTTCTAGCGCACGGTACGGGCGGCGGATTGTAAGCACACCATATATTTTTTTAAATTCTTATTAAATGCGATACATGGAAAAAAAATTGTGATGTTCAAACAGAAAATCAGTTCTTCAGTAGAAGAACAGATTTTTTGGACACGCATCGGTAATACAATTCCATAATTGATTTAGTATTTTTAATTATTTATGCTGGCAACACTAGTCAGCTAATACATCCAAGTTTCAAATATTATTGTTAATAATTAATTTAATCAACATGTGAATTAAAGAATTCACGGAACAGACGTAATTATGAGTTGTGTTTGGTCATTTATAGTAGGAAAATTGAGAAAAGTTATTAAGAGCCATTATTTCCATCGGAGTAAAATAACGGCTTGTACAACTTGTACTAACTATACGCATGCCAAGACGGCTTCGGCGATGATGGTTATGATGTCACATAAGCAACATTGTTAGCGAAGCCGACCCAGAAAACTTCGGAAGTAGGTCAAGATAATTCACAGTCTCAGGCATCTCATCTCAGGAATTGAAGACATTTTAACAAATTCCACCTACTAAAATAAACTTCAAACGAACTCTATTCAAATAATGACGTTAGGAAACCGTTTCTGTTCAATATTCCAATTTAATTGGATGTTTCGCAGATCTTTCTGAAATTAAAATCGAGAAAATCTTTATAGCGCGACGTTTCATTTTTTTGTTTTGGAATGTAAAGTAGCTATTACAATAGTGTCTTTATTTCATTTACAATAGTCTAATCATACTTGGGTCAAACTATTCGCTGCGGGCTGAATTTCTATCTTTGTGCTATAAACCTAACTACCCACTGCAACAAAATGGATCCCATTTCGTGTTCGTTTTGACCCATAAAATTGATGTGGCATGCAGCGAACGTGACAGCTTGGAGGCTGGCATATTGAAGCCGATTTGATTTGTGACTTTATAGTTTAGCAACTTATGATCGTATTTGTGGCCAATATTTATGACTGTGACTATGGCATCATTAGGTAGGTACCCTGCTAAGAATACTTTCTGTTAATGTGTTAAGAAAACTCTGGCCGACCCGTGAAGGTGTTGTTTTGGTGAAGGAAAAAGGTGCTTTTCCTTCACTAAAATAACTTTATAGTCTTAGAAAAGAAACACAAAAAGAACGTGAAAGTGTTGTTTTTTTAGGTATTGAGATTCAGTTCTATTTATATGATCATTTACACTTCACAAGAAAAAAATACTTTTGCGAAGAAAATAAAAATAAAACGATTCAACTGAAATAGCAATACTTACGGTGGCAGCGACACCGTCCCAGGGTGCTAAACATACTAAAGCCTAAGATAGTATTATCACATTAAAAATAAAGCTAGATTTTGGGGTAATTGCGGCAATCTGGGTACAACAACCGTGAATTTAAAAATTTTCTTTTCTGTATATTTAATGTTTCTTACTCAATTTTGTGATGTGATTGACCCTGATATATGCCTCTTTCGGATCGGACGGGTTTTTTTTAACTAAGTGTTTTAATATGCTTGGTTTTGCAATATATAAAAAGTCTTTGGATGCCCTTTAACATCTTAGAACGGGCACTTGCTTTTCAAAACTTCTGTACCGTGTACATTACTGAAATGTGTGTTTTGGTAATTTCAGAGGCGTGGGGCGCGGCGCGTGGCGGCGGCGCGGGCGCGCGCGGCGCCATGACGCGGCGCCCGCCACCATGACGCTGCCGCCGCCCGCGCGCCCCGCGCACCCCGCCGCGCACCGCGCAATGCGCTATTACCGCATTTGGATCTACGCGTGCAACGGCGCGCTGTTGCTAGGGGCGCTCGCATTCTGCGCGGCAGCGGGGCGCGCGCTCTCCGACTACCGGCGTGCGCTGGTGCCCGGCCTCGGCGTGGCGCAGCCAGGTTTCCTGTACGGCTACGCGGCATTACCTGTGCAAGCAGGGCTGCTGCAGCTGCTCGGTTGTTTCGCAGCGTTGAGACTCTCCGAACGCATGCTCAACGCCTACTGGTTGGCACTATTAGCCCTGCTAGTCGGGGACGCCGCTATTGGCGTTTATTGGGCATTCCGCTTCGAGCGAGTTTGCCGCGAACTGCGGCCGCAACTTCGGCTACGTCTCGCAAAAGACTACGATACAGACTTTGACTTTTCACAAGCTTGGGATCGCCTTCAGAGAGAGCAGCGTTGCTGCGGCGTTACAGGGCCGGCAGACTTCGCCGCTTTTAACAGAACTACGCTTCCGGCGAGCTGTTGTCGTATACCTGCACACACGACATCGGTAACGCCGGCGCTGCTAGCAGTAACGTCGGCCACGTCACCAGCGCCGTTTACTCCTGTTCATTGTGCGCCTCATACAGCCGCGTGTTCGGAAAGACTACTTGTTTGGCTTCGACGAACTGCAGACGCATTGTTCGTGTTAGGGTATTGCGTTATAGCATTTTTAAAATTGTGCTTCCTTGGAATCCTCCGATACGAAATAAAGGAGATGATTCAAAAAATTCGAATATTGCGAAGTGAACTTGGAGCGGGCGAACTCCTCGACGGTAGTCCGATACACGGCGGCCCACTATCACAAACGATAATAGTGAACGCGGTGAATGCTAATGGTGGAGTTCGAGCACACGGCGGCAGCCCTGAACGCGCAGGAGAGCGTGAGGCACTGCTCGGACGAGCATCGGAGCCATGCTCTCGGCGCAGTACACATGATGAACCTTTAGGTCCTAAAACAATTAACGGAAACAATAACTGCGAGATGCGCGAACTCGCTCGAGGCGATTATAGACCCCTAGCAGCGGACAGTGCAGCGACTCGAATCTGACTAAGATGTTACTTGGAGCGGCTGTTCGGGCGGCGATGGCGCTCGTTCCCCGCTGCGGGCTGCGAGCTGGAGCCGCCGCTGGGGCGCGCGCCGCCCGCGCCCGTGTGCGTGCGACGCGCCGCCGCGCGCGTCCGCCTCGACCACCGCCGTCAAACCCGCTCCGAATTTGAGTTGTAAGCTACTGTGACTGTGAACCGACACGAAGAGCCGGTGTGTTCATCGCGGCCCTGATATTTGACAATTGCGAGCACCGATATTATTCGGTTGGACTGTACTGTACGTTATTTTATTAGTGGTAGTGCAGTAAAACTGTGTGGGCGATGCAAATGAGTGTTAGTGTCGTGCTGGTTCAAAACGTTTTGAACAGTGTGATATGAACAATATGAACGTGCATCAAAGGATATTTGTGTAAATTAGACAAAGTGAAATCGATTAATTATCGAGCACAGCTTGTGTTTAGTTCCTAAATTTGCCCGTTAAATATTGGTTCCGTAGATGCATAGGACATACAAATTATGTTTTAATTTACGGTCCCAAGGAAAGTGGTAAGAGAGAAGACCTGAGGTACCTATCGTGACACAGCATGTGAGGAAATGCGGTCTCCAACAAGGCAACCAAAACTGAGTGCATATATAGGCTACTGGGAGAGCGCAGTAAATCCATCCTACACAATATTGTATCTGTATACTCGAATACGATTTTAATATTTATAGCAGTAAATAACGGGAATCAACCAATGTAAGATTAATTATGATGATTGTTTAGCCTTAAGACATAACAGTTTTTGATTGTATACCAATAGATTTATGAAAATAGTTATTGTATTAATATGTATTTTACAACTTTTCATGTAATTTTACTCATTGAATTCAATTAAGATATTGTAACTTACATATGTGTTTAAAATGTTATATTTGCATAGTCTTTACTACCGACGACGTCGCATTCTGTAGAGTGGTTTTTGTCTAAATTATAATAAAGACTTTCGGGTATCCGAATAAATAAATACATAGAAACATACTCACTATAGAGTTGTTTATTTGGTAGTTAAATTAATAGGGGTGACAAAAACTACTTTACATGAATGGTCCTACATTTTGATACATCCATACGTAATGAATCACACGGTTCGCTTTTCGGAACTTAACTAGTTTCTTTTAAGTTGTTATGTAGTTATTGTAACACCTCTATCTTAGAATTCTTAGGTTATTGTAAGTACCTCTATGTGGCACGATTATCTCAACAGTTCTTGCGTAGATCAGAGATGTAATCTCGAAACGAACACGGCTTAGGTTCGCGTGCGTTATACACGTTTGTTTTGACAGCTTTCCTTACATGGCTCAGACAAGAGTAAGCCGCGACATAGCTCCACACTCATTGTCTATTTATCTAGTTCTTATAATTAAACCCTAATGTTGTCGGTAATTGTAAATAATAATCAAAATTTGTACATGTGTAGTATGCGAGTAATTGTGCATGGACAGATTGACAAAAATACATAGTACTAATATGAGCTTAAACGACGTAGTGCCTACAATTATATGCTTGTAAACAGTATGAAGTGGACAACTACACTAATAATAACATTTTGATTTAATGCAGAACAATTTAAAATGTTTCGTACTACATTTTAATAATATCTGGACAGAGTACCTACCTACAAAAGTTTTTGCTAAATGTTTAAAGAGATCGCGCTATGAATATAGACTGCGCCGTATAAACTATAACAATAATCTCATGATGTAAGGAATTAGGTAAAATTAATTAATGGCTGTGTAAAATATAGGTAAAACCTATTCATGCCGTGTGTAGAACTCTAACATTTGGATGTCATAGCTCTGCTGTTGAAGCGAGTCTGTGACGTCGTCGCAGGCACAGGCGACCGCTCGCCGGCGCCCGCGCACTCTACGGACGATCCAATATTGGACTACCTACCTACATTCATACATATTTGTACTTTTACGAACTAACTTTAAAGAGATATATTGTAATGACGAGTACGAAGTTATGTTCGCTTAGAGTAGGTATAATATTTTGTGAATTTATGCAGAAAAAGAGTTTTTTAATATTGTTGTCACATGAATGTACCAATCTTATAAAAATTTGTACCTATATTCGGAAAGTTGAATAATTTGTAGCTAGGATCCAATCTAAATCCTGCATTTCTTCCAAAAAAAAAAACGGTTAAAATAACATGTGCCTTGGCTTATAAATTGTATAATAACTGATGTTATGTTTATTGTAAACGAATGGATATAAAGTAAATGTATAACGAGCTCGTCTTGGATGTGCTGCCTACACCTTCCGACCTCTACGTACACTGTAACCTCATTTGTGTCACTATGTGTTGTTGTTTCAACTCGACCACTGTGTGAAAATGGACGTGTTCATGGTTTTTCTTCTTTATCTTTACTTATAGTACGCTGATTTTATTACTATTCCGTTAATTCAAAATTAATGAGAAATCTATACTTAATATATAAAGCTGAAGAGTTTGTTTGTTTGTTTGTTTGTTTGCTTGAACGCGCTAATCTCAGGAACTACTGGGTCGATTTGAAAAATTCTTTCAGTGTTAGACAGCTCATTTATCGAGGAAGGCTATAGGCTATATATCATCACGCTAAGACCAATAGGAGCGGAGCATCAATGAAGAATGTTTGAAAATCGGGGTTTTTTCCTTTTGAGAGCTTCCGATGCGTGCGCTGTGTAAACGGTTAAAGTTTCGCAAAAATCATATAGGACAGCATTGTTCCTCTTTAAAAGTTCTAAAAAAAAGTCCGCGACAGCATATGTCTATCTTTTAAGGTTGGCTCACTATAACCGTTTTTATGCTAACTTTGTTCTAAAATTAGTTTTTTTTTCCTTTTGAGAGCTTCCGATGCGTGCGCTGTGTAAATGGTTAAAGTTTCGCAAAAATCATATATCACAGAATTGTTCCTCTTTAAAAGTTCTAAAAAAAAGTCCGCGACAGCATATGTCTATCTTTTAAGGTTGGCTCACTATAACCTTTTTTATGCTAACTTTGTTCTAAAATTCCAAATGCATTATTTGCGTAGGTGTTTTAATAAACATGCAATTAATCCTTATCCAAATAAATACGTTATTCATCAGCCTTTAGAGCTGTTTTGCGACGAAGTCGCGGGCGGAAGCTAGTGAGAAATAAAATTCCAATAAATGATGGATGGCTATGACTAAAATTGTTTCCTTATACTTGTACGAAACAAAAATTTTACATTGATGTGGGAGAAATCTTCAGATGTAATTCTGTAATCAGTAATCATTTATTACTTTTGAATGGTACACTGTACGTAATCTTTTGAACCCTCTACTGTCACTATACTTTGAAAGATTTTCTCATTACTTATGTGTGTTTCATAACTATAGTAGAGTTGTTACAACTTTCCGAAGGTACGCACTAGGCGACTGAGAGCTAATATTATCATAATAAATGCATTAAATAAAGAGTTTGTTAAAATGTTGTGGTTTTTTATTTGTTTCATAAGTACTTCATTTCATTTGATAAGATTTCATGTTGATTGGCAACATTATTAATAACAGGAAACATTTTCTTATTCCTAACCGTTATCTTATAAAAATATTGATTTTTCTTTGAAGACTGGCAGCAACTGCCCGAATTGATTACATTGAGTGCAGAAGAAAATTGCCTTTTAAAGTAGTAGGTACCTATATTAATAATAAATAACAATGTAGGTAAAATTTACTTATTATATAAATAATTTATAATATAAATAACAAAGTATCTGTGAGCTTTGTAAAATTAATCTAATGCAAAGGAGGTATACAAAGTAAACTTGCGGAGAATTTTGAGAAGATCAAGTACAAGGGCTTTGCCCAGCTTTATTTTTTTAAATTGTGTGTTACATTTCTGTGTATATTTGCATGGTGTCAAAAATTTCTAACATCAGAAGTGGGATAAGTCGTAACGTCCACTGTTACGACTCATCCCACTTCTGATGTTAGAAATTTTTGACAAAGTTGAGCCCTTAAGTAATTTTTATAGTTTGTATCTACGGTGTACAGATGGGCAAAACCTTGTAGATATGAAATTAGCATGCAAGTAATCAGGGCCTTACCTGCACGCCATCTTCTTTCAGTCTGTAAGTGCGGTCCACATTCGCGCCACCAATCACCAACACGTCACCTTCACAGTTTTTATGTGCTGGGAACAATGGGCCATCGTCGCCTCCCCGGGCCGCGACTGGGGCGCGGCTACAGCACCAAGTGTGGAAAAGTCTCGAAGAATTAGACGCATTCCCGGCGCCTTTCGACAATCCAATATTAAACGCTCTCCTTGAATTGTCAACATTCTTGAGTTTTTTAAATGCGACGGCAATATCGGCACCAACTTTGGCATTGTTCTTTATTAGGGCGATGTCTGTGAGTCGTTAAAGAAAGCAATTGTGGCAATTAGCTTAACTACTATCAGTTATAGACCGTTGGCGTTTCGACAGATTAATTTACGACAGAATTGCGCAGTTGCTAAGTCTTATATTAGGTAAGCATTTTAAGGGCTCCGTAATTATTTTGCGAGTAGACAAGTTTTCGAGGCCATAAGTGGATTAATGGTTGAAAGTATTCAATTCATTACGCATGACCTCGTTTAGTTTACTAATAAACCCGCTTATTGGGCGGGTTTATTAATTCATTGTAAATAAGGCCTTTATGAGGCAGAGATTAAAATAGTTTTTAATTTTCTGGATTATTTTAAGTGAGGAAGCAAGCGGCGACTGCGTTAAATGCCAATCGTCGCAAATAGCATTATTTACCAATTTTTGTCAGTTATCTATATAAAAACTGATTTATTAAAGGATACTGGCATTGAGGGATGCGCCTTCAGTGGCTTTTGCGACTGCAGACAGTATGAAAGGTGTGACTTCTTTGCCGAAAATTCCCTTCTGTTCTGCTTCTTTCAGCGCACGAGTAATGGCGCCTTCTATTATTTTCTCTGTAGAAAAATATATAAACTTAATCTTCTCTACTAGGTACCTATTATAAAATCGTAAAAAAACTGTGTCTGTACATTGAAGATATTTAAAAAAACATAATAATATCATAATATCACGCCTGTATTCCCCGAAGGGTTAGGCAGAGGCGTACTAATGTACATCCACAGTTTGCCGATATGTTTAGGTCCCATGTAATAGGGGGCGAGCCTATTGCCATTAGCCGGGCTATATTCCTAACTCCGAGCTGCTACTGGAAATTTAATAGAAAAACCCAATAATACTTTGCTCGACCTGGGAATCGAACCCAGGACTTCTAGCGTAGCAGTCGCGCTGAAGACCACTTGGCTAATGAGGCAGTTTATGAGGCAATTAAAAAAAAACATGTGGGTATATAAACGTCTCTGAACCCAAAAATCAGATTATGCGGTTTAGTATAAGAGATGACATTAAAAGATAAGCCATGGATAAAAATACTCGTTTGGTTACCTAAGTCGTCTCACCAATAAATAAGCAAATCTGGTTTCGCGGTATAAGCGGCATTTTCCCACCGACTTTTTTAACAATGCTTTATCTTTTAATGTATAAATAACTATATACCATTACCAAAACTGTTAAAATTTTACAGTAAACGGTACCAGATTGTTTAATTAAAGTGTTATTATAGAAGTTATTCTTTGCATTAAACCTATTTTTCAGTAGTTGGCAGTTCCATTATTGGATTCCGCTGACATTTAAGTTTATCTTGCCCTTATAGGATGTATATCCTAAAACATTGAGACATTAACAGACACTAAATTACCATTTTATGCAAATAGATTCCACAAAAAATGTTCTTGTTTTTGAATATTTATATTACAAACAGTAAGTAGGTATGCTATAGAAAGCAGCCCGCGTATCAGCGGGTTCTAAACCATACATCGCCATACTTTAAAGTGCAACCGCGTTTTTTACTACGTTGCTTATAATTATATATATTTCATAACCATAGCAGGTTGTTTTTTCTTACCGACGACTTTTCCGAGGAAAAACAAAACAATGCCATGCCGTGGATGTGTAATGAATTTGGTGTATTCTTTATAAACATAAGTCCATGGTGAGTAGTGATAGCCTAGTGATATGACCATAGGACAGCCAAGTCAAAGGTTCGAATCCAATAGGCACGCACTTCTGACTTCTCGAATTCATGTGTGTATACTGTAGAGACTGGTGCAAGGAGGCTGCATCATTATATACTTGGCCGGAATATTATAAATAAATCATCAATCATCTTAATTTTATATATTACAGAAGTAGAACTGTCTAGTCTTAGTCTGAGTCTTTGACAGACTACGTCTGTAATAGGATTTGCGCTATAAAAGATTAAAGTTGAAATATATAATATAATTTCTAATAAATGCCCTAGAGAATCCTGGTACCTTTACAGTACTTATTAATAGTTAACTATCATGCGATGAAACGGTGAAGGAAATATTGTGGGGAAACCTACGTGCCTGAGAAATGTTCTCAACGGCGTGTGAAGTTGCTAACCCGCATAACTTCATTACTCTCATTCTGATAGACTCGTGCCCAACAGTGGGACAGAATAATGGGTTGATTATGCTATGTATGTATGTATATGTCCATTGCTATACGGGAAACCAGTTGTGACGGAGGGCCGGTCTAAGCCTCCGCCTGAACATGTCGTGTTAAAGTCGTCATGTATGGGTTTAATATAAAATGATTAAAGAATAATGTTTAATTATTCTGTTCAATACGTAGATTTTATATGATGTCTTACCATCCATAGCGTACTCTTGTGGTATGGGCACTGCGACGACGGTGCCGGACGTCAAGCCTAGTGTGCGTGCTGCGTGCAGAACGCGCGCGGCTTGACCAGCGTCGGCGACGCGGTGCGGCGCGCGGTGCCCTGACCGCGCCGTGTAGAACGCTGGAAACTCTGCGGTCTCTCCAAATGCGCATACACATACTCCTTGCGTTTCCTGCATGAAGATATCACTGAGTTAGAACAAAAACCAACAACGCAACGTTTAGACGAGAACCCAAACTGTTCATTGTAAGTAGTATGATAGGATTTATTACGTCAGCAGTTGATCGAAGCACTATTTTAATCACTAGGTACACAATTTCAAAAGCAACATAAAGTACTGCCATGTAATTACCCCTAAACAAATAAAAAACCTACACTAATGTAGTAGGGTAGATAGAATATCCTTTAGTAGACCAAAAACTAATGTCAAGTATAAGTTATCAATCATAGAATATGGTAAAATGGGTGGTACACTTATAAAATGAAACAAAATATTTAATGACACAATTAAATAAAGCGAATGCAAGCTCTGCTGTAGCTACTTTGACAAATTCATATTGAATATACAAATGCAATGTTCGGTTTCCCTCTCGCTTAGAAGCTTGTAACTGAGTTAGCTACTCACTTAGCAACCTGTCTCCCTCGAGCTATTCCTAGAATTTGAGCGGTACCCTAACGACCTAATAAGCTCCATGTTTCTCTTTCGCTACAGAAATTGAAATAATACGAAACTTGAATTTACTTCGTTCGTTCTCCTTGAATAAGAAAAGAGCTCCTTGAGCTCTACACAGCCGGCAAAACGATTGACAAAGGGCGATTGTCGACTTGGAAAAAAGTGCTGTGTAGGTACTAACTTTACGTTCTCCAATTTACGTACCTACCTACGGTAATTGTTCCGGCGTCGTAAAGCACCAGACAAGAAACCACAAAAGGTCTTTATGTAAGATAGGAAACAATGCCATCTAAGTTTGGAAACTGATTAAGCACGAAGTTTCAGAACTTCATATTTCAAAGTACATGCAGGTAGTAGCGACAGCAAATATGTAGTTTACCAAGTATTCTAGAGTTCGTCCGATGTCTAGTATGGATTTAACGCCACTGCACACGACCAGCGTGTTACTGCACCCAAGCTCGTTTAGATCCGCCGATATGTCCAATGTGTTCTCACCATCACGATGAACGCCCCCTATGGGTAAAACACGACAATGAAACACACAATATTCTATCCTTGTCATAAGTAAAGTTATCTATAACAAGTGTATTTATTTTAAGAGAAAAGAAGACTGAAATAGAACTGTTCTGTACTTAGCTAAAAACAAACTAAAGTTTTGGTTGCGAAATTGCGTTAAAGAAAAACTATTGCAAACATTCGTCGTGAGTTGTTTCAGTCATTCAGTGGTCTGAGAAAACCTGATAAAATAAAAGTTTTCCGTTGAACATGAGTCGATATTGAACGAAATGCTGAAAAGTAAAATATACAAATATCTTCGATTGTGTGGGTGTAATAAAATTGCGAAGTATTTTGGCCGGGGCCACGGGAAACGGAATTATTACATCACTAGTTTTCCCGAACAACCTCGTAGTTAGTCGGGCAGACCGCGCTCCGACGTCGTTGTTTTCAATAAATGTCAGTACATAATACGTCCGCAGCTCCGCAGGCACATCCCTATTTTGCGATAACTAGGTACTATTATTATCTAATACACTACGATTGGTAAAATTCAACATCGACCTATTCGAAAGACGACATTACACCATTTTATGGCATTGAAGAGCAAACTACTTTTAAATTTATATTCACGTTTTCTGACAGCTTTGAGTATTTTACATGACCTACGCAAATGTCTTGCTGATCTGGTATCGTCGTGCGACAGGTCGTTGAGCTCCCTAAATAATGGTTGAGCTACACGATGCCTGATGTATGCGTGCCGTCAGTTAAGACAGGTCAACTCAAAGCTGCTATGGCTCTTTCTTCAAAAGGCCTGTCCAGATATTGCCCTACATCGTAACACTCACATAATATCTAATAATACTATTACTGTCTGGACTTTAAAAGAGACCATGATTCTCTGAGTTTGTTTCGGTGTTTCTTCTCAGAGGTCGTCAGTAAGGAAATGCCGGCGCCATCTAGTTAAAAAAAAATGTAAAACATTGACTTGTAAAAGTGTCTTTAAAAGATCTATTTACAGAAATAAATATCATTTATCATTTAACGAGCTGACGGATCGCATGATGATAAGCGATACTGTCGCCCACAACACCAGAAGAGTCGCAAGTGCCTTACCGGCCTTTTAAAAGGGGCCTCCGGTATTATATAACTTTTTCAAAGGACACACGGATGGCAATAATTGTACTGACTAGAAGAAACTATTAGGTACAGTTATTATTTTCTATATGTTCTAGATTTATTCATAAAACATAGAGTTTTAAGCTGAAATACAACATAGATATAATTAGGTTTCTTTATGACAATATTTATCTCTGTCTAGTACCTTAATAACTATCGACAGAGCCACCGAAACCACTTCCAAAGCTTTTGTTTTAGTAGTGTCTTAGTAATAAATCGTCTGCGATCCGATAACGATGCGGCGGCCATTGAAATTCGCCATTTTCGCTTCACCAGCACACCCTTGTCGTAGAGTGCCGATATAGCGTAATCCTTTTGCAGCTGTCCTTTCTTATGTCTACAGACAGTTATCATTTCTTGCTCGCAAACTTAATCCCGACAGACGCTAATTCATATCGTTAGGGACGGAATAAGACTCCTTACGATCGTTTACAAGCTAAAGCACTACAAATGCTTACCTAGAAGGTGATAAATCGCACCCTGTTTTACGCAATTCGTTGTTAATTATATTGCCAGTTCGACACGGCTGCGATGCGACTGGCAATAATGAATGCGAAGCGTTGAATCCAACCGTGATATCGTTGAAATTCATTTGTGAATTCAAAAGCATGGCTAATTGAAGTGCTTGCGGTGCTTTCATGATGGTTGCTATTATTTTACCTACAGCCTTTCCTAAAACTACGTTTTATGTACCTGTTAATTTATTACCTACACATAATCAACAGGTTAATAACACTTGACTGTTTATAGTAACCAAATAAAGAAATGCGCTTTGTTTTGTGATTTGGAATGTTTTAATTTGATATTGTAGTTTCATTTAAATCGTGGACTGCCGCGAAGTAATGTGATATATTAAACGCGATATATTAAAGTGTTTCCGACGTAGCTCTCACGGTAATGCTCCTCAAAATGTTGCGAATTGGAATGATATAGCTAGCTTGCTATATCATTAGCTATATTACTATAGCTAGGGGCAACGAAATATAAATATTAAACGAAAAAACAGATAATGTTACTTATAAATCTAAAACATATTTCTGTAAGAAGCAATTTCAGTCCTAAAACAGCTTGTCAGCTAACATAATTTACTATTAATGTACGACTGCTACGCTAGAGGTCCTGGGTTTAGGTTATAAGGTTTTTCTAAGGTAAGGAGTTTGTATTTGTACGCGATTCATGGCTTTAGGTTTGCCCCATATTACATGAGACCTAAAAATTCCGGCTAACTGTGGGCATATATCAGTACACCTCTGCTAACCCTTCGTGGAATACAGGCGTAATGGTATGTAGTAATATTAACATTCACAATACATATCGAATCCTGCCTGAGGTTAAATGTTTCTTTTACTACTCATATCTTTTATTTTAGGATTTTAACTAAAAAAACTTATCACGTGACGTCTGGTCTGTCTCTCTTTCGTAAGAAATACTTGTTTTTATTGATTACTAGCTTCCGCCCCCGACTTCGTCCGCGTGGAATAGTTACTTAGTCCTAGCGTGATGATATATACAGCCTATAGCCTTCCTCAATAAATGGGCTATCTAACAATGAAATATTTTTTCAAATCGGACCAGTAGTTCCCGAGATTAGCGCGTTCAAGCAAACAAACAAACAGACTCTTCATCTTTTTATATTAGTAACTAGCTTCTGCCCGCGGCTTCGCCCCCGTGGAATTCGGTCTGTCATCACATCCCACGGGAACGGGATAAAAAGGAAAGGGAAAAAATTCTAAGCTACCTCTCCACCAATTTTCAGCCAAATCGGTTCAGCCGTTCTTAAGTTATAAATAGTGTAACTAACACGACTTTCTTTTATATGTATAGATGTCGGCAAACGATCTGACGAGCCACCTGGTGGTAAATAGTCATCGTTGCCCCTAGATACCAAAGGGGTTGTTGATGCGTTGCCGATCCTTAAAAGACTGCTACGGACTGCAGACTGCCAGAACCGCAGCAACCGAGGGGAAACTGGCTCTTACGCGCAGTCGAAACACAGAACAAGTTACTTTTTTGCAATCCACATTAACTTTGAAACATAGGACACATACTTATTTAAGAATCTATAATAATTGTGGTAAGTAAGTTGTAATTATGGTAAGTTAGTTTAGTATATCCAGTTTGGCTTTTCTCGCCACTTGTATGCCATAATGGCGACCGCAATTACGCAACGGAATGCTGTCTGCTAACAAGTGCCTATCCGTGAGAGTGGTGCACTTGTGGTCTTTTTATGTCTGGCGTATGAGGCTGTCTGTGTCACCTTCCACCGCTACCGACACAATACACGTACACAAAGAAAACAATTAAGTGTGAGTAATTTAATAGCTCAGTGTGAAGTATTGTATTGTGAGTAAATCTGGATTTAAGGGTCACATGATCTACTGTTTTCTGGCGTAGCGATTGACAGTCGTACCTTCTATGTACTTAAGAAGAAGCCTTAGCCCAATACTGGGAAGGGAATAATTACAAACTATAATGATAGCAGACGAAAGACCGTTGTTACTACCTGTTATAGGCTTATCAGCTAGGGCTGAGAAAATATGTTTAGTTTTATAAGCATATAGCTTCCGCCCGCTTCCTGAGATTAATGCGTTCAAGCAAACAAATAAGCAAACAAACTCTTCAGCTTTGTATATTAAGTATAGTTTTTTTTTCTAAAGAAAAGGAGTGAGATTTTAGATCATATTTTGGGGGGTTTATATTCTTGTATTTGTAAAAATACGCCCAGTCAGTAAGTAACCTTCTTGGTAAAGTACGCCTCAAATGCAAAAAAGTTACCTATTCCTCCAGTAACGAACACAGGTATGTCAGCGAGCTGTGCAGCGATGATGGTGCCAGCCACTGTGGTGGCCCCGTCCAACTTGGCAGCAGCTATTGGCGCCAGGTCCCTCCGCGATGCCTTCACTACACCCTTGGCTTGTGCCAGGTAGCTCAGCTGCTCTTCCGACAAACCTATGGTCAACTGACCTTTGAGGATGGCTATAGTAGCTGGTACTGCACCCTGTGGAGTAGTAGTTTCTGATGTAACATACATACCATCACGCCTGTATTCCCCCACGGGTTAGGTAGAGGTGTACTACTAATGTACACCCACAATTCGCCGGTATATTTATGTCCCATATGTAATGGGGGGCGAGCCTATTGAACTAATTAAGTTTCTGATGTAGAAAGAGGCAATTATGAACACGGCGCATTTTGTTAGTACGCACCTCAATCTAGCCTGACCACCACCAGGTTGGACCCAGTTGCCATACCACTGGGCTAATTGGTTTTTTATTCACTCCATATTTACTTTAACCTTCAGAATACTTTTTAAAAACAATATTTTAACATTAATATCACATACTCACCATCACCCCTGTATTTCCCGAAGCTATAGGCAGAGGTGTACTAATGTACACCCATTGTTCGCCGGTATGTTTAGGTCCTAAACATACTGGCGAACTGTGGGTGTACATTAGTACGCCTCTGCCTAACCCTTCGGGGAATACAGGCGTGATGGTATGTTATGTTATGTTTAAGTCCCATGTATTAGGGGGCGAGCCTATTGCCATTAACTGAGCACAAATTCCAAACTCTGGGCTGCTACTGAATTTTATGGAAAAATCCAATAACACTTTGATCGATCTGGGAATCGAACCCAAGACCTCTAGCGTAGCAGTCGCGCTAAGGTCCACTAAACTAATAAGGCAGTTTTATGTGCATAAAAAAGTTTCTATTCCTTCTGAGTGAGCCTATAATAAAAAGAACATGAAAAAAAAGAAATATTTTAACAAAATATGTGAATACAAACTTTATTGCAAGCGTAATTCCTTCCGCTACGAAATGTCTTCGAAAGTGTGGCCGTAGCACTGGAATATCATTATCTCAGTATATATACTTATGAAAGATCTACTTCTACAAGCTACGTACAGGACAGAGTATTATTAAAACTCACTCTTTTCCTAATGATGTCCTCGACTTGTTTAGCAGTTTCCAAATTTTGCGGGTAAGGCATTCCATGAGTGATAATTGTCGATTCCAGAGCAACAATCGGCTTGCTCTCTGACTTTGCGCGCTGAACCTCTTCAGAAAAAACGAATCGGGCAGCTGAGCTATATCCCCTTTGATAAAACGCAGCCAGCCGTGAACCTCTCGATATGTACTTCGCTAGGTAAGCCATCTCGACACCTAAAAATAGAATTCAGTTCATTAATGGTCTACATCGAGTGGTCTTAAAGAGGAAACGAGCGAGATAAATCGAGAAGAGATCTATTATTCGGTTCCGGCGAACCGTGACTGTTTGTTGACTTTGTTTTCCGTCACAAGCAGGAGCTTAAATATAGTTTCAGCAAAGTTCATTTAAGAATGATTGTGTGGTAAAATCGAATTCATTTGTGTACAAAAATTGTATTTATATCTCCATGCGGATTTTTAAAAGCATCATGACCAATCAGCTCTCATAAACATTTTATCGTTTCGTATAGGTAAAATAGTACTGAAGAGGTGAATTTAGCGATTTTATTTGTCCTGTGCAATAAAATTGGAATTTGAGTGTCATAAAGGGGCATTATTTATGCATGGATGTCCAATTACAGCGGTCCTGGATGTTCGACAAGCGCCCGGCGTGGTCGGGCATCGAGCGTCGGACACCGGACTTTGACACTTTTGATAAAGGCTAGCTATCGGTGCTCCCACCCGGCGCACATTAATCAACACACGACTTGGGTCACATCTATGTACTCTCACATTTCACCTGTGACGTTGTGGCTAATAAGATACCTTCGTTAAACCTTACACCTGTGTGGCGTTTGCGTCTAAAAATAATGTTCAGGTCATTTATATATGTATTGTGTTTGCAATTTTATTAAAAATGAGCTTCTCCCCGCGACTTCGCCCGCGTAGCATGATGATATAGCCTATAGCCTTCTTCAATAAATGGGCTAACTAACACAGAAAAAATTTTTCAAATCGGACCAGTAGTTCCTGAGATTAGGGCGTTCAAGCAAACAAACAAACCAACTCTTCAGCTTTATATATTAAGTAAGTATAGAAGTATAGATAAAACGAGCGAGAGTTTTCTGTGGTCTTAAGAAGTACCTATCCTAACTATAAAACACGAGTTTTATTTACGTTACATTATGTTGTAGCTAAAAATATTATTAATGTTGGTTGCTGACAAAGCTAAAATATTACGAGTAGGTACTCGGACGGAGATTCAATCATTATTTAATTTTCCTGATCATAAATCCCAATGTATTTATGGCAGGCGCAAGCTTTGCTTTTCTTTCATCTTGATATTTGGCCCTTTTAAATAATTTTGTTGAAATAATTATTTTGAACATTTATATCGCATTTATAACGTTGCTGCAAGTCACCGTGAGTTCTTTTATGTCTAGACGGTTGTAGGTACGTAAAATGTCTAGATAACTGTGGAAAGTCTGGACATAATGTCTACCACTACATTTAGTAGTGGTTATCACCAGCCATTTATTGAATAGAATCAATGTAAATCAACTATTGTTGGAAGAAATAAAATTAGATGCGGTATAATTCAGCTGCGTTGCGGTCAGTTGATTTGACTAAAGTATTATTGAGCTCCATCCGTGTCTTGGAGAACACGTTAAGCTGTCTGTCCCACATTGATAAAACCTTTTACATTTTTTTTGTGGTAGCCAGTTGGCGTTAGTAACACGAAAATTCGGGACAAAAAACATCCTTAAAATATTGGTATTTCTCAGAGAATGGGTTGAGGAGATTTGAAGGCGGTAAGTTTGTTTAAAACACTGATCTTCAGCCGCATTCAGTAATTTGGAATCGAGCCCAGTAAAGTGGAGAAAACGCTACGAACGCTACGAGGCGTAGCCGTAGCACTTGAGTATTACGTCTCAAAATACGTAGCTATGAAAGACTAGAGTGACCTGTACTATTTCTATACTAGAGAGTAGAGAGCGTTAGCTACGGATACTTGTGCGAGTAAGTTTATGTTATTTTTTTTTTTAATTATTTAAGACGAGCTTATTGTTGAAACAAATCTAAACATCAAACTGCCAAAACAAGCGATCTATAACTAGGGCCACCACAGTAAATTCTGTAATAGTCGAATCAATATAATAATATTGTCTACATCCTAATTGCTCTGCAATTTAAATGCTTTTAGAAAAAGTTCAAATGACGTGGAATCTAGTACCTACACTGTTCAAGTATAAGGTTCCTTTCATTATTATTATTAAAAAAAAAAAACATTTATGTGATATAAAAACACCTAAACTTGGCTAAACTGCCTCATTAGCCAAGTGGTCCTGAGCGCGACTGCTACGCTAGAGGTCCTGGGTTCGATTCCCAGGTCGAGCAAAGTGTTATTGAGTTTTTTTATGAAATTCCCAGTAGCAGCTCGGAGTTAGGAATTTGTGCCCGGTTAATGGCAATAGGCTCGCCCCCTGTTACATGTGACCTAAACATACCAGCGAACTGTGGGTGTACATTAGTACGCCTCTGCCTAACCCTTCGGGGAATACAGGCGTGATGGTATGTTATGTTCTGTTTTATGTGATATAACCAAAGGATATAACTAGTCACTGGCACTGTAGCATTCATCACCAAGACAGTGTTAGGACGACTAAGAATTTTATGGTAGCGTCGATGTCACATCCATATGCATGAGCGAGACCAGCAGGACTGGTTATAGCTTGGGTTACTTATAGCATCAAAATCCAGTGGGGTTATCACTTGGTTATCGTTTACCATAGCCAAAAACAAGGTTCTTATTGATTTAATTCAAAAAGTATCCTGCCGTATCCTAGCAAGGAGGTCATAAGTACGACTGTCGTCACCTAGCAACGCTTTGTTTCTAAATCTAACAGCTGTTTACCGGACAACACAGCTTTCGTATTTACTTATTCTATCAAAGCGAGTTTTCCGTTATAGTTTTCTGTTTAGTTCAGTTTTTATAAAACATCGTTATTTATTCACATCAACTTTTTGTCTTCGTATTCTATTTTAGGTAAGAATTTATTATTTTGTTCGTAATACCCGCTTTTGTCGGCATTTACAGCCTGCCTACGCATTCCAAGGAATATAATTTCATTATACCGCAAACATTGTATGGTAGTCAGGGTTCTAGTAAAAGTGGGACTTAAATAGAAATACCAGTCTTCATTGAATACTATAATATAATACCTAAGTATGTACTATTATAATATTAGATGGGTAGGTACCTACTTTATGTATCACAGCCTACAAAGTCAGGAATCTTCAGGACAATAACACGTGGTCTATCCCTAGAATAGATGTGTTTTTTTAATTATGGTAGGTACTATTAAAATATATTTTGTCTTATTATTGTTTACTATTTACATTATGTGTGTTATATATATATATGTATATACTCTAATAGTACTGTTAATTCTCACGTGCGTCTTCACCCGTTTACGACGACCTGTGTACGAAATCGTGGCGGTTCGATGTCACGCGGTGTCGTTACACACGGACTATTTACAAAAGCGGGAGATGACTTCATTTCCTCGGTGCGTGTATCGGTTTCTGTATTGCGTGATACATGAACATGATACTCCTGGATGAAGTAAGTGGCTGCTCACGTCGCGGTCGCTCGTATGTCGCTTATCGCTATATGTTTGTTACCTATTTACGCTCTAATCGCTTAACCAATTTTGATGAATTTTTGTATAGAGATAGATTGGACCTTAGAGAGGAACATAAGTAGTGAAACATAAAAATAAAGCCCTTGTGTTGCATTGTATTTGCATTTATTTGAGACAATTTAAAAAAATACATGGAGAATTGGCACACGGAAAACAGTTTTGTCTGAACGTAGCTTCTGGTGTAGGTATTTAACGAGAAGACGCAGGTTCGAATCCTGCCTGTGAATCGAATTTTTCCTTCACTAAAATAACATTATAAAGTCTAATAGAATCTCACTGGAGCTACTGAATATTTTGTCTCTTTCATCCAATGCACATTTTAATACATATATTTGGGCAAAGACGGAGTAAACTTGAATTCATTACGGTCCTAGCAATATTCGGTATTCTCGACGTAAACCCTGGATAGATTAAGTACTACCTACAGCTGCAGTGTTAAGTAGATTTATCTTCAGCACATGGAAGCGACCGTTCCTAAAGCTGCGCGAACGTTAAGCAGATAACAACGCTTGGTGTTCCTCCCGGAGGCACCTAAGTACCTACATAGTATAAGACAAAAGTGAAACCAACCATCCATGAGAGCTTGGGTTCCTACTTCTATTGAAATTACTTACGCGTAATAGTGTGACAATATTTTTACCCGACTGCCGAAGGAGGAGGGTTATTTATAATTTCAATTTAAGATATATTCTTTAAAACACATAGCTAGGGGGAACTAGGGATGGAACAGCGCACGAGGAAGTTATTATTTACTGCTGACGACATATAACTTAAGAGTAACTTGAAATTTAAAAATGTAATATTTTTTCTTATAGCAACTATAAGAAAAAATATCACATTTTTAAATTTCAAGTTTGGAGGTCAAGGATTGGATCTATTTACAGATAGATGATTGATGTGTTATAAGTGAATATACTTTTAGGTATAGACATATACGTATATAAGAGCTTTCTCCCCAGCAGAACCGACTGTAGACCGGAAATTTTAAATTCAGTCACCGTCATAGGTACTTATATAAATATGTATAGACCAACTCGATACATTTGTTAAAGTTCACAATGGCCTGGGGACTTCCAAAACTGCCGGGCCTGACATTCTCAGACCCGACTAAAACGCAATATCACATGCGAAGTTCGCTCCGGTACTATCAAGGACACCGGTTCCCGGACACGGTCATCCGGGGTCCGGGGGGCACCGCCACCGATGTTGACAGCAACGCCTTCGCCCTCCCAGAAGACTCAGTTAAGTAAGTCAACACAAGTTACCAACTCAGCCTTAAGATCAACAACACTTTGTTGTTTCGCGTGCGGACCTATCCTAATTTCGGATGTGACGTCAAATCAGGAACATATCGTTACCTTGTTTCAAGGGGTATACCTATCGGACCCAAGTTATAGTATTTATATAAGTACTCTTTCCTCCCGAATGCAGTATTGTACAGTAACAGAGTGAAGTATAAAAACTATAAAACGACCGTTACACCCATTCTTTTTATAATTCAAAAACATTTTCTGTAGTGGGTAAGTTCCAGAAAAGGCATTAGTGCTGGAAAGAAGTGATTCTGATCACTATAAGTAAAGAAATAAGTATTAAAATAATGTGAGTAGAAGTGTGTGTTAAAATTTATAAAATATAACTCATAGAAGAGACGGCGTTGCTCATCGCGACTACAGGGCCGTTGTCCCAAGAGCCTGAACTGGAGAATAATCGTCCTTTGTTGGTGCCAACAAACAGTCAACCGCCATTCTTCTATAGCACATAATTTGGCAATGATCCATCAAGAATTGGAAGTCACTCCCGCGCCTCGTGTCATCCTTTGGAATGTTGAACAAGACTCCTAATGTCAATGACCTATATTCTATCTATCTATAAGTTGACTAGACGCAATTACATGAATATACTTTTATGGAATAAAAGATTTTTTCATATTATCTTTATACTTTGTATAAGTGTGTGAATGTTAACAAGTATACGAGTATGTGCATGTACAGCATTGTATTTTATGAAATTTTGTTATTTTTACTATGAATTTATTTTGATACCGATTTTATTTTTAAATAGCTTTTGCCCGCAGCTTCATTCAATTTAAGCTATATTAGGATTAGAAATGTGTCCCAAAATAATTTAATCAAAAACCAAAAGTGATGATCTCTTCTTTGTATTGGTCTCTATACATCAGAGAGGTCAAGCTGTATCTCAGGATCCGTTTTTAAGTTGGAGCTTACACTTTCTAACAGTGATAACTAAATTGAAATCTATTGAGTAGCATTTGCGCCAACCCGTGCCAAACAGACAAACAGACAAGAATTTTAAAATTCTTATTTTTGGGTTCGGTGACGTATAAATACCTTAAAACCCACTTGTTTTTTCAAAATATCTTCAATGTACAGACAGATTTTTTATTAGTAAAGATTTAAAACAGTTTTTACGTGATGTTCTACTATATTTTATTGATCATTCATACATTACTATGTCTACCTACCCGAATCTAAATAATACGAAAGTTTAGTGAAACGTTTTACCTAAATACCTATTAAAAACCAAAGACTAACTACAAAACTAGTCATGTAGGTATACAAAAGAACATATAGGTAGATGCAATATGTCCAGAGCCACCAGATCGTTTCCGTTCTAAACCGCTTCTGTGGCCGGGAGTTCCATCTCGCAGCTCGGTCCAGACATTTTCAATTACAGATCTAGATGGAAATTGTGGAGAGATCGCAAATTGCCGTCTTTTCTTGTTACCCTTTGGATTGAGACTGCCCATTAATTACTACGTTTAAAATAAAACTCTATAGTGATTACATTGGCGGTCCGATTGACACTGGTGCCTTCGGAAAACATTCCCATCCCGAACAGAATAAAATTCAATTCATGTTTTTTTTATTTAAAAATAAGTGTCATTATTTTAAGAACTGATAAAGTTGATATGATAATAGCAAACTGAAATATTTAAAATTTTGAGGCTAAATGGCATGGGTAAGCATGTGACAAAAGTAAGAGGTTATTTTATTTTTCAAAGATTCAATACTAATAGGTAGGTATTATAGAGAGGTAAAGTTGTAAGCATATTTGTAGGAGGCTTCTCACAAGAATTTGAGTATGACAGAGACGTAGTAGTATATATTTTATATATATAAAAATCAATATCTGTTCGTTAGTCTCGCTAAAACTTAAGAACGGCTAGGCTAATTTAGCTGATTTTGGTTTTGAAATGTTTGTGGAAGTCTAGGGAAGGTTTAAAAGGTGAGTAAATATGAAAAAAAAATGTTTTCTGATGCGGTACGTAGTTCGCCGGGTCAGCTAGTTACTGATAAAAATCTTCAGTGCTCTGTTATTTGAGTTGTCGTATATAATTGAAATTAGTCTTTATCTCCGCTAACGTTTATAAAACTACAGATAAAAAAGCACCAGTTAAGATTATGACTCACGTCAGTAGTTTTTTTAATGATATAATGAATTTACAGCTACGACCCGTCGCTAACATACGGACGGGTGAAGCAGCCTGCACTGCCGGCGGTAGTGCCGCACTGGGTGCACTACGACAAGCGATGTCTCAACTTCACGGCCTTCTTCAAACAGCCCGTGTTCGACAACCCTGATGAGAACTATCGCGTCAGGATCGTGAACATCGTCTACTTCCTAGAGGATGACACCCTCACGGTCATGGAGCCGAAAGTCCAGGTAATTTTCATTGCAAATATTAGATACAAGCTTCTGCCGCAACTTCGTCCGCGTGGAATAGTTACTTGGTCTCCGCGTGATGAAATATAGCCTATAGCCTTCCTCAATAAATGGGCTATCTAATCTAAACTACTGGTCGGATTTGAAAGAATTTTTCAAATCGGACCAGTTGTTCCTGAGATTAGGACGTCAAGCAAACAAACAAACAAACTCTTCAGCTTTATATAATGTAAGTATAGATATAGATACAATAAGATGTTGGTGACGTCAACTTCTACGACATTATCTAAGGATGCATTCAAATACGGAGATTAGATTCTCAGATTCGTGCCGTTTATTAATATTTTACATAGATAGAGACTAGATAGACTTACATGGGTAGGAATGGCAATTCAACTGTATTTTCTTATATTCGCTGCGTAATACTTAGGTAGGTATATGTATTGATTTTCATTTTCTTATTTGCTATTCTACGTGGCCACAGCGGCGCCGCATGTTTTGTAAAACAATATTATATTAAGCACGGCCAATCCAGTGTCGACACAACCCTACTAAAGTATTTCACCACCTTCATATGCAGAGCTCGCGAATAACCTTTTTTAGTACGAAGCCTTTATTAAACTTTATGTAAAAAACAATGGCTATGTTATAGTGCGGCTGGCGGCTGCATATAATTGTATTCCAGGAAAGTTTTGTTTGCGTGTGGTAATGATATACGTGGAAAATTATACTTGTAAAGCCCTTTGTGTACAAAAATAGACTTATTTCCTTTTTTTAAACATCAAACGAAGTGTAAGTAAACGTAAATATTTGCATGAAACTGGAGAGTCAGTTCAATGATACGTAAATCATCATCATCATCATCTACTGCTAAGGGAAGTAGAGCTTCACCCCATGCATTTCCACAAGGGCACAATAGTTTAAGTTTAATAATACCTTATACATACATTTTAGGTAAACATTTTTTTATTTGTCATTGTGTTGTGTAGTAGATCTAGTCTGTATTAGACATGCTATGATTGCACATCAAATATTTAAATTGAAATTGGAACATTTATCTAGCTGGAAGTGTAGCGTTTTCGTAGCATAGTCGAGGTGACTCCACTACGGAGCGTAGCTTATTCGGGGTGAGTCCACTACGGAACGTAGCTTAGTCGGGATGACTCCAAGACGTAGCGTAGTCGTAGCATTCTAGACGCTGACAATGTCGCATAGAGAATTGTCAGTATATTTCTAAACATGTGTCTTAACGTACAATAAAATAATTCATACTTAGTGCGTTTTGACTGAAAAATAACTTCGACTCGCTTTCTGCAAGATTGCTGATCAATCTCCAAAGTCCGAACCTACTAACTAATAATTCTAAATTATTACGCCGCACTAAATATAATTATAATAAACAGACAAACTCTCATTTAAAAAACATTGAGTAAACAATCATAATCCATCTGCATACATTTAATTTATAGCAACAACGTATGGGATGGAATGGTTTTGTAATTGTGAGCGGATCTGAAACGGACCTAGCAAATGAGCACGCATTTGTCTTGGTATGAATGCGCCGAGGCGGTTGCAGGCCGCATTGTTCCGCCGTCGCGCGTCGCACC
Organism: Acronicta leporina; assembly: GCA_947256265.1. NCBI lineage: Eukaryota > Metazoa > Arthropoda > Insecta > Lepidoptera > Noctuidae > Acronicta > Acronicta leporina. The sequence continues at coordinate 9,667,778 of OX366514.1, forward strand.
GTGAATGGCCACCCGGTATTATTCGCACAAAAATCATTTTGTCGCCGCAGACGTGTCACCATTCCGTTTTCGAAAAATGTTGCATAATTTATATTCGATCGTTCGCCAGGCGTCTTCATTCGTCATTGGAACATTATAATTATGTATAGTTAAAAGGGGTAGTTGGTAATAAATAAAGTAAATGGTAAACAAAACATCGATAATGCGAGATAAAACCTGTACTTATGCAATTTTTTCCGACGGCGTGTGTGTATTGTATTATTATAACAAAACTGCACCAGGCCAGCGTTGGAGACGAATATAAACCGTCTCATTCCGAGAGTAGTAGACTTAATTATGTTCGAACAGTTTATTAAATAGATTGATGATGAATAAACCGTATAAAACTACAGACAATGCAAAATTTTGGGCGCGAAGCCGTGACGCGCTTTGCTGACTTAAAGAAACAAACTTAGTACATAGTATCTATGTTAATTAATATTATTTCAAGGCTTACGTAGTCGAAAACAACTAACAAATCAGGTATTCTATTCATTGTTAGGGCATTCGTGTTCTAGAACGTTCCAATTCCAATTAGCAATTTCTCCTACCTTTCTTCAATAATTTAGGAACAAGAAACGCCAATAATTTTGTATAAAATATAAAACAATTCTTTTAAATGAGTATTTGAGTTTGTTAAGCATGTTCGGCTTCAGGCTACGAGAGCGGGGAGCTCGCTGTCTTATAATATCGTAGGTACATATATTCAGTTTTCTCCTGTTACTTAGTAATGAGGCGATTATTTTAGGTAATAATGCTAGCGGTACTAACACTTTTCCTTAGTTACGCTATCAGATTAATATTTTCTATACATTGTAGGTAAATTATTATTTCACGTAGCAAATTCTTTTAAGAGTTATCTACTTTCAAACTCATATGTTGTCTTACAGTATTATTAAGCGTTGTTTAACAACAACGCTTAATAATACTGTAAGACCTCTTAGTAAATAGTTATTAATTAATTACCTAACTAAAAACGTAAACTAAGTATGTTTCAAGAGATAGTATTTTTTCTGTTGATGTTATTAGGTTAATTATTACGATTGTGAGATGCTTATATGCTCAATGGTATTTAACGAGGTTATAAACAAAGGATCATAATTCGACTCCCAACCATCGAACTATTATAAATAGATATTATGTACTTTGAAATTAGCACATGAATACTTTTTTACTTACGAAATGCGCTTTGACAAACAAAAATAACAGGACCTCTATAAAAGAAAACAATTATTATAGCTCTGTCGTTCTCTGGGAATTCGTTGGGTGACGTAAGGAATAGGGAACTAATACAAAAGTGAGTAGGATTTCTTGTCTGCGAGGGCCTTTTATGAATTTTTATCATAGTAAAAAGACAGAATGACAAAAAAAAAACATAAAACCTGTATTTTAAAAAGGGAACACAACTCTTTCTTATCACACACGACATTTTATAAACTTCACTCAAATAAAGGGGCAGTTTACACAAAGTTGTTTATATCTACAGTTAACATTTTCAGACATCGCCTCACATTGTAACTCACATATAATTGGTTCTACTATCTGGTCTTGGAAAGAGATCATGATTAATAAGACCATGAAAGAAATTCAGAGACTTTCTTTCGGTATTTCTTCTCAAAGGTGGTCAGTTAGGAATGGCGGCACCATCTCGTTAAACAATTTTAAAGATATTTTGATTTCAGAATTCCGGTTTATGGCAAGGCAAGTTGGTGAATAGAGGAAAGATACCTAAGAACGACCTTGGAGAGTTTTGGCACTGGAAGGATCTTGACGTTGGCAAGGACATCTGTATCTATGGCAAAGTTTTCCACACTGTCTCCTGTGATCTCTTTACTAGGGTAAGGTATTTATTTATAAATGCAGCGGTATTGTTTTATTTTATGAGATACAGAATCCTAAAAAAGGTGTACGACCGTCTTCCTTTATAATATCTCGTTGCCGTCGTGCCAGTATTCCCTGAATGTGGTTGTACTACATGCTGTGGATATACCACGGCATATGCATCCACAGTTCATCGGTATGTTTAGGTTCTATGTAATAAGGGACAAGCCTATCGCCATTAACCGGGCACGAATCCAAACTCCGAACTGCTACTGAAAATTTTATAGAAAAACCCAGTAAAACAGACTCGTCAAATGGCGGATTCCATACAGGGTTTAAACATTTTCTAAGGACAGATTTAGATCTCCCCGAGAATTTAAAAAGAAAGATAAATTCAATTGACACCGCGGTGCACACTTGGCTTTAATGTATGGCTTAAATCGCTCAGCTGCAGCAGCAGATGAAGATATGTCTTACATCATACCAACAAAGATCACGCAGAGGCGTACTAATGTACACCCACAGTTCACTGGTATGTTTAGGTCCCAAGTAATAGGGGGCGAACCTAAGCACAGTTATGTCTAAGCACAGTTTTATGAAAAAACTATAGTTAAATTAATTAAAAAACTAAATCATGATTTAACCAAAGTAGGTAATTAACGTTTAAACTAAAGTAAAATATCGCAACAATAAGGCATCATTTATAATCATCATTTTTTTAACAAGTTCCTTAACGTTATCTCTTTTGCCAATGTTGTTTATGTACCTAACACCATGAATGACCGTGTTGACTATTGAATAGTACACAACAAAGTGATCAAACCTATAAACAGTACACGTTGGCAATAGCACTAACTAAACGGGCAATGACCTGTGTTTCTGTCTCACTCTCGTATCAACTCGAACTAACCAAACAAGATTTCTTTGTTGGCGTAATTTTACTGATTAAAATAATGCAGTTTCACAAGCAAAATCTTATAAATAAAATTATCTTACCTTTTTGAGCAGTAAGCGACGATGAACGAACGTAATTCGACAGGAAATCGGGATGTCGGTAAAACAGTGAACTATTTTTGGGTTATTTAATTTCGCGTTCGCGTTCGCGCTCGCTGACAAGGTCGCGGTAACACATAGGCAGCGGGAAGGGGCGCGGGAGACGCGCTCTCTGGTTACAATAATTAGTATTTATCAAAAGATCATAATGGTCGCTTTTTGTACCAATTATGCATACCTATTGTGTCAAGTTGTTGAAATAAAGTCGTGTGTTGGTTATGTTTTAGACTTGTATTCTTACAGCAGTAATCACTTTAGGTATTACTTCACGGATTTGCCATATTTTAAACCACAGAGCATTAACTACACAACACGTCACACAAATGTTATATATGTAGTACAGATCAGCAGATGAATTTGATAGAAATTAAATAGGATGATAACCTTTCCCACTGCCCACTTTACAATACTGACGTTATTGCGACTGTCACGTACAGTTGACAGTTCCTTAGAAATTATGAAAAATAGAGGGTAGTTACTCGATAATTTGTAATTTTTGCCTTACTGATTAATGATTTCCATTAAGATGTCTGCTCACTATCAGTATTCCATACCGTGTGTAATGGAGTCACGGTACAATACTAATGCTCACTAGTACGTATAGTCCATACATTGTTTTCTATTGTCAATAGATGATTTTGTTTTGATGTCACCTATATCGTCTAGTTCGAAAAAAAAACACTAGGTCAAAGAGACATAGAAACAAATTTCGAGTCAAGTTTCTGTACAAACATAGCCATGACGCCCATGACACACTGCGACCTGCGGTGTTGACAGAACTGACAGAACAGTCTAGTCATCTAGTGGATTGGGTTCCACATTAACTTATAGAATTAATATTTTATTGTACGTGCCGTTACGTTTTGTCATGATATGGAACATTGTAATTATAGCCAGAGCCAGACTACAGCTCTGACTTTAATACAGTCACAGACAATCTCTTGGTATAATAAATTAATAGTAAATAAATTAATTGTAACAAAACATTTTTAATAACAAGCTTTTATTTATATGCTCTAAAAATAGGGCATCATAATTAAATGCGTACCTATACAAGATGTTAACCGCTGAGGAGTCCCCTCGTCAGAAGCCAACCTTCAGTTCAGTAACGTTGTGGTAAAACTTAAAACTGGCTATCTTGTCTCTGTACTGTTGACCAGTGAAGAGTTCCTTTATGTGCCAATTCAGGTCATGATTACCATAAAAATGGTCTTGGAACTAAATCATCATGTAAATATGCAATTCCGTCGGATAGGAGAAAGTGGTTCTAATTCAGCTCGCAAGATTTTATCTAAACAAGCAATAAAAAAATTGCAAGCTGATTAACTTGTAATACCTAACACTAATTCTGTATAGTGTTGAGATGATTTAAATTATAGGTTTGCCTCCGTAAAAGTATATTTCTTGTTTCGAGCAAAGGAATTTACTGCTCGGTAGATTAAACCTCAGGATTTCCAGCGCCTCAAAGGAAAGTGGTTTTCAGGCGTAGATAAATTTTAGTAAGTAACGTTACTTACTCGTATGAGCAGTGTATTGGAGTGTGACTGCTACAATTTATTCGATATAAGTACTAAATAAATCTATTTATTTTACAAAAATATTTAAAAGAAGAAAATCCTGGAACTTAGCCAACACTGAAATGTATGTTGTGGTACTTCATGACAGAAAATTTCAAAACAATTAGAACTGCTTTGTTATCTAATTATATAAATTAATTTCTCGTACGATTGATTTGCTTAGTGTGTACAAGTTCAGACAGAATATCTGTGCGTGTCTGAAGTTAGCCGTTCCGAGTGCGTAGACAAAATCACATAAACAAGTGGTTTTGTGCAAACATAACGATTTAGTACGGATAATATTAACGAATGCGAAAGATTGATAACCCAATCTGTTAACACCCAGATTTACTCCGCAATCACTTGTGTAAAATTTCAGACACTTAGGGTGCTTTTCCACCAGAAATGTGCTATGCAGCTATGCTGCGAGGTTGTGAAAGCTAAGCTACGAAACTATGTGACCGTTTCCACTTATGCAGTATGCTAACCTATGTAGCGGGGTCACAAAAATATGCTATGAAGATAAGCCGCCGCGACGAAGTTGCGTAGCTCACGAAGATGCACAGCTCAAGCTATGCGATGCACACAGAGTAGGGAAGGCACGGGGAGCGGCGGCGACCATCTATAGCACGAAACTAGAACTCGCATCCATCCATTTAAAAAAACATAGCTTAGTTGAATCCGTTTCCTCTCAGTGCTAAGCACCCTTACGCGCCAGACACGGGTGAGACCGTTGCCCTTCTAGGTTGCTGCGGCTCTGGAAGACTGTAGTCCTTAGGGGCTCATAAGGCTCGGAAAGAAATTCCTCTGATATTGCAGGTGAGCAGCGATGACTAATTACTATCAGGTGTAATATTTTTCAAGATTGCAGCTTGCTCATAGTTCAGTAATTATGTTTATTGGGTTTATTGTGCTGTTTAATATGGTTACACATACCAAAAAGGTAGGTTGCAGAGAATACGATTAAAATAAGTCAATGATAACTTTCACCGATATTTTCATTATCGTAATATCAATATGATAACTGTGATAAGTCGACATATCGGCCTTATTAATAATAAACGATAATCTAATCTTAAATGTCGTTAAAATAGGTGTCAATTTATGTATTCACTATGGTGTCTCCTCGTTTGTTGCTTAAAACGCATACAACTTCTCCGTTTCGTACACTAGTGTAGATATAATATGGACACCTCAAAGTTATTAACCGATTTTTACCCGACTGCGCAAAGGGAATGTATTTATTCCACAAAATTTTCCCTTGGAAAGCTTCGTTTTATCATCCCATCTGATCTGAAAGTTATGATTTCGCAATATTGAGATAAAATTATCACCACATTTTAAAATCCAAAATGCGGTTCCCCGCAATAACAGAGCAATAATGCGAAACGAATGGCCTTCGTAAAACCGTCGAATGGCTTTCCGAATAAAGCCGAAGGGAGGTCGGGAGGCTTAAAGAAATGTGTTTATTGCGGGGGAACAGTGGAACTGTCCCGGTTATGGCTTTGGCTGGCCAGTAAACTAATACCGCGGCCTTTATGTTCTTGACACTCAATTACTTTCGTAGGTATCGAAGTTCTGGACTAACTGACCTCTCACTGCGAAATGGGAAATGCTTAGTCAGGGTAAGTGTAGAAAGTAGCAAAGGAATCGTACTTTGTACCTTAAATTGAATCTTCACAATTATCTAATACATACATAATTAAATTTCATCATACTTACATGGGCCTGTACTGCAATGTAATAACGTTATAATTTTTATGTTGAGAGGGAAGGATCTTCAGGTTAACAATCTGCCATTTTTTAAAAGTATTCATGCATTGTAAAATGCATTGATAGTGTTGTTTTGCTTTCAAGTGTTATAGCCCATATTATAAGGAAGTATCGGTGTCATTCTTTGCATATGTATAGAATAGGTATGTTGCAGCGAACTTTTGGTTTATCATTAATATATGTATGTAAATGTATATTTTTATTTATGTATGTCTTGGCGAATGTACCGAATCTCATGGCTGTGAGCCCGTGACTACATGGCGAAGAAATGGTTGTGCAGTAAGAGCGGTTTTCAGTCTGTACAAGTCTGACATGGCCTGCTGCCTCAGGCTCTCCAGGCAGACCGTGCATGATTTCCGTATTAAAAAAAGAAGTATGTGCCTATAGGTATCGTACATAGTATAGGTAAATATTATCAATGTCCAATATTCGCGTAAATCTCTGTAATCAGTAATGATTTAGATTATGGCATCGATAACCACAACAACTTAAAAATAGGTAGGAACTAGGTGTGTCTGATGTTTACAATCTGAATCAATATTACTTCAAAATTATTCTGATAACGGCCAGTCAAACCACTCGACTCAATTATTCGATTCGACGTAGGTATAGAAAAAATTCGCAGTTTCGATGGAAACAATACTTTACTTTTTAAATAGATAACAATGTAGAGGACTTATCAATCCCACCCGACATTTAAGACCGAATCGAACGCCTACTTATAATAAATATGTGTTATCACAATGATATAATCTCTTTTTAACTATATAATGTAATAACATTATCAGTATCAGTGTTATCAGCTATTATCCGTACTGTTTCGTATACTCATAACCACGTAATACATCTATATTTTCACATTAGAAACTTTATGTTTATCTAAAACGCTATTTACAAAATCACAAGGCACCATAGTAATGAGAGACTACTTTGAAACCCATGTAAAGTTTGATTAAGAATGGCACGAAGAATGCGATGCCCCGGGCAGGCTGCGGCAGTGGCTTGACGGCGTAAACAAACGTGTGCAGGATACGGCCGGCGGCGTACAGCCGGAACAGCAGCGTGGCCAGCGAGGCGGCCGGCTCTGTCGTCAAGTAGAAGGCTCCCAACACCCAAAACGCCGGGATATTCTCCAAATCGTTGAGGTGCGCGCGCCTCACTCGCTCTACATCTGGGTCATCGTACCTCACCTTTCCTTTGGTCGCTTTAGCATCCTCTTCGTTCGCAAATACCTTCTTACTGTACCGGACCTTTGACGTCAGTATCGTAACGCCTAACAATTTGAGAGCCAGCACAGCCGAGTAAAACATATATGACTGTACTGCCGAATTGTCCAGCGATATCGGCGCCATGATTGTTAATATCACAAGTCGCGATGTTGTCGGAGCGATAATCAACACCGGAATGGCGCGGTCGCGGCGCGGCTCGTGAGAAGGACCGGTATCATAATAACGGTACCTACGCTAGTGGACTCGTCACGATGACGCGGCTGTTTGTGTGTGTTAACTCATATCATAATTTCATGTAATAAACTGCTTAGGGTAGATAGTTAAATACTTAATAATAGTCTCAAAAGACGTGGAGAACCGGTTATAAGCAAAACCTTGTTTTCACTTCGCATACTTTAAACATGTTTTATTTAGTGATAAACAGCACCCCACGGAATATTAATGAAATGCAAATGCACCTTCAACCAGATCAAATTTTAATAACCTTATAAAACCACAGTAAGAACTTGTACAGTCATTTGCATCCTTTTACAAAGATGTTATATAATAAAGCACTACTTGAGTGCCCATGTAGAACGAGATGAGCGCGGGAATGCCGAAGGCTATGCCTCGCGCCGGCTGAGGCAGCGGGAAGATTGCGTACACAATAGTGTGGAGAATCCTGCCCAGCGTATAGACGCGGAACAGCAGCGTGGCCCAGGCAGCCGCCGGGTTTGTTGTCAAGTACAGCGCGCCCAGCACCCAGAACGCCGGTATGTTTTCCAAGTCGTTGAGATGCGCACGCCTTATCCTCTCCACCGTTGGGTCGTCGAACTTTACCTTGCCTCTCAATGCCTTTGCATCCTCCGGGTTAGCAAAGACACCGCGTATCAGTCGCATGGTGCCCGTCATTGGTGATAGAGCCAATAATTTCAGGGCCAATATCGCTGAATACACAATGTATGACTGCACAACCGGGTTGTCTAATGATAACGCGACCATTTTGTACACAATTTAGTTTGTTTTAACGCGAAGAGCACACAGTAAGTACGCACAGTCTGCAACACACCGGACGAATGATAAACATGCAACGATCGAGTCGAGCCGATGAACGACTTCGTGTCGCTGTTACCGAGTAATATTGCTATCGCTTTTGTACATTCGACATTCGTGCGATATACAAAGATTCTGTGTCGTTCATCACTATATTAGGATGATAATTTAAGATTTAAAACGGTTTCTAGCTTCTTCTTCTTTCGGTCATCGAATTGACTGTCGACACGGGTTTCATAAAATCAATGCAATTTGACCAAGTTTAATTAATATTTATCCTTTTCTTCCTGCTTATGGACAAAAAAACAGAAGAGCATGAACGACTGACGCCAGTAGTACTTACGTCCGTCACTGTCTTACTATTGAATTTTGACAAGGTCTTACTGATCCTTGATACCATGTCAACCAAATTTGAATTTTTCATAATGTTTCAAAAAAATAAAAATATAACGACCAACGAGTATATAACAAACACTAAATATTATGTTATATACTCGTACTTGACAATATGATGAAATCTATAGTCAATACACTCCCTTGGTGCTTCCGGAATAATGCTTAGATTTACAGCTCAGTTTGCTTGTAAATAAAAAAAAAGACTAAGAAAGAATCAATAAATGATTTGTACTTATATGATAAATTAACATCGGCTTATTTTCGTTGCTCCCCATTCAAAGCTTTTTGTTTTAACTTCAAGGCTCCAATTGCATAGTTTGTTGTTGTCTCTAAAGCAAGAGCGTTTAGCGAGACGTTCACGATCAGTCGTTTGGTGAGCTTGGCGATATTCCATAGATAGAATACCTAGCAAAAGTCCGAGCTCGTTGAGAATCAAGCAGTGCTTTCAGTGCTGTAAAAATATGTTACGTAAAGCTAAATATCAACACGGTTACTTAGTGTTACTCCGAAGTATTATCGAAGTATTATTTCAATTTTACAATTTGTATTAAAGGCTGTACTTAGATAGGAAATTACGTTTTTTTATTTTGATTCATTTCCTTGGAGTTGTAAGTAGGTCTTGTAAAATGTAATAAACTGGCAACATCTCTTTTTTATTTAGAAGCTTTTACTACAGCCGGGGTCTATAAAAGTCTTTGTGCTATTATTATACGTAGGTACTTACTGTTTACCACCTACATAGATAATGACTTGATAGGTAATAATGTAGAACCTACACGTAGGTAATTTCTAATTAAATTACGTAGGTACTCGTCATAGGCCTACCTACGTTAGCAAATGCAAAGTTTTCGCCAATAAGTAACTACCAATTGGCCAAAACTTTCATATAAATACTTAAGACTGCCGCTTTAGCCAAGTGGTCCTGAGGGCGACTGCTACGCTAGAGGTCCTGGGTTCGATTCCCAGGTCGAGCAAAGTGTTATTGGGTTTTTCTATGAAATTCCCAGTAGCAGCTCGGAGTTAGGAATTTGTGCCCGGTTAATGGCAATAGGCTCGCCCCCTATTACATGGGACCTAAACATACCGGCGAACTGTGGGTGTACTAAAGTACGCCTCTGCCTAACCCTTCGGGGAATACAGGCGTGATGGTATGTTATGTTAAATACTTAAGAATTCAATTTTGTGGTTAAATTATTCTGAGCCAAACAAGGTGCAATCTTTCTAAAAATATAATATGATTTTTCAATTCAAATGTATATTTGAACATTAGGCAGATGTATATATTTGACTGTACAAGATATTTATGATGTGAAGAAACCGTAGAATATAGCAATAATTTATATTTTAGGTAAATAGGTACTGTACCTGTAGTTACATACCGAATTACCCGTGTGCATGCCACCCATCGCTGGGGCTACACTATTTGCGTTGGGCAGACAGACAATGGGCCCCGGTCCCATTTACACAATTGTATAACTGTCGTCTGAACACGAGAACTCGACCGAGGTCAGGGTTACTAACGAGCGCCTGCCAGGTTTCTCGTAGCAATGAGATGACCGCACGCGATTGATACTTACAAAATCCTAGACAACAATTAGGTAGGTATAGAAAAGATATCGAAGTTTAATAGCATGAGCATGGTTTTTTAATGATATTTATCAGTTAAAAGGTCGGCTCTAATCGTTGCTGGTTAAAAAACCCTAATTTAAGGTCGTTGTTTTCCAATCCAGATATTGCGAAGAATACAAATTGTAGGTATGTATGTGGTCTTTATGTACCACACTGTTGTGACTGAAATATAAAAATAAATTCATTTAATTTTATTATAATAAAAATGAAATATAAATTTGCCCTCATTTAACCAATATGATTAACACTTATTTATCCGTTTCAAAGCTTTTACTTAGGTACTTCCCAACAATATTTCATCCTATTCAGTATTTCACTGCAAACCTGTCCGGTTCTAAAACGAACTCATCAATTCGTTCGTATTTAAAGTGAAAACGCTCGATATTTTTTGTTCCATTAAAAAAAATAAGCAACAGTCATGCTTAGCAATAACTTATATACACAGTGATTAAGTATTTTAATTGTTTTAGGACTTGAGACGATAGCTCCCGCATACTATGTAGGTAGGTATGTATAAGCATATCATAACCCATACGTAATGTTCCAATTTCTTCCGCCCCACTTTTATTATGCTCATATCTCTTAGCGCTTTCCCCTAATTTGATTTGTGTTGCCATTACATACTTGACATATTTTGTATCCTTTTATTTTATTAGAAAATCGGGTGTTGCCATGAAATATCAGATTAGCGGGAATTGCAAGCCTAGTTAAGAGAAAAAACTCTGTTATATAATATATATTATAAATATGAAGGTGTATATAATAGTTATCGCTTATTGGCAAGATATACCTAGTAGATTCTATATGTTTGATATAGCTACTTTTAGCGCGCCTGGCATGATAAAATAGCAATTTTTATCATAATTTATTTAGTATATAATAAAGTACCTACAAGAGCATAAAAATATAGCTATTTTTGTTTGGTAATTAATTCACATGATTTTATTTTAGCAGATATATTGAATTGATTTTGAACAAAAGAAACGCCCCCGGGTGGGCTCGAACCACCAACCTTTCGGTTAACAGCCGAACGCGCTAGCCAATTGCGCCACGGAGGCCCTTGCTGTGCCGCGCGAAAATGGCTACCATATGCTTTTTATTCCTTCTTAATAACTGATATACCTAGTATGTAAAATTCTTATGATTATGTTCTTCGTTAATCGGATTAAATATTTGATATTTTTGTAAATAAATATCTGGTGAGAAACACGACTACAGAGTAATGTTATTGAATTCTGGACCAAAATAAAAATTACAATACACATGAATAGAAATGCTAAAATATGCGTAACTTTACCATATTATTGTCGTTATAAAATGATTAAGAGGATTGCATAAATCCCATATATAGCTCTTTTCTTCTCTACGATTATAAAATAAAAATCTGATTGTTACGGGTTGCGCAAAAACTAATGACTAGGTTCTAATTTTGTTATCACTGTTATCATCATCATCATCATCACTACTTATTATAAAAAAAAGTCGTTTCCCGCTGTCTGTCCCTATGTATGCTTAGATCTTTTAAACTACGCAACGGATTTTAATGCGGTGTTTTTTTAATAGATAGAGTGATTCAAGAGGAAGGTTTTAAGCTATTTAATATTACGCTACGACTCTTAGGGACGGGGCAGCGCGGGTGAAACCGCGGGCGGGTCGCTAGTAAAGTATAATTATTTATCTCAAATAATGTAATGGATCCTGAGATACAGGTTGACCTCTCTGTTAAATAGAGAGCCATACAAAGAAGAGATCATCACTGTTGGTTTACGATAGTTTTTTTTGGGGATCCATTTTTATAAAAATATATTTTAAGCTTCAGGTGAGCGAAGCCGCGGGCAAAAGCTAGTTGATAATAATTGAGGCCCATTTGACTAACTTACACTTGTAGATACATAATTTGTTTGAATAGTTTTCTCTATTCAAACAAATTATGGTATTCCCTACTTCAACTACACATCTGTCCGAGGAAAAATCTAGCATGAGTCATTCATGGCTAATTCCATTATGTAGTTTTCTTTATTATAATAATGCCAAGACGGTCTAGCATTAGCTATGCTGTTGCTAGACCGTCACATCATGAGACGGACGAGAACGTCAAATTCAGCATAAAATATCTTAGTAAGTACACTTTTCAAATGCCACAACTCACGGTGCAGAACCGCAAATAGATATTTGATTCTTGGGCCGTTTAGTACTTAGGACTGGCAAAGCACTATGTTCCGCTGATATTGCAGAATGATATAGATTCATAATGATATTAATATTATAAAGAGAAAATGCTTATATTTATGTTTGTAATGAACAAATTCAAAAACTACTGGACCAATTCCAAAAATTCCTTCACTATGGAATTAAACCTTATCGTTAACACAGGCTATAATGTTAAGTTAAACTTTATGTTAATTATACATAGGTATAGCTTCAAAGGAACTGAGAATAAGGGGATGACAGCTGATAGAGATATATCGAAGAAGAAGACATAATGTGCCGATCCCAAGTAACTTAGAATAAAAATAGGATGATGATGATAATGATGAAAATACCATATGTTAGCTACTTGGAAATTTAAATGATGTAGGCACACATTTCCCATATCGTGTGCGTAAAATACACGACCGGCCACCGGAATCGGCCACGCTACATTTTATTGTATGTTTTTATTATGGGTCACACTATAATACATATAATGTGGACTATAAGTACTATACCTATACCTATACCTCTGTGTCATTGATCTGTCGAGCAAAGCGATTGATCTGTCGAGTTTTTCTATGAAACAGCTCGAAAAGCAGGATTCTAAAAACGTAGGTACATACGAACTGTGGGTGTACATATTTTGTACACCTATCTATATCGAACTTTTCAGGGATCATAATATGGAATGTTATATTGATTATAATTAACATCATAAACATCAAACAACAATAACGTGGCTACAACATATTAAATGAATTTGTGTTAAGACTCATGGAAGTGAATTTCTGTGTAGGAATGGCTGGAATCCCAAGGCATAGAGCTGTCCAAGGAGGAGACATTGCCGGTAGATGACTACGCCCAGAAAGAGAGGTGGAAGAATGTGCGCCCGCCCAGCAGGTCCAGGGCCAAGGATGACCAGCTGCTGAGATTCTTGCAGTATGACGGAAAGGTCCTCTCGTAAGTAATAAGAATTATGTGTCCGTCAGACTGGCCTGGCCCCGTGGAATATGATAAAGACATAATACATGTCGCGATGTAACACCTCAACGTAACACATTGAGGTAACATGCAAAATGTGTTATAAACCGATAGTTAATATTTGTGAAAAACTAAACAAAATAGGAATTTGCAGGCGAGCGAAAATCTATACTTAAATCGTTTTCAGAAGTAACCCTTGCATCACCTAGTTACTATTTATGGATAAAATAATTAAATTCTGAGCAAGAAATTTAGTCAATTAAGTATAAATGCACTTACAAGTTTGTAACTTGGAAAGTGGCAAACCAGATAAATTAATGAGATCCAGACCACAAAGTAGTCTGCAATTTGCAAAGTTAAACTGACACAAACGAATAGGGCAACAGACACAAAACTATTTAAATAAGTACCTATATTTTTATTTATTTATTTGTTATGAGCTGCAAACTTTCGTAAAATAAACATTGTTTTGCAAGTTTTCTTTGTCTAACTTGCATGCGGTGTTCCCAATTAAAATAGTAATTTTACTCGATACTTGTTTTTAAGAAATTTATCTTAGCAGTTTGTATCTTAGCAAACGGGCTTGTATTCATAAGGTTTGTGTGAGATTTTATTTTGCCCTTTTGTTTACTACAAAAAATCAGTATTAGGTACTTGTCATCAATCCATCGAAGAGTTAATCAAAATCAGAAAAAATAGTATTTACTCTTCCTAACATTTAGTGCCACTTGCACCAACTTTTTAAATGTGTTTAAATTGTATTTAAACACAAAACTTCTATGAAAATGGAGTTTAAATACAATTTAAATATAATTTTGAAGTTGGTGCAAGTGGCCCTTAGAGGTACTTCTGCCAGATATTATGTCTACATGTGTTACTTTACTTGAAAATGACACCATCCATTGACGAGTAGGTACAGGACAGGGAATAACGACGACAAAATAGGGAAGAATTAAGTAACTGACACTAGCTTTGCTTTTTAGTAGATAACATTTTAGTAGCTTTGACTTAGAAGTAACAAAAATATTTATCCACATAGGTATATATCTGTGTAATAATACAATAAGATAAGATAAGTTAAACTGCCTCAATAGCCAAGTGGTCCGGACCGCGACTGCTACGCTAGAGGTCCTGGGTTCGATTCCCAGGTCGAGCAAAGTGTTATTGGGTTTTTCTATGAAATTCCCAGTAGCAGCTCGGAGTAAGCATAGCTGGGCACCGTTAATCAAATAGTTAACTTCGTTAATCGTTAATCCGCTACAAAAAAAGTTAGCTTCGTTAAGCGTTAAAGCGTTACATTTCGGAAGAATTAACGCAAGTTAACGTTAATCGTTAATCCGTTAATATGTGTAAAATTGCATTTTTATATCGTTGCGTTAGTGAACTTATACAACTTGTTGGTTTAGGTTCTGGAAGTTAACAGGTTAGGAATAAAACAAAATACTTGTATAATTCAAATGTGTAATTTAATCGTCGGGCATAAGGTGCATATTCCCCTTCATGAACATTAACATGTTGAAGTTCTCGTCTGAAGTCTGAAGTTCGCGCCGCGCCGCGGTGCCGTGCGGTAAATAGTAGGCATTAGATTAACGATTAACGGGCTTCTGCATATTAACGGAAGTTAACGTGTCCGTTAACATTTTTAAAAGTTAACTTAAAAGTTAATTCGTTAATCAAAATGTTAACTTCGTTAATTAACGATTAACGGATTAACGAGTTAATGCCCAGCTATGGGAGTAAGGAATCTGTGCCCGGTTAATGGCAATAGGCTCGCCCCCTATTACATGGGACCTAAACATACCGGCGAACTGTGGGTGTACATTAGTACGCCTCTGCCTAACCCTTCGGGGAATACAGGCGTGATGGTATGTTTTATAAGATAAGTTGAAGAGTTTGTTTGAACACGCTTAACTCTGAAGCTTAATTTTTGCATTTTAATAAATGCAAGAATAAAGTTTTTTCTGCCCAATTTTTGAGAGAAGCTATTTTAACATTACGCTACGACCGAGTCGAGAAAAAAGAATAAGTCAGAAACGGCGAGTGATACTGCGGAGCACAGCTAGTATTTCAGAGGTCTTTAATTTAAAATCAATTAATTTCGAGAGTTGCGTTCTACAAATGCATAGTTGAATCTGCACTTGGAACTGTTGGTAATTAAATAGCACGGGTCTATCTAATCAGAACTCGGTTTGAACTAGCAACTAGTTAAACTAGACAGTAGTGCGGTTGTCTCTCGGGAGCCATCCAACTCGGGTTTGTCTTCGTTCTAAACGTCACTCACTCCTACTATATTGGATTACCTGTGCGGGCATAAACTTATACTTACTGGAAATAATCGGAATATAATGTATAATTTATAAGCAATATGGATAATGTAGTATTTAAACAAGCAATTGGAGTATTATAAAGTGGTTTTATTAACATCTAACTAATAGTGTGAAAGATTCTGTTTGTTTGTTGTCAAATATAGTAGATATTAAATAGGTTTCCTTATACACCGGTATGTGGGGCGAGTCTATTTTCACCGGGCAAATCCAAACTCACCGCTGTTAGTACTGAGAATTATCGAACAAAAGCCCTAACAGTGCTCGAACGGCAATCGATTCCTGAACTCGACAGCAGGCAGCGGTTCCTGTGACCACTACGATCAGTTATTTTAGTGAAAGAAAAATTCAACTCGCAGACAGGATTCGAACCTGTGTGTTCTGGCGAGGTAGGTACGCCAGACGCTAGGTATGCCATGTCGAAATGTGCCTTCACATTCTGAACTTACGGCTTAAAGGTGACGTTCTCAGTCTCTTGAGGGTAGTTAAGTGAAACAACTGATTTTGACCTCTTATAGTTTTTTAAAGATTAAAAATATATAATCAGTACTTTATCTATTCCTTATGAACTAAAATATTTTCCTATCTTCTGGTGCACTCACTTCACTATTCATTTCATCACTATCTCTCACTTTACTTGTTACAATCATCACTTCAAAACATGGACCTATATGCAAAGCTGTCAAACTGTATGGAAGATCTGTCTGCCACATTCTCTTCACGGATGGACCAATATGAAGAGGATCTTAAGAATGCCAGTGGTAACGAAGCACCCCACAAGTCATTGGCAAGTCTGTCTCGAGAGTTCATGGACTTCAAGTGTCTTATTTGGAAAACAATGAGTACTCTAAAGACACAGATGGAGCTGTTAATTGTGGGCCTTGATCGTCATGAGATGTCATCCCGCAGGCAAGTTCTATTACTCCATGGCCTTCTTGAGCAAGTAGATGAAGATCCCATTTCGCAGGCTGTCTTAACTATAACCAACAAAATGAAGATTGGGAATGTATCTGCATCAGATATTAAGGTTTGCCATCGATTGGGAGCCACTTCAAGCAAACCTCGAGCTCTACTTATTAGGTTTCAGAGCCATAATCTGCGTAATGAAATATGGCAAAACAAGACTGTATTGAAAGGCACTGGTCTGATCCTGTCTGAGTTTTTAACCCGGCCTAGACAAGATGCTTTCTTGGCTGCTCGTAAGCACTTTGGTGTTATGCAGTGCTGGACTTCCGACGGCAAAATTGTTATCCTGCTCCCAGATAAAACGCGTCGGAAGATTGAATCGACAGCTGAACTGCAGAAACTTGTGATCGAGTTCCCGAATGCTGCGTCGGCGACGAGTAATGCTGTTTCCAAATCGGCAAAAATGGGAACATCGCAACAGGTTGGAAAGTCGGCGGTCGATAAGAGGACACGCAAACCAGTAAAATAATGGTACCCACAATGAATATCACATTATTTCTTGTTAGGGTAGTCTTTGTATTTCATTGTACTGTTGGCGGACGTCAGTCACTGATTTGAATTTATTATATATCTTATAACGTAAAATATTGAAAGTTTGAAACAATACATTTATTCCGAGTGTGACACTAATAATGTTCTCATGTTCTGACAATGACACTAGACAGTGACTCGTTCGTTCAGAAACATAGTTACTTTGATTGATTCATTATAAACCGGCGAGTGCATCGAAGATGATTAATTATTTAAATTAGATAATTATATTATTATTATTTATTTATTTTTACGTATCTTATTATTATTATTTTTTTACATTATTTTGTATTATCGTATAATACTGTAATATATTTATTTATGTGATATGGATAATGCCGATGATAGTTTTGCTTCTTGTTCTTCTTCTTGCACGTCAGATGATAGCTATGCTTTGACTATCTATCCCTGGACAAGTGACGCGCTTAATTCTATGAACAAAAAAGTCTGTCACTTTTGGTGCGGGGGGAGGAAACACTACATAGACATTGCTGCACACATACTCAAAATCATTTTGTATCGCCACGAACTCACACATATTAAATTCTTCACCACTAACACAATTTACGCACACATAGAGGTCAAATACGTCAACATACAAGAATTGACGACAATACGAACGTATAATACAATAACAATAATTAGGAAGCTACTATGTCGATATTTTATATCGATAGATTATTTTAGGAAGAATGGAGAAAAACGTAACAACATTACAAATTATTTTTATATGTAATTATTTATTTGCAAAATTAAAATCATCCATACACACCTTTTTAATATCTTACGTCATAATTATTTTCAATGCAATGCTCTCATTGCATGTTAATGAAATACAAAACAAAGGAACTGTTTAGGTATAGATAAATAGGTGTAACATACTATGTAATTGGAAAATAAACGCACGGGTGAGAGAAATCGCAAACTTTTCGAAATACATATTCTATAGCCTATGTTAATCTTGAATAATGTAGCATTCAAATGGTGAAAGAATTTTCGAAATCGGCCTAGTAGTTTTTGAGTTTATTTGTTACATACATTGATACATACAAATCTTTCCTCTTTATAATATTAGTATAGATAGAGCGGATATTGGGGACGTTATGTTACAAAGATTCTTTCATTTTGATTTTTTCTTTTCTTTGCCAGGCTGATATATTAGGAATAACACTAGACAGAGCATTTTGTTTCCCACGAGATATAAGTAGAAGTAAATACGATTTTGTTCATTATGTCGCGCGTTAATATGAACAGAACCGCTACGCTAGAGGTCCTGGGTTCGATTCCCCGGTCGAGCAATGTGTTATTGGAGTTTTTCTATAAAATTAAGGGTTGATGCCCGATTAATGGCAATAGGCTCGCCCCCTAAGTACGCATCTGTCTAACCCTTCGGGGAATAAAGACGTGATGGTATGTCGTGTTCCGTACTCTCGTTATTTCTTTGAACCGGATATCGAAAAAAGAAAATAATGTGTTTGAAGAAACACCCCGAGAGGCAGGGCATAGTGGAATTGAATAACTCACTTACAATTGGAGCTGCCCAACTGGGGAAACACCTACACTTTGCAGAAAATAGTAGCCAAATAACATAGCACTGTACTACTAGTATTCTATTATCTGTGACTGTACTATATTGTGTTCCTAACGGTGAGCAAGATCGCCAGAGCTCCGCGAGGAAGCGTTATGTTGGCAGTGGGGGTACCGGTGTTGTGGGTTGTCTACCGGGTGTGAAAAGATTTTTTCAGGTTCGGCAACGGGCGAGTGATACCCCAGGTGTTGCAAGCGTTCATATAATAGGGTAAATTAACACTATATATACACTTACCATCAGGCGGGACATGTGCTGGTTTTCCACCTAAGCGGTAAAAGAAACCCCAGACCTTCTAACCAAACCGTATCTTAGAAATCATTTTCAATGATTTTTGAAATACGATTTAAATATGTTAATTTATAAATTCTTTTGTTAACAAATTTATCCGCAACGGCTTAAGCTATTATTTATCAATCACACCTATATCATTTTAAATGAAGGTCTTTTGTAGATCTGAAAAAGTAACAAATAAAATATCTAATACTGGATATCAAAAATAATCAATAATCTTAGTTACGTCATTTCCAAAAATGTTATTTTATTAAAATATAGTGATATCATAAATTCATGATATTCATCTTTAGTGATCTTTAGCAATTATTATAATTTGGTCTTACATTGAACACGAAATAATATCGATATCGATTCGAAATCGTAAACAAACACTATCACATCATTAATTAAAATGACAAAACAAAAGAGGGACATAGTCTCGCTACACTTTTTAAAATTCGAGTTTTATGCATTATGTCATAATATATATAAGGCCTATAATTGCCAAAAAACGGTAATTCTGCATTAAGACCTATAATTGGAAATCAGAAATGGTGACATCCTATTGGATGATATATAATTTAAATCAAAAAATGACATTTTGATGGATATTTCAAATTTAAATCTTACGTGTATTAGCAGAAGGCTGATATTGTTAGTAAAAAAAATTTGCTAGTCTCGTGGGGAGTGCGGATAGTCTCGTGGGGAGTGCGGGTAGTCTCGTGGGGAGTGCATGCTTGAACTAAACGATTATTTTATACTCGATTATTGAATTGGTAACGTCCTCGATCTTTATTAATAAATTGTATTATGTGATTTAAATAGAAATAAATGAACTTTAATACTTACATACGGAAAATAACTCCATCTTTATCTAAATAAGATATTAGATATTTTTTTGCATACATTAACTGCACGTATATCGGTATTTACACGGAGCATTTATGATGACCTTACTGAGCGGAAACGATTCTGTTAATGAAAAATCGATTTCGGAAACAGTTTTGATAAACGCGTTAGATTTTTTAATCCACTACCTTGACAGAGGGGAATGATCATGAGAGGCGGGTCCTTATAGATAGATAGTCAAAGTAGCTATGCCACAGCGTTTAGTGATGATTCTGTACATCTTAGCGACCAACTATTAACGAAATTTTCTGGCTTTAGCAAATTTTTCAACGCGGTTCACATAAATGCTCAAAGTATCCCCGCACATCATTCTGACTTGTTAACTTCTTTTGATTCTGACCTTATCCATGCGGTTCTTGTCTCTGAAACCTTTCTAAAACCTACTCTTCCCTCTACACATTACTCGTTGCCTGGCTATAAACTAGTGCGTAATGACAGAACAGGCAGGGGTTACGGCGGAGTCGCTATATATCTTCGCGGAGATATAGCTTTCAATATTGTTGACCAATCTCCAAGCATTTATTCCAAATCTGCTGAACACCTGTTTATTGAAGTTGATTTTAAACACACTAAACTACTCTTAGGGGTCTACTATAGCCCATCTTGCCATATTGACTATTTTTCTTCCTTTGAATCTAAACTAGAATACCTATCCTCTTTATATCAACACATTATAATTCTTGGAGACTTCAACACATGCTTGCTCAAAAATGATACGCGCAGTCGTAAACTTCTATCACTTGTCTCTTCTGTCAACATGCATATTCTTCAACTTAATGCCACTCACCAGGCGCCTCACTCTACTCCTTCACTTCTTGACTTAATTCTGGTCTCTGATCCCAACAAAGTAGCCACTTATGGGCAACTTCCTGCTTCTTTCTCATATCATGATCTCATATATCTCTCGTATAAAATTCGCGCTCCTAAACGCAAATCCAAATTTCTCTTCCTTCGCAGTTTCAAGAACACTGATATGGATCGTTTGAGGGAGGATGTCGGGAATATCGATTGGTCTCCTTTTTACAGCTGCAATGACTTGAACGAGAAAGTGTCTATTTTTAACAAGCTGGTTTTAGGTTTATACGAAACGCACGCTCCCTTGAAAAAGGTGAGAGTGAAACGTCTGCCTGCGCCGTGGTTGTCGTACGCAATTAAAAAAGCAATGTCGAAAAGAGACAAGGCGAAGAAGCAGTACAAAAGGTTTCCGACTGATGAAAACTGTGTGTTGTACAAGGTATTGCGAAATCGCTGCAGTCGTATGTGTAGAGATGCTAAAAGGCGCCACATTCACAACTCAATTGAAAATTTAAACACACAACAAGTATGGCAATTTCTCAAATCGCTAGGTATTGGGAAAGCTCCCAACGATAGTGTCACTGATATTGACCTCAACGCTATTAATGATCATTTTTCTAAATCACCAGTTACACTGGACACTCACATGAAATCTTCTACTCTTTACGACCTCTCTAATCTTCCGTTGCCTTTATGTACTTCTTTCTCGTTTCACCAAGTTACAGAAGGAGATATTAAAAAGAGTATTTCATCCATCTCCACTAAAGCGGTTGGTGACGATGGGCTTCAAATCCAAATGTTCCTTCCTATTCTAAATGATCTTGTTCCCGTGATACACCATCTTGTGAATTTCTCTTTTGAAACCTGTTCCTTTCCCTCAGCTTGGAAGAAGGCTCATTTAATACCCCTGCCCAAAGTCACAAATCCCTCTTCGGTATCCCAATTTCGTCCTATATCTATACTTCCAATCTTGTCCAAAGTCCTTGAGGGTATGGTTCATAATCAACTGACCAACTATCTCTCTTCTAACCGCCTGTTGAGTCCTTATCAATCTGGGTTTCGTCCAGGCCATAGCACTGTAACAGCTCTAGTTAAAATAACTGATGATGTTCGACTGGCTATGGAAAATAAACTACTTACAGTTTTGGTTTTACTGGACTTCAGCAGTGCCTTTAATTCAGTTGATTTTGACATCCTCTTGGGAATCCTATCGTCTCTAAATATATCTCCTTCTGTAATCAAATGGTTTAACTCATATCTTCGGGGCCGCTCGCAGTGTGTCCGCTCCGACGAGGTCTTCTCTGAATGGCGTGACCTTGCTGCTGGTGTCCCTCAAGGTGGCGTACTCTCTCCCCTTCTCTTTTCTGTTTTTATAAACTCTGTCACCAAGGTTTTATCTTCACATTATCATCTCTATGCAGACGATTTGCAGCTTTATCGTCACTTTAAAGCTGAGGATATACCTGAAGCCATTGCTGCCATCAATAGTGATCTACAGAACATTAGTCAATGGGCTAAAGCTTTTGGGCTGCTAGTAAACCCTGCCAAGTCACAAGCTATTATTATTGGTGGTAGATACACGCTAAATCTTTTGGACTATGGCTCTCTTCCATCAATCATATATGACTCTGTCCCTGTGGCATATTCCAAAAATGTTAAAAACCTAGGTGTCTTAATTGACTCGCATCTCTCTTGGGATGTTCACATTGCAGAAGTAAGTAGAAGAGTTTATTGCTCGTTTCACTCTCTCAAACGTCTCCAGAAGTTCCTGCCCTTACAAACAAAATTAAATCTAGCTCAATCTCTTCTTCTTCCTATTTTAGACTATGCAGATGTCTGTTTTCTCGATGCTACGGAAGAACTTATAAATAAACTTGAACGTCTGCAAAATTTGTGCATACGCTTCATTTTCGGTCTACGGAAATACGACCACGTGTCGGAGTTCCGAGCTCGATTGAAGTGGTTACCTATTCGACAACGTCGAGATGCTCACGTACTTTCTTTTCTATTTTCCATCTTGCATAATCCCAACTCTCCTATTAATCTACGGGAACGCTTTGAGTATCTTATCCCCAGGGGGAAACCATGTCGCTTAAATTCATCCCTTTTATTGCGTACTCCTCGTCACAGCTCAAGCCGATATGATGGATCATTCACTGTACACGCAGTACGTCTTTGGAACTCTCTCCCACATTCGCTTCGAGACAGCATTTCACTGGTCGCTTTCAAGAGAAGAATCAGGGAGCACTTTCTGTCCACATCACACAATAATTAGGAAATATATATATGTACTTATATTTTTATTAGTAATTATATATATTCTTGTTATGTGATATGTATTTATTTACGTATGTAATATTATTTTATATATTTTGTATTTAGTTTGTTTATAGTTTTTAAGTAGTTCTTATGGTAAATATAACATGTATGTACCAACACTTGACTCCCTATATATATATTATTCAGCAACGATCACTCAAAGGGTTTGCTGGTAGAAAACTCAATTTTGAGTTAAGCTCGCCTTTGTACATTGTTTGTTATTATAATTATTATATAAATATTTCTGTGTACAATAAAGATTAAAAATAAATCTATTGAAAGGCAAGTTACTTTGCCTCTCACTAAAATAACTTTATAATTTTAGCATGAAAAATGCTTAAAAAAAACACAAAAAGACACTACAATCAGTTTAGAACAGAGGTCCCCAAACTTTTTTATCTTGTCTACCACTTGCCATATTTTTCAGTTTTGGGAAGACCCTTTCTACTTTTTGTTAGACTTTTCCCCTTCTTACCTAATTTTATTTTTTACAAATTCTTTATCCGATTTAGATCTGATGGACCCTATTTTTTCTTCCTGCTTACATATACCCCTTGTAGATCGTCATTGGCGGGGGTCCGGGGTACCGGGGGTCTATATAGATCACTTTAGGTATCACTGTTTTAAAACATTACTAGTTGTCACCATTATCCGTCCACCTTTTTTTTTCACTGACATATTCCTTTGTAGTCTTTCACACAACGGGCATCCCACCTTTCCGTTCGGAGTACAAATAAAATTAGCTCCTAAGTACTAATAGCTAAACTAATCTATACGATTAGTACGACTGTACATGTAGGTTGGCTTTTGAAGTCCTAAAACTATTTTGTTTTCTATAAATTAAACGATTATCAAGCAAGTGAAACCGCGAGCGTAGAACTAGTTTTTGTAATACTTCATTTGAAACGAAACTCAAAACAGACTTTGGTCAGGGCCACATTCGAATTTCAATTAAGCATGAAGACATGAGTGAATAAACAGTGGACGACCAAATTATACCAATATATATTTAAAAAGGTGTACATATTCATGTTTAATGATAATTTAAGAGTAAAGTACTATACTGTATGAAGGAGCACAGCTTTACAATAAATTGCCTAAACATGTAAAAGACCAGAAGTCCATATATACCTTTAAAAAGGTTTAAAAAAACACATTTTTGAGGATTTAAAATAGTAAAACTTTTTCTTTCTATAATTTCGACATGAACTGTCTCGTCGCCCTAACTTAATTTATTTAGAAATGTTGTTTTCTCATATAAGTGAAATGTATTTCTTTTTGAGAAAATAAAGTTCATAAACCTAAAAAAAAAACCTAATTTATAACCAAAAGTATCTTATTTTAATTAGGTATAACTAAATAGAATTCTGGTTTCATACAAATGAATCCTATAGCATAATACAAATATTAACTACAATTCCAACTAAGTACCTATTTCAATAAGTTTGGAACGGGACATCTATTTTTGCACATTAACTATTTTCAGTATTGAATCTTTACACGTCGTCTCGTCACCCCTATTCTCGTTCCCCATTCCTTTCCGCCCCCGTCCCGTGGCCCCCCGTAAAAGTAAACAGTGGAAAATTGAAGTTCGCCGCCCATGGAGATCCTGAAATAGAATTGTACGGTCCTATTGCAATTTTCTGGTCTACTTAATTAAGGGAATGTTACAGCTGTGCTTACTACATAGCACACTGGGGATCTGAACCTGAATTAAAAAAGCTTTTAAAAAGAATTCGGAATTGTGGAGGAGTCAGATACTTTATACTAAATTTTAATGCAGTTACGTTGTACTTGTAACTACTATCTCTATCACTTAAGCCAGTGACAGGTATTGCACGTTTTTCGAGAGATTATATGCTATTTACATACATTTTGTTCCCATTTGTTCGTTGATTTGAAAGGTAGACTGCAACTTTCTAGACAGGTCTGGGACATTCGGTTTTGGTGAAGGTCACGAATCCCATGACCGTGACTATAGGGTAAAGGAAAGCAAGTACGGTTTTAGTCGGTATGAATATGCAGTATTTCCGGACCAATATGACCTTCAAATCTTTAAGAAAAGAGCGTATTCCCTTTTAAAAGGCCGGCAACGCACTTGTTTCTCTTCTGGTGTTGTGGGTGTCCATGGGCGGCCAAGATCGCTTACCATCAGGTGATCCGTCTGATAGTTTACCTCCTATCCCATAAAAAAACCGACATACCCTGCCTGCCGCTGCCTCAGCTGGCAGGCGTTCTATGAGGATTTCCCATTTAGGATTTTTCATGAGGATTTGGGCATTTAGCATCGCTGTGAACCTACTAGTAGCGAGGTAGACAAATATGTCGACACGTTAGAAGAAGAACTACTTGAAAAATCCATTCCTTGTATCAACGTGTAAAATGTATAAATTCTCAGCAGGTATTTCAGAATTGTTTGTGACTGGTACTTTTAAGTCTAATCCATTTCACAAACGAGCTTACACTTAACTCTTCATTTTCTAAAGCCGTATGTTTCAGTCACCGTAAATGCAATTTAGTAGATCTGCCGTCACCGTTCATCAATTTAACTTTTTCAAGCGAGCTTTTTACTTGATCGTAGACCAATCGATCAAAGCTGACATTTATGAACTGCGGTACTTCACCTTATTACCAAAAGTGTCTTGGATTCTGTCCCAAGGAAAAATGCAATTATTAAAACATATACGTACACTAGCCCGCGATTTCACTCGTGTAATAACATGAATATTTACTATTTATTTAGTTACTCTTTATTTTTATGAAACAAAAGCTGTGAAAAATGGTACTTAGCATAATATCCTTCCTCAGGCTACAATCTGTCTCTGGCTCTCCATTCTATATCGAAAACTGTTGAGCCTTTTAGGTGTACAAGGGTAACCTATAAAGGTGGTTTTAAACCAGCATCAAGGATGGGATGGGCTGGGATGCGCGTGAATTGAAATCTTGTCTTGCACCGGCTCGCTACGTTGTTGAGCTTACGGAGTGTGACCGGGTGAGATTTGGTGTATTATTATTGTGTATCCATTGTAAATATTAATAAATAATCTATTCTTAATCTATGCTGTAAATTTCAATTTAGGTGATTTGGTAGTACAAATCAAATATTTCACCTTTTACACCAAAGATGGCCGGGATGTGGAGAAAAATTTTACAATACAAATTCAACCTTTCCCATCAAATCCTCGCCTCGCCGGTCTAAAAGCACCTTTAGTACCTATGGGTTAATATGGATATGATTGTGCAGAGTACGCCAAGCAAGCGTTCGTAGATACCAGTGCATTTAATTTGTAAGTAATGGTCAAGCAGAATATTATTTCAAAAGCCGACTATGTTTATTCACAAGCTATTCTTCCACCTGCGGGGCAGAGACTCGAGGTTCCGCAATACAGGAATTATATCCATGTTAATTGCAAGGTTTAATTACGTACCTACTCTCTGCAGCTTTCTGCTCCGAGAGAGATTAAGGGCTATAAAAAATCATTACAGTAGATTTCACTGTGGTTCAATAAATACTATAATTTTACTGTCTTCTGAAATCCTGGTAGACATTATTTAGATTACTGAACAGGTAAAACATTACACTATAGTACATTGACAGATTTTAATTCTAGCGAAGGACCTAAGATAGGAACCTAGATTTATGTTATCTGAATCCGAATAATAACACAATTCCATTCTGTTTGAATAACGATTTGTTTGGGTATTACAAATTTACGGGCAATTCGGTCAATCGGAGCCTTTATCAGTAGTTAGCATATCTCAATCTAATACCATCTAAAAATTTATTTACGTTAATTTATGTTTGTCAGACTCATTTGTACTTTGTTACTACAGAGCCTCGGACAATTTACCAAACTGACTAAGTACAGAGCGTAATCGGAGGTGGTTTTTAAAAAGTGGTTGCCAGCTAGTCATAACCCAAGCGATCCTATACCCGAGTCAGATTTTCTCGCTTCTTACGAGATGCCTTCCGAATGGTAGTAAGGAAATGTATTCTAACCCATCCCCGCGCAGGGAATAAATAAATGTCAACCTGTCGATCACGTCGTATCAGAATCTGGTTAACATTTCGGTATTACTCGGTCCTTCGTCTTGATTCCTGTCGCCAGTTACGTGACATAAGTCATCTGCCGAATCAACGTTCGAATAACGTCTTTATTAACATTAATTTGATTCAAAAGGGACTGGAATTAATGCTGACCGAAATGGCTTGAATGAGGCTCCTGTTTTACACGTAGAAACGCATGTACCTAAGCTATACATGAAAAACTTAATAGAAGACCCGGGTCTGCAAATGAGGGTCTCATTGAGCTTGTCCCCGGTTAGATATGCGTACAAAATAGACCTTTGGCGATGATTGAATGGGAGATGTACGAATGTCATTCGCTGTTTATACAAATGTTTTTTTCTACGCACGGTAATACGAATAATATTGGCCGTGTTCGAGATATAGCTCGGTATTTTTTGACCAGACAGTCTGTTTCTTATATAGAGATGTAGATAGATAGATATATAGATCATACTACAATTTGATGATTGCTAATGTACACAAGTTTCCACATAATATGTTTATTTTTTATCGAACGTCAAGTTCGATAAAAAATCATACTTGACAACTTTTTTGTGTCGTTGGTACACACGCAAAAATTATTGCATTCAAGGATACTTTGAACCCGAACTACTTCGTGGGTCATATAAATATATTTCCGGGCGGGAATCGCGATCCATAGCGCAGACTATATCCAGCCACTGTGCCAATCCTGCATCATAGGACATTTCAACAAATCACGTAATATACCTTAATGCTTGCCTGTCGGTAATGCCTTTCATCAATATTCTGTTCACGGATAATTACATTATAAAGTTGCTTTTCGCCTCACTTGGTCTCACTCAGTGGCGCCTTTTACGACCCATAAACAAGGACCTATATTATATACTCCACAGATTTTTTATTCTAAGTACGTCATAAATTGCAAGTTATTTTTAATGAAAACACTTATAATGAATTTCGCTGCCACTTGACATTTTATTATCTGGACGCGCGTTATTTTCCTTCACAGTCTGCATAAGAAATATTATATAGGACCATATTTTAATCTTTTAATCTACTTACCTAATAATTATTACGGATATAATGCGAACTTAAGTCGTATTTCTATGCATTACTTGGCAAGAGCAAAGCAAAATACTAACATTCATGTTAAAAATACTGCCGTTTTTTGCTTTCGAACGCGCCAAACTGGTCTGCAATATAGTAAGCTGCGGAAATTAAAACAAAACCATGCCACCCGTAAAACATACAGTGTTTAATGGTAAGTAGGGGCGGAGAATTGTAATGTGATGGGAGCGAGGAGCAAGGGAACTTACATCCTTATTACCCAGAATTAAATATTATCCAGAATTACCCAGTACCTACGAGCGCGTCGTTCCCCGCCTCGTTTAATTCTTTATTACACACTGAAATTGGAATTCTGGCATGCGTCACGCCGCAAGATGTGGATGGCATATTAACGCTTTTATAGGTACAACATCTTGTGGTATATTGAATCTTTAAGTGGTCGAACTTAAATATTAGGCAATCTTAATCCTGCGTTATTGTAGATTGATATAAATTAGGTAATTAACCGTACCCGAGCGAGCGCCCGAGGCGCCGGGTATCGATGCTATATAACTTTCTGTCTAAAAAAACTTTTAAGGACATCAATCAGACCAGAAAATAAGCACATGTCGGGTACCAATCTGCACCAAATACTAATAAAATACGCTTAGCTGTTGTGAGCTTAACCGTTGTCTTGGTTTCAGGTACTGATCCTTAGTAAATATAAAATTTTCAACGTATAACTGACAAGTTTGTGACGTGAATCCCATTGACAAGACTCGACTTTACGTACCGAACTCTACTATCGCTTTAGTCCGATTAGCTTTCAACAAACTTGTTAAGGCGTCGATGCCTCTCTTAAAACTTTGCTAACTTAAGCTAAGGGCGAGTTACGATTATACAATCTAATTTCTTCTTCCGATTACTATTTTATAACTTTGTAAGTGAATAAATAATCAAATGATCTCTTACTAAAATTTACTATTATTTTGCGACACAAGGTAGTTTATATTGATATCCGTATTAAGCACTAGCCAAATTGTATCGATACTCTCAGAATCGTCGATTATCGATTTCAGCAGCATGAAAAAGTAACAGACAAACACTTACATATTTACAATATTAGTATAGAGGTATCGATTATATTTTTTATTTAAGCGTTCCTATAGCAACTGAGCTGCGAGGAAGATTTATGTTTCACAGGTTTCAACAGACGCAATTATTCGTTCGAGATCCACTTCCGGTACGCTATAAAATATAATCTAGCTCAGTGGTGAAATTGTAAGCATTACGGGGGTACTCAGTATGGTTACTGTGATCTTAAAATATAGAGGTATAGCTGCTGTACGCGCATACTTTGATGTAAGCGAAAAGGACTGTTGTTTATGAACTTTTAGTTAATGAAAACTTGACCATTTACTAGAAAGCTGATAGTTCAGTAGCTTCACGAAATCTCTCCGCTCTGCTCTGCTCTGCTGTGCTCGTGGTGTGCGCTGACCCTAAGTTTGACTTTGTTGAAGACATAGATAGGGGACTTATAAATAGCTTGGCTGTAGTTTCGCATTTGTGTCAAGTCTTAGGCATCAACCACAGCGACTCGGCTTTCGGCACGAGGCCGCGTGGCGCGCGGTTCCCGCCCCAAACCACCCATCTGTTCCTTGTTTATGGCTCGCAACTTTACTGTTACTCTGGCCGAATGTTCCTTTAATCGTTTTATTACTTTTCGTTATTTATATCAATGCCAAATAACAAATTTTGTTGAATGGCTCATTTATAAGATAGCTAGCACCTATCAATGTCCTGCATTTGTACACGCTTTGCAGATTAAAAACAAAATTTACGTTCTCGGTAAATCAAAAATACAAATTGGTCTCACCAATGTGTATTTTAGTAGTGTACTTTTGCTTTGTAATGAGGGTAGGAATTGAAGAAAATGGCTAAGTTCAATTAAATGAATCAGTGCTGCGATACAGGTGATGGACCTTTCAAAGATTATACAAAATAAAATAGCCCATCATCACTGACAGGATGTTATCTCGCATTAGGTCTCGTCTCGTGCTAGATATAATAATTATACCTATCTACCTATATATTCAACACTTTCACATAGTGCTGATCAAGAATTACGCTTCAGTTTTGTTCATGAAATAAGGAGTGTTGAAATCGCTTGGTGTGGATATAAAATATATGCAATTATGCATAAATGTTGACAAAACTAGTATGAATATACTTTGCTGTGATTACGACTATGTAAGCGTTCTTGCAAGCGCCTGACATCACTCGTCGAAAGATAAGATTTGTTCTGACGTAATGTGCATGATAATGTTACGGTAATCTTGTTAATTTTATTATGTTCGTCATGAAATAAGGTCACTGTAACCATTTTTTGCATTGACATTATCAAAGCAACAACAGGTTGGTTAACATTTCCAAAACTCGACTACCTAATTAATTCATTATTAAAGTTATTTACATTTCATTAAACCCTTTCTTGTCATGTTGAGTATAATAGATGCCGTAGCACAACGTCATTGTTCATAGCAAACGGTTCAGGTTGTGAGAAAGGGATGACGCTATTTATCTATTAGAAAGGCATCTCTCTCTGAGATCTCTCCCTAGCAATTGCATTAAGACGTTATGGTACGGCCTATATATATATCCCTTGTCATTCAATGTCATACTACTCCGCTCCCCCCAGTAGACGTGACTTAATTTATATTTTTTTACGGGAGAGGAGGGGCAAACGAGCATACAGATCACCTGATGGTAAGCTATTACCGCCGCCCATGGATATCCGCAAAACCCGAGGAGTCGCAAGTGCATTGCCCGCCTTTTAAAAGGCTCTCCCTAAAAAACTTTAGGATTGCTCCTCTTATTACTTTGGTTACCTAACTATTACCTATTACTTTCATAATAACACAGATTAAATAACAAAGACAACTAACTCTCCGGAGTTTGTTCATAAATCACTGATGTTCGGTAACTGGGACAAGTGTCACACTTTCCACTTTTCCATTTTTGTTGTTTGTATCTTCGGTCCTTGCAGCCGAGATACCTATATACAAATAATTTATTAGCTTTCACGGTTGCTTCGGTTGTGATAGGGGATCGTTTGGAAGTTGTTTTGATGAAGACCATTGGCACCCAACTGGTACTGGTACTATTACAGCCATCTGTTGGATAAAAATACAATAGTTGATATTTGTATCAACTTCATTATGATTTATTTATATTTCCAAAAAAAAAAATGCTGAAATCATTTTCAATCCGTGGGAGAGCCATGCTTACCGTGGGAGAGCCATGCTTTGGCACGAAAGGGCCGGCTCGACCGGAGTGATACCACTACGGCCTCACAGAAAACCGGCGTGAAACTCACTTACGTTGTGTTTCGCCGAGTGAGTGAGGATACCGGAGGCCCAAACCCTTTTAAAAGGCGGGCAACGCTCTTGCGTCTCTTCACATATTGCGGGTGTCTATGGGCGGCGGTAATCGATTACCATCAGGTGATCAGTCTGCTCATGGCCACCAATACTATAAAAAAAAATACAATGAAAAAGGCATTGTAGGAAGACACTGTGTAATAAAGCTTTAAGATCACCCACTTTCTCATGCAGCAACAGCCATTTCCTCGTGAGGTAATTACGATCCAATTCGGCTTAGTGAGTGATTGACACTTTGCCGAGGATTCATTGCTAAGGCGACGGCGATACCTACATCTTTCCCAAAATAAAGTTGTTTTGGGGAAAAACTTTTTATCTGAATCACAATCACAAAATTCAATTCACAATCCGAGTGTGTTTTCATCAATTCTATATATTAGCTAAGAAAGAATACCTAAATTCTTTGCTTGAGTACCTAATAGGTACGCCAAACTTATAATATTAAAAGCTTTTCATCAAAATAAAATAAAAATCGGTAAATTATACTCTACTTAGTTTGGAAATAAAAAGTAAAAATTCATGATAAAAAAAACAAAAAAATTTACTTATTTATTTTTGAATTCTTTATGCACAATCAGTGTACAGAGGCGGACTTAATGCCTTAAGCATTTTCTACCAGTCGACCTTATTACCACCTTACTTGCTAAATAGTTTCGGAAATCGAAGGTTGCGTGGGTTCTAAGAATTTATTAGTAAAGTATTTAGTCATACCTTTATTTAATTTGTTGTTACCCTCCTTATATTCGCTTTTTAATACAATATGTATCTTTGGTTCTTTTTTGCAATACTAACGTAGATTTGATTACCTGCCACTGCCGCCCGAGACGTCTTCCTTGGTATAGGATTTTAGTAAATCGAACTGATTTAAATGAGTTTTAACTCAGTTCGATTTCATCGACTTTATGTCTCGGCTCTTCACATTTAAAATGGTTTTAATTAATCTGTATTTATTTTTTCTATCGTAACAGTAATGTGGTGAAGTTACATAATTAGTTTGTATGGCTATTCATATTATTATAAAATATATTTTTACTTTCTCAAAATTATTAAAAAAGTCATGATTGATTCTTGTAGGTCTCAAAAATGTCGACTAGACGTCGTCGTTTGATTTTACTTCGAACTTTCTTTATTGCAACGACCACCAATCGTAAAAAGTCGGCTTATCTTACAAACTCGAACGACAGATCGGTAATTTATAAAGAAATTTAATAATTCGAGATATTACTGTTCACCTACCACCACCCACTTATTACTAGCACCGAATTTTCAGAATGAGATTTGATGATTTCTCCGTATCCCAGCCACCCCCACGCATGAAAACAGATTATTAATCTAAAAGTTCTTGTGTACATACAAATCGATAATTTTACAAATTCATTTGTTTATCTATATCTATAAAATGTTTTTATAAATAGGTATCCTAAAAGTTTATCTACCAATTTCTGTCTCTGAATAACCTTAAGGTCGACTGGTAGAAAATGTTTCACGCATTAAGTCTAATTGTGTGTTACGTCTGATACCACCAAACTTTAATTTAGAATTCAAGCGGCGGTAGCCTAATGGCTAGGGCGCCGGACTTGCAATCATGTGGTTGCCGGTTCGAAACCCACCCATTGCACTACCGACGTAAACCCACTCGTAACACAATCATTTTAGCTTACCACGAGGGGTTAACAAGAATACTAGTAATGTGCGATCCACATTGCTAGTAAGTTTATTTTTTTAAAAACTGATAATATTCTTATATATTTTTGAACAATACCTATCTGTAACCGAAGAAAAGACTGGAGAAACCAAAGAGCATTGAATTTATGTTTTAGTTCGTAGTATCGTTAATAGTCGTATATTTTTAGGTTACCTATAATATTGTCGGACTATGCTTCTTATGTAGCCCCATTTCAAGTTTTAGGTAAGTGGGTACAAATGTCGGACCAAAATGGCGTTCATGTTAGCATTATACGGTCCTATTTTCTAAAAGAAATGCTTTTGCCGATTGTAAGTGCATTGTCAGTGTTTCATTAATAAAACAGTGTGGTACATTTTATACGGAGCAACTGCCGCCTGACCTCTAAAAGCTCCAGGGAAATCATGGTTTCCTGGTAAAATGTTATCAGTATACTTACCAGCTAACTGATACTATATGTACCTACCCTTAGCTGCCTCTTACGACACTCTATGTGTACTCACTATTCCTTGTCGACACAACGTAATCAAAGTACATGTTTTTTTTTCAGGTTCGACGCGGTTTGGGATGACCGTGACTCAGCTTTTGGTGAACTTAAGGATTATAAGCTACTCTACTTCTTGCAAGACGATACCATCGCAATTAAGGTAAGTTATAACTCAATCGTCTTCATCAAACTCACCTCAAAATTGGAAAACATTAAATTGGTATATCGAGCTCGATCTCCTACATCACACAAAATTATTTGATAAAGTCATTAATGTACTTCAAAGTCTTCACTGCATTTATTTAATAATTCAAACTCAATAGTATCTTCCGCAATAAGAACTTTAGTTCCTTCCGGATTTCAAAGTTTCTCTTCTAAGAATAATATCTTTAAACATAGGTTTAAAGCAAGTCTGCTGATAACATTAAGACTTGCTACATAAATTTATTTTATACCTTCCTCTTACATCATGAATATTATGAACTGTAATCGCATGCTCCCAATACAAGGAAAATGTAAAGCGAATGAAATACGCTAAGTACAGCAAATGTCCATAATAACGAATTAGGCAATAAATGAGATCATGAGATAGAAAATATTTATGAAAGTAGTAAAAAAGGCATATTGTAAAAGCATTCAGTAAGTAAGGATACATTTAGGGTTTAATTTAAAACCAGAGGGCCTTGGAAAATCAGAGCAATGAATATTTATGTGGGTCCTGAGAGTAGGACGCACTCCAATTACGGACGCTCAATAAAAATTCTTCGGTCTCCGGCGACGTGTCGGTACTCTTCCCTATAGTAAATAATTAATTCTTCATTAATTATAACGCTGTCTCAGCAATTACCACAGGAAATACAACACAGTCATCCACAATAGACTTAGTAGTTTCTCTAACATTTAATAATATCTGTTCTCAGGAACTCCATGACGGGAAGGGCGGAAAAGATCCTTTTCCAATGCTTCTCAAGAAAACTAAGCTGCCAAAGAAATGGAAGGAAAAACCTGGTAAGATCTCCGTTATAAATACTCTAAATGCGCTTCCATATAACTAGTCTATAGAAAAGCCATCTGCCGACAGCTTTATAACATAATAATGTAACAATAACTATCTGTAAGTGGCAAGTGATCGAGAGCGGATCGTAACTCCTGAGCGTCCCGGAGTAAAACGAGGACAAAAACCTTTAATGGTCTTTCAATGGTGCTTGTTAGCCACCGGGAAAATGCTGATAAAAAATGAATGTGGTAATGACATGTGGCCTGGTGTGAGCACATGGCTATATTGAATTCCTTTACGGTAATGACTCAATCAGAATACTTGGAGGGCTGAAAAACTGAGACTTTTATTGTCATATGGAAGAATAATTATGCTAGATTGTATAATTGAAAGCATATTACAGTGTAAAGTGGTAAAACATTGAGTATGTAAAATAAATTAATTTCCAATCAATAATTTTTGTGCCAAACTCTAACACAGACAAGATTTCCAAAAATTGCTAGTTTTTGGTTCAGAGACCCCACTTTTTTAATATCTTCAGACTTCAGTGTACAGAGATTAGAGATTATTGACGGCACGTTTGGCTTACCCAGCGACTGAGGTATTGACCTAGGCCACGTGTTGTGGGTTCAATCCAAACACGGAGCAAATATTTGTATGACCTACAGCTGTTGTTCCAATTCCAAGTCTGGTGATTTGTATAATGTGAGAATTTGTGTTTGTCAAAGCACAGGTGAAAATTCTAGTGCGAGAACTTATTATAAAAAAATTAAACCAGCGATAATTTTATCTGACTTCAGCACGCCAATATGTCGGTAACTAAATAAAGTGAACAATATCTATAAATAGAGCTACTATTATAATAGAGATACCAACTATTATGAGATTCCATCGTTCAATCGCTTTCCATTAGTAAGAAATAAGCTTCACGTTTTAAAATCGCAAATAGCATTCCGATGTTCCATTGTGTCGAAGCAACGCGACCGGGTGCGCTCACATAATCCCTACAGGCATTTAGCTTAAACCGTTTGTCTTTTGTAAATTCCAAACAAAATAGTATTCTTCAGTAAGGCATTAATACCTACTCAGACAATCCGCAAAGGCTGAGCTACAAAAGGTTTTAAGTAGGTACCAATCATACTTAGATATTGAGTTAATTAAATTGCGCTATATTTAACATTCAAATCGGCACCGCCTCAAAAAGCAAGATGGCGGCCTTAATTAATAATGTTGGTACAGTTAATTACAAAATTTGATTGAATTATTAGTAATTTGGAAACGAACAAACACGGATACCTCACTTTAAATTAATTGCTTTTAAGGAGATTAAGCCATGAAAATTTGAGAAGTTGCCTGGCCGTTCTAACTTTAACTTCTTTATAAAGAGATTATGAATTATTGCAGCCTCAGTGAAGCTTTCGAGCTCTTTTTAATTTGTTGTTTATAAATTACCTAGAAATAAATTAGTTAATATATTATCAAATACTACACTACACTATACTACTCCTACTGTATGACATTTGACGAACATATCACAAAACTATTGAATTCCTAGACTTACATCATGTGCCGTGCCTTCCAGTCGAATTTCAGTAAAATATGAGCAACTGAGTAACGGATATTTTCTTTTATATTTTACACGAATGAGTTGCCTCAGACTTTCGAGTATTTTACATAATATGTAGAAAGCTAGTGAGATAATGTATGACAACATTTTCGTTATAACTAATCACTTTTAAGGAAAAATCAAAACGATTGAAGTTGTATTGCATTTTGGTAAGCCTACACACATCAAAAAAAGTTTGCATATTTTTTTAAATTGAACTTTATCAAGAAAAAATCTTTGTTGTGTGTTTTCTTTAAATAGAAATACACTGTATGAAATTAAAAAAATAAAACTACTTTTTATTTTTTATGAAAAAATAACAAAAAAGATTTAGATTTTTCAAAGTGTGATCGCAAACTTTTTTTGATGTGTGTATGTTCAGAAGCGATCGTCGAGACACCAACCTTTTTACCTCGGAAATATCTATCAGAAAAGGAGGACAGAAACTAATAGTCTATATCAGTTTCTAAACAAAAAACTTATGCGCCAACTTCTATTATAAATAAGACTCAATAGCTGCATGTATGAATATCATCAGTTGAGAGCATCTTGAACGATGCGGCTGTTTATTGTTACTTTCTTAATTGTTGGGATACGTTTGTATGAAAGATTATTTGAAATAAGTAGACCGAAAAGTCTGGAAAATCTGGAAAAAGGCAGGTGACGCGGCATACGGTGCGCTACCACGAGAAGAACAAGACAATATAGATTTGAAATCTTCGTCCTTTTTTGAAGTCGTTAAAGAACATCTCAAACAAGTTTAAGTTCGACAGGTAAAAAATCACCTTGCTCTACATTTCTCGAGTTCAAACAAGCCTTGCAAATAACCGAGTGTAAAATGACCCCGCTGTGTCCACGGAGGAACTTAATCGAATGTCAGTCCGTGATAAATGCCGACTCAATAATATGCAATTGGTACGGCGGCGCGTCGTTTTTCATATCTGGAATAGTGTCCCATGTGGCAACACTGCCAGGTGCTACCTACACACTACGTAACAGATTTATTAACGTACGGCTTTCCTCACCATTTCCCTTTATTGCTCGTACCTGGTAATAAATTTAAATACCAAATTTATGTTCGGATACACTGAATGTAACCAGCAGTTTCAGCCAGTAACACAATCAATTAATAAAATCCAATTGCCTTATGATCACTATTTGAAAACCGGTCGACTCATTTGGGTGATTTTTTGTTATATTCATATGTATGTTTAATCCACCGTAGTAAATGAATAGCTGTAACACATTATGTGAAATAAGTATTAGTTTTGGAGAAGAAGTGCAACTGCCTCATTAGCCAAGTGGTCCTGAGCGCGACTGCTACGCTAGAGGTCCTGGGTTCGATTCCCAGGTCGACCAAAGTATTATTTTTCTATGAAATTCCCACTAGCAGCTCGAAGTTAAGAATTTGTGCTCGGTTAATGACAATAGGCGGCGAGCCTATTGTCATTAACCGAGCACAAACCTAAAC
Organism: Acronicta leporina; assembly: GCA_947256265.1. NCBI lineage: Eukaryota > Metazoa > Arthropoda > Insecta > Lepidoptera > Noctuidae > Acronicta > Acronicta leporina. The sequence continues at coordinate 9,705,971 of OX366514.1, forward strand.
ATACCGGTGAACTGTGGGTGTACATTAGTACGCCTCTGCCTAACCCTTCGGGGAATACAGGCGTGATGGTATGTTATGTTGGAGAAGAAGTACTAGCAGACACTAGTTACTTCTGCAACGTTAGATTTAGATATTGTGTTCCACAAAATGAACAAGGGCAATAAGCCACCCTATCCTCTGGGACCTGAAAACCAGTAAAATGACAGGCCCATGACACTGATCCACTTTTTCCAGAAACACCGCCATACAATGGAAATGTCCTTGGTCCTTCAGATATTGTCTATGGCACAGTTCTTGCCATTCGCCCGTCAATCTACTTACTTAAATAAGATCCATGATCTAGAAATTAAAATTTAAGATTCCGTAAAAGAGTATCAGATAGACTTTGAGTGGAGTCTTATGATATTTGACTAAACTATATTTATTACTTATAGTTTTTTAGCACAACACGGCACGGAGCCTAAAAACAATATAAGGTAAGTAGGTAACAAGTATTTTGTATAAGTACTTCCAAGGCTTCTTTATTCCAAAATTTTAGGGACCTTATTAGTTTTATAATTTTCTACATAAATAACTTTTATTACTTTACATACATACATAGGTAGGCATAGGTAGATAGGCTAGGGATAATAAAACCATGTTAACGGAAGGCACTGTGTCGTGCAGGCAGACAAATTACTTTGAATGTTCTGCCTCATTAGCAATATTAGAAAAGAGGTTACGCAACGACTACCGACCTATTTTTCACATTCATTCACTAGTCTCTGAAATATTAGACACGAAATATTAGAAACCAAAAAGAAAATAGTTTTAGGAAGATACCTAATGCATAATCCAATATCGATGTCGCTGTTCGATGTCTTTTATGACGTCTAAGGTCACCGGTTCACTCGACCCTACTCAATGCCAAGTTGTTACACAAAAAGTTGACCTTTACGATTATAGTATTAGTGGACAGAATAAAACGTCAAGGTTGTAAATACATATGTATGTACTGCGCTTAATTCGAGGAAGTGAATCAACAAATTCCAATAACAGCAGCCAACGTTTGTAGTAATTTATGGTTCTATAAACCAATAAACTCTTAAGGTTTTCTACGAAAAAA